>JAKOOJ010000001.1:193638440-196038440 GCA_022577455.1 Arizona elegans | reverse complement strand
TATTCATAGTAATTATATTCCATAAAAGTGCCACAGATACTGAATTAGTAAAAGCTGAAACTTCAGCCGGGAATATGTCCATCAGGTGATTTCATTGTTTTGCCGCTGTGCATTTCTGTGAATAAATGCAACAGCATCAAAGTCATAAATACTGACTTTGGGGTTGCCAAAAAACATTTTTGGGAATGATGAGCAAATTCCCAAATACAGGACCTGCAAATAACAAGGACTGTCTGACTATGCGGTGTGAGAATGCTAAATTGTTATAAAGCCGGCAAGGGCAGATGGCGTAGCTGAAGAAAGACTAAAATACGAATGTAGTTTTCTTTACAGAGCAGCTGGGTGATTTGTTTAATCGGTAGTGAAGGCTGCCTTTGTGCCTGATAGGGAAAAGGACATTAATTTTCCCCTTATACAAAAGGAAAAATAACGAATATGAATGCAAAACCTACAGGGGGATTAGTCTGTTAAGCGTCCTTGAAAAGGTGTTTGGCAGAATTCTGCTCAAGAGGGAACTAAAGATGACAATGAGCCAAATTTGAGAAATCTCAGGCAGCAGATGTGTAGGACAAACTTTTGCTCTTCAGCATGGAAATGTATGATTAAAGTTAGTTCCCCAAATCAGAGGAGCTGTATCTTTACCTCGATATAATAATAATCCCCATAGCTGTCCTTGAAGGAAAGTATAGGAAAACCTCATATGAAACCCAGTGGTGGGTTTCAAAATTTTTTACTACCGGTTCTGTGGGTATGGCTTGGTGGGCGTGGCATGGCTTGGTGAGTATGGCAGGGGAAGGTTACTGAAAAATCCCCATTTCCTCCCGATCAGCTGGGACTTGGGAGGCAGAGAATAGATGGGGGCGTAGATAGATAGATCTGGTCTATGATAAAGTGAATAAGCTTAATTTATGGGATGTTCTGCATGGGGATAAAGTTGAAAATGTTTGATGAATGTGACAAGAGTGGGATATAATGGAAGGAAAAATTAAGGGAATAAATGGAATACTTAGTGACTGGTTCAACATTGAGCAGGAAATGAGAAAAAGATATTGGATAACATTTTGATTGTTTAATGTAATTCTGGTCAAAGAAGTAAGGAATACTTGTTAGACTGTTAGATATGCGTTGGTAGAGGACATGAATAAATCTGTATCTAGGCATGGAGATGATATCGTTCATTGGCTGAGAACTCAACTAATTGCAGTTAGATACCTCACATGATGCTACGAGGAGAATGAATCTGAAAATTAATGTATCAGAGAAGTACAAACTAGCTATGCTTGGTAGAGAATATGGAGTAAATGAGTGAAAGCTAAACATAAATGACAAAAACTATAGTAAGTATACAAATATGTGCAACATGCAGGGAACAGATAAGGAAATTCTGAGATGTACAAATACTGATACAATGTGGTTTGTTTAAGGAATGAACATTTGCTGTAAGAAGCAAAAATGGTTTTGTCTAGAAACATGCTTCTGTCCACTTTACTGTATGGAAATGAGAATTGGGTGCATCAGGAGAAGCGTTAAAATAACTTGAAAGCAGTGGGAATGGAGTGTGCTAAAACAAGAAGAGACAGGGTGAAGAATGAGAAGAAGCTGAATAAATGTGAATTGAATACAAAACTGATTGGTAAAAAAGAAGTATTGAGATGGTTTGGTCATAAAGAGAGAATGGCTAAGGAGTGAATTGGAAAATAAAGGAATAGTAAGGTGGTTGAGAGAAAATAAAAACCAAGAAAGTCACTATTGGATCTTCAAAAAGAAATGTGCAGAATTACTTAACGCTATTGAACGCTATTATAATAACAAAGACAAATGGATGGCATCTACACTTTTGTTCTGTGCTTTTCTGTAAAAAAAAAGAAAAAAAGGTGTCTCTTTTGTCTTCTTCTACAAAGCCTGGTTGGGTAAGGCCTGAGATTTCTAGAACAAGCTTCTGAGCTGCCACCCCCTCCTCCTTCCTCCTCAGCTCTCTTAGTTATTTTCTCATCTCTTGAGGCAGACTAGCTGAAGAGTGTTATCTTGTTCTTTTAAGAAATGTTCTCAGCCCCAAGGCCAGCCACTTGTGGAAGGAAGATTTGAAATATGAAGTGGTACTGTCTCCTCAAGCCTTTTTATGGCTGATAGGCAAGCAGGAAAAACAATACACATGCTTAATTAGAAATGCAATAATTGCAATTATATGCTATATATAGGGAGGAGTTTTGGTTAAAGAGGTCAGTCCCAATAAAGATGCTACATAAAGCTGGTATAATCTAAGAATGCCCATGTACAAGGATGGAGCTTCCAAATGAAAGGAACATGGGATTTGATTCTATACTTAACATTCTTCTATGAATGTTGCCATTTCTTGCTCTGTTGCCTTGACCATGAATGCAGTGAGCCATATGCAGATTTGTACATTGGGGAAACAAAACAACCACTTCATAAACACATCGTACAATGTAGGAGAACAAACCCGGACTAGATTCAGCAGTCCATTTGCATTTAAAAGAAAAGGCCACTCTTTTGAAGACAGCAAAGTCCACACTTTAGACAGAGAGGACTGCTATTTTGAAAGAGGGGTCAAAATTGAACAGCCCTCTCTCAACAGAGGGGGACAGATACATACCATCTATCTCCAATCTACAACACAGTCCTTTCAACAGTTCCAAGAAGGCTCCACACCCATTTGCACCCTTGGGAGCAAATGCACCTTTGGGAGACCCTGATGACACAGATAAACCTCCAGGTGGCCTTAATGACTGCTAAAAAGAATGCAAATGACCAGCTGTCTGCAAGGAATATAAATCCTTCCATTCCCCACCATCCAGCCAGAGCTGAAGAAGCTTCTTGGATGAGAAGCAAAACATTTTCAAAGAAAAACCAGAAAGTCCAGTTGCCTCTTGAAAAAGCACCTTTGGGACTTGACCATAAATATCTGTCTATATGATACATGTAAAGCTTTTTCTTGCTTTGCTTTCTCCAATAAATCCTTTCCTCATCTCCTTAACTGACTGTTCACTGCCTTTGAATCCACAATCTGCTCATAATTCAGAGGTGGAAAGATTAAAGAAAAAAACAAATTATGGAAGAGTATGTAAATGTGGAAGGACCAAAATGATTTGCAAGAGTAGAAAGGTATAGAGAGTACAGAGAATGAAGTAGACATGAGCTAGACTTAGCTATATTCCCTTGTACTATTTCATACGTCTTATTTCTTGTCTGATTATTGCCTATTTCTTTTCTGCACCTTGCATAATACTATTTACTCTGAAAAGGAATAATGTGATAGTTATGTATGTGCATAGAAAACAGATATTTTCTGCAGGGAAGTTGATTGGGGGTATTCTGAATGCATACAATTTGATTTTGGGAAAGGGGTGAATAAAAATGTTCTCAATGTGAGAATAATTGCTATAAAACATGATTCTGTTATGATTTTCATTCCCTGCTTCACATCCTAACCCTAAGGGCCATAAATAAAAGCACAGTGTTAGTGAATACATGCTTTTTCTAGTAGTCGCACTGGACAAGGCAATTAACTATCAATTTATGGTCTCTAGGTCTTTAATGAATAGATGGCAAGGAAAAATAGGTGGGAATTTTCTCAGCTTAAATAAAGTAAAGCTTCTATTGATTTTCTGAACATCATGTACATTTTAAAGGCAATATCCTATTTTTCTTCTCTCGTTATGCCCAGAGAGAGCATACACACACATGATACATGTTCCCAAAGCCTCAGAAAGACTCAAATTACACAAACACTAAGTGGTGTGTTGCAGGCTGGGCAATGTGATACAATCTGTATGATGGAAGACTATCAGTAGAGTTGGTCAGCATTTTATGGAATGTCTATGTCCCCATATGATGTGTGATCATTCCTAGAAGCATGAGAGAAGGGAGGCTCCTTCAACAGAATAAAGCCAGGTCACCTATAAGTTTATCATGCTTTTTTTTTTTAATGCTGCTAGAAGAGATTTCTTGGCCAATTTATCCATTTTTTAAGAACCTGAAAAGTGCCAGTGTGAAAATTGCCCTGCCAAAGTGACAATACAATGAAGTACAATTTTTTTTGAGGGTCTGCCAGTCCTCATCCACAATAAGGACTGTAAATAAAATAACTTTTAAGTATGTTTTATGTAAAGCCTGGGGGTATCCAGGGGGTAAAGGTAAAGGTAAAGGTTCTTCTCGCACATATGTGCTAGTCGTTCCCAACTCTAGGGGGCGGTGCTCATCTCCGTTTCAAAGCCAAAGAGCCAGCGCTGTCCGAAGACATTTCCGTGGTCATGTGGCCGGCATGACTAAACGCCAAAGGTGCACAGAACGCTGTTCCCTTCCCACCAAAGGTTGTCCCTATTTTTCTACTTGCATTTTTTACATGCTTTCGAACTGCTAGGTTGGCAGAAACTGAGACAAGTAACAGGAGCTCACCCCCGGCATTAGGGATTCGAACCGCTGAACTGCTGACCTTTCGATCGACAAGCTCAGCATCTTAGCCACTGATCCACCGTGTCCCATCCAGGGGGTAGACTGATGAAAACAATGAAGGTGGTTGCTTTCAATGCACGTTATGGATTGTCTCAGTATAAACCATTTTCTTAATTAATTCAGCCCAGCCATTTAAGTGTTTGAGAAATCGAATCTTTTATCAGGATGGAGAGGCAGGAAGGCATCCTGGCAGTACAGAACTATAAGCAGGGAAGACTTGTTTAAAATCAAAAGAGTTTTATGATTATGACTATGCTTGATCATTAGATGGACATAAGTGTTGCTTGGGGAAAGCTGTAATCACCACCAGTGGATAGTTCATTGGTTTTATGACTCTTGATTGTATAGCTGGACAATAAAGCAGGAAGCAGCATAGGGAAACGACACAAAATCATTTGAAATGTATTGGTAGTATCTGCTGTTCTTCTTAATTGTCTCCAGATTTACCTGATCCAGCAGGAATCTGTTTCTCACATTATCCCTTTGGACGAGAACAGTAAGGGTGCAAAGATAGCAGATACAGATAGTCCTTGACTTATGACCACAATTGAGCCCCACGTTTCTATTGCTAATAAGACATTGTTAAAGTGAATTTTGCTTCATTTTATGAACCATTTTATGAACAGTTGTTAAGTGAATCACTGCAGTTGTTACGTTAGTTTTATGGTTGTTAAATCAATCTGGCTTCCCCTCTGACTCGGCTTGTCAGAAGGTCGCAGAGGTGAACACATGACCAGGGGACATGTTTTTTTTTTTTTAATTTGATTTATATGCCGCCCTTCTCCGGAGATTCAGGGCGGCTTACAATGCGTTAAGCAATAGCCTTCATACTTTTGTATATTTATACAAAGTCAGCTTATTGCCCCCACAAACTGGGTCCTCATTTCACCTACCTTAGAAAGGATGGAAGGCTGAGTCAACCTTGAGCCTTGGAGAGATTCGAACCAGCAGAAATTGCAGGCAGTTGTGTTAATAACAGGGTGCACTAAACCCCTGTACTATCAAGGCTCTTGTTTTAACTGTGAGCCAATTGCCAAGCATCTAATTTTCATCCTGTGAACATGGGGATTCTGCAATGGTCTAAAGTGTGAAAAATGGTCATAAATCACTTTTTTTCAGTGCCATTGTAACATCAAGCGGTCACTAAATGAATGTTTGTAAGTCAAGGGCTACCTATAATTCAGATAATAAATATGTTTGGTATTTTAATTCTTGTTAAGTTTGTTTGAATATCTGTTTTCTTCCTTTTATTCACATGTAATCTCTCTCTCTCTCTCTATCCTCTATCTATTTATCTATCTAAACTATCTAAGGGAGAGAAGGAACCTAGAACTAAGGAGAAATTTCCTGACAGAACAATTAACCAGTGGAACAGCTTGCCTGCAGAATTTGTGAATGCTCCAACACTGGAAGTTTTAAAAAAGATGTTGGATAACCATTTGTCTGAAGTAGTGTAGGGTTTCCTGCCTAGGCAGGGGGTTGGACTAGAAGACCTCCAAGGTCCCTTCCAACTCTGTTATTCTGTTAAACAATGGAGATGCCAACACTGAGTTTAAGATCAAAACCCACATTGTATGACAAATACATTGATGCAATCTGTAGCAGGATTTTAAAAAATCACATAATTGCATGTGTGTGATATTAACAACCTAAATTGAAATTCATATTGATAGAAGAGTTCTCTTTTTTCTTTGTTTACAACACTATGCATTATCCAAACAATAGACTGCCAATACATTTAATTAATATTGTATAAACATTGATGTAAGCACTGAATTGAAACAATGTATGTATTAAGATTTACAACAATTAAATTAGAAGGAAAAAAACCAAGATAATCATTTTGTGAGTTGGGGAGGAAGGAAAAAAACTGTTCAATCTTTTCTTCTTTGCTTATAAAGCAGCTTCAAATCTCTCTCCCCAAAATGCAGGTCATTAAAAATGTTTCTCCCCTCTCTCCCTCCCTCCCTCCCTTTTTATCTAATGTGAGCAGGAACGTTTTGATTTTTAATATAGTCAGAAAAAAAAGAGCTACTCTTCCTTGACCCAACCTTTTTTTCCTCACAGCTCACATTCTGCCCAGAATCTATCCATCAAAACATTTTCATTTACATGAGTATCAGAAAATATTTTAAGACTATTTGTTTTCTTTCAAAATATAAGTTCTCGTTTCTTAGCCAAAACAATGCCATCCTATTCAGAGATGTATCAAATCTGACAGATAGGCATATTCAGGTTTACACATTACCTCTAGTCGTGTCAATCTAGTCAATTCATGCTCAGAATGAATGAATCCCACCAGCTTCCTTATTATAGGTAATCCTTGATTTACGAGCACAACTGAGCCCAAAATTTCTGTTGCTAAGTGAAACATTTGTAAAATGAATTTTGCCCCATTTTGCAATCTCTTTTGCCACAGTTAAGTGAATCGCTGCAGTTGTTAAGTTAGTAACACGGTTATTAAGTGAGTCTGGCTTCTCCATTGACTTTGCTTGTCAGAAGGTCGCAAACAGTGATCACATCACACTGGGACACTGTAACCTTCATATGAATATAAATCATTTGCCAGGCCTCTGAATTTTGATCACATGATCTTGGGAATGCTGCAATGATCATAAGTTTTAAGAAACGGGCATAAGTCTCTTTTTTCGGTGCTGTTGTAACTTCGAACAATCCCTAAATGAACTGTTGTTAAGTAGAGGACTATCTGTACAAAATGCCATTAATGAACCAAAAGTGCTTTTTCAAGAGGCAACTGGACTTTCTTTGAAGACGTTTCGCTTCTCATCCACAAAGCTTCTTCAAGAAGCTGAAGAAGCTTCTTGGAAGAGAAGTGAAACATCTTCAAAGAAAAACCAAAAATTCCATCTTGAAAAAGCAGCTTTGGGACAACCATGACCTGGATGACTGAGAATCTCCACAGACATTTAGTTGTGCCATTAATGAGTTATCTATTATTATTATATTTATATTCCATCTTTATTTTGGCCAACTGTTCCCACACTTTATTTTTCAAAAGAAAACAATAATTTTGCGAGGTGGGTTGGGCTGGGCTGGGCTGGGCTGGGCTGACAGCAGTGGTGGGATTCAACCAGTTTGCACCACTTCAGCCAAACTGGTTGTTAAATTACTGGCTGGGCCCGCCCCTCCCCTCCTTGCCCCTCCCCTTCCAGAAGTCCCCACGTGCTCCATTTTGGCTCCCAGGTAAGTGCAGAGAGGCCTAGGCCCAAAATGGGGCATGGGAGGGTACGGTGCCCCCCACAGCCTGTTTTTGCTCCCAGGGGGGTGCAGGAGGCCGAGTGCTGCCTGTCACACCCCCTGGCCACGCCCACAATGGCCACACTCACCCAGCCGGCCATTAGGGCAGAGAACTGGTTGTTAAATTATTTGAATCCCACCACTGGCTGAGAGTGACAGGTCCAAAGTCATCCAGAGAGATTCTGTACTTAAGGGAGGACTAGAAATTGCGGATTCCCAGTTTCTAGACCAGCACCTTTAAATACTACATCAAACTGGACATCTGGACAGCTTTATTCCATACTTTATGAAAGGTTGGTTATTAGCTGAGAATGCATTAAAACAAACAAACAAATGTATTTCTGTAATTTATATTGCTGAAGTTGCTCTAGTTACGGTTAATGAAAAAAACTAACCAGAACAAATGCCTTTGAGATAGACATCCTACGTCCAGGGTGGTCTCCTCCTTTAGGGGTTTCCTACCTGCAACAAGTGACATCCTTGCCTTGAAAAAAATGTGGCACAGCCCAGCTTTCAAGTGACTCAGGTCTCCATCCATTCAGGGAAGAAAGTATTGCCCAATTTTCATTGATAAACTTCAGAACGAAGCCCCATATTTCTTGGTGGTACACTTTTGAAAAAACTAATAGTGGCTTTGCACTGAGTCTAAACTGGAATATTCTCTGGGGGTAAGGAAAGGCTCACTGTTTGTTAGTTTTTTATTAATTTTTAAGAAATCAAATTACTGTATTGATCTCTTCCTGTGATTCTGGATTAATGCAATTTGGTAGCAAGCCATAATTTTCCACACTTTTCAAAAGCATGGCTGTGATTACAGCTTTTGATTGCAAATACATTCTTGGGCAGGAACGGATACAGAAATGATAGAAGAAACGAAAAGATGATTGTTTCCTGTGTTGGGCTGCTTTTCTGTTTTTCCTCCATCAGCTCACTTTAGAGTGACCGTACCTGACATGAACCTCGAGTGCAAAAATTAACCTTTTTCTCTCTTTCTTTCTCTCCTAGGTGATGGTGGTGTCGTTCCTTCCTTTTCTTTATTTGCAAATAAATCCTCCTCTTGACGTGAAGGGCAGGATATTTTCTGCTTTTTGCCCACACTGAACATGGCAGCTGCCCTATTCCTCCTCCTTTTTAATTACAGCTTGCCTCTGGTGCCCTTTTGTATGTGATAATTAACATTTCTTCTGCCCTCATTGTACAATGGCAATTTATCTCCCGAAAGTATGATTTGCTTCGAGCCCTCTTTTTATTTTTGCTCTGAAAGGGAGCACAGACTTAAAATATTTTCAAAGGGAAAGCTACTGTTGTCCTGTTCTGTAACAAGTCTTTATTAGCTGCTTGCAAGCACTAACACAATTATACACAATACATTTCCTTCTGCCATATTATGCTTTATTGATGTTTTAACCTTCCCATCTCCATGGTTACTTGATATTAAGTATTCCTGAGACAAGGAAAGGCTGAATATACACGGATAAGATGCACCCGTAAGAACTGTCAGTGGAGTGTTCCCTCAGGGGGTTAATATAAACCAAAGTATGTGTTTCTGCCAACCTAGCAGTTCGAAAGCACGTAAAAAATGCAAGTAGAAAAATAGGGGCCACCTTTGGTGGGAAGGTAATAGTGTTCCATGTGCCTTTGGCTTTTAGTCATGCCGGCCACATGACCACGGAGATGTCTTCGGACAGCGCTGGCTCTTCAGCTTTGAAACGGAGATGAGCACCGCCCCCTAGAGTCAGGAACGACTTGCACATATGTGCGAGGGGAACCTTTACCTTTACCTTTTTATGTGAGATTATCTCTTTCCCTTAATGGGCCTTGTTGACCAATGAAAATAACTGATTCTACATTTGGTGTGGACTGCAGTGAAGTTTAGGGCAGACTGAGGTGTACCTCACTTCTGAAGGTACAGACAGAGTCCAAGGAGGTATGAAGAGCCATTTAGCTGATAAATCTGCTTTTCCAAAAGTTTTGTTACATTGCTTTCATTACAGGTAGTCCTCGATTTAGGACCACAACCAAGCCCAAAATTTCTGTCGCTAAGTGAAACCATTGTTAAGTGAATTTGGCCCCATTTTGCACCTTTTCTTGCCATAGTTGTTAACCTGGCTCACTGCAGTTATTAAATTAGTAATCCAGTTGTTAAGTGAATCTGGCTTCCTCTTTGATTTTGCTTGTCAGAAGGCTTCAGAAGGGGATTGCATGACCCTGGGACACTACAATCATCATAAATATGAGTCAGTTATCTTGCGTCTGAATTTTGATCACATGACCATGGGGAAGCTGCAACGGTTGTAAGTGTGAAAACAGCCATCACTCACTTTGTTCAGGGCCATTGAACTGTTGTGACCCAGGCCCAAGTAGTTAGTATTAAATGCAAACAGTTCGAAAACAAACAGACTTTATTAGAACAGCTGAGAATTAACTCATTCTCAGTGTAGTCCAAACTAAATTAAAGCAAATTCTTCAAAACACCATTCCTCAGTTTATCACCGACCTTGGTATAATTAGGCAAACTGCAAAAGGCTTTTCTTGGCAAAAGTTCAGAAGCAGAAGACGCCGACAAGAAATGAATACAGTGACACAAGAAGCAATTCTCTCAACGTTGTTTTCCGGCAGAGGACAAGAGCTGTTGATGGTCTTTTAAGCCTTATGGGAGGGGCCAATCTTCTCTTGGCCCTGCTCCCGAGTCATCCTCTCTGCTTTATCTGCTCCTGCCTTCTGGAAGCTCTTCTCATACGTGCACTAGGAACAGGCTCCTCCTGTTTCTCTGCCTCTCTACTGTCAGCCTCTGGAGGCTCCAAAGTCCACACATCACTCCCCAATGGCCTCGGCCCCATCTCTGCCTCTGACGCAGAGCCCTCATCCGGGCCTTCCCCAGCCTCCAGAACTGGCCCATGTTCTTCCTCAGCCTCATCGCTGTCCGACTCCGCTGCCAGCTCTGCAGGCTGCTGGCGGTCCACAACATGAACTTTGAATGGTCGCTAGATGAACTATTGCAAGTCGAAGATTACCTGTATTCATTTTTGTTCATGGTGGTGTTTGGATTTTTAGAGGTGGCAGGTACATTAAAATTGGGGTACAGAAAGAAACCTTCCCCTATTATTCCCAGTATTTATGCAGGGAGTGGGCACCCATCACGTGTTTCTTTTACATTAAAATGCCACAACTTTCCAAAGTGGGAATTGGATAATAGCAATGGAGTCTTTTGCCATCTGTTGTTCTTAATTTGAAAGTTCTCACAGGTTAGACCACATGCAAAACTCAGCATGGGTCTGGGAAAATCGTTTAAGAACAAGCAGGTTACACCAAATTGAATCAGATGAAGGAGAAAGGTGTACACAGGACACAGTGGAACACTGAGGTTGAAAATTGAGAAAAAGCTATACAAACTCCATATAATAGCAACAGTAAGGGCCTAGAGCTCTTTTGCCTTGGGGCAGCTATAATAATAATAAGATCCTTGGGGAAGGACTCGATAGATGGACAAAAATGCCAAATCCAGTCTTAAACATATGGTTGATTGTGCGACCAACCATAATAATATGTCATGAGGCCTCTCAGGACATATGCATACATTTGCTTTGAAATTTGATGGAATGGGAGCACAAACAAGCGGACATAAATTATTTATAATATATTCCCCTCCCCCCAGAGTGTTCCAACCTGTTAGAGTGAATTAGAAATGAACAGCATTTCAAATTACACAGAAGAAATAAAACCAACATAGGCCATAATATTAACAATCACAATGAAAATAAAGTGTATATAATTATGAATGAATATGTGAGTACGTGGGGCACTCACATAGATTGATCTCAAGATTCTCAAGATTTTCAGTGGCATGAATATTTTATACCAAACAGAAAGCAGTTCATTAAAACCAGTTTATGTTTTAATGAAAACATGACACGCTGATTAGCAAGTTCATTAAGTGTGGGCTGGAAAGCACGACAATTAAATGGATATATAGTTGGCTCAAAGGGTGCTTGTCAATGGGGCCTCATTAGATTGGAGACAGAAATCAAATAGGATGTTACCAAGAAGAGAGTTGAGCCCTCTATTGTTCAAGTTTTTTTTTATAATTGGGATGCAAAACTGAACAAAGTTCTTATTAAATACCTCTCGGATGTTAACAAATTTGGATGGGATGCATTCATACCTCCAAACTTAGAAAAAAAATTCAAGTAGATTTGGATTGGTTGGAAATATGGCTAAAAACAAGATAATTAAATTTGTTTACTTTGCTTAGGAAGCAAAACATCCAATAAACGAATATAAGGATGGAGGTTACCTGGGTTAGTCTGAAACACAATACATGTGAAAGAGCTCAGAACAATAGCCTATTGAAAAGGATGTGACCCAGCAGCGGGATGACAAGGCAAATGTAATTATAGGCTGCATCAACAGAAGTATAGTTTCCAAGTACAACATAATTCCATTATTCTATTCTTTTTGGGTCAGACACTACAGAGGCTACTCTGTCCACTTCTGGGCACTACGCGTTAAGAAGGCTTCAGAGAGACTGGGGTACTTTCAGAGAAAGGCAAGTGAAGAAGGACAGGAGGACAAGAAAAGCGGCCTTTTGAAGATGTGTTGGGTGTGTGTAACCTTGCGGAAAGACAACGGAGAGGAAGTATCAGAGTCCCCTTCAAATACTCAAGAAGTATGTCACACAGCAGAAGGTCAAGACCTGTTCTCTCTCATTCTGGAGTGCAGGGCACGAAATAATGGATTTCAGATCCTATCTGAAGGTAAGAAAAGACTTTCTAAGAGGAAGATCAGTTTAACAGTGAAACCAATTATCTAGAGAAGCGATGGGCTCCTTTTCACTCGAAGTATTCATGGGGAAGCCAGACAGCCACCTGTCAAGGATGCTGGAATTCAGATTCCTGCCCTCAGCAGAAGTTTAGACTTGATGAAGTTAAATGGCTTCTTCTTTGGCTATGATTCTAAATCGGCTGCCGATTTCTGTTTTTTTATTTTATTTTATTTGTGGTCACCAAGGATGCCCAATCCAATTTAATTCTTAGTTAGAATCAATCCACTAAAATCAGTGGGGCTTAAGTTAGTCCTGTTGGTTTCAGTGAGAAGAACCAAGGTAAATCCTGCTAACCAATGTGAATCCTGCTCAGTGCGTTGTGCAACCCATCCTTTTGTGTAGAATCAGTGAGATCTATAGATTTTCTAAAGAATTATTATATGACCCCTAAAGTTCAAAGGCAACTTCTTTCTCAATTCCAAATAGTAGGGCTATGCAAAGTGTTCAAAAGTGGCACTTTAAAAAAAAAACACCAGGCAAGCAAAACATTCTTCAGCTTTAAAATATCTGCATTCCCCAACTCAAGAGTTGCTTTCAACTCTGTCCCCATCTGTCTGTCCCTGTCTGTGCATGCACAGCTGCTTTGTTTTGCTGGCAGTCTTATCCCAGTGGTCGTGTTTTCTAGACTTACCCAGAGATAGCCAGAAATAACCTTTGAAGCAATTGTGTTCAGTTTTTGGGGCCAGCCTTGGGGTTCTCTAAACTCACAACTCCTGCTCAAAGAGCAGGGGGCAGTCGTGGCTAGGTGGGTGTTTGCACAACTTTGTCACTCAGTCACTCATGCTCTGGTCATCTCACGTTTGTGCTCTACATGGTGTTACTTTTGAAGAGTATTTGGAAACTGCAGCTGACACAGAATGCAGCTGTGCAATTTTAGGTGGTCCATGTAACACTGCTGTTTATGAGCCCTGGTGGGGCAGTGGTTAGAATGCAATATTGTAGGCTGACTCTGTCCACAGTCAGGAGTTCGATCCTGACTGGCTCAAGGTTGACTTAGCCTTCCATCTTTCTGAGGTTGGTAAAAATGAGGATCCAGATTGTTGGAGGCAATATGCTCTGAAAACCACCCAGAGAGTGCTGTTAATCCTGGATTTACAACAGTTCATTTAGTGACCATTCAAAGTTGCAACAACACTGAAATATGTGACTTATGACTGTTTTTCAGTTAAAAGAAACCTTTGATGCATCCCCATGATCATGTAATCAAAATTCAGATGCCTGGCAACTGGTTCATATTTATGACAATTGCTGTGTCCCAAGGTCATGTGATCCTCTTTTGTGTCCTTCTGACTAGCAAAGTCAATGGGGAAGCCAGGTTACTAACTTATCAACCGCAATGATTCATTTAACAACTGAACCAAGGAAGGTCGTAAAATGGAGCAAAACTCACTTAACAAATGTCTCACCTAATAACAGAAATGTTGGACTCAATTGTGGTCATAAGTCGAGGACTACCTGTATAAAACTAAGTACTATTGCTATCATGAGCTGTTGGTTTGCTTCCAGATCCAATTCAAGTTGTTAGTCACTTCCTTTAAAGACCTTTGTGGCAGGGGTCCCCAACCCCCAAGTCACGGACTGGTCTGAGGCCTGTTAGGAATTGGGCCTCAGAGCTGGAAGTGAGCAGTGGGTAGGCAAGTGAGTGAAACAGAAACCATCTGCCCCTCTCCCTCTGGTCTGTGTAAAAATTGTCTTTCACAAAACCATCCCCTAACTGTCAAAAAAGTTTGGGGACCTCTGCTTTATAGCATAGTTCCAGGCTATTTGAAGAGCCATCTCACTCCAATGGGCTTGGCCCACCCCACTTGTTCCATTGTTCAATGCATTCCAACTGACAGGGTCCAGGAGAAAGCTCTTTTCTGCTGTGTGGCTCTACTTCTGTGGAAGAGTGTGCTCCTCAAGACAATATCCACCCCATTCTCTTGACCTTCCGTAAGGCTCTGAAAACATGGCGCTGCAAATGGGCCTGGAGCTCCAATCACAGTGTTCCATGTTGGTTAGTTGACTAGGAAGAAGTTCCCATCCTGACGTATTTTGGTTTTTAACTTATTTCATTTTTTGTTCACTTTAATATTCAATATTTTTTACATCTGCTTTCGCAATGTTCACACGAAGTCACTTCAGAGTGAGATGGGGAGCTTATAAATGTAATAAACAATACATAAATAAAGCTTTCCTGAGGTCACAATTGCTTTAATGCTTTAAAAAGATAACTTGGCTCATGTCTGTCTGATAAAGCTTTGCTTTCAAATGCTTTGCATAGAATCATGGTCTTCTAGAATATTTTTTTTTTCCGGTATCTGAAATCAACTTGACTTAGAGAGCCTTTGGCTTGCTTCTAAAATTGCCAGCGGTTTTGTTAATTATGACCTACAACAGAGTAGCATTTTTAATGGAAGGTAGCACTTTTCTCTGTGTGGTGTTACACACAAATAGCAGGAACCAAATCACTGAACCATAATCGGCATTTGAAATGAGTGCTGAGCGATACATCCTCCACTCCATAAACAGATCGCTGAACCATCCACTGCCCTTTGCTGTTGGGGCCATCAATATACATTTGAAATAATTATATAGCAATCCACAACTTAGGAAATCCCAGCACAAGTTACTCACATTTGTTGTAGAGACATTGTAGATTCCACTTATTGCTTCATGGATGATCAACTTTCCAAATTTGAACCTGCTGCTCAGTACTGCAGATCGGCTTGCTATTGAGTAACGGCATTCAGCCTTGGCACTATGTTGGGGAGCTGCATCAGCAGCAGCAAGCGGAAAGCACCAAAACAGTAATTGCAGATAGTCAACCTGACCTTCACAGCTTTCACACGGTAACCATGTTCCTGGATATAAATTATCTGTTGGCATTTCAATCTCTGGTCAATCCACCAATCAACTATGTGCTAGGCTGGCAAAATGGAAAATTGCTCATGGATTTGATCAGTAAATTGCCCTTCCGTATTTCATGGGTACGCAGCACGAAGAGATGGCTGAGAAATGCAGCAGCTAATGTCCACTGCCCTCTTTTCCGTCCCTTAGGGCTGCCAGGGATAAGGGCAATAAAAGAAGTACACCAAGGGAAGGAAATGAGGAATATTGTTCATGTTGCAGATTAATTTTTGTTCCTACCAAAACTACTTCCACTTTGTAGACTCTGCTTTTGCTTACTTTTGCCAACAAGAACTTTCCTGGAAAAGCAGTCAGAAGCATAGGGATGGGAGGTAGACTGTATGAAAATTTTGGAACAAACCAGTGGTGAAATGTTACCGGTTCGCACCAGACGCTACCGGTTCCTCTGAACCGGTATTTCCGACGATCAGCTGTGCTGCGTGATTTAAAATCACTAGAAAGCAGGAAATCCTGCTTTCTAGTGAATCTAAATCGTGTGGCACACCTAATCCCCCCTCACTGTTCTACTTACCTTTCCAAGCCTCCTTTTGATGTGTACTGTGCATGCGTGCACGCACAGTGTGTCTTTGGTGTGCACGTACACACAACGCACATTTATGTTGTGCACATGTGTGGCAGTGGTAGGTTCTAATCAGTTTTATTACAGTTCACATCGCGCACATGCTTTCCAGGCTGCATGCAAGTGCATTGAGTAAAAAAACAGCAGAGGACATGGCAATCTGCTGGCTTTACAGCTGACCTAAAAACAAAAGAAATAAAGGTATGTATATTACAGGGGTGGGGGGAAGGGCCCAACTGACATTGGGAGCAAACCAGTTCGCTCTCCTATGAAGATTTCCACTACCAGCTCTCCTGAACCAGGGAGAACCAGTAGCAACCCACCACTGATGTGTGGCCAGCAAACTGGTAGCAAACCGGTTCAGATTTCACCACTGGAACAAACCATTATATTTTATTAACCAGTAAAGCTGCCTCCACTTTGTAGACACTGCTTTTGTTTACTTTTGTCAATGAGAACTTCCCTGGAAAAACAACAGGAAAAGTCAGAAGCATAGGGGTAGGAGGAGAAATATATGAACATTTTGGAACAAACATTTTTTTTTTCATGGATGAGGTGTAACAGAATGTCCACCACACTCAAATGTCTCAAGATGTCAGAGTGAGCCTTTGATGAAATGTGTGCAGTGAAGCAAGCCAATATAACCCGAATTTGCCCATTTCCATTTTCACCAAAGTCCAAGATCATGTAGTAAACGTTATAACTGAGCAAGGATAATGTCAGCCCTTTTAGGTAATCCAGACAGGAAATCATGAGTACTAATATTATCTTTAATGTAAGGTTATAATAACAGAATCTTGCAGATCTGAAAGCACTTCCTTCCTTCCCTTCCCCTCCCCTGCCTTTACTTTTCAGAGAACTAGGGAGGGTCCCTTGCAGTGCTGAAATCCAATTTTTTTTACTACCGGTTCTGTGGACATGGCTTGGTAGGCATGGTGTGGCTTGGTGGGCGTGGCTTGGTGGGCGTGGCAGGGAAGGATACTGCAAAACCCCCATTCCCTTCTCACTCCTGGGGGAAGGATATTGCAAAATCTCCATTCCCACCCCACTCTGGGGCCAGCCAGAGGGCGGTATTTACCGGTTCTCCGAACTGCTCAAAATTTCCACTACTGGTTCTCCAGAATCTGTCAGAACCTGCTGGATTTCACCCCTGGTCCCTTGTGAGATGCTTTCTCCACTCTCAATGCTTCTTTGGACTCAAGATTTAATTCATCAGAACATTGTCCAGGCTGCAGCTCTTCTGCCTGTCCCCCAAAGTTATTCTCACAGTCCATGACAAATGTAAGCCGATCTTGATCTTGATTGAGTCTGACAACAAAATGAATTTGTGAATATGTTGAACAAATCTGACTGCAATAACAGATGCCTAAACTGGAATAAAAACAACAAACATGCAATTTTTTTTAATGTACGTATAGCTGAAAAATGTTCAAATGCCAGACTGCTGACTGAAAAAGGATTCCATGGCATATATGGGAAAATTTCTGTCACAAAAACCTTACTTTCCACCAGTTTTCGGCTAGTTTTTGCAACTGATAAAAGCCCTAGATGAGTAGGTACAGGTGGTGCTCAATTTACGGCCACACTTGAGGCCAACATTTCTGTGGTTAAGTGACAACATTTGTCTCATTTTATTATCTTTCTTGCCACAGTGAATCACTGCAGTTGTTAAGTTAGTCACATGGTTGTTATGTGAATTTGGGTTCCCCACTGATATTTTGCTTGTCAGAAGGTCACAAAAGATAATCACATGACTTTGGGACACTGGAATCCTCATAAATATGAGTCAGTTGCCAAGTGCCTGAATTTCAAGTACATGGCCTTGGGAATACTGCAACAGTCGTAAGTATGAAAAATGGTTATCAGTCATATCTTTCAGGGTCGTCGTAACTTCAAATGGTCACTAAATGAACTGTTGTAAATCGAGGATTACTTGTATTAGGATTTTTCAATTAACACTTATTTCTTATAAATAATCCGGGGTTTCAGATCTCCAAGAAAGTTCTTTTTCTCAGATACCACTGAAAATAAGTTTGTTGGGGACATGAAGGATTGAGATTTTTCATCCATTAGCTGCTTTTTCTGAGGACCTTTCTGGAAATATGATGTGACTGTGTGAAAATCTGATTTTGCTCCCCAAAGGATCTGAAGCAGAATTCTTTAGTGTGTCTTGTTTGTAGCTCTTCTTTTTGTTTGAGGCATAGTGCATTAGTTCAAATTAAGTGGGGACCTGCTGTCTTCTTAAATTAGAATTCTTCTCCTCTAAGTTTGCTCTTCAAAACTTCCAAGTACCAGCTAGAAACATGTCAAGCATGACCTTCTAATGCAGTGTTTCTCAACCTTGGTAGCTTGAAGATGGGTGGACTTCAACTCCCAGAATCCCTCAGCCAGCAGCGCTGGCTGGGGGATTCTGGGAGTTGAAGTCTACCCATCTTCAAGCTTCCAAGGTTGAGAAACACTGTTCTAATGCCTCTTTTCTATTTGAAATGTTCAACCCACCCAAAATTGAATACAGCTACTCCTCGGCATACAGCTACAATTGGGACAGGAAGCAAGGCATCATTGAGTGAGTTACACCTGATTTTATCATCTTTTTGCCATGGTTATTAAGTGAATCACCATGGATGTTAAGTGAATTGTGTGGTTGTTAACTCCATTTCCACTGACTGCTTGTTGGAAACCAGCTGAGAAGATCAAAAGTGGTGAACATATGACTCTGGGATATTGCAACCATCACAAATACATGCCAAGTTGCCAATTGCACAAATTTTTATAATGTAACTGGGGTGACTTGGCGACGGTCATAAGTACAAGGACCAGTCTAAGTCTCCTTTTTTTCCCCAGCGCTGTTGTAACTTTGAACAGTCACTAAATCAGAGGTCTTCAAACTTGGCAGCTTTAAGACCTGTGGACTTCAACTCCCAGAATTCTCCAGACAGCATAGCAGGTTGGAGAATTCAGGGAGTTGAAGTCCACAAGTCTTAAAGCTGCCAAGTTTGGGGAGCCCTGCACTAAATGAATGGTCATCAGTCAAAGACTATCTGTATGGGCATCCCTAGAACCAGCTGATTATGTGTTAAATTCCTTTAAGATTGTAATCCTCCTGGTTTTTATTTGAAACCCAAATCTGAGAAAATTAAATTTGCAAAATTTTCATCACTATTATTTATCTATAAACTTCTAAAACTGTTGTATCTCTTTGTTTGTAATCTTCTGTTGGGTGCAATGGTGTGCCATAGGGAAACAATTGTTGAATCAACATCCCTCAAATGGGGTAACTTACAGAATGCATCCAAAATCTGGGACCCATGGCTCACATGGGGTTGAAATATGGCAAAGTTGTGGCTATTTCATGAAACATCAGCCATTTCCTACTACACTTTCCAGAATTCTGTGTGTTGCATGTCACAAAGCAAGAAGGGAAGGGTACATCCACACCCATTTTCCTGCCTCCCTCTGGCCTCAATGTCCAATTGGCTAGTGACAAGGTTTGATGGTGAACAGCAATTGGCTACTTTGGAACCAAGGCTATTAGATTGATGGCAGACTCCTCACCCTCTTGCTGTCTGCTCTTTGTCATTGTTTACTTTGTCATTGTTTACTTTGTCATTGTTTACGTTAGTGTTCTATTATTTCACTTCTGTTCTCGTTTACATGCCTTTTCATTTTTCTTCCTTTTTATTACTGTGTTACTTTATTACTGTATAAAGTATTTATTACTGTAAACCACCTAATGTAGCCCAATGGCAAGGTAAGTGGCAAATTTAGCAAATAAATAAATACATTTGAAATCTCTTAATGGCAGTGGGCGATGGAGGGAAGGAAGAGTGATTGACATGGTTACCTGTTGTGAGTAGGGCTGGCTGGGGGTCACTGGCGGTCAATTCGTGACTATTCTTCCTCCCCAGAGGGAGGCGGACCTTGGGGACATGCTGGGATGGGGATGGGGGATGCAGTTTTCCTCACAGTGCCTTTGTTTCTCCTTCCTTAAATTTATAATTTATTATATGCAGAATGGACATTTTAAATAGTTGAATGTTAAAAAAAAGTCTGTGTATGTGCTTAGGCATATTGGTACTTGAAAATAACGTTGCATACTTTTAATGGAGACAAAGACCTTTCTAAGGTTTATGATGGGTCAAAAATGGGAAAATTTATTTATTTATTTTATTTTTATTTTAATTATTAAATTTGTATACCGCCCTTCTCCCGAAGGACTCAGGGCGGTGAACAGCCAAAATTAAAATACATACAGTATAAAAATTAAAATAAATTAAAACAGAATTAAATCAGTTTGGCTTCCCCAAATTTTAAAACCCCTTACCCATAAAATAGCCCATTAAAATTTTAAGCCAGCCCAGCTTGCTGAAATAAGAAGGTCTTCAACGCTTGGCGGAAAGTACGGAGGTCCGGGATCAGTCGTATTCCTGGGGGTAGCTCGTTCCAGAGAGCGGGTGCCCCCACAGAGAAGGCTCTCCTCCTGGGGGTCGTCAGTCGACATTGCTTGACCGACAGCACCCTGAGGAGACCCTCTCTGTGGGAGCGGATTGGCCGGTGGGAGGTTATCGGTAGCAGAAGGTGGTCTTGTAAATACCCGGGCCCTAAGCCATGGAGCGCTTTAAAGATGAGAACCAATACCTTGAAGCGCACCCGCTTAATTTGTTCTTGCAGCAATTTCTTTCTTTTTGATTCTAAGCGACTCTTACTATTAGAGATTGGACAACCATTTGTCTGAAATGGTATAGGGCAGTGGTGGCTAACCTTTTTGCCATCACATGCCAGGAGGGGGGAGCCAAGGGGGTCGTAAACACACATGCCCATACCCATAATTCTATGCGCCCCAACCCCACACACGTGCATGCGACATCCCCCCGCTCCTCGCAATGCGAGGGCCTGGTAGGCCCGTTTTTCTTTCTCACCTGGCTCCAGAGCCTCTCTAGGAGTCTGGGGAGGGTGAAAACAGCCTTTGCCACGCCCCCCCGGAGGCCTCCGGAGACCAGAAACAGCCCATTTGCCAACTTTTGGTGGGACTGGCAGTTGGCAAATGGGCCGTTTTCGGCCTCCGAAGGACCTCCGGGGGGGAGGCTGTTTTCACCCTCCCCAGACTCCCAGAGAGACTCTGGAAGCTGGGGACAGCAAAAAACAGGCCATCCTGTCCCACCGGAAGTTGGCAAATGGGCCATTTCTGGCCTCTGGAGGGTCTCTGGGGAGTGGGGAAGGCCGTTTTTGCCCTCCTCAGACTCCTAGAGAGCCTCTGGAGCCAGGTGAGAGAGAAAAATGGGCCTCCCCCCCGAGGCCCTCCGGAAGCCAGTTTCCCTACTTCTGGTGGGCCCAGAAGGCCCGAAAATCAGCGTACCAGAGCTGAACTCGCGTGCCCATTGATATGACTACACATGCCACCTGTAGCACGTGTGCCATAGGTTCGCCATCATGGGTATAGGGTCTCCTGCCTGAGCAGGGGGTTGGACTAGAAGATTTCCAATGTACCTTCCAACTCTGATTCTGTTATACCCCAGCAAAATGGCAGGCAGGAGGAGGAGGGGATGGCCTCACTTGGGGCACTGCTGAGGGTTGTGAGGGGAGGGGAAATGGCACCAGTCTATATTGTACATGGAAAAAAAGATGACTCAACGTGTCATGGCTCGTATAGCATTACTATTAAAAGCACATGAAAATATTTTTCTTTATTAAACCTATGGATTCAACACATTAATTTTTTAATGTGTAACAAAATGCAGTGTAGTTGGAAACAACTTTTTAAAAATTAACATTTCAATTAATTCACCTAACAAGTTAATAATCTGTTGTTATTTTCTAAATTACTCATGCTCTGGTAAGTAACAAGGCAAAGCAATTGGGGATTGTTTGAAATGTCAAATGGCTCCACTTAATTTATGTATGGATTTGATCTTTCATGTTTGAATACCCAGAGGATATGGTACATGTGCAGAGGGATGTTTACTCCATCCACTGAATGTTAGGTATTTTACATTTTCATACATGAGCTGTTACTCTAATTCAGACTCTTCAAAGTGATCCAAAGTAGGTTGATTAAAATTGTACAATGGAAACTTACATATGAGATTGCCAAAAGACAAATAATTAATTCAACTTTTTACATAATTTAATCTTTTCAAATATTCAGAATGAAGTTCTTAAGAATTTGACTCATAAATTAATTTCTTTTTTCTTGTTATCTTAACAGGCTGTGAGATAAATATAAAAAGTGATGGAAAAAGGAATACATGGCTTTATTGAGCCAGCAGATCTTGTTGCCAGACACTTTCTGTTCCTTGGACTCAAATATTTGTCATTTCCCTCCACCCAGGCTTCAGATGTAATGGGATCACTTTCTCCTAAACAATGTTAAATGGGCTGTCAAGCATGTATTATAATCATTCCCTCATATACTTACTTCATTGATGTGCATCCAAACATAATACACTTTGAACACAATTTGTAAACCCTAGAGCCGTGATGGCGAACCTATGGCACGAGTGTTGCCCTACTCAACTCCAGCATGCATGCGTGTGCCGGCCAGCTGATTTTTCGGGCCTCCCGGGCCCACCGGAAGTCGGGAAATGGCTGTTTCTGGCCTCTGGAGGGCCTCCGGGGAACGGGCCATTTCTGCCTTCCCGAGTCTCTTAGAAAGCCTCTGGAGCCTCGGGAGGGCAAAAAACATGCCTTCCGGTCCCACCAGAAGTTGGAAAATGGGCCGTTTCGGGCCTCCAGAGGGCCTCCGAGGGGAAGGCCATTTTTGCTCTCCCCAGGCTCCTAGAAAGCCTCTGGAGCGTGGGGAGACCGAAAAATGGGCCTACTGGCCCCCCCGTGCCAATTATGAATTGAATTATGGGTGTGGGCATGTACACATGCAAACCCCTCTCCGTCGCACTCCCCCTGCTTTTGGCACGCGACGGCAAAAAGGTTAGCCATCACTGCCCTAGAGATTCACACCAGACCAATACGTACTTCTTCCCTGCTGGTTTTATAATTTCAGTTTCCCTGTTAGATACTTCTGGGATGAAATAAGAAATACCCAGAGTCCTTTATTATTATTAAGAGAGAAAACCTCAATTCATATGTTGACCAAACATGCCTGCATAAGGCATGGCCTGTATAATGAGGGAATGATTTACTGAATATAAGTCATAATCTATAAGAGATACTAAGATATAAATCATCACACTGGAGGTGGTTGATGAGTTAAGAGGCAATCCCACCTCCCCCCCCACACACATCTGCTCCCTCCTTCCCCATCTTTTGACTATACTTCTATTTTTCATTGCAACTTCCATTTTTACTGTTTTAGAAATATTTATCTTTGATGATTTTAATGCTTTTAATGCTGTGAGCCATCCAGAGCCACTTCGAAATAGATGAGCAGCAAATAAATTTAATAAGTAAATTGTAAAAATAAGTACCTTTACAACCACAATGGCTCGACATCCCAAATGAATCCCAGAGCTTATAAATTATTCTATATGTCAATCATATAGAATCATTGCACAATTTTCCCTAAATCATTTGGAATCAAATCTCTAAAGGAGGCATATCTTAATGGGCACCTGCCTCTATATTAAGATTCAAGTAAGGAAAACTAAGCCAATCACAAAACTATGGTATCATTTAGCTTCTCATAGTAATCCCTCCATACCCTTCCCAATTTTGAGGAATTGAGGAAAAAAACAGCAGGGAGAAAAAAATTTGGTCCCTAGGATGCTGCCCGCCTTCCTTTTTCTTTTTCCCTCATAAAATATAACTTCATTTGTCACCATTCCTGAACCAGAAACTGGAACGTTTCAATTGTCCTTTTAAAGGCAATTTCTGTTGGAGCTCAGAATTTAAGAAAAAAACTGGGTCTGTCTGACACTGATCTTCGAAAGTGTGATGTGACTAAAAATAAATAACACACACCAAGAAGCCTCCACGTGCAGCGTGACAAGCAGCTCCAGAACTGCATGGTTCTGAGGCTGCTTGCCACCTCACAAGGCAGGGTACATTATCATCATCATTGTCATCACTGTTTTGTTTTTTTCTTTGTACAAAGCGCAGAGGACACCAAGCATCTTCCAATGAATCCTAAGGCAGGGTGTGGGGCAGTCAAAAAGTCAGAGATGGGGGCGAGATAGGCTGGTGGAGGGAGTTGAGGGCAACCCCTCATCTTACCAAGGCTTGGAATTGGGAGGAACCGAGTCTAGAATGGCTTGAACTGAGATGGGTTTTGGGCTAACAACTGTGGAATTCACTTAGTACTAGCAACAGCGAGTGCCAGGATTGCCATCGCTAGGCAACGTGGTCATGTGACATTATACTTTATCGCTTAGCAATGGAAATTCTGGTCCCAGTTATCATCATAATTTGAGGGTGACCTGTAGTCTATATTAGTAAAGGTAAAGGTTCCCCTTGTACATACATGCTAGTTGTTCCCGACTCTAGGGGGCGATGCTCATCTCCATTTCTAAGCTGAAGAGCCAGCGCTGTCCGATGACAATTCCGTGGTCATGTGGCTGGCATGACTAAAGGCACGTGGAATGCTGTTACCTTCCCACCAAAGATGGCCCTTTTATTCTACTTGCATTTTTTACGTGCTTTCGAACTGCTAGGTTGGCAGAAGCTGGGTCAAGTAACGGGAGCTCACCCTGTTATGCGGCGCTAGGGATTTGAACCGCCAAACTGCCGACCTTTCTGATCGACAAGCTCAGCGTCTTAGCCACTGAGCCAACATGTCCCCCTGTAGTCCATATTAGGAATGAACTAAGCTTAAGCTGTGCCTGTGAAACTTGTGGGTACCAGTAACTGGTTTGCTCTCCTCCTTGTGTTCTTAGGGGGGATTGTCCTGATAGGATAGTCTTTTTTTTTTTTTTTTTGATGAATCAGGAAGTCAGAGCTCAGTACCAATGAACATCTTTGATCCTCCCCCTCCACCTCTCAAAACTAACCCTCTACACAAAACATCATAGACTATATATTTCCCTGGGAAATAGCGGTGATATAAGGATTATATATATATTTTTCTCAGCATGTGAATTTTTGGCACATAGTTGCTTTAAAGTACAATGCAATGCATTCTTGTTCATGCTTTAGCATGCATACCCTGTTTTACCTGCAGACGTCTATTTCAGCATGCAGATTCATCCTGGGCTTTCTCATCTTCAAGGCAGGTCATTTGGGGGAAGAGTCAGAAGCTATACTTTTGGGCCATTTTTTTTAGCACTGTGAGTTGCATGTCAAATATATAACATTACTCGAGAAGGCAGTAGACAATCAGAGTGCATCCATGAACAACTCCTAACAGTCAAAAAAGACATGATGAAAACTCCTTAATTTCACAATACATGGACAGAGTTAACCATAGTTTCAATTGGGGAGCTAAATTAATTCAGATGCAGTCGCAGCTGACCATCAGAAACAGGAAATATGGCACTACGGTGTCCAAACAATGCATTTCCATTGCAGAACTGGGTAACAGAATAACTGAATTGGAAGGGACCTTGGAGGTCTTCTAGTCCAACCCCCTGCTCAAGCAGGAGACCATATACCATTTCAGACCAATGGCTATCTAATCTCATCTTAAAAACCTCTACTGATGGAGCACCCACAACTTCTGAAGGCAAGCCATTCCACTGGTTAATTATTCTCATCTTTAGGAAATTTCTCCTTAGTTCTAGGTTGCTTCTCTCCTTGATTAGTTCCCATTCATTGTTTCTTGTCCTGCCTTCTGATGCTTTGGAAAATAGGTTAATTATGACTAGGGGACATGAAAGAGGTGCATCCTTTCCTCTATATCAGGGTGTCAAACTCGATTTCATTGAGGGCTGCATCAGGGTTGTGTTTGACCTCAGGGGGGCCAGCGGGCATGGCCAGCTCAATGCCACTCGTGTCGGGGGCGCTTGTGGTGGCCCGAGTGCTCTGCCAGCAAAAACGGGCTCCCAAGCTCCATTTTTGGCTGTGATGGCCTCTTGCAACCCCCTGTCAGCAAAAACAGAACTTAGGAGGGCTGCCTGTGGCCCTCATGAGCTTCGTTTTCAGCTACGACCCTCTGCTAGCAAAAATAGAGCTTGGGAACACCGTGTGAGGCCCTCCCGAGCTCCATTTTCACTGGCAAAGGCACTATGGGCCAGTTGCTGTTTCCAGGGCGACCTTATGGGCCAAATCTAAGCACCCTGCAGGCCAGATCCAGCCCCCAGGCTTTGAATTTGGCACCCCTTCTCTATATCAACCCGTTAGATTTTTACTTGCCACAACAAAAACATTTATTTGATATCACTTCACGGTTCAGTGTAGTCATTTGTTAAATAAATTCTTTACATTCTAATGCTTATTTTGGCACCGTTATTTCAATGCCAAGTCTTAGGATAAAATTAGTCACTTTCACACAAATCTGCTGGTCTCTTTAGCTCCGTTATGACTATTTGCCTAGAAGAATTTTTAATACATTATTTAGTCATGCTAATGATTAATTATATATAATTGATGCCATAATTAGTGCCTAAGTGTGTCTTTTATGGCAGGATGCCTTGCAAGCATTTGCTTAATTCGGTGTTTTGTAAATTTCTCCTGCCTGAGGTGTGTCATATTTGTTATATTCAAATTGAAGGAACAGTTCAATTATTCTTTTTCTTCTTTTAAATGTGTATGACAAGGGTGAATTATTCCAACCTTTCTATTGCTGTAAGAGTATTGAATTAGGATTAGCAACAATGAACTCTTAGAGAGTTGGCAATGAGTACACTGGATTTTTTTTTAAGGTGGTTCCAGTACAGATTCAATATTCCAGTTCTGTCTGATGCAATCCTTTTATCCTTAATCTTTAGGATCAATAAAGTTCACTAAAATCTGCCTTGGAATTTGTTTTAAAGTTATTTTCCTATGAAGGAAGCATCAATTCAGCAGAGGTATATCTGAGGAAGAGAACAAATTGCCTTCCCATCTAATGCAACAAGAATCCATTACATCGTCCCTCCATTCTGGGACAAGCAAGAGACCTTGTGTATCCTTGATTCTGAGGATTTCAAGCCCGAAGCCCACTAGAAGCCCAGTTTCCTTGGGCCACCAATTTCAGGAACTGATTACCTTCAACAGAAGCAGCTTTTGTTTAGATTCAGGGAAGAGCTTGTCACTCAGACTGAACTGCAATTCTATTTAACTGCACAATCTATTGCTGGAACAACTTTAAGTTTCATCCTGTTAGATCGAATTCCACTCGGAGCTGTCCAAGGTGTTAATTCTTACTGGTCTTTTTATTTTATTTTGCTTCACTGAAGCTTCAGTTTTGTCTTGCCTTGCCTTGCTGACTCTACCCTGCCGCTTTGAACATCAGACATTGCTGGACACTGTTAAGTATTTCTTGCTTTGATCATAACTCTTCCCCCTGTTATAACCATTGTTTGAATCGGGGGGAAGGGCTGACTTGAAGAAGAGCCTTGATGGTACAGTGGTTTAATGCACCCTGTTATTAACACAGCTGCCTGCAATTTCTGCTGGTTCGAATCTCTCCAAGGCTCAAGGTTGACTCAGCCTTCCATCCTTTCTAAGGTAGGTGAAATGAGGACCCAGTTTGTGGGGGCAATAAGCTGACTTTGTATAAAATATACAAAAGAATGAAGGCTATTGCTTAACGCATTGTAAGCCACCCTGAGTCTCCGGAGAAGGGCGGCATATAAATCAAATTAAAAAAAAAAAGGTTAGAGCTGTGAATCATACAGAACTTGAACAACTACTGGGTGGGTGTAAAATTGATTTGGAAAATACAGGCCCAGATATCCTGATCTGAGATAATAATAATAATAATAATAATAATAATAATAATAATAATAATAATAAGTGTGTGTGTGTGTGTGTGTGTGTGTGTGTGTGTTTTCTGAGGTTTTCGCAGGTGTTTGTATGTAGGTCTTTGGTTATTTGGGTTTTCTCCCAGGTAAAATTGGAAGTGTCTTGGAGACGTTTCGACGAAGTCTCATTCGTCATCTTCAGGCTGGTGTTTTCGGCTTCGTGCTTCTAGGAGCAATGTGTGATTGCAGCTGTTTCTTCCTTTTAACTGCCAGTGGGGGTGTGAACTGATTGGGTGGCAGCTTGGCTGTATTCTGATTGGGTGGAGGTGTGTTCTGATTGGTTGGGGGCTTGCCTGTGCTCTGATTGGATGGGGGGTTGGCTGTGTTCTGATTGGATGGGGGTGTGTTCTGTTTGGGTGGGGGCTTGGTTGTGCTCGGGTTAATCTGAGTTGCAGAGGGTTTTGATAAAAAAAACCATCTCCCTCCTGAAGTGAATTCAAGAAGCACTTCAGCTGCTTCTCACTTTGAATCTTTAAACGCTTAAAGAACACACAACAGGAAACAATAGCAAGCTATCCACAAACCATGATGGCCATGTATAAACTCAGGGAATGTTCTCAAAACACTTGTGGCTTCCACAAGTGCATGACAGAGTTACCACTTATCTACTAGCAGGCTACTTCAGCTGTCTGATAGCTGCAGTTGGGCAGTTCAAATCTCACCGGCTCAAGGTTGATTCAGCCTTCCATCCTTCCGAGGTGAGTAAAATGAGGACCCAGATTGTGGAGGACAATATGCTGACTCTGTAAACCACTTAGAGAGGGCTGTAAAAGCACTATGAAGCAGTATATAAGTCTAAGTGCTATTGCTATTCTTCTCAGGTTCTCTGCCATCTCCCTAGACTCTATAAACCTTCCATCTCCTGCAGAGAAGATCCTTTCCTATTCACATGGCAATCTTCTAAAATACTGTGATTTTGACCAACCCACAGTCTTTCTTGAGATTTCTTTCAAGGAGGGCATTTACTATTTGGGAACTGAATGGGACAATTTTCCACAATCAACTCATGGTGGCCAACTCATCATGGCCAACTCCCTGCAGCCAACTTACCATGGCCAACTCACTGCAGCCAACTCCCTATGACAACTCACCGCAGGACAACTCACCATAGCCATCTCGCCATGGGACCGCTCGCCGCAGGACAATTTAATAATTCTAATTAATTATTTAAAAATAAATAAAACATTTTAATTTGTGTTATTCACATTTCCTTCTGTCCCTCTTTTGGCATCTTTAATTTCTTTGATATTAGTGTAACTCTTGTCCCACAGCAAGTTGTTCCACAGCATGTTGGCCATGGCAAGTTGGCTATGGTGAGTTGTCTGTGGCGAATGTCATAAACCCACTTGGGAGGGAAAGATGAGTGAATCTCACTGAACTCTGTAATCCCTTAAAAAACATTTGCCCCTGGTGCAATGAGATTTAAAAACAGGCTCCCTGGATCAAAGGGAAGTGCTTGGGAAACCTGTTCACAGTGGTCAGGGGAGAATATGGGTGACACTTGTCAGAAGGGGAGATATGTGTTGGAAGGAATGAGCAAAAGGAGGGGATGACTAACACTAGAGAAAAAGTAAATGATGTGGATGGCCTCCGGGGTATATTCCCCACTCACTTTGGACTATGCCTGCTCCTGAAATGTTTGCCTGGAGCTAATTCAGTCCTTTAATTTAAAGAGGTTAGCCATTCCTACATTAAGTGATTGTGAACAAGCAGCTAAGGAGCATAGCACTCAAG
The DNA here is from genome assembly GCA_022577455.1 of Arizona elegans. Taxonomy (NCBI): domain Eukaryota; kingdom Metazoa; phylum Chordata; class Lepidosauria; order Squamata; family Colubridae; genus Arizona; species Arizona elegans. Next base: position 196,008,853 of record JAKOOJ010000001.1, on the reverse strand, counting down.
AAAAACGTGGGTGCAGCTAAGTCTTCTCTTATCTATAATAAAAATTTATGGGGTATGCGGCAGAACTGAATTATGGAGTAGTAGTGGGATATTATCTTCACATATATACATTACTTTCACTTTCCATCTTTATCACCAAATGGGATCCCCTTCTGTGCCTGAAATAGAGCATGATCAACTCTTTTAACTTATATATTGATGAGCTGTGCATAAAAAGAATAAACTAGAATTTGAACTATTTAATAGAGATATTTTTCATCACACATAACCCTTGCTGGAACTGATTCATCCAAAGCAGAAAAGCTTTGAGTAGAACAAGAAGAAATGATATGTTAAAGCGAAGAGGGAGATTTGAGGCTGTAAAATGAGAAGGTTCAAGAGAACCAGAGGTACTCAGAGAAGTGAGGGGGGGGGATTGCCTTAAAGATCTTGGTGACATATTCAAATATTTCATTTGTTTTGCAGCAACATAGCCCCAAGTTAACTAGGAAATATTTAGATTCACTTTAGAAAGGATGTGCCATTTTGGCAAAAGGGCACATTTTTCTACAGTCCAATATTAGCAAGGGATTGTGCAAGCCACATATTGGTTGAAAAAATAAGAGGCCAGTTACTGTTATGATGGAGTCTGAGAGAAACATAGAAAGCAGAGTTTAGGTCTACTTAGGCGTGTTACCATTTGTGGATCTAATGTTGGAATATTTAAGATCTATGTTCCTACTATACAGAACTCGTGTTTATCCACACTGGAAATACTTCTAATCAAAAGTAAGCTTCTGTGACCCTTTTTGGATGCAAAGGTGTGCGTTGTATTTTCAGTAACATCAATATGATGAAAATGTGTTTCACGTTGCAGGTTTCACCTTTGGTTTTTGTCCCATAACATTGCATGCAAGTATGTAAGGTAGGGCGTCTGCATTGTGTACATCCCGGAGTATAATTCATTGCTTTTCCTCCCTTTCCTTCCTTGCAGATGCCTAAGTTTCAAAGGAAATTGAACCACTGTGCCAAGTGACTGAAATGTGCTGTTTGAACATTCAGATTTTTTTTTAAGGGGGCTACCTTATGGGTTTCAGTAAAACAACCATTTGAGAAATGCTATCTGCAGATGTACAAATGAAATAAAAATGATAGTTGGGAGAGCTGGCAATAATAAAAGCCTCAGAAAAGAAATCAGCCAGGAAGTGATGGAGAATCTGTTTTTGCTCCCAGCTTTCTGATGCTAGTTTTTACACTCCTGACCTATTTGCTTAGCTTATCAAATTATTTTACTAGGACTCTTAGCATACCAGAGTTTCAGCAGTCATCTTTATGTGCTGGTGGTCCTTTGGGGAACCACAGACAAAAAGTGAAGCTTTATCTCCCTTTGTGACTGGGGAGCATCTCTTATATAAAAACAACTATTACTTTTCAAACAGTAATGAAGATATCCAATAATTTTTCTAAATCTGATTTCTTCTTTGTCTAGATCTACATTTTCTTTATTATGCATTTTATTCTCTGACTATTCTTAAAGGTTTCTGTAGGTTTTCTGTGAGTACATTGGAAGGCTCCCTCAATTTCTATAAATATTTTTTTTAAATTTTATTTATTTAAAAATACAAACAAAACAAAACAAGTAACAACAAAACATACAGAACAGGTAAACAAAAATTCAATGTACATCTTATCAAAGTTGTCGCAAGTGTAATCTATGTTCTTATTTGTGCTTTTGACGACTCCTTGTTTTGGTCTATTCTCTTATATCTATCTTTGTAGTTCATTGTTAACCTGCATTAGTGGTTTGTGTTCCTATCCCTATATTAGGTCATTCCAGTCACTTCCTAATCTTTTTTTCCTTTTCTATCTTCCAACCAAATGTACCACTTCTCCCATACTAAATAATAGTCATGTTCCTCTTTTTCTTGTAATTCTTTTGTGAGTCTGTCCATTTCTGCACATTCCATGATTTTACTAAATACTGTATCTTCTGTTGGTATGTCATTACTCTTCCAATTTTGTGCAAAAATTATTCGTGCTGCTGTTATTATATGAATGATTAAATACTTTATTTCCTTTTCGTATTGTCCATTTATTATACCTAGTAGAAAGGTTTCTGGCCTCATTTCTATTCTTTGTTGTGCAATTTCTTCTATTTGTGTTCTAATCATTTGCCAGTATTGTTTTGCCTTTGGGCAGGTCCACCACATGTGATAGTAGGTTTATATAAATATTACTTCCTCCAGGTTTGAATGTCTGGGGTGCCACATCTCTTGCCTCTCACCTGAGCCCCTACAAGGACTGTGGCATCCCTCAGTTCCTGGTTCAGAGGGAAAAAGTAGATATTGGTGGCTCTGCTGGGTTCTATTTCTCTGCATACAACCCAAAGCACCACTTGCTTCTCAATCAGATCCTGCTTCCTTAATGCCCACCCCCACCCCCCAACTAGTCATTTGTAGCTTCAAGCACTCAGCATCTTTTGCTTTGCTCAGCCTTCACAATATTTGCCTGGGGGAAAAAAAGCAGTGTTGCGATGCCACATGTTACAAACTCCAACACTTTGGCCACATTCAAGGAAAAGGGGCTTGTATCATGACACTGTGATGCTCCTGTGTTGCTTGGTTCCTCCTAGTCCCCCTAGGGAACTGCTGCTGCCTGTGCACACACACACACACACAAGCACACTGCCTCCTAGATGCACCCATATCTAGTATCTGAAAGTCTTCTTTTTCAGCTGGAACATGGTTACAGTTCAACTAATTCAAAACCCTTATGGGAAAGAGAAGGGAAAGGGAAAGAAGGGTTCACACAGAATGCTATGATATTCTCCTTCCATTGTTGTTGTTAGTTGCAAAGTCATGTCCGACCCATTGCGACCCCATGGACAACTTTTCTCCAGGCCTTCCTGTCCTCTACCATCCCTCAGAGACAATTTAAGACCATTTAAGATGACTGCTTCAGTGACTCCATCCAGCCACCTCATTCTCTGCCGTCCCCTTCTTCCTTTGCCCTCAATCATTCATGTTTGAAATACAAAAAAGAGGAGAGGTTCATACCCCTCCCCGAGGTGAAGCTGCCCCCAGCCTATTAGCCCACTGGTGAAATTTATCTGGGTATAGTTTTTCCAGCAGTCCTGGGAATCCCTTGGAAACAGGGAGCCTAAAGGATGCCTTTATTGAGTATGAATTGTACTACTACTTCATCATGTTTTATTGTTTTGACTGGTTATTTAAGATGTGTTTCTATTGTTTCATTGAGAAATAAAATTAAGCTGCAGAAATCAAGAGTACAGAATTTTTTTTTAAATTTGATTTATATGCCGCCCTTCTCCAGAGACTCAGGGCGGCTTACAATGCGTTAAGCAATAGCCTTCATACTTTTGTATATTTATACAAAATCAGCTTATTGCTCCCACAAACTGGGTCTTCATTTCACCTACCTTTGAAAGGATGGAAGGCTGAATCAACCTTGAGCCTGATGAGATTCGAATTTACAGTAATTGCAGACAGCTGGTGTTAATCACAATGCTATTAGTCTGCTGAGCCACCAGGCTCAGCACATGTAGCTCCTTCTTCATCAAAAGGAATTCTTTGGGGCTCGAAAATTGAATGAACATTGCCGTGCTGACTGTGATCACTCATTCATTTCGAGCAATTCTTTTTCATGTTTGAAGAGAGTCGTTCCGTAAGAAAATGTTCTTGATTTGTTCTGATAGTTAATTTGGCCCGCAGGCGTTTTGGTTAGGATTGAAAGTGGTCTTTTAGCTGTTTCTGAATGTGTCATTGAAAATCCACAACAATCGTCATTAAAGTTTATTTTCTTTCTCTTCTAACTAGATGAATAACTGGCTTTAAGGTGCACTATACTGGATTCACGAGCAGAGAATCCGCTTTCATGAAAAGAATAGTAAAAGGGCTTGATTACTTACTGAAGGCAATTGCCTTGTGACAGACTATTGGGCTCCAAACTTGATTGCTAACTAGTCTGAAATGCTATTGCTATTACAAGGTTCAGGCGTTAATATTAAACCCTAAGTGGGTACATAGGAAAAGTGACTACATACTTGTCAGCTTCAAATGAGAAGACCATTTGCCCAAAACTCTTGGAAAAAGCTAGCTTCAAATAGTCCGCAATACGTTGCAAAATCAAGCGACAGTTTCTACAATAAATGTGAAAGAGACCTCTCAAAGCCACTTCTATTGTCTGTTGATTAAACAGCTCTCCCTTCAGTTATACTGTAAATAACATGTAGCCTCCATCACACATCCCTCTTCAAATCACTCGAGACAAACACAGCTCTGCTGTTCTTTATTGCACAAAACCAAATGTTCATATAAGAACAAAGGTGACGTTTTGAATAATAATGGAACAGGCACATCAATAAATCTTAGCCACTTTGTGCTACGGTATTTTAGAAGAATGAGTGACTTAAAAATTAATAATTATTATTATTCCAGTGCTGGATAAATCATGCCTTGTTCTTTTCTCTCTCTCTCTCTTTGATTGTTTGGTAACTCTCAGCTCATTGGGATGTACATTTTATCTTTGTATCTTATGAAGAAAGAGGCTCTGGAGACCATTCTTTAAAGTCTTTTTTAGTTTCAGAAAAGGCTTGTTATCAGGGATATATACTTATTCAAAGACTTTGAAACCACTCTTTAGTTACCCGTTTTAACAGCATCAGCTGGATGGCATTTGTGCCTATCAATTAAGTAGTACAGTTGCACAAGTGATAATAGCCAAGAATATGGATTCCAGTTGAGAATTGGAATTGACAGTTATATCTGCAAGAAGAATCAGATTGATAAAAGCCCCCACACCCTTTTCCTGTGTGAGTTCAATATTGCACTCATCCCCAAAAGTTTGTGTGTGGAGGGGCATTGGATTTCCACATCCCTACTTTCCATAGGAGATGAAGTAGGGGAAGGGAAAAATATGGAGTCAATTAAGCAAATAAATGATTCCCTTCCCCACACTTTCCCAGGTAAAATAAACTTTCAGCTCAGCCATAAAACAGTTTAGAAGGCCATAGGATGCTGAGAGGAATGTTCAGGAGATAGTAGAAGGAAAATATAGGCTCTGGGAAGAAAGGGCAGTTTTAAGATTAACGCTAATAACAATAACGTCAGACCTGGAAGCCATCTTTTACATTTGGGCCTTCAGGCCTGCCACATTTACTGCTGTGGGAAATTGGGAGGGGAGATTGTATGGAGCATGGGTGATATGTAGTCATAGTAACATTCCTTTCTCAGAAAGTCAAGGCCATCTTGCCCTGCACCTGGGAGGCTGAAACTGGGAGGCATCTCCAGTTGGCACGGTGCTTCAATTGGACTATGTGATGGATTTGTGGGTGTTGGGCAGGGACTTGAACTTTCCTTTGGGTGGGAAAACCCTGGACGCTTTCAGATTCAGGTTTCCCCAGATGTGCCAATATGATGCCTCTAATAAAATATAGCTTTGAGGAAGTTCAAGCCTTGGAGTTTCTTTTCATTAGGGGTGTTACTTGGAACCCTGACAAATAACTTTCTAGGGGAAAAAACTATGTTCATGAAACAGGAATCTGTCCTTCCAAAACCCAAGTGTTTTTGTAGCCTTGTTCTCATAGTTTTTTTTTTCCTACATTCTTCACTAAAACCTGATGTACTATAACTAATCAAATGTTTTGCTAGATGTTTTCTTTAATTTGCATAACTTTCCAAAGAGAGATTTTATGCTTTCTTGGGGAGGAGGGGCTGTCCTTCCCTTTTGGCACTACAATAAACCAATTTGGGTTACAATGGAATTGGGTGCTGGCTACACATTCTACACATTCTCTTCTGTAGGCTTCTTTGAATATCCCAGACAAGCAATCAGCTCTGAAGACTGCGATGACTAAATTGACATGAGTTTCTAAAATGTCTGCTTTGCTATTTCTTCCATCCTGAGGCTTGCTAGGCAGTCTAAGTCAAGATCCTGCCAAATGTCATTAAGGTCCACCCTTGAGTTTATTATATCCTGGGAAGTTCTTCTTATTCTTGAAGGATCACCATTTTCCTCTTCTCTGAGAGATCTATAACTTCCATGTCTCTTAGTTCTGAATTGCCTTGCCCCAATTACAAATAACTATAAAGCGATGGTTCATTATGGGTTTTGAGGGTGCTTGGCTAATATAGGATATTTAAATGCATGCGATGGAGGCACTCATGAATAATGTATGCGTGTCTGCATGTTTGCATGCATGCCCATGTGGTCTGTTCAGTCCCTAATTTGCCAGTCACCACAAAGACTGAACAGAAGTTCTAAACTGACTGAATCTGAGTTTGTTTATTATAAGTTCCATTTGTGTTTAAATGAATGCATTTCTCCCTTTCCGATTTTCTTAGTCCATGCAGCAAAGTTTCCACATAAGAAGCATAAATATTTCCCGATGTGGTGCGATGGAAATTTTGAAGGCCTGATCATTAAAAATAACAAACAATACTGGGCACACTGAACCCGAAGAACTATTTTTAAACTCCGTTGGTCTTGGGATAAAATTAAGCAGATGCTAGCCTATTGATAGATTGCAAAGAGGGTAGCAGTGTGGGAAAACATACAGCATCGGTTATATTAAAAGGAAAGCTGAACAATAAGAAACACAATAGTGGCTATTTGACAAAACATGCATAATCGACATGTTCTACTCTGAAAAGGGCAACAAAGAAAAAAAAAGTTGAGTATGACATTTGCATTTTATTAGCAAAAAAATAGGATTGTCCAACCTGCCCCCTTTTTTGGAGGAATTCTTATAAGGTGACAAGATTTCTTTCAATCCAGCAAATCCACCATTATGGGCGGAGCTGGCTTCCCCAATTTGTTTTTAATCTTCTAAACTCCATCAGCAGGGGAATTGAGAGAAAAGCAGTCACTTCTCCATTTTAAGGAAAATGAAAAGAATATTAAAATTCCGCACACATCACGTAGCCTGGGCATCTGTCAGTATGAGTATGTTATTCAAACGGAAATATTTTCAGGTTTGAATTTTACACTGTCCTCTTCATGAAACAAAACTCTGTAATTATGGTTTCTGCTTGGCCACCCATAAAGACTGAAGGGTGGTCCTTTTGCCCATCTTCTTTTACATTTAGCAAGAGGACTGACTAGTGCAGGGGTCAGCAATCTGAGGCTCTGGAGCCGCATGTGGCTCTTCCACCCCTCTGCTGTGGCTCCCTGTCACTCAAAATATGCGTCACAACCACCAATGTGCGACACCTGCCGGCACGCGATTTATTGAGCTTTTCAACCCCCAATAGGGTTGAACCATGGATAAATCCAAGAAAAGAAACATTTCAGAAGAAAACAGAATTTTTAATTCAACTACATATGCTAGTTTTGTGGCCACTCAAGAAATAGTCAGGCACTGGAAGGGTTTTGTGGCTCCCGGTGTTTTCTTTTCTGTGGGAAATGGGTCCAAATGGCTCTTTGAGTGTTTAAGATTGCAGACCCCTGGACTAGTGTGTGCCAGGTGGTCACAGGGGAGCCTTGGAAAAAAGGAACTCTGCTAGCAGAGTAGGACTCTCACCTGTCATGCCCCCATCGGAGCCTGAATCGGGGGGGGGGGGAGCTGTGGCCGACAGATACTGAGGGGGCGGCTTTATTGGAACGTGGGGAGGAGCAGGATAAGGAAACCCCACCCTTTTGCACATCTTCATTTATATTTAACAAGAGGACCAACTAGTGTATGCCAGGTGGTCACATGGGAGCCTGGGAAAAAAGGAACTCTGCTAGAAGAGTAGAACTCTTACCCTTGCCTGCCTATAATATGGTCAGGAATGGCAGAGATACACAATCTCTGTGTATCTCTGGGCTCAAAGGCTGCAAATGGCTGTTCAAAGCAACTGTCTGAAGGTTGTCGCTAAATCGTTTTAGATAAGAACACAGGTAGCCTTCGACTTATGACCACAATTGAGCCCAAAATTTCTGTTGCTAAGTGAAACACTTGCTAAGTGAATTTTACCCCATTTTACGACCTTTCTTGCCACAGTTGTTTTTATTTATTTATTTAATTAATTAATTAATTAATTTATATTGCCACCTATTCATCCATGGCGACTCAAGGCAGCTTACAGAATATAAAAGCCAGATTTAAAAACAATAAAACTAATAAAAATATCAAATAAATTAATGTAATAACATCACCCCCCACCTCCCCACCTCTCGCCCCAGTGACAGCCAATCACATGAGCCATTTAATGGGCTCCTTCCCACTCTGGGTTCCCCAGGCCCTCTGGCAGAACCAGGTCTTCAGCGCCTTCCAGAAGAGAATTAGAGTGGGGGCCATTCTAATCTCTGTGGAGATGATGTTCCAGAGAGAGGGAGCCACCACAGAGAAGGCCCTTCTTCTAGGTCCCACCAGGTGTATTTCCCTCAGGGATGGGACCCGCAACATTCCTTGCCCCTGAATGATTAAATGAATCACTGTATTGTTAAGTTAGTAACACGGCTGTTAAGTGAACCTGGCTTCCCTGTTGACTTTGCTTGTCAGAAGGTTGCAGAAGGAGATTTCGTGACCGTGGGATACTGTAATCCATCATAAATATGAGTCAGTCACCAAGCATCTGAAGTTTGATCACGTGATCATGGAGATGCTGAAATGGTTCTAAGTGTGAAAAAACAGTCATAAGTTATTTTTTTCAGTGCCGTTGTAACTTTGAATGGTCACTAAATGAACTGTTGTAAGTCGAGGACTACCAGTACAAATATATTGTGATATTCATGTTAACTGCATATAACGGACTACATCCTAATTTAAAATCGAGGAAATCAAAATGAGTTACTGTATTTTTCGGAGTATAAGACGCACCTTTTTCCCCCCAAAAAGAGGGTGAAAATCTGGGTGTGTTTTATACTCTGAATGTAGCCCCGCCCAGCTTCTCAAACAGAGAATGCTTTTTTTAAATGGCTGAAAAAAGCATCAGAAAAGAAGCTTCAGAAAAGAAGCCCCCAAACAGAGCTTCAGAAAAGAAGCCCCCAAAAAGAGCTTCAGAGGCTTTTTTTCTGAAGCTCTGTTTCGGAGGCTTTCAGACAAACTAAGGTGCGTCTTATACTCCAAAAAATACAGTATATAATAGCCACCTCCTGCCCTTTTTTAAGTGCCTTGAGGAGGAAGATTGCAACTTCAGTACATTAACTCACATGGCTTTTTGCAACAGAAAGAAGATCTGCATGCAGCTGCAAAATGCTGAATAAGGTGAAATAAGCCACCTGGGCCACCAGATGTTTACAACATAGTGCCCAAACCTCATCTCAACTTCAATGTGTTCACAATCAACAGATGCACAATCAACAAGTGTGCTGCCACCAGCTGAGATTTTCCACTATGTGTGTGGGCGAAGGTAGAATTGTTTGTAGTACATTATTGCATTCCAGGGTAGCTAAAAGAGAGAAAGTATTTGGAAAGTCCTGAATAATGTACACATTCTGGAACTATTTCAATGTGGGGGTTTTGGGGTGTTTTTTTTCCAATCATGTCCTTGATGCCACTGTCATGTTTTTAGGTATGGACAGATGGAGAGGATTGGTGTGCTTTGTTAACTTAGGAATCAACTGAGTCAGAACTAAAGAAAGTCAGATCTAAAGAAAGTTATTGCTGTCAGTTCTGGGGAGAAAAGTCTGTTCAAACTAATGACTCACATTTAAAATTTGGAACTAGTAACTCTGGGATATATTCAGATTATTAGTAGTTTAAGGATAAACACAGGAACATATCTGTATTGTATTTAAATCTCACTTTGTCTCAAAGAGCTCCCAGTTCCAGCCATCCAGGTGCAGGGCAAGATGTCCTTGACTTTCTGAGAAAGGAATGTTATTATGACTATATATCACCCTGGCTCTATGCAATCCCCCCTCTCAGTTTCCCACAGTAGTAAATGTGGCAGGTCTGAAGATCCAACAAAAACTCTGATATGTAAATGATAAGGAACAATTGGATGAGATACATGAAATGATCAACCACATCTTTAAAGGAATAAATTCACAAGAAAAGAAGACAGAATAAACCACACTATTCTTCCTGGATATCCCTCATCAGCAGAGGAAAAGATGGGAAATTACAAATGCAAATCTATAAAAAAAGAAAAAATATCCCAACCCACACTAATCAAGCGCTTCATTGCCAAAGTAACAATCTTTCCCAACCTCCCACAAAAGGAGTTATGTAAGAACATTATTCAGATGATGACTTGGTTGACTACATCAACCAAGAACATCAGAAAAAGAAAACAGATTGCTTATACAACATCTTCCAACAAAATGGATACCCATGCAGTTTTATCAAAAAATGCCAACAACCAGCGAGTCATGTGTAACATGCAGTGTAAGATAGGAGTCCCCAAACCCTAGGCCATGGCCCATTTGGAACTGGGCCACAGAAGCAGTGGGCTCCTGTGTGCACACACATGCAGCTCCATTTGCACCAGTGGTGGGTTCCTCCCAGTTCAGCCTGGTTCTGCTGAGCCGGTAGTGGTGACAATATGATGTCACCGAACCCATTCTACCCCCCCCCCCGCATTATTCTTACCTTTTATTTGGCCCACCCCCAATCTATTGCTGCCTTCCGAGTCCCAGCTGATCGGCTAGAGGGAAAGAAACTGTTTAAACTCTTGCTTCGGGGCTTCAAAGGGCTGCCTTACAGCTGATCAGTGTTAAAAGAAAACAAATGAGTAGACCGGTGCCTGCAAAAATAAATGAGTGCCTGCAAAAATAAATGGGTAGACCAGTGCCTCCAAAAACAAATGAGTAGACCGGTACAGCTCTGCAAGCAGTTAAAAGCCTGGTAGACCAGTACCACTGCTAAATCCTAAAGAATTGTCACATGACAACCAAGCCATGCCCACAAAATAAGCCACGCCCACAGAACCGGTAGTAAAAAAAATTTAGAACCCACCCCTGATTTGCACGAGTGGAAGTCAAGTGTGGAACCATCCCATGTCCTCCCCACCCCACCCCACCCCTGCCAGTCTGAAAAGCTGAGAAGGTTGTGGAACGCTGGTATAAGTACTATAACAACCACTATGTAGGGCAGATAGGCAGAAGATTAGCAAAGCACTTCCATGAACACCAACTACTAATTTCAAAACATATGGACAGACTCAGCCATAATTTCAATTGAGAAACTGAACATCCTAGATTACAGGTTTACCTTAAAAAATGCTAGGGAATTCCTGGAAGCTTGACATTCTGACAAATCATCCATTAATAGATGCATAGAGATAAACCATGTTTACACACTATTCAAAAGAGACAATAAAAAGGCTAAGAAGAAAACAAAAGTACCAGAACAGATTCTCTCCAGCATAGGATAGCCTTGAACCTGTGCCTCTCCGAGCCCTGGTCTGGCATTTATCCGCAGTATCACCCTTACTATAGTTAGCCCACTGAAGAGAATAATTTAGCAATACCCTCTGGATTTTGTTCTCTGTAGAGAAAGTTGAGAGCATGTATCATCCTATGGCTCTCAACGTACTGAAATATTTCCAATATTTTTATTGTTGTTGTTGTTGAGTATTTTAAGGTGTGTGGGCAATCAGAGATGTCATCACAAAAATGATGTAACTTAAGTGCTTATGTAAGATATCATGATGCAAGTACATAATTATATTACCTCCATGATGGCATTGCATTTTGATGTTGTGACTTGTAACCAATATCTGTGTAACAAAGCAATTCTGTAGACATGCGTAATATGTGCTTACAATTGTGGGTATAAGTTATGAATAGAATGAAGAATAACTATTATCAGGCCACATTGCTTTTTCATGTGGCTGCTGTGGGAAGTTTTCTACTGCAGCAGATGTGGTTGCTTTTGTTGTGGTTCACCAGTTGCCAGTGGAGCTGGCAGCAGACTCAAATGATGAGGAACTTGGGGAGGAACTTGGGCCAGTCCTGGAGTCTGGGGAAGGCTCTGATGGAGGCTCTGTGTTGGAAGCAGAGAGAGAGCCAGGGCCATCTGACATTTCTCAGCTGCCTTTGGAGTTGGAGATAAGTGGAGAAGAAGAACAGCTGGGGCCTGTTACAGATGCACGTATGCGCAGAGCTGTCAGGAGAGAAGAACAATTGAGTACCAGGAGCCGACTCAGAAAGAAAGGCACACATGGACCAGTGGTGGGATTCAAAAAAATTAACTACCGGTTCTGTGGGCATGGCTTGGTGGGCGTGGCAGGGGAAGGATACTGCAAAATCTCCATCCCACCCCACTCCAGGGAAAGGATACTGTAAAGTCTTCATTCCCACCCCACTCCAGGGGAAGGATACTGTAAAATCTCCATTCCCTACCCACCCAATAACCTGCTTTCCAACTCCATGTGCAGGGCAACAAAAGAAGACCCAACCGATCAGCTGGGACTCGGAAGGCAGTGAATTGATAGGGGCGGGGCCAGTCAGAGGTGGTATTTGCTGGTTCTCTGAACTACTCAAAATTTCTGCTACCGGTTCTCCAGAACTGGTCAGAACTGGCTGAATACCATCTCTGACCTGGACGCTGAATGGTCCCTCCCTGGCTGGGGAATAAATAGAAGCTAAAGGGGAGTGGTGTCGTGGGAAACAATCCGTTTGGATTTATTCTGAGATTCATGTCTCAGAGACTGCTTGAGAGAGTTTGTTTTACAGCTTTGGGCCTGGAAGCTCCCGGCCTGCCAATTATCCAAGAACTGATAAGGTCTGTTCTTCAGTTAACCCTTGGAAGGATTATTGCCTGGACTTTTCTGTGTGGGAATGCCATGAATTCCCAGTAGCTAAATAAAGAGGGTTTTTTCGGGACAAGGGGTTCTGTTTCTTAATTCTGCTAAGGCTGGGTCAGAACAGTTTTAATGAACTGCAGAGAGATGCTACATTCACAGGTGCAGCATCTGAACTGAATCCAAAGCGCTGAATGACATTAGCCATGTTTCTAACCAATTGAACCTCAAATAATAGCAAGATCATATTCAATGTTTTATTTTATTTTTTAATTTGATTTATATGCCGCCCTTCTCCGAAGACTCAGGGCGGCTTACAATGTGCTCAGCAATAGCATTCATCCTTTTGTATATTTATACAAAGTCAGCTTATTGCCCCCACAACTGGGTCCTCATTTCACCTACCTTAGAAAGGATGGAAGGCTGAGTCAACCTTGAGCCTTGGCGAGATTCGAACCCTGCAGTAATTGCAGGCAGCTGGTCTTAATAACCAGCTTAATAACAGGGTGCCTTAAACCCCTGTACTACCAAGGCTCTTACCCTAAATATCTATGATGCTGGAACATCTGGTATTGCTGCAGAGTTTGAATAACTTATTGAAATAACTAAGAGATAGAGACAATCATTATAGAGCCACGGTGGTGTAGCAGTTAGAGTGCAGTACTGTAGGCGACTTCTGCTGACTGCCAGCTGCCTGCAATTTGGCAGTTCAAATCTCACCAGGCTCAAGGTAGACTCAGCCTTCCATCCTTCCGAGGTCAGTAAAATGAGGAGTGAGATTGTTGAGGGCAATAGGCTGACTTTGTAAACCACTTAGAGAGGGCTGTAAAACACTGCAAAGTGGTATATAAGTCTAAATGCTATTGCTATTTCCTTCTCCAAAATTGAAAGTAACAGTCCAATAAGGTTTAGTATGACACAAGGTGAAGTGCAGCTGCTGCATCAACACAGGTAACATTATCCTTTGTCTAACCAACACCCCCTCCCCGCCACAAAATAAGTTATTTCCCATTCTCCAGAGTATATAGTTTGCTTATGCATAGGGGGAAATGTGTGTTTGTAAGAGCGTATCAACTTTTTCTTCTAAGTCCTAGGAATTCATTTAAGGATACAAATAGATGGCATGTGAATTCCAATATTCAATGGCTAGGCATAATTTGGACTTTCTGCCCCATTCCAGTGAAATTTCCATAATAGGAATGCTTGAAAGAACTTATTGCGTAAGGCCAACTTCACAGAAACCCAACAGTGTGTCGTACATACAAAGAGACATAAACAACAACAGCTCTTGCTTTCCATGCCAGAAAGGATAGGAATATTCATCTTGGCTGAATCAAGAACCTGTTTACTTGCTGTGGCTAACATGAAGGAGTAAAATTGCTACTGCTTTCAAAGGAATTGTGCTAAGAGCCACAAGCAATGCTTGAGCTGAGGAGTTAGCGTTCAACTCCATATGTCCATCGCTTTCCTTGGAGCGGGAGTAGATTGGGAAAAGACCACCTTAGAAATGTTGTAGTTTGCATAGATCAGGGTGTCAAACTTGCGGCCTACGGGCTGGATGTGTCATACACTGGCCATGCCCACCCCTGGTTTAGCGAAGGGTGGGAAAGTTACAATATGTCACGTGACGACAACATGACTATGCGAGTTTGATATCCCTGGTGTAGATGATACAGCAGAACTAATTCAGCAGCCTAATTGGGGCTACAATAAATCAGCAAGGAATAAACAGGATAGGACTAAGGGATAAAGGGCTTGCTGCAGTCCATAGACTCTGCAGACCCCAATTAGCAGTTTTGAAAGCATTACTGCCATGGTTACTTAGACATTTTAAAATCAATAATAAAGAAGAATTGTATCAACATTTCACAAATGATCAAGCTAGGTACCCATTTGTGACTGGTTATGTAATATGAAATAGGCGTTATAACTTTATACACATGTCTTCAAATGATAACATTTAATTTAAAAAAAAACCTTGAATCTCCCGAAGATTAAAAAATAGCAGTCTAGTATATTCAAGCAATAAAGCAGAAATATATCTATCAGTATAAGAGTGATAATTAAGCATTAAGTCTAAATGTTATGTAAATGGATGTTATTGTACACTAAGTAACATTTAAGAAAGGTTAGGATTTGCAGAGTTGAAGTTACTATTTCCAAATAACTATTCCTTACTTCTGTCCACCCACACATCCATAATATGTGTTTATTCACTGACAATTTAGACATACTTTACAATGATGAATTATATCCCACTGCTTATTATTCAACTCTTCTATGTTACTTACTCATATTAATTTAAGGTCAATATGTTAGATAATCTGAAAGTGAACTTTGATACTTAATCTTTCAAGTCAAAGCAGCTTTCTGTGCAGCATTTCATCATATTTTCAATGGTGAACCATTCAATTACCTTAAAATGAGCTGTATGACATGCACAGGATAGATGGTGACGACCTCAAGATGAGACCATCCTGATTCCTTTGGGGGCTTCAAGTCAGAAACTGCTTCTAAGCAGGAGAGGCAGGAGATTCATATATGAGAGCATTCATAATCCCTTCATAAATCACAAGTGCAATTTGGCACCCTCTACTGGAATGATTGATTATGCCCCAATGAAATATATGTCATGACACATAAATCAAAGCAATCCCCCAACAAATATATTTCAGAGGAGCCCAAACCTTCAATTAAAACATTTTAAAAGAGACATAAATGGGGCGGTTTCATCTACAAAAAGATGAATTTTTTCCTGAGGAAAAAACTGAGGAAACTTAAGACTTCCTCAGTTTTTTCCATCACTCTGCTTAACAACTAATTCCCACAACACTGTCAAATAATTTACTAAGATTGTATTACTATTATTCTTCTCTTCCTTACTAGTATCTATTTCTTCCCACTTATTACTATAACCATGTTGCTTGTATCTTTCAATTTATACTCTTTTTGTTTCCTAGTACAATTTGATAGCTTATTAGTAACCTTGACAATCACTAAGTGTTGTATCTTTTTATTCTTGATGAATGTATTTTATTCTCCTTATGTACACTGAGAGCATAATATACACCAAAGACAAATTCCTTGTGTATTCTTTATGGCCAATAAAGAATTCTATTCTATTCTATTCTATTCTATTCTATTCTATTCTATTCTATTCTATTCTATTCTATTCTATTCTATTCTATTCCATTCCATTCCATTCCATTCCATTCCATTCCATTCCATTCTATTTGATAATTTTCAGATGCTCAGTTCTACCAAGTAATCGTCTGTGCCAACTGGCTAGGATTGATAGGCATAGTGATCTGAAAAAGCGAAAGAGCATCATTTTGACAAAATTGTATTTATTTACATGTAAAATTTAGATAAATTCCTAAAATCATCTGGATTCTAGGAGGCTTAAAGAAAATAAAGTGTTAAAAAGAAGATATAAATCAAAAATCACATTATGTCACAGTGGCTTTTAATTCCCAAGAATAGCCTAAAGAAGGGAAGTTGAAATCATTCAGTATTAATAGTATGAGTGAATCTACCTACAATGATACTGTATTGAGCAGCTTGGTGAGGGAGATTGTTTCTATAGCAGCATAACAAGCTTGTCCCTATGACCCAGTGTCATGTACCAAGCCTCATATTTGCCCATCCCTTAGTAAACAATTGTCACCTCCTCTGCCTCAAACACAAAACTTGACTGGAGAGATTTTAGTAAATACAGAGGATGGTACAGAAAGACAGAGAGAAGATCCCTACCAGGGTAATGGTCAGATAAACATGGCTTGAGCCCAGACCAAGAATGTTATTTATGAAAACACTTCAGACACCCCCTCACCACACCTGACTTTACAATAAGATTTAAAAAATTATGTTACTATAACTGTTCTAATAAAGGTAGTTTTAGGTCTACACAGTATCTGTTTTAGTCTAGTCTATTTTATATGGATGACATCAATCTTGCACACAAGAAAAATCAACATTGCATTATTTAGGATAGTATATAAATAAATATTTATAAACAATAAAATGCCACAGAACAAAGTAGTCTCACTTAAAATGTTTCATGTATGCCAGTGCAGCTCATGATGACTGCTGCTGACTATCTCACCTACACAAAAAATAATTTTAGAACATTTTTAGAAATATTTAAAAAATGGATCAGGATATAA
Organism: Arizona elegans; assembly: GCA_022577455.1. Classification (NCBI taxonomy): domain Eukaryota; kingdom Metazoa; phylum Chordata; class Lepidosauria; order Squamata; family Colubridae; genus Arizona; species Arizona elegans. The sequence goes on along the minus strand of JAKOOJ010000001.1, from coordinate 195,992,016 downwards.
ACAAAATACAGCTCTCATACCAACTGGGGAAAAAAAATCAAATTTGAATCTAATATCAGCTCTTTCGTTGTTTCCACATAGCTATATTTTTCTGTACTTTAAATCAATCCAGAGGCACTCTATATATTATGCTAATCTGATTTTTTTTCAGTTGAGCACTCATCCTGGCCTGGAGATAAACAAGCAGGCTAGATAAATGTAAATTGTGTTGTATGCTCCTTCCTTCCTACATTTGTTATGTTTTTAAAATGCCCATGAACAACTTCTCTACAGGTTGTTGGAAAACAATCAGCATAGATTACCATTTCATTAGTTAACAAATTAAAACAAAAATGGTCATTCTTTAATTTTGTAGCCTGGCAAATAGGCATAAACCTACTCGCTTAGCATAATTGCTTTTTATATGTTCTTTCTGTAAAGATATATGAAGCCAAATATAGGGGACTGCTGATTCTTAATTGAATGACTAATGTGCATTTTTTTCTTGTTATGACTCTGTTCTCCCTTTTTATTGGGGAGGAGTCAAGCAACTGAATGGATCTGATCATTTACTGGTTGGATGCCCTTCCTGATGCCTACACAGCGTTCGCAGCAGATATTTTCTCTCTGCACCATGATAGAGAAACATCTGTTGCTGCCTATGATTGAACTCGCAACCTTCCAAGTGGGAGGTGACTGCCTTCACTTGTAGGCCACCCCACTGCTCTTGAATGAATAATATGTGTACTCTGCATATATTACCAACATTTAAATGTAATTTGCAAATCCATTAAAAAATATTACAATGTCTGTAGTCAAAACAGAATCTTTGCACTTTTAAATGCACGGTGACCAGAGGTGGGTTTCAAAAATTTTTACTACCAGTTCTGCGGGCATGGCTTGGTGGGTATGGCATGGTTTGGTAGGCATGGCTTGGTGGGTGTGGCAGGGGAAGGATACTGTAAAATCTCCATTCCCTCCCCACTCCAGGGGAAGGATATTGAAAAATCCCCATTTCCTCCCAATCAGCTGGGACTTGGGAGGCAGAGAATAGATGGGGGTGGGGTCAGTCAGAATTTTTACTACCAGTTCTCCAAACTACTCAAAATTTCTGCTACCGGTTCTCCAGAGCTGGTCAGAACCTGCTGAAACCCACCTCTGACAATGACCCTTGAACATTGAGAAGACCCAAGAGAAGAATGTATACAGATCTCATATTATACAAATCCAACCAACAATGAACAACGGCATTAGAAACAGGTGAGTGAAGCACAACTGTGCATGAACATATCCATGTTCAGTGTCTTGCAGAGGGCCATCCAGAGAATGAATGATCACCATCCTGCATATCGTATATGGCAGATTTCTGCTTTTTGTTGCTTTCACGATATATAAGTGTTTTGAGTCATTTGTTGAGTCCGGTGGTATACAAAATACATAAATGAGCAGGTTAACAAATGGAATACTGTACCTGCTTGAAAAATGAAGCGCACAGTAAGCTATTCACAGAAGTGGTTGAATTCAAACTGCAAACAGCCCAACATGAGTTCCAATTTCCACAGATCAAAGAACTAAAGCAAAGTGCATTTTTAGACTAGTATCACAGACATCTGTGAACAGTTGTCTTCTTTCTGGCCACGTGTCTAATTGCTGCTTTCTTCTCAACAGTCCATTCTTCCGTCACCTTATCCAACCTAAATCAATAACAACAAGCCCATGATTGCTCCCTGCTACAGGATTAATTAGTCTAGTCTGTTCTGTCCCCGTACCACGCACACACCCAACCAGCCAGCCGAGGGTTAAATAAACTCTTCAAACACTCAACGTCAGTGATAAGGAACTTGGCAGCAACTCCGTGGCTGCCTGCCAAGAGCTTTTACTCCAATAATACAGACAAAAATACACACAGTTTGAATAGTCCAGTTTGTAATTAAATCCACAGCAAATAGGTGTTGTGTCTGAAGGTGCAAAGTGCCTCGCCAGAGATTAGCTTTGTCTGTCACAGAGTCCGAATGGTTACCACACTCCCTTTTATAGCCTGTGGGGTGTGGTCCAGTGACTCAGCTGATCTCTGGCACGCCTTCCCCTCTGCTGCGCACACTTCTCCCTGCGCCTCTGGCGAGGGTCCAGCCAACACTTATTTTCCTCGTCGCTGTCCACCTGTGGCTGCGGGGACGTGCTTGGCTCTGAGCCTTTCGTTTGGCCTTCGGTGTCCTCCGGAGGCATTGCCAGAGAGGAGGGTCCTGGAGAGGGAGGCCTTGCCAATTCCTCCCCCTCACTCTCAGAGTCTGCATCTGTCAATAGCCCAGGCTCAGGCAACGGAGCCACAACACTGTCAAAAACCAAGAACCAGTAGACCACTCCCTGACTCCAAATAATTGGAACATTGAAAATATGTCGTACCTGTTGTTCTGAGATCAGAAGACTGAAAGGTTGAATTATTTTGTACAACCCTCATGATATTTAGTCCTATCTCTCTTAAGCAAGTAAGAAATGTATGATGTGGGTCAATGCCTGAAGGAGAACAAGTCTTGTCTGCTGTAATCTCTCATGTCCACGCCAAAATTTTCTATTATTACATACTGGGTATCTCTGAATACCTGATAATTCCCATGCACAATCTTTATATTGATCAAGAAGCAACAGTCCAAACAGAACTAGGAGGAACAGAATTCAAATCACCAAATGTATCTGATGAGGCTGCATATCTCTCTTGAAGACAGGATAACCTGCTCAGGACAACCACACACAAGGTCTCACTGAATTGACCTCAGCGTGATGGTGACTAACAACAGTATCAACTTCTAATCACATTGTTCCTTAGTGCAATGGGAAAAGAACACTTTGATTGAGAGGTCCAGAAATCAGAGCCAAGGGTATGACAAATAAATCACAAGGTTATAAGTAACGATGGGTGAACATACTTGCTCTGAAAGCAGTGTTCTCATGATTTATTGAATACTACTGCAGTGATTGTCGCTGGAGGATGCTTTTCATGGAAGCTTTAAAATCTTTTTTTAAAAAATCAACCATTTTATTTTCATCTCTCTTTTTAAAAAGCATTAATGAAGGGAACAGATGGTGACTGCTTAAATGATCATACAGTCAAGCATCCTTAAATGTGGCAAGACTTTTCTGAAATAGGAGCCTTATTTCAATTTTTTTTCTCTAAGCAAACTATCATTAAAACAATCTATCTTGTAAGTGTATTTTCCCAATAAGCCAGAAGCAGAGCAGAATTTGGGACTTGGTCCTAATCAAAAGAATCTGTATGTCTTTTCATATATAATATATTCTTCAGAACAAACACTTAACTATATTGGAAAGAAACTCCCCAATAGAGGGAAATCTTAATATTATCAAGCAAATATTTTATTTCACTATCTATGATTGTAAAATAGCAATACTTCTCGTTCCAGGAGATTAAGCAGATAGCAGATTCGGAGAGTATGCATTTCATATGTTTCTAAATCCTGCAGGTTAACAAACAACAAGAATTTTCAAGCTTCAGGGATTAAGCTTCCCATTTTGTGGCAAACTGTAACTCAACACAGAAGTGTATTTCATATCCTAGAGAGGAATCGGCTTCTTAAGGCAAACAGACAAGAATTCTGCACAAATTTCACTAAGGCTAAAGGTGGATAATTTAGTGCCCTAAGTTAGGTTTAGGCTAGGAACAGCTGATCCCGGGAGGCCCTTTCTGCTGACTCTGCAATGGGCTGTAGTTGTGAATGATTGCTTGTAAAATGCAAAACAGGTTTTGCTTCCTGGTTTTTAGACCACTTTCCAAAGCGAGAATTCCATCAAATAAAACAATGTTTTAAAAACCAGCTTCGTTTGTTTGTGTCGTCAATTGCTTGAGCCCTAATCTTAACTCACCCTTGCACAGTTCCACCAGCATGGCCATCTTCCTCTGAAAAGAGAAAATGCAATTTGTCAGCCCAAATACATTAATCTGGGTTGATAAGCAATGTAAGAGTCAGCAAGGCAGCCGATTAAGAAGCAAATCTTCTGTTAAGACATAATAGTAAGGCGCTGATGAATGGCTGAACGTGTAATTGATCACTTACATAGCAAAGCTTGGGGTCTTAAAGCTACAAAGAAACAACAAAGCTAATTATTGGCATAAATTACACAGTTGTTGCCAACATCACCAGCCCTACAACTTGGTGAGACATGCTCAGAGATCCTACTGACCTCCTGGCTTCTAGAACCAGACATGAACAAATTGACCTGCTGACCAGATGAGATGTTTAGATAGAAGTGACTGGAGTCTAACTCATGACTTTAAATCATTGCAACTAATATTATATCCATCTTTTATGTATAGAGAGCTTCAACTCTGTTGCTATGGGAATACCATCACTCTCTTAGCAACAGCATCCCCCGCCCGCCCGCCGCCGCCAGTTCGGTTGCACTACAGCTTTGTTCAATACAGTTGAATTTAGATTTGCCTTTGCACAAATAACTATTTCTGTCCCTTCTGATGGAAAGCAGCTTGTTCCATCTGAAAAAGAAAACACGAGAGGAAAATGAGGCTAAAAGATGGAAACTGATACTAAGATACTGTTTGAAAATAAAGTTGCTGTTTTTGTGGTATAAAATGTAGCAGGTAAAGGTGTGGCTTCCAGATGAGAGAGCTTGATCAAAACAGCTTGGTGGAGAAATATGGATGAGTTATTATTGTACACAAAGTAGAATACAAACTAGTTAATCTCTAAGATGAAAACTGGCCCTTGCATAGGGAGGCAGGACTTCTTAAAACCTCTTAGGAGGGGTTTCCGAAGGAGATGGGGGTTATAACTGAAGATCTGCTGTATATCCTCTAGAGTCCCTAGTTGCCCCTTGCAATAGGGAGGTGAAGCCATAGTAGCGCAGTGATTAGAATGCAGTATTGCAGACTGACTCTGCCCACAACCAGAACTTAGATCCTGACTGGCTCAGGATTGACTCAGCCTTCTATCCTTCCAAGGTTGGTAAAGTAAGGACCCAGATTGCTGGGGACAATATGCTGATGTTGTAAATCACTCATAATGCTCCATAAAACACTATGGAGCAGTATATAAGTTTAAGTGCTATCGTTATTGCTACAGGATTGTGCCCATGCAACCTCTCCTGACCCATGGTCCTCATCACCTCCCCATGGTATACAGAGGAACTGAGGGGGGGGGATGGATTCAGAGGCATCTAGAGCACCATTGGTGGAGGATGAACAAACTTGACCAAACACAGGTAAGAGGTGCTATTAAAGCCTATCTCATGGCAATTTGGGCTGTGAAGCATAAATATTTCTCTGCACTAATTGCATCTGCAGATAATTGCCCAGGGACCCTCTTTAAGGTAAACTGTTTCCTTCTGGAGAAAGAAGATGCAAAGGTCTACCTGCAGGGGTGCACTGTGGCATTCGCTAACTTTTTGGAAGACAAAGTTGCTTGGATTCATTCCCAGTTAGATAAGGGCATGGTTGCTGGTCCAATGGAGGTGTCTGAGGCAGGTTCTGGCATGGTTATTTGGGAACAGTTTGATCCTGTTGCTCTTAAGGAAGCAGACAGGATCCTAGGAAATGTGAGCACAACCATCTTGTTTTAGATCGATGTCCCTCCTGAGAGCCTCCCCAAAGGTGACATGTGGGTGGGTTTTGGTCATGATTAAGGCTTCTCTAATGGAGGGGTGATACTCCGATCTTTCTAGGAGGCTGTGGTCTACTCTTTTCTTAAGAGACCATAGCTAAATTGCACCCTATTGGATGCTTTCCATCAGTGGTGAAATTCATTTTTTTTTTACTACCGGTTCTGTGGGCGTGGCTTGGTGGACGTGACAGGGAAAGTATACTGCAAAATCTCCATTTCCACCTCACCCAAGAAGGATACTGCAAAATCTCCATTCCTACCCCACTCCAGGGGAAGGATATTGCAAAATCTCCATTCCCACCCCACTCTGGGACCAGCCAGAGGTGGTATTTGCCAGTTCTCTGAACTACTCAAAATTTCCGCTACCGGTTCTTCGAACTGCTCAAAATTTCCACTACCAGTTCTCCAGAACCTGTCAGAACCTGCTGGATTTCACCCCTGCTTTCCATCCTGTCTCTAATCTTTCTTTTGATAAGTGAGTGGCACTGTGCTTTTTTAATTCACTTCTATCCTCTGAGGCTGTTCCCAGGCAGTGTTGATAGTGAGGGAAAGGTCCAGCCCTTGGCCTCTGCTTTACAGAATTCTTCAGGGTTCAATTCTTTCTCCACTTCTGTTTTAACTCTACATGTAGTTGCTGGGTAAAATCATCCATCATCAAGAGAAGAGATATCACCAGATATATACTCAGCAATATATCTCAGCCCATGGTGAGTTAAGCAATGCCATGGCCTCTCTCTCACAATACCTGGAGGCTGTTAAGGGCTCAATAGGGAGCAGCAGGCTGAAACTAGACCCTGGTAGTTTGGGGTTCTTTGGCTAATGGAGAATTGAGAGTCCCCTCTCTTGTGGAAACTGTATTAATTGCCACTTTGCCTCCAGGTCCTGTTCAAGGTCCTGATTAAAGTCATGACTTGAGACCAGAAGGATAATTTTTCCTCAGTTGTAGCTACCCAATTCACCAGATTGTGGAGGCAGAGTATGTTATGGCCTCCCCTCCATTAAGGAGGTCCATCTAGTGTGACCGTGAAGAAGGGTTGATGGTGGCTCCCTCGTGGAAAGAAAGAGAGAAAGATAATATTAGCCCACACCTTGATACTTTTCTGAAAGGCCTGAAGACATAGTTTTGCCTGAGGATCCCCTTGTTTCTTATAGCTAAGAAAAGTAGAAGTTAGGCTCAGAAAATAAAAAGTTACAATTCATCCAAGGTAAATAGAGCAATCCTACCTAGGTCCATCCACAAAGGAGGCTAAACCTCAGGGAAAATAACTTTGTAAAGACAAAGGCAAGGCTGTGCATACCCCCAAATAAAGTAAAAAAAAGTCTAATAGGATCTCTCTGATTATTTCCTGTCTCAAATAGTCTGGTGCTTTGGATTTTCCTTCTCGATCCTAGAAGATCACACTCTTTGAATTAGGAATTCAAGAAATAGAACCTTCCAACATTCAGGAAGGAAAATTAGGAATGTAAGAGTGTAAATTATTTTTCTTCCCCACAACCAGCTCCTCACTGAGAAAATTCCACAATGGTTACTTAATTTTAAAGAGGGGGCAAATTGTGTGGCTCAGGAATTTAGCCTTCCTGGGCTTCCATACAGAAGTTAATAGAATTAGCTGATATGCCATGTATAGGTGCAGTCTGGTCTGATGCGGATCTCAGGAAAATGCTCTAGCTCAAGGAGCCCATTACCAGAGATCTTCATTCCTTTGGGCGTCCACTTTATACCCAATCCTCAACTGGCCATAATGACATTATGGGTGGATGAGTGTGTCAGGACAAGGAGGAGTAAACTCACACACATTCTCCTGACTATAGGATGAAGAGTGAGGAAGTGCTCACGGAAGGAAAAGGACAACAGGCTGGAAGTAACTCCCCAATTATTATAAACTCAAGGGCCTTTCCTCTTAACTTGCCTTTCGGCTAGAAATAATCCATTTGGATAAAGAGGGCCAGATGTATTTGAAATCTATCAAGGTAATAAAATGTGGGATTTTTCATGATTGGGACTGAAGAAGAAATCAACACCAGATTTGCACCAACACATTGTTAATATGTGTTGTTTGTCTGTTTTCCAACCCAACGACCTCCAATAAAATTGCAAGAAAGAAGCTATTCAAGCAGCATGACCAAACTTTTCAGAGTTGTTCTGTTTATAACTCCATATAAGGCATAGCCTTATTTTCAGGCTCGGTTTCTCGTTTTGTTTTTCATTTCTATGCTTATTAGTTTTGTGGCTGTGTTGATTCTTTAACACGATTGTATGTAAGCACAGATTAGATCTGCATGGATCAGATCTCAGCCCCTTTGAATTCAGAAAACCAATTCAGATTCATTCAAGCTCCAGAATGGAATCATTGAATTGAGTTATTTGATTCACATTTATCAATTTGATCGGGAAGAAAAACAAAGCAAAACAAGTTCCAGATGCTCAAACTTCATCAAATGGATTTAAAAGCATCTGGTTTGATTAATGCCCCAAACTGAACTGACAATTTGATACAGAAAGTCAATTGAATTTGAATATTCAAATTGAGCTGCCTTGGAATTCAATCTCCAGATGGCAGTGATATACATTTAATACAGGCATTCCAATTTATACTACATAAGAAAGTTTTGGATAATGACCAAGACTTTGGGCCAGTTATCTAGAAATGCTCATTGATTCACTTTTTCTGTATCTGCATTTCTCTTCCTGTATGGCTACTTGAGGGCAGTTCAGCGTTGGCACATCTTGCATAGGACCAATAATTTTTTCACATAAATAATCTGGCATCTAATTAGCAACCAAAATTCTGTGAAATGCAGCAGGACTGTGACTTGTTTAACTCACACCCATTAAGGTCAACAAATGCTTTCATTCATCCTGATCTGGCAATTTATGTTATATCTAACGTTGCAAGGGCCTTTTTCAAGCTCACAAAGTATTGTAACTAAATATAAGAAATGCAAAAAAATTTCTTTTCAAGTAATCACTCCCTCTGGGGGACTGAGTTTCTGCATCTGAAATTCTGAAGACAGTGCAAGAAAACCAGAGAACCTGCCCTGACATTACAACTTTGAATGATGTTTAAATTAAGTGGCTATTTGGCGTGCAGGCATGTTATAAATTGGAAGGCTGACACTGGTTGTCAATGAGATATATGCTTTTTATTCAGGAAAACATCAATAAAATATGGTCTTCTGTCCCTTTAGTCCTTTTAAATGTTAGCATTTGTAAAAATGAGACTTTCCAGCTCATTAAATGCAGCTTCCAAGGCAATCCACCAAAACTAGTTAATCTCTATAAATGGTTGTTCTGTTGGAGCTCTGTCATAAACTTTTATGGCCTCCATGTCAAGTAATAAGTTAGATTTTTCAAAGCAAGTTGTTGCACATATTGCAGTGGCAAATGTCTTTGACAACCTCAAGAATTAAAAAGAGTGGAACAAAGCAAGAATCCAAGTCAATACAGTTTCCCTGAAGTAACTCTGAATCCTGTTCTGTGTTAATGAAAAAGACATTCTCTTCAAATCCAAGCAGTTGAATGCTCTTGGGGTTTACTTTTTCTTTGGCATTTATATCAGCCAAGTGGGACCAACAACACAGTGTTAGGATGCATCCATCCTAGAACAGGGATGAAATCCAGCAGTTCTGACAGGTTCTGGAGAACCGGTAGCGGAAATTTTGAGCAGTTCAGAGAACCAGCAAATGTCACCTCTGGCTGGCCCCAGAGTGGGGTGGGAATGGAGATTTTGTAATATCCTTGCCCTGGAGTGGGGTGGGAATGGAGATTTTGCAGTATCCTTCCCCAGCCACACCCACCAAGCCACACCATGCCCACTAAACCACACCCACAGAACCGGTAGTAAAAACAAAATTTGTTTCACCAATGCCCTAGAGTTAGCATGTACAACATTTTCAGGCTACAATTTGCTCTAGGACTTTGAGTAACATGCAAGAGGCCATACATCAAAAGGTCCAAGAGAATGCTACATCTGATTTAATTTCAATGAAATTTGACTTAAACTTGATGTAATTAAATATGGGATTAAGAAGAACTTTTCTACATCATTTCTATAACAGTGAAAGTAAAGATTTCACTGGCTATGTCTGACTCCAGGGGCCAAATGTTCATTCCGTTTCTTAGCCAAGGGAGCCAGTGATGTCCAAAAAGATTTCTGTGGTCATGTGGTCAGTATGGCTATACGCTAAGGAGCACAGAACAATGCTACCTTCCCACCAAAGTGGTACCTATTTATCTACTCGCATTTGCCATGTTTCGAACTGCTAGGTGGGGAGGAGCTGGGGCAAGTAATGGGAGTTCACCCCGTCGCATGGCACAGAGATACTGAACCCAGGCTGTCAATTTTCCAATTGACAAGCTCAGCATCTTTAACCGCTTAGCCACCTTCCAATTTCTATAGTAATCCACAAATTCTTTTTTTAATAAAAAAACCCCTGTGTTTTAGAATATATATATATATATATATATATATATATATATATATATATATATATATATATATATATATATATATATATATATATATATATCCATTGTGTTTCTTTACATAATTTAAACTGCAGCCTAATAGATGATTTAATATATTGTTGAACTATGTTTCGACATTCGGTGAAATACAAGATCTGATGGGCAGTTATGCTCCATTCCCACATTATTTGTATCAGTTTATATTGGGAAATCAGTTTATATCTCAAACAAGAAGCTCCTACTGAAAAATTAAACTCCTTGAAAATCTCTAGAGAAAACAGAAAATCCCGTAGTCTTACAGGATGTTAATTCTCATCCAAGAACTGAAGAAACATAGCTAAAAATGTTAGACCATACAGAGCAGTTTCCTGTTTTTTTTAAAAAATGTTTTACTTTGCTTTTTCCAAAGTACTTTGAAGCAAAGGCAATTTATAAAACGATTTGATCTAATCATTAAGTCTCTTTGGAAGTAAACACAACAGAATGAATGTTACACTAGCTGAAAGCAACTGACACTGTCATTTTAAAAATCTGCTCACTTTATTCTCAGAAACTAGGCTGGCTTTGAAGTCACAAGTTGTTCTTTGGTTGATATTAGAATGCCAAACGAGGTTTTTAAACATGCAGAATCAAATTCCTTAAAGCTCTGAGAAGCTTATGATATATACATTTTTTAAAAAAAATAGAAACAGACCCTGCAACTGTCAATACTAGTCAGATATTTCTTGCTTGGCGATGATGGTAGTGACAGCACCATCTCTGGTTTGTGATAATTTGGAAATCTGCTCTAAACAGTTTCATCAAAGCAACATATCAAGGATTATTCCATACAATCTGTGAAAGGACACTTTGATTCCCACAATGGATGAATGGCTGCAAAAGTTGATGGAGTTAGCAGAGGTAGCTAAACTGATGGCTTTGATTAAAGAAAAAAAAAACACTATTACTTTTATTTCTACTTGGAAACCACTTCTGGACTTTGTGCTTGAGGTGGAAAAAAAGCAATTTTTTATTTTGGGGTTTACCGATTAGGTTTGTTGTTTGTTGTTATAGAAATTGCTAGTTTATACTAGAATGTAAAAGTAAAAAGTTGTGGTGTTGATGTTATTATCTTATTCTACTGTATCAAAGGGAGTCAGAAGTCAATGCCTTTTTTTTTCTCTTTTTCCTATACTTTTCCCTTCCCCTTTCCCTCCCATATCTTTCCTACTATTTTCTTTTGCATTTTTGCATTTTATATTATAAATTAATCAAAAAAAGTTTTTTAAAAGGGATTATTCCATACAATCTGATCAAATATTCACTACCTATGGCCGTGATGGCAAACCTATGTCATGCGTGCCGGAGGTGGCATACAGCGCCCTCTCTGAGAGCATGTGAGCTGTTGCCCCACTTCAGCTCTGCCATGCATGCGCGCAAGCCTCCCGCTGGCCAACTGGTCTTTGGGTCTCTGCCATACATGCACGGGGGGGCAGGTCACGTGTGGGGGGGCACATGCCTGGGGGACCAGGGTGCATGCGGGGAGGTGCGCTCATGCATGGGGGTGGGGAGCAGGGGCAGGGGCAGGGTACATACTTGGGGGCCACGCGTGCATTGCATTTTGGGGGTTCAGGTGCTTTGGCCTCTCAGTCCGGAAAAGGTTAGCCATCACTGACCTATGGGGAGACTGATCCACATGTTCTGATCAATCAAGCCAGTTCTGTCACTAACAACAATTCTCTGTGGCACCCTAAACTTATCCTGGCGATTCCTGAAGCCACTTTTAAAAAGTGGTTTGTCCAATCCAATTCAATTGGATTACAGTGGTTTGTCAATAGCCTCAGTCAATTGCCACCACTGGCCCTGATTGGTCAGTTCCATTTCTTGTCCTTTCTTCCCATCTTCTCTTGAGAAACAAGATCTGCTTTTTCTTTCCAGGAACTGCTCTTTTATCACTAATCCCTTGTTTTTTCTTTGCTTTGCCAGGCATATGGATATTTCTTACCCCCTTCCTAGCTTCTCTCTTTATACACCAATATAAAGACCTTATTTTCCTTTGTTAATTGTTTTATCATTGCTTTGATGCTGTCATGATTAAAGCAAAGCTTTGCTTTGCTATACTATGGCATTGGGCAAGTAAAGGGGAGGGCATAAGGAACATATTTCATCTAGGCTGGGCAGAAATCAAAAGGGTAATTGGTTGGAGCATGAGATTCAAGAAGGTTGGGAAAACATGGGATGAGGAAAGCTTATTGACTTATTGGGCCACTCTTGGATCAATTGCTAGGTAATTGCAAAGAGGCAGCTGTGGACCAGAAGAGAACATAGGACAAAACAGGTGTGGAAAAGATGTGCCAGGTGATCCAGCTCAGTATTTCTCAACCTCATCAACTTTAAGAGGTGTGGACTTCAATTCCCAGAATTTCCAATCTGCCCTTAGAGACTTCTGGGAATTGAAGTCCACACCTCTTAAAAGGGGTGATGAGGTTGAGAAAAACTGCTTCTCAGAACTGGGGCTGTTACTAAATTGGAAGGAAGTGGGGCAGACCCATCTACGCCTTAAGATGACCTAGGATGGAAAAGAGCAGTTTTGAAGTGGAGCTTCAAAAAAATAGGCAGGGATACGTTTGTGATGGGCTAGGAATCAATGGATGATTGTATCGTCTGTTCCTGCACTCCAAAAGGTGCCCCATAGTGGCAATGAATCAAACAGAAAATGCAAATTTGTAGATGGGCACAGAGATGATTGTGGGAAAAGTTTGTAAATTTTGTTAAATTTATTTATTTATTTTATTTAGCATTTATTAGTCATAGCATTTATTAGTCATATTTCTATGCCGCCCACTCTCCAAGGACTCTGGGCAGCTTACATCAAAGACAGTATACTAAATAGCATATTGCCTCCAACAATCTGGGTCCTCATTTTACCCACCTCGGAAGGATGGAAGACTGAGGCTGAGTCAACCTTGAGCCAGTGAGATTTGATCCGCTGATCTGTTGAACTAGCAGTCAGCTGAAGTAGCTGCAGTACTGCACTCTAACCACTGTGCCACCTCGGCTCAATTTATGTCTCTACAATCAACATAAGGTGAGCTTAACTTGGGAAAACTGTGGGAAAAGACCTTAAAGTTCCCCCATCTTCCTCTTACATGAAAGAAAGTTAAGGATTTGCCTTAACACTGCTGGTCGGGCCATTTGTTTGGACTGATTCTGTAGGAACTGAATTGGCAGGAAAAGAGAGCTATCTGAATAAAACAGTGATGAGCAAGAGTCAATTTGGCATAGTGGTAAAGGCACCAGGCTAGAAAGCAGGAGACTGGGAGTTCTAGTTCTGCCTTATGCATGAAAGCCAGCTGGGCGGTTTCAGGCCAATCGATCACTCTCTCTCAGCACAATCCATCTCACAGGGTTGTTCTTGTGAGGAAAACAGGAGGATGGAGTATTGGGTATGGTTGTTGCCTTGAGTTACTTACAATAATAATAAAGGTGGGATATAAAATAAATTAGTGATGCTACATAATCACATTATTATTACCACAGTTTTATTTTGGTCTTTTCCAGTTTGCTCTAAGCAAATTGAGATTTGCAACGAAGTATACATTGTTTATAAATCTGCAGCTAACTGTGATAGTCCATCATTAAATTACTTGTAGAAAACTTTGTCAGCAAACACATTTGTTGAAGTAGAATTTTGCATTGTGTAATTTAAATTAGAGGGTTGTACTCAGGGGTGAAATGCTACCGGTTCGGGCTGGTTCATTGAACCGGTAGTAAAAAAATGTTAAAAAAAAAGTTCAGACGATCAGTTGAGCGACGCGCGATCGTCGGAACTTTTTTTTTTTTTTTTTACTTTTTAAGCATTATTTTACTACCGGTTCTCTGGAACCGGTAATTAAAAAAAACTACAGTAAAAAAAAAAAAAGTTTCGACAATCGCGTGTTGCTCAGCTGATGATCTGAATTTTTTTAAAAAAAATTTAAGCATTTTTTTACTACCGGTTCGGGTGAATAGGTAGTAAAAAATGAATAGGTAGGAAAAAAAATGCTTTAAAAAAGTAAAAAAAAAAAAAAAAGGTTCTGACGATCGTGTGGCACAGCTGTGATCATCAGAACCTTTTTTTAACTTTTTTTTTTTTAAATTTACTACCTATTCACCCGAACCGGTAGTAAACAATACTTTAAAAAAGTTTCTTAAAAAGGTTCCCAACATCATATGCCACAGCTGATTCCCACCCACCCCCACCCCCGCTGTTCTACTTACCTTCTGAAGCCTCCTTTTGGCGCATATTATGCATGCGTGCACAGCGCGTGTTTGGTGCAAATTGCACATACATGCATGCAGCACGCGCTTGGCACACAGCACGTATGTGCGGCCAGTGAACCGGTAGCAAACCAGTTCAGATTTCACCACTGGTTATACTCTCTCTATATATTATTTCCATATACCTATACATAGGACCATAGTATATATGCATACACAAACATACCACCATGGATGTCATAGAAACTGTAGAACAGATGCGAGTCCTGCCTTCAAAGTTTATGAAACTCTTATTTTTCCATGCAACCTCCATTAACAGCTTAGGCAAACACCAAGCAGAAAATACAGGATCAATTCCTATACATTCTTTTGCAGACAGTCATAGTGTATGAACCTCTGGATTTCAGTAACATTTTATGTTTAATTTAAAACTTTGTCTCCACAGAATAAAAAATGTAATTATTATATCACATTTTATGACAACTCTAAGATAAAGCCCAATCAAGAGTAAAGGTAACAAAATGAAACATCTGTTACCTCCAAAACTACATTTAAAATAATCCTTCATTGATTCGTCCAGCTCAATATGCTTTGATTTCATTCCCAGAAGCCTGAAGGAATGCGATGTTCAGATCTTTCCAGAAGGCTACTCCACAGCAGCCAATGCAGAACTGATGAATCTTCAGAAGTTGCTGAATTTAAACTCCCTACATTCTTCTACATTAGTCAATGGCTAAATTGGAAGACGGACTTCAGAGGCAATCAGTCTTAGCATTTCACAATTTTCTGACTACAAGGTGCTGTGGGGTAGAGAGAGTAAGAATTTCCTCTGTGTTTATACCCTCATCCAGCCTGTACTTTGTTTGTAAAATGGCTTTTTGATTCGCTACCTAATAGGAAGGATCTAGCTAGGAAGTAAGTTTGTTTATCCCCTCCCTGTCCGCAAATACTGTGTGTAATAAACCTTTCCATACAAATTGGCAAAGCACTATTTGGGATTGGATTATTCTCTAGGAATACACAGGCCAGCACTTCTGGAACTGTAGCTGAGGAGCATCTGCATGGCAGGGTTTCCCAAATTGAAGAGGTATGGACTTCAGCCCTCAGAATTCTACAACCAGCATGGCTGGATATTTTGAGTTGAAATCCACATGTCTTAAAGTTGCCAAGGTTGGGAAGCCCTGCTTAGGGTTCTAAGAGGTGATCCACAGACTTCAACTTCTCACACTGAAAATGCTGCTTCTGACTGATGTTATTGCGCCAGTGAAAGCACCATCATAATTCTCTGACCAACAGGGATAATGGTATCAGTGCACTTAGTCTGGCACGTTAAAAAGAGCAACAAGTGCAAAATGATTCACCCTTGGGCATGAACGTACAAAACCAGTGGTGGTATTTAGCCGCTTCAGAACGGTTCAAGTGAACCGGTAGTGGCGACCGCAGGTGGGCCCACCCAGCTGCCCCAGTGTAATACCTTCCTATTTAGCCACATTTTTGAGGCTGGGCACATACGCAGAAGGCGCGCGCTCGAGCAAAGCAGAGATGGGTTTCAGCAGGTTCTGACCAGTTCTGGAGAGCTGGTAGCGGAAATTTTGAGTAGTTCAGAAAACCGGTACTAAAAATTCTGACTGGCCCCACCCCCATTTATTCTCTGCCTCCCAAGTCCCATCTGATTGGGAGGAAATGGGGATTCTGCAGTAACCTTCCCCTGGATGAGGTAGGAATGGAGATTTTACAGTATCCTTCCCCTGCCACGCCCACCAAGCCACACCCACCAAGCCATGCCCACAGAACCGGTAGTAAAAAATTTTGAAACCCACCACTGGAGCAAAGTGCATGCATGGAAGGCCAGGTGGATGCACGGAAGGCACGCATTCGCATGCGAAGCTAGAATGCACACGCATGGAGAACCGGTGGTAAGAATATATGACACTCACCTCTGCACAAAACATAGACATGTATTAAAGCTGCCAGGCAGCAAGTCAATTGATGAAAAAGCACAATTTACTAATCTGCTGGACTTCTTGGTAACAATGCTGTGTCTTTGGAACTTTAAAGCCCAACTGCTTACCAAGCCAAGGTAACAATATTTTATATTCTCCAGTTCTGCTGAGAAAGCCTATGGCTTTGCAAAAACAAATTGTCCAGATGAATGAGTTCATTAGGCATAGGCAGGGCTAACCACCCAGGACTGTAGGCTTTGCTGGGCCATGTTGACTGACTAACAGTAGCAGAATAATCCAAAGAGACATTATTTTAATCACTAACAATCCCCTCGTATCTCTCCACCACAAAAAAACATGAGCTATGCGCGCTCCAGAGCTGAGAAAATTATAAGGCAGTCATGGCAGAGGCAATGTAAAATGCAGGGAGCAGCAAAAGTTAATCACCACCTTCAAACAATACATGAGCAAATCCTTTGTGCTTGTTGGAGACAGATTTTCCTAAATGCTCATGTTGCCTTCGTCCCATTTGTGAAATGTCATCTGGCAGTGGGAGGAGAAAGCAATTGTCTCAAGGGGCTAAGTGCATTGTGTCTGCCTTTTACTGAACCGCCCATGAGGCTGTCATGAGCTGACAAAGCGGGGTAGAACTGTGGCAAATTTGACGGTGAGTTTTTTCTTCAGTCACTAGTGACTAATAGATAAGCCCATGGTGGTGGATCTATGGTGGGATACAAATGATGGAGATTAAAACCATCATTGGAGGCTTTTAAGAACGGATTGGACAGCCATTTGTTTGAAATGCTATAGGGTCTCCAGTTTGAGCAGGGGGTTAGATTAGAAGACCTCCAAGGTCCTTTCCAATACTGTCATTCTGTTAAATACAGCATATAACATGTGGAGGCCTCAGCCGATCACAGCACCAAGCTAATCATGACTGACCTCAAAAGCTACGTTGACTTGGATTGGGAATCCCAAGGTTATAGACAAGATTGGGAAGTCAAACAAAGAAACAAACAAAACTCAACAAAAGACAAAGGCAAACCACTTCCATAATGTTGCCAAGGGAAGTCTTTGGGTGAAATTACAGGGAATCAAGCTTCACCCAAGGGTTTCCTTCTCTTGAATATTTGGAATTATTCAAAAGACAGGTGTTCCAAAAAGATACTGTAACCTTGGCATGAAACGATGGGATTGAGTCAAGTATTGTAAAGGTTTTGGAAGAGAAATGTTCCTAAGTCCCTATGGTCTATCTGAAAACAATTGGGCAGACATGGCGATGAAGACAGAGATAAAACTACTAGGAGAAAAGTACAAATAATCGATCAATATGACAAATTATGTCAATGGGAGAAAGCACCACGTTGCTAGTAAAGCAGATGTGTTGTAACACCTCTGTGTATTAATATGGAGATTTGTACTTAAATGGATGATGGTGAATGTGCACACACTAATTCACCTTGATGCCTCAGTGTTCACAGGAGATGTCTGGTCTATTATTTAAACTGACTGGCCTCCTTGAAAATATGGGCTGGGACTGAAATAGCAGCCATGTGGTTTCTCTGGAGAAGTGCTATGTTTCAGTTGAATGCTTGAGCCTGGCAAGGAAGGCTCAGAGTATTCAATTGATTCTGTCCTACCTTTTATGCCTGCCAATCCTCCCCACTGGCACCAGGACAAAATCAGGGGTGAAATCCAGCAGGTTCTGACAGGTTCTGGAGAACTGGTAGCAGAAATTTTGAGCAGTTCGGAGAACTAGTAGCGGAAATTTTGAGTAGTTCAGAGAACCGGCAAATACCACCTCTGACTGGCCCCAGAGTGGGGTGGGAATTGAGATTTCGCAGTATCTTTCCCATGCCACACCCACCAAGCCACGCCCACCAAGCCCGACCACACCCACCAAGCCACGTCCACAGAGCCGGTAATTTTAAAAAAATGGATTTCACCACTGGGACAAAATCCCTCATTTTTGAGAAGGAGCAAAGGAAACTGGGGTTGAACCGAGAAGAAATTATGTTCTCTGAATTATGTTCACTAAGATGAAATCCATCTTAGTGAACATAATTCAGAGAACATAATTTCTTCTCGGTTTTCATCTCAGTTTCATTCCAGATGAGCTTTTCTTTTGCTCCATCTCAAAAATAAGTGATTTTGTCCCGGTGCCAGCGGGAAGGATTGGCAGACAGTGGTGCTATTCAACTGGTTCTATCCGGTTCGAGCGAACCAGTAGTGGCGGCGGTGGGAGGCTCCGCCCACCCACCCAAATCCCATTTTTGACGCTCTGAGCATGCAAGTAAGGTCCTGCGCTCACATTTGCGAACCGGTAGCAAAGGTAAGTGAATAGCACCCCTGTTGGCAAGCATAAAAGGTAGGACAGAATCTTTGGATCGCTCACCTTTCTGCAAGGCTTCTTAGTTCCTAGTTTCCCAATCATCTTCATTGCTGATCTCTAAGCCTGTTCTAATTTCTCTGAATTCCTCTTTAAGATTTATTGAACATATCTGGGCAGTTTTTCTAACAACAATACTGATGGGGTTAGTTAGTGGTTACGATGTGTGAATTAATGCAAGCAACCTAACAACCAAGACCCAGACTTAGGAATGTCCACACAAAGGTCAGAGCTTTCAAAATAGTTCATGCCACTGGGTAATTGAAACTCCACCCCATTTTTGGCCTGCACATAAAAAGAGAGCGGGGTTCAGTTGCCCGGTTGCACCTGCCATTTTGATATCATTGACATTCCCTGCCCACCCAAGCACCTGTAGCTTTAGAAAGTATCAATGCCTGGGGCAAAATGGAATCTTAAGTTTCTTAAGATTCTCCATTGTACAAATAGCACTTAGCAATAGCACTTATATAAAGTGCTTTATAACACGCTATGAGTGGTTTACAGCACTGCTGTAGTTTTGCGTCATTTTATGACCTTCCTTGTCTCAGCTCCTTCTCCCGGGCGATCCGCAGGTAGCAGGAAAACACAACAGGACACATACAGAGTCTTCAGTAAAGTTGTTTTAATGCTAGCGAGAGCTCCGGAACAACACTGAGCTCTATACTAGTTTAAAGTTGGCACTATGAACATCCGCTTCGTAGCGCCCTTTATACCATTGCCCTACCCTTCCCTTATTACTGGGTGGTGGATAGCAATCAGCTGTGAAGTGCAGTCATGCGCGACCCCCTCTTCCGGGGTTTTCAGTTATATGGGTGTCCTGGTAGAAAGTCGAGTCCCCCCTCGCCTTTCCCTAGACCGACGCTTCGTCCTCGCGGCCGCCTATCCCCAGTGCCACCGCCACCACTTTGTCTGTGTTTTTTTCTGTTGAGTGCAGTCCTGCATCTTTGTTTGTCCGGTTTGTTGGGCGCAGTCCTGCATCGTCGGGTACGTGTGCATATTCTCCTCCTTCTCCCCATCCCATTATTGTCAAGCGGAGGCTTGGACTCGACACCTTGGCTCAGTTGTTAAGTGAATCACGGCGGTTGATAAGTTAGTAACCTGATTGTTAAGTGTATCTGGCTTCCCCATTGACTTTGCTTGTCAGAAGGACCCAAAAAAGGATCACATGACCTTGGGACATAGCAACTGTCATAAATATGAATCAGTTGCTAGGCATCTGAATTTTGACCACAGGATCATGGGGATGCTACAAAGGTTTTTTTTTAACTGTGAAAAACAGACATAAGTCACTTATTTCAGTACCGTTGTACCTTTGAATGGTCACTAAATGAACTGTTGTAAATTAAGGATTACCTGTATACCATTTCATAGTGCTCTCTGGATGGTTTACAGAGTCAGCATACTTGACATGTTTTTTGCATGTAACTTAAGTACCTCTGATTTTACTGGATTGGCTTGAACTAGAATTAAATTGGATTGGGCATCCTTGGTCACGACAAATACTGTTGTAATGATTACTTGTATACATTGCATAGTGCTTAACAGCACTCTCTGGATGGTTTACAGTCAGCCTATTGCCCCCAACAATCTGGATCCTCATTATACCCACCTTGGAAGGATGGGAAGGCTGAGTCAACCTTGACCCAGTCAGGATCGAACTCCTGGCTGTTGGCAGAGTCAGCCTCCAGTACTGCACTCTAACCACTGTGCCACCACAAGCAGGCTGGCAGAACCAAGTGAAGTCTTTACAAATAAAATCAAGTTTGTGCAACTGGAATATTGTTACTGGATACAACTGCCAAAGCACCAGAGACCAGATCCACTCAATGTAACTGAGCCTTTAACTGAGTTATTGCTTAAAGCCTATGCGCAGGAATCTTCTCATCTAATAATCAGCACTTGGTTGGAGTTAGATAAGGATCAACGGCAGTCAAGAAAGTTGAACTGACTTAGTTTATGATTATGTACGTAGTGATTCTAAGCTGATCTCTCTTTTCACACACACACCCAGCTCTGCCAGTCCTTCTATAATAAACGATACAATAACAGGTAGAGCTAGAACTTTAACTTTCCCCTTTTCATGTTTTGGGGTTCATTAAAAAAAGATTAAACAAAAAGTTTGCTACTATAGAAGAATACATCAGCTATTACCAATGGCTAACTTGGCATAGGCTTTTAAAGAAAATGCTACTACAAAAATCTGCCACTAACACAATTACTTTAGCAGTTAAGCAAGAAAAATGAAACATCTTCAGAGATTTAAATTTCAAACTGCATTAATTCAAAATAAGGGCTTCATCTTGTACATATTTAAGATTAATAAAATTATATTAAATAAAATTCATGGTTGACCTATAAAGTACATTGTTTTCAGAGTATCAATTACTAGAAACCACACTCGGTAATGAAGTGAATTATGTGGTATTCATAGCCAATTACTTTATGTTAAATAGCAGCTATTAGGAGCAGGGTGTGGTATAATGGAATATCTGTGAAGAAGTAATAAAGTGTATAGTGTACTTTAAGATTGGCAGGAGCAGCAACTTAGACATGTTAAATATCAGGAATTGCAACAAAGTGAAACAAAATGGGGGAGGGAGAGATGATAGTTTAAAATTCACTTAGTGCAAAAATTGAATCTTCAACACTACTAGTTAAAAAAGACTGGGGAGCAGTTAATAAGAATGGTGTCAAGAAGTTCAATAAGCTTTATTTCAACACTTATCAGAAGAGTTGTGTAAAATGTTTTGAACACAAAACGGTTGTTGTGACCTTTTTGGAAGCACTTTTCTAACCCTTCCATCCTATTTGTATGCATCCACACACAATCATACATTTGTGCTTTTTTAATCCCACATTTCAAGGGTTTTTCGTGGGTTTTTGTACCGTAAAGGTTAGGTGTTTTCATAGTTGCGAGATCGCCATTCAGATCAGAAGAGCGTAAGAACATTTCTTGGTCAATTCAGAACAGCTGACTCAAAGTCAGAATAAAGCATTTTTCTCTCAAAAGGAACACTTCAAACTCAAGATGTTTCAGAGGCAAAACATTCTGCCCACTATATTTTCAGAAAACAGTGGTTTGTGCTGTTCTCTTCTTTAAGGGTAGTCTCATCCATTTCTAATGTCAAGCTGGAGAGGCATGAGAAGGACGGATGCAGCCCTGACTCCA
Organism: Arizona elegans; assembly: GCA_022577455.1. Classification (NCBI taxonomy): domain Eukaryota; kingdom Metazoa; phylum Chordata; class Lepidosauria; order Squamata; family Colubridae; genus Arizona; species Arizona elegans. The sequence goes on along the minus strand of JAKOOJ010000001.1, from coordinate 195,970,199 downwards.
CTGGCCTAAATTAACATTGGAAAATATTACTTACTTACTTACTTATTATTTGTTAAATGTATTTGCCACCTATCTCGTAGCTATTCTAGGCGGCTTACCACAATAAAAGTGGAGAAATAAAAAGAAGTGTAAATATAACAGTAGCCAAGTAATGGAACAATAGAATAAACAATGAAAAAGAAAACAATGAGAATTACAGCAACATGAGAAATAAAAGATGGGCAGGTAGAGAAGCAAAGAGCAAGGAGGCAACTGGGGTTTGCTAACTAGTATCCAGTGTGGTACTCCCCCAAGTATAGTTACAGTATATTATGTGGTGTTCCTTTTTTTAGACATATCAGTTATATCTGATAGGAGGCACGAAGGTTCAGTGGTTGAAGATATTGAGCTTGTCAGTTGGAAAGCTGACAGCCAGGGTTTGAGACCCCAGTGCCATATGATGGGGTGAGCTCCCATTACTTGCTCCAGCTCCTGTCCACCTAGCAGTTCGAAAGCATGCAAATGCAAGTAGATAAATAGGTACCACTTCAGTAGGAAGGCAAAAGCATTCCATGCCCCTTGGGCAGGGGTGGGTTCTAAAATTTTTTACTACCGGTTCTGTGGACGTGGCTTATTTTGTGGGTGTGGCTTGATGGTCATGTGACAATTCTTTAGGATTTAGCAGAGGTACTGGTCTACCAGGCTTTTAACTGCTTGCAGAGCTGTACTGGTCTACTTATTTGTTTTTGGAGGCACCGTCTACTCATTTGTTTTTGGAGGCACTGGTCTACCCATTTATTTTTGCAGGCACCGGTCTACTCATTTGTTTTTGGAGGCACCAGTCTATCACCACACTGCCTTTTAACACTGATCAGCTGTAGGGCAGCCCTTTGAAGTCCCGCGGCAACAGTTTAAACAGTTTTTTTTCCTTCTAGCCGATCAGCTGGGACTCAGGAGGCAGCAATAGATTGGGGGTGGGGCCAAATAAAAGGTAAGAATAACGCGGGGGGGGCGGAACCGGTTCGGTGATGTCATATTATTACCCCTACCGACTCGGTGGAACCGGGTCGAACCGGGAGGAACCCACCACTACCCTTGGGGTACAATCATGCTGGCCAGATGACCACGGAAGCGTCTTCAGACAAGGCTGGCACCTTCAACTAATAAGCGGAGATGAGCACCTCAGACTTGAATGAATAGGGGAAATCTTTACCTATATCTGATACCCCAGTGACCTTTTGCCTGCAGAGCTAAATACTACTGCTAGCTGAGCCAGGTAGATATGCAAGTTTCCTAACTCTAATTTCAGACTTGCAAGATTCTGTTAATATAACCATACAATAAAAATAAAGCTACTATTTATTGTTGTACTTCTTGTCTGGATTACCTCAAAGGGCTAACAATTACAGCTAAGTAAACAAAAACGTGCCTGTGATAATACTGTATGGTATTTCTTTTTCTAGTGAAATTTACTCATGGCGCAACTTGGGAAAGGGAAAACATACCACAGTGAATTTGTGGTAAGCAAGCAAGCATGTGCCTGCAATGCCCAGGCCTTTCCTGTAAATTGCTGAACTGGAGAATACCTGATTCCAATATTGGATTCTCATTAGTGTTTGAATATGCAACTTTGCTAATTATTTATAAGAACGGATATTTTCCTCCTCTAAAAGCCAAGTCTTCTATCTAGAGTGCATTGATTTCATTCAAGATATTGAAATGATGATTTAATATCAGAAGGAAAAATAGAAGTTTGATGAGCTGATTAAGTGAAAATAACAAGGTCTGATGAGCCAGTCTATTTTCCCTTTTCTTATCTCCCATGTTGCTCAGCACCACTTGCCTGTCATAGGAATCAGTGGTGGGTTTCAAAAATTTTTACTACCGGTTCTGTGGGTGTGGCTTGGTGGGCGTGGCATGACTTGGTGGGCGTGGCAGGGGAAGGATACTGTAAAATCTCCATTCCCACCCCACTCCAGGGGAAGGATACTGCAAAATCCCCATTTCTTCCCGATCAGCTGGGACTTGAGAAGCAGAGAATAGATGGGGGCGGGGCCAGTCAGAATTTTTACTATTGGTTCTCTGAACTACTCAAAATTTCCGCTACCGGTTCTCCAGAACTGGTCAGAACCTGCTGAAACCCACCTCTGATAGAAGAAGCTGATTTCAGTCTCCTTCCCTGAAAAAGATTTTCCCAATGCTGAAACAATTATCTGGTTGGAAGATTATGAACGTTCAATTTTTATCAAATAGTTTAAATAGAAAACAACCTGCCTTGACAAATCATACTAAGCCACACCACTTCTGCTTCTATAAACTAAGGTTAAAAAGGACAAGGTTGGTTAGCTCGTACATTATGCTAAGTCAAATGGGTTTTCGTTTGAGCTTAATGTCTTGTGTCAGCCCAGCCAATGTACAAAGACATCAACTGTGGTGCTAACATCAAGGTTATTAAATGCAAGGTTATTCTTTGGTTTAGTATTTTTTCACAGATATTACACACACACACGAACACACACACAAATGCCTATTTTTAACCCAGCATAATTTTGTTTCAGGCACAGAAACAAGAAAAAGGTTTCAGGCTATACACCCGTTTTCAGGGATAAGAATCCAAGCTAAATCAAGTAACCAAAATTGCATAATTGTGTAATCATGCTTTCTCAGACATCCCCACCCAAACCCGTCCAACAGGCTCTCTAAGGGAAACGCAATCAGTGAGAAACTGAATATTTGGTGAGCAGTTTAGTCCTGTTTTCAGCAAGCCAGAAGGTATAGAACAGGTGTTGTGAAAGGTTTTTTTTAAATTATTATGATGAATTTTTTTTTAACGATTATGGTTATGATCCTATAATAAGCATTATCTTGTCTTACATCATCACAAGTAAAGCAGAGGGCTTGATCAAGCCAAGGAGTGGCTCTTAGCAGACACTGCCTTACGCTACCAGCACTTGGTAAGATGACGAAACGAAACCTATCCCAGGAGCTGAAGAATTTGCTGCTTGGTTAATATTCTGCTGGTTGTTAGTTTGGGATAATTGGGGAGGAGGAGAAGGAGGTGGTGGTTTGAATTTTTTCATCTTCATTGGCATTTTCAATAAGAAATGGACAGGAATCTTTCATGACTCAGTATTGCAATTTGACTTAACAAGGTCCCAGCCCTGTCATAGGACGCCTTTGCTTGCTTCCCAGGGTGCGCCACGAGGGCAAGCTGGCTTTGTGCTAGAGAGCAAGATGAATGGCTCTTCCTGCAGCATCACTCGAGGCCCCCTCCCTTTCCAGAGCTGCCTCACAAATGGGCACTGCAACTGGGAAGGTTCAGAGTTGTCAAGAATCTGATTGCCTGCACAGAACATCTCCCCACCAAAGTGGTACCCATCTATCTATCCATGTTTCCCTGAAAATAAAACTGGGTTTTATATTTTTTTTGCCACCAAAAAAAGGCACCAGGTCTTATTTTCGGGGGGGGGATGTCATCCATCAACTCACCTCACTTGTGTGCGTCGCCCCCCCCCGGCCTCCTTTTCACTGTCAGAGGCCTTCGGGAACTTCTTCTGCAGCTGGCAAGGTCGGCAAGGATCGATCCAGAGCTCTGTTATTGGCTGCAGAGGCCTTCAGGAAAGCCTTGCCGGTCTTGCTGGCTACATAAGAAATGAGCTGACAAAGGTGTCGGGGTATGCAAGGCCTGGCTCCAACTGGTAGGTAGTAGGGTAGTTCCACCCCCCATCCCCACCCTAGCTTAATTTTTACCTGTGCACCCTGGAGTGGGCGGGGTCTTAATTAGGACTTATTTTGGGGGGTAGGGCTTATATTGGGCGCACATATAAAAATCAAGCTAGGACTTATTTTCTGAGTAGGACATATTTTTGGGAAAACATGGTACTTGCATGTAACATGCTTTCAAACTATTAGATGGATAGAAGTTGAAATGACAGGAGCCCACCCTGCCATACACGAGTGTCATTGAGCTGGCCACACCCACCATGGCCACACCCACCACAGCCACACCCACACTTGGCCCTCCAGTGAAGAACTCTGAAAGTTAAAAGAACGTCTCTATCTGGCTGAAGACTGAACCAAACTGGGGACTAGCCAGGCAACGGAGGCGTTCCCAGAAATGATGACACGCCCAGTCTCCAGGCCGAAGAGAGAGAGAGAGCAACACCCACTCCTGGATTCCTTCTACCTGGCGCCATGGAGAACAGTTGGTTTCTCTTGTCCAAGAACTGTAGAACCACAACGTACTTTAAATACTCCATATAATGAACAGCTTTTCCTTTTACATTCCTATTTCATGCCTTTACAGAGGCTTCTCTGGCACTGAAGTCATGAGAGCATCTCTTGCCATGTGAAGATTAAGAGCCAGGCCATCGGAGATATACGGTCATTTCAACCCTGAATGTAATGGGTAATGTGTAATTTCATGGACAGATTGTAAACTAGCCTGCTAAATATGCCCCCATCACTGATGTTGCTGAGTAAATAAATCCTCTGCATCCTTGAGGCACTAATTGTGCTAGAATTACTAGCTAAGAATGAATATATTTCTGAGAAGGAAACCATAGCTAAATTCACATATGTCACATGTACAGGTAGTCCTCGACTTACAAGAGTTCATTTAGTGATCGTTCGAAGTTACAACGGCACTAGAAAAAGTGTCTTATGACCATTTTTTTTTCACTTATGACCATTGCAGAAGACCCACATGGTCATGTGATTTACATTTGGATGCTCGATAACTGACTCAGAGTTTGACGGTTGCAATGTCTCAGAGTCATGTGATCTCCTTTTGCAACCTTCCGACAAGCAAAATCAATGGGGAAACCAGGTTCACTTAACAACTGGGTTACTAATTTAAGAACTGCAGTGGTTCACTTAACAAATGTGGCGAGAAAAGTCATACAATGGGGCAAAACTCACTTAACAAATTTCTCACTTAGCAACATAAAATTTCAGGGATGGGGTGGCTCAGTGGCTAAGATGCTGAGCTTGTCGATCGAAAGGTTGGCAATTCAGCGGTTCGAATCCCTAGTGCCGTGTAACAGGGTGAGCTCCCGTTATTTGTCCCAGCTTCTGCCAACCTAGCAATTCGAACGAACGTAAAAAATGCAAGTAGAAAAATAGGGACCACCTTTGGTGGGAAGGTAACAGCGTTCCGTTCGCCTTTGATGTTTATTCATGCCGGCCACATGACCACCAAGACATCTTCGGACAGCGCTGGCTCTTCGGCTTTGAAACGAAGATGAGCACCACCCCCTAGAGTCGGAAACAACTAGCACATATGTGCGAGGGGAACCTTTACCTTTTTATGGTCGTAAATTGAGGACTACCTATATTGTTTTTTAAATTAAAACTATAGTTTGCAAACTATAGTGTTGCAATTCAAACCCCATGCTACTCTCAACATACTATGGCTTACTGTAATGTGTGAACACACCCAACAATAATCTCTTATTGATACTACAATAATAATTGTATTCTTACTACATCTACATGGATGGAAATAAGCAGGTTCTGTTTTAGGCCCAGTACAGTTCAATATCTTCATAAATGATTTAGATGAGGAAATAGAAGGGGAACTCATCAAATTTGCAAATGACACTAAGCTGGCAGGAATAGCCCAGATGATAGGCTCAGGATCCAAAAGGATCTTGAGAGACTTGAACATTGGGCTCTATTCAACAAAATGAAAGTTAATGTAGAGAAAATATAGTTTTATATTTAGGCAAAGAAAACCAAATGTACAGGTAGACTCAAGCGCAGTAACTGTGAGAGTTACATCCATCATTAAGATTGGACCAAACACAGAGGAAAAAATTCTTAAAGGAGAGGCCATCTTTTTCTAAAAGATATCTGCTTACTATACACTTTCACTCAAAACCTTATGAAGTCTGGCAGCTATTCCATCTGACATGGCTACATGCAAAGACCAACCAGAAAATCTTTTGCCAGAGAATACTTGACTGTTCTTTGCCGATCCGTTGTTATAGAAAGCATCTCCTGAATTTAAAGAGTCTGAAATTAATTGGAGATGTTCATCTTATCTCCCATAGCAGATAAGACTCTGATAATAGCTTTATGCAATACGTAAGTTCAAAATTAGAGTGTCATTTGATTGCTAGTTGTTGGGAAGATGCTGTTGCTTAAATGTCGTGTGACTTACAGAGATATTCTAAACAAATGTCATTGTGCGGAACAAGAGGTCTAGGTAGGGTTTTCCCTATATTTTTATTATTTCCAAACATTTCTCTCTTTCAGTCACCAAGAATTGGCTTTCGTATGTAACATCGAATTCCATTCCATGAACTAAGTCATCAGGCATTATAGCCCAGTTTTTCTAACTATTTTTCTGACTTGTTATGACTTTTTCTCTGATTTTTTATCTGTTTACATAAAATAGATAAATGTGGAACCACAAGAAGCAAAAATGGAGACAGAAGCAGGAGCTGCAGAGGCAAAAAAAACAAGAAATAGCAATTCACAACTAACCCAGTGCAAGCACGTACATGCACACACACATCTATAGAAGCAGCAAATAAAAATCCAGAGGCAGGAGTTTGCTCTTCCCTTCCTTCCTTCCTTCCTTCCTTCCTTTCTTCCTTCCTTCCTTCTTTTCCTCTCTCCCTCCCTCCCTTTTTTCTTCTGCCATATAGACCTTCATTCCTTCCACCATTTTACAGATATAATACAGCAAAATTTAGCTGTTCTTTTTTACTGCGTTCTTCAGTCCCCGCACATTACATCTTTTGCTTATTTCTCATAGTGGTTTCATTGTTCATTAATATATGATACTTAGCAGAACTGTTGAATGCAGGTCAACTAGCTAAAGGAAAAATTAACGCTCAGGCATAAATGACAAAGAAATAATTAACAAGCAGCAGATGCATTGACGTGACTGGTCCTTGTATGATTTAAAATTCAAATTTTGAATGAATTTTCCTACAGAAAGTCATAATGAAAGGGCTAAAATGAACTTTTTCAATTCAATTCAAGAAAGTTTGTAAAATGATATACAAACACATACACAAATCTACAACCAATCAAAGTTTGAATTAAGGAAGACCTTAGTATCTGATCAGTACCTAGTACCTTAGGAAGTGTGTTGGATTAATGTCATGGCGTGTTACATGGCATGGAACTGGAGAAAAATAAGGCTCCTAAGATTCACTTTAAAGAGCAACAAAATACAAAGATCTCTCTAGCAAATAAGCTGAACTTGAAACAACAATTGGCAAACAGATTCAAGTGATTCAGACATATGGCACTACTGCTGATAACATTTTAAGGAGGGAAATATTTTGTAGTTTTGTTCTATCAGACTAATGTTAATACACCTCACTTAGAGATTCTTCTCTTTATTTTAAAATATGGGATGATTTTTATTATTGGTTGGAGAAGAGATATCAATGATTAATTATATAAGTATGTAAAAATATGTGATGAGTTGAATATTATGTTAGTGATGAATTGATATTGTGGACTGGATAAGGATCAAGCTAGAAGTAATGACAACTGTACAGAAAAAGAAAGAACTTTGGAAGATAACATCGAGTTGTCACAGGGAAGAGAAAACTGATGTATTAAATCTTTGTTTGTCTAAAAAATAAAAAACTTTTTTTAAAAAATTAGAGATTCTTCTGTTCACTGCAGAGTCATGTGACTGGGCTGGTATAAAAATGTTGTTAAAATATAAATAAATGAAATAAGAGAGCAGAATAGCTGCGCTCAGATGAGGACAATGAAGTAACGACAAGTCAAAGTGATCTGGCCAAGCTCAATATTGTACCTTATTATCCTATATCCGTGATGGCGAACCTATGGCACGCGTGGTGAAAGTGGCACACGAAGCCATGTCACCCGGCACGCGCGGCCTTGTCTGTTTATATTTTGGGTTTCTTGCACACATGCACACATGACGATCAGCTGTGCTTTGCGCCCACAGCAGTGCTGAAAACGTGTGCACATGCGCACTGGCCAGCTGATTGTCAGGTGCACATGTGTGCCAGAACCCAGATGTTTGGCTTTTCCGGAGCATGACCCCTTTGCGTGTGTGGCAGGGCCGAAAACCAGCATGCAAATGAGTGCTGGGCAGCTGATTGTCAGGCACGCGTGTGCACTAAAACCCGGAAGTTTGGCTTTTTCGGAGCACGGCCCCAACGAGCGTGTCTGCACACACACGAGGTTTCTGCAAGACCTTTTCGGCACTTGGTGCTAAAAAGGTTTGCCATCACTGTCCTATATTATCATTCTCCTTTAGATGTTCAGCAATTTCAAATAGCACATGAATCATGGAGGTAAATGAAAAAGCAAACAAAGAAAAAAAGATAAACAAGATAAATGGCAAAAATTTAATAATAACAGAAGCTGCTGTTGAGGAAATGCAACATGCTGATACTCCATTAAATGCCATTTACAAATTCATCTGTGTCATAAAACCAGCAGAGTTGGCAGCTTCCCAGGAATGAAGGAAACAGGCAATCTGCTATAATGTCCTCCTTTCTTAGATGGCTGGGCATATTGAAGGAAGCCTCTTCATTTGTACTGAAAAGGTCACAGCCCTTGAAATCAGCTTCCTGACAAGCAGTCCCATTAATGTCAACAGTAAGGCTGACAAGCCCGTTGTGATAGGCAAGCTTCCTCCGCATGCTGGCTGGGAAATTCTGGGAGTTGAAGTCCACAAGTTTTAAAGTTGCCAAGAGTTGGACATTCTAGCTCTAGGGGCCATTTGCAATTGGCTGGCCAACATTTTTTTTAGCAACTATAAAACAAACAAATTCATTCTTGACTCTATATCCCCGCCAAATGCCTAATCTTGTCTCTTTGTAAAGCCAACACATACAAGCACATTTGGGGGTTATTCGGTACAGTTCATTTTTATTTGGTTAAGGTTTTTCTCTTCAGAACATTGCCTTTACCCAAAGACTTTGTTAAACTCTGTTTACTCTTCAGATCATATAAATCTTTCACCTTTAATAAAGTATAAAACAATTGCTTGACTTTGAAAAGTTTATTTTGGAATTCCAACAGCTAACATAATAGGGGAAATCCTTTCAGGGCAGTTGTGGAGAATCATATAGTTTAAAAAGCAGTTTATTTAGAACATTCATCACAGTTTACTTATCACAGGGATCCAAATTAAAATATCCCTTATAAAGGACTCAGCTATTGTTAAAACACATCCAGCAAAGGGGAGTTTGTTACTTTCCTCAGTAATCAGTTTTATTATTGGACTGCTCTTTCCCTTAAGACATTTTTTTCCTAACATTCAACCTTCTCGTAACTTAAAATCATTATTCCGTCTCAAACACTTTATTGAAGTTAAGATATATTATGTCTTCCATGTTTCCTCAATCTACTAAGGAAATTACCTGGTGAACATAGGAGATAGTCTGTTTGGGAAACATCCACAGTGATTTCTAGTAATCTTTGTGCTTTTGTCAAGGTCCTCATAGATCATTCGCTTTATAGTCCATCTAAAATTTTCCTGAGGTATCTTACACTGACTGATTTATAATCTGTTGGATCCAGATTATAATCTGTTGGATCCAGATTACCAGAAGGTAAGTGAAATGCACTTACCTTCGCTACTGGTTCGGGAGTATGAGCGTGCACGCCTCTTCTGCACGTGCTCAGAGCCTTCTGCGCATGCGCAGAGGGTCAAAAATGGGATGTAATGACATCTCAGTGGGTAGGCAGAGCCTCCCACTGCCGGCGCTACCAGTTCACGTGAGCCGAATAAATCCAGCCAGATTTCATCACTGGTTGGATCCTTATATATGATGATTTGCCTTCCTCTAGCCATCTAGTACTTACCCAGTTCTCCAGGATTCCTCTGAAGTAATGTGTGTGTATATATATATATATATATATATATATATATATATATATATATGTATATATATAGTGGCCTGCCAGAAATTTCCATTAGTCAGTTTAGATATCATCCATCTAATCCTTGAAATTTGATCCCATTTTTGAACCAGTGGTATACAACTCTGCAGTAGCCTATCTTTTCAGACAAGGCTGAGGCAGAATAGGAACTGAGAAGGTTTGCCTTGTCTTTGTTATTTTCCTTGAGCAGCTGATCTACTGTTTTGCCTCTTTCTGTTATTTTGTACTTGTATGAAGAAGTCTATTTTGTTGAACTTAATTTTCTTCAATAATCACAATTGTGTCTGAACTTTAGCTTTCTGGACAGGGATTCTACAAACCAAATGCTGTACTGTACTTGGTTTGTAGAGTTCCTGTACAAAAAGATATATATATATATATTCTTCTTTGATGCATACATATTAATTAAATCACAGGCTGTGATTATAATTGTAATGTGAATATTCTCCGATACAAGAAAGAGATCTTCAGCCCTCCGATACTCTTCGTATTCTTGCTTACTTCGTATTATTTTTTCTCATGCACAAGAGCAGATCTCCAAAATCAATGTTTCTATACTCTGTTCAACGATGTATCTAGATCCTTTATAGGTCCTGTCACTGGTGTTAGCAGGAATAAGGGTAAATATATTATTTTCTGCTATTGGTGTTTGTTTCTATTTTGCTTTTAATTTTCCTCACGTGCATTTTTGCAGGAAACCTATCCAGAGATTGTGATCTTAATTAAACTGGTATTTCAGTAAGGTTATTTAGGGTGTAACAACAATGAAACCATGAATCATCATGAACAGAAGTTTTAAAGAAAAGCTGATTGGGGCACTATCAGCAAGTAGCTGATGTTCCCCAAACCTCTTATTGTGAAGAAAAAAGCTACAGAGGTATTATAACAGCTCTTTCCCAGACATTTTTTTTTTAAATTGATTTATATGCCGCCCTTCTCCGGAGATTCAGGGCGGCTTACAATACGTTAAGCAATAGCCTTCATACTTTTGTATATTTTATACAAAGTCAGCTTATTGCCCCCACAAACTGGGTCCTCATTTCACCTACCTTAGAAAGAATGGAAGGCTGAGTCAACCTTGAGCCTTGGAGAGATTCGAACCAGCAGTAAATTGCAGGCAGCTGTGTTAATAACAGAGTGTGTAGACCACTGTACTATCAAGGCTCTTTCTTTCTGCAACTTCCTTGTCATAAAAATATGTCTTTTGGTCAGCAGAGTGAAACACCTAAAGGATGGACAGCAATGTGATATTTTGTATTCTATAAAGATCAAGCAGAATTTTCGCCTCGTCTTCTATCTATGTACTTCCCTCATCTCCGGACTCACTCCCCTTCCTCAGCCTATTACTTTACATATTGCATTAGTAATAGCAAAGGAAGAGGAGGAGGAGAAGGAGGTGTCAGGGTTCCACCCCCAATTAAATAAAACTCTGAGGCTTGAAGTTCCTCAAAGCTACATTTTATTAGAGATGTCATATTGGCACATCTGGGAAAACCCAAATCTGAAAGTTTCCGGGTTTTCCCCACCCAAAGAAAAGTTCAAGCCCCTGCCCAACACACACAAGTCCATCACATGGTCCAATCAAACATCGTCCCAACTAGAGATGCCTCCCAAATCCAGCCTTCCAGGTGCAGGGCAGGTTGTCCTTGACTTCTTGAGAAAGGAATGTTATTATGACTATATACCGCCATGGCTCCTTACAATCCCCGCTCCCAGTTTCTCCCAGTAATAAATGTGGCAGGTCTGAAGGCCTAGTGCAAAAGATGGCTTCGAGACCTGACAGGAGGAGGAGGAAGAGGAGGAGGTTATCTATTCAATCATGTCCAACTCATGGCGATTCTATGGGCCAGGTCTCTCCACATCTTCCGATCTTGCACTACTTCTTTGAATTGTTCTATGCTCTGGCTGCTGTCAGCTTTGATGGTGAATACCAAAGTATAGAGACTGGTTTATTGAAGACCAGCAAATCTTCTTTTTGAGGTGGGAGGGAGCCAAAGAAGACTGATTCTTAATGATTTTGACCTAGCCCCATTAATCTATGACAGAGGTCTTCAAACTTGGCAGCTTTAAGACTTGTGAACTTCAAACTCCCAGAAGTCTCCAGCCAGCATAGCTATAGCTATACCTATGCTGGCTGGAGAATTCTGGGAGTTGAAGTCCACAAGCTGCCAAGTTTGAAGACCTCTGATCTATGATATCACAGCCAGTCTCCCACCCTTTGCCAAAAGATTGCTGGGCATAAACACAGGACAGATCATCTATTTAAGCAGCCGGAAGGTTTCTTTCAAATGTAATATTGGAAATACTACACACAGGCAGACACACAGACACCCACAAATCCTTCTTACAGCTTCCTTTCATTTTCAGAATTACTTGCCTTTAACAACAAATCATTTGAGCTGATAACAGTTTTCTGTTGCCTTGCTTATATAAAATTGCAGACTTAAGTCAACTCTTTTTTTTTTCTATCTCTCAGAAAGAAAAGTTCTGTTTCAGAGCCTAAAACATGTTGGTGGGAGATGGGGAGGTGGAGAAATAGCCACATGACTGTTAATTATGTTTTAGGGATTTTAAATGAGAAAATCTGAATAGCTTTTAAGTGACTATTTGGTGCCACCTACCGGCTTTCCAGTAAGGTATGATTTCACAAAGACCTCTGCAGATCTTTCATTGCTTTCCATGAAACAGGCAAAAACTAGCCACTGTTTTATTTTATATTTTCCCCTCCTACATTATTACATATGCAATTGCTTCACAGAAAATTAGAGCCCTTGAGAATAATGGACAAATATTTATTATTTTCCATTATTTTCCAACCAGAAAAATAACACCTTCCAAAAGTCTTCTAAAAAAAGATAGAAAACCACATTTTGGCTAATAAAGGTGAGGAAATCTTCAGTCTTTTCCTTCTGCCCACATCCCCAAACTTTCTTCTCCATGTTAGAATAAAATAACAGAGTTGGAAGGGACCTTGCAGGTCTTCTAGTCCAACCCCCTGCTTCACTACACCCTACACCACTTCAGACAAATGGTTGTCTAATTTCTTCTTTAAAAGAAGGCAAGTTGTTCCACTGATTAATTGTTCTGTCAGGAAAAACATGCAACTGTCATGTTGCATGTTTTAAAAAATGGTCACAGCAAAATAAATGCTGCATTCAATGAGAAAACAGTACAATAGAAATGAGGGGTATGTCAAAATAAACATCTAAATTAAACATATATTAAATATATAAAAGACAAATAAACGCCAATATTACTCAAGCTAAACAAAGAGCTTTTCTGGATTTCTGAAAATGTCATGTTCTTAACATTTTCCGAAGATGAAATTGCAGCTTAAAATAGAAGATGGAAAAGAACAGGATAATTCAGCCTCTGATTCTAATGTTGGGCTTGTAGAGTAACCAAAGGTCTGAATAGACTATATTTGGTTGAGTTCTTTTTTTTTTATTGAAAAAGTTTTTCAAATACAGATTTTTCCCCCTTTTCTCTCCCCCCTCCTCCCTAACCCCCCCTCACCACCCATCCCCCTGTGACTTCTTCAAAGTAAGATCCAAATTCCTAACAGATTATATAATACTTTACCATCCCCTTACTCCATCCCCCGAATACTGACCCTTTCTTTCTAATAATATTATTACATCCCCCTTTTACCATACATTTCAAAATAACATTCTACTATAACATTGTATAATAACTTCTGATTTAGCATAGTAATATTATTATGACTCCCAATTTAGCAATAATCTGCCCTTTTTCTCCTCCCCCATACATATGTCTGTATATTAATATAACATTTCAAAACAACCTTCCACTTTAAGACTATATAATAAATCCTAATTTAACATTTAATCTTTTGTGTATATTAATATAACATTTCGAAGCAACCTTCCCCTATAAAGCTATATAATAAATCCTAATTTAACATTTATTCAACTCTATCCATTTCCTCCACTCCCATAAATAAACATCCCTTTTCTTAAACTAAACAATCAATAAACTAGCCTGTCTCCACCCACTTTCCTACAAAATTACCATGCATAACAATTCCTAATATCTTTATTCTTCTGCCTACCCTACTAAAAAAATATTCCCTTATATAGATAAAATCAATGACTTTAAACTTATAATCCATATAATGTCTTCTTTGATGTCTTTCCACTGGATTGTTAACTCCATCACCCATATTAGGGTAACATAACATCCTGATTGCAACAGAGTGTTCAAAATCCTCAGTTATCATCTGCCCCCATCAGTAATGAATATCTTCATGTATATATATATATAAAAAGAAAACAACCACCCGAGTGACATTATAATTGTATTCCATATAATATCTGTAGTAGTGGCTTTCTTCAGGATTATTAATTCCCACCGTCATAATGGGGTAACAACCAGATCTTCTGCATGCCCCAGCATAGCTCTCTTGCCATATAGCTCAGCATAAACATAATACATTTATCAAAAAAAATCCAAAATAGATAATTCCAATCCAACAATTTAAGGCCCTTTTCAGATCCCAAAATTACGGCATTGCAGAGGTCTGTCACTCTCCTCAGGATAATATTAACCAATACTTCGCCTCAACTATCTTTTCATGTATTCAGTCATCTTTTAAATAACTGGCTTCACTGTTGCCTAATTTAGAAATTTTTGTTTTTGTTAGACCTATTTCTTTTTTTCTTGACTTTTTGTGGGTTTGATCTCCATCCTAATTTCCTTTCTACGAGCTGTATATCAACTGATCGGTTTTCGTTCTGATTTATGACTTGATCTTGTTGGTTTTGCTTTTGTGACTCATATTTCTTTTCTATAAGTTGTGTATCAACTAATTGATTTCCATGCTTGTCTGTGACTTGATGAGTCATCACATTAGAATCCAATGTCACGTCTCTCTTATTTATAGATAATCCAACTGAGGCATCTAAAGAATCCAAAGGCGATTCATCTACAGAAGCCTCTGTAGCTCGATATTTTTCCTTTATTTCCAACTCCTTCTGCTTATCTTGTATTGTGCATAAAAATGTTGAGCTCATTTTCAAAAATTTTTGATGAAATTCTTCCGCTTTTTCAACAGTATTTAATTGGTATCTTTCTCCTTGATATCTCAATATTATACCAACTGGAACATCCCACCTAAATAAAATATTTTGTTTTTTAAGCTCAGTCACCAGAAATCCAAATTTCTTTCTTTCCAATAACATCTTAGGCGGTAACTCTTTGTATATCCAAATCTTTCTTCCAAACAATTGCAAAGTAGAATTAAAAGAGTTTTGCACAATATTATTTCTTATTTCTTTATCTGTAAAATAAATCACCACATCTCTAGGCAGTTGCCTTTGCTTTGCAATCCAGGAATTTATTCTATAGACTCTGTCAATCCTACAAAATACTTCCTCAGGATGAACCTTTAAGATCCCAGCCAGAATTTCAGAAGATATTTTCCTTAAGTCATCTCTGTTATTTTCCTGTAATCCTCTCAGTCTAATCGCATATTCTGTGAGATTATGTTGCATCATTAAAACTTCTTTTTCAATCCGTTGTTTTATATTTTCTGCATTACAAGTCTTATGATCAGCTTCCATTTTGGGTTTTTCTTCTAAGCTATTGTCTTGAGTGTTTATCAAATCATTTTCAATTCTTTGTATTTTATTGTCCAAATTATCCTCAATTTCCTCCATTTTAGACTCTAATAAATTAATATTTGTATCCAACTTGATAGCAATTTCTGAAAAACCATTAGTCACTTTTGCAATCTTTCGTTCCAAAGTATTAAACTTTAATTGCACCAATTCTTTAATTTCCTGCTTAAATTTTTCAAAGTTCTGATTCACAATCTCATCCCTTCTTACAATCTCCTCCAAGAGAAATTCAATTATATTAAAATCAGTTTTCTGAGTCTGTAGGTTTAGAACTTGTTCATATAGTTTGTAAATGGGGGAATCCCCCCCCCCACTGCTTGTTTGTCTGGCTTAATTAGTCTAAACGCCATATTTCCACACAGACAAACTCTTTTAGAAAAGAAAAGAAAAGCAAAAAAAAAAAAAGCTTCTTTCCAAACAAGATCAATATCAAATCTCCAGGAAAGAGGAAACACAAAAGTGGAGTTTTATCTTCAATTGTAGCCAGCAGTATTTATTCCGCTACTTTGTAGCTTATTAAGAAACGGAAGGACTTTCCCTTCAGCTTTCCCTTCTCAAGCCTCGGCAGTCGTCATTTTAAAAATCTTTTTTCCTTTCTTCAATATCTTTTGTAAAGTAAATGAAAATACTTGCGATTTAGGGTCACAGGTCCAGATCTCATCCTCTTTAATTGAACAATCTGTTAATTTTCTTCAAAAGGCTTGTTCTTGTTGCCTGGCTCTGCAAAAAGGCAGAGGTCTCCCAAAGCCCGGAGCGGCAGCGAGGGAAATAGGGAGCCTCATCTGCTTCGTCCCCAAGAGTAAAAAAAAAACTCTGGGGACTTCGCAGAGAGCTCTACCTGCCCTCACCTGCTCTGTCTCACATTTCCTTATGGAAATGGAGTTTTTTGAGCCGCCTTTCAGATGTAAAGGCGGCTCTTTACAGGCAATGGGTCTGGCAGTCCCGAGGGACCGTCTGGCAGCGACAGAGAGCAAAGCGGAAGTCCTCTATTTGGTTGAGTTCTTAGCCCACAGTTCAAAGGGGTCTATAACAGAGATGGGTTTCAGCAGGTTCTGACCAGTTCTGGAGAACCGGTAGTGGAAATTTTGAGTAGTTCGGAGAACTGGTAAATACCACCTCTGACTGGCCCTGCCCCCATCTATTCTCTGCCTCCTGAGTCCCAGCTGATCAGGAGGAAATGGGGATTTTGCAGTAACCTTTCCCCGGAGTGAGGTGGGAATGGAGATTTTACAGTATCCTTCCCCTGCCATGCCCACCAAGCCACACCCACAGAACTGGTAATAAAAAAAATTGAAACCCACCACTGGTCTATAATATTTCTTCTCCAGTCCTCCCAATTACTTATTCTGTGTTGTTTCATTATGTGCCCATGACTTTTCAAGGGCTATTGGGATTAACATGCTTTATAAGAACCACAGAAGTAAGGTGGCCACATATGCTATTTTAAATAGAACATGCCTTCATTTGAAGGTAACGTTTCCTTGAAAGAGAGATTCTGGCATTTACAACTTTAGGCAATGGTCCAGGGCCCCAAAATTGAGACTTCCACCAATTTTGGCACTGTAAACAAAAATAATTCTTATATCAAAGATAAAATGAAGTCTTCCTCATGAAAATACAGGAAGCAGAGCAGAATTTATCATTCACTTTCTTTTATAGATGACAGTTGTACTTCTATAACTACATTATGGGTTGAGAAAGCTTAGAAAAAAATCAGGTACTTCAGTCTGATTGCTTTTTAATCTATCTTCCATGGCTCCAATGACACTGTGTCCCCCACTTTTGCTGTCCTTAGAAGAGAAGCACAGAGAAGGGAAGGGCATTATATTACTTGGAAGAGTAACTTTGAAGGAGCACTTTTCATGAAGCTTTGTCAAATGAAGCAGCATTTTGAAGTTTGATATACCCTTGTCTTTTTAATTAGTTTTATATCCGGCCTTTATTTGTACAACTTTAAAGTGATGTACATAGAAGAGGAGAGGAGAGGAGAGGAGAGGAGAGGAGAGGAGAGGAGAGGAGAGGAGAGGAGAGGAGAGAAGAGAAGAGAAGAGAAGAGAAGAGAAGAGAAGAGAAGAGAAGAGAAGAGAAGAGAAGAGAAGAGAAGAGAAGAGAAGAGAAGAGAATTCTTTATTGGCCAAGTGTGATTGGACACACAAGGAATTTGTCTTAGGTGTATAGGTGTATATGCTCTCAGTATACATAAGGAGAATAAAATACATTCATCAAGAATAAAAAGATACAACACTTAGTGATAACTCTGGTTTCCTCTTTTCCCTATGTAAGGGTGTCAAACCCGCGGTCCATGGGCCAGATGCATCACATGCTGGCCACACCCACCCCTGGTTTAGTGAAGGGGGGAAAGTTGCAATATGTCATGTGATGACAATGTGTCATAGTGATTTTGACACCCCTGCCCTACATCAACAACCCTGGAAGGTTGGTTGGGTTGAGAGGAGAGGAGAGTGCCTGGCCCAACGTCACCCAGCCACCTTTCACGTCTAAAGGAAGGACTTGTCCTGGTTTCAAGTCCAGCTCCTTAATGGCTTCACCAAACTGGTTCTTAATCTTTTTTCCTTTTAGGATACGCAAGTAAAGGTGAAGCTTGTGGTATGATCCAAGCAGCTTTCAAAAATTATCCACCCAATTGATATCTTCCCTGAGCTGGGAGTAGATCATATTCTTGGGCATATATAATTGAACATAAATAATGGAAATACCACAATCTTATGAATAATACCAAGATGCTCAGTTCTATTGAATCAAGTGTATATTTACTGCAAGTAAATAAACATATGCAGATGACTGCTCTGTTGAAGCACTGTTGCCAAATACTTCCTTCTAATTTCATATGGTGCAGCTGGCAATGCATTTTCAATCATCTTGAAAACAAAAGAGGAATTTTTGGAAATTTAGGTCAGGATGGGACAGTGAAGAGGAGTATATGTGGCATAGAATTACTGTACTTTTAAGAATCTAACCACCTATGTACTGTATCTATAAATGTGAATTTCTTCTGTAAATAAATGGATAGCAGTATATAATGATGTAGAGCTCAGTGTTTATAGTTTTGTCTTTGATCACCCATCTTTGTACTCATTTTGCAATAAACTGAGGTTAATATTTGTCCTTTGCTTCTCAAATTATCTTTGTCAGACCATGTCATCTAAATCAATAATCAAAATCAATTGATTGTTGGTTTAAATGACAAAATCAATTAGTGAAGTACAACATGGAGTATTGAGCAACTCACATAAAATATTTGTACCAAAGGATTTGGAGATTTTTTTTTAATTTACCGTGTTTCCCCAAAAATAAGACCCTGTCTTATATTTTTCTGAACCCTGAAATAAGCACTTGGCCTTATTGCCATGCACTCAAAAGCCTGCTTGGGCTTATTATCAGGGAATGTCTTATTTTGGGGAAAACAGAATAGATCAAATCTAGTATGGTAACATTTCAATAAGGACTACATTTCTCTAAAATATTTGTTACCAACTTACTAAAAATACAAGAACAGGTAGGATCCATTTGCAAAAATTGCTCCATTCTGTCTTCTGCTTAATCATGTTATCTGGGAATGGATTGAATTAATTAATTCAATTAATTTAATTGCATTAATTTCAGGATTTCTTGTGGAGGCTACCTTAGAAATGTATATTTACAAACAACAACCTGCCCACCCAGGGCAAAAGCAGGACATGTGATCATAGGACAGCAATCTTTTAGTTGAAATCCTTCAATATAAAAATCTGCAGGGTCTACATCCAATCAGGATAGTTTTAATGGCACGGTTAATATCAAAGGCAAATTGTGATCCAGTCTTTTTACAGTTTATATTCCCAAGCCTCAAACGAAGTTGAAGAGAGCTTGGATTTCATTTCCCAAATCAGCAAACTGTCATTTTGTCCCTATTATCAGTTTTCCCAGTCCTGATGGAGGAAGTGTCTTGGTGGCACAGCAGACTAAAGTGCTGTTAAATAGCACCAGCTGCCTGCAATTACTGCAAGTTCAAATCTCACCAGGCTCAAGGTTGACTCAGCCTTCCATCCTTTCGAGGTAGGTAAAATGAGGACCTGGTTTGTGGGGCCAATAAGCTGACTTTGTATAAAAAAGAACACTGCTTTGGAGGGGGGGGGCAAAGCCCTTCTAAGCAGGTATATATAAAAGTATGAAGGCTATTGCTTAACACATTGTAAGCCGCCCTGAGTCTCCAGAGAAGGGTGGCATATAAATCGAATAAACAAACAAACAAACAAACAAACAAACAAACAAATAAATAAATAAATAGCAGGTGGTAGTAGTTGAGACATTTGCAAACTAGCTGCAAAGGCTGTTTTACAGCACGGAACTGGTCCCTCTGTGTGAAAGTGATTACTGCGTGGAGAAACATGCGAAGGACAAGTGTGGTCTGCTCAGGAGAAATACTTGCAAGAGAAATCATAATCAAACCAAGAGTGCTAAGTAGAAGCAGAGACAGAGAGATTGAAAAGAAAACAAATCTACAGTATATAAAAATAATCGATACAAACTCAAGGTAAACCGCTCCAAACTCGATTGCAGAAAATACGACTTCAGCAACAGGGTGATCAATGCCTGATATGCTTTACTTGACTCCATTGTTACATCCTCAAACTCTCACAGCTTCAACTCAAACTGTCTACCATAGACCTCACCCCATTCCTAAGAGGTCCGTAAAGGGGGCGTGCATAAGCGCATCAACATGCCTACCATCTCTGTCCTACTGTCCCCATTTATTTGTATTCACTTCCTTCGTTCATGTCCGTGTTCATATTCATACCTGCTATCTTGTACATGTTTGACAAACTAATAAATAAATAAAAAAGTAAAATAAATAAAATAAAGTTTACTTTGACAAAAGGGCAGTTTACTTTCCATATCTGAATGGGCAGTGATCAAATGATCTAATTGTACTGCAATGGTTCTTAATGCATTCAAAAGTAAAAGCTTCATGATTTAGTCTTTCTTCTTAATTGTCCTTTTAAGTAAGTCTGCCAAATTCTTAATGATGTCATCTTATAAATACATTTTAAAAAAAGAAAAAAAAAAGATCAGCAGGCCATAGTATTATTTTAATGTATAACAGAAAGGTACCTCTTCAGGCACTCACAACCTACAAGCATCAATGGAAGCTAGGAATGTGGCCTATTGATCTCTCCATGTTTATGAGAAAGGTCAGGAGAATGACTATAATAGCGTTTTGTTAAACAAGGTCAAAGGGCAGGAAACGTGGTATAGTCAGGGCTTTGTGATCCTAAGAAGCTCAGAAACCTCATTAAGTTGAATTTTGTCTCAGCTGCTTTTTGGAAACCTGAGCTGGGAGAGAGAGAGAGAGAGAGAGAAAAGTGGATCCTGAACCTATCTGCCATACAAAGCTTGCATTAGCAAAAACTAAAAGTATCTTTCTTTTCAATATCAGTCATTCTAGATTTCAAAAGTTGATTGTCCCTCCTATTTTTCCAAATCACCATTCTTCAAAATGCATTCTCTCTCCAATGCTATATATCCAACAAATTATAATGCTTTATTTATTTATTTGATTTTTATATCGCCCTTCTTCAACAGGACTCAGGGCCGTGAACAGCTGAGATAAAACATAACATATAAAATTTAAAAGCAGTTTAAAAGACATTAAATAATTTCAGCCCTCAATTTAAAACAACCCAGTTAAAACAATTTCAAATTAAAACTGAAAGGATGGGATCAAGCCAGCCTGGCTAGATGAAATAGATGTGTTTTCTTTTTTCTTTCTTTTTTTTTTTTTTTTATAAATACTTTATTGGTTTTTAAAAAGTTTTTTACAGAATAAAAAGAGAAAATATCAAATCTCAGGTGACATCTGAGGTGTCGTGTAATTACATATATACAGTGCTTATACAATAAGTATCTTCAAAACTATCACTATTAAGAAGTAAGTATATCCTTATAGTCATGTTCTATTATTCCACCATATATACCACCTTTCCCATACTGCCTTAAATTTTGAGTTCTCCTCATCTTTAAGCATACTGGTTAATTTCACCATCTCTGCACATTCCAAGATTTTACTTATTATTGTCGTCTCTGGAGGTATTTGTTTGTCCTTCCAATGTTTTGCAAAAGTTAATCTGGCCGCTGTTATGATGTGAATCGTTAATTGTATTTTGTCTTTATGGAGCCCTTCTCCCGTCATTCCCAGTAAGAAGGTTTCTGGGGATAATTTTATATCCTCTTCCACTATTTCCTGTAGCCAAGTTTGTATTTTCGTCCAGAACTTTTTTGTCTCTGAGCAGGACCACCACATATGAAAGAAGGTGCCAATCTCCTTTCCACACTTCCAACAAATTCGTGAGGCATTCGGAAATATTTTTGCTAATCTAGCTGGAGCTAGATACCATCTATGGAATATTTTGTAATGATTCTCCCTATAAGTCGCTGATTTAGTAAAATTGTAATTTCTATTCCAAGCCTCCTCCCAATCATTGAAGTCTAATCTGTGGCCGATATTCTTTTCCCATATGCTAAGTTGGTTCCTAGCTATCCCTTCTGCTCTGTCTTCTCCTAATAGAAAGTTATAGAATCTGGCTAGCATTTTCTTTTCCATCCCCCACATGATTTTATCCAAATTGTTATACTTCGTTTCTATCCCAAATTGGTCCCTATCTTTTTGATATCTAGAGCTTAACTGCGTGTAACTCCACCAGTCCAAGTTAAAGCCTTGATTATTTAGTAGCTCTCAAGATCTAAGAGTACCATTTCCGTCCAATATGTCTTTGTATGTGCCAAATTTTCCAATATCTCTTTTGTTAGTAGCGATCAACGCCTCCATAATTGAAAGCCAAATCGGAATTTTGGTGTAAAACCTTTGTCTAATTTCTTCCCATGTTTGAAACAGAGTCTCCCTTAATTTGTGTCTGTGGAAATATGATTTCTTTTTATTCTTTGGGCTCCATAAATAAGCGTGCCAGCCTGCCTGTAGATCGTGGCCTTCTAATGTCAGAATTCTCTTATTTTGTAGTGTGACCCAGTCTTTGATCCATACTAATTTGGCCGCTTTCTGGTATAATTGCCAATCCGGTAATCCGAAGCCACCCATATTCCTTTTCCCTTGCAGCGTTTTATAAGCAATTCTTGCCTTCTTCCCTTCCCACAAAAAATCTCGCACCTTCCTTTCCATCTCTAGAAAATATTTTTTATCCAGATTCACCGGAATAGTCTGAAACAGAAATATGATTTTGGGGAGAATATTCATTTTAATTGCTGAAATCTAACCTGTAAGGGATAGTCTTAGTTTCTTCCATCTATCTATGTCCTGTTTTATTTTTTGTAGTAATGGACTATAGTTATCCTCTTTTAAAGAGGAGTATCTTACAGTAATCCAAATTCCCAAATACTTTACCTTCTTTGCTATTTGGAGTTCCAAGGACTTCTCTAATTGTTTCTTGTTTGTCTCCGCCATATTTCTTACTAAAATTTTAGTTTTAGTTTTGTTGATTTTAAAGCCAGCGACTTCACCATACTGTTGTATTTCCTGGAGCACCTTGGGACCAGATGTTAAGGGATCTTCCATTATTAAGGCCACGTCATCCGCAAAGGCTTGTGTTTTAAAAATTTCCTTCTTAATTTGTAATCCTTTAATTTCTTTGTTGTCTCTAATCTTTCTCAGTAAAATTTCCAACGCCATTATAAAGAGTAAGGGGGACAGGGGGCATCCCTGTCTAACTCCCTTTTGTATCCAGAATATCCGTGTCTTATCCCCATTTATTAATATACTTGCTCTCTGTTTGTTGTATATATTTTCGATCATCTTTCTAAAATTTGTGCCAAATCCCATCAAATCAATTTGATTAATCATAAATTTCCAATTTAAATTATCAAACGCCTTTTGGGCGTCCAGGAACGCCAGTGCCAGCTGTTTTTCCGGATGTTGTTCATAATATTCTATGACGTCTATTATTGTCCTCACATTGTCCCTCATTTGCCTCCCAGGGAGGAATCCTTTCTGATCACTATGAATCCAGCCATTTAAAATTTTTTTTAATCTCTCCGCAATTATACTAGTGAATAATTTATAATCCGAATTTAACAGAGAAATCGGCCTGTAGTTTACTATCTGCTTTGGGTCAGCACCTTCTTTCAAAATGAGGGTAATATAAGTTTCCTTCCAGGAATCTGGGATTCTTGTACCCGCTAGCACCTCATTATATATGTCCAACAATTCTAATAATAGTTCTTCCTCAAATTTCACATAGATTTCCCCCGGGAGGCCATCTGGTGTTTTATTTTTCTTTATTTTGGCAAGCGCAGATTTGAGTTCTTCCATTGTGATTTTATTGTTTAACATTTCTCTCTCTTCTTCTGCTATCTGTGGCAATTTGGCTTCCATCAAATATTGTACGATTTTGTCCGGGTCAATCACTTCCTCTTTATATAAGGCTTCGTAGAACTTTCTCGCTCTTTCTAGCTTATCTGTTTCTTTTGTCAGAATGTCCCCATTACTACCTTCTAATATAAGGATCTGATTTTTTTCCTGTTCTTTTTTTAATCTATAAGCTAGCCATCTCCCCGACTTGTTGGCATTTTCAAAGTGATAGTGTTTTATCCTCTTAATTTTTTGTGCCAGTTCTTTTTGGTCCAGGACGTTAAGATTATGTCTTGCCATCATCCATTTTTGTTTGGCCATTTCATCTCCTGGGTTTTGTTGGAGTTTACTATCTGCTACCTCTAAGTTCTTCATATGGTCGTCTCTGACTTTCCTTTCTTTCTTATTTTTATATGCCATGTACGAAATCGCTACTCCTCTCAAATACACCTTCATGGTGTCCCAAACAATTTCCTTCGCCGTATCTTGCCTACCATTCTCGATAAAGAAACGTTTAATTTCTTCATTTAATTTTGTTATAAATTCTTTGTCATACAAGAGATTGGATCTTAGACTCCACCTTTGTTGTCGTCTCTTGTTGGTATAGTACCAATGTATTTCCAAAAGTTTATGATCAGTCCACGTGTTTGTACTTATGTCTGCTTTCTTAATTTCTAAACCAAGTTTTCTAGTAGTCCAAATCATGTCAATTCTGGACCATGAATTCTGTGGATTTGAGAAAAAGGTGTATTGAGAGTCGTGGGGGTGTAGAGTACGCCATATATCTATTAAATTAATTTCATCAACAAGATCAAAGAAACTTTTTGGCAGGGGTAACCTTTTATTCCTTTTTTTCTCTCCACTTTTGTAATCTTTCAGGGGATTAACAATTCCGTTGAAATCGCCTAGCATACATATTTCCACCTGGGCCCAATTCCCTAGTTGTTCGTGTAATTTTTTATAAAATTGCCCCTGTTTCTTGTTTGGAGCGTATACTCCCACCAACAACATTTTTGCATCGGCCCTCCTAATTTCTACCATTAAGATTCTCCCTTTAGAATCCTTATGTTTTAATTCTGCCTCGATTCCCTTTTTCACATAAATCGCCACACCCCTTTTCTTTTTCTCCGCTAATGACACAAATAGCTTGCCAAATTTAGTGAATTCTAAGAAGTTTGCCTCATTTTCTTTTATATGGACCTCCTGTAAACAAATTATATCTGGATTCTGTTTTGCCAGTTTTGATAGGATTATTTTTCTCTTTTTATGGTCATTCAGGCCATTGACATATAATGATAGGATTTTTAGGCCGTCCATTTCTTATTTCGTGTCCGGGTTCTAGTTCTTGTTTGTCTTTAGGGTAACCGCTCTTACTGGTCTGGTCTTTTTTCCTTGTCCTTCCGCTTCTTCTTTTTTCTTCTCCTCCTCTATATCTTCTTTTGTGGTTTGCTCTTGCGAAGTCTCTTCTTCCGTGTTTACTGTATCAAGCTCTCCTTTGCTGGTCTGTTCTTCTTCTCTTCCTCTTATTTGATCTAAAAAGTCTTGTGCTTCAGACAGACTGTCGATTTTAACTTTTCTTCCATGCCATGATACGATCATCCCCTCTGGTAGAATCCATCGGAATACGAGATTTCTTCTGTTTAAGTAGCTCGCCAGGAACATATAATTTTTCCTCACCTCCCTCACTCTCCTAGGAATCTGTTTTAGAATATTCACCTCCTTTCCTTGGAATTCAATCTTTTCTTCTCTCGCTATATTGAGGAGAACATCCCTCACTTTCTTCCTGGCGAACTTCACATGGACCTCCCTGGGTAGTCTGTTTCTTCTAACATAATTCGTTTGGACCCTATAGACCTCATCAAGTTCTTTAATAATATCTTGTTTGTCCTGCTGGAGGACATCAGCTATCAGCCCGGCTATTTTATCACTTAAGTCCTCCTCCTTCTCCTCTGAAATATTTTGAAGACGGATATAGTATGAGGCCTTATCCATTTCCAGCTGTAGCAGGGAGTCTTCAATTTCTTTATGTTGTAGCGCGTAAGTCCGGTCTACCATGTCTAGTTTTTTCTCGCTTTGATCCATCCTCTGTTCTACATCTTGTATTCTCCTTTCATTATTTGCGATAGAGGCCTGGATCTCAGTCATTTTTGCGTCCAAGACATGAATATCTGTTTTTAGCTCGGAGTGGCTATTTAGTAATTTCTCCTGCATTGCAAGCATGGTCTCTTGAATCAGGAATAGAGAGGATTGTACTGTTTGGAGGGTTGGGGTTTGCGGTGGCTTATCTGTCTTTTGTAGGCCTTCCAAGGGTTTCTGAATTACCGGGGATAATGTTGTTAATACAGGGTTAGATGGAACTTTTTAAACTGATTTTAGGACTGTCGATGTCATTGTTGCCATTTCTTTCAACGTTAACTTTTGTTCTTTTATAATTTTCTCAATGTTTTTCCAAATGACCATTCAATTGTATTACCTTACTTGCTTTAGCAATTCCTCTTCTTAAGTCTATTGAGAGGTTTGCTATCTTATTTAATTTGGATCAATTCCTCACTTCAGTAAACTATCTTCCTTAAATCCAGCCTTATAGATATATATATTGTAATTTATATAGCTAAATTCAGATCTTAATATAACAATTAATATAAATCTTAAATATCAATGTTCGAAGCTAATATATGCCGTTGATATAAATAGATATAAATAGATTAATAGATAAATAAATTAATTAATGTTGTCTATAGAGATAAATGTTATATAATAAATAAGTGTAAGTAAATATATCTAGAAAGCTTTAACTAACTATATATGGAAATATAAATATAATAATTATAGTTATATAATTAATTAATTAATTTGCTAATTTTAACTCTAAACCCTTATATATACATATATAGACATGGAAATATATTCAATCACAATAAGATAAGATCAGTGTTTAAATTCTATACTCTATATTTCTTAACCATTTATCATTAATTCCCATTAATACTATTATTCAAAGCACAATCAGAGTTCCAATATTGGAAATAGATAATCAATTGATCACAAAACGTAGGCAGTGAAAATCAAAATGTCACCAATTGTATGTATCTTAGTTTTAAAGGAGTGATGGAAGGCAATTTGATCTTCTTCTCTCCGCTCACCCCCTGTTTCCAATGCGTTCCGGCAGTTCTCTATGGTGTATCCTTCTGCTAGATCGTCCTCCTGTCAATCTTCTGCCAACTCCCTCCCTCCTTCCACTCAATAATGGCCGCGCTTCCTGCTTCTTTACGGTGCTCACAGGAATAAAAAAAGATTTAGAAGAAACGAGGCACTAGCTCTTATTTGCTTTCCACTCCGCTTCCAATCACAGCGCCAGCCGCATTAGCTCTCGCCCTCCTCTCCCTCTCGACACGATCTCCAGAGCTCTTTATAACGGTAAAACTGCTCTTTGCGTATTCCTGGTCGGCTTGTCGGGTCTCCGCCAATGCAATCCGCTCCCACTCTCGCCGCCGCCTCACACGATCGATCTCTCCTCACCCGACTCCGCCGGCCCCTCTCT
Organism: Arizona elegans; assembly: GCA_022577455.1. Taxonomy (NCBI): domain Eukaryota; kingdom Metazoa; phylum Chordata; class Lepidosauria; order Squamata; family Colubridae; genus Arizona; species Arizona elegans. The sequence continues at coordinate 195,942,790 of JAKOOJ010000001.1, read as the reverse complement.
CCACGCCAAACGCTTCCAAGTATGGAACGGTGGTAACCGATCTGACACGTCACCTCAGATCTTCCTCTTAGCTCCCGTCTTTTTGCTGGCTATTGCGGCTTCAGGCCCACCATTGAAAGGCCGGCTCGCCGCGTTGGTTTGACAGAGCTGCCGGGTCCAGCGGGGGGGGTTGCGTCCCACACTCTCGCTCGCCCAGCTCTCTCTCTTGTCCGCAGGTCTCTCCGGGACCTGCGCCCCTAAGGGGTCCCCAAAACGCGGTGATAAAGGGTGTAAGGGAGCAGCGATCACTCACCCGACACCCTGTCGCCTCAAGTCACCAACCGGAAGTCTGTCGAAATAGATGTGTTTTCAAGGCCCGACGAAAAGTCGGGAGGTCTGGTATCGTGCGTATCTCTGGGGGTAGGTCGTTCCAAAGGGCAGGTGCCACCACAGAGAATACTCTCCCCCTGGGGGTCACCAGCTGACATTGTCTGGCTGATGGCACCCTGAGGAGGCCCTCTCTGTGTGAGCGAACTGGCCGGTGGGAGGCTATTGGCGGCAGAAGGTGGTCTTGTAGATACCCCGGCCCTAAGCCATGGAGCGCTTTAAAGGTGGTAACCAATACCTTGAAGCACACACGGAAGACCACCGGAAGCCAGTGCAGCTTGCACAGGAGAGGTGTCACATGGGAGCGCCCCGTCGTTCCCATAATCCCCTGCGTGGCTGCATTCTGGACCAACTGGAGCCTCCGGGGGCAACCCAAGGGGAGCCCCATGCAGAGAACATTGCAGTAGTCCAGGCGGGAAGTGACGAGTGCCTGAGTGACCGTGCGTAGGGAATCCCAATCCAGAAAGGGACACAACTGGTGTATCAGGCAGACCTGATAAAAAGCCCCCCTGGCCATGGCCGTCATATGCTCTTCTAAAGACAGCTGTGATCCAGGAGGACGCCCAAGTTGCAAGCCCTCTCCGTGGGGACCAGTGATTTGCCCCCAATAACCAGCGATGGCACCAGCTGGCTATATTAAGACACCGGAAGCCACAGCCACTCAGTCTTGGAAGGGTTGAGCCAGAGCCTGTTTCTCCCCATCCAGGCCCGCACAGCCTCCAGGCACCGGGACATCACTTCAAGGGCATTGTTGGGGTGGCCTGGGGTGGAGATCTCACTGATATGATGGTATTGATGCAACTGATGGAACTCCACTGATGGAGTACTGATGGAACTCCACCCCAAAGCCACGGATGATCTCACCCAGCGGCTTTACATAAATGTTGAACAGAAGGGATGAGAGGACCAACACTTGTGGCACCCCACAAACAAGGCGCCTTGGGGTCGACCACTGTCCCCCTGCCAACACAGATTGCGAACGGTCAGAGAGGTAGGAGGAGAACCACCACAAAACAGTGCCCCCCACCCCCAACCCCTCCAACCGGTGCAACATGATACCATGGTCGGTGGTATCAAAAGCGGCTGAGAGATCTAACAGGACCAGGATAGAAGAACAACCCCTATCCCGAGCCCTCCAGAGATCAGACATGAACGCGACCAATGCCATTTCCATGCTGTACCCAGGGCTGAAGCCGGACTGGAGCGGATCTAGATAGACAGCTTCATCCAGGTACTGTGGAAGCTGCCGCACCACCACACTCTCAACAATCTTCGCAATAAAACCAAGGTTGGAGACTGGACGATAGTTAGCAAAACAGCCGGATCCAGAGAGGGCTTCTTGAGGAGGGGCCTCACCACCGCTTCTTTCAAAGTGGCCGGTAGGACACCCTTGCTCAAAGAAGCGTTAATAATCCTCTGGAGCCAGCCTCGTGTAACCTCCCGGGAAGCCAGCACCAACCAGGAGGGACACGGATCCAATAAATATGTGGTCACGTTCAGCTGTCCCAGAATCCTGTCCACGTGCTCGGGAGCCACAGGATCAAATTCCTCCCAGATAACACTCTCAAGACCTGCCTCAATCATCCCGTCCGGACTTACCCAGTCAGAGGCCAGGCCTTCCTGAATCTGAGCGATTTTGTCATACAGATACTGCACAAAATCCTCAGCTTGACCTGCAAGGAATCATCCCGTGCTCCCAGATGGAGGAGGGAGTGGGTCACCCTAAAAGGGCAGCTGGGCGATTATCTGATGACGCAATAAGGGTGGCAAAATAGCTAGATTTTGCCGCTTTTATTGCCACTAGGTAGGTCTTAATATGAGACCTCACCAGTGTTCGGTCGGATTCGGAACGGCTGGTCCTCCAACCGCTCTCCAGGTGTCTTTTCCGGCACTTCATCTCCCTCAGCTCTTTGGAGAACCAAGGAGCTAGGTGAGTTCGGTGCTGGGTCAGAGGCCGTAAAGGCACAATGTGGTCCAAAGCCCTGGCGGCCTCACTGTCCCAGGCGGACACTAGGTCTTCAGCTGAGTCATAAGCCAGAGACTCAGGAAATGGCCCAAGCTACATCTGGAACCTATCAGGATCTATCAGGCACCTGGGGCGGAACCACCTAGTTGGTCCCGCCTCCCTCCGGCGGGGTGTAGCGGTTAGAAAGTCAAGTCGAAGGAGCGAGTGGTCAGACCATGACAAGAGTTCGATGACTACATCCCCTGTATCAAAGCCACTCGACCACTGACCAGAGATAAAAACTAAGTCCAGTGTGTTCCTGCTCGTGTGAGTAGGGCCATGAATTAAGTCAGATCCATGGCCGTCATGGAAGCCATGAACTCCCGAGCCACCTCAGACATTTCACTGATGGTTGGCAGGTTGAAATCCCCCATGACCAAAAGTCTGGGGGTATCAACTGCCACCTCGGCTATGACGTTGAGCAGCTCAGGCAGAGCTGTTGCCACATGGCAGGGAGCCAGGTATGTGATCAGCAAGCCCATCTGCACTCCATGGCCCCACTTCACAAGAAGGGACTCTCATCTGGCTATCTGTGGAACAGTGGTCTCCCTCGGATCAAGACCTTTCTTTATAATAACTGCCACCCCCCCACCCCCCACCCCTGCCCTGAGCTCTCGGCTGGTGGAATGCACGGAAGCCTGGTGGGCACATATCCACGAGGGGAACTCCCCCCTCCTGGCCCAACCAGGTCTCCGTAATACCTGCCAGGTCCGCTCCCCCCTCCTGAATAAGATCGCAAATGAGGGGGGCTTTATTTACCACGGACTTGGCATTGCACAACAACAGCCGAAGGCTCGGGCCCTGAAAGTCTGAACAGCCTGGGGAATGAGAAGGGCTATGGGGACGGGGGCATGCCACCACTTGGAGATAGCGAGTGCACGCCCCCACCACATGATATGGCCTCCAGCTCCCGCCATATCTGCCCCTCCCACTCAGCGTAGTGATGGAAAAGCCCTCAGCAGAATGAACTCTAATGCCCCCCTTACCCCCGAAATCCACACCCTCCATGGCCCGACTGGCAGCTGGGCCAGATCCCTCCCCCGGTGGGTTAACCCCCAAACCCACACAACCCTCCCGCCCCCTAGAACCCCTTAAAAACCTATCTAAAAATTTCCCCAGAAAACCCCTCAACCCCCTTTTTGCAACATGCCACCTCTTGGGGTGCCAAAGCCTGTCATAAAGGTAGGCCCTCGATAGAGTGGAGGGCCACACCTGTGAGAGGGGGAAATCTCGCAGAATAAGAGATTTCCACTGGCAAATACATCTAAATAATCGGGAGAATCCCACCGCCAGGGGGTTAATCAAGTTGGTCCAAATTCCGGAAAAGGGATATCCAGTCAGGTCCAAGTCAATAAACTCCACTGCTCTCTCAGAACAGTGGATGGAGTCTTAAGCCATTTTGGGGCCAGATGTCAACACCAGCCACCCTCTCACGAAAGCTGGGAAGGGCCAAGAACCGCAGTTATTGTCCGACTCCATACCAGACTTGAAATCCAGCGTATATCCCTCTACAATTTGGAAGCATTGATGACAACCACCAATCTACAGGACCACGGGCCAGGAAGAGACTCCAGTGGCTGCACCTTAGGTGAATCAGGAGGCCATAAAAAAGTCCATGGGAGGCAGATGTCACATTGTCCAGAGGCCACCTCCAGATGATAAATAGCCTCATAGAGGCTAATAGACCACACGAGACACAGAAGACCTGGCCAGAGATCTTTCACGGCCAATGGGGTCAACAATGCCTCTAGCTCACCCCCATCCACATGAGGGAGGGGGGAGAGCCTCTGGAACGACCATGGGTGGGCCCCCTCCAAGTGGATCACCCCCCCATGGTCGCAACAGGCAGTCCCAAAAACAAATGTTGGTAGCATAGTTGGTATAATGGTCAGAGTGCCCCTCGCTCTCCCAATGCAGGCCTCCTGTCCCTCTTCACCCTTTCTGATGTCATCCCCCATAGCCGCTCGTCCCAGCATTGCAGCCAGCATCAACATCAACATCGCCAGCCCTCCGAAGTCGCCTCCATCCACCGCTGGGTCTCGCAGGAAACTCCTGCCATCCCCACGGATTCCCCTGGAGCGCCAATGAGGGGCAGCATTGCTGACGCCGTCGCTGCCATTCTGCCAGCCCAGCGGCCGCGGAGAGACTCTGAGGCTGCTCTCACCCAGCTGCAAAGCCGCAACATAGCCGCCTCCACCCTCGTCCTGGCCGTCGCGTCCTGGAGAGCAACGAGCTCTCAAGATATCAGAAGAAACCGGTGGGAAGCTCCCCTCACCAGGCATGGGGCATAACTAGCTGGTCCAGCCCCCGAAACCCCCCAAAAGCCGGGAATATTCCCCCCGGCATCTCCTTGACTTGATACTCCCCCGGCTTCTCCTTGATACTCAATACACACTATTAATTTTGGAAAATGTATATAGGAGATCAATTTATATTGGATTGTTACCATTGACAAGCATGATGCTTGGGTCAGCAAGAGTAGCATTTGCCAAGGTTTCCTAAATAGTACTAACAAACTTCGGAACTTTATGAACCAGATAAAATATAAATAAGAAGTCCATTAAAAATATTGAGCGTTGATCTTATGAAGACATCATTTTGTCTCCCTACTAAATTACTAAATGTTTAAAATCTGATTTGGGTTGTGATGGAGATTGAGAAATTCTTGATTTCCTCTGTGACTGCTAGAGCTTCTTGCTTGCTGCACCTGTCTGGTTGCTCTACAAACAATGTTTCCTGTACTGAAGGGTAGGGTGTAATTTTTTCAAAGAGGGATTAGAATAGGACTCTCTTCAGATGATGTGCATTTGTCTTTTAGAAGATATGATGGCATTCCCATGGTATTGGCTTACCTGCCTGTGTAGGTCTCATCTATTAGGCAATGGAGTGAAGGCAAGACTAATTTTCCACTGGAATATTCAAGCAGCCAACTTCATAATACAGGTAGTCCTCAATTTACAACAGTTCATTTAGTGGCTGTTCGAAGTTACAATGGCACTGAAAAAAGTGACTTATGGCTGTTTTTCACACTTAGGACCATTGTAGCATCCCCTTGGTCACATGATCAAAATTTGGATGCTTGGCAACTGGTTCATGTTTATGACAGTTGCAGTGTCCCAGGGTCATGTGATCATCTTTTGCAACTTTCTGACAAGCAAAGTCAGTGGGGAACCCAGATTCATTTAACAACCGGGCAGAGGTGGGTTTCAGCAGGTTCTGACCAGTTCTGGAGAACCGGTAGCGGAAATTTTGAGTAGTTCGGAGAACTAGTAGTAAAAATTCTGACTGGCCCTGCCCCCATCTATTCTCTGCCTCCCAAGTCCCAGCTGATTGGGGAGAGAATGGGGATTTTACAGTATCCTTCCCCTGCCATGCTCACCAAGCTACACCCACAGAACCAGTAGTAAAAATTTTTGAAACCCATCACAACCGGGCTACTTATTGAATAACAGTAATGATTCACTTAATAACTATGGCAAGAAAGGACATAAAATGGGGCAAAACTCACTTAACAAATGTTTTACTGAGCAACAGAAATTTTTGGGCTCAATTGTGTCACAAGTTGAGGACTACCTGTATGTAGCAATAACAATAGCACTTAGATTTATATACCGCTATGCAGTGCTTTACAGCCCTCTCTAAGCAGTTTACAGAGTGAACCTATTGCCCCCCAACAATCTGGGTCCTCATTTTACTGACCTTGGAAGGATGAAAGGCTGAGTCAACCTTGAGCTGGTGAGACTCGAACTGACGAACTGCTGGCGGCCGGCAGAAGTAGCCTGCAGCACTGCATTCTAACCACAGTGCCACCACGGCTCATGTGATTCTAGAGGGTACACCTCAGGAATCTTTTGGTTTATTTGCTTTATTTGATTGGTTCCTATATATATATATTTATCTTAAGGAGAAACAAAAAGATGTTGGACTTTGGATGTATGGATAGACGATGTTTTTTTTTAAGTGACCAAAATTGAGTGACCAGCTCAGGAAGGGTTGCATTCATTGTAGGGCAATTCTATGTCTTGCAGATATAGTGGATTACAAGGTTCATCATCACGGGATCTGTGGTAAGAAGAATCCAGCATATATCTTCAGAGTGCCAAGTTGAGAAAGCCTCAATCATGCTTGGACCATTGCTTGAAGCAATGTCAAGATTTTATTTGGGGAGCTTTCTTGTGCAAAGTATGTGGACAACCACTAAATTCAAGTTCAGACTTCAAGTGAAATGACATTCTACCCAGTAGCAGGACCAGTTTTTTTTTGTTTTGTTTTTTAATTTGATTTATATGCCGCCCTTCTCCGGAGACTCAGGGCGGCTTACAATGCATTAAGCAATAGCCTTCATCCTTTTGTATATTTATACAAAGTCAGCTTATTGCCCCCACAATCCGGGTCCTCAATTTACCTACCTTAGAAAGGATGGAAGGCTGAGTCAACCTTGAGCCTTGGCGAGATTCTAACCTGCAGTAATTGCAGACAGCTGAATGTTAATAACCAGCTTAATAACAGGGTGCCTTAGACCACTGTACTACCAAGGCTCTTGGTTTTGCATTATGTGCCACATCCAGAGGATTTTGTCTGAAATAATTAGAACATAGAATTTCTTAATTAATCTCAGACGATCTATACTGAAAGAAAATATTCTCAGGAATACTTCCTTTTTTTAAAGGAAAGAGATTCAGCAAAGGAAATAAGAGAAGGCATGAGAACATTCGGAATGTAATGCATGGCAGAAAATACTTGATGAAAAGAAATTGAATACATGTCTCTGGCTCAGAGGCATCTGCAACAGCATGATGAATTTGGGCATTACATTAGCAGAGGGAATTGGCAAGTTAGGAGAAAGTAAGAAAAAAAAAACTATTCAGAGAATCAGAAGGAACAGGAAGACTGAGATGTTTATTTGACTGATATCATTGCCGAGAGATACAAGGAAGAAGGTATAAGACGTAAACGAAGAAATAGCCAATTGAAACTCTTTTCTAGATTCATTTGTACAAGAATATTAATTCTGTGCAAAATATTGCTGAATACATTTGTTCTGCATACAACATCTTCTGCATGATACCTGCCATGGATATAGTTGACAATAAAGATGCGTTTTGCTCTGTCAGTGATGGGATACATTGTCGTTATTAGTTGCGAAGTTGTGCCAGACCCATTGTGACCCCATGGACAACTTTCCTTCAGGCTTTCCTGTCCTCTACCATCCCCGGAGACCATTTAAGCTCACGCCTACTGCTTCAGTGAATCCATCCAGCCACCTCATCCTCTGTCGTCCCCTTCTTCTTTTGCCTTCAATCTTTCCCAGCATTAGGCTCTTCTCCAGTGAGTCCTTCCTTCTCATTAGGTGGTCAAAATATTTGAGTTTCATCTTCAGGATCTGGCCTTCTAAAGAGCAGTCAGGGTTGATCTCCTGTAGGACTGACTGGTTTGATCGCCTTGCAGTCCAAGGGACTCACAGGAGTCTTCTCCAGCACCATAGTTCAAAGGCCTCAATTCTTTGGCACTAAGCCTTCCTTATGGTATTATATGATGGGATACATATTATAGCACAAATGCCTGAAGAAAGTCTACATTCAAAATGGTTGCTAATCATTTTATTACTTGCTTGTTTACTTACTTACTTTCAGTTTCCACAGCTGCTCATCTCAAGTATATGATTCTAGATCAGGGGGTTGAAACTTGCGGTGTCACTGCAGCGTCACCTGACATATTGGGGCTTTTTTCCCTTTTGCTATACTGGGCATGAACTGGACACCATCCAGCCTGCAGGCCGCGAGTTGGACAACCCTGCTCTAGATTGTCATATAATGTCTGTAGACTCACACCAAATATCTTCCACTAGCCCGGGCAGAGGAGTCAAACTGCCGACCCGCGGACCAGATGTGTCATGTGCAGGCCATGCCTACCCCAGGTCCACGAAGGGGAAAAACGTTGTGATACATCACATGACAGCAATGTGACACCACGAGTTAGATACCTGTGCACTAGAGAAAAACAGGAGGATGTTAATCTCCTCAAATCCTGCTTTGGAGCTTTCTATAGGCATTTGATTAGCCACTGTAACAAAGAATGCTATGTTAGATAGACACCCAGATTGGAAAAAGCTAAATGTACAAACTGAAGAGAAACTAGAATATCCCTTTGATCTACTCTAGCTCAGTTCTTATGGTCTTTAATCAGGGTGCATCCTTATTCCTGCAGTGAGTCCCATGTTTCTAAATTTCCTGCCATACAGACTGTAAATTATAAGTGAGTTACTGTTAAGAGTACCTCCATATGACCTAAAAAGGTGATTTTTAGGTGACACATAATCTGAAACATTCTGACCACTAGAAGCAATGGTAGAAAATATTTGCCTAACATAGCACAAATATGGAATGCCTATTTTATTACTAAATAATTAAAATAATCAAAAAGAAGAAAGGAAACCAATAAACCATTTTCATATGGTTCATTTCCGCAAAATAGCTAAACTAGTTTCTTACTATCCAAAATAATCTGAAATTTGATACAGATATAACTCAACACAGATTGGATACTTGAAATATCCAATACATATTTTTTCCATCTAATAGAAAAAAATCAGGATTAAAATTTGCCTCCTAATAGCTGGCAGTTTAGGATGGATGTTTTAAATTAATAAAGCTTTACTTGTTTGATGCAAGTGCTAATCAGTAGTATGTAAATTGATCTTATATTTATTTTTAAATATTATGGCTGTCACCTGCATAATGCAAGTATCTTAATGGTACAGTGAAAATAATAAATTTAGAAGAAAAATGTTCTTCGCAGTTATACTGAATAGAGTTTTGCAAAGCTTCAAAGGATTGCTTCACTTCAAATCTGCTCATTAAAACTGATTTGCAAATTAAAGCTTTGATGCTGTAAATGAAATTAGATAGCTGTGAAGTGCATCGCAGCCTTGCAAAATGTTTTGCAAATTCAGTTGCTTTTCTGCTGCTTCTGGGGGTTTTACCAAATGATAGGGTTGCATGGCTATTGAGATCCATAAAGGACTTTAGGCGTGGTATGGGCATTAAAGAAATCATGCCATTTTTGTGAGTTTGTATGATTAGTGACACAAGTCCCAGGAAAATATCTGTTTGAGTTAAGGACCCTTCCTTAATGTCTCCATAACTAAATGCAGATTTAAGGAGTTGCTGACAATTTTTGAAAGTTGTTACGTTTAAATCGGAGCAAGTTATATTCTACACTGGTCAAAATAACTTCTGTACAAGACATCTTGACATCTAACTGTCCTTGCTTTTTCTCATCCTTTGTATAGGTTTTATTTTCAATTTCAGAGTGCTGAAATGAATACATCCTGATGACACTTGGTAAGATTGGTTCTCTAAGGGAGCTGCCTCGTCTATTATTTTTATTCCATTTGGCCAAAAAAAATGAAGTCAGTGAACACTTGATGCTTCCCCATTGTAGTTATGCAGAGTTTTTTTTCTTTTTAATTACATAAGAGCATATAAAATCAAAATCAATTGATCGCTGAACCTCAATTCAGGTTTGGATGGATTCATACCAGAGATGGGTTTCAGCAGATTCTGACCAGTTCTGGAGAACCAGTAGTGGAAAATTTGAGTAGTTCAGAGAACCGGTAGTAAAAATTCTGACTGGTCCTGCCCCCACCTATTCTCTGCCTCCTGAGTCCCAGCTGATTGGGAGGAAATGGGGATTTTGCAGTATCCTTCCTCTGCCTCGCCCACCAAGCCACGCCCACCAAGCCATGCCTCACCCACCAAGCCACACCCACCAAGCCACGCCACGCCCATCAAGCCACACCCATAGAACCGGTAGTAAAAAAATTTTGAAACCCACCATTGATTCATACAAGCCTAATAGTGAATATCTCGTGGATATAGTAGTCTACTCACAGATTCATGCATTATATAGGTAGTCCTCAACTAATGTAAGTGACCATTCAAAGTTACAACATCACTGAAAAAAGTGACTTGCGTTTTTCGCAATTACGACCATTGGCAGCATCCCCATGGTCACGTGATTTACATGCGGATGCTTGACAACTGACTCACATTTATGACCATTGCAGTGTCCCAGGGTCACGCAATCACCTTTTGTGACCTTCTGATCAGCAAAGTCAATGGGGAAACCAGATTCACTTAACAACCATGTTATTCATTTAACAACTGTAGTGATTCATTTAACAAATGTGGCAAGAAAAGTCATAAAAATAGGGCAAAACTCACTTAACAAATTTCTCACTTAACAATATAAATTTTGGGCTCAGTTGTGGTCGTAGGTTGAGGACTACTTATAGAGCCTTTCGAACCCTAGCACAAATATGTCATGGCAAAGTATTTTTGTGCTGTGGCTCCATGAAGTCACCAAATGGTCCCCAGCTTATACATTACAAGTAGTCCTTGATTTACGACCCCGATTGAGCCCATAATTTATGTCGCTAAGTGAGACATTTGTTAACTGAGTTTTGCAGCATTTTCAACTTTTCTTGCCACACTTCTTAAGTGCATCATTGCAGTTGTTAAGTTAGTAACCCAGTTGTGAAGTGAATCTGCCTTCCCTTTTGACTTTGCTTGACAGAAAGTTGCAAAAGCTGATCACACGACCTCGGGACACTGCAACTGTCATAAATATGAACCAGTTGCCAAGCATTTGAATTTTGATTGCGTGACCAAAGGGATGCTGCAATGGTGGTGTGAAAAACGGTCATAAGTCACTTTTTTCAATGTCGTTGTAGCTTTTTAAATATAATTTGCTATTAGGGCAGCATATCTGATGCATGTAGCGACTCTAATATTTCAATTCAGCAGTGTGGGAATGCAGATAATGACACCTAACAGATATGAACGAAAAGTATTAGAATCAGAAGTTTGTTCTACCTTCTAAGGGGAGTAAAAATACCTTGCATAATGTATTTATCATTAACTGAACAACTATTCTCTTTCTTGTTCCATGCCGTACTTTCTTTCATTTCTCAAAATAATAAGTGCTCTGATTCCTATTAAATGTCAGTGTGGATCCTGCCAACAAACCTCCACAGTCTGCTCTAATAATGAAAGAAAATGTGTTTATTCATGGGCAAATTCATGTTATGTAATCTAATACGTTCCACAGTTCTTCTTGGCAACATTTGCTCGACTGAAAGGCACTTGAAAGTTTTATTATTGGTTGTTCAATAATTGATTGCTAAATTTAAACATAGGTCGACAATGAGAAGCAAGTATTTTGTTCTAACACAGGAATGGCTGCTATATGTTAAGATCTAAGACTCAAGAGTTAGCCATTAGAAACAGCATATCCTGTTTCTAGTCGATAAGAATTTGCCTTTATTCTACCTGGTTACTCTGGAAAGTATGAATTACATATGCCAAATCTATGGAAAATTTAAAGGGATGCTTATAATATAGAATTGCTGAAGCAGAGACGCTCTCAGGCACACAAATCAAACCAAAATTGTTTTTAATTATGAATTTAAGGAATTGAGGAGGGTGTGGTTTCAGTTGGCTAAAATGGGAATACTAGCACAAAAGCAAAGCTGCTTTATTCAGCAATATGATCATTTCCTTTAAAGAGATTGTGCCTTTTGCCAATAAAATAAATTGCCTCCTTAAACTTAAAACATCTAGATAGGCAACCAATAAACAGAGGTTAAAGCAGTGGTGAAATCCAATTTTTTTTTTTTGGGTACTGATTCTGTGGGCGTGGCTTGATGGGCATGGTGTGATGGTGGGCGTGGCTTGGTGGGCGTAGCAGGGGAAGATACTGCAAAATCCCCATTCCCTCCCCACTCCTGGGGGAAGGATACTGCAAAATCCCCATTCCCTCCCCACTCCTGAGGGAAGGATATTGCAAAATCTCCATTCCCATCCCACTCTGTGGCCAGCCAGAGGTGGTATTTGCCGGTTCTCTGAACTCTCAAAATTTCTGCTACCGATTCTCCAAACTGCTCAAAATTTCAGCTACCGGTTCTCCAGAACCTGTCAGAACCTGCTGGATTTCACCCCTGGGTTAAAGTACACTCCTTCACACATTTGACCAATAGCTTTATACAGTAGCACTACTTTTTCAAGAGGCAAGTGGACTTTCTGGTTTTTATTTGAAGACGTTTCGCTTCTCATTCAAGAAGCTTCTTCAGCTCTGACACTTCACCATAGACATTTAGCAGAAATGTAGTTAAGCAAAAGCAGGAAGACCCACCAGATGATAGCAAGGGATCTAAATAGAATGGATGCGAGTTTATTTGCATTGCAGCCCAACTCCCTTACTCCGGAATCAGAACTATTATTTAAAAGGGTCACCTGAGCTTGAAACAAGGAAAAAATGAAACTTTGATTTTGGGTTTTACCAATTAGATAGATTTGTAGTGATAGAAATGGCTAGTTTAAAGTATTATGTAAAAGTTAAAAAGTTTAGGTTTGATATCAATGCCTTATTCTACTGCACCGAAGGGAATCGGAAGTCAATGCCTTTTCTTTCTTTTCCCCCTTTTCTTCTTCCCCCCCCCTTTTCTCTTCCCTTTTTCCTTCCCCATTTCCTATTATTTCTTTTTGCATTTTCTTTGTATGCTATATTATAAATTAATAAAATTGTTGTAAAAGAGTCACTTGAATATGCGTAACTAAATGAATTTGCACAGAAGCAATGATAATGATGAAATAATTGGATTTTCCTGCTTTAGTCACAGCAGTACATGTTTTCAGCCTGAGCTCCAGCAAACTTTGTTATATTCACTGAGTTTTCTTGTATGTCATCTATTTTTCTAGTCTCATAGTGAGAAGAACACAGTTCCACTTTTTCCATCTTTACTAAATAGGGTCCTATTAAACTTGCAAATACTCAGTAGGATTCCGCTTAGCTTCATAGGTCCCACATGTTAAGAGCTGGCAAGAAGATGAGAGATATGTACTGTAATGGCATCATAATTTCTTTGGATCAGGCAAATCCTAGATTTCAATTTTCCTTGGATAATTAATCTGTTCTGCTTTTTTATTTTGTCATCCCTCGCCCCCATACCCAAAACACAAAAGCAATAATAATTAATTACAATTTTAAAATATTAGCTATATCAGGATGGGTTCAATCCAAACTGCATGTTATTTTGCTGAACCATAAAATCTTGCTGTTGGATGGATTACAATCTGAAATAAGATACACTCAAGCACTCTACATTCATCTATGAATACTAATTAAGGACATGAAAGTTTCCCACTATGTTACTGGGAACATGTAGTTAATTAGTAGAAAGACTCTCAATCTATATCCATAACACCAACCTAAGAATAAACATAATAATTAACATAGAAAACCTTGGTGAAAAAGCTGTATCTTTATCCTTTTTATAAATATTAGGAAAGGAAAAAGTACAATGGTAGCAAAGAAGAAATCTTGTTTCATTGCCCTCACTGCTCACAAGCAGATATGCTGGCATGCTTATATCAGTGCTCAGTCATATTAACTATGAGATTTCTACCATTTGTGTGCCAGCTTCATCTGGCCTCCATCAGTGATGAAATCCATTTTTTTTTACTACCGGTTCTGTGGATGTGGCTTGGTGGGCATGGCAGGGGAAGGATACTGCAAAATCCCCATTCCCTCCCCACTCCTGGGGGAAGGATATTGCAAAACTCCATTCCCAACCCACTCTGGGGCCAGCCAGAGGTGGTATTTGCCGGTTGTCCGAACTACTTAAAATTTCCGCTACAGGTTTTCCAGAACCTGTCAGAACCTGCTGGATTTCACCCCTGGCCTATATTATCCTCAGCTTTTCAGAAGATCAAGGAGTTGCCTTGGTATTAAAGAAAAGGCACTTCTGACTTCTCTATGGGAAGGCTTCTCTTCTTGTCGGGCTGGTCAGTGTCATTCCCATAAACCATAACTCTTAGGGCTTGTTATGGTTTATGGGAATGATCCTGACCAGCCTGACAAGAGGAAGAACCACAGACTAGCCAATGGTCAGAAGCATTGGGAACATGGAAATATTTTAGAAAGGACTCTCCCTAGTTTCTTGGACTGTAAAGGCTGGGAAGGGGGGAGACGTGGAAGATTCTGTTAACATAACCTTAAAATAAAATTAGAATAAGTACTAGTGGGTATGGTTTGAACTCCCTCACAAGACTGACAACCTTTGGAGCAACTATATGTGTTTTTTTTTTAAAAAAAATGTTTTTATTATGCATTTTCCTTTGTTATACATAACATTTCCATTTCTGCAACGGCAGTGTACTGTCATTTAAATGCATCACTTTTAAATGCACATAGTTTTATATGCACCATAATTATAGCCATTTTTCTCATAATATGAAAATAATACATACAATGTAATCTTCCCTTTTAATCGCCCTATACAATTTAATCTATAATCAAGTATAATCCAGTAATAATATTGCTTATGGTATTATTGTTTATATATGCATAGACATTCCTGAATATTAAAAGGTAACATGCAAAATATTAATTAAAATACATTTACAAATGAATGAAGACCTGCAGTGGGATGGATTTCAGAGTTTGGGAAGGTCCAAGCAATGAGACACATTAATTTACCAATAAAGTCGAGTGTATTTGTAGCTAAGGATTGACATGAAGGGTCCTTGGTGCTCTTTGAGCTTGAATGTTTTCTTGCACATGTTTCATCACCCAAATTAGGTAACATCATCATTGCTAGTTTCATTTGGGTGGGGAAATGTCTACCAGAAAACAACGAAGTTCAGAGATCCCTCCAAGACGACCCCTCCAACGATCCCGCCAACATGAAACTTGATGGAATTATTTATCCTTGCCTGTCTCGGGCATTTCACATACTGTTACTCTTATTTTCCCTGTTAAGCTGTGAACTTTTTTCAGAGGGATGCTAGATTGTGCAATATACCTTTGCAAACTATAAACAGCTGCGGTAGCGAACACAAGGAGAAGCAAGAGGAAAGGAGGGAGAGGCCTGCCTGATTGCTCTGTGTGCTATAGAAGTGATTACCAACTGTGCCATCCTCCATACTTGGTGCAGGGAGGTCCCCAGCTGCTTCCTTTCTAAAGGCATGATTAGACTTTGAAACTGCCAGGTAGGGGAGGGTTGCCTGCCAAAAGCAAAGCAATGTTAATGTTACTTATATAAAGGCTTCCTAAGAGAATAATAGAGAGCTTCACAGCAGTTTCTATAGCTACATCTCCCTCCCTCCCTCTCTCTCTCTCTCTCTCTCTCTCTCTCTCTCTCTCTCTCTCTCTCTCTCTCTTTCCCACCCCCACCCCATCTCTGTGGGTGTGTGCATGTGAAATGTGTGTGTGTGTGGTTTTTTTGTGTGTTCTATGTGTATACAGATGTACATATTCTTTGTGTACACATGTGTGTGAATGCACATACTTTGTGCATTTTATGTGTAGACAAGTGTGTGTGTGTGTTCTGCATGTATAAAAGTGTTACATATTCTGGGTATGTTCTGTGTGCATATTCTGTGTTTGTACAAGTGTGTGTGTGTGTGTGTGTGTGTATTCCCAGTGTATACAAGTATCTGTGTGGGCTCTGTGTGTATTCCATAATGCCCATCAATGAAGCAGCAGTATCAGTGATGAGTTGCCCCTGGTTCGGACCGGTTCGCAAGAACCGGTAGTAAAACCAGCAGGAGGCTCTGCCCACCGACCCCAATGTCATCAGGAAGCTTCTGTGCATGCAGCCTCATTGCAAACTGGTAAGTAGTAAAGGTAGTAGTAGTAGTAGTAGTAGTAGTAGTAGTAGTAGTAGTGGCAAGAGTGGGTTCTAAATTTTTTTTACTACTGGTTCTGTGGGCGTGGCTTATTTTGTGGGCGTGGCTTGATGGTCATGTGACAATTATTTAGGATTTAGCAGAGGTATTGGTCTACCAGGCTTTTAACTGCTTGCAGAGCTGTACCGATCTATCCATTTATTTTTTGCAGGCACTGGTCTACCCATTTATTTTTGCAGGCACCGGTCTATTCATTTGTTTTCTTTTAACACTGATCAGCTGTAGGGCGGCCCTTTGAAGCCCCACAGCAAGAGTTTAAACAGTTTTTTTCCTTCTAGCCATCAGCTGGGACTCAGGAGGCAGCAATAGATTGGGGGTGGGGCCAAATAAAAGGTAAGAATAGCACGGGGGGGGCGTGGGGGGGCTTGGGGGGTAGAACCGGTTCGGTGACATCATCACCGCTACCAGCTCGGGAGAACCGGGCCGAACCTGGAGGAACCCACCACTGAGTAAAGGTAAGTAGAACCCACCCCTGAGCAGTATCCTAATGAACATGTAAGCAAGCAGGGAATACATTCAGATAATGTGTGGATGCAACATTATTACCACTAGGTACAATATTACCATAACACCATTTCTACATACACTGTCAAGCACAGATGCCATTAATCCTCCTTACTCTGTTTTTTAGAATTGCCAGCAGTAGAGAGCATTTTTAAAAAATATGCTGTGTTCACAAAAGTAAGAAACATTTTATATTGGGTTTTTTGCCGAAATATTTTCTCTCTTACAATTAGCAGATGAAAGGCAAAGACTGCCAAGAGATAATAATATGTCTTTTGCCATAGAAACTAAAAGCCAGGGCGCTCTTTCATTACCGATACATATATACACAGATATATGCATACATATCTATTTAAAATCTCTAAAGGAGCCAAACTAAATGGCCAATTAAAACTGAATGGAAAGAAATGATAATTTTCCTATTATTTTCTCTCATCTTTCAGTTGTTGGAGTCCTGTTCCGTAACCCACTAAAGAAAGTCAATTTGAAGAATCAAAAGTCCTCCTTGGCAATAAGATTGAAACAGACGAAAGTCTCTTTCAATTGGGCGGGTTGTTCTCCCAATGAATAGCCCTGTGTTATTTAAGATGACCCCTGACATCTGGAAAATACTTTATGGCAACTGAAAGGGAAGGAGGCGGGCAAAAGTCTTTTCCTGAACTTATTTTTGGTCCCTTATCTTAGGACTGACTCTGTATTTCCAGAATCAATATGAAATAGCAAGTATCTATTAATTATAATAAGAGAGCAGTATTTAACAAGATTAATCACTGTCAGTTCACCAAGAGCCCACAAACCTTGGTAGATTAGTAACTGAAGTAGAAAATTAAGTATACGCAGCCCGTTTTCATTAGATTATT
The DNA here is from genome assembly GCA_022577455.1 of Arizona elegans. Taxonomy (NCBI): domain Eukaryota; kingdom Metazoa; phylum Chordata; class Lepidosauria; order Squamata; family Colubridae; genus Arizona; species Arizona elegans. The sequence goes on along the minus strand of JAKOOJ010000001.1, from coordinate 195,925,304 downwards.
CACATCCTGTGTGTGTGAAATAGCCTCTTTGAAGATCAGGTTTGATATGCCACACTAAATCCTATGAAGCAGATGGGTTTTAATTGGGAAAGAAAACAGACATTAGAAGCTACATGAATTAATAATTGGCTTCCTTTCTGAGAATTAACTTATTAAAAAACAAGAGCAAGGCTGCAATATGTCTGGTTCTATCTTCCAGCCAAATTTCCTAACCAGTGATTTTGATAACACACAATCATACTTGCTGAATTAAAGCATCTGCTTCGAAGTTAGTGGAATTTTCTCCTGAATCCTGCGAAGCATATCAACCCTTACAACAAGTAAGTCCTGGAAAGGCTTTCTGATATCATCATCAGCTGACCCATACTGACCATTCATGGGTCATAGCTTGCAAGGATGAAGGATGAGTAAATTAAAACCATGAAATATTATACCAGCTCTAATGGATATTAGGAATGATCTTAAGTATGCTAATATAATCAATAGGATTACAAATAAGCTAATATAAGTACAAATATGGTTAGAATTATTTTGTTGTATTATCACTATTACTATCAGCATATATGTTATTATTATTTTTTCTTTTCTAAATTGGTATGTCCGGACCATACACTGTATTCAAAATACTTATATATAAATAAAAAGAACTTGACTTACCAAAAAAAAAGGGGGGGGAATAACCTTGAGGAACCACAGCTAAGAAGAGCCACAACTAAGACAACAATCAGACAAAAGAAATCTGAATCCAAGTCAAAAATTTCACGTATTTTTTTTGAAAAAATGGGCTGAAAAAAGTATTGAAAATGGGCCGAAAAAAGCCTCGAAAACAGACCAAAAAAAGCCTTGAAAATGGGCTGAAGAAAGCCTAAAAATGAGCTGAAAAAGGCTGAAGATAGCCTAAAAATGGGCTGAAAAAATCTCTGAAAACAGGCTGAAAAAAAGTCCTGAAAAAGTCCTGAAAATGGGGCGTGCGGAGGCCAAGAAACAGCTGGCAGGTGGGTGGGGCTTCAGCAATATTCGGTCTATAAGATGCACAGACATTTTCACCCCCTTTTGAGAGAGATAAAAGTGCATCTTATAATCAAAAAAATATGATAATTTAAGTAAACTTCTGAGACATGACCCTCTGCAGTGCTCATGGAGCTAGAGAGCCAGGTAGGAGGGAGCTGCATTCAGAATGGCAATATTCTGTTACTGTAATCTTAAAAGTAGCATTAGTATTCATGACTTTGGTGAAGGGTTGATATACCATGGAGGAGTACAATACCATACATCTAACAGAAATCATGCGGAGAATTGATGGTCTTAAATTACATTTCATTTTGCATTGTTGTGTTATGATTACGTTGGTTGCAATAGTATTTTTATTCCAATGCATTTTTCCAGCTTGTAATATAGTAAGTCCTCCTTGGACAGAAAAGCTGACCAACAAGCCACTGCTCAAAGGCATAACACCAGACATGTCACTGGAAGAAAAAACTTATTTTGGCCATGTCGTGTGGGGAAATTCACTGGAGAAAATAATTATGTTTGGAAGAGTTAGCGGCAAAAGGAAACCAGGCCATCAAAGAACATGGTGGCTGAATACCATCAAAGCTGACACCAGCCAGAGCATAGAAAAACTCTTAGTGCAAGATCAGAAGTCATCGAGAGACGTGGCTCATTGAATCGACAAGAGTCAGACATGACTGAATGGATATCATCATCATCATCATCAACATCATCGTCATCATCAATATAGTACTCCTAGTATCCCTTACCCACATCAAACAGACGGCTGATAGCATATCCCAGTTCCTTGGGAAACAGGCAGGAGACTTCATGATGAGTTCAAATCAGTGGTGATTTACTACCAGTTGTATAGAATCTGGTTCTCACCGGTTCTATAGAACTGGTAGTAAAACCGGCAGGAGGCTCCACCCACTGACCCCGACATCATCAAAACGCTTCTGTGCATGCATGGCCCCGCTGTGAATCGGTAGTAAAGGTAAGTAGATGGTTCAAATGAAGCACATTCACTGGCAGAAAATGTTGTCTTTAGAATCCTGGCCTCCAGGAGGAAGGGAGGAAGAAAGAGGAGATGATTTGCCTTAGCAAAACCATAAAGAGATTTTCCAGCCCATCTTTTCTGTTGGGATTCTTTGGGGAGAGAGATCCGTAGGAGGTTTGAAAAGAAGCAGACCACCTGGGAGAGGACCAAGAGGAAAGAATCCGTGGAAGGGGAAAAAAAGAGAGATTTCTGGAAAATATAGGCAAAATGAAGACTGGAAGCAGCCACCTGGATTTTGTGAGAGGAGAAAGTGGAGGAGAAGGATGAGAAGGAGAAGAAGAAAGCTAAGTAGTTATTCAGAGGGGTTTTGTAGAAGTTCTAGATAAAGGGAGGGGGTGCCTGAGAAATATGGAAATGGCAAAGCTAAACTTCTGTGGGACAAGTGGTAGGGCAGATGAGACTCAGTCAAGAAAATCTTCAGGAGCAGAGGCTTGTTTTGAGTGGGTTAGAATTTGGTCTTGTTGACCATGTAAAACCATAGATACTGTAAACCTAAAAGAATATTATTCTCTCCATTTTCTATTTTTTAACAAAACAGATTTTGAAATCATAACATTGATACTTTTGTTTAAGGTCTACCGATGGAGACAGGACTGTTGTTCCCTGGCTCCACATTTCAGGAAGCTATTAGGCTGGAAGGGATTGGTATACAGATTAAATATCTCCATTCTATATACTTTTCTGAAGAATGTTTCATAAATTCTGATGATCTGGAATCAATTCAGATCCCTTGCCTTGTCTTCCTTTTCCCATCTCTCTCATCAGCTAGTGTTAAGAAAAAGGAACTTGAGCAAGGCATTTCTTTCCTCTAGAAGGGTAAATGGTTAGTTAGTGGCATTGGGAACAGTGCTGGGATTCAGCCGGTTCTGTCCGGTTCGGGAAAACTGGTAGTGCCGACTGCGGTAGGCCCCACCCACTCACCCAGAAGTAATGCTGTCCTCTTTAGCCACATTTTGGAGGCCATGTGCATGCACGGAAGGAGCGTGCATGAGCAAAGAGCATGCATGGAAGGCCAAGTATCCGTGGAAGGTGGCGCGTGTGTGCCAGTGGTGGGTTGCTACCAGTTTGCCCCAGATCAGGCGAACCAGTAGCAGCAGCAGCAGGAGGCTCCGCCCACCTGCCTGGACATCTCTGCGCATGCATGCATGCCCATGAGTGCACACGCATCCATGAACAAACCAGTAGCGATAGGATTTGAATCCCACTACTGATGTGCGTGCTCATATTTGCGAACTGGTAGGGAAGGTAAGTGAAGCCCACCCCTGATTGGGAAGTTCTCTGTAACTCATAAATCAGAAAGGTAGGGCAGAGGGTGAGGTTGTGAGGCCACCTCTACCACCCACCAGTATGTCTCTTTCTCCAGCTATTCCCAACAAGATCACAGAGACGAGATATGGTTGTCTAGCTTCATCAGTTTTGATTTGATTTGTAACATTACCGCCAACAAGCAGTGCATAGTCACGGTCAGTGCTGTAATTTCACAATGTATTTTATTGGGAATATTATTATAGGCCTCTTACTTTTACTCTTAAAGAGTTTCTGAGCTTCTAGATAAAAAGTCATCTGACAAAGAGAAACCAGAAAGTGGAGGGGCAGCTTTGGATGTGGAACATCTAAGCAAGCAAATCCAGATGCAAGACATTCCATTACAGAATGCTGAATCAAAGAAGTCAATGAGATTTTGGTCAAATGATCCATTAGGCTCATGTCAGTTTTAATTCATAGATCCTAGATGAAGCCAATGTCCAATGGGAAGCATCAACCAATAAAATTGTGCATTTGCCCACTTTCACCCAGGCTGACACTCCAAATCTGACCTATGGGACAAACACAGCACATTGCTGGCTGGGGAATTCTGGGAGCTGAAGTCTTAGAGTTGAGAAACACTGCCATAGAACTGAGGAATGAAACAAGAGGGAGCTATTAATAACGAGCGAGCTCCATCCTTGATTGATGCTGCAAGGGAACAGCAGTACTAGCGCAGCAAATTATGACTAGAAGCACCCAAAAATAGCTTTTGGAGCGGGCAAAAAGTTTCTGCCCTCTAAACTAAGAAAAACAATTTAAAAAGTAAAAAAACTTGTTGTTGAAAGAATTAGTAGAGAACCTCTAATGCATTCACAGGAGACATAACCAGCAATGCAGAGTTATCAAAACCCAGGTATCTCTCATGATTAAACTGACCTGTAGTTTCCATTCCCCTGTTTATCCCAATTGACTTTTTTGTAAGTGTTCCTAATTCTCTGAATCTTTCTTAATGTGCCCAGCATTGGACACACTGCTCAAGGTGAGGTTTAGCCAATACAAATCTGATGGAACTATTATTTCAGGTGATTTGCAAATTGTATTTCTATTGATGGAGCCTAAAATTGCATTTTCCGGTTTATTAGCCAAATCATATTGCTGACTCATGTTCTTCAAATACTTTCTGCAGGAACTAAGTTAGGTATTTTCAGCCTTACAACTGAACATTTGATTATTTTTTTCCTCTAGGTGAAGAACTTTCCATTTGTCCCTTAAAATTTCATTAATTAATTGTTTGTTTGAATTGCCCATCATCTCTCTCAAGAGGAAGGGCTGTTCATGCCTCTAACATGTCAAAATTGTTTGAATTTTGTTTCTTTTGGAATATTAGCTATCCAGTGGTGGGATTCAGCCAGTTCGCACCACTTCGGGAGAACCGGTTGTTAACTTTCTGAGCAGTTTGGCAAACTGGTTGTTGGAAGAAATCATTAGAGAACCGGTTGTTAAATTACTAGAATCCCACCATTGTAGCTATCCCACCTAATTTTGTACCTACTATCTGTTTGAAACTTTGTGTTTGTCTGTTAAAATTTTGTTCCGTTGCTACCCGCCCATTTCTTTAGCATGCTAAAACTGTTTCAAATTTTGTTTCTTTTAGAATATTAGCTATCTCAGTATCTACTCTCAGTTTGAAACTTATTCACTCCAGCTGTTCATGCAACCCAGAAACATTATGAACAATACCCCACGCTCAGGACTGAATTCTACTTGCTACCTTATTTCAGTGCCATGGGAATTCATTGCTGACCATTATCAAGGCAGCTGTGGTCCCCCCAAATAGACATGCCATCCTGTCCATACGCAATTAATTTGATAATTAAAATGTCATAGGACATTTGTCAAATGCTTTGCTGATATCAAGGTAAATTGCTTCTAATGTCTGTCACAAAATCCCGAGAAAGTTACTCTATCAAAACAAAACCACAAAAATATTACATTAAGAATAGAATAGAATTCTTTATTGGCCAAGTGTGATTGGACACACAAGGAATTTGTCTTTGGTGCATACAATTTGACAAAACATACCCTTGATCAATCGTATGTAATCATTACATTTTGAGACCGATCACTTTACGATCTCCTCTAGCATCTTCCCAATATCAGTGTTAAAGGACTAAAATGTACTCACCATCCTCTCTTTTGCCCTTTTTGAAGAAAGGGACAACCTGAATCATTAATTAGTAACATTCATTCATCTGCTACTTTTCCCATTTTGCACAATTTCTCATACAGAACACACCAAGTTTTAGCAGACCCTCAAGAATTTCCTTCCATACAATTAGATGCAATTCATCTGCTCTGGAGACCTGAACCCGTTCAATGTCAATACATATTTGCTGACTGAGTATGCTCAAACTGGGATCCATTGACATCAATCTGATACCAGATGACTTGCCACAAAATTATTTTCAGAGGTCACACTGTGAATGTACCACTACAATTTCACTGTCCATTTTTGTGCCTTAGTTCTATGCCAAGGGAGGCATAGTACGACCCATATATCTTATTTTATTTCCAACTCTATCAGGTCCTAGGCTGGAGAGTTTTTTAAAAAAATCCCAGAAGAGGGCAATGGCAGGCCACTTCTGTGTTGTTGCCAAGAAAATTATATCGATATATCCATGTAGTTGCCACAAATTACATTCGACTCAAAAGAGCCTTTTAGAATTCACTTTTTTGTGTAGGTCACCTTCAAGATTATTATACCCCAATGACATCAAGGTCATTTTCACAGAGTTATAGTCTGCTAAGGGAAATAATAAAAGAGTTGAGTATTTCCAAGAATTGTTTGAATAGGGACTACAACTCTATGGATTAATTCACAGGTTTCCCAAGTACTGCACATGTTTGCATTGCAAAGTAATAAAGGACTCAATTTCTTCAGAATGACTTGTATAGTAAGATCCCAAAGGTACTTTTTCAAAAGGCAACCGGACTTTCTTATTTTTCTTTGAAAACATTTCGCTTCTCATCCAAGAAGCTTCTTCAGCTCTGACTGGATGGTGGGGAATGGAAGGATTTATACTCTGTACTAGATTTGATTCAAAGCACTTTGCAAAGACAGAAAATTCAGGAAGAAGACTAAGGGCAAATGGAAAAAACTTCCCTTTCATTCTTTCTCAATTTAGCTTCAGTTAAACTGATAAGCAATGTCCAATTGGAAATGCTTTAAGTCCTTGGAATTCAGCCCTTTGAAATTCCACTCAGAAGAAAAATTAAACTATTTTAAAAATAAATTAAAGCGATAAATTGTATAGTTATATGTAATATAAACTATACTTTCATAGATCATTTTTTAGTAGCGTGCAGAGTTATTTATCATACTTTTTTATAAAGTCAAGTGAGTTTTACGAAAGTAAAAATGAATGCTTTATATTTTTCATTTTCTCAAGTTCTAATCTTTCCATGAAAAAAAAGCAAGGAAAGAGGGAAGGTGGATTTTGCAGCTCTAAATCAGATCTGATGTACATCCCTAAACTGTACTTCTACCCAAAATGCTAACGGTTGGAAAAGCAGCCCTGTTAGAAATCCAGTTTCTGACATCTTGCAAATCACCATGTCAGGGTCTTCTACCTCTGACAGTCATTATATTATAGTACAGAAGAAACAGTCAAGCCCGGATATTCAAAAATAAGAGTAAAAAAATATGTGACTGCAAAGTGATTAAAATTATATGACATGCACTTCAAATAATTAGAGGGAAAACTTTGCTCTAATCGTGTTAGTACTGAGTGCAATCCATCAATGCACAGAATTAGAGTCTGAAATGACATTTTCAGAATAAACCAGCAGAAAATGAAAAAAGGTAATTACTCCCTGCTGTCCAGGTGTACTTAGGCATGACGGAATGTGAATAGAGGCCTGCTGCTGTAGAAGAACATACCTGGATCCTTTCCCACTGATATCTCAGGTTAGATATGGTGGTTAAGACATCTCACTGCCTTTCCCCATTAATTATACATCCTTAAAGAAGCTGATATGCTTTATTAAGAAGGGTCTGTACGGAAAGAGACAAATAACACACACACATACATAAACACAAAAAGGGAAGGAGCTTGTGCCACAACAGCACAACATTCATTTTGTGATTTAGATGAATTTGTGCATTGGCATCTACAGCAAATCTGGATTATGCCAGAATGAAGATGGTGATGTCCATATGGTGTCAAAATGACAAACTTTGCCTATACGTCCTTGGGTCCCAACATACAATGCAAAGATGTAAGTCACATTTTGTCTCCTTTACAAACCCAAGGAACTATGACTCCTCTGAGCCTCTTTTTCTGTCCACTATTCAGGTACAGGCTATTTCTTTGTCTAGTTTGCCAAGGTCTTTCTCACATGCCATTATGGTGTGATCAGGGTGAATAAAAATCAATGATTTTTTTTAAAAAAATCAAAAAAATCAGATTTTTTTGATTTAAATCGGATTTTTTTTATTTTTATCGAATTTACTTTAATAAAAAACTTTTGGGGTAAAAATCTATCGTAAGATAGTTTTCTATTTAAGATACATAAATAATTTAGTTTATTCAGCATGAAATGGAGCTTAGTTATGTAGCATGAGGCCGTATATTCTGCAACACTGGGACTATCGGTGAGTCAACAGTGGGTCAAAGGAGTAGCAGAGATGACAGTTGCTCTTTAAAAATTATGATTTAAATCAAGCCTTTTTACTAGTGATTTAAATCATGATTTAAATTGTGATTTAAATCAACTCGATTTAAATCAAATCCACCCTGAGTGTGATGTTATTGCTTTTGAACGTGACCCAGAAACTCAGCTAATGCAAAATGCAGCTGCCCACATCCTAACCAAGATGAGTCAGTATTTCATATAACACCAAAACTGAAGGAGCTTTCATTGGTTGATGATTCATTTCTGGGTGCATCTCAAGATGATGGTTATCATCTTTAAACTCTTTTATAGATTGTGGCCTGGGCATCTTTGAAATTAACTGCTCAGAGGTGTGCTCCATGGTGTGCCTGCAGAAAGCATTCCCTCAGAGTCCCCACTCAAGAGATGAGAATGAGAGGGACTTAGAAGGAAGCATCTTCTGCTGGGACTCCCTTCCTGGGAAATATCCTCTCATCAGATATAAAATCTTTATTCTTACTCTAACAGTTGGGAAAGTTTTTAAAAACGGCTTTATAAATATGCATTTGGGGACCAAAGTGAGAATAGGTAATGTATTTTTTTTTAATTTTCAGTGACATGCACCTTTATCCTTGTGACCTTGTGGTTTTCTTGTCTATACTTACTGCCTTGATCTATTACCTTGATCTACTCTTTCTGAATATATTTTTTTTTAAAAAAACCCACTCTTATCCCCCCAGAAGAGACTTTCCTTGAACTGGATGCTCCTTAAGTTGTGTTAACTTTCCCCACAGAATCAATTTGCAAGCTGCTCTACCACATGTCATATTCTATGTCGGCAATCTGCTCCCTCTCAGTGGCCCAGCCAGACACATAATTTTTGCAAGTGAACTTCTCAGTTTGGAAAGTGATGAACAAAGTTTCAGCCTGGTGAGGAAAGGACAGGTGAATGGAGGATTCTGACCTGGAACTGGAAGCAAGATCCCTCAACCCTGGAGAATGGCATTAACAGTGTATGGAAAGGGTACCTGGGTGTGCATGTGAATTCCACAGAAAGGACATTCTCTGCTGGAAGACCTTCTGGGACAGCCTGTGTTGAAACCAGGTGTTATGTAGGCTGCAGGAATTCCTGATCTGTGGATGGGAGCATGTCAACTGCAGTCAATTCTCTATTGCAGCTTCGCTTCAATTTCTTGTAAGAATCCTGACTTTCAGACTGACTCAGATGCTGCTGACTTCTTGTAACCAGGAACCCAGCTAAAGTTTGATTTATGGCTTTATAAGCAAATACAACCATAAATGGATTGCCTGATTTACAGCTATCTGATTTACTTTCTCCTGGAGCATCTTTTCTTCTAAGCACCTTCCAACAGCAAAGATGGAGGGACTAGAACAAGGAAAGAGCTTAATAACTAGGTTGCACAATTACTGGTCATGGAGATAAAAGCTCAATTAATTAACTTGTAGCCCAAACTGTTTGTCATACTACATAGGAAATTGCAAGTTTCTCCCCCTGAACACGATGATGGTAGTCCAGATTTTTTCTCTCCATATCTTGTTTCTCCAGCTAGAAGGTAAGAAGTTCCCTTAGGCTGAATGATTGATTTGCTTATTGACTGGATCAGAAGTCAATTTTTGTAATACATATTTTGTGGACATTGTATTGACTGGGTCAAATCTTTTTTAAACAATGCTAACAACAATAATACAAATAAGTATGCATAGGCCTGATCTTCCAACTTCAACAGTACCATTTTCTCCTTATAAATCTTTATCATTTTTTCCATTAATTCATTTAAACAAAAATAACATTTCTTTGTGCCATGTATTTGTTATCCCCTACTAAGTTACTAATACATAATATTTTGAAAATTACTCATTATTCCACCCTAATTTCAATATCCCAAATGTCTAGGATTACTAATAAGGCCAAATATTAACAAAATTTAATCAATCCCGGGAATATATTTCAAAATCCCCACAATTTCTAATCCTTAAAAGTTTAAGTTCAGAATATACTTTAACACACTATTAATATTAATAATACAATTAGATTACCTAATCCTAAACTTCCACCTACTAGGCTTATTTTATTTTTAAGTATAATAGATTCTATTATCTGTTAATATGTATGTATGTAATATGTAATATATCCCTATTTGTATTTTCTATTTTTTCTTTTTATTAATATATTTTATCATTATCCATCATCTCTTAACCTTTTTGGAGTTCCATCATTTATTGACTTTTTAATCACCCTTTTATTTCTCTCTCTTAGAGTCTTGTAACTCTTTTTGATATAGATAGATAGATAGATAGATAGATAGATAGATAGATAGATATAGATATAGATAGATATAGATATATAGATATAGATATATATTTGAAAAGAAATTTTTATTATTTTTTAAAACATAAACATAAAATACATCTTTTAAGAATGGAGCATTGATCCGGTCATGAATAGGTACAATCGCTTACCCCTCTTTGTCAAGCTCTTTCCCAAATCTCCACCATTGCTTCTTTTAAAGTAAAAGCCAAAGCAATTTTTTTCCACAATTGTAATATCTTAATCTAAACATTTACCTTTCTATTATATCACCACAAATCTTAATTTCCAAATAACACAACTCAATATTTAATTACTATTATTACCCTAAATTCTATCTATATACCCATATCCTAGGACTCATTACGCTAAATCTTTAAATCCTAATCTCTTTTAATTTACACCACTTATCACACATTACACTCTTCATTTTACACAGAGTCATTTCATTATTACAATCTTATCATCTTCATTTTACTATTCATATCAACATAATCATTTTATTATTACTATCAATTCCAGCTTGAAAATATATATATATATATATATATATATATATATATATATTCTATATAAACTATTTATCTCTTGATCATCTTCTGGCTGTTTCCCAACATATTCATATTATTTTGGCTATTTCCCAGCATATTCATCTTTATTTTACTATCACATCCAACAAAAAAAAAATCTCCATCTATTATTTTGGCTGTTTCCCAGCATATTCATCTATTTTTTTGTCTGTTTTCCAGCATATTCATATTATTTTGGCTGTTTCCCAGCATAATCATCTATTGTTTTGGCTGTTTCCCAGGATATTCATATTATTTTGGCTGTTTCCCAGCATAGTCATCTTTATTTTACTATCACACCCAGAAAAAACATCTCCATCTATTATTTTGGCTGTTTTCCAGCATATTCATCTATTATTTGGCTGTTTCCAACATATTCATTAAGCATATTCTTAATTTTACTATTTATCTCTGTGTAGTCCCCTTTTTTATTTTACCTTCCATCCATACATTAGTTATTCATGTTTAATCATATTACCATTCTCAGCTTTGTCTGTAACTTAACATTGAGACTTAATTCTTACATCAAACAGATCCCCATACAAATCAATACAATTTCTTGGATTCTTCTCATATTCATATTCATTCTCATTCATCTATAAAAATCTCCTTTTTATCAATACTATCCATCTTTATATTATTTTCCTATTTTAATCACATTTTTATTTTCCATCCTTATACATCTATAGACATCTCCTTTTTATAATTAATATTCATCTAAACATTACATTTTCATTTTTAATCAAACCATTTTTATATTCTTTTTTCCCATCCATATATATTTTATTTCTTCATTTCCTTGTCAATCAACATATATTCCATTTCAAATTCAGTGCTCCCGAATTTAATTCTCCAGGTGTCATTTTAATTCTTTTTCCATGCAAAGTACATCGACTTTCCTTCTTTTATTCCTGTGCCATTTGACTTCTTTTGTTCCTGCACCAATTAGTAACAGTCATAAAAGTTCCATTGTATTTCCTCTTTCTTTCCACCAAAGAAGCTGTCTGTAGATAAAGAAGAAACCTCCACCACAAAAAACCCATGGCAATTATTTGTAATTTCAGAGTGTTCCAAAACAAACAGCAAGTTACTGTGTTTCTTTTTAAAACAGAAGGTGTATCTCTGCAATCCATACGTTCCCTTAGTCACGCCAGTATCCATTTTGTTGCAATTATGTACCAGTCCAATTTAACTTTCTTCTTCTTTTAAGAAGAGAGTTAAATTGGACTGTTACATAATTGCAACAATTCTTCTTTTAAATTCTAAAAGTGTTGAATCCCTACCTTTTTCTTTTTTCTTTTTTCAAAATCCAATTCTAATTGAGAATTTTTTCCAATCTTTTCAGCATGTCTCAATATTTAATTGTTCCAATTAAGTCTATATCAAAATAAATGTCCTAGTGGGTCTTTTCCTTCTAAAGTTACTTTTCAAAATCTTCTATGCCCCTCAAATCCACAGCCGCTGTTATAAGACTAGGGGTCTTACAAGTAACTATCGTTGCTCCAGTGTTATTTCAAGTCTAGATTAGTGTCACTCACCTGGCTTCAAAGAGCTTCATTCTTTTCCTCTTTCCTCCTGCTCATCTCTTAGTTCGGTTTGTCCCAGCTTCGTGGCAGCCGCCATGGCTGCCGTCCCCCACCACCGACTCACAGAGAGTTCCCTCCAACCTCCGAGGCACTTGCCTGTTCCTCTTGGTCGACTGAGGTGCCTCTCTTCCTACCCCATCCCTGCAGGACGGTTCTGGTCCAAAGACCCATCGGCGGTGGTTCGGCAGTCGGGTTTTTCACGGGACTCCTCAGAGCCCGCTATTTTCCCGGCTGTCTCGCCGCGACGTCAAACCGGAGGTCTCTCTTTTTGATATTTTTATACTTACTGAACATTCCCTTCGGGTTGCCCTTTGTCTCTTTCTGCTGTACTATTTGAACACTCACCAGTAAGACACTCTTTTTTTTTGAAGAGATATTCCCTTTTTTCTCTGTTCTATTATAAGCTTTTATTAATCCTGTCTCTTCATAATCTTTGTCTTTTTGCATCTTGTTTTGATTTTTTTTCATTCTACTGCTTCTTCTAATTTCTCATCTATTTCCTGAATATAATGTTCATCTTTTTCCCCCAATTGTTGAGCAGTTTCTACACTCATTTCTTTATCTTTAGACAATCCCTGTGTCTCCTTATTGTTCTTTATAGTTTCATGCATGTTTTTGAGCATTAAAATTATTTCTTCATTTGCCTCTATTATCCCCTTGTAACAATTTAATAAAGATATAAATAAAAATAAAATTTAATAAAGTTTACTTCTTTGGTTCCAACGTCTCAATATTTAAAAACTCCAATTTAATAAAAATTCAATCAATCCCATAGTTATTCCTCCAAATCCCCTAAATTTATAATCTTTAAAATTCTTTAGTGGTTTACAGCCTTGTGATTTTCCAATTACATATATTTCCAATTGTCCAAATTTTATAGTCTCATTTAACTTTTCTTCTTTTCTCTTTTCTTCTATCACCTTTCTACTTTTGCCTCATAGAAATCCAAATCCAAATTAATCCATTAGATTCCTCCAATCTTTCAAGTCCATAATCTAATATCCAGTTTCAATAAAGTTTAGTTATTTGACATTTAGTCCATCTTAGAAATCTTCAAGAGGAAAAAGAAACTCATTAGGTATTTTCAAAATATCCAAATCATCTTCTAGAATAAAGTCAAGGTCAGGCCACCTTCCAAGTGTTCTTTACTTTCTTCTATTTTATGTATTAGACATTATGTATATTGGACCTCACTTTCACTAAGAGTATTGATGGTGTAGTGCTGTAGTGCTCCTCTTCTTCCAGTAGATGTCTCTTCAACTCCCAAATCCAACATTAAACAGTATGTCAAAAACAGCTGATTATCCAAAAGCCCAGGGGGGGGGGGTTAAAAATACAAGTAAGCAAGACAGTTTCTCCCAAAATGTTTAAGCTTTTTTCCAGGCTTTCTGTATTTTAAAGCTTCCCTTGGGCATTTCTTTTGCCTCTTAATTTTCAGTCTTTAATCTTCTCCATGTATCTAATTGCTGCTTCCTTAACACTTGGAGATTATCTTTTAAAATTCTTGTACTTAAATCTTTTGAGTAAGAGTTGGAAGTTATCTCATCCAGTTTCAATGCTCTGTCCATGGACCGTTCCAGCACAAATTGTTTGGTCCCAGTTGTCCCAGCTTGTGACTGCCAAAAATGGCTGTTTTCCCTGCTGTCGTTCGGGAGAGCTTGCTTTGGACCAAATGAGGAAATTGCGAGTTCCTCATGGTCCATGAAGCACCTCTCCTTTCTTCGCTGCCCCTACAAGGCAGCTTTGATCCCATATGGTCTCCCAACAGCAGTTACCAGCTGGATTTCACAGGGCTCAGCAAAGCCTGCTATTTTCCAAGCCGTTCTCACCGCGACATCAACCAGAAGATTCAGAAAAGTGCCTACTCTTTGAAGATGCTCTGAAGTTGATGTTGCTAGCTAATAAATTTAACATCTATGCTAGAGTCAGAGGGCTGCAATAGAGTATACCAGTAAGTTTAGGCTGGTGACTCAGAATCTGATATAGAATGAATTGAACTTGATGGACGAAATCAGACTGGTAAGAACCCGGATAAACTAGTCAGAATAGAAAAGCTCCCTTGAAATCTGTTTATATATTGATGAAAGCTTGAAAAGCTCAGCTGTGTTGTGCTTCTCTGTCTCCTTTTGAGACTAGTGAACAAGGATCCAGCTGACTTCTGAATCATTAATGGGGAAGCCGCTAAAATGAAGCAGCCGCACGCTGCAGGAGAGAAAGTCTATTTTGACTAATCAGAATATTTCACACTCCTTTATTCAGAGAAAAATAAAAGATGCGGCTAAGTTTCAAAATGTAGGACTGGCTATCTGAGGAAAGAAATGAAGAAACACACCTCCAGTTCTTTCCAGTACCTGTGCACTTCATCCTGGAGGTTTTCAGCCAGCGGGGCAGATCTCAATTACTGCTATAGCCACAATAGATTCTGAGCTTCAAGCAATTTCATGGACTTGGACTTTGCTGTCAAATACAACCTGGCCCTCAAGGCATTATTGGTACCAATTTTAGGAGAAATAATTGATGGACGCCTGCTTGCCTCAGATCCAATAACTTATAGCAATTGGCTTCTTGTGATGAGGGTTCAGGATCACCCCAAACGGCTTCATTTCTAGCTAGGTGAACTTTCAGCCTGCCCATTATTAACCTGACTTTTATTCACAAACCACTCACTGGCTAAAGGATATGTGGCTTTCTCTTCCCCAGAATACCAAGCTCGTTGTATGAAATGCCAAACTGCAGCTATACTACTCTGAATCTTGACCTACTTAGCAAGCACTCAGATTTTTTTAAAGATGTGTATGGCTATGTGACTCAACTGTAGGCAGAATATTTTGATGTTCTAGGCAAAGTCATATTCTGGTGCCCTCTAGGATTATATTTAACCTTGAACACAGAATGTGGTGTTAACATTTTTCTGAGTTTAGCTTTAGTCTCCATGCCATCCATCCCTTTAGTTTTGTTTGTTTATTTATTTGCAACTAGTTAATTTTAATTGTTTTTAACTTTATCTTTTTACCATTTGTAAGCTGTCCAGAGTTGCTTTATCAGTCAGATGACTAGCATATAAATTTAATAATAAAGGAGAATTTTTTTAAAAAAAAACTTGGATAAGATGGTAGTCAGACAACTCAATTGCTCAGGACCTTCCTGTCAGATCTTTGTCTTGCTTTGATCACATAATCAGCTTCTTGAGGTCCACAACTTTAATAATAATTTCTGTTTTGTGACTTGCAATGGTGTGCTGTTCATTAGCACTCAGATATCTTTTTTGGATAAGCATTTTGAAAAATTGTAAAGAAAAAAATCTAAAGCAAAGAGGAAATTTTATCAGATTTTATACTCATATTGTATATTTGGAAATCTTTTCAATTTTGGTAAACACCCCCCAAAAACATTTGGTAGACTTGGAAACTGCCTAGGTGCCTGGGCCCAAAATTGGTCGTGCTGCAGGATATATGTACATTTTGCACTGTAGAAAGTCAACACTCATGCTCGTAGAAGAATGAAATATTTTGAGGGATATTAAAGAGGGCAGATTATTATATTTCCCCAAAGGGAGAAATGGAGTAACATGTCTTTTTAAGAGGCAGAAAGCAACCCCCACTTTCCTTAATAGCCCCAGCAGAAACTGAGGCCAGCTTTTAGAAATGCAGATTTGGTAATCCACTCAAGACAGCATATTTTGAAACAAAGGCAGAATGGTAGGATTAGCCCTCACCCAAGATCCAAAACAGATCCAAAATGAAAGCCATTAAGCCACAATAAGAATTGTGCAACACCCTTTCAGAACACAAGCCCTTCATTGTGTGGTGGCACGTCAGCTCCCGGTGGCCCTGGATAAAGCGGAATACCTTGATCCATTCCAATCGGGCTTCAGGCCCGGATACAGCACGGAGACGGCATTGGTCACGCTGGTGGATGATCTCTGGGGGGCTCGGGACAGAGGTTACTCCTCTGTTATGGTCCTATTAGATCTTTCGGCGGCTTTTGATACCATTAACCATGGTATCTTGCTGCGATGCCTTGAGGGGTTGGGATTGGGAGGCACCATTTTGTGGTGGTTCTCTTCTTACCTCTCGGGTCGTATGCAAGCGGTGTTGGCGAGGGGGCAGAGGTCGACCATGAGGCCCCTCACTTGTGGGGTGCCCCAGGGGACGGTCCTCTCGCCCCTTCTGTTCAACATTTATATGAAGCCACTGGGAGAGATCATCCATGGTTTCGGGGTGAGGTATCATCAGTATGCTGATGATACCCAACTTTTTATATCTACCCCAAATCAGCCCAATGATGCCCTTGACATGATGTCACGGTGCCTGGAAGCAGTGTGGGTCTGGATGGGGAGGAACAGGCTTCAGCTCAACCCTGCCAAGACCGAGTAGCTGTGGGTACCGGCATCTCAGTCCAATAGAGAGGTTCCATCTTTCGCTATAGGGGGTGAAGTTTTGCCCCCTGTAGACAGGGCACGCAACTTGGGTGTCCTCCTGGACTCACGGTTGAGTTTAGAAGATCATATAACAGCCGTGACCGGGGGGGGGCATTCGCCCAGGTTCGCCTGGTGCACCAGTTGCACCCCTATTTGGACCGAGATGCCCTACGCACAGTTACTCATGCGCTAGTCACCTCCTGTATTAACTACTGCAATGCTCTCTACTTGGGGCTGCCCTTGAAGACCACTCGGAGGCTTCAGCTGGTACAGAATGCAGCCACGTGGGTTGTAATGGGAGGGTCCCGATACTCCCATGTTACACCTCTCCTGCGCGACTTGCATTGGTTGCCGGTTGCCCTCCAGGTGAGATTCAAGGTGCTGGTGATGACCTATAAAGCCCTACATGGCTTAGGCCAAAATATTTGTCGGACCATCTGCAACCAGCAACAGCTTCCCATTGCCCGGTGCGTTCTCACAGGGAGGGCCTACTCAGGGTGCCGTCAGCTAGACAATGTCGGCTGGCGGCCCCCAGAGGTAGAGCTTTCTCTGTGGGCGCGCCCACCCTTTGGAACCAACTCCCCCTGGGGCTCTGGTTGGCCCCTGACCTTCGCACTTTCTGCCGCGAACTAAAGACATGGCTGTTTAAATCGCCCAGCCTGGACTGATGGAGTTTGATTATTTTAATGAGTTTTAACATACATTTAATTTGTATTTTAATATGTTTTTATCTGGTTTGATTTTAATTGTTGTGAGCCACCCTGAGTCCTATGGAGATAGGATGGCATACAAATCAAATTAAATAAATTAAATAAATAAATAAATTGCACCATCTCAGAGCAGTCCAAGCTTCAACCAAACTTAGCTCAGACAAACACCTAGGATTTGTACTTTGCCTATAGAGCCAGCTACGACCCCTACATAATCTCTACATGGCCCCATGGGAGTGTGATAACAGCCAATAGAATCCATGTTCTTGCCCAGGAATAGGAAGTTCAAGTGTAAAGCCCAAAGAAGCTATAACCCTCCCACCACTCTCAACTCCATTCTGTCAGCTGCATCAGAACCATGTGCTTGGTAGTTTTGCTTCATCATTAAACTTTCTTTCCAATCAGCCTCCATGTTTCCAGTGTCTTTCTCCCAGCTTGAAATTTAACCAGTTAGATATTTCTTCCCACAGCACAAACAAGTGACCAACAATCAAGTGACAAAAAGCACTTTATTTTTTCTTCTTCTAAGATCATCATAGACTTAGAAGGCTTAGTAACCTTCACTGTTCATTTCTATGAGCATGCTTGGGAGGGCATCTTAATTTCAGCAAGATCACACCACATAGTTGTCCAATTCTTGTGAGAGAATAATAGTGCCATCTTTGCAGATGGTGGAGATACTCAGATTTGGAGGGCTAGACATATAAAATTGTTTCCACTGATACATAGATTTGCATATTGTAAACTTACATACCATGGTGGCTGCTGCATCAAGATTAACACTTATGGAATCACAGAGTCAATTCCCACATCTGTTTTTTTTTTTTTTTAAATTAGTAAGGGCAATAAAAACAATATAACTCTGTATACGGAGCAGTGAAGCAGGACATGTTTTACTCAGTCACCTTCCTTGCTGAGACAAGGGTACAAAGTTACTGTTAAATGAATTTACTTTTCACTGTATCCTTCATTTTATGTTCACTAACATTCAGCATTAGGGAGGGTAAACATTGGTCTCTTTTCTATAGGGAAAAAATGAGGGGAGCAAATATTGATTTTAAAATAAAGGAGGGGTAGATGGGAAAGGATAGGTAATGAAGTGACATCTTAGACAGCTATTCATCTTAAATGATGACCTTCACTTCTTTTTGTGGGAAATTGACAGCTTAGTGGAATTGGTTTGTCAGCTGGGCAAAGCAAACCAAATTGTGGTCCATGTTCTTCTTTCTAAAATAAATAATTCATTGATTTGAATGGGATTGCTCACCAGTCCCTCTCTATTTTCAACCATGTATAAAGTTGTCAGCATTCACATGCTGAGGAGTATTCAATGTATTATGAGAAGTACAGATATAGGTGGGTATGTGAATGTGTATATGTATGTATAAACACACACACACACACATACTGTATGTAAACATCAGGGGTGGGTTCTATTTACCTTTACTACCGGTTCGCAATGGGAAGCTTCTGCGCATGCACAGATCGTCAATTATGACATCCGGGCGGGTGAGCGGAGCCTCCCACCGCTTTTACTACCGGTTCTATAGAACCAGGAGCAACCCACCACTGGTATGTATGTATGTATGTATGTATGTATGTATGTATGTATGTATGTATGTATGTATGTATATCAGTGGTGGGTTTCAAAATTTTTTACTCCCAGTTCTGTGGGTGTGACTTGCACCCCTGTGGGCATGGCAGGGGAAGGATACTGTAAAATCTCCATTCCCTCCTGATCAGCTGGGACTTGGGAGGCAGAGAATAGATGGGGACTGGGCCAGTCAGGCTATTTACTACCGGTTCTCCGAACTACTCAAAATTTCCGCTACTGATTCTCCAGAACTGGCCAGAACTTGCTGAAACCCACCTCAGATAGATAGATAGATAGATAGATAGATAGATGTAGACGTAGATGTAGACATAGACATAGATATACATATATGCATACATACATACATACATACATATATATATATATATATATATAGAGAGAGAGAGAGAGAGAGAGAGAGAGAGAGAGAGAGAGAAAGGCAAACAGAACTCTGTGTTTTAAGAACATTTATTATTTTCTTATTGATTTATCATTATGCTATAAAGAATTCATTAGTCCAGCATAATAAAGAGTTACTATAATTAAAAAAAAAAAGCAAGTGGTATTAGATAATCCCTATGAAATTATTTCCACTGTGTGACAAAGAGCTGGAAGTAATTGAACAACTGAACAATGATACACTGATTAAAAATGGTTTGAGGAAGAGCAGTGATAAAGTGGAGAATTCAGGGAAACAAAAGTAATAATAAAAGGAAAAAGATTATGCCTAGTTTCAAACTATTAATTTCTTACATGTTAAGCAGTTATTAAAACACTACGCTACTGCATCTCTATTGGATCTCAGGAGCTGCAGCAAAAATTAGGGAGCCAAACTTGAGAATAACACAAGAAAGGACTTTTTAAAAAGAAAAAGAAAAAAGAAAGTGGTTGCTATTTGCATTTTGCTTGATGTTTTAATTTTGGAGAGAAACATTTTTTCTGAGTTAGGCAGTCCATTCAGCAGCCCATGATAAAACAGCTATGAAGAACAGTAATCAGAGACTGGAAAAGAAGAGTCACAAAGGAAAGTACAGCATAGCAGACTAACTGGACAGCATAGTCAGAAATCATACTTCTGTCGTGGCGTAAGAAATCCCAGGTGAAGAACATGATTCCAATGGATTGGATGTGAGTAGAAGATGCTGTTTTTTCTATCTTCCCCAAGAAATGACTGGGGCTCACACTTGCAGCAGGGAAACCTAGGGTTGCCAGGTCTGCTTCCAAAAAATAGCAGACAAGCGGGGGTGGGGGGGGTGTTTAAGTAGTAAAAATTTTTTTTAAAAATTTACAATTAAATTATATATTTTCTTACAAACATTTTAACACGTATTAAAATAGTCACTTCAAAACTTTACTTAAAATTCAAAACATCAAATATATTATAATAATATGTAAAATATTAAATTACATTTTACTTTGCTGTCGTGTGTATTTTTTATTTGACTGCGCAGCTTTGATCAATTCTTTGTGTTTAAGGAATAATTCTTTAATTTCAGTACAACATTGAGAAATATTAAAAAATATACAAAGTTCACTTCGAACTGATGGTACAAGCAGTTGGTTACTTTCGTCAGTCCACAAATTTCCCATGATGCTGAAAATTCGTTCAACGTTTGCATTTGATACCGGAATTGATGCACAATACTGGAACAGTTTCAGTAAACTCAGAGCTGGCTCTTTCTTGAAAAAGTACGTCCACTTATCAAGGGATGAATCATCCTGCAGATGAACATAAACTTCTTCTAAGGCAGAAATTTCATTGAAGAGAGTGTTGGGTAGAAGTTCTTCTCACCATGGTGATAATAACCAGATGTTCGTCATTTCTTCTAAAGTTGGAGGATTATTGCGATCAATTAGATTGAAACAATTTAGCATCTCATATACTGAATCGGTGAAATTATACCACTTTTCTAGGTACGCAATGGCTCTTTGATACACATTGATGGCTTCTTTCTTGAACTTTTACATGGCATACTCAGGCAAATGTTTTTTACGTAAGGCAAATAAAACTTTCATTCCAAAAAACTGCTCATCGTATTTTTTTTGCAAAGAATCACGCAGCTTACACATGATAATGTGAAGATCACATGCAAGAATTTTCTTGCTTTCCAGCTTCAGTAGGGTGTCTTGCATTACTGACATGAAGAAGTGTGTGAAATATAAATACAATTCTGAAATTGTTGGTTCATCGTCCTTTGCGAGTTCATTTTCCTGATCCGAAATAAGGTTCCAGATAACCTTATGGCACTCATCAGATCCAAGAGAAATAAAATACGATTTTAGAGGTAACTAGTTTAAAAGAAGTCTTTTGACCGCTTTAAACAAACTTAACCAACATGTTGGAACATGGCGCAAAACTTCATGGAATTCTGACTCGTAAAACTTACGTACCATTTCATCATAAAGCTTTTGAATAAAAAAAACGTCCACTATTTTGTGAAAAAAAATAGTGAACATAATGTGAAAAAAGTGGACTGTCGGCTCAAATAGTGGACACCTGGCAACCCTAGCGGAAACCAGGAACTGCAGTTCAGCCCTGAGTCTACGTATGTGTTCATTTATATGCAGTATTACTTAAACTGCATGTTAATTTTAGAAGAATACATTACAGGGTTATGTGTGATAAGATTCCTTTCCTTCACAGAAAGCTTGCCAGAGTCACACATCTGCCATTTGTCGAAATGGCTTCATACACAGAGGACATATGTAGGTGCATTTATTTTTTCCTCTCCAGGAACTGCTTGTTGCTTTAAATTATATACATACCAGTGGTGGGTTACCCCTGGTTCTATAGAACCGGTAGTAAAACTGGTGGGAGGCTCCGCCCATCGACCCCAATGTCATCAAAATGCTTCTGCACATGCGCAGAAGAGCACATATGCATGTGAATAAAACAAGCGTGTGCGCACGGCCCCGTTGCGAACTGGTAGAAAAGATAAGTAGAACCCACACAATACATACATACATACATACATAAAGTTTTTAATAAAAATAGTAAAAACTCATACAAACCAAACTTTAACAAATGCAGAAAGTGCAAGAAAAAAAGAAAAAAAAGTTAGAAAATAAAGGGAAAAAGCAACAAAGACAGTAATAACGTGACTACCAAATTTCATCACACTGAGCAAAAGCTAATATACTAACTGTTCACCTTATTTTAAAGTTACAAATAATAATAATTTTAAAAAAACTTCATCTCCCCATTTACAGTACCTATACACAATCCCGAAATTATCATCATCTTTTCAATCCTGATTCAGCAAAAAAGTTCACTGTCAATGGTTTATATCTGGTCAAATAATCCAACTTTATATTCCTTCTTTGTGCTCTGCACAATGGCATTGTGGGATTTCATATATCATCACTCTGGTATTTAAAAGAAGTCTTCAAAGCTTTCACCAGTCTACATTTTAAATCCTTATTAAGAGGCATCATCACAGCTGTTCCAGAACCAGATCCTTTTTTGATTTGTCTTCTGTATTCTCTTTTTAGTAATCTCAATTTTGTTGTTTTCCATGTTTTCAAACGCTATAAAGTCTATGTCAGATAGATTTTTAAAAATTCTCATTGTTTTCTAAAAGCTAATCCATTGAAATCTGAATCCCTTCTGATATATTAGTTATTAATATTTCAACTCATATTTTAAAAAAAACTCTTTAAGAAAAAAGGTTATAACTGCTTAGCTATTTTAACTATTTTCTGCATAGTCCTTTGGTTTTCACTTGTATCCATTTTCAATCTTCATTAAGTCTCAGTTCTTAATATGGATTTAATTCTGTTACAGTTGCTTGTCACAAGTATATTATTTAATTATCTACTTGTTTTTCAAGTCTTGCAGCAAAAAAAAAACAAAACAAAAAAACAACTAGCATTCCAAATCTTTCTAGTCTCCCAATCCTTTTAAAGCTTTTTAAAAATCAAAATCCTTCCCCCCCCCACAATTATATCTTATTTAACATTTTTCAGACTATATTTAAAATGTCTTAAATTCAAAGAAGGTAAAACTCACCAGGTATCAAGCTAAGGTTGCTGTTTTGAAGGTCTCTCATATTCATAAAGTAATCAAATTGAACATTTCCAAAAATGATTGAAAACTGAACTTGATTGGCTTTGTGCCCTTATGAAAGGCTCTATCACTGCTGAGGATAAAGATGTCTTCATGCTCAGCTCCTGGCATTTAGATCTACTAGAGGTCTCCTTGCAAGGAGCTGTCATTTAGAGCACTTCTGGGTGACCTCCCAATCTTTTCTCTGGAGAAAAGGAACAGTCTTCTCACTGGTGTTTCATTCTACATAGCAATTGTCATCTCTGCTTGTTCACAGATATGTCTTCAGTCAGCCATGACTCTCATTGGAAGCCGTGGGCTGCTTATGACTGAGTTACTTAAGGACAATGGCATCCGGTCAGGCAAAAAGTAAGGATGTTAGGCCATGTGATTTAAGCTCCTAGGAGTATTACAGGTCTATGGATATGACCTAAACAGATTAATGTAGATGTTTATGTGAAATCATATAATTCCAGGAGATGGGAGAAGGAGTTATCAGCCTATCTTCTTAGGGATAAGATACAGTTATGTAAAGATAATGGATGTCATTTAAAATATTAACAGTGCTTATTAGTGGCAAGAGGATTGGAAAAGGATGACGCACCATATTTTATCCAACCAAAATCCTGTGATAATTATGCCAAGATTTAAATTTGGCATTTAAAATTGTGCATGTTCACAAGTAGGAAAAAGCCAAGAAATCAAAGGAATCAGAATTAAATTTTGCAAGATTCTTTTTAAAAGGACTTAAGGCAACCTACTGTATTTCAGGAGGTAAAATGGCTTGCTAATATTAAATAGAAAATAACCTGCTACCTAAATGGTGCAGCTACCTAAATGGTGCAGCAACATCCAGGTTGGAAGGCAAAAAATAATAATAATATAAAAAAAACAACCTTTGAGAAAACCTACTGTAGCTATTATATAAATCAGAGCTTTGCACATACAGATTCCTCTCAACAGAGCTGGAGGAAAATGACATCAATTATTTGTAGACAAGATTATCTAGTTCAGCCATCAAAGGGCAACATAAATATCTCACTCATACACAGAGGGGGCCAGCATGTTAGTGGAAGAAAATGGCATAATTCACTGTTCTCAGTAAATAATAGGATACTGAGATCAGAGCTACTGCTAGTTTTCTACTGAAAGTTGAGCTAACCATAGACATTTAGAAACTTAGACTGTTATATTTTTATTCTCCCCATGGCATAAGACTTCTTGTTTTTTAAATACAATGGACCATAGGTTTATCATCAGAAACTTTCCATCATAATAATATATATTTGTATAAAAATTAAACAGATCATATAGGAGTATTGTCACTGATACAAGAAACTCCACATCACACCAGAGGTGGGTTTCAGCAGGTTCTGACCAGTTCTGGAGAACTGGTAGTGGAAATTTTGCATAGTTCGGAGAACCGGTAAATACCACCTCTGACTGGCCCCGCCCCATCTATTCTCTGCCTCCCAGTTGATCATGAGGAAATGGGGATTTTGCAGTAACCTTCCCCTGGAGTGGGGAGGGAATGGAGATTTTACAGTATCCTTCCTCTGCCATGCCCACCAAGCCACACCATGCCCACCAAGCCACGCCCACAGAACTGGTAATAAAAATATTTGAAACCCATCACTGCATCACACATTAAATAAGAGTCTTTTGGGAGGAATTAAACAACCACCTGTCAAATTCAAAGGGTTTTTTTTTTTCAATCCCTGCCACTTTTTAATATATTCTTACAGTGTGGAAATAAAGACATGCCATTCTCTTCTAAGTTAGATTCACTTTCATCTGCCAGTGTCAATATTGTGCAGGTAGCTGTAGTTTTTATTTTTTTTAAAAAAGAGCCAACTTTATTATTTCTTACAGGAATTAATTTTTCAGAGTGCAAGATTAATATTCTAAAAACAAAAAAATATGCGATTGCTTTCCATGTTACTTTTTCAGCAATGAGGACAATGTTTTTGCATCTAGTACTAACAGCAAGTGAGTAATTTTAATAAACAGATGCACAAAAGAAAGGTAAACCCTAAGGATCGTTTAGGAGGCCCTTATTGTCTATTTTTTCCATCTACAAATAAATATGTGAAAAAGGGTAATATATCCCCTCTCCCTCCCTACATTTACTGATGAAGGTGGTACTTCCATACTATACAAGATGATGTTGATCTATACAACACAAATACAATAACATGGTGGCAGCCTGCACTTAAATTGAATGGCAATTGATTTAGTTGGACGTAGATTAATCCCCACACCCCTCCAGGAATATGGTATTTTTGCACATGATGGTGTGGGTTGCTTGGAGAGGAGAGGAAATGTAATATGATCTATTACATTTTCAGTAATGTGGATAAAATAGGGATTTCCATCTATGTGATGAGAAGGTTCATGTGACATCACACATGGAAAGCATGGGTATGATGGTTGTAGGGTAACACTGAACAGTCCTTCCCCACTTAACCAATTTAGATTATCCTCCACAAGTAAAATTTCTATGAATGTTGATTCATAGAGAGGCTGCCGATTACAGCTATAAGTCAGGACAGCCGTGAAGTGGGTCATCACCGGCCCCTTTGGTTTTACTATTATTCTGGACCCTGCTGGAATACCTCTAGATCATGTGCGGACAACATAAATTACTATCAGTTTGTAGAAGATATTCCCAGAACCAACAAATTACTTCCCCCAACAGCATTTTTCTGGAGCAGGCGTAGCCTGGTCTGGAGAATAGAGGAAAATTTCTAGAGTTCTCCAAACATTTTGTTATTATAGCACATTCCTACTCTTTCAGCTGATTTATTGGACAGTTGATTATTGGGGGTTAACTCACTGCTCTTTTCTATAAAATAGAAAGTCATTAGGCTAGGCCAACTAGCTAAGTCAACTGAAAAATATCGTCCAACCACCCTTGTTGAACTAAAAGACAACTGTAACTACAAATTCAATCAACTTTGATACGGGGAATAGGAATGCAAGCGAGTGCATTTCATTTTAGTAAATTTTGCATATGAAGGGCTGGATGCATTAGTAAAAAGAGCCTTCATCAGAGAAATTTACATATAAAAAGCCCACAACTGGAGAAGAATTTTAGATTAAATCAGGGAAATTTATGGTAAAAAGTGGTACTTCAAAGAATTTACATTAACATTAGGGGAAATTATATATAAAGGCATCACATACTAGGCAAAGTCAGAAAAAAAAATACTGTAGATACGGATTTTTTAAAAACAAAAATTTTAAAGCCATTAAAAAAAATCAAGAAACCATTTTATTGGATCTCATTTATACTGTTTCATACATTGCTACCAGAGGAGGTATTCAGCCGGTATAGATCAGTTCCCCTGAACCAGTAGTGGAAATCACAGGTGGGCCCGCCCCCCTTGCCCCCCTGCCCCGCCTCTATGCCATCCTATTTAGGCCCATTTTTTAGGCCGGGCGCATGCGCAGAAGGCGCTTACATGAACAAAGCACATGCACAGAAGGCTAGGTATATGTGCGGAAGGCAGGTGCGTGCGCGAACTGGGTGCATGCACGGTGAACCAGTAGTAACATAATGTGAAACCCACCACTGATCACTACCAGGAAAAATTATAAAAATCCTTCTATACCTGCCAAAGGGTAGGTAATATTGCCATATTGGGCAATATTATTCTAGGTTTTGCTTTAAGATTTCCACTAAAAAGTTGTGTAGCTCAGTTTTGACAAGGCATTTCTTTCACATCTGATTTTTTTTTTTTTTTTTTTTGCCTATAATTGATGCCTTTGAGTCTGCTACCTATTCTTCAATTTTTCAATTTGCAGCATGTCTATTTATGGTGCTAGCTCTCTAGAGTTGATACAGTTGTAGATTTATATGGATCATGACTGGAGATCTGTTTCACCTAAGCCCTCTCAGCATCCCTCTCGTATAACTCATCATGTCTGAATCACCTTGATCAAGGGAATGTGATGACACCACCAGCAATGGTTTGACCTCTGGCAAGCTCATTGCAAAGGTGCCAGCCATTGAAAGTCCTATCAAAATAGGAGAAAAGTTTTGGCTAACGTCACTTCTGGGGCTTTGGAGCAATCCCAGGAAATATTGAAGTTCAAAAGGCCTTTCTCAGGTGACATGACACATCACACACAACACGACTGTTAAAAGTGAGTTGGCTAGACATTCAAATGACCATTCAAAAGTGACTAATGTACAACAAACAAGAGTCATAGCCATTTCTTCCCTAATTTTGAAGTCATTATATGATCAGAAATGCATTTTTTTAAAAAAAAAAAAAAAGGTAGAGGAATTCACACAGAATAATATCATTTGTTTTGTTTTCCTACAGATAATGATCTCACACCTCGGATGAGCAAATGAATGAACTTTGTCTTATCCTCCAGGAGAAGAGGGAAAAAACCCAAGAAAATACAAACCAATCACAACCTGTCATTAGCCAAGGTACTCACTGGTGACCTGAGGCCCTAAGAAATAACATTTGTTGTACTTAACTTGTGTGTGCTATGTAGCAATTTATAATCTGCTTCCTCCAATCCTGTATAGATTGGAAATACCATGACCTCAAACGGACAGAGTTCACCGACATCATTAACAACTCATCCTTCAACCAACATTCAATTTCCCATTAAAATGAAAATGAGCCACAAACAGTAAGTATTTGAATTTCAGCTGTTGGCACAACTTTTTTGTTGTTGTTGTTGTTTTGTTTCTCTGACCAGCTTCCTGAATGTGTATAACCTGAGAAAGAGTATAGGAATATTTATAAAAACCACCTTCATGATGTCATAGTAGCTACAGCTACATGTTCAATTGCGTGCAAAGCAGCTCTAGAAGCATCTAACATCTTTATATATGGAGGAGTGTGACTCATCGAGCATTCTTCCTTCTATAGAGTATTTTGTGCACCGAGAGTTATTTCACATTTCTCCTTTTCCGTGCTGCCCAGTGCAAGATGGTAGTCTCAACATTACAATCAAAACCATTCTTTCTACAGGTGTCTGACATAAATATACATACAAAAAGGGTTTTGATCATGATACCCAACCACTTCCTGTTTTGATAACTCACCCCATCCCAATCTTGTTCGGCTGATCAGTCTAGAAGAGTGTCTATGGAGATTCTCAGTCATCCAGGTCATAGTTGTCTCATAGTTGCTTTTTCAAGAGGCAACTGAATTTTCTGGTTTTTCTTTGAAGATGTTTTGCTTCTCATCCAAGAAGCTGCTTCAGCTCTGAC
This sequence comes from Arizona elegans, assembly GCA_022577455.1. NCBI lineage: Eukaryota > Metazoa > Chordata > Lepidosauria > Squamata > Colubridae > Arizona > Arizona elegans. Next base: position 195,896,861 of record JAKOOJ010000001.1, on the reverse strand, counting down.
TGGATGGTGGGGAATGGAAGGATTTAGACACCTTGCAGACAGCTGGTTATTTGCATTCTTTTCCTTCCATTCTCCACCATCCAGTCAGAGCTGAGGAAGCTTCTTGGATGAAAAGTGAAACATCTTCAAAGAAAAACCAGAAAGTCCAGTTGCCTCTTGAAAAAGCAACTTTGGGACAGTCTAGAACATGTTTCTTAAACTTTTTTCTTTCAAGATCTCTTCCCACATTTAAAAAGTATGGAGGTGAAATTTTTTTTGTTTATATTGATTGGTATTTATGGCATGAAAACTTAAAACTGACTTCGCTTCCATCACTATTTCTCATGATTGTTTGATGAAATTTTAATATTGTACTATTTTTTGATGTAGGCTGACAAATAATTTTGAAGTTTATGGATCATTGAGAAGATTTTGGGGTTCTACAGCTACACTTTAAGAAAGCACTGGTTTAGGATATTTTCCAAAAACTATTGGATGAATTGCTTCCCATTTGACAGATGGGAGCAAATTAATAAAACAGCAGAGGGATATATTTTATAAACAACTGTCAATGTAGAAAAATAAAATAAACTGCTAATTTTCACAAGTAGCAGATGCTTCCCTCACAACATTTTTGAAGTGACTGAAGCCTATCTTCAAAAACTGAACATTTTGCACAATAACGTGGAGCAGGGATATCAAACTGGATTTCTTCAAGGGACAGGGGGTGGGAAGGATGCCTCCTGCAGCACTCTGCTGGCCAAAACGGGCCACATGGCCCATTTTTGGCCCATTTTTCAGCCTATTTTTGGACCTGTTTTTCAGCCCATTTTGGGCCCATTTTTCAGCCTGTGTTTCAGCCTGTTTTCAGCCTGTTTTGGGCCCATTTTTCAGCCCATTATTTGGCCTGTTTTCGGCCTGTTTTTCAGCCCATTTTGTGGCCTTTTTGGGCCCTTTTTTGGGCCTATTTTTGGCCTGTTTGGGGCCCAGTTTTGGCCCAGTTTTGGCTGGCAGAGTGCTGCAGGAAGCCATGGAGAGTGAAAACAAGGCACAGGGGGCCACACGTGGCCCGTTTTAGCCTTCAAGAGGCACAGCAGGCCAGTCCTTTCATATTTCTGGGCTGGCCCAATGGGCCAGATTTAAGCACCCCATGGGCCAGATCCGGCCCACGGGCCTTGAGTTTGACACCCCTGACATGGAGTAAGGAAAGAATGAAATCATCTCCAAAGTTCAAATTCTTGACTGGTATTTCAATTCCTCTAATTCAAAGACATGTATTGGAGGATCCCATTGTCAATTCTCTACCACTACTTCCTCCAATACACAGAAACAACCATTATATTCTGAACAGTCTTGAGGTATAATACATTTCAATGCCAATGAATAGGAAATTTCATTTTTAAAAAAGGAGAGTGAAGCACTCTGATATATCAAATTCTTTACTTTAAAAGATCCTATGCATGAAATAAGCCCCCAAGAACAATGCTTCCAAGGCATATAAAAGTGTATAAACTTTCTAAGAGACACAATAGTTTTGACTTCTGCTCTATTATCGTTTCTGAGTAATTTTATTGCTGTGGGCAAACACTGGGCTTGTTTTGTTTATGCTATAAAACCTGTCTCTTTTCATCTTCAGAAACTGATTTTTTTTCTGACTGCACTGTCTTTCAAAATTTATTGTGTTGCTTTTGAACAAACTCAAGCTTTAGAAAAAGCCCCAAAGAAATTTTCTAGTTTGTACCATTCTTCATGAATTATACTTATTCTTATTGTCATTCTTCATGTAGGATTCTTTAATAATAGTTTTTGTCCGTAATAAGCTACTGAGAAAAATATAATCAATTTATATTGCTAGGTTAAGGTCTGCTACATTGATGTGATTTGGTCATTTATCAACTTGGAAAGCATTTGGGGAGCTTTCATCACTTACTTGATACATGTGCAATAAACATGTGATAGAAAAATATAATTAAACAGTTCCTTGGTAATAGGAAGCAAAGAAGGAGCTCACTGGCATTTATTATGTTAAGTCTGTGAGAACACCTGTTTGGAATTTGTTTTACAGCACAATACTATAGCTAACTCCATGAAAATAGCATGCATTGTAGTACAGATCACAATGCATAAGCAAATGGAGAATGCACAATAGAGCAAGATCATAAATTTGCATTATGATGTATCTGCAACAGGTAGCAGAGAAATAGAAAACAGACCAATTGCAAAATTCAATAGATGTCAAATGTAAGGAGTCAATATAAAGGTTAACCCTATGAAGCTTTTATGTGATTGCTTGAGTTTGGTGAAAATTTGTGACTCAAAGGAAATACTATCCCTATATAACATACTGCTTATGTGATTATATCTGTCCTGTACTATTCAGAAAGGGAAGTCTTATTTATAAGATCACTGGAACAATTTTCATACTTCTTACCATGTTGAGAATTGGCAGGCCAATTTTAAACATTCTGCATTCACTACTTATTAAAGAAAGATTGTATCTAAATGTGACTCCATCAAGTCTGACAACTAAATAATGTGGTATGATTTCCAGAGAAAATTTATGTTATAGGCTTTGTACAAGAAATTGTTCAAAAAAGTCTGTTTCCATTTTATAAATTCTTGGACACAGAACTGTGTTATAAAATATGAGCTTTCATCTGACAAAACTCTGTTTATCAATTTGTAGCCACGTGAATCATGTTTTCTCCATTATTTATTTCTGTATCATTCTAAAGTAACATTGTTTTTTTCAGAACTGAATATAATTGCTCCAGAGAAAATAAGCTTACTAAAGGTGAAAGGATGACGACAACAACAACATGGTTAATTAAAAACAAAATTGGTCAAATAATTTCAATTATGATTCATTGTCACTTGGAGGGATTTAGTGGAAACACTAAAGAGAGAACAATGGCCAGATGCACTGGATGTTCTGGGGAATTGTCTGCTCTGTTGTGAGGTATCAGAAAGTTGTCTCATCAAGGGATGCTTTTTCACAGGGTTGTCCTGAAAACTGCTTATTATCCACTGTGGATAAGTCATTGGTTGCCCTACATCAGGGGTGTCAAACCTACGGCATCATGTTGTCACGTGACGTATCCCGACTTTTTTTTCCCTTTGCTAAAACGGGAGTAGGCGTGACCAGTGTGTGACGCATCTAGCCCGTGGGCCAGGAGTTTGACACCCCTGCCTTACGTAGACCCCAAAGAGCCTACTAATGGCCAATTTCTTTGAGTTTATAGAACAGTATCAAAGAGGCAAAGAAAATCTTGATCAGCTTGGTCACAATCATGCTTTTTCTGCTTGGCTCTTAATTTGACCACTGCTACCAGGAACAAAAATGAAAGTGAATTATTGATAAAGGAGGAAGAGGCCAAACCAAGGGTCTACAAACTCATCAATATCAATTAAACTGGTGCCTAACAAAGGACTAACTTTGTCTCCTTTGAAGGAAAAGGAAATCAATTTATTTCTTATTTGATCGCAAATATGTGAACATTTGTGAATCTTTAATCATGCTGCATCACATTCTAGACTTCTGGAAGGCCTTTAAAAACTGGCTCTTCCCACAAGCACTGGGATTAGATGTGATTAGCGCTCAATGCTGGTACTTATTGTTGTTGTTTTTATTTGGAAGTGTGACTGTAGTGTGCCAGGCATTTGTGTTCTTTTGGATATTGGGGCTTTTTAAAACATATATAATGTATTTGCTGTGATCTGGCCAGAGTGATATATATATAAGATGGGCAGCTGTAAAAGTTTCCTGAATAAATGAATGAATGACATAGGCACAAATAACAATTATGCCACCTGGGAACCACAATAGATGAAGGCTATTATTTCTGGAGAACACAACTGTGTTGTGTAACTTCTGGTGATATTTCTGATAGAGATAGAGGTATCATATTGTGAAATTTGTCTCTCTTTTTAGCCTGGTGATTAGTCACCCTTTGAAGCCAGCTCACATCAGTAATTGATAGAACAATACAATTTACAGGGCTATTTTTCTGGGAATCTGAACAGTTGGCCACGCACTAGTTATTAAATGAGCAAATAACATTTCTGGAAAGTGTGTGTTGTGATTCACTTTAACAGTTCTGAATCATGCAAAAAGATTTTTGGATTCTATATGGGCTTGTGCGGTGAGCAAAAAGAAGCAGTCCTGCCATTATGATCCAATGCTGCAATGCAGCTCTTCGCTTCATTTTCATTTTCATTTCATTTTATTAAATTTGTATACCGCCCTACTCCCGAAGGACTCAGGGTGGTGAACAGCCATAATAAAACATATAAATACAAAATTTAAAAAATTCAAAGGGATGCTGTGATAAAAGTGTTGTTGAATCAGAGTGTGTCACACAAGTTCTGCACGGGGCTAATTTCTGGATATACCTTTCTTGTTTGATTTTTTTTTTCAACTTAAATTTGAACTTATAATCAATTTTATATGCATTATTAATATTTATTAACATGCCTTTGGGCCTCGATAATACACAGTATAACTATAATATCTTCATCAAGAATGAAACACTTATGAAACACTTCCCAGTGGAGAACTAGAAACAGAATATGATTGTGGAAGGTAATTTTAGGCTCACTGAACTTTCCATCCTTTCAGGAGTGAGGTTCATGGAACACATTTAAAATTTGTAGCGTGGTGGGTAATTTCAGAAAGAGGTGCCAGAGGTCGCTTGCTTATATATAGAAATGCTATTGGAGCAGCTTATTCAAGGGGTTGTCCTGAAAACTGCTGATTGCCCACTGTGAATAAGTCATTGTTTCTCCTACATAGACCCCAAAGAGTCTGCAAATGGCCAATTTCTTTGTTCTGAGTTGGCAAGAAAGGTATTAAACTCCATTCTGAAAATTGTCTGATCTATTTGTTTATCTGGTTCTTGTGCAAAACTTCCACCTGCATACAGCTTCCATTTGCAATTACAATTGAAATTAGGACATTAAAAAAATATTCTATTGGTCACCAATCCCCAATATCATTCAGTTAAATGACTATCTGTTAAGCCACTTTAAGACTTTAGATACACTTATAGGCACATATAACCACTGCCGTCTACCCTGTTCAGGCCTTATCACCCATTATGCAATTTTGATCAAATCAGAGAAAGCTCTTTATTAGGGATTATACTGATTTAAAGATTTGTCTTTTCTTAAGATATTAGGCATTGGCTAACTAGACAAAGAGCTTTTTTCAGTTGTTACATCCATTTAAGAAATGCTTGGTCAAAAGTGATATTTTATAGCTATTTCCAGATACATAGGGGATGCACTACCTGATACAATGGAAAGGTTAGCCATTAACGGAGGCCTCCTGGGTGCTGAGTAGGAATATTAGAGCTGCCCAACTAATACATAAATTCCACAAGGGACATCCCCACAATCCTGGGAGGGATATGGGAGGTCGGGCATGATGACCTGTTAATGTGATGCATGTGCTTACTGTCTTACAGGTACGACTCTGGTAGAGGGGAGCCGCCTGTCAAACCCCAGAATGAGGTTTGCCGTACCTGGGAGAGGGACCCCAGCACAGGAGTTGTGTGGTGGGAGGACTGTCCTGAAGGCCATTGGAGGCTGCATCCAGCGAGCAATGCGGAGCCAATGAACAGCTGATTTTGACTGAATGCAAGCCGGCCAACAATCAGCTGATCATGGTTGCCCAAAAGCCAGCTGATGAGCAGCTGATCATGTCTGCCTGTGGCGCGATGATCAGCTGATTGGGCCTGCCAGGTGGTCGCTGCTCTAGCAGCAGAAGGGCATGGCTCCAACCTTCGAAGGGCGCTGGGAGGCAGAGGGTCCCAGTGCTAACTTTATTCTTTTTCTTCTTGTTGATAGAACTCAGTGTGCCAAGAATCCGGCTTAATAAACCATTTGGAACCCAGAGTAAATGGCGTCCTGATTTTGGTTTAGGTCCAGAGTTTGGACCTTTTTCAAAGTTTCAGTAAGCCTGAGAAAGATACAGCTGCTTTAATGAATCTCATTAAGAAAACAGCCACAACATTTTCAGACTTGTGTAGAAACTGCTTAAAAAGGAACTGTGTTTCCTTTCTGATGTATATTGAAGTACTTTTTCCCACACAGATTTTGGAACATGAACAGGCCTACTTTTCAGCACTAGGAAAGACTGTGATAATGAATCAACCTAGGCTTTTTCCTACCCTGAAATCCTGCCCCTTCCATAAGAGGTGCTTCAGGGGTGGCTGATTGAAAAAAGAGCACTGACTTTCACAAAGATTATACTTGGAAGCACTGAGTTTTTAAATTTAGGTTTTCAACTTGTAATTCTGCTGTTGTGGGTATGTGTTGTGCATTACATCAGGGGTCCCCAACCCCTGGTCTGTGGACCGGCACTGGGCCTCAACATGTCAGAAACCAGGCCTTGCAAACAAATGAAGCTCCATCCGTGGGATGCAGGTAACATGAGAAACCATGCTGCCTCCGGTCCACAGAAAAACCTTTCTTGACAGAACCAGTTAGGGGCCACTACATTACACTATATTTTGGTATTGGGAACTATTTTCAGCCTAAACTTGAAGTAGGAACAGAAACAATAATTATATGAAAATAATAAACATAGTATTTGCCCTGGAAAGTAGAATTCATGTAAGCATTCCAAATTTTGCAGAAACTTTTAATATAGTTTGAACTCCATAATCATTTTACCCTGGAGGATTAATGCAATCTCTGTAGACCCATATACACAAATCCATCTCGGAGCCAACAAATAACACAGATTGATGAATGAGTCTCATAAGAGAAGCCTCTGAGGGAAACAACTATTCACTTAATGGTTTGAAAGGAGTCTCCTACAGCATGGTATACAAGAAAGCCTGTTAGGGAATTATTATGAATGAGAGAGTTTCAGTTTGGTCATCATGGAAAGCTGTCATTTTTAAATAGCAAGTTTCTGCCCATTTCATCATATTCTCTTTATTAGAATTCAGAAGCACTTCAGACCCATTATTTCTTACAGACACAAAAGCACCCAAGCATTTCCCCTTATTGCCTTTTCTCTCCAACTGTTCTTCCAGTTCTTGAAATATTGTTCCTTATGTCTAAAAACATTACCAGCCTCCAACATAAAACACATAAGCTCAGTGGTATTTTACACTGTAACAGGAGAGCCATTGTAGCCTATGGTAGCTTCAAATTAGAAGGAGTTCAGTAACATATTTTCGGACTAATGCAAAAGCCAGGTTTGAGAAAATCTGGTGTCATTGTCTTGTATGGACCATAGCTGATTAATAGTCCATTTCAGTGGCTCGAGTTGTGAATTGTGACAACTAGCAATATTCTGTTGTTTGTTTCTGAGGTCTCTTTTAATAAGTCATCTATGGATGTCCCAAAGGTGCTTTTTCAAGAGGCAACTGGACTTTCTGGTTTTTCTTTGAAGATGTTTCACTTCTCATCCAAGAAGCTTCTTCAGTTCTGACTGGGTGGTGGGGAATGGAAGGATTTATACTCTTTGGAGACAGTTAAAAGAATGCAAATGACCAGTTCTCTGCAAGGAGTATAAATCCTTCCATTCCCCACCATCCAGTCAGAACTGAAGAAGCTTCTTGGCTGAGGAGTGAAACCTCTTCAAAGAAAAAAACAAGGCAGTCCAGTTGCCTCCTGAAAAAAAGCACCTTTGGGATTATCAATAGGTCACGTTTTCTCTGCAAAACACTGCCTTTTTCTCTCGACTTGCTGCTTCATTTTTCTTGCAACTAGTTATTACTGACTTTAGCTATATCTTTAGGTGCTTTTCTTCCCTTTGTTTTGCTTTTTTTCTTTATTGCCTTTCTCCCCACCTTCACCCCACCCCCTGGAATATTGATTACATGCCCACTTGGATAGAATATTGATTGGAACCACAGACCTCATAGAAGACGGGGAAGGGGGGTGGTTTACTCACGTTCAGCTTTCAAGAAAACAGGTATTGTTCTGAAATATTGGGTATCATGATTATTGTAACATTTGTTTGCTCAGTAGCATTTTCAAGGCAATCCAAAAACATATTGATTGAGACCATATATTCAGGTCTCACCCCTCACTGGGCAGGTTGGATGATGTCAGACGTGGGTCTTGAAATAGGATCCTTTGCCTCTTCAGCTGACATGCATACATATGATAGCATGAGTATTCCTCCATAGGAATTGCATTCTATGCAGGGGTGGGTTCTAAAAATTTTTACTACCGGTTCTGTGGGCATGGCTTATTTTGTGGGCATGGCTTGGTGAGGGTAATGTGACTGGGTTGGCGTGGCCAACTTTTTTTTTTTTTAACTTTTAAAAGCATTTTTTCTACAACCTTAAGAGGTTGCAGAAAAAAATGCTTTGAAAAGCCTCTCCCGGTCAGGCAACTCAGCTGAAATCGTCAGAGGCTTTTCAAAGCATTTTTTTTTACTACCTCTTCGGCTGAAAAACCTCTGGTGATCTCAGCTGAGCCGCGGGATCATCAGAGGCTTTTTTTTTTTTTACTTTTAAAAGCATTTTTTCCGCTGAAGAGGTGGTGGAAAAATGCTTTTAAAAGTTAAAAAAAAAAGCCTCTGATGAGGTGGGCAGGATAAGCGAGCGGCAACCAGGCCGGGGACCGGTTCGGGGGCATGGCTAGCCAATGTTATTACCGGTTCTCCAAACTACTAAATTTTTTTACTACCAGTTCTTGCGAACCGGTGCAAACCGGGAGCAACCCACCACTGATTCTATGACACCTGAAGCAATAGGGAATGATTCGTGAAGGACCAGAGCAGTGATGGGTTGGTACAAGTTGGCCCCAGATTGGGCAAACTGGTAGCGGCGATGGCAGGAGGCTCCGCCCACCCACCCAGATGTTTCTGTGCATGCGCGCGAGCGCACGAGAGCCCATGAACGAACCGGTAGTGGCCAAAATTGAAACTCACTACTGGACCAGAGATCTGTCACTGGGCTAAGTGAAGCAGCTGCCTTAAGAGACAGGTTCTGTTGGGGGAGGGAGTTAGCCTGCTAGTGGCAGTAGCTGAATGCATCAGTTTGCCTTGACCCTACTAAGCTAGCGTGCTGACTTCAGCTGCAATGGAGGGTGTTGTCCCTTACCTGGAAAAAGCATTCAATCCTATCAGCTTTTTATATAAAGTAGAATGGGGAGTGCCACATCTTGGGGAACAGCACATGATCAGCCAATTGTTTGGTCCTTGGCATGGAGAGGATACTTTTTTCCTGATATGTGGCTCAAGGCAATAATTTCATCCTCCTTTTCATATCAGCAGCAGATGGATAGGTCTGAGAGTGCTCCTTTATTCCCTCCAAATTTTCCAACTAAGAAGGCTAAATTGTGGATGTTGCAGGGTTGTGTAGGACCCAGCGATGCACACAGGCCTAGGTAAATGTTGCTGCTGGTGGTGCTGTGCACTGTCCTTACTTAAATTCAATCCAACATCAATTCATCATTCAATCAACATCAGATGAAGCTGTCTATTTGGATCCGCTCCAGTCTGGCTTCAGACCTGGGTACAGCACGGAAACAGCATTGGTCGCATTGGTGGATGATCTCTGGAGGGCTCGGGATAGGGGCTACTCCTCTATCCTGGTCCTGTTAGACCTCTCAGCGGCTTTTGATACCATCGACCATGGTATCATGTTGCGCCGGCTGGAGGGACTGGGAGTGGGGGGCACCGTTTTGCGGTGGTTCTCCTCCTATCTCTCCGACCGGTCACAATCCGTGTTGACAGGGGGCAGCGGTCGACCCCGAGGCGCCTTGTTTGTGGGGTGCCACAAGGGTCAGTCCTCTCGCCCCTCCTGTTCAACATTTATGTGAAGCCACTGGGTGAGATCATCCGTGGTTTTGGGGTGGAGTTCCATCAGTACACTGATGATACTCAGCTGTACATCTCCACCCCAGACTATCCCAACGATGCCTTGGAAGTGATGTCCCAGTGCCTGGAGGCCGTGCAGGTCTGGATGGGGACAAACAGGCTTTGACTCAACCCTTCCAAGACCGAGTGGCTGTGGCTGCCGGCGTCCCGGTATAGCCAGCTGACGCCATCGCTGGTTATTGGGGGCGAATCACTGGCCCCCATGGAAAGGGCCCACAACTTGGGCGTCCTCCTGGATGCACGGCTGTCTTTAGAAGGGCATATGACGGCTGTGGCCAGAGGGGCTTTTTATCAGGTTCGCCTGATATGCCAGTTGCGCCCCTTTCTGGATCGGGATTCCCTATGCACAGTAACTCAAGCACTCGTCACCTCTCGTCTGGACTATTGTAATGCTCTCTACATGGGGCTCCCCTTGGGGTACACCCAGAGGCTCAACTGGTGCAGAATGTGGCTGCGCGGGGGATTATGGGAGCGACGGGGCGCTCCCATGTGACTCCTCTCCTGCGCGAGCTGCATTGGCTTCCAGTGGACTTCCGGGTGTGCTTCAAGGTGTTGGTGATTACCTTTAAAGTGCTCCATGGCTTAGGGCCAGGGTTCTTATGGGACCGCCTTCTGCCACCAATAGCCTCCCACCGGCCAGTTCGCTCCCACAGAGAGGGCCTCCTCAGGGTGCCGTCGGCTAGACAATGCCGGCTGGTGACCCCCAGGAGGAGAGCCTTCTCTGTGGTGGCACCTACCCTTTGGACCAATCTACCCCCAGAGATACGAGTGATCTCCGACCTCCGGACTTTTCGTCAGGCCCTAAAAACTCATCTCTTTCAGTTAGTCGGTCTCTCCTGATTTTATGATTTTATGGTTGATTTTAAATTTTGATATGGATTTTAAATTGACAAATTTTAAACTATGGGCCAAATTTTATTTTAAAATTTATTTTTAATTGTACTTTATGTATAAATATTTTATTTTGGCTGTTCACCGCCCTGAGTCCGAAAGGAGAAGGGCGGTATAGAAATTTGAATAATAATAAATAAATAAATTCCAGTTCAACCCATGACGTGCATTCTGTCATGGCTAAAATCTGCTCAGTTGCTTCTCTCATCCAGTCGCATCTGAAAGATGGTAAAATATTCAACGATTCAGCGATATTTTTAAAGGGTGATCAGAAATGATCTTCTTAGACATCAGAGCCAACTTCCATATTTCAGGCAAATGTATTCAGAAGCTTCATGGTGGCTTATTTTTGTGTAGAGGGGGGATTTTTGTTTTGCTTGACCTTTGAAGTAAAATATTTCACTCTGCCAAAATTGTCCTTGTTGGATGCATATCCAGTGTAGAGTTCTGTGAGCTAAGTGCCAATTATTTTCACATTTCTTTCTGCCTCTATTCTGTACTTTCTAAGTATCTACTCCAAAGGATTGTGCAAGAACCAGGCAGGGAAAAGGGAAATGGTACCAGTTGCTCTCTTTCTATTTTTGCTCATGAAAATCTCTCCTGAGTCTGAACCTTTTCCATGAATGGATCTATTTCCTTTGAGAATAAGAGAATTTGAAATCCAATTACATTACTTTTCAAAGAAGAGTCAGTAATGCTTGAGATGACCAAAATAGAATAACACCTTTGATCGTCTCAAGAATTACCTTGATGCCTGTGACTCACATGCCTATGGAGAATCTCAGTCATCCAGGTGATGGTTGTCCCAAAGGTGCTTTTCAAAAGGCAACTGGAAAGAAATAAAACAACAACAGCAACAAAGAATGGATGATGTCCAACTGGACTTTCTTGGTTTTTTTCAACTGAAGAAGCTTCTTGGATGAGAAGCGAAACATTTTGCTTAGTAAACAAGATTATTTACCATAATGTCCTACCTGTTAATGAGTACTTTAATTTCAACCGTAATAACACAAGGGCTATCAATAGATTCAAACTCAATGTAATTCGCTCTAATCTTGATTGTAGGAAATATGACTTCTGCAATAGAGTAGTAAATGTCTGGAACACTCTACCTGATCCTATTGTTAGTCTCTCTAATCCCCATACCTTTTACCTTAAACTGTCTACCGTGGACCTTTCACGTTTCTTAAGAGATCCCTAAGGGGGCATGCATAAGTGCACCAGCGTGCCTACCATCCCTGTCCTACTGTTCCCATTTTTACGTATTCATTTTATGTGTTTTTTGGCTATGTTTTGCTCATTTATTTCCTTTTATTTGTGCCAATTTTTTTTCATGTCTATGTCTAAATTGTTACTTGTTTCCTTGTACTTGTTGATAAATGAATGAATGAATGAATGAATGAATCAATCAATCAATCAATCAATCAATCAATTTTCAAGGAAAAAAACTCCAAGAAAATGTTATTCACAGTATGGTAATTTTTCAAACAGCTTTTTCCTCCATTCCAGTGGGTGGAAAATAGTAATGATTTTTATAAAAAATGTAATGAGATAATAGTGACATTGTTAATAAATCAAACCATGACTAAATTAGAGTCATTTGTGGCAACTTCACTTGAATTAGAAATTGCACCAAGTCTATAGGAACTATAGATAGCAGATGATATGAACTGTCCATGCTTAGGTTTAATAAAAACAGCATTATAAAAACCTAATTAATGAATGAATATAATTAAGAACTGCAGAAGGTGAGTAGAGAAGTGGAACATTTTGTTTGCTGCAGCATTAAAATATAATTTTGCTTTTTTTAAAAAAAATCACGTAGTGCTAGAAAATACTATAAATACAGTTGTAAGGGAATTCACATTACTGAGAAAAAAAAGGAAGATCAACTTGAGTTGAATGTATGAACAGATGGAGTTACTACACACTCTTCCATCTCCTTTGCCTATTTACTTTCCTAGTTATCGTGCTCTTTGATTATAATTTACTCATTATATATTTAGGTAACTATATTTCTAGAACTTCTAATAGCTGGATGGTTTACCAACCTACAGTGTATGCTTGTTTGTGTAGTATTTATGTGAGATGATACATATACATATACACAACTCTAAAAGAAATTAAAATAGCTACAGAATGAAACTAATTATAAATTATAAAAGTAGTGCAAAAAATCTAAAACTAACCATTCTAGTTTTAAAAATCTGAATGCTTTGTGAAAGGTTTGGGATATCTTTTGGGGAATTTGGGGCAGGGCAGGAAGATGTCATATATACACTGAAATGCCTGGTAATCCTTTGTTTTTGTTTTTGAACATTTTATTAGATTATAGACTAAAATAAAAAAAATTTAAAAAGCAAGTAATAGGACACAGTGGAGAGGAGAAGGGGAAAGAAAAGTGAGAAGAGGAGGTAGAAAAGAAAAGTGTTGACTTCTGACTCCCTCTGTTGCAGTAGAATAAAGCATTAACATCGAACCTCAGTGTTTTATTTTTCTATAATAGTATAGACTAGCAATTTCTATAAAAACTCAATATTCACATTGTCAGTGTGTGTTGTTGTTCTGTCCCCGTCCCACACGCACACGTTCAAGAGTTAAAGACCGGGCTTCCGGTTTGCTGCTGGCCGCCGCCAGACGTTCCTTTGGGATCGTCAGCTTCCATTCCCTGTCAGAGCCGCCGTTACAGCGGATGGCGGCTCGAAAAAACTCCGTTTCCAAGAGGAAACGGAGATAGAGCCGGCAGGGGTGGGTAGAACTCTCCGCAGAGTCCCAAAAGTTTTTTTTTTAACTTTTGGGACGGAGCGGATGAGAAGCCCCATATCCCCTGCCGCTGCTCCGGGCTTTGGGAGACCTCTGCTTATGCAGAGCCAGGCGTCAAGAGCAAGCCTGCGAATTTAACAGAATACTCAAAGAAAATGCGAGCTGGACCCTTAATACTGAACCGCAAGTATTTCACCTTTCCAAAATCTATCTAAGAGAAAAGAGGAGAGGAAAAGAGGGAAAAAGAATCTTTTAAAATGGCGTCTGCTCTGGCTGGAGAAGGGCTAAAAGGGAAAGTCCTTCCGTTTCTTCTTACTACAATGTAGCGGAATAAATATCACTGGCTACATTTGTAGATAAAACCTCGCTCCTGTGCTGTTGATTGAAAAGAAGTTTTTTTTTTCCTTTTTTAAGGGAAAGTTCTTTTGTTTTCTATTTCTTCTCTCTTTTTTGCTAAATCTTGTCTGTGTGGGAAATGGCATCGGGACTTACACAGCTGGACAAATGGGGGGGGGAACTTCCCCTCTCAAGAAATTGTGCCAACAAATTTCAACTCTCCAGCGTCAGAAACCCGATTTTAATATATTAGAATTTATCCTTGAAGAGATTGTAAGAAGGGATGAGATTGTGAACAGCAACTTGAAAAATTTAAGCAGGAAATTAAAGAAATTAAAGAAATTGGTGAATTGGTCAAATCAAAGTTTGACTTTTTGAATCAAAAGATTTTAAAAGCTGCTAATGGTTTATCAGGCTTTCTGATTCGGGTGGATGCAAAGACTAAATTATTAGAGTCTAAAATGAAGGAAATTGAGGAGAATTTGGATGACATGACTCAAAAAATTAAAAAGGATTTGATAAACATTCAGGATAATAGCTCGGAAGACAAATCTAAAATGGAGATTGATCAAAAGATTGGTAATGAAGAAAATGTACAACAGAGGATTGAAAGAGAAGTTTTAATGATTCAATATAATTTTACAGAATATGCAATTAGACTGAGAGGTTTGCAGGAAAATAATAGAGATGATCTAAGGAAAATATCTTCTGAAATTCTGGCTGGGATCTTAAAGGTTCAACCTGATGAAGTGTATTGTAGGATTGATAGAATTTACAGAATAAACTCCTGGTTGGCAAAGCAAAGGCAATTGCCTAGAGATGTGGTGATCTATTTTACAGATAAAGAAATTAGGAATAATATTGTGCAGAACTCTTTTAATTCTACCTTGCAATTTCATGGAAGAAAGATTTGGATTTTTAAGGAGCTCCCGCCCAAGATGTTAATGGAGAGGAAGAAATTTGGCTTTCTAGTGACTGAATTAAAAAAAAGAAATATCCTATTCAGGTGGGACACCCCAGTTGGCCTAATATTGAGATATCAAGGAATAAGATATCAATTGCATACTGTTGAAAAAGCGGAAGATTTTTATCAAAAAATTTTAAAAATGAATTTAACACCTTTAGGCATAATACAGGATAAGCAAAAGGAGTTGGAAACAAAAGGAAAACATCAAATTACAGAGGCTGTGATGGATAAATTGTCTTTGGACTTCTTGGATACCCCAGCTGGACTGTCTATAAATAAGAGAGCAGTGTCATCCGACTCCAACGTGATGAACCATCAAGTCACAGACAAGTGCGCAAATCAATCAGTTGATATACAAGTGATGGAGAAGAAAGATGAGATGATAAAACTAACCCAACAACAACAATACATAAAGCAGAATGAAAATCAACTAGCAGACAAACAATTGGTAGGCAAGAAATGAGGATGGAAATTCAACCCGGAAAAGAAAAAGAAAAGAAATAGATCGCATAGAAACAGCAATTTCTAAACTATGCAACAGTGATGCCAGGGACTTTAAAAAATGAATGAATATTTGAAAAGATAGTGGAGGCGAACAATTGTCTGATACTATCCTGAGGATTGTGGCAGATCTCTGCAAGGCCATGATTTTGGGATGTGAAAAGAGCCTCACTTTGTTGGATTTGAATCATCTAAAAATTTATTTTATTTTTTTTTTTTTTTGGTAAATATATTATAATCATTTTGAGTTATAAGGCAGGAGAGTCTCGCCGGGGCATGCAGAAGATCTGGATGTTACTCAGTAGGATGATGGGAATTAATAATCCTGATGAATACCACAACTATAACCATATGGATATAATTATAATTATAATGTCACTCGGGTGGTTGTTTTTGCTTTTATACAGATGCGAGGATATCTACTACTGATGGGGGCAGAAGATGACTGGAGATTTTGAACAAACTGTTGCACCAGCATGTTATTTTACCCTATTATGGGTGATGGATTTAACAATCCAGAGGAAAGACATCAAAGAAGATACTATATGGATTATAAATTTAAAGTTATTGTTTTTTCCTTTTTTACAAAATGGAATGCATATATAGATATGTGTATATCTTAGTAATGTGGGCAGTGGATTATATCTAGAATTGTACTGCATGATTTTGTAGGAATTGAAGGGTTGAAATAGGTTAGTTTACTGATTGATTAGTTTAAGAAAAAGGATTCTTAAGTCATATATTTAGGGGAGTGGAGGACTTAACAATTCAGTGGAAAGATACTAAAGAAGATATATTTTTTTCTCTTCTTTTTTTTTTTCTCTTCTTTTTATAAAATGGGATGCATATATAGATATGTGTATATTTTAGTAAAGTGGGTAGTGGATTATATCTAGAATTGTACTGTATGATTTTAAGTCATATATTTAGAGGAGTGGAGGAATTGGACAGAATTGAATAAATGTTAAATTTGGATGCAGGGAGAAGGTCGATTTAAAATGTTATATTAATATATATAAAAGATTAAAGGTTAAATTGTAATAATACTCAATAAGCTTAACATGTTAAGGGTCAGTACCTCGAGAAGGGATTAAGGGAAAGGAAAGATATTATGTATGTAACTAGTTATGAAATAGCCTATTGTTGTGAAGAAGTCACAGGGGGGGTTGGGTGGAAAGGGTGGGTTAGGGAAGAGGGGGGGGGGAAAGGGGGAAAAACTTGTATTTGAAAACTTTTTCAATAAAAAAAAAAAAAAAAAAGAGTTAAAGACCAAACCAGCCGGCAAAATCCTTTTCCTTATGATAACGGAACTTGGCAACAACCTAATGGCTGCCTGCCAAGAGTTTATTACTTACGAAGAGGAGAGATAACTTCTCCCCACTTCTGGTACATCAAAGGAAACAGCTCAATAATTACAGAGTCAATCAAGTCCAGAGATAATCCAGCAAAGTCTATAGCAAAAGTCCGGCAATGCACAATGGCATGGAAGCTTACAGCTTTGTTCGTCACAAGGTTTGACTGGCCACCACGCTCCCTTTTATATTTTGTGGGGTGTGGTCCAGTGACTCGGCCTAATCTCGGGCACGCCTTTTCTTCTGTTGCACGCATTTATCTCTGCGACACTGGCGTGGATCCAGCCAAGACTCATTGCCCTCATCACTGTCCATCTCTGGCTGCATGAACGTGCTTGGCCCTGGCCCTATCTCTTGCCCTTCGGCGGACACCAAAGGCATTGCCAGAGAGGAGGGTCCTGGAGAGGAAGGCCTTGCCAACTCCTCTCCTTCACTCTCGGAGTCCTCTCCTGCCGATGACACAGGCTCAGGTAACGGAGCCACAACAGTTGTCTGGGGACAACTGATTTTGAGTAATGATAACAAAAATTTTCACGCTGCTATTTATAACAATTATCATCAAAATATATTAATAATAATATTTACTTATCTTTAATTATTCACCTTACATTATTTAATTAAACATTGTTTTCAATTTTAAATTTCTAACTTCTGCTTCTATTTTCTAGCCATTGATAAAATGTCTCCCACACTAAAAAGTATTCTGTTTCCTCCTTATCCTTAATTTTCATTGTTAATCTATCCATCTCGGCACATTCTGATATTTTTTATTACACTTTCCTCTGTGGGAATATCTTCATTTTTCCAATTTTGTGCAAATACAATTCTCGCTGCTGTTAAAACATGTAAAATTAAGTATGTATTTCCTTTATTGTATTTTTTTGGTAATATACCCAACAAAAACAATTATGGTTTTAAATCTATTTAACAAACAACATTTGACACCAAATCAATCTATTCAGTAAAACCCAAAAATCAAAGTTTCATTTTTTTTCCACTGAAGCACAAAGTCCAGAAGCAGTTTCCAAGTAGCAACAAAAGTACTTTATCTGGTCATCCTTTGTGAGGCTGCATTTAGGAGTAGAACTGACCTAATTTTACTTGCTCTCAATAGGAGTGGGATTGAGGAGAGTATTAGAAAGAGAGATAAGAAAACAAAACCAATGGCGAACATGTGAATTATGCTGCTGCTGCACTCCTTCTACTTGTACTTTATATGGATTGCTTTTTATCAGGTTCTGTCCAGATAAGGTCCATTGCATGCAGAGAAAGGATGAAGACTAATTCTTCTCCAAGCCCTACCTATCAGTGTAGGTTTCAAAAGCACAACAACAATATCTGTTACTTCCAAGAGTTTAAAATAGACACACTCTTCTCATGCATTGACTGTGCTTTTCAGAGCACCAGCGTGCCCTCTGTTCCTGTCCTAATATTCATTTTTACTTACTCTTTTCATGTATTCAAATTATGTTTATACTTTTTACCTGTAATCTTATATATGCTTGACAAATAAATAAACTTAAACTTAGAAAGAAAGAAGACTATTTAAGTTCATCCTTCCAAAACACAATTCCCACCATTGTGGAAATGCTGTTCAATACTTGGATTGTCCGTTTAGCACAGGACCCCAGGAATAGGCAGATCCCAACAAGCAAGAAATGATTCAGAATAACATTGACCACAAATTTGGTTTAGCCGTGTGAAATATCATTGCCCTGCATGACAGCAGTAGCTTATTGGCTAGCCTATGTGGCAAAGATATATAATTAGGAGTTTTGAGAGAGGTGCAAATTTCATGGCACTGACTTTTCAGCACTTCAAAACTTACTCATCATAATGAGTAAAATAGGCAGTTAAGGATAGACTTTGGGTCCCCTCTTGGTCCAGATTCCATCCTGACATTTCCTTGTAAATCCATCCATCCATCCATCCATCCATCAATCGGAAGCAAAACTTAGAGAACAAGAAACTCAGTGTAGACTGTTTCTTCCTAAAATCAGGAAGAGTATTCAACTTTTGAGTGTTTCTAATTAATCTTCTAATCCTTACTGCAGTGCCCTTATTTCCAAAAGCTTTTCATCCAACCAAGATCACATCTGGTATTACTTAGCTGAAAAGAAAAGTATGCTGATAAAGAAACTGTGGGAAGATAAGCCAAGGGCACACATTTTCTGCCTTTTTTCTTCCATAATCAGTACAATTCTGTATTTCAGTAAAAAAGAAACTCTCATCATAATATCTAATTTCATCAGCTAGCTTGAAGAAGAGGTATTTCTGCTCCTTCCTGTAAATAGGGAATGGGGAGGGAACTTATCTCCACCTGTACTTGTATAAAAAGTTCAAACTACTGACATTGTGTACTCCAGTGGTGGGTTGCCCCCGATTCGGGGGCAGTAGTAGAACTACTAGAACCAGTAGTAAAACCAGTAGGAGGCTCCGCCCACTGACCCTGACGTCATCAGAAGTGATCTGTTCATGCACAGAAGCCAGGCACGTATGCGAGTGAAGTAAAGGTAAGTAGAACCCACCCTTGGTGTGCTCTCATTTTAAGGTTGCCTATGCCATATCTAAACATAAGCTTAAGAATACCTCCCAATGATCCTAAGTGAGCTACAGCAGAATAAGGGAACCTCAGTTTCAGATGCTGAAGGTCCAGATTCCATCCTGACATTTGCAGAAATGTCAACTGATAATGACTATTGACAGAAATGACAAATGCAGGGCTCTCTCTCTAAAATTCTGACCGCTTTACTGCCAATCACTCTAGAGGTGGCACGCAGAGCCCTCTCTGCTGGCACGCGTGCCGTCGCCCCAGGTTAGATATCCGCGGCATTTCTTTCGTGAGCTTCTGTTTCCCTGCAAACGACGAAACAGAAGCTTACGAAAGAAAAAGATCTTGCCGCGCTGCCGGTGTTGGGATGCCCCGGCTCTCTCCGGCCACCTGGTCTTCGGATCTCTGTTGCACATGTGCGCACCTGCACGCATTTGCACATGCACACATTCACACATGCGTGCACGCACCTTTCAGTTCGGGCATGCATGCGCACACAGTTTGGGCACTCAGCAGGGTGGATAAAAATCAATGATTTTTTTAAAAAAATCCAAAAAATCAGATTTTTTTGATTTAAATCGGATTTTTTTGATTTAAATCGGATTTTTTTTATTTTTATCGAATTTACTTTAATAAAAAACTGTTGGGGTAAAAATCTATCGTAAGATAGTTTTCTATTTAAGATACATAAATAACTTAGTTTATTCAGCATGAAATGGAGCTTAGTTATGAAGCACGAGGCTGTATATTCTGCAACACTGGGACTATCGGTGAGTCAACAGTGGGTCAAAGGAGGAGCAGAGATGACAGTTGCTCTTTAAAAATCATGATTTAAATCGAGTTGATTTAAATCAAGCCTTTTTACTAGTGATTTAAATCATGATTTAAATTGTGATTTAAATCAACTCGATTTAAATCAAATCCACCCTGGCACTCAGTGTCTAAAAGGTTCACCATCACTGCTCTAGTCAATATTGAGTCAAAAGTCTGAATCAGAAATTTGATATGTTCTAAGTAATGTGAAAGTTCACCTCACACACTGAACCAGATGCACAGAGGTTAGAGCAGAGTTCCCCAACATTTCTGGCTTTGTGGACCGGCAGGGGGAGGGGGGCAGAGGGGATGGTTTTCATGTGTGGCCGGCAAGCGTGTGCAGCTTCATTTGCATAAGCAGAGTGCACATGTGCCTGCTGCTTGTGCAAATGGAGCATGCATGCACACACTCACCCGCTGCTCATGCAAGTGAGGATGTGCATGCGCAAACTACAGTATCCCCAGCTGTTTCCACGGCCCAATTGCAAACCCCCTCATGGTCCACTAGTGGGCCATGGCCCATAGGCTGGGGACTCCTGGGTTAAAGATCATAACCAGAATGTACATCCTAACAAGGAGGGACAGGCTTAACAGGTTTGATTTCATGATGTGTCTCGTATGTTACCTCTATGCTCCACAGATAAAGAGAATGCATTATTCTTAGGCTTTCTTAAGAATGCCTCCTTTCTATACTGCAAAATTATCCACCTCAGAATATAATCATTAGGGCTGTGTAGCATTTCAGATCAGAAAGAGGAAGTGCTTTGGAGCCTACCTAGTTGCACACATTGCCCGTGTCTACAATTTCTTAAGCCAAACACGTCTTACTTTAAGGAGTTACTGACTGTGGCCATATGCTCCAAAGCTTATGTCTTCACATCTGAAGCACTTCAGAAACAATGTCTTGCTGGATAAAATTAAAGTCCATTTAATCTAAAACTCAATCCTCCGTAGGAATCACCAAATACCTTACATTATGTACATGGCATCTGAACATTTCAATTGGGGCTTATCCTCCAAGATTTTTTTTAAACCACATTTTCTTCTGCATTCATTACCCAGCAAATGAAATAGGCTTTCAGAATCCCACTAACCTATTTTGATCCCATCAAAATGGCAGCCCAACATCGCCATTGCCAGCAACTTCCTCACTGGATGAGATAGTCTTCAAAGCCTTCTTTGAAGTTTCAAAAGCTTCTCTACTGTTACATTCATTCCATGTTCCTTCACCTTCATACTGAAGTGTCTGAGCGCTTCAATTGCTTGGTAGCTGGACGTTTACACATTTCGTTCACACCTGCAGTTTTCCCTGCTAGCTCAGGCTTTCTGATTTGAAAATGCCCCATCAGAGTTTCCTTGGGAATTTATTTATTTATCAGTCAAATTTATATGGCACCCATCTCACAGGAAGCGACTCAGGGAGGCAACATTCATCAGATAAAAACAACACATATACAAAAATATTTTAAAAATCAATATTAAAGATTAAATATGATTACAATTAAAAATGTACAAACTCCACCTCAGCAATGAAGTCATCTAACCATGTTTCCAGTTATCTGGGTCTCCCAGGCTGGTGACGTAATCAGGTCTTGAGGGACCTCCAGAGCATCAAATGGGATGGAGCTAAACTTAAATGACCTTTGCGATCATATTAAAAGCAACTGCATTCTCTTCGCTGATGATGTAAAACTATTCAGCACCACCAACAATGCTGCTACCCTTCAAAAAGACCTTGACTATGTATCAACAAGTGGCAACTTCAAATCTCAACCAACAAATACTTTGTCTTACACATTGGCAAAAAAATAAAATAAATAAAAATCAGAACATAAAATACAAGCTAAATGGACATGACCCTGTAGACAACCCTCACTCTGTCAAGGACCTTGGAGTACTCATTTCTAAAGATCTAAATGCCAGAGCCTACTGTAACAACATTGCCAAAAAGGCATTAAGAGTTGTTAACCTAATCTTGCATAGCTTCTTCTCTGGTAATATTGTACTACTAACTAGAGCATACAAAACATTTGCTAGACCAATTCTCGAATACAGTTCATGTGTCTGGAACCTGCACTGCATATTGGACATTAATACAATTGAGAGAGTCCAAAGATATTTCACGAGAAGAGTCCTCCACTCCTCTGCTCACAATAGAATTCCTTATGCCATCAGACTTGAAATTTTGGGCTTAAGACAACTTAGAACTACACTGTCTTCAGTCTGACCTAAGCGTAGTACATAAAATTATCTGCTACAATGTCCTACCTGTCAATGACTATTTCAGCTTCAACCACAACAATACACGAGCACACAATAGATACAAACTTAAGGATACAAACTCTCCAAACTCAATTGCAGAAAATATGACTTCAGCAACAGAGTGGTCAATGCCTGGAATGCACTACCTGATTCTGTGGTTTCTTCCCCAAACCCCCAAAATTTTAACCTTAGACTGTCTACTGTTGACCTCACCCCATTCCTAATAGGTCTGTAAGGGGCGTGCATAAGCGCCCCAAGGTGCCTATCATCCCTGTCCTAATGTTTCCTTTTTATTCGTATCTATTTCATGTATTCATGTTTATACTTTTATCTGTTATCTTATACACGCTTGACAAATAAATAAATAAATAAATAAAAATAAACAAACTTATTTAGAATCCTTATGGATCTAGGGGGAGACTGTACAATAAAACAGGGACCATTTTCTTTCAGCCTCTTTGGAAATGCTGGAATCTAATACTCAACTTTCAAATGTTGTCAAAATTTTCATGTCTCTTTATTTTTGAGAGGGATGGGACCAGTTTCTTGTCCATCAAACTGAAGGATAGTTGAAAAAGGCATACTATCACAGGCATCTCAGAGGAAAATAAACTATAATCCACTTTGAAGAACTTTGAGATTTGTGCGTGTTCAGACATATTGCCAATGGAACTAATCCTAAGAAAATTGTTTTCCTTTCCTGTCAAAGAATGAGTCATTAAACTGACTTTACTGGCATTATTAGTATTATTCCAATGGGTAACTAAAGAGGGGAGAGAGAAAAGCTAATTTTAATTAACCTTAAAATAGCATTTTTGTTAAGCTACCATAACTTCAATATACTTTAACCACTTAATTAAGCAATTAAGTTGATACATGTTGTTCAGTTAATGATCTTAGAATCAGCCTTGAATCGGCTGATCTATGAACTGACATTCCACTGTATCATTTAAAAAGTATTATTTTTGGAGAGGGATTTCGTCTTTTTAGTAGTTCCTAAGGGTATAAGAATCTCTTCCCTGGACATTTTGTAAAGAATGGTTGTAACAAGGACCCAACAAAGTTTACACTGAATTCTCCTTGTCCTCTAAACTCAGAAAAAAGTAACCATTCTCAAGTGGGCTTCCAGCATTTTTTTTTTCACTTTCAAACAGCAGTTTTCCTTGCGTGCCTTGGCAGTTTTTCATTTAAGTCTCTGCAGGATCCTTTGGCTTTTGGTCAATTCAAAGGAGAACACATCAGTTGAAAAACTATTAGGTGTATTAAAAAAACCCACACACTCAAATATGCACATACTGTATGCATTTTCCTTTCCATGTGAATTAAGATGAACCATAGTAGTAGAATATTTGAAACTTGCTGCATATGGAGAAAGAGAAAGAATTTTGATCTGTTGTGTATGGAAATGTCTTTCCTCTCTATTCCTCCTTTGCCTTACAGTAGATAATTCCAAATTGTGTACTTTATCACTATTAATTCAGATAGCTGATACCTAGTACAGGAAAAGGGTTTTATCATTTACAACTCTCCCATGAGAAATTATTGCTAGAAGATTTTGCAAATATACATAGTACACAGGATAAAAATAAACTAAAATATATAGAGATAGATACAGATAAAATACAGATACAGAAGGGCAATAAGTAACATTTGTCACTGCGTTCTTTTATTTACCAGCTGAGCTCTCATTTCTGGACTATCAGACTTTCCGTAGCTTGCCAAGAATCCTTATCAGTAAGCTAAACTGCGCATGTCTCTCCACCCACATTCCTTCTCCCACTTTTCTTTCTTCTCTTGCCAAGAGACATCCGGCTGCTGAGAAGTAGCCGATAAGAACTTTTTCAAAAATGTAACAATTAATTTTTAGATAGTAAGATGTTTTATTTTCTTTATAACAAATAAATGAGTTTTCTTAGAAGATATATCTTCGAGTTTTGTTTTCTTAAAGTATGCTGGCAAGGAAAGGTCTCGATCCAAGGTGCGATTATCCCAAAAGGCAGAATGGGATTAATCAGCGCCCTGACAACATTCATTTTACATGGTTTCACTAGTCTGGAGAGAATGATGGGGATATACAAAATAGCCAAGATATGGTTCAAATTCAGGATTTAAGAACATTGATTTAGAGATTCATTTCAAAATAATTGGAGCTTCAAAGATTCAATTTGATTTGATAAAAGACTTGACCTTAGGCATAATGGAAAAGCTTCAAAATGGCCCCTCCAGTTTTATGTTTTGACATAATAAGATATAAATATCAGCAACGATAGGCTCTTTAGGAAATATTCATAGTGCATAATTTCAGCAGAATAAATGTTTGAAGCATATAAGTAATCCTCTATTTACGACTGTAATTGAGCCTGCCCATTATGATCACAAACTGTGATGGTCATTAAACAAGGCGCCACGTGATTGCCTTGCTTAATGAGCCCCAGGCACCTGCAGACCACATGGTACCAGAAATGAGCAACATTTTCAGAGAGGCTACAATGAATGGGAAAGCAGGCCCAAGGCCTGCGGCAAAGCTGGAGGGGTGTGTGGGGTGAGATAGGTAGGAGGGACCACTGTAACACTCTGCAGACAATCATAAGGGTAAATCCACCTAGATTTTGTTCGCATGAATTGCAGTGGCCATGACTTCAAAACCGGGTCATAAGTAGCTTTTTTTGGGGGGGGGGGGTTCCATCATAATGGGGTGAGCTCCCGTTACTTGTCCCAGCTTCTGCCAACCTAGCAGTTCAAAAACACGTAAAAAATGCAAGTACAAAAATAGGGACCATTTTGGTGGGAATGTAACAACGCCCCGTGCGCCTTTGGCATTGAGTCATGCCGGCCACATGACCACGGACACGTCTTCGGACAGCTCTGGCTCTTTGGCTTTGAAACAGAGATGAGCACTGCCCCCTAGAGTCAGGAATGACCCCTCACATATGTGTGAGGGGAACCTTTACCTTTATCATAACTTCGAATGGTTGCTAAGCAACTAATCATAAGTTAAGGACTACCGGTACTTTTTTACTTTTTAAAGGCAGAGATAGATGTAGCAGACTATACAAAACAATGTCCCACTTATGATTTCTATTTTTAAAAAAGTTAAACTTGCCAAAAATAATGTTTAAATAATAAGCTCTTATTAAGGTTCAAAGAATCCATCCGTCTCAAGCCACCTGGTTTTTGGGGCTGAAAGCATATGATATGGCTCCCTGGCAGGGTTAGTGTGATCCGTTAACAGTGAAGTTCTTTTGACAAGAACATGTTAAGAGATTCTTGCGTAACAACAACAACAAAAAAGCCTGATAAATAAGTGCATTTTGACTACTGTGTATGCACTACATTGTAATAACAAACATAATCTGTGTAATGCAATACACAGCAGTCAAACAGCAAGCTCATTCTATTCACATTCTTCAGAAAATCCACTCTGTGCCGAAACAAAACAGATAGAAACGGGGGAGTGTAAGAGTGGAGATAATGAAAGATGAAGCTGAAAAATAACACCTGGAGACAGAACGAACAGTCAGACCAATAGACTGAAAATTAAATACTGGTAATGATAAAACAGTACAGATTTGGAGAAAGCATCCTATCAGAACTAGAACAAGAGGTAACGAGTAACAGAATATATTTTTCTTTCTCTGTGTTAGATAATACAGGAAAATTGTAGGATGCGTTTCGAAAGGGTTCATACTGAAGGAGAGCCCCCTCAACCAAATGGTATATAACCTCATTTATACTGTACATTGCACTCTTATATAAAAGATATAATCATAAGGCCCTTTCTCCTACATCTGTACGTCTAAAAGGGAACTTGGCATTTGTAATCTTCTGCTGTAACCATTGTAACCACAAAATGTACCAAGTTGTATGCCCTATGTATCACAAAACTACGAACTTCTGCTTTTGTACTTTTCCAGTGAATCTCCCTTAGAATTACCTATCTGTATGCACAATGTATTATCCATAAGCGGAACTGAATATGCTATGTCACTGTCAAATCTCAAGAACCTATAAAAGTCTGCCTTAGGGCGTGGTTCGGGGCTCAGTCCTTGGCAGGAGACTGCACTGAGCCTATTGCTAGCAATACTCAATAAACCTGTTTTCTCTGGATCTCTGTGGTCTTGTCTCCTGACTTATTTACAGGTACTGATTGGGATTAGTAAATCCCGCTTCATTTCTGGCGAGCCAGCCAGGAGGCAACGGAATTTTTAAAATTCCTCTGGACCGTCACCACGCTGTGGGAGGGTCTCGGAGGCTCGGGGAACCATCCCGGGCGCCATCGGACATCTTTTAGTCTGAGGGACTTCCCTGTGGAGCCGGCCCCTTCGCAGCCTCGGTTGACGCCTCCAAGAACCACTTGAGGGAGACCAAGAGACCAGGAACACTTCAATCCAGCTGGAAGGAAAAGAAAAGAAGCCTGCAGGCAAGTATCTGGGTCCCTGGGAAGAGGTAATAACTATTAGCCTGTAGATAGGGGAAGGCCTGATCACCCTCCCCTCGAGGCTAAAGGTGGGGTCAGGGGGACCCCTAAGGGAAGTTTGTCTTATATGACAGGTGCAGAGGGCACCCTTCCCTAAAGGTTAAAGGTGGGAGGTTTGTCTGGTGTGACTGGTGTGAGTGTTCCCCGCGGTTCTGTTCAGTGGCCGTTGAGAGTCCGGGACTGGCAGCCGGGGAAGTGTGATTGAGATCCCTTGGTGTTTCTCTGGGAAGGAAGGACCCCTTACCTCCTTCTCAAACCCCTTTTCCTACTTGTCTTGTCTGGTGCCCTGGGTGGAAGATGGGTGGAGGAGAAAGTACGCCACTTACCCCTTTGGCATGTATGTTAAAACATTTTAAAGATGCCTACATTAGCCAAGACTACGGCATAAGGTGGAGCAGGCAAAGGCTAAGGGTTTTCTGTGAGGTGGACTGGCCAGACTTTAAAGTTGACTGGCCAGCGACAGGGTCCTTGGACCCAGGGGTTGTACTGCAAGTACACCAGAGGGTTTTCCACCCCACGTTAGGACACCCGGACCAAGCCCCTTATATCGATGTCTGGCTTAATCTGGTACAACACCCCCCCCCCCCAATGGCTACAAAAATGCAAAGCCACAAGGTGCAGGCTGTTAGTCTCCCGCACTTTGCCACACAAGAAGGGAGAAGCCAAGGCCCCAATTCTCCCCAGCTCCCCCGAGGAATTACCCAGTCCACCACCATATGTTCCACGCGGGGATGACCAAATAAGCCCTAGGGCCAGTTCCTCAGCGTCCAGCAGCACAGGAGTAGGAGCTGGTACCTTTTTGCGAGCCTTGGATGACTTGGGCATCCCTGACTCCCCTGGGGTACCGACCCCAGTTGACCGCTCCGCTCAAACCAGTTCGGATGGGGTGGAGTTGGGGGCTCGCCCAAAGGAACAAGAAGCCCGGAAAAGCGAACGGGTAACCCCCCCCCAGGGATGAATTAGAAGAAGCAGTGGGGGGAGAACCATTGCCTCTTGAAGTTAAGGAAGGCCCCATAGCTGAGCGAACTCGTTCAAAGCACACCGAACGGGGTGAGGAAGATGATCTGGCTGAGGGTGGTGTGGCCTTCCTGAATCCCCTCCGAAGGGTAGACCAATCTGTGGTTGAACCAAACAGAGCGCCCGTGATAGTCTCTGTGTTTCAACACGTCCCTTTCACTTCTTCGGACCTTTTAAATTGGAAAATGCATTATGGTCCGTTTAGTGACAAACCATCAGAGGTCACTGATTTGATTAAAACTATTGTAGATACCCATAATCCCACCTGGCGTGATCTACGACAATTAATGGGTACCATCTTTAATCCAGAGGAGAGGGAAAAGATTCGGAATGCGGCTCTTAAAATTTTAAAGGGAACTATGCCAGCCCAGGACCTGACTTTTGATCGCTGGGTGGCTAGGAATTTCCCCTCCGAGGATCCAAGATGGGACCCCTATAAGATAGGGGACCTCAGGTCCCCTTGTTGTGCAGGCAATCCAGGCGGCGGGGAAACCCACCACCAACATGTCAAAGCCTTCTTTGGTGATCCAAGGTGCCGAAGAAGCCCCAGAAGCCTTCTATGCCCGGCTGTTAGATGCCTACCGCATGTACACTCCCATTGACCCCACACAACCTGAAAATGCTCGCATGTTGGCAATGGCCTTCATTTCTCAATCTGCCCCTGACATACGGCGAAAATTACAGAAGTTGGAGGGAGCTCTTGGGAAGTTGATGAGTGAGCTGATGGAGGTTGCAAGGAAGGTTTTTGCTAACAGGGATAAGATTGAGGAAAAGAAACAGGAGCAGAAAATGCATAAGAAAGCAGAACTGCTCGCTGCTGCCCTGATGGGAAGGCCTGCGGCCCGGGATGGGCCACGAATGGGCGGAGGCTCAAGGGGCCAGGGGTCAGGGGGACCTCTGGGTTGGAATCAGGGCCAGGGGTCAGGGGGACCCCTGGGTTGGAATCAGGGCCAGGGGTCAGGGGGACCCCTGGGTTGGAATCGGGGCCAGGGGTCAGGGGGACCCCTGGCGCCAAACCAGTGTGCCATATGTAAAAGGACTGGCCACTGGAAGGGAGAATGCCCCGACAGGGAAATGGCACGTGTCAATGAAGGGAACCAGGGAGGCTTTGCCAGAGCAGACCGAGGTGGACGAGGCAGACCCTTTAGAGGGAGGGGACGTGGGACGTTTAACACCCCCCTCATTGGTCTGGCCGAAGTCGAGGAATGGGAGTGAAACAGACCGGGTTCAGCCCGCCTCCCAGAACCTATGGTCAGATTAACTGTTGGAGGCAAGCCTATATCCTTCCTAGTTGACACAGGGGCCACCCGATCCGTCATAACCAAACCCTTGGCTAAGTCCTCCCCGCATACCATCACGGTCCAGGGGGCCACAGGCCAACCAATTCAACGCCCTTTCCTCAATCCCCTAATTTGTCACACTGGGGGTAAAACAATAACCCATCAATTTGTGTATATGCCTGAGTGCCCCCTTCCTCTCTATACATTTTGGATCTTTAAAAATAGGCCAGCGCCTGCTGGGAGATCTAAAATAGATGGAGAAGTGTTTGGATCTTTAAAAATAGGCCAGCGTCGGCTGGGAGATCTAAGCTAGAAAGAGCTAGACAGAATGTCCCTTTTCTGTGGGCAGAGGACAACCCCCCCCCCGGTTTTGCTAGCTATCAGACGCCCATTGTTGTCGAGGAGCTCCCTGCCGAAACTCCAGTTCGCCTTCGTCAGCGGGCCTACCCTAGGCACATTATGCAAGCTATTCAGGAAGTCATTGATCTCTATCTGGCTCATGACATTCTGGTCCCTACTGAGTCGGCCTGGAACACCCCTATTTTGTCTATTCCAAAGGGGGATGGCCGCTTCCGCCCGGTTCAGAATCTAAAGCCAGTTAATTGCGCAACTGTGACTATTCATCCTTTGGTCCCGAACCCTTACGTAATTCTGGGATTAATCCCCCAGACTGCGTCTTGGTTTTCAGTCATAGACCTCAAGGATGCCTTCTTTACCATCCCTGTCCATAAAAGGAGCCAGCACCTCTTTGCTTTCGAATGGGAAAATCCAGCAACTGGTCGCAAACAACAGTATACTTGGACCAGGCTACCTCAAGGTTTTAAGAACTCTCCCACTCTGTTTGGTAATGCCCTTGCGGCTGATTTGGATGCCCTACGCCTTCCTGGGCCAGATGTCCTTTTACAGTATGTTGATGACCTGTTGGTCACCGGCCAGTCAAAGGACATCTGCTGGCAAAACACTTATGACCTATTGCTCCTTTTACAGCGCTTGGGCTACAAGGCTTCTCGGGAAAAGGCACAATTGGTTTTGCAAAAGGTCAGATACTTAGGCTATGATATTGAGCCTGGGAAACGCACCTTGGGTCATGAAAGGAAATAAGCCATCTGCCGTGAGCCACTCCTCTGGCACAAAGAGGAACAGAAAAGTTTCACAAGTTTAAAAACATGCTCTTATGCAAGCCCCTAGTTTAGGCTTGCCAGACTTAGAAAAACCTTTTCAGTTATTTGTAGATACTAAACAGAATGTTGCTGTTGGGGTTCTAACCCAAAGGTTGGGCACCTGGCATCGCCCTGTGGCCTATCTTTCCAAGCAGTTGGATCCTGTTGCAAGGGGTTGGCCTGCTTGTCTGAAGGCTGTTGCTGGCACTGCTCTTCTTACTCAGGAGGCTAGCAAACTAACCTTTGGGCAAGAACTTGAAATTCAAACCCCTCATGCCCTGAAGGCTGTCTTGGAAACAAAAGGCCATTTGTGGTTAACCCCCGAATGCTTAAATACCAAGGCTTAATAACCCACAACCCCATGATTGTTTTAAAGCAATCCACTTCCTTGAATCCTGCAACTCTCCTCCCTGAGCCCGATCTTGACACCACCCATGATTGCATTCAAACTATTGAGGAAACATATGCTAGCCGCCCTGATATGTCAGATGTCCCACTTCCTCATCCTGATCACACACTTTTCACTGATGGCATTAGTTTTCTCCAGGATGGAGTTCGCAAGGCTGGATATGCTGTCGTCAATTTGACAGATGTCTGGGAAGCCGAGCCCCTCCCTCCTGGGACTAGTGCACAGTTGGCGGAACTTCATGCTTTGACTAGGGCCCTTGAACTCTCTAAGAATCTGAAGGTTAACATTTACACTGATTCGAAGTATGCTTTTTTTGACTGTCCAGGTACATGGGGCATTGTATAAAGAAAGAGGACTCATTACAGCAGGGGGAAAGGACATCAAGTATGGTCCTCAGATCCTCCGTCTGCTGGACAGTGTCTGGGCCCCTCACAAGGTGGCCGGTATGCACTGTAAAGGGCATCAGAAATCACCGTCAGACACACAACTGGGTAACCATAGGGCTGACCAGGAGGCCCGCCTTGCTGCTTTCCAACCTTTCAGATTGCGGGCCAACTGTCTCACCTTATGGAACCCCCCCGACACCATTCAGCCACACTACAGCACACTTGAAATTGCCCAAGCCCATGAACTTGACGCTTCCCTACAGGGGGGCTGGTGGGTCCTACCTGATTCTTGCGTTTTCCCCCCGGGCAACCTGGCCTGGGATGTGGTCACTCAAGTACACAAGCAATTGCACCTGGGCAAGACTGCTTTGGCACATGCTCTGCTACGTGAACTGTATATCAACAAGGTCCACGGCATTGCTGCCAACGTCTGCTCCAGGTGCCACACTTGTGCAGCCAACAACCCTAGGACTGGACCCCAGCCTCCGCAGGGGCACCAGCCTAGAGGAGATTTTCCTTTTGATTCACTTATGATTGATTTTACCGATATGCCCCGCTCTGGTTCATACTCTGCTTTGCTTGTCATTATCTGCACTTACTCGGGTTGGCCAGAATGCATTCCCACTCGCACCAAGAGAGCCTCTGAGGTCACTAAGGCCCTCTTGCAGCTGATCATTCCTCGTTATGGCCTACCCTCTAAAATCTCGTCAGATAATGGCCCTGAGTTTATTCACAAGGCTACACAAAAGATTTCTTCTATGTTAGGCATCCACTGGCGCCTTCATTGTGCCTTCCACGCTAGCAGCGGTTCTTTTGTAGAAAGGGTTAATAGGTCTATCAAGGATAAACTGGCAAAGATTTGTCAGGAAACGCACCTAAAGTGGCCAGATGCTCTGCCGATGGCTCTATTTGCTGTGCGTTGCACTCCTCGCAAAGATTTGCTTGTTTCCCCTTTTGAATTACTTTATGGGAGAATCCCCAACTTAGTCCGGCCCACTGTTTCTTCCGTCGCGCAGATGGGGGACGCTATTAAGCTTAAACAGCTCCAATCGCTTAATCAAATGGTCCATAAGTTACAGGATTATGTCTTGTCTTCCCGTCCTCACTTGGTAGTAACCCCCACCCATAACATTTCACCGGGACAGGAGGTGTGGGTTAAGGAGTGGAAACGGGAACCCCTTTGTCCTAAATGGAGGGGTCCTTTCTCTGTAATTATGACTTCTCCGCTTGCTATTAAAGTTGCTGAAATTAAGCCTTGAATCCATTGGTCACGAGTCAAGGTTGCCGTGCCATCCACCTGGCTAGTGAAACCCCATCCAGCGCAGCCTTTGCGTCTTACCTTTCGTCGAGGGCGGTCCTCACCTCAGGCTACCCCTTCTGGTGACACCCCGGAAGCTGTCCCTCTACGAACGGGAGCCGAAGTTGGAACCCTTGCTAAGTCACACCGGAAGCTGACTTTCTACGCACGGGGGAAGATTGGATGAAGAAGGCCTCTTTTCTTTGCATTGAGTATTTATCTTCTTCTGCTAATGTGTTGGTTTTGCTCATGTAGGTGTGGATGCTGCTGCTGTGCACATTGTATTGACTGTGTTCTTTGTATACATTGTGTTACCGCGTGTGATGTAGTAATCATAGAAGAAGTATTATCTCGTTACCTTGTAAGTTGTCTAGATAAACCCTCCTATTATACTCTCAAGCTTAGCCCCACCATGCAGGCTGCACTGCTGGATGCCGAAAGAGCTAAACTAAGAGAACAGACAGCAGATAAGAATGCCTATAAGATATGGAAGTGGACTGAACATGGTTGGTAGGTTTGGATCTGAGTGGATGTGGATGAGCCTGCTGTTGATAAGGGTTCAAAGCAATTTGGTATGTGTTCGTTACACCCTGCGCTCTGGGAGGAAGGTCCCCTCTTCATAACCCTGATGGATGCTGCTCAGCATGGTTGTTGTTCTTTTGTTTGTTGGTATTGTCATTAACGCTCTTTATCTCTATTGCGTTCTGCTGGGAACAGGGGGGAAGAGAAGCTTGGCAGAATCGCCTTGCTTTAGATTATTTGTTAGCTAAAGAGGGAGGTGTGTGTGGCAAGCTCAATCTCACTAATTGGCACATGTCCCTTTTCAGACATGGAGAGGCTTCAACCTAGCAGATGCCTTCTCGGGATGGTTCCCGAAATTGCCTGGTATACAAGCTATCGTTGCTCTCATTGGCCTCATTGCAGCTGGATGTGTTATTTTGCCTTGCATTCTCCCTATCTTTATTCGCACAATCACCAGCACTCTATCTTTATTGGTTGAGAAGAAAGCTACCGCCCAAGCTATAGCCTGGTGGGAATATCAGAAACTTGTGGATATGGAAGAAGATAACCCCATATGTGAAACTTCGCAGTAATTGCATTACTTGGCTAAGTCTCAACAGGGGGGAATGAAGGAGAGCCCCCTCAACCAAATGGTATATAACCTCATTTATACTGTACATTGCACTCTTATATAAAAGATATAATCATAAGGCCCTTTCTCCTACATCTGTATGTCTAAAAGGGAACTTGGCATTTGTAATCTTCTGCTGTAACCGTTGTAACCACAAAATGTACCAAGTTGTATGCCCTATGTATCACAAAACTACGAACTTCTGCTTTTGTACTTTTCCAGTGAATCTCCCTTAGAATTACCTATCTGTATGCACAATGTATTATCCATAAGCGGAACTGAATATGCTATGTCACTGTCAAATCTCAAGAACCTATAAAAGTCTGCCTTAGGGCGTGGTTCGGGGCTCAGTCCTTGGCAGGAGACTGCACTGAGCCTATTGCTAGCAATACTCAATAAACCTGTTTTCTCTGGATCTCCATGGTCTTGTCTCCTGACTTATTTACAGGTACTGATTGGGATTAGTAAATCCCGCTTCAATACCACCCTAACTGAGATGCTGTTTTCCCCTAAGAATCATCTGACAAGGTATAAACGAAGGAAGAAATAGAAATCATAAAACTGAAAGGCATCAATCAGTCCAATTCTGCACTCAGTGCAGGATTCTAACTTACAACATATGCACAAGAGATGATTCTTCAACCTCAGACTGAACCAGAGGTGGGTCTCAGCAGGTTCTGACCAGTTCTGGAGAACCGGTAGTGGAAATTTTGAGTAGTTTGGAGAACCGGTAGTAAAAATTCTGACTGGCCCCATCCCCATCTATTCTCTGCCTCCCAAGCCCCAGCTGATCGGGAGGAAATGGGGATTTTGCAGTATCCCTCCCCTGGAGTGGGGTGGGAATGGAGATTTTTACAGTATCCTTCCCCTGCCATGCCCGCCAAGCCACACCCACAGAACCGGTAGTAAAAAAATTTGAAACTCACCACTGGACTGAACCCTTCAAAAAAAAAAAAAAAGCTCATCCCCCCCCCCCCCTTCTTCCCCAGTAATTGCTTCTGATATACTACTCATACTATGGCTAAAAATCTTCTTAACACTCAACCAGAATTTGTCTTTTTGTAACTAAAAATATGATTCTACAGTATATCAGACTCCTGGAAACAGTGGATATTAGATCTTGGTCTCCTTCACTGTAGCAGCTTTTTAATTATTTGCAAAGTCTACTAGTGCATCCCCTTCTCCTTTCTGAAAGCTGAACACATCTAGTTCCCTCCATTTCTCCTTGGAAGATTATTTTCCAGCACCCTTGATAACTTTTACTGCCCTTCTTTGCATCCGTTCTAGTTTCATCATATTAAAAGTCTCAGAAATACCCGAAAACAATTCTTCAGTCTCTTCTCCATCAAAATCTGGAGAGTGTTACCAAGGGCAATTAAGAGATTAAACTATTAATTTACATGATTAAATGTTAACATCTTAATTTTTTTAAAAAAGCCAAGCATTTAAAAAATTCATGGATAACTTTTTTCTATCAACTTCGACAGCTCCGGGCTGAAGAAATGTAACTAGTAGATTCATTTTGCATTGGGCAAGAAACAAGTATGTGAAATAAAACAAAATAACATTTCAGCTCTTTCCCATGTTCCCCAAGGCCTTGACAAATTATGGAAATCTTTATGCAAAACAAATTAAATGACAGTTTAACTCTCACAAGTAGGTGTGTATGTGACAATATGAATGATTAGTGTTTACATCTCATTTATTTCTGGAAGGAAAATTACAAAATGATATAATCAGTTCTAAGCAGAGGTATGATTTATCTCTAGTGTATATTTATTAAGAAGAAACTGCTTTTTTTCCCTTTAGATATTTTGATAGTATTAACTTAAAATCAATGTAAAACAATATATATATACTCATAAACATAAAGAAAAATATTCATCTCATAATGTTGTATGACTGATCAGTAAGATGGTCTTATAAAATCTTTCCCAGATATTTGCTTCATACTGTATATTATCACAGCAGCCTGGTACATACTAAAAACGAGGGGAAACATAATGTCTGGTCCCTGCTGACTATATTTCAGTACTTTGTGTTTGTTTATTATAGCTTTCTTCACCCTGCTGTGCTAGGCAGGAATTCTGTGGATATAGTTGCAGCAAATCTGAAGGTCATTGGATTGCAGAACTGTTGGTTATTATATACTTGTACAAATGGAGCAATTATGGGGAATATATTGTTACAATATTTTGAGGATCAGACTCAATGATGAATTCAGAGGCAATTTCTTCAGTTAAAGAAAAGTTTATTCATAATAGGCATTCTACTTATTCTTGTCAGATTTACTGTGAGAAGCAAGCATGAGGTAAAAGCACTCTCTATACCAAAGGGGAGGAGTCAAGGAAGGGGGGTGATTACACATGAATACATTAAAGGAGGATGAATAAATTAACCCTTTATATCCTGTACATATATACATATCTCTTGTTATAGAATAAGGCATTTACTTATGACAAATCCCCCTCTAAATGCCGATTCGACATATAACAATGATTACATTCGGATTCAGAATTATATAGTACTTGTAATTTTGATGTCAAGTATTTGTGTTGTTTAGAAGGTAAAGGTTTAGTTAATATATCAGCTATTTGTTCTGAGGTTTCGCAGTGGATTGCTTTAATGAATCCATCCTGAGATAATTGTCTCACGTGTTTAAATTTGATATCTATATGTCTGGACCTTTGACCAATGGCGTCAGATCTTGATATTTCTATAGCCGCCTTATTATCTTCATGTATGACAAATGGTAGTATTGGATTCTTCCAAATATCAGATAATAAATCATTAAACCACACTAAATTATTTGAGGCTTTAGATAAACAGACATATTCTGCCTCTGTTGTGGAAGTCGCTACTAAATCTTGCTTCCCAGTGTACCAGAATATTGGGCAATCATTTAAAAATAATACATAACCTGAGGTGCTCTTTCTACATTTGATGTCACCTGCCCAGTCTGCATCAGCGTAACTGGTGATAATAGGTTCTTTAATATTATTGGGTTCTAAGAGTAGGCAGAAATCTATGCTGTGTTTTAGATATCTTAGTATTCATTTAACTGCTTCCCAATGATACATAAGTGGTTTACTTACATGTCTAGATAATAAATTAAGTGGCAGAGCTATATCAGGCCTGGTCCAATTAGATATATACAAGAGAGAACCAATAATTGATCTATATAATGTATTGTTCTCGAACTCAGGTGAAGATTCATCCATATTCCTTAGAAAATCAGTCTGCATAGGAGTATCGCAAGGTTTGGCATCTCTTAAATTGCATTTTTCCAGAAGTTCTATAATTTTATCTCTCTGGGATAATTTGAATCCCTTTCTTGTTTTATTGATTTGAACTCCAAGGTATTTGTTTACCCTTCCTAGCGACTTTAAAGAGAAATGTTCACTTAGCTTGGATACAAATAAGTCTTTCTTTTCTTTATGTTTGCCTATATACAAAATATCATCCACATAGATTAACACAAATTCTAATGATTCACCTTCCTTTCTAACAAAAAAGCAATTGTCTGCAGTTGTGGCTTTGAAATCCATATTTTTAAGCACGCTGACTAGACATTCATACCAACGCTTGCCGGATTGTTTTAATCCGTACAAGCTTTTGTTAAGTAACCAGGTCTCATTTCTATTTGTACATTGGCTATGAGGTGCCCTTACATATATCTCTTTGTCGAGCTTTGCATGTAAGTATGCAGTCTGCACATCATATTGAAAGACATCAAGATTGAGTATAGCAGCTATGACTAAAGCTGTCTTAACACTTTCGGTTCTTACAGTGGGAGAGTATGTGTCAGTGTAATCCTCAGGATATTTTTGAGCGTAACCTTGTGCGACTAATCTAGCTTTATATAATTTATTACCCTCTTCTAAATCTTTCATTTTGAATATCCATCTGGTGCCTATAATTGTCTTGTTCTTAGGGGCAGGGACTGGTGTAAATACATCTAATTCACGCAAGCTGTTCATTTCTTTTGTTATGGCTAATTCCCATTTTTCTCTTTTTTCCATGGGAAGTTTCAACACTTCCTCGTATGTGTTAGGTGTTGGTGTCTCGTCATTCACACACATTATATAATCCTTATACTTATTGGGTAATTGTTTTCTGTTACACCTGATTGTTCTTATTGGAATGCTTTCATTATTGTGTAGATACCTTGCTTCCTTTTTGGTTAATGAATCTGTTTTTATCCTGGTATGGTTACCTGTCCATGTTTTGTTTTTGTCATCATGTGTGTTATGTTCATGTTTCTCTCTTTCTATTCTGTCTTGTTGTTCAATATTTGGTTCTGTATTTTGGATTATCTCGTTAAGATGTATCTTAGACCAGTTGGCCTGTTCATGAAATACTGCTGTTCTTGAGACTATGAATTTGTTATTATTGTCAATGAATCTATATCCTTTTGTGCCTGTTTCGTATCCCATGAATCTGAGCCTTCTGGATACATTATCTCCCTTACGTCTTAATTGTTTTGGTATGTGTACGTCTGCTGTAACTCCAAATATGTGCATGTGTGATATTTTTGGTTTCCTATTGTACATCACTTCGTATGGTGTTTTATTTAGGATGCTAGACCAGGTCCTATTTTGGGTATAGTTTGAATATAGTAATGCTTCTGACCAGAATTGTTTTCCTAAACCAGCATCTTCTAATGTACATCTAATCATAGTTTGCAGTGTCGAGTTCTTTCGTTCTACTGTACCATTCTGAAAAGCAGAAAATGGGCTAGTCATGAAGTGTATCATTCCTTTGTCTTTTATCCATTGTGAGAATTCTTTTGACATGAATTCGGATCCCCTATCTGTCATGATTTGTTTTATTTTGATATTGTGTTGTGTTTCTACACGTTTGTAAAATTCTTTGAATTTTTGGAAAGTTTCATCTTTGTGTTTTAAAGTATAAACAAATCCATAACGGCTATAGTCGTCTACAATAGTTAGGAAATATCTTTTTTTGTATGTGATGGATGGTGTTAATGGACCAAACAGATCCATATGTACCAGATCAAAAATTTGGTTAGAGGTCCTTGTTGCCCTCTTTGGTTTTGGGTTTGTTCTGAGTTTTGAGGATTTACATTCTGAGCATTCCAAATAGTTTTTACAATCCTTTATTTTAACGCCATCAGCATGTTCAATCATTTTTTGTATTACAGGGAAACTTGCATGTCCCAATTTCCTATGCAACATGTGTGCACATTCATCATGAATTGGTTTGCCTATATTGGGTCTTTTGTTATTGTGTGTATCACTAGTGGGTGTGTCTTTGTGATTACAGTGTGTATTGGGTTCTTCATTGTCATTGTTGTTACTATGTTCACTGTCTATGTTGATGTCATCATCAGTGTTTGTATTAATGTTATGCAACCATTTATCTTCTGTTACAAGGAAGGGTAGGCCCCCTTCGATAACTATACTATTCAATTTAGTCCCATCCTTTTCTAGTATTGCTTTTCCCCCAGAGAAGATTATATTTATGTTGAAATCTTGGCTTAATTTCACTGCACTAAGTATGTTATGTGATATTTCTGGTATCAACAATACCCCCTCTACTTTACCTAAACCAGGTATATTTACATCTCCTTTCCCTATGACTTGAACATTTTCTTGATTGGCTACTCTTATCATAAATTTATCATTTGTGAATGAAGACAGTATTTTCTTGTTATTTGTTGTATGATTAGTCGCCCCTGAATCTATGAGCCAAGTATTGTTTTTTGAATTTTGTGTGATGACATCGTTATGTTTATCTAATCCATTTAATGATCCTGATTTTCTGTCCCTTGAATTATCTCTATCCTTTCTGCGTTCTCTGTAGTTTGGGGAGTCTCTATATCTGTATCTATCAATAGATGATTGCCTGTCTTGATATCTACCCCTATAATCACGGTTTTGTCTTTCCCTATGAAACATGGGGCAATCTCCCTTAGAGTGTTTTCTGGATCCACAATTGTAACATTCAATTGTTTTTTGGTGATTTTCTTGGAAGGTTACCCCTTTTGCCTGTCTGTGTTCTGTGTATGCATTGTATCTACTTCTCCTCAAATTATCTTCAGCTATTAACTTATTTGACAGACTTTCTATGGATAAGTGTCCTAGATTGATTGAGTCTAAGTGTGATATGTAGTTATCCCATGATGAATCTAATGAGTTAAGGATAACGCTTTTCATTGTCTGTTCTGATATTATTTCTCCTCTTAGATGTAATTCTGCTCTGGTTTTGTTTAAGGATATTAAATGTTCACTTATGGTGGTTCCAGATCTTAATTTGGCTGAAAAGAAATCTTTAGACATTCTAGTGGTTGTTGCTACACTTTCACTATGAAACAATTTAAACATGCATTGAATTATTTCTGAAACAGTAAGATTATGCTTAATACTGTAGTACATGGCAGGTGATATGCTAGAAATTATTAAATAGAATGCTCTGTGATGCAGGCAGTCCATTTTTAGAGTCCAAGGTCTTTTGGGAGGATTGGTTATAAAAAATAATAAATTTTCTTTCATAAAGACAACCTGAATTTGTTGACACCATTCCTGTAAATTGATGCCATCAATTCTAAGTTTTGGGAAATCACTAGGTAGATTCCCAATATTACTATTCCCACTACTTACAACTGTGGGTAGTCCATGGTCCTGTAGATGTTGAAAATTGCAGAATGGTGTGGGTATTCTGCTGATGAGCTTGAAAGGTTCTCCTTCTTCATAAAGTTCATTGTAGTTCTCTGTGTTCATCTGCGCATGCGTGTTGGTCATTTCTCTGCTGAAGCCGCTGGGAGAGGTTCTCTTTGCTGTAGCTCCCTCGTAGTGCTCTCCTTCTGATGATTCGGTCTCCGGCTCGATCTTGGGTGTTCTGCTGGCAGCTGTGGTTCGTTTCTTTTGTATTTTTGCATTATTGGCTTTTATCGATTCTTTTGAAATTGTTAGACTTGTGCCAAACGTTTTAAATATTTTTCTCATGGGTGTTTCGATTTCTTGTTCGGTGGATGATTCCTCTGTATCTGTTTCTGACTCTTCAGAAGAGTAAATATATTTTTTGCTATTTTTTATGTTTTTTCACGCCAGAGTTTTTGAATGGTGCATTCTGATTGGTTCAGCCGTGTTCATTTCTGTGGCCGGTTGAAGAGAAGATGGCTGCCTTTCAAAATTTTGAGCGGGACCTCTGGTCTTGCTTCTGGTTATTTTTTCTTTCGTTGTAGGTTCGCTCACCATTTTTGTATTTTCGGGTTTGGCTTTTTCAATGTCTTTTTCTCTCGCTGCTCCGTTTTCTTCCAAGAAGCCTCGGAGTTCCGCGATGAGTTTGTGGTCATCTTTTTGACTTTTTATTAGCCTCAGTATCTCCGATCTGAGGTCTTTGTCTTTTATTTTGTTCTCTTCTTGGTTGTCGGTTTCATCTGCTGTTTCTTCGATGTCTGTGGTGTTATCTTCAGATTCTTTGATTGTTGTATTTATTGGTTCGTCGATCATTTCTTGATCTGTTTTTGTTTCTTTATCATTTGCCCTGGTATTGGGTCTTTCTTTTTTATTCTTGAGGTTTTCTTTCTTAGGCATGTTGGATTTTATTGAGTCAGTTCAAACCATCCTCTGCTACCAGCTTGTTACAATATTTTGAGGATCAGACTCAATGATGAATTCAGAGGCAATTTCTTCAGTTAAAGAAAAGTTTATTCATAATAGGCATTCTACTTATTCTTGTCAGATTTACAGTGAGAAGCAAGCATGAGGTAAAAGCACTCTCTATTTATATCAAAGGGGAGGAGTCAAGAAAGGGGGGTGATTACACATGAATACATTAAAGGAGGATGAATAAATTAACCCTTTATATCCTGTACATATATACACATCTCTTGTTATAGAATAAGGCATTTACTTATGACATATATCTGCACTATTCTGCATCATTATACTTCCCAATTAAAAGGACAAGCCTGCTCAAGATTCATTCTTAGTGTTAGAATCCAGATAATTTTCTTGGTAGGTTTGTAGAACTGGTTTGCCCTTGGCTTCTTCAACATCAAAGGCCAGTCTGCTGCCTTGGACTTCCCAAGCAATTCCTTATCAAGTATTAACCAGGACTAACTTCTTGAAAATCAGTCATGTTTGGCCTAATATATTGTACACTGAAGTATATATTCAGGACTATCCTTTCACAAGAGATGTGCTGAATAAAACATAGATATAATAGCAAAAGCACTTAAACTTATTTATTTATTTATTTAGGGAATTTATATTGCCTCCTATTCGCACATGACAACTCAAGGTGGCTTACAGAATATAAAACCCCATATAAAAACAATAAAACTAATAAAAGAGTCATATAATAAATTAATATACTAAAATCACCCCCCACCCCCTGCCTCGGCGACAGCACCTCAAACAAGCCATCCCGCTAAGGGTTCCCCAGACCCACTGGCAGAACCAGGTCTTCAGCATCTTCCAGAAGAGTGCAAGAGTGGGGACCATTCTAATCTCTGTGGAGATGATGTTCCAGAGAGAGGGGGCCACCATGGAGAAGGCCCTTCTTCTGGGTCCCACCACTTGTATCTCCCTAGGGGATGGGACCAGCAACATTCCCTACCTCCCCACTCTGATGGGTTGGGTAGATGTGACCAGCAAGAGACGGTCCCTCAGATACCCTGGTCCCAAGCCATGAAGGGCTTTAAAGGTGACAACCAGCACCTTGAATTGCACCTGGAAAATCAGCAGCCAATGCAGCTCCCACAGGAGAGGTGATACATGTACACAAAACCATGCAGGCCACTGCATTTTGCACCAACTTCTGGAGCTTCTGGATGCTCTTCAAGGCAACCCTATGTAGAGCATGCTGCAATATATATCATTTCACAGTGCTTTACAGCCCTCTCTAAG
The DNA here is from genome assembly GCA_022577455.1 of Arizona elegans. Lineage (NCBI taxonomy): Eukaryota > Metazoa > Chordata > Lepidosauria > Squamata > Colubridae > Arizona > Arizona elegans. The sequence goes on along the minus strand of JAKOOJ010000001.1, from coordinate 195,854,565 downwards.
CAGTTTACAGAGTCATCATATTGTCCCCAACAATTTGGGCCCTCATTTTACTGACCTTGGAAGGATAGAAGGCTGAGTCAACCTTGAGCCGGTCAGGCTTGAACTCCAGGCTATGAGCAGAGTTAAGACTGCAATACTGCATTCTAACCACTGCGCCACCATGGATATTATGGTCTTCGACGGCATAGTCCCCTAATCTTTACAACCCACACATCTATTGAGGCCTATTTTTTTCATTTCTAAATTAGAGGCAGATTGCAGGAAGAAGCATCTCCAGAAATGTATCGTCATTAGGCAGCTTCAAACACTGCAGCACAACTTAAAAATCAAATATTTCTTTTTGTAATAAGCAGAATTACTGCTTGAACTGAGGCCTATAGATGAAAGTCATGCAATTTTCTCCAATTCTCTAAAGAAAAGCCATGCATCTCTATTGGTAAAATACATGTTTTGTAACTACATCAAAGGCAATCTTCTGAAACTGGCTGAAGAAGTCAGTTTGTGGACTGGCTTCTAGTGTGATACTTGCTACCTTCTTCCCAGGTAAAGGGTTTGTTCAGCAGAAATTGAGAAGGACAGGAAGTGTAGCAACCAGGGCATGAATCTAGTGTATTTTAAGAGCATCTGAATCTCATTCAAAACAAGAAAAACGTCTTATCAGTAGCAGATCCCATTATACCTAACTTTTCTAACCTCACTAATTTTTAAATTTTATCCGCTGAGAAAATAAGTTATTCTTCTCAGATACCACAAAGAACCTTCCGCTATTTTTTGCTCAATATCTTCTTGCTTGCTTTTGTTGCCCAGTTGTAACCGTAATGCTCTTCACTTTCAGACTAACCCAACCATTTTATAACCATCTTGGGAAAGATCCAGAGCTATGCAGTTCTGTGGATTTCACTGCAATAAACAGAGATTGTACGCAGATGCTTATGATGAGAGATTTGATTGAGAAACTTTGCCGACAATGCAAGATTGGAAAACCAAAATGGGAGACTATACAGCAATAGAGAAATTGACTGTATATTCACAACAAAATCCAAACCAAATGCAAGAAGGAATGGCTCCCTTACTTAACGAGGCCAGCTAAGATATTAGAATACGGCACTCGATGAACAGAAATTGAATAAAAGAAATAAACCAAAAATACTCAGATATAAGCATCAACGGTAAAATTTTAAAGCAAAGGATAAATATTTAAGTAGCAGTGTTTGGGGAAAAAATGAAGGAACAGGAAAGTTCACTACTGAATGCTCTTTTTTAAAATGCATTTTTAATGCACTATATTTTACTGCTTGCATCTCTATTTTTGACCTCCTGCTTTTGTGCGATGCTTATACAATAATATATAATAAGAGCTTAACTCAGGTGCTGACCTTTAGCTGAGAAAATTCTTGCGCACAGTCTTTTAGCAATAAATCAGCTTAACTGAACCTTCACATGTGAACTAGATCTTTCGTGCCTGACAGTTCTTGTCATTTTCAGGTGAACAAAACACGTCCTGATCCATCATCTTTGTTTATAAAATCAGTGTATTATTAAATATCAATGATTTTGTATCTATGAAACCCCATTGGGTTTTATAGCATTGCTTTATAAGTAGGACTTCGAACAGTTGTATGTATTTATTTTTGCTCCACCTTTATTTAAGTGTTTTTCTATCAAAGCATCTGGTCTACCCCAATATGGGAGGGAGCATACTGCTTCCCTTTCGCCTTTCAGCTCCAATCCAGGAGCCCTCAAGCAGTCGCATTCATGACAAATCATTTTATACCAAATTTATATTTGCTGATAAAGAAATATATGTGGCTCAGAGGTTAATACAACTGCCTAATATGCAGGCAGCCCAAGTTCGAATCCGAGTAAGGGTATGGCTAGCTGATGAGAGCTAAATAGCTTGAAATAGATCTATACTTTATTTTTTTATCAGCAAATATATATATTTGATATATAACTGATTGGTCCTCATCAGTTAGCCACACCCTTACCATATATTCCCTCCCCGTAGAGGCTAAGTATTTGCTTTCTTCTTTTGTCGTAGGTTTTGTGTGTATTTTTCTCCAACTGGGTATTTTCCTACGTAACCAAGTTTGCAGCCATAGCTCAGTGAAATCACATCCACTATCCTGGCTTAGCCTCTTTGGAGACTTAGCCTCTACGGGGAGGGAATATATGGTAAGGGTGTAGCTAACTGATGAGGACCAATCAGTCCAAAATAGATCTATATTAATCTCCCAATAGGCAACAAAATGTTTGCTTGCTGTCTGAAGAAGCCTAGGATAGTGGATGTGATTGCACCTTGGAGAAAAAGTGCCTCCATAATTAATTAATTTAGGCTTCTTTTCTCCCACACATATATGTTTATTTTCCTCCCTTTATCCTTGGTTTAGTTAAGAGTTCTGGGCTGAGAGTCAGTTCTCATTATCTTCTGCAGTTAACTCAGAAGATCTCTTTAACCTCCTATTCTTCTTACCTTCTATTTATTTATTCCACAATACTTTTAAGTCTCTACTTTTTAGATATTTTAACTTTGGCTAAATTTGTTTCATTTATCTCTTTCTCTATCATCTATCTCTAAACCAACAGTACAATGGAGGTTTTAATATTATGTACTCTCATTGGTTTAAGATCAAAACCATTATCATAAAACCAATATTTTGATGTGAGTTGCAGCAGTTCTTTTGTAATGCCATGTTTAACTTTTGATGAGAAAGCCCAATAATTTCATGCTTGTAATATTGACATCCTAAATTGTATTTAATATTGAAAGTTCTTTTTTAAAAAAATTCCTCTATTTTTAATATTATAAGCTAAGTAATAGAATTATTTTTTAAAAAAAAACTAAATAAATAGAATGTTAATAATCTCTCATCATATTCACTGTACTGAATGTGCATCTTTATAACAATATAATAAGAAGAGAAAAAATCTCTAGACAATTCACAGTAGCATAAATATATTCAGCTTATTAAAATAGCAAACATTAAAATCAATCCAAGCAGCATTCAAAATAAAATGGTTAAGTAATTTAAATGTTTATTGCAAAAATCCAGTCTTGAGCTAATAAGGGTATAAATTATTGTCACTTGCCCCAAAAAGCACCACAACTGGTAGACACAACGACGCTGAGCAAAGAAATCTCTGACTATCTGATGATCCAGTTAAAGCCATGAGTTCAAAAGCAACTCAAGTCATCAATCTGCTTCTTCCACAGCCCCCAACTCCCTACAACCTCTCTAATGATTGTGTCCAAACATCAACTGCAATGCAATTTCAACTTGTTTCATCCCATCCAGAATTTATGGCATTCAGATGCCAAGAAAGAATCTTCACTGTCTCTCTTGCCCATTTTAGGATAGATATCAGGGGTGGGTTCTACTTACCTTTACTACTGGTTTTTGCGAACCACTCCGAACCGGGGGCAACCTACCACTGATAGATATGCATACTAAAGGTATATCTATGCAAAATTGATGGATACACTCCACCAGTAGTTTCATACTCAAATATCAAAGGAGGATGGGGGAATTCTATGGCACCTATGCATACAGAGTAAAGAAGATAGCCTTGGTAGAAAGATACAAGAATTGTTGCCTAGGCAAAGGGAGATGAAACATTTTTTAAGCTCTGAGAAACAAGATAATATCTGGAAGCAATTCAGGCAGATGCCACTCTGATTCACTGAGGTATAAGAAAGGACGGAATTACAGCACAATCAGACTACAACATTCTGTTGTTATAGCCAATCTCAAGTGTAGTTCTAGTGTTCCTATGTAATTGATTTTCTGATCCAGTCTATTTTGCAGGAATGACACCATGTTTAATCATCATGGACTCAATCACTTATTCTCCCCACACATACACCCCATTTCTTACTGGAACTGCTGATTTAGGAAGAAGTAGAACAACTGCAGAGCAACATCTTCCAATTCTTGCAGGCGGTCTAAAAAGATACTAATAGTTGATGATTCCAAATACTCCTGAGGGATCTAATTTTTACAGAGGTCAATCACCAGACGTCAATCAGTAGTGAGGGTCTAAATCCTCACTAAAAGGTTCTAGATACTCCAATTTATTCAAGGTCCTTTGCAATTGCAAAGATTCTGGAATCTTTCCTAAAAAGTGAAGATTTGAGACTTGGCAGAAATTTTCCAACATTGTTGGGTTGAAAGATAACCTCTTCAGATGAAGTGCTTCTATCTCAGGGCAGAAAGTAGCACCTCCTCCCTTAGAGGCACCAATCACCTCTAAATCCCAACCGTTCACTTCTTCCTTGCATTATGGTAGCAGTTGCAGCAGATATCCAACACACACATTAATGCTGCCAAAAACCTATCCATTTCTCAGAGTCCACAAGATTTAAAGAGTTGTAATGTTTACTCATGTTATGGAGTAACATAAACAAAGGGGGAAAATGTAACTGTGTCAATATAATCAAAAGAAGAAATTAATATAGAAAAATGACTCAAACAATCTAAAACTGCTGGGTGGAATTCACACTCTCTCCCCCTCCCTCCCTCCCTCCCTCCCTCCCTCCCTCTCTTTCTCTCCTCTTCTTTGTAAAATAAATTTTGTGGTTTCCCGTTTTTTTAATCTGCATCTTCAGGATTTAGAGTGTTAGACCAAGATTGAATAAACCCAGCTGAACTTCTTCAGTCAACCTCGTAGTAGAGTCATTTAAGTCTGTTTCTGTCCTAAATCATTAAACTGATTGTTTATATTGATGTGTAAACCCTACTCTATCTCACAGGAATCTTTTGTAAACATAGAAAAGCAGATGGAACAACTATCCATAGTTCCTACAGCTTCTATTTAAGCTGCAAGAGGACTTAAAATTCTTTGGGTGTCTATACTCACAACAATGGCTTCTTGTAGAGAAAAAGCTATACATTTTCTCAGTGGGATATTTATCTCCAGTAGAGAGAACTCAATAGATTGAGAAGATGCAATACAATAATGTGTACAGAAATGGATCTCTAACAGAATGATCCTGATGTGTGTGAAAAAACTCCTTTCCGACCTAATATACCATATCAGAAAGACTAAGAACAATCTTACCATATTTTTCGGACTATAAAACGCTCCAGACTAAAAGATGCACATTAGCTTTAGAGGAGGGAAACAAGAAATAAAATCTGCCTGTTCGCCAACACAGCCCATTTGCCTCCATGGCCCGTTCACCGCCGTGGCTCGTTCACCACCACAGCCTGTTTGCCACCACAGCCTGTTCACCGCCACAACCCGCAAACGGGTGGCAGCGATAGGTGGCAGCGGCAATGATCCCTGCTGCTTGGAACAGCTGATCAGTACTGCACCAACCCCCTCCCCCCCCACAATATTCTCTCTATAAGACCCACTTTTTTTGGGGGGGAAGTGCGTCTTATAGTCCGAAAAATATGGTATTTGCTTAGTGCCTCTTCAATATTTTTCTGGGAGATTTTCTGGGAAATCATCAGATTTGCAGTACACATGTACCAAAGTTAATGATGGCTCCACAGCTAAGGTTCTTCCATCAATCTAAATGTTTTAGATCTGATTTGCATCTCATCAAGCATCATAAGCATAACATAGAGCCAGTATATAAATGCTACAGACAAAGAAAGAGTGAATGAAAGTGGATTTAACTCATGAAATGAATAAAGATGAAAAAGAAACTGTGAAATAAGAATGTGCCTCTCTCATTTTAAACTCAGAGAACAACTGCTAGAAAGTAGACAGGTGAAGCAGAAAGCTACTCTTTTCAAAGGACAAAAGAAACATTTCACCGAGATCATAAAATTCTCTTTGGGCCTTCATGACAAATTCTCTAATTGATAAAAAAAAAGAAGGTGCCTTAGCTTGTACTTTTTTATAAGTTAGAAAATAACTCACTTGTCAGTTTGTGAGAGTGGCACATTACCCTGTCAAATGAAAAAAAGGCTACATGAAAAATAAAATAAAATAAAATTACAGTGTCACTATGGAGATATATATATGTTTTCTCAGGTTTTCGCGGGTGTTTGTATGTAGGTCTCATTTGTCATCTTCAGGCTGGTGTTCTCGGCTTCGTGCTTCCAGGAGCAAATCATCCCATCATTGGTCCTGGAAGCACGAAGCCGAGAACACCAGCCTGAAGATGACGAATGAGACTTCGTCGAAACGTCGCCAAGACACTTCCAATTTTACGTGGGAGAAGACCCGAATAACCAAAGACCTACATATATATTTTGTAGCTGGAGCTACAAAAAAAACCTTGGCTACGTAGGGAAAACCTGGCTAGAAGAAAAACACACATAAACCCTACGAAGAAGTAAGAAAATTGATACTGTACCTTTACAGGGAGGATACATGGGATGTGGGTGTGGCCTACTGATGACAGCTAACGAGCTAGAAATGGATCTATTTAGGTCTCCCACCTAGCAGTTAGAGCTTGCTGGGTGTTAGAAAGGAAAAAAGCCCAGAACTGAGTAGATGTGATTCTACTGAGCTGGAGCTACAAAAAAACCTTGGCTATATAAAATGGGGTGAGCTCCCGTTACTTGTCCCAGCTTCTGCCAACCTAGCAATTCGAAAGCACGTAAAAAATGCAAGTAGAAAAATAGGGACCATCTTTGGTGGGAAGATAACAACGTTCCATGCACCTTTGGCGTTTAGTCATGCCGGCCACATGACCACTGAGACGTCTTCGGACAGAACTGGCTCTTCGGCTTTGAAACGGAGATGAGCACTGCCACCTAGAGTCGGGTACGACTAGCACATATGTGCGAGGGGAATCTTTACCTTTAAGGGCATCTTTATTTTTAAATTGGGTTTAAAATGGTTCAAATAGAAAGCATAATGAAGGGATTGTTTTAGTGTTCTAAGTGACATGTCATCTCTAGAGCTGTGATCAAAATGAAAAGTGTGGATTTTTGTCCACTGTGTTTCATGTACCATCACCTAGAACAATCTGCCAACACACTGACTGACCGACATGTCATAAATTAGCATGTTATTGCCAATTACGAGTCACTATGTCTCCCTCCAAACCAAGCTATCTGTTAGAAATGCACACTTTCTGCAATGTTTTGATAACAATACAATTATTTGTTGTATTCTTTCCTATTATAACATAGCAATTAGGTGCTCCGCCAATTTAGGTCTCTGACCAGCATACACAAAATGCAAAATGCTTTACAATATATAATATAATGTTACTGTGTGCATAGAAAGAAAATCTAGTGTCTAATACAAAGAATTCAGCCCAGACACTAAAAGCTCAGGAAGCAAACTTTATTTCTTAGTGTAAACATTAGGATTATCATAGCATACTTTGCAGGAAGTGAACTGCAATTCATAAAAGCTTATGTGTTTTCATAAAATTTCATAAAGTGTATGCCTTTAAAAGGGCTCCACTATGAATACCTTTTGATTTTTAGGATTCCCAAGGGACACATTTCCTCTGGACTAGTAAGTACAATATTATGTTTCACATTCTCCTATGAAAAAATAAAGCTACAATTCGGTCTTGCAGGCTCCAGTTGGGATTAGCAATGGGGAATGTTTACCAGAGTTAAAATTTGATGCAAAAACAATCTATAGGAGGATGAAATTGTTGAGAAAATAGAAAATGAGGAGAGTAATCAGAAAGGGGGGGAAAGGGGGAAGGAAAAAAGAAAAAAAAATTGAGTGGTGACCAATAGGTTGTTTGAGACCAGTAGGAGAGGAGATAATACACCCAAATATTATTAATTTTAGAAATATTCTTAGATATAAGGATATATTAACAGATATGGGGGAATTGAAAGGGAAACAAGAAATAGAAGAGCAAGGGATTGAGATGGATTGGTATACACATATGCAAATTCAAACAAGATATGAAAAAGATGTGAAATTATATGGGTTCTATTTAGAAATGACAGATCTGGATAGGATACTCACAGGAACAGATGATAAAATAATTAAAAATATAAATAATTACTTACTTAGTATTGAATTAGAAGAAGAACAGGTAAAAGAAACAATGATAACTTGGGCAAAAACATTTGGATACTTAATTGAGCTAGATAAATGGCAGCAGCTATAGGAAAGTAATTATAAATTAACAATGTCCACATAATATAAAGAGAACCAATATAAAATGTTTTATAGGTGAAAAATGGCGAAAATGTTTAAAGATAAATCAGCTAAATGTTGGAAATGCCATCAAATACCAGGATCGTATTATCTTTTGTGGTTGACATGTTCAGAAGAGAAATTATTGGAGGAGAATTAAAACATGGTTAGAAGAAATGCTACAACAACATATAAAATTAAAACCTAAGCTGTTCCTATTGGGTATTCTACCAGAGAAAACTAGTAAAGAAAATATATATTTGATTATACCTGTAATAATTGCACCGAGGATAGTATTTGCGCAAAGATGGAAAGCAGAGAAAATCCCTTCAGAGGGGGAAGTAATTTAAAAATATTAGATTGTGCAGAAATAAATAGCTTGACTTTGATAATTAAAGAAAGAGAGGAATCGGAATATTTTAAGATATGGGGACATTTTTATCATTGGTTAGAGAAGAGAGAGATATATAGGGTAATGTTGAAATGAAACAATGGAAGAAGAAAGGGGAGAGTGAAGATAGATAAATGTATCAATAGTAAGCAAGAAATATGGGGAGAATGTTATAATAAATGAATAATGTGGGGAGAATGTTATAACAAATGAATGGAAAATGTTAAGAAATGATGAATATCGGAGGAGCAAGAAGACGAAGTCACAAAATATGTATCTAGATGATACACTGAATGATTGATTATGTATTGTATGTATGTTTGTTTATAAAAATAAAAAAAAAGGAGAGGAGATAAATTTAAGATTAAGGATCCAAAAAGTTAATAGCAGGTAGGACTGCAATTTAGGGAAGAAGAGTCACAAGGGAAAGAAACAAGAGCTAAGGGTGAAAACAGGAAGAGGAAAGCATGTCATGAAATATAAATGGAACAGAGCCAAAAAGGCTTGGTGAAATACAGGGCCGAGAGCAAGGATCAAGACCAGTGATGGTGAACCATGTCAAAAATTTAGAAAATGCCTACCTTGACTCTGCAAACAACTCTCTATCTCCCTCCCCAACATCTAGACCACCTTGAATAGTGGCATTCGGTGGCAGTGCGAAGTTGAGCCCAAACTAGAATCCTGGGCCTCAACTTCAGTTCTAGTGCCACCCACTGCCACTCAAAAAAGATCACCTTGTTTCATTCCCCCAAATACATAAGTTTTGGGGAATGGTACCATTGCCCTTGCAACCCAATGTTCCAGTGGTGGATTTCTAATTTTTTTACTACCGGTTCTGTGGGTGTGGCTTGGTGGGTGTGGCTTAGTGGGCATGTCAGGGGAAGGTTACTGCAAAATCCCCATTTCCTCCTGATCAGCTGGGACTCGGGAGGCAGAGAATAGAGTGGACAGGGCCAATCAGAATTTTTACTGCCAGTTCTCCGAACTACTCAAATTTTCCACTACCAGTTTTCCAGAACTGGTCCAAACCTGCTGAAACCCACCTCTGTAGTGTTCCCCAGGATGTGCTACATGCTGCTTACCTTCAGGCAGTATTCTGTTCACAATCCACTGCAGCCTACCTGGATGGCATGAGGCCTTCATTCTTGAAGTTGTTTTGGAGAATGCTCTTTCACAGTCTCTGTAGCCTCCAAAAATTGCACAAAAGCACGTCCCCTTCTCATGTGATTTTCTGTGACTCTGGAGGCTATGCAAAAGCACGGCCCTCTTGTATGATTTTGGAGAACATGCAAGAATCATCCGGGTCTCAGGTGGCCTCCACAGTCTCCAAAAATCACAAAAGAACAGGGTGTACTTTCAAGATCAGTTGTTGTCAGCTGTTGGCAAATGCTACATGTCACCCAAAACATTGTGGCATGTCACTTTTGACATGTGCATCACATGTTCGTCATAACTGATCTAGGCAGAAAGGTGAATAGGTGTCATGGCAAAGAAGAAGTTGATAAAAAGAAGCTGTTGTAAATTTGAGTAACATTAATATAACTTTAGTAACATTAATATAACTTTAGTGGTTGACCACTAAAATGTGGATTTTCTTTCTTTCTTTTTTTACCCAATTTCAACATGAGGGGTGGGTCCATAAACTGATCCTTTGGAGTCTACCATCTGAGTGAAGGCAATACTTGCCACCAATTTTTTTTAAAAAGGAATTTAAATTTATTTAAAAAGCAACATGCACAGGAACTGGGAAGAGTTCTTCAGGGTTGTTGCAAAACTCAGAGCTTAGGCCTAGGCTGATATCAGTTTAATAAGGCTGCTACACTTGCTTGCCATATTAGAATAGAATAGAATAGAATAGAATAGAATAGAATAGAATAGAATAGAATAGAATAGAACAGAACAGAACAGAACAGAACAGAACAGAACAGAACAGAATAGAATTCTTTATTGGCCAAGTGTGATTGGGCACACAAGGAATTTGTCTTGGTGCATACACTCTCAATGTACATAAAAGAAAAGATACATTTGTCAAGTATCATAAGGTACAACACTTAATGATAGTTACAGGGAACAAATAAGCAATCAAATCATATTAGGAAACAGTCAATATAAATTGTAATGATACCAGCAACAAGGTTACAGTCATACAGTCATAAGTGGGAGGAGATGGGTGATAGGAACGATGAGAAGATAGTAATGCAGACTTAATAACTAGTTTGACAGTGTTGAGGGAATTATCTGTTTAGCAGAGTGATGGCATTTGGGGAAAAAAACTGTTCTTGTGTTTACTTGTTCTGGTGTGCAGTGCTCTATAGCATCATATTGAGGGTAGGAGTTGAAACAGTTTATGTCCAGGATGAGAGGCGTCTGTAAATATTTTCTCAGCCCTTTTTTTGACTCGTGCAGTATACAGGTCCTTGATGGAAGGCAGGTTGGTAGTAATTGTTTTTTCTGCAGTTCTAATTGTCTTGTTGGGTTGCAGAACCAAACCAAACCAAGACAGTTATAGAGGTGCAGATGACAGCCTCAATAATTCCTCTGTAGAACTGTAGCAGCAGCTCCTTGGGCAGTTTGAGCTTTCTGAGTTGGTGCAGAAAGAACATTCTTTGTTGTGCTTTTTTGATGACGTTTTTGATGTTAGGTGTCCATTTTAGGTCTTGAGATACGGTAGAACCTAGAAATTTGAAGGTCTCTATTGTTGATACTGTGTTGTCTAGTATTGTAAGAGGTGGTAGTATGGGAGGGTTTCTCCTAAAGTCCACCACCATTTCTACCGTTTTGAGTGTAGAAACCAGATTTGGTTGGCTGGTCTATGGTTTGACCAGATTGTTCTGGTCACACCACGAGGCTAATTGTTCAACCTCCCGTCTGTATGCGGATTCATCATTGTCTTGAATGATTGTGTCACTGTTTGTCATTTTGCCTTTATATCCTTCTAAAACCTATGAGTATCTATGTCCACATACACATGCATGCTTACATTTGTCTGTATTATGTCTAGATGCATTGCAAAATAATAGAGTTGCACCTCTAGAGGAGTAGGCTTATGCTCAATGTTAATTCATTGTGAGAAATGTTAAATGACCCATACAGACAGAAATACCTGTATTGTTCAACAAAGAATTTACTAACTCATCAGTTTGTGGAAAAAGTTCATTGATTTTCATGATTTCCCTTGTAATTTTGTGTTTCTCCTGGCTATTTTGTACTAACATCCAAGGTGCTAAAATAAAAAAAAGATGTATTTGTTATGCAGTTCAACCAGCAAGGTTATTTTTTTCAACTTCAGAACTGCAACACCACTTCAGAATTGAAGCTAAGTTGCCATTTAATTATTTGTACTGCTGAACAAGACGCTGATCATCATATAATTGCTTCTTGCCTTTTTGCCTGGAAGATACTTCTGGATGTTCGTAAAGACTGGATTGTAGTCTTAAAATTTCAAATGGCCATGTGCAACAGAAGTAGTTCAGATCTCAAGAAACAACACTGGTACCATGAGTTAAAATAATATTTTCCTGGAGTCAGGCAGCATACAAGTTCAGTAAATTATTATTAAATTATTATTATTCCCGCCAATCTGATGCCATCTGCCCAAGTCTTCTGCCTTTTAGACATGATCGATTATGAGTCGAAAGAACAAGATAACTGGAAATTGTAGTTCAGAATATTGAGAGATCACGGTTTAAAAATTCAGTTATTCTAACACACACACACACCACACACACACACACACACACACTTATTTGAAGGACTATTTTCCTAGTTCCATCTACCTGACTCACAAGAGTGGAATGGCAGAGGTCTCCTCTCCTAAGGAGAGTCCATCTAATGGGACTAAGAAGGAAGTCCTTCTCTGTGGTAACTCCTTCCCTGTGGAACATCATATCAGCAGAACAGAGGTGGGTTTCAGCAGGTTCTGAGTTCTGGAGAACCGGTAGCAGTTCTGGAGAACCGGTAGCAGAAATTTTGAGTAGTTCTGAGAACCGGTAGTAAAAATTCTGACTGGCCCCACCCCCATCTATTTTCTGCCTCCCAAGTCCAGCTGATCGGGAGGTAATGAGGATTTTGCCGTATCCTTCCCCTGTAGTGGGGTGGGAATGGAGATTTTACAGTATCCTTCCCCTGCCACGCCCACCAAGCCATACCACGCCCACCAAGCCATGCCATGCCATGCCCACCAAGCCACACCCACAGAACCGGTAGTAAAAACATTTGAAACCCACCACTGCTGCAGAGATAATATTGGCCCCTCTCTAGATACTCTTTCAAAAATCCCCAAAGACATGGTTTTGCCAGTGGGGGTTGCCACAGTTATACTGTATAAAACCCATCAAGCAGTTGGTTTGATTGTTGTTGCCAGGGAGATGGAGGTTTATTGGGGCTTGTATTGGGGTTTTATTTCTGCAAACTGCTGGAGTCACCATGAGTGAGTTGAGTGGCTATAAATATTTTCTAAATAAATAAATACCCAGGCAAAGCATAGTCAAGGAAAGAAAAACAACAACGAAATGTGCTAGCTAAGATTGAAAATGGGATTGGGAAGTGACCCTCCTATCCCCTATATCTCTGAACCACCAGAATCAACAGATAGAAGAATGTACTGTGTAATGAATTCATAGACCACACCCTCACTTGGCGCAGGATTAGCTACAAACAGTGAATGTGGAACTAATTTTCCTTCCCCCCAAATTTACCATACATAATAGTTTTTTCTCCCTTTATTTGCCATGGTCCACATTTGATGCTTAGTTCTATGGTTAGAATATGGTTGGAAATCTAAGTTTGAAATATACTGGTCAGAAATTAATGGAGGTGACACCCAGCCACCCATTTAAGGAGACAGGCTAAAAGGAGAAAGGAAGGGACACAGGGCCCTTGCATTCATAAAGAGGATATAAACTATGCTTTTGGTTCTCTGATTTTTTAATTCCATAAAGTTTTTTCTTCCGGCTTTCTCCTCCTCTTTTTTTTCTTTCTGACTTCCAAAATACTTTCATTTTATGTTTTCTCTGCTTCAATGAAGCAGTAAGAACTTTAAGTCATAAGATAAAAGCAGTCATACTAAATTCACATGCATTGTCTTAAGTAACAGGAAAATTTACCATCGCCTTCGTTTTAAGATAATATTAGCACAATTATTTCAATCACATAAAGTAAGTATGAAGGGGAGTGGGAAGAGTCTGGACCATGTAAGATACTGAATGGTACACCAAGCTTTTCATTTTAAGCATGAAAAAAGAGAGCAAGTTATTGAAATAGAAATACCTAATTAAGTTTAACCAAAGCTTCAAAAGTAATGCTAAAAACACAAGTCAGTCTCTAATGTACCTCATGGAGATGTTGTGAATGGATTAGGGGGGAAAACCAGGAAAAAAACATACAAAAAATTGCTTAACACACAATCTACTTAACTACTGCAATGCTCTCTACATGGGGCTCCCCTTGAGGAGCACCCAGAGGCTCCAGCTGGTCCACAATGCAGCCACGCAGGTGGTTACGGGAGCGACATGGCGCTCCAATGTGACTCCCCTCCTGCGCGAGCTGCACTGGCTCCCGGTGGTTTTCCAGGTGCACTTCAAGGTTTTGGTTACCACCTTTAGAGCACTCCATAGTTTAGGACCAGGGTACCTACGAGACCGCCTTCTGCCACCAGTAGCCTCTCACTGACCAGTACGTTCGCATAAAGAGGATCTTCTCAGGGTGCCGTCGGCCAAACAATGTCGACTGGTGGCCCAAAGGGGGAGAGGCTTCTCTGTAGGAGCACCTGCCATCTGGAATGAGCTCCCCCTGGAGATACGGAGGATCCTGGATTTGCGCACTTTCCGCCGTGCCCTCAAAACATTCTTATTCCAGCAGGCTGGTCTGGTCTAACCTCCCTTTTAAATTGTTTTAAATTTGTTTTATAAATTGGGGTGTTTTAAATTTGTTTGTGGGCCAAAGTATTTAATGTATTTTTAAATGGTTTTTTAACGTTTGTACTATGTGTATTTTATCTCTTGGCTGTTCACCGCCCTGAGTCCTTTGGGAATAGGGCGGTATATAAATTTAATAAATAATAATAATAATCCTTTTATTCAATAAAACCATAGGATTATTTCAGAAAATTCCCACCTAGTTTTCCTCACAATATAGTTGGGTCCCTGAACTATAACTAGCAAGAGACTGAAGGATGGAGAATTCATTTCCAATCAGTGCCTAAAATTCAGTTTTAGCTGTCACAACACTACAGTGTTAAGAGAAGATGCTGCTATGCCTTTCTTACCTTCTTGCCTTCCTTACCGGTTCGGAAGTGCACGTGCTGCGCATGCACAGAAGGTAAGAAACACATTACTTTCTGCTTAAAACCAGGAAGTAACGACACCCGGGCGAGTGGGCAGAGGTTCACTCCGCCATCGCTACCAGATCGCCGAACCACCCAGCACGATCGCTACTGGATCACCCGATCCAGTCTGAACTAGGAGCATTTCACCCCTGCCCCCAGGGTCTTTTTTCTTAATTGTTCCCATTATTTTTTGCTTCCTTCTTCAGATGTATTTGTATCGCCTATCTGTAGGAGAAGAAGAGTCAGAGCTTGGGGGCAGAGTTAAGAGAGGAATCATCCTAGAATTGTTATGTTCCCAGAAATCCGCTCCCTCTCCCCCCCCCACCTTGAATTCCATTAACTCTTATCAAGCACCATTTTAGTGCTGACGATTAGTTGACTAAGTTCTTGTGTCTAGACATGAGCAATGAATCATCTTAACTGGAACTTAATGTGTGGTCCTGATTCTTTGTGCCTATTTCAGAGCAAGGTTGTATTATCTCCACAATAGGCCCTATAAAATTTCCTCATAGTCTCTTCTAAACTTAACCTTATGTATTTTTTGCCTAGACAAATCATGACCTAAGGGACCTTCCCACTTTTGAACATAGGAACCTATAAACATCATCTATCAGAACTAAATTCCTCTTAATGCTTTAGCTATCTATATTGTCTCATTCATAATATTGTGCTCCAGGCCCCAAATCTACTCCAGATCACTGTGTGCAGGGCAGAGTTTTGATGGAGACTGATCATGATTTCTCCACTCAGATAACTGAGGGTCCCAATCACATAGAACAGGAATAGCAAACCCGCAGCCCTTCCTAACTTCCTAAATGCCAATTCACAGATCTCTAGTCAGTATGGCCAAAGGAGAGGAAGGCTGATCTAGAACTGAAAGTCAGTTTTCTTTGCCTTGGTGCAGGGAAACTTGCAGTAATTTTATTCTCAATGGAAGGACTGTAAAAAGATGTGATCATGGTGAAACAATAAGGTGACCAGACGTCCCGCTTTTGGCGGGACAGTCCCGCTTTTGAGCAATTTGTCCCGCATCCCGCGGCGTTTTAAAAAAGTCCCGATTTTTCATTCTGCCTCCTGAATCCCCGCTGATGGCTAGAGGGAAAAAAAACTCTTTAAACTCTTGCCGCGGGGCTTCAAAGGGCCGACCTACAGCTGATCATTGTTAAAAAAAAATGAATAGACCCATGCCTGCAAAAATAGAAAAAACAGCCCCTGTTAACAGCTTCCGCTAGGTTAATTAGCTGCAAAAAGCTGCAAAAAGTTCCTGGAGCAGATTTCCACCCCCCCTAGCTATACTGAAAACAAAGGCGAAAGCGAAACTAAACCTGCAACATGACAAAATGAAGCAGAGAGAGATTTCTTTCTTTTTCTTTTTCTTTTTCCTCACCAAAAAAGGTAGGTACAAAACTGCAAACAATGGGAAATTTTGGGCAAAAGAGGAGAGTTCAAGATTTTAAAACACAAAAGAAAAAAAGCTCTATTTAACTAGGGAATTGTAATAATTGAGATACTATTAATAATTGTATATTGTGTTGAAAGCAGAAATGGTTAAGTTGTGGTTTGGAGGAATATATGGGGGAAATTATTTGGTTTATTATTATTGGTAAATATAATTAATTGATTTGTAAGAAATTGGATTGCATGGAAATAATTGGAATATTCATGTTCATATTGATTAATATACAAAAAAGATAGTTATATAACTAATTGATTTATATTAAAATGTTGAATTTGTATTAAACAACTGTATTACATAATTACATAATTAACCAATGTGAGGATGGATATAAAAATAGATGACAATGGGAAGGGGTATAATATAGAATAGAAGGGAAAAAATGAATTTGATTAAGATTAGAGATGAGGATGAAGGGTAATATTGTTTTTTTAAAAAAATAGATGAGGAATAAATATGGCAAAAAGGAAATATAGAAATTGTAAATTTAATTGAAATGACTAAACGCTGTTTAAATTTGTGAACCAGCCAAATATTCTGTTCAAAGAAAATACATTGCATGTTTGTATGTGTGTTTCTAATTATTGCTATTTATTCATATTTGTTCTCTTTTATTCTTTAAAGTTTAACAATTCATTCTTAATCTTAATATCTTTATATTTGCTTGGGGTTGGCTTTCTTCCCTTTCATCTTTTTTATTGTACAGCAATCTTTCTCCTCAAACCTACCACCACTCTCTTTTCTTTCCTTCTTACTTTCTCTTCCCCCCACCCTCTTTTTCTCCTCCCTACTTCCTCTTCCTTTCTCCTTCTCCTCCTCTCTTCCTCCCTCTCTTACCCTCACTCCTACTCTAATTTCCATTCCTTCATCCCTCTCTATTGCTGTATCCTTTAATGCATATGGACTACTCAGAGGGCTGAAAAAGTTATTTTTGATTGGTCCTCACACTTTTGACCAGTCCTCGAATTTATGACTGTCCTCACATTTTACATTTTTGCCCTATCTTGTCATCATGGTGAAGAGAAGCAGTTGTGAAATGAGTGACATGGTTGTTAAGAATGCTGCACGGGCATAAATGTGAGGATGGTCATAAGTGTGAGGACCAGTCAAAAGTACGAGGACCTGTCAGAAATGACTTTTTTCAGCCCTCTGGTTAGTCCTTTTGTGCATATGGACTACTCAGAGGGCTGAAAAAGTTATTTTTGACTGGTCCTCACACTTTTGACCAGTCCTCGAACTTACGACTGTCCTCACATTTTACGTTTTTGCCCTATCTTGTCACCATGGTGAAGAGAAGCAGTTGTGAAATGAGTGACATGGTTGTTAAGAATACTGCACGGGCATAAATGTGAGGATGGTCATAAGTGTGAGGACCAGTCAAAAGTGTGAGGACCTGTCAGAAATGACTTTTCAGCCCTCTGAGTAGTCCCTATACACATAGCCATGGCCACCCGGTCACATGACCAGCTAGCCATGCCCACCCAGTCACATGGCCTCCAAGCCACGCCCACACAATAAGTCACGCCCACAATGGTGTCCTTCTTACCAATGTTAAAATCTGTTCACCTTACCCTATACGCATAGCCATGGCCACCCGGTCACATGACCAGCTAGCCACGCCCACCCAGTCACATGACCAGCTAGCCACGCCCACCCAGTCACATGACCAGCTAGCCACGCCCACAAAATAAGCCACGCCCACAATGTCCCTCTTTACCAATGTTAAAATCTGGTCACCTTATGAAACAAGCCAGATAGTGGATTGTCCCATCCACAGATACATAGGTGACAACTGTCAGTCACAGTGCAGTCCTTCCTTCAGATCAGTGCATAATGTTGTTGGCTTGGTCATCTGGATTGCTATGAATCATCTAGAACAGGGGTGTCAAACTGGCGGCCTGCAGGCCAGATGCATCATGTGCAGGCCATGCACACCCCAGCTCCGTGAAGGAGGAAAACTTCGCAAAATGTCACATGACGGCAACATGACGCAGCAAGTTTGACACCTATAGTCTAGAACAGTGGTCCCCAACCTTTTTATCGCCGCGGACCAATCAGCCTTTGATAATTTTTCCGTGGCCTGCTGAGCGCGCGCTGGGGTGGGGGGGCGTTGTTCGCGACGACACATTGATTGTTTATATATCAGACTACTGTAAAAATGAGAAAGTACCAGTGAAAAGCGAGAAGAGCTAAAAAAACAAACAAACATCGGGGTCCTGTGCGGGAGGGGGTTTCAACCTCTTCTCCAAAGCACCTGAAGGTAGGAGGAGAAACTGGATGGAGCAAGGAGATAAGCAGCCTCGAACTAAGGAGAAACTTCCTGACACCCAGAACAATTAACCAGTGGAAAAGCTTAGCCTTCAGAAGTTGTGGGAGACCCATCACTGGAGGCTTTTAAACAGAGACTGGACAGCCATTTGTCTGAAATGATATTGGGTCTCCTGCTTGATCTGGGGTTGGAATAGAAGACCTCCAAGGATCCTTCAAACTATGAGCTCCTCTGTTACAAACCTCCAGGGATGCAGCACCCACAACCTCTGGAGAACCAACCTCCACTTGAAAGAGGCTTTTTCAATCTTCCCACCAGCAGAAATTGCAGCCACCAGTTTCCCAGCCTGCAGCACCAGTGGGCTTCCATTTGGGGAGGGAAGGAACCTGCAGCAGCAGCAGCTGAGAGGCTTCATCCCAGTTGCTTCTCCGCTTCCAGGCCGTGGAGGGAACCAAACAGCCCGACTTGCTCCCGGACTCTCCTCCCACCTGCAGCCCTCAACTCACCTGCCAGCTGCTGCTTCGACCATGGAAACAGCACAAAAGCCGCTCTGCACACCAACTTCCTCCCATGAGTCATCCGGAAAAGGAAGTTCCTCTGCGCTTCTCCTCTCCTCCCATCCTTTCTATCAATACGGTACTCGATGGTTTTAACTCCTTTATTATGCACTTTTCAGGCACAGAGGTTGCCTACCGGCCGCTGCAGCAATCATGTCCCCCAGCCGCTGCAGCGATCATGGCCCCTGGCCGCTGCGCGGCCCGGTGCCAGGTACTCCACGGCCCGGCACCAGTCCGCAGACCGGGGGTTGGGGACCACTGGTCTAGAACATTTAACTGAGGAGCATTATTGCTCAATGGTGGCTGGCATCTCTCTCTCTCTCTCTCTCTCTCTCTCTCTCTCTCTCTCTCTCTCTCTCTCTCTCTCTCTCTCTCCCTCCCTCCCTCCCTCCCTCCCTCCCTCCCTCCTTTCCTCCCTCCCTCTCCCTCTCCCTCTCCCTCCCTTGGAACACAATGATCACTAGAATCTGCAAATGTAATAGGAGTAAGAAGAGGCAGAGAAACAATATTACACCTGTAGCAGTGGTGGATTGCCCCCAGTTCGGAAGGATAGATATATAGATAGATATATATAGGTCTTTGGTTATTCGGGTCTTCTCCCACGTAAAATTGGAAGTGTCTTGGCGACGTTTCGACGAAGTCTCATTCGTCATCTTCAGGCTGGTGTTCTCGGCTTCGTGCTTCCAGGAGCAATGTGAGATCGCAGCTGTCTCTTCCTTTTAACTGCTAGTGGGGGTGTGAGCTGATTGGGTGGGAACTTGGCTGTGTTCTGATTGGGTGGAGGTGTGTTCTGATTGGTTAGGGGCTCGGCTGTGCTCTGATTGGATGGGGGGTTGGTTGTGCTCTGATTGGCTGGGGGTGTGTTCTGTTTGGGTGGGGGTTTGGTTGTGCTCAGCTTAGTCTGAGTAGCAGGGGGATTTGAGCTGGTGAGCTGCGTTGTTGTTGTTTGGCTTCGTGTTTGTGGCCGTGCGAGCTCTTCATGGTGGGTGTCAGTCTGCTTCATGTATGGATTGGAGAGGTTTAAAGTGGCTAATGATGCAGCTGCTCCCAAAAGCATCCCCACTGAAACCATTATATGCGGAGTTGAAACCAGCCTGACCAAAATCAACCCCGACGATGCAAACAGAATCAGACTCGAAATCACCAACATCCTCTGCACCAGCAAGCCACCCAAAAGTAACTTACCCAAAGAGGAACAGACAGCACTACTTAACCTGAAAGAAGACACCAGCATAATAATCCTACCAGCAGACAAGGGCAATGCCACGGTAGTTATGAACACATCTGACTACCAAACCAAATTAAACAACCTACTCCAAGACTCCATATACAAACCCCTAAACACAGACCCCACCACCTACCTGGAAAAAACCACCAGATCCAAAATAAAAGCCTCCCCCATCAGCGAAGAGATTCAGCAAAGAATCATACCCAGAGAGAAATCATCCAGATGCCCTAAGCTTTATGGTCTCCCCAAGATACACAAAGAAGGAACCCCACTTAGACCCATAGTCAGCTCCATAGGCTCACCTCTACAAAACCTAGCCAAATTTCTCGCCAAACAACTACAGCCCTATGCAGAATCCATCACCTCATACGTAAAAAACTCATTCCAGTTCATAGACATCATAAAGCAACAAAACTTACAGCCCAGTGACCTACTCGTGAGCTTTGATGTCATATCCCTCTTCACCCAAGTACCAATCAAAGAAGCCTTGACAGTTATCCAAAACAAATATAACCCCCCCAAGCACATCTTAGATCTGACCAACCACTGCCTATCCAACACATACTTCATCTATAATGGACAGAAATACAAACAAACAGAAGGAGCACCCATGGGATCACCCCTCTCACCTGTCATTGCCAACCTCTATATGGAATACTTTGAAACCCAAGCTCTAGAAAAATCTGATCATAAACCCAAACTCTGGCTCAGATATGTGGACGACACCTTCATAATCTGGCCACATGGGAAAGAAAAACTGGACAACTTCCTCACACACCTCAACAGCCTACACCCCAAAATACAGTTCACCATGGAAACAGAAGCGAACAACCAACTTCCCTTCCTGGATGTCTTAGTCTACAGAAAATCCAATGGCTCCCTAGGACACACTATCTACCAGAAGAAAACACACACAAACCGCTATCTGCACGCACTCTCACACCACCACCCAGCACAGATCAACTCTGTAGCCAAGACACTCATTTCCAGAACAAAACGCTTAGCTGACGAACAACACCTAAACACCGAACTACACACCCTCACTAACATACTAACATCCAATGGATTCCAAAGAAATAAGATCACCAACCTAATCCAAAAAGAAACCCCCACTAAAATCCAAGACACAGAACAAGAAAACGGCAAAGCCCTCCTCCCATACATAAAAGGCACCACAGACAGAATAAGCAAAATCCTTCACAAACACAACATCAAGACAGCATTCTGCACAAACCGAAAAATATCCACCATCCTAAGGAACCCCAAAGACAAAATTGAGTTAGAAAATCAAGGAGTATATGAAATCCCATGCACCGCCTGCCCCACCACATACATCGGACAAACCAACAGACGAATAAGTGCACGCATAGAAGAACACAAGAACTCAGTCAGAAAAGAAGAACCAACTTCTTCCCTGGTCCAACACCTTAAAGCCACAGGACATGATATTGACTTTAAAAAGACCAGAACTATCGCCAAAACTGAACACTTTAACAACAGAATAATCAGAGAAGCCATCGAGATAGAAAAACGCCCACACAGCATGAACAAACGAGACGATACCTCCCGCCTACCAGCCATTTGGAAACCCGCCCTTATTGACAAACGGGTCCCTAACACGACGAATTACACCAGACCCACACTCACGAGAGCCACACAGGATGTCACCACCACACATCCACGCAGAAAGCAGACTCAAACCCACACTGATAATGAGCCACGACCAAGGACCAGAAGCCAGACTGCAGCTGCATCATTAGCCACTTTAAACCTCTCCAATCCATACATGAAGCAGACTGACACCCACCATGAAGAGCTCGCACGGCCACAAACACGAAGCCAAACAACAACAACGCAGCTCACCAGCTCAAATCCCCCTGCTACTCAGACTAAGCTGAGCACAACCAAACCCCCACCCAAACAGAACACACCCCCAGCCAATCAGAGCACAACCAACCCCCCATCCAATCAGAGCACAGCCGAGCCCCTAACCAATCAGAACACACCTCCACCCAATCAGAACACAGCCAAGTTCCCACCCAATCAGCTCACACCCCCACTAGCAGTTAAAAGGAAGAGACAGCTGCGATCTCACATTGCTCCTGGAAGCACGAAGCCGAGAACACCAGCCTGAAGATGACGAATGAGACTTCGTCGAAATGTCGCCAAGACACTTCCAATTTTACGTGGGAGAAGACCCGAATAACCAAAGACCTACATACAAACACCCGCGAAAACCTGAGAAAACAAATATAGATATATATCTATATATAGATATATAGAACCAGTAGTAAAACTGGCAGGAGGCTCCACCCACTGACCTCAGCATCATCAGGAAGCTTCTGCGTCAGTGGTGGGTTTCCAAATTTTTTACTACCGGTTCTGTGGGTGTGGCTTGGTGGGTGTGGCATGGCTTGGTGGGCGTGGCATGATGGCGTGGCAGGGGAAAGATACAGTAAAATCTCCATTCCCACCCCACTCCAGGGGAAGGTTATTGCAAAATCCCCATTTCCTCCCGATCAGCTGGGACTCGGGAGGCAGGGAATAGAGGGGGGGCAGTCAGAATTTTTACTACCAGTTCTCCGAACTAATCAAAACTTCTGCTACCAGTTCTCCAGAACTGCTCAGAACCTACTGAAACCCACCTCTGTTCTGCACATGCGCACGGCCCCGTTGCGAATTGGTAGTAAAGGTAAGTAGAACCCACCCCTGAGCTGTAGGTAGAGTAAGTAAGAGAGTGAGAGAAGAGGAACAAAGGGGGAAGGCCAGAGAATTTGGAGTTATCTGAAAGTGAAATCTCCTAGGATACATGGGCTGCTTCTGATAAGTCTTCCAATGTTTAAATCTGCAGTTTTCAGTATAATAAATCTCATTGTACCAGCATCAGATGAGAGCTGTTAAATATGGCACTTCATAAGAGAAATGGTCTAAGTGTGCTTTTAAAAAGTACATTGATTTCAGTGCTTTATTACCTGGAAGATGCTTATTCAAGTATTAAGTTAAAAGACAGCACAATTAAATTCACTTCATTGCTTCAAGCTGCAAAACTTTAATGTCTAACCTGTTTAATGACTTAAGAGTTCAATTAGGAGATGCGTCTCTTTAAGAAACTTTAAAAAAAAAAGAAACCTCCAATATATTATTTCTTCAAAAGAAAAGTTTAAAGAAGTTGAAATACTGGGAAATTGAAGTGTGATAGAAAGGAAGCAGGAAAGGATGCATTGTTTTAAACACAAATTGGCAAAGTTTGCCCTTGCTGAATACAGCCAGTCAGATTTATCCCAGGTGGGAGAATCTGATTAATATTTAATTAAATTTAATTAATTAATGTTTAATTAATTAAGTTTAACATTAATTGCAAATAAAACATCCTGATATTGTGTTTAGCATCAGGACATAGCATGGCCGGGTAAATGACAGGTCTGGATGCTAAACTGGGCCCAGATGCTGATGACATCAGTCTTTTTAAAATAATAATTATTTTCTGCCTAACTCAAATGCCGTCCAGTTTCCAAGACCGCAGAAAGATAACATAAAGGTCACAAACATGTCACAATAAATAATACTCTAATACTCTTGGTAAGGCCACACTTGGAATACTGCATTCAGTTTTGTTCGTCGCGATGTAAAAATGATGTTGAGACTCTAGAAAGAGTGCAGAGAAGAGCAACAAAGATGATTAGGGGACTGGAGGCTAAAACATATGAAGAACGGTTGCAGGAACTGGGTATGTCTAGTTTGATGAAGAGAAGGACTAGGTGAGACACGATAGCAGTGTTCCAGTATCTCAGTGTTTGCCACAAAAAAGAAGGAGTCAAACTATTCTTCAAAGCACCTGAGGGTAGAACAAGAAGCAATGGGTGGAAACTAATCAAGGAGAGAAGCAATTTAAAACTAAGGAGAAATTTCCTGACAGTTAGAACAATTAATAACTGGAACAACTTGCCTGCAGAAGTTATGAATGCCCCAACACTGGAAATTTTTAAGAAAATGTTGGATAACCATTTGTCTGAAGTGGTGTAAGGTTTCCTGCCTAAGCAGGAGGTTGGACTAGAAGACCTCCAAGGTCCTTCCAACTCTGTTATTCTATTCTATTCTGTTCTGTTCTGTTCTGTTCTGTTCTGTTCTGTTCTGTTCTGTTCTCAACTTCTGACCACAATTGAGCCCAAAATTTCTGTCGTTAAGCGAGACAGTTAAGTGAATTTTGCCCCACAAATTTTTAGGACCTTTCTTGCCAGAGTTGTTAAGTAAATCACTGCAGTTGTTAAGTAAGTAACACGGTTATTAAGTGCATCTGGTTTCCCCATTGACTTTGCTCGTCAAAAGGTCGCAAAAAGTGATCACATGATCTTGGGACACTGCAACCATCATAAATACAAGTCAGTTGCCAAGCTGTCTGAATTTTGATCACGTGACCATGGGAATGCTGCAATGTCGAAGGAATGAAAAATGGTCATAAGACACTTTTTTCAGTGCCTTTATAAGGGTTAAAAATACCACAAAATGCTTTTTAAGACCTTCTATTTTGGTGTAGCGATCAAGGCATTCTGGCTAGAAACTGGGAGACTGTGATTTCTAGTCCCACCTCAGCCACAAAGCCTGCTGGGTGACCTGTCCCTCAACGTTAGTAAGGAGACAAGGATAATCCACTTGTGAAAAATGTTGCCAAAAAAACTGCAGAAACGTATCCAAGCAATCTCCAAGAATCAAACATGAATCAATGGAAGAAAAAATCAAAATCAAAATCAAATGCTTACTGAGGCATCATTGGGCACTGCCACCTTCTGAGGCACCCTGCCAATCTCCACTGTACATATTAGAGCCCAGAGCAGGGGTGAAATGCTCCCGGTTCGGACCGGATCGCCCAATCCAGTAGCAATGGCGGTGAGTGGTTCGGAGAACTGGTAGAAAAAATCCCTGCCCCCCAACCTCGGCCGAAGAGGTTGTAGAAAAAATGCTTTTAAAAGTTAAAAAAAAATGCCTCTGATGATCACGCGGCTCAGCTGGGATCGTCAGAGCCTTTTAAAAGCATTTTTTCAGCTGAAGAGGTTATAGAAAAAGCTTTTCAAAGTAAAAGAAAAAGAAAAGTTGGCCACACCCACCCAGTCACATTACCCCCCTCCCACCAAGCCACGCCCATAGAACCGGTAGTAACAAATTTTACATTTCACCACTGGCCCAGAGGCATATTTCCCAGGACTATGAAATATATAAGGATAGCTATGAAACTGCACTTCATGCCCAAGTAAACTGACACACTGAACACAACCATTATGGATATCATAATGGGTATCCAGCATTACCAGAACTGAACATTACTTTTCTAAAGTGTCACCTTGTAATGACAGTTACGTTTGGAAATATTCCTGTGATTACATATTAGATAAGAAATTCTACATTACAGTAGGTGAAGCTGAGTCACACCAAAATGTTATATAACTATCTTTGGATTTTTTCCCTCCCAGTTTGAGCATTTCATATGCAAAACAAATGCAGCCTTCTTTAGTTCTTAACCAATTGCAGGCTTAATATTGGAAAACTTGCTTTAAGGCTTAACCTTAACCCATTGATTGTCAACAAATTGGACCATGAGGACAAGCAGATGTTAAGGGCTTAACAATGGACTTATTTATATATTGAATGTGCAATTATTTTCTCTTGGCTGTTTCAGTTGGGTCTTTATTCTGACCATCTCTTGACAAGTCTGCAGGGCAATACTTAATGACTTACCATAAATTTAATGGTTCTTGCAAATGGAACTGAGAAGGCTGTTCACTTCCCAATCAGTTATGCTACACAAACCTGGGCTCTCACCCTTCTAATAAGAATAATCATTTTAAGAAATATCTCTAATGTTCTGCCCAAAAATGCACGTACACTATGCACTTTTGCACTTATAGAACTGTAAGAAGCTCCCATCTTTTAAGTTCTCCCACAGGAAAAAGGATTGGAAAAACTAATTACAGGTAGTCCTCCACTTACAACAGGTCATATAGTGACTGTTCAAAGTTACAACGGCACTGAAAAAGGTGACTTATCACCGATTTTCAAACTTACGACTGCTGCAGGATTCCCAAAGGCGTGCCATTAAAGTCCAGACGCTTGGCAACTGACTCGTATTTATGACGGTTGCATGTCCCAGGGTCATGTGAGGGTCACTTTTTGCTACCTTCTGACCAGCAAAGTTGATGGGAAAGCCAGATTCATTTAACAACAATAGCAAGAAAGGTCGTAAAATGGGACATAACTCACTTAGCAACTGTCTCGCTTATGAACAGAAATTTTGGGCTCCATTGAGATTGTAAATTGAGGACTACTTGTGCATATTGATCTACTAATTAATGCATCATAGCCTTTAATGGACCATTTTTTAAAAAAGCAATCTTCTTTTTTATGGTATTTTTTTTCTATACTTTTTTATACTTATTCTCCTAATTAACCTAAACTGAAATACATTTCTGGACCAATCGAAAGTCATTTCTTTTCAGCAGCCTGTGTTTATTAGGTGAATTACCCATTCCAATGAAAGAGAGCCTCTAATTTAAAAACAGTTGCCAGCATAAAGCAAAATCACAAAAGTCTTCACAGTGAGCAGCCCTGATGGAATGTGATCTGTAAAATGCCATTCTGGAAGTTAACAAACTCTTTCTTCCTCTTCAATTTCTCTCTTCTAGTCTCAAAATTATACCGATACTTTGAGATTCAGAGCAACTTTATTTCTATTTTAAAACTAAGTTTAATAATAATAAAAAAAAAGAACAGGAAAATGAAGTGTTGCAGCATCGTATTCAAAGGGTTGAAAAACACATGATACAAAATGAGAGCTGTTCAGTATGCAACCCAAATTCTCTTCTAGACCAGCATCAAATAATGGCTTGCTATATGTCTTCAGGAAGTCAAGCCTCTTCATATTGCTATGTCTCAGCAAGCAGTCTTATTTATTTCTTTTATTCAATTTCAATTTATTCAATTTATTCAATCCCCCCTCCTCCATTGGTCAGCGTCTCTGGGTGACTAACACTTAAAGAAATGTGAATAGTAAGAATTCTATAAAGAAAAGTGACACAAAAAATATACACCACATATCTTCAATTATTATTTCTTAGTGGTTACACTTTGCCTCAAAAGATATTGTTGGCCACTTTTTTCCACTCTCCCTATCAACTCACTACAATGCTGTATCATTTTTCATAATAACTGCTTATTTTAAAAAGCTTAAGGGAAAATACATCTTTTTAAAAGCCTCACAGTAGAAAAGGTGCTCTTAGAACCTATTCATATGAAATTTGCCAGTAGTTATTTCTTTAGAAGTGTCATCTAGCTGAACCAAGAAATTAAAACAGTATCCTCAGTTTTCTTTTCAAAAATCTGCATTAGCAGAGGGGCTTTATCTGTCAGGATTTGTGTACATTTCATGCTTTCAGAACAGATAATTCCTGAAATTAGCAAATTTGGGGAATGGGAAAACAACCTATCACTATGTATTGATTTCCACCGATGTAGAATAATGGGAGTTGTGGAGATTTGTATTTCCAAAATCAGGATTCAGATTTAGGGACACACTAATCACCAATTTTTTAAAACTTTCATTTGAACAATGAAATAGATCATAACAATGGATCATCAACCACATAATTCTTCTAGCATAGTGTGTGACTCAGAATCTCATTGGGGGAAATGTTAATTCTGCTCAACCTCAAAATCCCAAGTCACCAGATCATGGCGCAGGGCCGGATTATTGCCAACTGTTGCCTTAAACCAATGTTTCTCAACCTCAGCTATTTTAAGATGTGTGGACTTCAACTCCCAGAATCCCCCAGCCAAAATGGAAAAAGCATCAGGGAAACGCTATGACTAAACCATGCTGGATTAAAATTGCTGAAGCTGAGAAACACTGTCCTAAACACAATACAACAACCATGCCTTTCGGTCCTTTCTTTGCTTACCTGACAAAACATTAAGATTCAAAAAGTGCTGAAAGCTAAAGTTGAGTGTGGCAGGGAAAGAGTTAAAGACATGGGAACTAGGGGAAATGCCCTGTGATGCCCTCCTTCCCATTGTGCCCTTAGCACAGGGGTCGGCAACCTTAAACACTCAAAGAGCCACAAAGGTCCTAACCAGAAACCCCTGTTCAATTCTGGAGCTGACCAGAAGTCCGGTTCCCCCATCATAGCTTCCTCCTAATGTGGTGTCCTTTTTCCTCTGCTGACCAGAAGTCTGGATCTCCCACCATAGACTCTCCTCCTAGCGCGGCATCCTTTTTCCTCTACCTGTCCTAACCGAAAGCCCTATCAATTGTGGAGCTGACCAGCAACAGGAAGCCACAGCAGAGGGATGAAAGAGCCACATGCGGCTCCAGAGCCGCAGGTTGTTGACCCCTGCCTTAGCACATACTTATTTTACTTAATGGTTAATCCAGGGCTGTTGAAGTGTTACCTGGAAACATTCCTTATTTATTCCTTATTTATATCCTGCATTTATTATTTTTACAACTAAACTCAAGGCGGCAAACATACTCCACACACCTTCCCCCTGCTATTTTCCCCACAACATCAACCTTACAAGGTGGGTTGGGCTGAAAGAGAGTGACTGGCATAAGATCACCCAGCAAGCTTTCATAACTAAGGCAGGACTAGAACTCACAATCCCCAGTTTTCTAGCCTGGTGCCTTAACCAGTAGGCCAAACCCGCCCTCTGATGGTCTGTGGTGATTTCAAATTTGCTTGGAAGGAGAGATTCATATGATGCTACTGCACAGTGAACAGATAATAGTCATCTTTCTCCCTTCCCCTTGGAGAGACAAAGACTGTAGCAAGTCTATGTTTCATCTCACTTAAAGAGTTGTTTCGATAGAATGCACTTGTATCTGTGGTGGCATTCAGCTGGTTCTATCTGGTTTGGGCAAACCTGTAGCGGCAGCGGCGGGAGCCTCTGCTCACCTGCCCAGACTCTTCTGCACATGCACAGAAGCTTCTGCACATGCACAGAAGAGTCGCGCACGCCCACAAGCGAACTGGTAGCCATGGGTTTTGAAACCCACGGCTGCCTCACACCAATAATTTTGTGTGGATATAAAACAATGTTTTGGGCAGAATAAAATTGTTTAAAAGAATATGAAAGTTTGATTACCCACTGTTATCTTCTGAACATGATTAACAGATAAAAGTGGAATCATCATAACTCCTATCCTCAGAATTCATTCAAAAGAAATGAAATCCGAGGTCAGAAAGAGATAAAAAAGAATCAACATTTTGCAGCCTCTTTTTCCTCTGTGTCTCTGTAAACAGACTTTATCATGATGTCCTAGCTTTTAAAAAGATAGGTCTTTGTGGAAAATAATTAAAAGTGCATCTATTGAGTAAGTCAGGCAACAAAATTAAGCTAGGAATACATTGTGGTGCTTTTTTGTATACTTCTCTTTCTGGATGCAATCATTAGCTTCATTTTTAATACAGTCTTACCCAATATTTTTATTTGAGTTTGTCTTAGTAAAAAACAAAACAAACATGCAACCTTTTGAATTTTGGGAAAGTCTTTTTTTTACAACCACATATGTGTACTTGATATGTTTTTTAATCAATGTTTTAATGAAAAGAAAGAAAAGCAAGGGAAAACAATATGAGGAAACTGAAATCATTACTGGCTTAGTACTGTGAGGTCAATGAGGATAGCAACTCTGAAAACTGGATGAAGAGTGATAGCATGCCTTCTTGGTCTAGTGCGTAATTTATTATATCAGTCTTGTTTCTTGACTTTTATCTGGTCTCTAAAAGAAGAAGGAAACATTAGATGTTTATCAAGAGCCTTGATAGTACAGTGGTCTATGCACCCTGTTATTAACACAGCTGCCTGCAATTTCTGCTGGTTCGAATCTCTCCAAGGCTCAAGGTCGACTCAGCCTTCCATCCTTTCTAAGGTGGGTGAAATGAGGACCCAGTTTGTGGGGGCAATAAGCTGACTTTGTATAAAATATACAAAAGAATGAAGGCTATTGCTTAACGCATTGGAAGCCGCCCTGAGTCTCCGGAGAAGGGCGGCATATAAATCAAATTAAAAAAAAAAAAGATGTAAGTATCAGAGATAGGCAACCTGTGACCTTCCGGATACTACCGGTATGGGCTGCCTAGTCATACTGTAAACTGCAGGCAAGAAAAATTACAATTTTAGGTCAAAACATGTGTAGACCATGTTTTATGTCTATTGCATAAGTGATCAAAGTTAAGATTATCTTCAACTGCTAAGCTCCTTGGTATGTTTCTCACTCCAGATCTTTAAGAAAAAGATTTGAAGACGATTTCCAGAATGCTGTATTTTTGGGTATCCATGAATCTGAAGGGTTACTCTAGAAGGCCTGTACAACAGTAGCCCCAAAGTTGCCTTTCACTGTGGCCCTTCTACTATGGATACTACTGGAAGTGAATTCGATCATTTCTGTAAAGTGGGCCCATGGGAGATAAACATATGTAATTTTTACCAGAAACCTGAAAAGTGGATCACGTTTTTGCCTGCTATATAGGTATTAAAAGGTAGTCAAAGGTCTGTCCTTATCTTTAAAAAGTAATAATAAAAGCAGATGGGTTTACAGAAAATAAGAAAGTTTTCTGGGCACTTCCTGGATTGTCCATGAGATCATGAGTATAAAATATAATGTATGAAAATCCTAATGCTGTGAATCTTTAATATATATTGATAAATCAGTCTTAGGCCATCCGTTTTTGGTCACCTTTTTCCGAAGGGAACTATATCTGGGAAACCATTGCCTCTCCTGGAGGGTAGAAGTCATATGAATTGCAGTTAATATTTTAAGCAATTCAATTAGGAAAAAAAATTGATAGAGCAAATGAGGTTGTTTTGTAATAATACGTTGTGAAACAAATACGATGCATGATTTTTCAGATCACTGGATGAAATCAGATTTAAAACAAGAAATGCTTTAATTAGTTGCAGGTTCTGACAGACATTGCACTTAATTAGGCACACACATTGTATAAGCATCAACCCTACAGCAAAACATTAAACTACTAGAGGACTCAGAATTTTAAGAGGTTCCCCCCCCCCCTTTTAATGGCTCTTCAAAACTCTTTAATTCTTTCAAAAATAGCTCTGAATTGTACAGCCTGGAATAGTAACCTTCTCTTATTGGTATATTGTGTGCAGTGAGACTGAATTAATAGATCAGAGATACCAACAGCAAAACATCTTTATAGCAGGTTGTTTACTCTGAGTAAGAAGAAGGAAATCTTGGGTTAAGGAGTGGTTTGAAACTTCAAAAATGAAACATGATAATGATGATGATATATTAATATATGTTTTGAAGTGCCTAGTTCAACACAGATTCAGAAAAAGTTATTTGACCTCAAAAAGCACACCACTTATTACTTTTAATATGACTCTTACCTTTTTTTCAGCTTCACACAGCAACTCGGGGAAAAATAGGATGCTTTAATGAGATCATGTGCCCAGACAAGATCCCCTTTACTTATGGGACCACCTGCTACCACCAATAGCCTCTCACCGACCGGTACGCTCTCATAGAGAGGGGCTCCTCTGGGTGCCGTCGGCCAAACAGTGTTGACTGGCGGCCCCTAGGGGGAGGGCCTTCTCTGTGGGGGCACCTACTATCTGGAACGAGCTCCCCCCTGAGATACGGAGGATCCCGGACCTACGCACCTTCCGCCGCGCCCTCAAGACCTTTTTATTCCATCAAGCTGGCCTGGCCTAATCTTCATTTTCTCCCCTTTTCCTTTTAAAATGTAAATTTTAATTTGTTTTTAAATTATTGGGGTGTTTTAATTCTGTCTAGGGCCAAACGGTTTAATTCGGTTTTATTCAGCTTTTAAATTTTGTATATATGTATTTTACTTTGTGGCTGTTCACTGCCCTGAGTCCTTCGGGAGTTGGGCAGTATATAAATCCAATAAACTAAACTAAACTAAACTAAACTTTCAACCCACTGTAGCAAATTGAAGAGCTGGGGAATAGACAGGCTCTTTAACAATTCCTCTCTGCACAAAGCAAGGACTTGAGATCATCCACAAGTGCTCCACACAATTGTATGAGAAGACCACAAGATAGAAGTCTCCAGAGTGTTTAAAGTTCTGGGAGTCAAGGAAATAACTATCATGTCCAAACCGTGGACAGTTCCTTTGAAAGAACACCAAGTCTGTCTATTTCCTTTTCTAATCACATTTAGAAATGGCTTGTTAACTACTTTTCAGCTATTAGAAACCTTTGGATTGAGTTTTACAGCAAGTTTTACAGCACTGGACAAGTTTCCTTCAATCCTCAGTAAAAGAAGTTTTAATTACACGTTTAAGAACTTTGAACAGGATTTTTTTTTAATAAAGAAGAAAAAAATATTAAAATTTTGATTTTAAAAAGTTATAAACTGACTAAGTCTGACACAGAAACTTGAAATAAGATATTGAAATAAGGTCTTGGAATTAATTATAAAGAATCTTTCCCATGGGCAAATGTTTTTGTTTTGAATGTTAAAAAAACCTCCAATAAGATAACATTTTAAAATTTGATCCTATAGGGAACTAAATATTACAATTGAAGGAGAAAAATACTTCCACCCAACTTACAATTACAGAATGGAGCAAACTATTTTAACATTGGACATATTGAAGTATACAGAAGTTAATTTTAAGAATTCACAATTGATATAGTGTTCCCCCCCCGCCCCCCGTTCTTTCTGTCTATACTGAAGGAACTTTTAATAGTTTTAGTCTGTCTATATGTTCCACTGTATAGCTACAACTTCTGGAATAATTTATATTTTGAAAAAATAATAGTCTTGGAAAAGTATGTTGGGTATCAAAGCACCATTTCCCCCCTCATTTAACTTTATTGGATTTAAAGAAAAGCCTGGCCAACAACGTTTGCTCAGAATTGTTGCTATTCAGTTCTAACATTCAGTGAATCTAACAAACCTCAGAAGAGATATGCTAGGACATACATCTCTATGGAGAAATACATGTCCATAACATCCACAAACAGAAATTAACCATTTAATTTTGTCCTCAGTTTTCTTCTGTGAATGTCACGTGAAGTATTAGTACCAGTTTTATAAAGCCTTAGTAAGGTCATACCTGGAATACTGCATCCAGTTTTGGTCACCATGTTACAAAAAAGATGTTGAGACTTGGGAAAAAATGCAAAGTAGAGCAACTAAGATGATTAAAAGGGCCGGAGACAAAAACATATGAAGAACAGCTGCAGGATTTGGGTTTGGCTAGTCTAGAGAAAAAAAGGACTGGGAGTGGGGGGGGCATGACAACAGTATTCCAATCTTTGAGAGGCTGCCACAGAGAGGAGGGAGTCAAGTTATTTTCCAAAGCACCAGAGGGTAGGATAAGAAATAATGGATGGAAACTAATCAAGGACAGAAGCAACCTGGAATTAAAGAGAAACTTCCTAACCATGAGGACAACTAACCCGTGGGCCAGCTTGCCTTCAGAAGTTGTGGGTGCTTCATCTCTGGGGAGTTTTAAGAAGAGACTGGACAGTCACTTGACTAAAATGGTATAGGGTCTTCTGCTTGAGCAGGGGGTTGGACTAGAAGACCTCCAAAGACCCTTCTAGATCTAATCTGATTGATTGATTAGTTTAGTTTAGTTAGTTTAGTTTATTATATTTATATACCGCCCTTCTCCCGAAGGACTCAGGGCGGTGAACAGCCATTGTAAAAAACAATATACAACAAGAATTTAAAAACTTAGTTAAAATAATTCAATCATTGGCTGAATTTAAAACACCCAACTAAAATCAATTTAAAACCCATATCAAAACCCAATTTAAAATCCTTTATCCCGTCAGACCAGCTTGCTGGAATAATAGGGTCTTCAGAGCATGACGGAAGGTGTGGAGGTCAGGGATCCTTCGTATGTCTGGGGGCAGTTCGTTCCATAGGGCCGGGGCCCCCACAGAGAAGGCTCTCCCCCTGGGGGTCACCAGCCTACATTGTTTGGCCAATGGCACCCTGAGGAGGACCTCTCTGTGGGAGCATATTGATTGATTGAGTGAGTGAGTGAATATGATTGCAGATTGGGCTAATCTTCACTAAATTGTCAATCCCGTCCCAAATACTCCTCAGGTTGGGACCATCCATACTGGGAGGAGAGAAAAGGTAGAAGAACCGTATAACATTACAAGACCAGGTACTATGGCATTCCTTGGCTTTCCTCTTAGAGATGTTTTGCAACAGATTTGGTCTTTTCTTCTCTTCCTTGTTCCACCTCCAATCCTAAATGGAAATGAGTGGTCAAGTGTATATCAAATTGTGGTAGCTGTTTGGTAGCATTTAGAGAAACTTTTGTACACTTTGAATCTCACTTCTCAGACTGTTTTCATTTGAAAGGCATTCCATGAATCTGTTCTGGTTCCCATCCTATTTCTTTTGGTGAGAGGCGACAAACATAAAAAAAAAAAAAATCACAAAGACTGAAATTATGCAGCACCTGCCTATAGTTCTAATCTGGCCACCCTTTATGATTCTGAAATATTAGCTCCACTCAGTCAAATTGTCCTTCAGGAAGAATGCTGAGGGATTCATTTTACGTGATATTTTAAGGAGGTATCTGATTTCAAAACAAAACAAAGCACAAGGACATAGTGGTAAGTTAACTTCTTCCAACAACCCACACAATTACTTTTCAATGCTGTAAAATTAACTACTCAGAAGATTCTATTTCTTTTCCGGCTCCCATGTTTACAATGTAAATATTGTAATGGATTCAAGCTTCATTGGCCAGATGGTCTATTCTTCCCACCACCACCCGTCCCCCAATAATGGTGCCAGAAATACAGAAGGTTTGTATGGAACGGAAGAGAGGTAAATCACTGCATTTGGATAATAAAAGCTTCCTTTTTGAGAATGAGGTTTCTTATTGAATTCCAAGTCATTTGGCAAATCATTAAAAGACATTTTTTTCCCCATTGCACCTGTGGCTTCAGAACTTTTGTTTCAACTCAATATGCTGCATAACTATGTATGTAAAGTCCATCCGGCTCATTTAAAAACAAAATTAGCAATTAGAAAAAATGTTGACAGTTTAGAACAAGTATATCAATTTAAGAAAATGAAGCTTTCAACAATTTGAAGCTTCTTTTGCTTTTAAAGGAGTAAGAGTTTTTCTCTTGTTTGGGTTATGATAAATATTCCTTTCTCATTGACCCAAAAATTCCTAAGTCCCCAAACTGTAAGGATCCCAACTCTTTTGGTATCAGCCAAGCTTCCTATTCTACATGATTTTGTTCTAAATTTCCTATTTTTTAAAAAAAGAAATAGAAAATTAGGCTGTTGCAAAATATAGTAAAGCCTCGGATATATAATCCAAGATTTCCAACAATTTCTGTGGCCTATGAGTGCCTGAAATCATGTGTGACTAGGAAGGGTGTCCAGATAGCCTAACAAAACAAAACACAATAAAAAAATACTAACATAATAGATAGCATACAAGTAAGCTAGAGGGAGACTCACCTTCATTCATTTTCTGAAAAAAGGTTGCTTTGTGATTGGCAATGACTGCCATGACAGCCATGTTGTGAGAGAGTCAAAACACATTCTCAAATTGCTAGATCTGCCCACCAGCTCAGAAAAGGTTGAAGATGCCTGCATCATACACATTTGGGAATTTCAATATAGAAATCATTGTTTTAATATCTGAATTTTCATTTGGATGAGTAAGGGCCTAGGGCAGTAGGCCCCAACCTTTTGGGTACCAGGGACCAGTTCCACGGTGAAGGGTTTTATCGCGGACTGGAGGGGGCATGGTTTGGCATGCTGCCTGCATCCCATGGATGGGGCTTCACTTGTTTGTGCAGCCTGGTTTCTGGCATGCTGTGGACTGGTGCCGGTCCAGAGACCTAGGGTTGGGGACCCCTGGCCTAGAGCATAAAGCACTAAATAATAGGTTTGAAAGTATAAGTAAGGAAATTACATCACCTTACAAAGGTGGTGGGAGGGTGGACTTTATCTGCTTAAGTAATCAAATAAAAGCTTGGTTATGATATTATCAACCCATCCTATCTCTACTGAAAGATATATTTAGCATTGTTGACCAGTTGATTTTTATGCTCAGTTTAAGTTGTTAGTTTAAACCGTAAATAAATTAGTGCCCGAGTTTTGCCTTATCTAGTCCAGTCCAATCCAGTCCAGTCCAGTCCACTCTATTCTAATCTACTCTACTGTACTCTACTCTACTCTACCCTACCCTACCCTATACTACCCTACACTACCCTATTCAGTTTATTGCAGCCATAAGGCTAGATGCAATAAAATATCTACTGTTTCCCCTGAAATAAGACATCCCCTGATAAAAAGCCCAATCAGGCTTTTGAGCGCATGCACTAAAATAAGCCTCCCCTGAAAATAAGCCCACCCCAAAAATATTTAAATACACGCACAGCCAGTCCCCGCCATTTCCTTTGGTTTCCTCCATGTGCCCCAAAATAATAAGACCTCCCCGAAAATAAGGCCAAGCACTTATTTCGGGGTTCAAAAAATATAAGACAGGGTCTTATTTTTGGGGAAACACGGTAATAGTAACACTATTATATCATTGTTGGGTCTCCATCTTTTGGCAGAAAAATATTGTGTGCTGCCTCAAGTTTCCCTTTTTGCAACTTTTGTTTTTACCTAATACAAGGGAGAGACTGTGAGGCAGCCTAAGACATTCTACTATTGATACTTCACTATTGTACAATGATATAATTGACATTATATGTATCAGAGTACTAATATAGCGGCCAACAGATTATTGGTTTCCAAGATAAGTCTCTAAATTAGAGAGCCTACCTTATACAGAACAGTGTGTGCATGTTTGGAATAGAATTTGTCTGTGGTTGTTCCTGTGACATATTGTCCAAAATATGCCAAAATTCATTGGTTCTATGCTTCCTTTCAGTAGGGAATATTATATCTGGCCAGAAGTGACTAAGACTAAGATTAGTCTAAATCTGTACCAGTGGTGGGTTCCTTCCGGTTTGGCCCAGTTCTACTGAGCTGGTAGTGGTGACCATATGATGTCACCAAATCGGTTCTGCCCCTCTGCCCCCCCACGTTATTCTTACCTTTTATTTGGCCCCACCCCCAATCTATTGCTGCCTCCTGAGTCCCAGCTGATCGACTAGAAGGAAAAAAAACTGTTTAAACTCTTGCCGCAGGGCTTCAAAGGGTCGCCCTACAGCTGATCAGTGTTAAAAGGCAGTGTGGTGGTAGACCGGTGCCTCCAAAAACAAATGAGTAGACCGGTGCCTGCAAAAATAAATGGGTAGACCAGTGCCTGCAAAAATAAATGAGTAGACCGGTGCCTCCAAAAACAAATAAGTAGACCGGTACAGCTCTGCAAGCAGTTAAAAGCCTGGTAGACCAGTACCTCTGCTAAATCCTAAAGAATTGTCACATGACCATCAAGCCATGCCCACAAAATAAGCCACACCCTACCAGAACTGGTAGTAAAAATTTTTAGAACCCATCCCTGATCTGTACCTGATTAAAAAAAAAAGTTATGTAAAAACCTCAGTTGATCAAAGCCATGATAGGCAACAGAGGCCAATATAAACTGACAAGATATCATCTAGTGATGACCTCACCATATTAAAGATTGTTACTTGGAGTACAAATATAAGTATTCTAAGTAAAAGATAAACACATAAAGCATAATGAACTAAAGATATACATATTGTGTGTTTGTGAAAGAGGAAGGTTATCTTTTATCTCAGTTAAGATGGTCTGATCTTGTATAATGGAATGATAAACATGGATAGGGAGGTGCATGTTTAGTTATGAATGAAATGGCTAAAATGTCCATCAGAAATTATGATTTTTCATCTAGTGTGTATAAAAATAAGAATCCATTAGTTGACACTAGAATTTAATGAAGGTTGATAATAATAATAAAAAAAACCTAGGAAACCAGTCAGAAATGGTCAAAACCACCAGCTGGAGAAATCTCTGAATGCTGCTGTATTATAGGGAGTTGCAGTTTCATCCAGCATGGCCAATTATTCGAGATGATGAATGTGGTATTTCAGCAATATCTAGAGTATCATATTTTACCCATCTAGATGTACTCCAAGATAACTGGAAGTGTTCAAGTTGGGAGGTGTTCAATAAAACTGAACCCACAATTCAATACCCATAAGGTAGTTATAGAAAGGGTTGAAAAAAAAAATCCAGTTCTTCCCCGTTTCCAGTGGGACATTCAGCCAGTTCGCACCACTTCGGGAGAACTGGTTGTTAACTTTCGGAGCACTTTGGCAGACTGGTTGTTGGAAGAAATCATTAGGGCAGAGAGCCTTGATGGCGCAGCAGACTAAAGTGCCGCGGTGTTAAGTAGCACCAGCTGCCTGCAATTACTGCAAGTTCAAATCTCACCAGGCTCAAGGTTGACTCAGCCTTCCATCCTTCCGAGGTAGGTAAAATAAGGACCCAGACTGTGGAGGCAATAAGCTGACTTTGTATAAAAAAGAACACCGCTTAGGGGAGGCCGAAAGCCCTACTAAGCAGGTATATACAAAAGTATGAAGGCTATTGCTTAACGCATTGTAGGCCGCCCCGAGTCTCCGGAGAAAGGATGGCATATAAATCGAACCAATAAATAAATAAATAAATAAACTAGTTGTTAAATTACTTGAATCCCACCACTGGACATTACATATATTAATCAATGGAACATAATCCAGAGAGTCTTCTGGAAACTTAAAAAGTGTATGGATTCATTATTGTCTATGTCTTTCGTAGGCTGCAAGATATTTTCTCAACTTCTTGAAATACAAAACTGAGAAAGGAGCTATGTACACAAACACAGTTATTGCCAGGGAAAGCGAAATGGGATTCTGATTATTAATGAACAGAAGGCAGATAAAACCGTGCCAGGCTGCCATCTCTTCACCTTTAAGTTATCACGTTAGGCATAAGCCTTTGGGTTGTATTTTCTTCCCACAGAAACAGCCATCGATGCTGCCACTTGCTGTGAGAAAAGAGAGCAAGGGCCTCCCAGCTTAATTTACCATGCCACTGATTACAAGCCCATGATCCCAATCTTTTAGGCAGTCTTTAAATCACAGTCTCTGCAATTCCCCTTTCTCTCTATCAAGAAAACGGCTATCAGACTTTTTTTTTTAAAAAAAATGGCCAAGCTGACAGAAACTTGATGCTGATTAGCTCCAGCATGCCACAGGGGAAAATATGACATACTGTATGCAGTAGCTTTCAGAAAGGGAAACAGGTTTCAAAGAATAAGTATTGAGACTTCGGCTCCAGCTATCAATCCCCATTTACAGCCTATCTACAATTGTCCCCAACGGAGGTGCAGAAGGTATCACCTAAAGATTTTCGATAATAACACCCAGGAATATCCTGCTTCTTCAGCACCAATGACTGTTGATCTCTCTCCCATGTTTGATCATTAATTGGCACCTGCCATTACTTTTCCGAGCTTGCAATACATGTGTCATGTTATGCACCTTCGGTGGCTTAGGTAAAAGTGTTAATAACTACCGTAGTAGAGTAGAGTAGAGTAGAGTAGAGTAGAGTAGAGTAGAGTAGAATAGAATAGAATAGAATAGAATAGAATAGAATAGAATAGAATTCTTTATTGGCCAAGTATGATTGAACACACAAGGAATTTGTCTTGGTGCATATGCTCTCAATGTACATAAAAGAAAAGATACCTTCATCAAAAATCATAAGGTACAACACTTAATGATAGTCATAGGGTACAAATAAGCAATCAGGAAACAATTAATATCAATATAAATCATAAGGATACAAGTATGAAGTTACAGTCATATAGTCATAAGTGGGAGGAGATGGGTGATGGGAATGATGAGAAGATTAATTGTAGTGCAGCCTTAGTAAATAGTTTGACAGTATTGAGGGAATTATTTGTTTAGCAGAGTGATGGTGTTGGGGATAAACTGTTCTTGTGTCTAGTTGTTCTGGTGTGCAGTGCTCTATAGCGTCGTTTTGAGGGTAGGAGTTGAAACAGTTTATGTCCAGGATGTGAGGGGTCTGTAAATATTTTCACTATCATAGTACATGTACGGGAAGAAAAGACGCTCATTGTTTCTGAGAAATCAAATTTCTAGGATAGTAAAGTCCTATGTAAAAGTAACAGTACTTTTTACCCTTTTACTATGGGTGGCACCATAAGGAAAGAAGCTGCTTAATCTCTCGGTGAAAATCTTATGCAGAAGGATCTGTCACATAGATTCAAGATTACTTTCCTTATAGTCCTTTAGCTTTCATATGCTTCCTCTTGGAAAAATCTATCAAAAAGCAGTACATTTTTATGCATGCCTCAGAAACATAAAGAATGCCCCAAGAAACCTAGTTTACAGCAGTTTCAAAGATAGCTAGGACTTGTAAAACAGGGCAGTATGAAAAGAGGTTGGTGGACCATGTGACATATTATTGTTTTTTTATATGAAAAAATATGTAGTCATATCAGCCTAACATAAAAAGGAGGGATAGAGAAAAGGCTATTATGATCAGAGTATAAAACAATCCCAGGTTCCACAAGACAAGATCAAATTCCGATCAATCTTTCTAAAGCGCTCATCTTGTAGGAAGTTAGCACCCACCCCTTTCCTGGAAGAGTGAAATATTTTAGGAAATATGAAAAAGGCAGAATATTATATTTCCCTGGGATAAGCATGTTTTGAAGCAGCTCCCATCTTCCTGCCCCCACCCTTTGTCAATGGGCCATTAAGGCTTGGGCCAGTCTATTCTACATAACAAAGATCTACCTCCTTCAGGCAGAGCCATAGTAGGAATTGCCAAAGATCCAACAAAGAGAGCCTTGGTAGTACAGTGGTTTAAGGCACCCTGTTATTAAGCTGGTTATTAAGACCAGCTGCCTGCAATTACTGCAGGTTCGAATCTCGCCAAGGCTCAAGGTTGACTCAGCCTTCCATCCTTTCTAAGGTAGGTAAATTGAGGACCCAGTTGTGGGGGCAATAAGCTGACTTTGTATAAAATATACAAAAGGATGAAGGCTATTGCTGAGCACATTGTAAGCCGCCCTGAGTCTCCGGAGAAGGGCGGCATATAAATCAAATAATAATAAAAAAAAAATAGGATTAGCTCTCTACACAATAGCAGCAGAAACTCATCACATGTGACCTGGGAAGCATGTGACCTGGGAAGCACATGTGACCATCAGCCAGCAAGGCTAGCTAAGACCCCCACCCCCTGGGAGTCTGACAACCAATCAGGATACTCTTTCTGGGCCCCAGGAAGTTCAGAGCCAGGGAGAGCATAAAAACCCAGGGACTCACTGTATCTGCCCTTTTTTTTCTGTTCAGGAACTCAAGCCAGAGCCATTTATACCAGAGACACCCAAACTTTTTTTTAGTCAAGGACTTTATTTGGCCTTTCGCGACACATTCCAAAAAGGGGAGAATACCAGAACAAAAAAAGAAACATGTTTCACCTTTAAACTGAATGACAATTTAAATCAAAGTAACTACATTTAACATTATTTTTCTCTCTGGATTTAATGATGTTCCTCTTCTGTTTTCCCAAAGGTTGCCATTTGAATGCTGTTTTGGAGGCCTCTAAGGAAGTGGCATCCATAGCTTTGCTTGACCAAAGATCATGCCCTGTGATTGGTTCTACCATGCTTTGAATACAACTAAAAAGAGGTGCTTTGAATGCCTGGGAATGCAAGCATTACACCTACCCATTACTCACTTTTCTGCTTCTAGACACGCAGTCTGGTCCTGCTGGTGTGGCTGTTTGAATGAGTCATACATGAGTGTTGTGTTGGTACTTCTGAATCTTCCAAAGCACCTCTTCCCAGTCAGATTCAAAGCATGAGCATCCTTTTTGTGCTTTCCTGCTCCAATGCTCTTTGGGATATGAAGAACAGATCTCTTGTTAACCAAGGAGTAGGAGCAATAGCATCTACTCAAGTTAAATCTGGTAATGATGCTCTTCTGGTAAATCCCGAGTGATTTGGAAGACTCTTTCAGACACCAGGTGTTGCCTTTCCCAGCTAACTGCAATTTATACTGTAATAAGAACTGAGAACAAAACTGATGGGGGCTACCAAACTGTCACCATGGAAACAATTGCAGGTATGAAGCCCAGAAACTAATAAAGACTGGTTTTATTGTGCATGTCTAGGGGAGACTTCAAAGAAGTCTTGCCAAAAAGAGAAGGCCTACAGGGCACAAATTGTCATGCTAAGAAACAGACATAATTGTTGTATGCTTGTCGCAGTTGCAATGATTTTGTATACTCTTCTGTATGTTTAATTTGTATTTTTAAAAAAACTTAACAAGGAACTGTACACTACAAATCTGTGTCTGCAGGCTTACAATGATATCTCTGGCTCAATTACAGATCATCACAGGCTAGGTAAGGTTTGGGCTATGGCTCTCCAAAGGCCTAGCTCTTGGCCAAGCTTCTGGGAGCTGTAGTTCCAATATCTTGAAAGGCAACGAATTGAGAATGTCTGCAATCCCATTGTGAACCGGTAGTAAAGGTAAGTAGAACCCACCCCTGTTCTGAACCAAAATGGAACCATCAGTGTAGTCTTTCAGATCAGATCAAAACAAAATTATAGAACTGCCAGAACAAATAGCAATTAAAATAAAATTGCAGGTATATCACATTAGAATTGATGAAATATCATCAAACAGGATCACTGCAGCAAGTAATATCAATAACAAGGAGACTTTCTTGAATAGGTCTGTTGGGTAAAGCATACA
Source organism: Arizona elegans (assembly GCA_022577455.1). Lineage (NCBI taxonomy): Eukaryota > Metazoa > Chordata > Lepidosauria > Squamata > Colubridae > Arizona > Arizona elegans. The sequence goes on along the minus strand of JAKOOJ010000001.1, from coordinate 195,811,541 downwards.
TCAACATACCAGCATACATGCCAAAAATCTACAGATAATAGTTCCTATTTAGGTGTCCATGGAAGACCTTCTAAACTGAAGACCAAGAAGCAAGAACTACACGGTCATGCTACATAACAGGTATTGAACTAGAATCTGTTACTGAAATTTGAATGTAACTGGGAATGGGAGGAAAATCATGCATTTGAAAAACCGCATATATTTACATTTGCATGAACACCTACGTTCTTCCTTTGGCATAAAGAAAGAGTGAAAATAAATCTTGCTTTAAATTATATCTTTGTGCACAATTCAAATCAAATTATAATTGTGAAAGGGACATCTGAAAATGTATACATAAAATGCTTACTGCGATCCAAAGGTATGCTTAGATGCACATAACTGCAACCAGAAGCCACTTAATTTATGGCATGGTTGCTCAAGCAGAGATGACTTGATAGGTCAAAATGAAGATGACCAGGGTTTCTTTCAAGGGGATACTTCATCTGAAGTATTATCAAATCAAAGCCCTCCTGTTTTTGATAATTGAAATATACTGCTCAAAAAAATAAAGGGAACACAAGCAGAAGACATCCGAGATCTGAATGAATGAAATAGCCTTATTAAATACTTTGTTCTTTACATACAGTAGTTTATACACTGCTCAAACAACTAAAGGGAACACAAAAGTACTGTATGTAACGAACGAAGTATTTAATAAGGTATTTCATTCATTCAGATCTCGGATGTCTTCTGCTTGTGTTCCCTTTATTTTTTTGAGCAGTGTATATCTCTAATATTCAGAAGGAATGGAAAATATGTATATCTGGATAAATTTGGATCACCAAACAATACTGCAAAAGAAAAAAAAGGAATAATGGAACAAATGTTAAATCATCATTTGGAGTTTGTAGCAAGAAAGGAAGATGTTCCATAGGAGTTGAGTTTCATGGAGTTTTCCACTGGAATAGACTATGAAACAAGTCTTCAGAGGACGCTCCCTCTCTCGTTTCCTCTTACAGGGCCTTTAGCAGATATTTAAAGCCATTCGAAATTCATTTAACCCACAAAGCTATTCCTGGAGGGGGGGATTAATTGAGACATATTGTGCCTGAAAGTCTTCTGCTAAGTAAGCTTATTTTTGAATAAGGGGTTATGTGTCTAGAGAGCTGAGACTTACAGCCACACTCTGAAGCGAAACCTGACACACAAGATAACAAGGTCTGCTACACTTTGTTAAACATTGGGAGCAATTCCAAAATTCATAGCCTCATGTGGAATCAAGCAATTCTTTAGGACTGATGAGGGAATACTACTGGTACAGTAGAAATACATTCATGCCAGTGAAAAAGCATCAGAATTAAACAGATACAGTCTGACAGTTTTAAAAACCTAATTGTAGTACAGAATGTTTGATGACAAATATTTTGTTGAACATTTTTTAGTTTAGGAAAAATACCATAATTTCAGAGTTTAGCCATAAAGACCTAGGTCTTAATACCAGTCTACTACCAATTCAGTCTATTAAATAGACTGAAGAAGCCGCTTGCAATAATTTATGAATATGAGTCCTGTGTCTATCACAAAATCCACGGTTAAATGATGCCAATTCAAAAGTCCTAAAACTGCATGTTTTTGAGATTTCTTAATCTGGCAAAATATTATAAAAATTAGAATGGAGTAGGGAAGTGGGAGGAATTATGATATCTGTAGTCCACAGTTATAGCATAGGAAAAGATCACATTCAAAAATAGGCTGTACCTAGAACAGTAGGTAGATCTTCAATACACAATAAATAAGGAATACTAAGGAACCTATCTATAGCATTTGACATCTGAATTATAATGATATAAAATTACGGCTTTTTCTTGGGAATCATCAGAGTTGGATCTGAATTAAAGATGTTATAGATACATGTCCAATATGTACAGTGCTGCAATGAAAATTATATTGCACAGACAGGAAAAAGCTTTGCAATGAATTCAACTGAGTATCTCAACTAGTAGCTCAGAAAATTCTTTGCTTTATCTCAAGGGAAATACTTTATATAAGATCCAATTCAGTAGAATAATATCAATAGAATACATCTTAATGGTCTGTTAACAGTAGCTTCTCAGATCTTTACAAGTGATTTGTGAGATTATATTCAGATGTGGATATTATATTTACCATATTCTATACCACAGTGATCTAGAAAGTTTACTACTAACTTTCCTATTATAAATGCTTTGTATGACAGAAATACTGCACCATTGGCATGCGACTGACAGTTATACATTGATAAAAAAATACAATATAAATGTCAAAAGTAATAGGATACTGTATGTCTCTGATCATTTTCTGTAGCAAACTTCAAATAGGCCTATGCCATTAATTTCTGAAATACTTTTGTCAGGGAAGGAATAAACAGATTTGACAACCTGCTTATGATTTTGTTGAAGTGGCAGAATAATCACTGCATTTCTTAACAAACTACACTACAGAAGGAAGTTAATAAAATGTCTAAATCACATGCTTACCGTATTTTTTGGAGTATAAGAGGCTCCAGAGTATAAGACGCACATTAATTTTTGGGGAGGAAAACAAGAAAAAAAATTCTGCCTCTGCCTACCAGCATCCATCAGTATTCATCTGGCTAGCGTCCTTGCAGCAAACAGCCTGGTCGGCTTCATCACATTATCGCAGCCTGATTCAGCATGAGCAACTGATTGGTGGTTGGATCGGCCTCCTGGAATACCGCCAATCAGCTGTTCTGGACTGTGGGGATCACCACAGCCCATCGCCACCTCTATGCGTCACATTTTTGGCCTCCACATGTCACATTTTTGGTCTCCACACGCTCCGTTTTAGACTCGTTCCAGGCTGCCAGGATCGCCACAGCACATCGCTGCCAATTGCTGCTTCCGTGCGTCCCATTTTCAGCCTCTGCGCATCACATTTTTGACCTCTGCATGCCCTGTTTTTGGCCTCAATGCATCGCATTTTCAGATGGTTCCAGGCGGCAGGGATTGTAGCCGCCGCCGATCCCTGCTGCCTGGAACTGGCTGAAAATGTGATGGGTGGAGGCCAAAAATGGGGCATGCAGAGGCCGAAAAAGTGACACATGGAGGCAGCTATCAGCTGCTCAGGTGTTGATGTGCTGTGGCAGTCCCTACAGCCTGGAAAGGGTCTAAAACAGGGTGTGCAGAAGTCGAAAAGAAGGCAACGTTTGGTGTATAATTGCGCCACAATTTTCACCCACTTTTTTTTGGCGGGGGGAGTGCATTTTATATTCCAAAAAATATGGTATATCTTTATCCTTCAGAACAATCTTGCCTTGGCTATAATTTGTATTTTTTTCTATGTGTTGCAGAAAATGTCCATGAAACAAGTATTTTGAAGACTCTTAAGGGTGATTAGCTTCCAATTTACAGCAAAGGTAGAGTAATTGCATTTTATGATGACCACTACATAATAGAATACCTTTGCAAACGTTAGTTAAGACATAGTTGAAACATGAAAGAAACTATTGTTTGGTTGGAAAATACAAAATATAAAATCTATGCATAGAAGAACAAAGAAGCTGATTTTACTTTCAGGCAAATCTTGTTTTTTGAAGTTTTACAAGAATAGTACCCAGAATCAGAAAGTAAGAACAATATTTTATATATTTTGAACCTTCCCTCCCTCTTTTCTCAGTTTTCTATGAAAATCAGTGTTTTTCTAAATCTGATACAGTAGAGAGTAAAATCCATAATATGTAACTTCCTTTGTTTTATCATGTTTATGATTCCTTTCCTGTTATTTTGTTTGTCTGCTTCTCCTAAACAGGCAAAAATTAAGGTATGCTTAACAGCTTATAGTTATATTTTAAGCAGAAATTTAAAAATGTAAATTCATCAACAATGTATAAAATAATAATAATTTTCTAAATAGATTATACTTTCCAATTTCCTACCTCACCGCCACCATTCAATATTTCTTGGTGGAATATAAGTTTAACAAAATAATAATTGTAGACGATGGCCAGGCTGAGGCCAGGGGAGGGGTCAAATGCATCATTAGTCATGAGTCCCTTTGTGACCACAAGAGATCTAAGTCCAGCCCTTCTTGATTTCTGTTGACTCTTATCTACTGCCAATTTGCCTTCACCATTAGCAGTTTAGATTCTTGTTTAGAGATAGCATGGAATAAACTTGCACTCATTTGAACAACCCTGGTTCTTGATTTCTTGCACCTCACAATAATGGATCATTGACATTGCCATACCTGGTGACAGCAGAATCGACAAGAAACAACTTGAAAAAGTCACCAGATATCAGGACTTGAGAATCAAACTGCAGAGACTCTGGCATAAATCAGTGCAGGTGGTTCCAGTGGTACTTGGCACACTGGGTGCTGTGCCTAAAGACCTAGGAAAGCACTTAAAAACAATTGGCGCTGACAAGATCACCATTCGTCAGCTGCAGAAAGCCACCTTACTGGGATCTGCTCGCATAAGCCGCCGATACATCACACAGTCCTAAACACTTGGGAAGTGTTCAACTAGTGATTTGGGATACGAAATCCAGCATGGTTATCTCGTTTGCTGTGTATACTGTTATTTTTGTGTAAATAACAACAACAACAATAATAAAATAAAAAACAATTAAAATATACAAAAATACAATGACTTGCAGATCCAAGTTCAATGTTTTTGGAAAAAGAAATCTGTTGTTATATCAGTCTTCATTGGAACCCTCAGCATGATACCTACTATCAACCTGATAGTTTACAAAAAAAAAAAAAACAAACAAACCCAAAAAACATTCTGCCTGGTATTATTCTTAGACATTATTGTCAGGCACAAAAAATCAGGAAGCAAGGTGGTTCAAATGACTACAGATTTATTGCATGTTAACACCCCCTACAAGAATCTCAACTACTAACATTAGATCTCTGGTCTTCTACAATTACCTTAATAATTTAATAATTTTGATTAGGACTCGAATTATTAAGTTTCCACCAGTCTTAGACTGTAATCTGACTGTAGATTACTCATGCATACAGAAAATGGAACCACACTAAAAGTAAACTCAAATTGGTTGAAAAGTAAACTTTTAATGACAATAGAGAAATTAAATTAATAACCTTCCAAACAGCATCACATATTAAGTATATTTTTCCGGAATTTCCATGTTACACAAGATCATTAATTCTATCTAACTTAATTTTTAGTTATATCTTAGTTATACGATTGTGTGTTATATGATTATTTATTATGCAAAAAAACAAAACAAAACAAAACCCTGGAAATATATATTTATAGAATGTTGTTTAGGAGTCACACTGAATGCACAACAGCTTTCTGAAGTGCACTGCCATATGAAAAAGGTACTGATAAAACGGAAACCAATTCAAGAAATGGTTAAAAATGCACATTACAGTTTCATACAGCACTGAGCAAAGAGAACCTGAAGCATATTTTTCCACCTTTTTCTTCAGCAAGATTTCCAATTGAGCAATCTTATTTGAGGCATCAATTGCAACTTGAAGAGTCTTCCCATTTAAATCCAGTGCCTAAGAGAAGTCAGAGATGCACCGTAGGTCTGGAGTGCAGGATGTGTTCCTTTGAAGGCCATAAGGAGTGAACCTGCCTCAGCAACAAAGCCTTTTTCCTGCAGTTGTTTTGCTATTTCGGTCACATCCCAGCATCCTTCCTCTTGATTGGTGATCATATAGTTAACAAGGTGAGAATAATAAACTGTGGGAAGGCATTTCACTACTAATTTCTCATCCAGGAGCAAAGAAAGAAATTCAGAGTCACAGTTGGAATCATCAACCTGGACCAAACGAAAAAATAAAAAGCATACAGCTATCATTATTTTTGAAAAAATGAATTATAGAGTGGTATATTTGAATCACAGATGCAATGATAAGCCACTCAATTTCCCTACTTCTCTTTCACCATCACTGCTTTTCCTCCTCTGTTGGGTAAGAATCCATCCTATATTCTGAAAGTGCTGCAGCCTACTTTAGTCAACTGGATAAAAGCTGATAATTAGAGAAATATGCCTTACTTTGTTCCCCAATAGGAAGTATGGATGGTAGAGCCCAGAGGTGGGTTGCTCCCGGTTCACACCGGTTCGCAAGAACCGGTAGTACAAAATTTTAGTAGTTCGGAGAACCGGTAATAAGATTGGCTGGCCACGCTCCCGAACCGGTTCTCGGCCCGGTCGCCGCTCACTTACCCCGCCCACTGTTATTGCCCACATGCAGCCCTGGGACTTCGCCTTTTGCCAGCCAGGAGCGCTGCCGCCAGTTGCTCTCATGCACCCGGCTGCCTGCCTGCCTGCCTATTCACCGCCACCATGAGGAAAGGCCCTGAAGTTGTGCTGCCTGGGATCCACGCCGCAGGGAGAAGCCAGGTATGGCTGGGGGACGCTGCCCAGAGCTGAGCTCGAGGCTGGCAGGAGGAGGAACGTTGCCTCTTAGCCAGCTCAAACTGTCTGCTGCTGAAGCCTGCCGCCATCCCCTCTCCCCTGCCAGCTGCTCCTGTGGCGAGAACCTCTGCCGCCAAGGGCAAGGGGGCGGTGGTGGCAAGGATGGGCCGCCGGAGTTTCCTTGTCTCCCTGCCCGAGCAGACTTCTGGCATAGCCCCAGGCCTCTGGAGGGAGGGAGAGAAGCCCTGGCCTGCTGCTCCTGCCACTGCCACCCCTTTGCCTCCAGCAAGAGCAGTTCTCATGCTGCCACTTCTTCGGCAGCACCAGGAGCAACTGCCAGGTCAGAGAGGGCGGGGCAGGCTGTAGTGGCAGGCTGTTCTTGCCGGGTAACAGACAGGCTGCTCCTGGAGCAGCCAGCAGATGGAGAAGCTGCCAGTGGAGAGACGAGCTGCCCCAGGAGGACCGGAGGAGAGTGCAGCTTCTCACTCATGGAGATCTACCAGTGGGGAAGTAGGCGCAGTAAGAAATGCGTGAGCCAGGAAGCGGTTATGCTCCCTGGCTGGAGAGGGTTGCACAAACCTTTGCTGGAGTGAACGTACAACCTCTCCGGCCAGGGAGCATAACCACTTCCTGGCTCACGCATTTCTTACTGCACCTACTTCCCCACCAGTAGATCTCCATGAGTGAGAAGCTGCACTCTCCTCTGGTCCTCCTGGGGCAGCTCGTCTCTCCGCTGGCAGCTTCTCCATCTGCTGGCTGCTCCAGGAGCAGCCTGTCTGTTACCCGGCAAGAACAGCCTGCCACTACAGCCTGCCCCGCCCTCTCTGACCTGGCAGTTGCTCCTGGTGCTGCCGAAGAAGTGGCAGCATGAGAACTGCTCTTGCTGGAGGCAAAGGGGTGGCAGTGGCAGGAGCAGCAGGCCAGGGCTTCTCTCCCTCCCTCCAGAGGCCTGGGGCTATCTTTAGCTTCACTCAGCCGGCGAGGGAGGCACGGGGCCCGGCGGATCGCCGGGTGAGGGATGGAAGGAAAGAGGTCTGATTGGCTGACAAAAGTGTCCATGGAGGAGTGGAGGATGCGCCTATCCACAAATCTTAGTGCCTTTTTTCTTTCTAAAACCAGGGACCACTCTGCTCTCGCAAGACGCAGGGATTCCCATCCCGCTCCCTCTGTTGGGACTGAGGAAGACGCACCAAGCTTCTCTTCGAGGGGTTGTTAGGGGGGGGGAGAAGGGCGGCTGACAGAAAGAGCGCCTTGGGGGGGCATAGGACGTGGGGGCTCGCCTCGGCGCCTCAACACCCCTCAGCTTCAGTGGGCACCGCTGGCGGCCCCAGTCAAGCGCCTCCGTCTTTGCGGCTGCGGAGCTTGGGAGGGAAGGCCGGCTGGGGTTTCCATTCGATGCTCACCAGGAGCTGAGTGAGCCTCCTTTCAGTGCACAAACTCGGGGCACCAGTTAAAAGCCGGGCTGGCAGCTCCGGCGCTGCTTTGATGGAGCCGGGTAAACCGAGGGGAGGAAGGAGAAGTAACTGATGGGCAGGCTAGAGTAGCTCGCTTTCCCCTCAGCGGGGCTTCCCTGTCAGAGTAGCAGCAGCAGGAGGAGGAGGAGGAGGAAGTGGCGGGAGAGGCTTTGCTGGCTACCCGGCCGGGACCCAGAGGCGGCGGCTGTAATAGGGTGCTGGGTACGCAGAGGGGGGAGAAAGAAGGGCAGGTAATTAAATGTCTTCTGAGTGTATCAATGGATGTTTTTTGCATTTTTTTCTGCAACCTCTTAAGGTTTTAGAAAAAATGCTTTTAAAAGTAAAAAAAAAAGTTGGCCACGCACACCCAGTCACATTACCCCAAGCCATGCCCACAAAATAAGCCACGCCCACAGAACCGGTAGTAAAACATTTTAGAACCCACCCCTGGTAGAGCCATTTGAAAATTTAAGTTTGGGGTATTTTCAATCATTTATAAAGTGCATGAAATGGGTGTGTGGGGATACAATGTGCTCTACATGGGGCTACCCTTGAAAAGTGTTCAGAGACTACAGTTGTTCCAGAATGCAGCCGTGTGAGCTATCGTGGGTGCACCTAGATACACCCACATTACACCAATTCTCCGCGAGTTGCACTGGCTCCCTATTGGTCTCCGGGCACAATTCAAGGTGTTGGTTATTACCTTTAAAGCCCTACATGGCTCAGAGCCAGGGTATCTTCGAGACTGCCTTCTGCCGCATAGCTCCCAGCGACCGGTAAAATCCCACAGAGTTGGTCTCCTCTGGGTCCCGTCAGCTAAACAATGCTGGCTGGCAGGCCCGCAGGGGAGGGCCTTCTCTGTGGTGTCCCCAGCTCTCTGGAACCAGTTACCTCCTGAGGTCCGGACCACCCCCACCCTATTGGTCTTCTGAAAAGTGGTAAAGACCTGGCTTTTCCGGCAGGCCTGGGGCCGTTGATCTCGCTGTTGCGATCTTATGAGATCCGGCCATGAATGGTGTGAATGGGTTTTAATGTTTTAATTTTTAAATGTTTTTATAATGTTTTTTTTTAAAATGCACTGTAAGCTGCCCTTGTCTCCGGACAAGGGTGGCATATAAATTGAATTAATAAATAATTAATAAATACACACAGCATGATAGGTTGTACAGAATTTGTTAGTGTAAAGGAGAGCAGGTAAAAATTAATAAACACTTGTCTTCCCCCTCTTCCTCCTCATTTGAATGGAAGCCTCTACTTCAGAGGTGTCAAACTCACATTGTCATGTTATCACATGACATATTGTGACTCTCCCTCCCTTCGCTAAATCGGGCCACAATTTTGACACCCCTGCTCTAATTGGTTCCTGCTACTACCCTGTTCCCCCCAAAATAAGACATCCCCTGATAATAAGCCCAATCGGACTTTTGAGCGCATGGCAATAAGGCCAAGTGCTTATTTCAGGGTTCAAAAAAATATAAGACAGGGTTTTATTTTCGGGGAAACACGGTATGGAAAAGTTTTGATCTAATGCTCTGAATGTAATCTGAGCAACTTCCTATGATATCCACTAGCTATTATGCTGGTAAGAAAATGTGCAAGGTTCTCTGCTTGATGTTATGAATTAATACAAACCACAGTTTCATATGATTGCACACAACTTCCGAGATTCATGCATATTTACTAGATAACAAGTATTGTTCCTCGAGTGCACTTGGCATTAGGAATAATATCTTTTCATTCAGATTTTGAGCTGTTGTACTATCAGAATGGCTCATTAAGTTGAATCCCACAATCAATTGTTCACCTTTAGATTACAGTGGTAAAACTGGCTTCCAACTGAAGCAGAGGCTTTGAGAACAAGAACAGCAGGCTTGAGTGATTTGCAAATTGCAGATCATATCAAAAACAAGATGGCCGTGTTCCAATATAAGCAATCTATATACTTCATTTAAAAGCACTTTTGCAGAAAGTTAAGCTGTTTTAATAGCACGAAAAATCTTCAAGTTTCAAATCCAGATTTTAAAAACCCCTAATAAATAGGCAATTAAAGTACTCTAAGTGCTATATACAAATTGCCTGTTCCATAAATGCAATTCTGGAACATTAAATTCTCAGTATATGAGTGCACTGAGTAAGACAAATGATATTTGTCCAGTTTGTTTATGGTGTTTGAGAAATAAAAAAGACAATGAATTGTTGTTTCTCAATATGTTGATACTTCTGAAATATAACAGCTGCCACCAAAAAACAAAAACAAAAAAATCCCGTCATAGCAACCAAAATATCTTGCACCCTCCATGGCTGAAAAAAAAGAAAGTTTCAGTTGACCAAAATGGACTAAGGAAAAGGACAAAGGGTTGAACCATAGATTTTATTAGAAAATTGAGTTTTAAGGCAATCAATGTATAAAAATGGGAGAAATGGATTTCACAGCTTGCATTATGCTATAAAAACTCCTCAGTGGGTAGAGTAGATATTGCAAGGCATTTTCTCTCGATGCTTCCAGGTGTGTGTAACTTTCTGACAACTGGTTTACTCAGATCAATATCAAAGTACAGCGAAAACAGAGGTTATGATTTAAGACCAGTTTGAACAAAATATGCAATCTCTTATCTCTTTCCCAAATTGGAGTTACATGTGGCAGCTATTAGTCCATAACAAAACACAAATTGAGTATTTCTTTCATTTTACTTTGAGCACTTCATTAACTCATTTTATCTCTCATCTGTTAACACCCCAAAGTGGATTAGGAGGGAATTTAATGGAAAGCAAAGAAGGCAGCATACACAATCTCATTGCCTGCTTTAAACCCCAATTTTGGGATATATCTGAAGGAAACCACCCATGATTTGGAGAAGGAAGCAAAGTGCTAGCAATATTTAATTATGACTACTTTGTTGCAAAGAAACAGGCTGCTTCTGCTTTTAATTGTGCTACTGCTTTCCTTTATTCTCCCCATATATATTTAAAGAACATATGAATTAATCCTCTGCTACACTAATTTTCTTTCCATTAAAACATGTTAAGTGGAGGGCAACAATTCCCAATTTTGTGCTGTAAAGTCAGTAAAATTCTGTGCTGACATTTATTTGAAGAAAACTTTTTCTAATAGGTTTTTGATATATGGGTGAATCTCCAAACTTATCATCTTATTCTCTGAGTACTGTCTGTCTTTGCTGTTTGGCAAAGTGGCTGGCCACTTGTCCCAAAGATGCTTTTTCAGGAAGCACCTTTGGGATAACCATGGCCTAGATCACTGAGAATCTCTAAAGGCTTTTATCTATACAATTTGGGATGAACATCCTTTGAATGTTGTGGGAGTAAGAATGGATTTCCAGAGGGAAAAATTGCAGACTACAGGACCAGGAGCACCACTCAGGTGACCCTGAGGTGACACAGATAAACTTCCAAGTGCTTCAATGACCCTCTAAAACAGAGGTGTCAAACTCATGACCTGAGGGCCACGGTCACCCCCATTTTAGTGAAGAGGCAAAAGGTTGTGATATGTGACGACTTGACTTTGATACCCCTGCTCTAAAAGGATGCAGGTTACCAGCTGTCTGTGAGGAATATAAATCCTTCTATTTCTCACTATTCTGCCAAAGCTGAAGAAGCTTCTTGCATGAGAAGTAAAACATCTTCAAAAGAAAAAACAAGAAACTCTAGTTGCCTCCTGAAAAAGCACTTTTGGGACGACCATGACCTGCATGACTGAGAATCTCTACACTCTTTTGACTGGTCACTTGTTAATTTCTGCACCCCTCCCCCTCCACCCATTGGAGTGTAATATGCAGATACACATATGGAAACAAAAGTATCATGTGTAAATGTTAATTGGCAGGGAAAGCATGGGAAGACTTTCCAGGACAGGCTTAGTGTGAGTTTAGTGTTTAGGGCTCTTTGAAATATGAGTAGGGTGGGAACCATTACAACTTCATTTCACAGGGTGGGCATTGCTATAGAATGGGCAAACTTCCAGCATCTATACAAGTGGATTGTTTGCAACTTCCAGCATCTATACAAGTGAATTGATGGGACTGGAGCAGGCCAACTATGCTAGGTCAAACCAGCTGGGCATACTGACTGTGGAATTCTGGGAGCTCTGCAGTTCACCCATTTTAAAGTTGCCAAGTTTGAAAAACACTGGGTTAGTGTTTCTCTTTTGTTGAATATTCTTTTTGGATGGTTGTTTTTAACTTCAAGGTGAGGTTTTCCCCCCAAGTAAATATGGTCCTCTAAAATGGCAAGAGAAGCTAACAAATTTCTTCCTATCTGTTTAATATGTTTCAAATGTTAAATTAGTACTCTGATTATGTCTAAACTGAAATGACGTCAAATGCTGCTACTGTTTTTTTAGGATTTTAAAGGCTGATGCTTAGATTTCTCGGATCTCAGTAGTCCAACAAATCCAGAGGTGGGAGAAGTGTTGCTCACTAAGGTGGAGCAAAAAGACAGACTTTTAGCTTTAGGTCATTTAGATGACAGATCTATATACACAAGATTTTAAAAATCACAGCATAAAACAACAGTGAAAACCAGAAGGTACAGGAGAACCATGAAAAGTGAGTGGTTAGCATTATGGGTGTGCAGACAACTCAACATTTTTAGCATTAAATACCCATTTGCTTTGTTTAATTAATGAAGAAAAGTTTCTGCTTTTGCAAAGGTGACCCTGGGTTTAATCAGAGAGACAAATGGAAGCAGATGCAGACCAAGAGCAGGAGAGACACAACCGCTAATGACCTTAGCTGAACAGGTGAATGCTGGCGATCTGGAATCATGGCATAAGGCATAAGTTTATGGAGAATGCCATTGGGAAAGAAAAATACTTGGGACATTTATTAATTTAACCAATTTAATGTTAAAATAGCCACAGGACAGTAACTGTTTCTCAAATGTAAACACAAAGCTTGAACCAAACTGTTATAGAAAAATCAAACAAATCGCCAAAGAAGAAAATAGACTGCTTTTGGATCATAACTCAAGGGGAAGAAAACAAATTAAATACTGGAACTATGCAATTGCTACTTGAGCATATTAGCCCTCAACAAACATATCAAATGCATGAAACTAAATCCATTTTCATTTCTGCAACGTTCTGCTTAAAAGTGCTCTACTTTAACAATTTATATGAAAAACAACCAAACTTACCAAACAATCTTTAGAACTCTGGAAATTAATAAGTAGTACTATATAAAGAGAGCACTAAGAACAATGTTAGATTAAGACAAAATATTTTTTACACAAAATTTCCAGAAAGTATAAATATAGTTATGAGCATCAGGGAGAATAATAAAGACTAAGCACAGCCTCCTTTCATAGAAAGCATAAAGAATGGAAATTAGTTTATCTACATATATTTGTTATGCCAAACACATGATAGAAAATGTTTGAAAGCTAGTTAAAAAAAGTATGCATCAGAGTAACATGCAAAATTTGGGAAATATGTTGACTAACAGTCACACAGCAGGATAGGCTGTTTTTGTCTTTACTTAATCAACTAATGGACCCAGGATGTTACTGCAGCTATGAAGAGGCACTGATGAACTACACAATGCCAGCTGAGATAATGCATTTTTAAGTCAGTGAAGCTTTCAGTTCAACAGGTGTTTTCCTATCTAACAAATATACATTAGAGTTCAGGAGTTTGAAATTGTTTATACAATGCAAAACAGATAAAATTAATATGTGAAAATGAATATATATGAGTTTATAGACATTGACTTCACCATGAATACCACCAAATTTGTGGAGTAAATGATACAATTTCAGTATTTCAATCTTGGTTTCTTTTTGAGTTTACCACAACAATCCCTTCTTGAGTATGAAAAGAAATAATCGTAATTTATGACCAATCTTATTGATTCAACAAATAAAAGATTCAAAAACTGATTGTCATGGCGGCATCACATGACGTATCTGGACTTTTTGTCCCTTACCTAAACCGGGCGTGGGCCAGCACGTGACTAAACCAGCCTGTGGGCCAGGAACTTGACATCCCTGGCAAACCTAATATTCTGTCAATTATTTATACTCGAGATTCATTGTCAGAGATGAACAAGTTACTTCTGATCAGGGAAATACACAGAAACAGTAATCTGAAGGTGGATAAAGCAGCAAATACAAGGGTACTGCAATTTCAGAAAAGCTAGGAAAAGAAGCCAGGCTTTTTACTGCAGGCAGAAGCAGCTGGAATCCTGTATCAGCACTTCCCCCACCATTATCTTTTTAAATGTAAACATCCATAAAGCTGTCAGTATTAGACAACAAATGGCTAAATAATATATCTGATCAGCAAGCGAGCACTGCATTTCTTCTTGCATATCTGTGGTTGTGAACCTTGCTAGGAAAATCAATAGGCTCTGATTTTGCTTTCCAAATGCTGGTTATGATTCTCGGGTGTAATATAAGCAAAGGGAAGCAAAGAGCTTTAGGAAACAAAAGAGCCATGCTTAAACGGAAAAACCAGCTAACTCAAAAATCTTGCCTGGCGACAGCATCTATTATTCAAGCACCATATAATGTAGCTTAAACTAGGCAAGAACTGAACTGTAAGAAAATGGTTAACACCTGAACAGGGAAAAAAAAAAGCCTCCAAAGAGAAAGAAAAATCCATCCAATGAGATTCTTGAAATGTTATGAGCCGTTAAGTTTATGACAATTATTTAAGTAGTGTAAGAATATTTATACATTCATTTCTCATCAGAGACATGGAACATCATCTTAGTCCTTCAGCCAGACAACTATTTATTCTTTTCCTTGGCTCTGCGTTTTTAAAAGGGAAAGAGAAGAAAATCCCTCCACCACTTTCCTGGCGCTACTTCAAAATGGGGATGTATAAAACAGTAACCCATAAAAGAATTATGGGCAATGTACATTATCTGCAGCAATATATATATATATATATATATATATATATATATATATATATATATATATATATATACATACACATACATACATACATACATACATACATACCACCAGATCCAAAATAAAAGCCTCCCCCCATCAGCGAAGAGATTCAGCAAAGAATCATACCCAGAGAGAAATCATCCAGATGCCCTAAGCTTTATGGTCTCCCCAAGATACACAAAGAAGGAACCCCACTTAGACCCATAGTCAGCTCCATAGGCTCACCTCTACAAAACCTAGCCAAATTTCTCGCCAAACAACTACAGCCCTATGCAGAATCCATCACCTCATACGTAAAAAACTCATTCCAGTTCATAGACATCATAAAGCAACAAAACTTACAGCCCAGTGACCTACTCGTGAGCTTTGATGTCATATCCCTCTTCACCCAAGTACCAATCAAAGAAGCCTTGACAGTTATCCAAAACAAATATAACCCCCCCAAGCACATCTTAGTTCTGACCAACCACTGCCTATCCAACACATACTTCATCTATAATGGACAGAAATACAAACAAACAGAAGGAGCACCCATGGGATCACCCCTCTCACCTGTCATTGCCAACCTCTATATGGAATATTTTGAAACCCAAGCTCTAGAAAAATCTGATCATAAACCCAAACTCTGGCTCAGATAGGTGGACGACACCTTCATAATCTGGCCACATGGGAAAGAAAAACTGGACAACTTCCTCACACACCTCAACAGCCTACACCCCAAAATACAGTTCACCATGGAAACAGAAGCGAACAACCAACTTCCCTTCCTGGATGTCTTAGTCTACAGAAAATCCAATGGCTCCCTAGGACACACTATCTACCAGAAGAAAACACACACAAACCACTATCTGCACGCACTCTCACACCACCACCCTGCCCAGATCAACTCTGTAGCCAAGACACTCATTTCCAGAACAAAACGCTTAGCTGACGAACAACACCTAAAAACCGAACTACACACCCTCACTAACGTACTAACATCCAATGGATTCCAAAGAAATAAGATCACCAACCTAATCCAAAAAGAAACCCCCACTAAAATCCAAGACACAGAACAAGAAAACGGCAAAGCCCTCCTCCCATACATAAAAGGCACCACAGACAGAATAAGCAAAATCCTCCACAAACATAACATCAAGACAGCATTCTGCACAAACCGAAAAATATCCACCATCCTAAGGAACCCCAAAGACAAAATAGAGTTAGAAAATCAAGGAGTATATGAAATCCCATGCACCGCCTGCCCCACCACATACATCGGACAAACCAACAGACGAATAAGTGCACGCATAGAAGAACACAAGAACTCAGTCAGAAAAGAAGAACCCACTTCTTCCCTGGTCCAACACCTTAAAGCCACAGGACATGATATTGACTTTAAAAAGACCAGAACTATCGCCAAAACTGAACACTTTAACAACAGAATAATCAGAGAAGCCATCGAGATAGAAAAACGCCCACACAGCATGAACAAACGAGACGATACCTCCCGCCTACCAGCCATTTGGAAACCCGCCCTTATTGACAAACGGGTCCCTAACACGACGAATGACACCAGACCCACACTCACGAGAGCCACACAGGATGTCACCACCACACATCCACGCAGAAAGCAGACTCAAACCCACACTGATAATGAGCCACGACCAAGGACCAGAAGCCAGACTGCAGCTGCATCATTAGCCACTTTAAACCTCTCCAATCCATACATGAAGCAGACTGACACCCACCATGAAGAGCTCGCACGGCCACAAACACGAAGCCAAACAACAACAACGCAGCTCACCAGCTCAAATCCCCCTGCAACTCAGACTAAGCTGAGCACAACCAAGCCCCCACCCAAACAGAACACACCCCCAGCCAATCAGAGCACAACCAACCCCCCATCCAATCAGAGCACAGCCGAGCCCCTAACCAATCAGAACACACCTCCACCCAATCAGAACACAGCCAAGTTCCCACCCAATCAGCTCACACCCCCACTAGCAGTTAAAAGGAAGAGACAGCTACGATCTCACATTGCTCCTGGAAGCACGAAGCCGAGAACACCAGCCTGAAGATGACGAATGAGACTTCGTCGAAACGTCGCCAAGACACTTCCAATTTTACGTGGGAGAAGACCCGAATAACCAAAGACCTACATACAAACACCCGCGAAAACCTGAGAAAACATATATATATATACACACACACACACACACACACACACACACACACACACACACATATATATATATATATATATATTCTTTCTAGCCAGGTTTTACCTACGTAAACTAAGTTGTTCTGCAGCTCTGGTTGTGTGAAATCTCATTCACAAGCTTCAGAGCTTTTTTTCTGTTGACAAACTGCAACTCTGTGTTGCTCTCTGGGAGACTCAGACAGCTATTTCTGCCTTATAAGGCTTCGTCGGTGAGCCACACCCACTTCTCAGATATTCCCCCTGTAAAGGTACAATGTGTCTTTTTCTTTTTCGTAGGCTTTTGTGTGCATATTCTTTCTAGCCAGGTTTTACCTACGTAAACTAAGTTGTTCTGCAGCTCTGGTTGCGTGAAATCTCATTCACAATATCTGAGAAGTGGGTGTGGCTCACCGACGAAGCCTTATAAGGCAGAAATAGCTATCTGAGTCTCCCAGAGAGCAACACAGAGTTGCAGTTTGTCAACAGAAAAAAAGCTCTGAAGCTTGTGAATGAGATTTCACACAACCAGAGCTGCAGAACAACTTAGTTTACGTAGGTAAAACCTGGCTAGAAAGAATATGCACACAAAAGCCTACGAAAAAGAAAAAGACATACATACATACATACATACATACATACATACATACATACATACATATATATATATATGAATGATCTCAAATTCTGTATATCATTTATATTTATGCTGTGTGTCTACAATGGAGCTTTTATACACACACACACAGTCTCCATTGTAGATACACAGCATAAATATAAATGGTGTACAGAATCTGAGATCCCCTAAGGTTAATTAACTATAAATTCTATAACCCTAGCCGGCATGGTTAAAGTGGTAGTTCAGAACAACAGGTTCTCACCTTATAAATAGGTAAATACTATGATCAAGTGGCTGGTTTACAGATGTCTCCCTATATGCCATATATTCATATGAAGACATAGTGGTCTGGCCAGGAAGAAGCAAATTGTTTAGCTTTATAATTCTTCAAGTGTTAGAAGCCAGAATTTGGTCTGCTTGAGTAAACCTGGAGCTTCCACATGAAGGATACACAAAGGATCCCTTGAAAGCTGGCAACGAATTCTAATATATACAAAGATGAAACTTGTACAGGTATTCCTCGACTTACGACCACAATGGAGCCCAAAATTTATGTTGCTAAGTGAGACATTTAAGTGAATTTTTATGACCTTTCTTGCCACAGCTTGTTAAGCGAATCACTGCAGTTGTTAAGTTAGTAACATGGCTGTTAAATGAATCTGGCTTCCCCATTAACTTTGCTCTTCAGAACATTGCAAATAGATGATCACATGACCCCGGGATACTGCAGCTGTCATAAGTCAGTTACCAAGCAACTAAATTTTAATCATGTGACCATGGGGCTGCTGCAACAGTCATAAGTGTGAAAAACAAATCGTAAATCACTTTTTTCCAGTGCTGCTGCAACTTTGAATGGTCATTAAATGAACTGTTGTACGTTGAGGACTACATGGACTACAGTGCTTTGTGAATCATTTCAAGCCTTCCAAATATTTTGCTCGGCCCCCGACAACCATTTTTGTAGTAAAATTTAATAAGATTTCTGTTAATTGGATGCTACTAAATCATCAAGTTATCTCAAACCATACCTACTATGCTCAGTATATTCCAGTCTACACAGAATTGATGACAAATTGATTGTCTAAGCAAGGCCTGTCAAATTGGTGGCCTGTGGGCTGGATGTGTCATGCACATGCCATGCCCACCCCAGCTCTCCAAAGGCAAAAAACGTCATGATATGTCACATGACACGATCGAGTTTGACACCCATGGTCTAAGCCATACCAGGTATAAAGTATTTTGTTATTTTGTTAAACAAGTGGCTGAAGAGATGACGTTTCTTCTAATTATTTAATATTATTAGTCTTAACCATCTTGAGCATATAAAATGAACTCTTAGTCCTATATTAGGGGTCCCCAACCTCTGGGCTGAGGCCTATTTGGAAATGGGCCGTGCGAGAGGTGGGCCGGAGCACATGGCACACAGCTCCACTTGCACAAGTGATGGGTTGGCACACATGTCCATGCAGAGCTCTACTCGTTTGAGCAGTGGGCCGCCGTTTGTGTTAAGTGGAGCTGCACATGTGCATATCAGCCCACCATTCATATGGCCCAGTCCCCCCCCCCCCAGCCATAAGCTGGGCCACCAAGGGTTGGGGATCATTGTTCTATATAGTTCTATAGATTACATAAAAACTTTGGAAAGATATAATAGCTATATTACACTCAAGAGGCCTAGCTTCCTACATAATGACAGAAGAACTAATTTATTACCTCCAATGAGGAAGAATGGCTAAATCAATTACCTTAGCAATTGCTGTTATCTGTTCCAGTGCCATGGAGTGTAGATCTTGATCTCTACTTTCCAGAAGTAGCTTCAGGGAGGGCAGCAGAAGAGATTCCTTCAGGAGCAGCAAACACAAGCTTTTTATGCACTGAAAACAAATAGAAAACCTGGGTGTAAATAGTCTACTGGAAGGCCACAACTTGCACTCTCCTCAGAAAATCCTTTTATCAAGTCCAAAGTGGAAACCTGATATCTTTTAAAGCAAGCAAATAACCAAAAGCCTCTGGTGAAAATTCAGCCTTTCAGGAAATGTAAAGAGTGAATGGAGCAAAAGACTGAATTGTTCCAATGACTTGAAAATTCGTTTTATGAGAACTGCATAGAGAAGAATTAAAGTATAAACATTTTGAAGAGATGCCTTCTGTCCCTGAAGAAGACCATCAGTTGTCACCTAGGGCCACTGCTGATA
This sequence comes from Arizona elegans, assembly GCA_022577455.1. NCBI lineage: Eukaryota > Metazoa > Chordata > Lepidosauria > Squamata > Colubridae > Arizona > Arizona elegans. The sequence continues at coordinate 195,791,799 of JAKOOJ010000001.1, read as the reverse complement.
AAGAGTTTCAGGAACCTAGCTCTGTGTTGTGTCCTTACTGTATTTTATCCCTACTCATTCATTGAACAATTAATGTTCAAAAAGTCTCAGGAAATGAAGCTGCGTGTAAGTTTTCGCCATCCATCCATCCAACGGTACTCTCTTTTACACACAGATACATACAAAATCTGAAGTACAACTGAGATTTGGCATACCAAAGGATTTTCAACAATAGAAAACAGACTTTCATTCCAGAACATTTTCGTATATTCATATTAATAAAAAAAATGTTTTAATAGCAATATCAAGTTCCACCTGGTGGGATTCAAACTTTTTTACTACCAGTTCTGTGGGTGTGGCTTGGTGGGCGTGGCATGGCTTGGTGGGTGTGATAGGGGAAGGTTACTGCAAAATCCCCATTTCCTCCTGATTAGCTGGGACTCGGGAGGCAGAGAATAGATGGGGGTGGGGCCATTCAGAGGTGGTATTTACCGGTTCTCCAAACTACTCAAAATTTCCACTACCGGTTGTCCAGAACTGGTCAGAACCTGCTGAATACCACCTCTGACCTGCAGTCACTTAGCATTGTGGGAAGTCTATCCCAGGGGAACAGTGTCAGGGACCTCATAGCACCAGAAACCTCAGAAAACAGTGCCAAGAGACTCAAGCCCTTCCCCTTTAAGAAAACCCGCAGGCAAAAGCACCAGCTGAAAGGAATATTTAAATGGAGCTATTAAGATAAGGGGAATCAGACTAAAAATAACTCACCTGGAACTTCCCTTTTCCTCTTTCCTGGCAGAATTAATCCTCAGGATAGGAAAGACAAAGCTCCAGGAACAGGATTAACCCATTAAGGCAGGAAGACAGGATCCAGGGCAATCACTTTAACTAGACACACAAATAAACTCATCAAGCTGCAGGAGCTTCAAAGGGGAAGTAAGCATAAAAGGCCCAGAGTCACACTTCCAAGGCTGCTTGCAAGCCAGGAACACTTGAGCTGTGTCACTACTTTTTTTGTCTTCCTGAATTAAAGGATCCCTTTTCTGGCAGCTGCTTCCATGTCTATTTTTTCTCAGCATCACTGACTGTTCCCCAGCTGGGAACGAACCAGGGAAAGTTCTTTCAATAGCATAATACTGTCTGAACAGCTTCATAGTTTCAAATTATGTTTTCTTATCCTATTAGATATCATCGTCATTAATTATTTGTCAGGAACATCCTTTAAAGTCACAACATCTGGAAAATGGTCATACTGAACAGAAAATATAGTCAGGTCCAGAAATATTGGGACATCGACACAATTCTAACATCTTTGGCTCTATACACCACCACAATGGAGTTGGAAATGAACAAACACAATGTGCGTTAACTGCAGATTGTCAGCTTTAATTTGAGAGTATGTACATCCAACTCAGGTGAACAGTGTAGGACTTACAGCAGTTTGTATATGTGCCTCCCACTTGTTAAGGGACCAAAAGTAATGGGACAATTGGCTTCTCAGCTGTTCCATGGCCAGGTGTGTGATATTCCCTCATTACCCCAATTACAATGTGCAGATAAAAGGCCCAGAGTTCATTTCAAGTGTGCTATTTGCATTTGGAATCTGTTGCTGTCAACTCTCAAGATGAGATCCAAAGAGCTGTCACTATCAGTGAAGCAAGCCATCGTTAGGCTGAAGAAACAAAACAAACCCATCAGAGAGATAGCAAGAACATTAGGCATGGCCAAAACAACTCAAAAAGAAGGAATGCACCGGTGAGCTCAGCAACACCAAAAGACCTGGGAGACCATGGAAAACAAGTGTGGTGGATGACTGAAGAATTCTTTCCCTGGTGAAGAAAACACCCTTCACAACAGTTGGCCAGATCAAGAACACTCTCCAGGAGGTAGGTGTATGTGTGTCAAAGTCAACAATCAAGAGAAGACTTCACCAGAGTGAATACAGAGGGTTCACCACAAGATGTAAACCATTGGTGAGCTTCAAAAACAGGAAGGCCAGATTAGAGTTTGCCAAACAACATCTAACAAAGCCTTCACAGTTCTGGAACAAGATCCCATGGACAGATGAGACCAAGATCAAGTTGTACCAGAGTGATGGGAAGAGAAGAGTATGGAGAAGGAAAGGAATTGCTCATGATCCTAAGCATACCACCTCATCAATGAAGCATGGTGGTGGTAGTGTCATGGCGTAGGCATGTATGGCTGCCAATGGAACTGGTTCTTTTGTATTTATTGATGATGTGACAGCTGACAAAAGCAGCAGGATGAATTCTGAAGTGTTTTGGGCAATATTATCTGCTCACATTCAGCCAAATGCTGCAGAACTCATTGGACGGCACTTCATAGTGCAGATGGACAATGACCCAAAGCATACTGCAAAAGCAACCAAAGAGTTTTTGAAGGGACAGAAGTAGAATGTTATGCAATGGCCAAGTCAATCACCTGACCTGAATCCCATTGAGCATGCATTTCACTTGCTGAAGACAAAACTGAAGGGAAAATGCCCCAAGAACAAGCAGGAACTGAAGACAGTTGCAGTAGAGGCCTGGCAGAGCATCACCAGGGATGAAACCCAGCGTCTGGTGATGTCTATGCGTTCCAGACTTCAGGCTGTGATTGACTGCAAAGGATTTGCAACCAAGTATTAAGAAGGGAAAGTTTGATTTATGATTATTATTCTGTCCCATTACTTTTGGTCCCTTAACAAGTGGGAGGCACATATGCAAACTGCTGTAAGTCCTACACCGTTCACCTGAGTTGGATGTACATACCCTCAAATTAAAGCTGACAGTCTGCAGTTAACGCACATTGTGTTTGTTTCATTCCAACTCCATTGTGGTGGTGTATAGAGCCAAAGATGTTAGAATTGTGTCGATGTCCCAATATTTCTGGACCTGACTGTATTTGAAAAATTAGTTCAATTTTAGTTCAGAACAAACAAGCTTTTCAGGAGAGGAGAGAAGCTAAAAAGAATCCAAATATCCATAGCTGGCATGTGACTGTAGCATAGTTGATAAATTTTATTTTTTTTTATTTAAGAAATTTATATGCTCCCTATCTCGCTATCCAAAACAATTTTAGGCGGCTTACAAGAAATCCAACAAGCATACCTGTTTATTGGTTGATTGGCAGACTTCCAAATGGATACTAGGCACTATAAAATGGAATTAGTTTCTTATACAAATTCAAATCAGGATATATGCTAATTAGTCTATATAACTGTTAACAACAGAATAACAGCTTGCTCTAGGAAGCATGCTTCCACTATTAAGAGCAAGCTGGTTCAACTGAACATGTCTTAACATGTTGCCACCATGTTAAGACACTTTTTTTGAATTAAAGGTTCAACAGAAGTTGTATAGATGATGTACCTTAGAGGTTGCCTAGTGCTGTTCTATATATCTTTATCTTTTCTTTCCCGCTCCTAGTCTCTAGGAATAAAAATGTCATTTCGACTTCTTTGGAAAGAAGTTTTATAGTTCTGTCAAGCCTTCTATAATTCAGCTTCTTCGCTTAAGGTTTTGATGGGTTTGCAGATATAAAATGCTACTGGCACTATAAAACTGCTGCTTCACCCAACTGTTAAACCTAAGAGCCATCAACTTTTTTTTTGTAAGCCTTGTACACATAGCAATAAATTGTGCTTTCCAGATGCACAAAAAATGTGCAGAAATATATGATCAGTATTTCATATTGTGCATTACAAGTCTTTTGTTACTGTTTACCAGAAATAAGCCTCTAATACAAAATTGTAAGAAATGGCAGAAAGTTCAATATTTCTAATTTTACTACCTCATCCACAATACATTTAATTTATTGGTTCTTTTTTTTCATGCAATCACTCAAACAATAGTATAAATCAGTTTAAATAGTTAATACAATCACAAACACCATCTTTAACTTCAACCACAGCCAACTGTGACTCCTTTGTGTGCTGTTTGCATAGTGAACAGCTGTTATTTTTGGTTAGCAATAGCTGAAATTCAAGAGTAATGGCAATCAACTACCAATGTAGGATAATGCTTAAGAGGTTGGATCAGGCTCAGGAGAGAGCCAGATCCAAGTCCATCCTCAGCCAAAAATCTCACTAAACATTTACTTTCAATCCAACAAAACTGCACAGGGTTGAAGTTTTAGGAGAAAAATGGAGAAAGGAATACCATATTCTCTACTTTGAGTTCCTGCAGGAAAAATGGGATGATGATGATGACAACTGTATCAATCATATCTCTTATTGGGGATGAAGCTTTACTGCAATGTTTTGTTACAGATCACATTTGTAAATATTTATTATATTGGTAAATCTCCAAAATCTTTAGATTCACAGCAACTTACAATAATTTAAAAACCAAAATACAATTAAAAACCATAAATTAAATAACGTAGCAGTAAACTGATGAAATAAATATGAAACATACAATTATAGAAAACTATTAATGCTGACCCCAAAGTAAGTGACATTAGTTTTCAAAGGTCCTGCATAAGTCTTTTAAAAAATGCCAGGATTGCTGTTTTTTTAATTATTCTATATTTTTTAAATTTATGTATTATGCCCCAATCACATGTTGATAGGATACCTAGATAAACTGATTTAATATATTAAAAACAAATACTTTCCCCTGAAAAAGAAAAATTAGAGATAAAAGTGTAGCTAGTGTACCTGGAAGGTATCTTCAGAATGGGTTATACCAGTGACTTTTTAAAGGCAACCAGCACAACACTCTCCTCTTTTATTTACACGACTGTGAATTACCTTCATTCACAGTCAGCAAGGTTTGTCCAAACAGTTTTTCAAAGGAGTATTTCTCAACACACTGTGTTTCCTGCAAAAGCCCACTCCCTGTTTGCTCCTTTTTTATTTCCTATGGGAGGGGCCAATCACCTCCAAAATGTGGCTTTATTCCAGAGCTGCCAGAAGACAAGAAAACTCAGAAAGCAGGGTCAACTCAGGAGTAAAGCCACACTGTAAGGGCTCCAGCTGTTCCTCTACCTCGCTGCTGTCTAGCTCCCTCTCTGCCTCTGACACAGAGCCCTCATCCGAGCTTTCCCCAACCCCCAGGCCTGGCCCAAGTTCCTCCCCAACTTCCTCACTGTCCGACTCTGCTGCCAGCTCTGCTGGCTGCGACGGGCCACAACAGAAAGTCCCAGAAGCAGTTCCTGACATATCAAGTTTTAAAAAGACTGAGGATTACAATGCAATTAAAATAAAGATCTTGGTTTAACAGCAAATATAATATATAAACAATATAAGGTAGGCATCTGATCTTGTGAATCTATATTTAATTTACTCAATAGTTTTGTTTTTATTGCGTTAACTTGCTTTATTTTGGAACAATTCATTTGGTTATACTTTTTTTATATTGGCATGTTATCTGTAATGATAAAAATCATTACCCTCAATAAATAAATAAGTCAATCCTAAATATGTTTACTTTGCAACCCTTCCTTCCAATACATTTCTGAGATACGTTTTCAGTTTCTCCAGCCAGACCCAAGATTAGGTCTAATCTCTAAAACATTTTCACAGCATTTAAGGGCCCTGTAACAATGGAAAGTTTTATGGATGTGGTTGGGACAAGCTAGCAGTTTACGATAAGGTGTTTGTATTGCCATATCTGGAGGAAAGGAGACTTTAAGCACTTTAGAAGTTTCAATATTTTAGCAAACTTTCCCATCCGCCCCCCCCCCAAATACTGAATCAATAAAAGCTTAACCCAAAGATGCTTTTTTCAGGAGGCAACTGGAGTTTCTTGTTTTTTCTTTGAAGACGTTTCACTTCTCATCCAAGAAGCTTCTTCAGCTCGTGCTGGATGGTGGGGATTGGAAGGATTTATATACAGCTGGTCATTTGCATCCTTTTAAAGAGTGGTTTATAAATTTGGAGGTATAACGGATAAACTTGGAGGTTTATCTGTGTCAGGGTAACCTGAGTAGTGCTCCTGGTTCCTGTAGTCTGCAATTTTTTTCCTCTGGAAATCCATTCCTACTCCCACACCATTCAAAGGGTGTTCATTTTTAATAAAAGCTTAAGTGACAAACTCTGTAAATCCAAGAAGCCCTTGGTTAGCATCTTGAATGCCCTGATCTACTAACAGAGATGAAACAGAATTTCATTAGGAAGGATCGTGGCAGGAGCTTTGGTTGAACTAGTGACATGGAAATGAAGGGACATCTGGGACCCATTTGTTGTCAGTAGTGACTAACTATTCAGAAATGCAACTGTTTCAGGGCTTCAGGCTCTCTGTGAGATTTGGATGAGAACAAAATCTAGTGCAAATGGGGGTTGATGAACAAAAGGAATATCACTGCACCTGTAATGAAGGTGTTACTAATGGTTGCAAAAATATTTCAAAGCTTCTTTACTATTATCATTCTATGCTTAACAAAGAAATTACATATATTAACAAGTTTACTGTCCATGTAAACTGGGTCACGTCTGACAATAACTCTAAATCAGGTAAGACTTACCTCTGCAGAGAGTCCCTGCTTTGTCTCGTATAAGGAGCGGCAGATCTTCAGAATCTCGTCTCCCACACTCTTCTTCTGCTCCTGTGGGCACTTCATAAGCATCATTGTTCCCAGTTTAACCCAAAGATTATTACTTGAACATGTTCTAAAATAAATGAAAAGAAGTTTTCTTGCAAACACTAAAAGCAATCTGATCTCTATTGTGTATATCTACCTACATGTACTTTTAAAAAGTGATTTTTTAAACAACATGTATTGAATGTGAATGCTTTGTGTAACTTTTACAATAAACTCAAATGAACTGCTTTTCAAGTCCCTGTAGTTTGTGACTTTTTAGAAACGAATATGAAAAAAAGATTAACAGAATAAATTATTTTAATTAAAAAAAAAAAAAACTGTGGCCAAGAGAGAGAGAGAGAGGACTTTATTAGGAGGAGCTGCTTATTAGGGTAGACAAGATAAGCAAATAAGACATGAAAGTTGATATGTGTTTTCTGTAATATTAAATAAAACATGATAATAGAATAAAAACTGAGGTCAGAGGCAAATAAGATAGTCTATTTTTTTTAAAAAAAACAGATAAATATTTGTTAATCATTTAAAAGCTAGTAATAAGAGAGGCATAGTGGCTCAGTGGCTTAACGATGCTGGAGATGGCCTCAGTTCCAGCAGTTTGAGCCCAAGCACTGCGTGGCAGGAGGAGCTCCTGTCACTCACCTCAGCTTCTGTCCACTCAACAGTTTTAAAGCATGTTCTATGCAAGTAGCAATAGCAATAGCACTTAGATTTATATACCACAGTTTACAGAGTCAGCATATTGTCCCCCAAAAATCTGGGTCCTCATTTTACCAACCTGAGAAGGATCCACCCACCCTTCATGGGAGGCTGAATCAACCTTGAGTCAATCAGAATGGAACTCCTGGAGTGAGCAGTGAGGTAGCCTGCAGTACTGCATTCTAACCACTGTGCCACCCGATAGATAGGCACCACTTCAGTGGGGAGATGAGCTGGTGCTCTGTGCAGGCAGTTAGGTTCCTGGTGGGTGTGAATTTTGTCAGTTGTGGTGCCCACTTGTGAGGCAGCTCTGGGAAGGAAGGGATCTTTGGATGACACTGCAGGAAGAGTCACTCATCTTTCTCTCTGGTGCAAAACCAGCTCACTCTCCTGTGGCACACAGTGGGAGGTGCGCGTGTCCTATAACAGAAATTGTACCTTGGCAAGCCAAACTACTATTTTGCAATAACACTGTGGTCTCCTGGCTACTATAACAACACCATATTGTGGTGGTGCAGTGGTTAGAAGGCAGTAGTGCAGGCTACGTCTGCTGATCACCGGCTGCCAGAAGTTTGGCAGATCAAATCTCACCAGGCTCAAGGTTGACTCATCCTTCCATCCTTCTGAGGTCGGTAAAATGAGGACCCAGATTGTTGGGGGGGCAATATGCTGACTCTGTAAACCGCTTAGAGAGGGCTGTAAAGCACTATGAAGCGGTATATAAGTCTAAGTGCTATTGTTAAGTGCTATTGCTATATACTAGTAATAATATCAATACTAGTAATAACGAAAAATTATTTAAAGTCAATTATGAAATATTAGCCAGAATTAATTTTCTAATCTAGAGTTACAATTTGCATGCTATTATGACTTGGTCAATGACATTGAGTTTAGGCACAATTATCACACTTGAATTACCAGATATACCAAAGGTACTGTGAATTACAGTAAAATTCAGAAGGTAAAAATGTAATAATACTCATAAATTATAAACTTGCCAAGACTAGTGTTACCCGAAAATGCTCACCTCAAAACTAAATTAATGCAAGAATCCATACAATTTATCTATAGAGTTAAAGCTTAACATTTTGTTCATTTTCTGCCACTCATGCTCCACATCAGTTTGTCTACAGATCCACCTAGGGACAGGATTTTGAATTTCAGACATGATGTGATTATTATTGGAAATTAAGAATGAAGTTGTAATTTTTTTTCTATTAATCAGGATTAATAGAATGATGAAGAGGGAGAATCATAGGTGGCATTAAACATTCTTATTTTTCTCTTTAATTGGATTGTGTACTATTGATAAACTAAAACAGCTTACATTAGGAAAGTGCTATTCTAATTATTTGAAAAGGACTTTCAAATAATCCAGGAAAAGGATTTTAATACAAACACCTAATTTATAAAAACTATGAAATATATAAGAACTCACGACATTCACCATTTTTTTAATGCTTCAGGAAAATCTATGGATTCTGTGACTAATGAATGCATCATATGGAAACAAAGTATTTTTCCTTGTCAGAAATGTTTTATTCATATGTAAAACTATGCAAATTTACATGACTCGGTACATTCTGGTCAAGGATGATGTCTTTGATAAAGTGACAGTTTTTCTTTGAAAAAATCCATGGGTAATCTGGAATGTGACAACTATATAAAGAGACCAGATAAATAGTTGAATGTGTAACATTGTGGAATGGTAAATCTCCAGTCTGCCAAATCAGTTCAGTGAGAAAACACATTATGCCACAATGGGTAGAGATTGTCTCCTCCAAAATACCTTTTTTTTTTGAAAGGCAAGAGAGAAATCTGATGAAAAAAGAAAATAAATGTAACCAAGCCATCATAAAAAAAAGTAAATCCTATTTCTCAATGCAGGTTTTTTTCTTACTAAATACAAATTTTGCTCTAAGGGATTTCTAAGTGTATATCGATGCTTTATAAAGGTCAAATATAGACAAAAGTACACAAAATATATTTTATTTCAGTCTTGGAACAAAGCAGATCACTCAGAACATTTCACTGAAATGTATACGTTATGCTTAGATGGACCCCCAACCCAATGGTTCAATCTTCCATATTCCATCAGAAGAAAATATGTATCAAATATTCTGATTAAAGGAAACATTATAGAAGGACAGCTTTGGTAGCCTATGGTAACTAAAAATCGGGAAGATTCTGCTGGCACCCTTCTCTAATTAAAAGGCATAAACTTTTAGTAGTTGCTGCCCACTTCATCAAATGCATAGATTGACTAAACTCCCAGATATTCTATTGTGGATTACGAAGTAACCATTTTGGAAAAAAAGAGATTTTAACAGCACGGTTGAACAAGAAATTGTTGAATTCACATATAGTAGCACATCAAAAGGTATTAGGTTATCACTGAAGGTCTTAACAAATGCAATGTTTTTAATTGATAAATTTTAACCTGTCTTTCATGCAACCTCCATCTGCATAGCCAATCTGTCTTCTCCTTCCTTCCCCATTCATTTCATCCCACTGGAAATCCTGCATCAGTTTAGCCACTCTATCCAACTGACCAAGTAAGAAATAGGTCATGATAGCTTGTGCCTTTTAATACACTTTGTTATTTAGAAAATATGTTATTAGACTAAATAAACCCATTGTGTTTTTTGAGATCTTCAAAGGTAGCCTGAAATGTTTTGATATTCAGCAATCTCTCACTGAATTATGTTGGTAACGTTTTTTTCCCTTTCAAGATGGAATGCCCTAGAAGGCTGAAATACTCTGATATACCTTTTGAGTCAAATTTCATGTTCATTAATTCTTTTGTGAAAGTTTCGGCTAGTTTGTTCTATGTAGAATCCAGAGGGGAAAATGATGCCAAATATCAGAGGAAGAGTATGTTCCTCCGAGGAAGAGTATATTGCTAATCATGTGTGTCAAGTTGTTGGGGGGTGCATGATAGGTCTGTTGATATATAATGTTGGGGCAAAGTCCACATTTGGTCTTTTTTTGGCAGGGCCTGATTCTCATGTTAGTTGTTAGTCTGTTGTTGCTCATGAGAATCTGTATGCAAGTTTAGACCTGCCACTAAGCAGCTAAGAAAGTGAAGTGTTCCTTTCTAGTTGGGCTGTATTAGCAATAACAACAGAACACCATTGTCACCTACAGTTCACAGCTTAAGCCACTCAAATGTGTGCATATACATGTATATGTGTATACACACACACACACACACACACACACACACACACACACATGTATAATTTCCAAAAGTCTGCACCATTTTATTAACTTCTATTCATCTGTCAGAAAATGTCTATGCATTTTAATTTTGTTGGTCAGTGATCATCATCATGAATAGGTTTATGGTCTCTGTGAGAAAATATATAGTATTTTTTGCACTTCAAAAACAGCAAAAAGTCTTTTGCACTTTAAAAACAGCAAAAAGAATTGGGGTGGCCTAGAAATACCATCAATCAACCACTCACTCAATTAAAGCGGCAGTTTCTTACCACTTAAAAATAACAAGGGAATTCTACAATCATTTATTTCTTAACAAATGGAAAGTACACTCAGAATTAACACTAGGAGAAGATCTACTTTAAAATCCCCAAAGGTATTTTAAACATATGTTAAAGTGCAAAACAAATAACTTACATATTTGGACTTTTCATAGGAGGCCAAGCTTGCAGAAGCATAACTAAATGCTGGAATTCTTCATATTTCTCGCTATTTTCCAGAAGTTTCATGAAGAGAAGGTACCTTTTTTCTTCATTTTCAATCTCTGTTATTTCCACCTAATAAATTGGGAAAAGCAGCAGCTCACAATAAATACAGGTATCAGAGCAGAGAACATAATTATCCAAATATTAGTTGCTTAGACAAGTTAAATTGGTGGCATATTAAACAAACAAAAAAAAAAAAAACCAAACAAGAGATATTCTTGTGTTAAATCGGGTTTGTTTATTCCCTTCAAATCAATGTTTAATCCTGGCAACTGCATGGACTAGTTCCTGTAGTTTTCTTGGCAACATTTTGGGAAGTGGTTTGCTTTAGTTTTTACACATTTTCTTACAAACCAAAATAGGAATATCAAGCACATACTTTGACAGTTCAAATATCTCCTGCAAGATTTCCTGGTTTCAGTAACAGAAGCAAACATGAAGGAGGACAGAGCAAAGTCACAGGTATAATGGAATTAACTTGAAGAGATTGGTGACAAGCAGCTTAGGAAATCTTTGTATAATGGCACCCAGGGGATAACTGAATTCTTGTTTCTTCTTGTTTGGTTTAGTAGTCACAAGGCAGTTTATCTGCTTCATGCCACCAAAATTACTGTTCTAGAGGAATTGGGTCATAGATTCCAGTAATATGCTTCTATGGTATTTAATAATGACTCAGCAGTTAATTTCACTTCATGCTTTATTGTCCCATTTCAGCTATGAGAGATGCTTTTAATTCAAAATAGTTAAGTCTGTTTTATTTATCAATCAAATTTATAAAACTGCTCATCTCACCTAAAGTGACTCTAGGCAGTGCACAAACATTTGAGGTGAATAGATTTCCCAAGGTGTAGAATTATGCTTTTTTTTAGAATAAGAAATTTTATTCTTCTGAGTACAATAGCACTTAACTTCTCTTAAACAAGCTGATCAAACTGGCGGCCCATGGACTGGATGTGTCATGTGCAGACACGCTCACTCCAGCTCCGCAAAGCAAAAATAATTATGATATGTTCCGATAAGTCACGTGATGCAATCGAGCTTGACACTCATGCCTTAAAACATGTTGTCCTATTCTGATTGCAAGCAAGACTATTCCCAGCTTTTGATTTTGAAGGGATTTTATAAGGAAGACTGGAAGGGGCTTCAGATAAGGGAAGGGGCCCTCTATCCTCATCCCTATTAGCAAAGTGATTATATAGGAAAAATATATAAATAGGAAGTCCTTGATCTCTTTGCAGTTCTTCACAATTTTTGGATTTGCATTTATTAGAAGCTGAACTTCAATTAATATATAAAAACTCAAATCAATTATTTCCCTTAAGAAAGCTCATATTAATAGAAAGCATGCTAAAAGGATCTTTTGATTTATACATAAAAAGGGTTTTCTTTGAAAATCATCAAGGTACATAGCAAAATAAACCTCAAATATATAATATAAATTATACTTTAGGAAAAAAAAGCTGTTAAAAAGTGAAATCTGACAGGAAAGAACTGATAATTAATTCAAAAATAACTTACTTAAAAAGCTGGAAATCTGAATATTATTGTCGTGAGACTATGTTATAAATACTTTTGTACAAAAAGCAAATACTAAATACTGATTTGTCAGAAATTTGATTATTGTTGAACATGCTCTACTATAATTAATACAGGAATACATACAATTTATCAACAAATGTCTTATAATAAATATTCAAACTGAAAAAGGCTAAAATGTTGACACAATGTTATTTCTCATTTACATTGTTTTTCTTCTCAACGTAAATTCTGTAATACTTGATAGCAGATCAGATTCTAGAGACTTTGTCCACAATGATACTATTGAAATACTAATTTCATAAGCAATATCAGCATTTAAAAGAATGATCTTTAAATGAGTTTCAGAAATACTAATTTCATAAGCAGTATCAGCATTTAAAAGAATGATCTTTAAATGAGTTTCAGAAACAGGGCTGCTGAAGTATATGACATGAGGAAGCCAAGCATTTTCTTTTCTGGAAATTTAAATTAACCATATGCATTTGTTAAACACCATAAAATTATCTGTTCATATTAGCCAAACCTCAAATCAATGGCAGATTTATTTGTATCCTAGCAAAACCCATGTTGATTAATTCAATTTGTAAATGTATTTTTATTATTCAGTTCTTCATTGCAATGTGAATCTGAATTACTACAGCATTAAAAGCAGAATTACAAACAAGGCACTTGAGAGAATATTCTAATTGCTACAATATATTCTCAAGCCAATGAAGTTCTAGTAGAAATCTATTAAATTCATATTTATTCACAAAAGAAAGCTTCTTGAAAACAAGTCAAAGATAACATATGCTTTTATCTTCAGGTACTGTGTGACAATCGAAAGATGAAAATGGAATGAAATTCCTCCACTGATTCAATATATTTTGTTCTCCCACTGAGATTTCCTTGAATTACACACATAATTATGTATGTGTCGTTATGAACTCATAGAAAAGCAGTGGCTCTTTGCTTCGTCAAAAATGATCTTGTAATAAAAGATACTGATTGATAAATGATTATGCCATTTTTTTTCTGAGAAGAAACTCAGAAAAGGATAAATTACTTGTTCTTCTTGATTTAGTTCATATTCCAATACTGTAACTTAGATAAATTACAGATCAATGTTCTAAGCGTCTTAGCTGGAGCACAGCAATTTTCCTTGTAATGGTTTCAGAACACAAAGTTCAATGTATGCTATTACATATATAAAAATTATGGTATAATCCTATTTTCTCCAAGGGAGCAAACCAATGTTTACAACAAGCAGGACAAAATGACCAAAATCTGACATTTGCTACGCTTCTCACTACTTCTTTTAAGCAACTTTTCTTTTCCCCTCTGTGCTGGTGAGAGAATATAAACTAAACAGATGACCTAAAATCTCGTCTAGGTAAGATGTGTGAACAATTGTGTTTACAGATCCAGAATTACCCATAGACTGTATATGACAAGTATGGCATCACTGGTGGCTTTTAAGAAGAGACTGGACAGCCACTTGTCTGGAATGCGATAAGGTCTCTGCTTGTACAGGGGGTTGAATGAGAAGACCTCCCTTCCAACTCTGTTATTCTATTATTCTCCTCTGAACTGTCTAAATATTTTCCCTTGGGGATGGAGGAGGGAAGAAATGTTGGGTAGGATCTCAACATACTTCATGATTCAGCCATCATGAAGTTTATTTCATTCAGTTTATTTCATTCCTATTTACTTACTCTTATCTCAGCTGATTGCTAATTTGTTTTTTTTAATATATAATTTGTTGTGTGTCTATGCTGTTTAATCACACAAGAATTAGAAATATCTGCAATAAAACAATATAAACTTTGCATAGGTATTTATTTGCCAACAGAATAGTGTCACTGAAAACAAGTTCAGTTAATTCAAGGGGGAAACACAAATACCATTTCATAATTCAAAATGAAACCAGGGAGTCATACATACAACACGGTAAGAACGTTATGTCGCAAAATGCCATTAACACTGAATGCTTCAGCTGCCATCCTACAGTAATAGAGTAACTGAAGAAAGGCCAGCATATGGTTTTAACCAACTCTGGCTGATCACAAAAACCATAAGCAATACAAGACCCGATGAACACTTGGATGGGAAGTAATTATTCTACTGTTTAGAGTCACATAATTTTTAAAGAAACACATCCAGGAAGAAAGCAATGAAAAACAATGAAAAACAATATTCTTATTACCAGGAAACCTATGTGGATGTAATAACCCGGAACTGAGCTACATAAGAGGAATAGTTTTAAGTATACTTACAAAAGACAAAACAAAAAGGAAATAATAGTTCAGTTGATCTGAAAACCCTTGTACTCGTTAACTTTTCCTGCTTTCTGAGAACCATTTGCAGTTTTAATAATGTATACCTAATTTTGACTTATTTTCATGCTATATGCTCAAGAGCTACATCTTTTAATTTACAGATTTAATTTTAATTTTATTAAAACCCATTAATATAGAACAGGAATTAGAAAATGAAAAATCACCCCCGATATTTATTGGTTTAAGAGAAAAAAAATTAGTACAAACAAGCTCCTATTTAACAGATTTGAGAAGAAACATAAGTGCTCTGTATGCCTAAATGATCAATGAAGATCCAGCAACAACTGTTTTATAAATAACTTGCTTATTTGTAAAGAAGAAACATTGTCATATGAGATTGCCTACCTGAGTCTGGGGCCAATAGGCTTTGAGAACAGCTTGTGTTCTAAATAGTATAAGCAGCTTGCTATCCTCGTCGCTTAGGTGAAAAGCTTGCTCCAAAATCTGTAGCACTCTTATGCGAGGCTTCACTGGTAAAGAATCATCTCCACAGTAGGGCCTAAGCCAAGCCAACAAGTCATCTGAAGACACCAGATTCTCGCTACAATCAAATCAAGACACACATCTGTTATTATTGGTTTTCATCTAATCGTATTCCATTAACAAATTCCATTCAGGTCCTTTTTGAATTAAGACAGTGACCTTTCCAACTTTGGAAACCAGCGGGGGAGGAGGAGAGGGGATGGTTCCGTGTGAGCAGCGGGTGAGAATATGCAGGAATTAAACATTGAAGTAGCTAACCTAAAAACTATCAATAGATAGCAGACGTCCTTATATCTATTTAAAAATTATTCTTAACATTTATTTATAATCCGTTGATAAATTAGTTGAAAACTTAAGTTGAGAAAGCAGAATATCCTAATAGTAGCAAAGTATTTCCCAGAATCCAACTGATTTGTCAGAAACAACCAAAGATTTCCTGTTCAACATTTTCAGCAGATCTATTGTTACATACTATCAGAAATGTGCATTACTTTACACTTTTGTTTTGCCAGTTTTGGGTGTTTTAAAACAAATTCATTTCCAAGGAAATTATTTTAACAGCTTCTTATGGCAATTTTTCATAAAACACAATCTATGTTAACTATTGGTCAGGAAAATTAAGTAGCATTCTGACTACCCAACCAATAGAGACTATGTGTTTCTTGTCACTAAAGAAAATCTGAACTTTAATGCCTGCTCAGTTCTTCCAACAACAATATTTATATAGTCAAATGTCAAAAGCGGCAGAATATAAAAAGGGGGTATCTGCAAATTTTTTCTGATTGACAAAAACAGAAAACAAAACAAAATTGAATTTTTGAAGAAGTAAAATAGACAATTAGAATAAAAGAATGGAGAAAGCCATGGTAATTAAATTATCTATATAAACATTTAGCCTTCTCAAGGCCCCTCACATCTGTCTTTCTTTAAATTATTATTTATTCATTCAGAAAGCAAAACTTTGAAAGTTGCTCCTGCTAAATTGTGACATTTTCTACCAGGACTCCCATTTGTTATGTTCTTGATTTAGTTCGTTTTGCAATGCTTCTTTCTTAACAAGTTTTAGATCATGTTGTTGCCAATCTGTGATTCAAGGTATACTTGTGGGAGAAATCTGGATCTTAGTCCAAGAAAATAGTCAACTTGTTGGTTTATGTTAATTTCCAACAAGCCTAATGCCACTGCTACTTTGCAGTCAAACTTAGGTTGCATCTCTACCGCTCCTCAGATTCCTCAAAAGTAACTATATACTTGGAGAAGAATTTGGGAGAAATTAACCCCCACTCTCTTTCCCTCAAACATCTAGTCTACTTTTGGTTTTTAGCTTTACAATGTAAATCTGCACTTAATTCTTGCATGAACCTCTTTGGTTCACAATCTTTATCTGAAAATAATATGGAAATGCAGTACTTAATCCATACTAGAATGTGTAAGCTGTTGAAGTGGCATGCTTTTCCCACCTGTTCTCCTAGATATGCTTCATACTGTTGCCTTTTACCTGCCCAAACCTGGAACCAAGCCATATTGAACAGAAAATAGTTTACTCTCTCCTGTCTTCAGCAATAACTCTTCTACAACATGAGGCATTGCTTCTTTTTAATACATTTTATTCACCCACAAATCCTTTAGGAATAGTCTTTTAATATCTTCCTTGTCAATTTTTTTTTTGGGAGGGAAGGCTGTGGAGCTGTCTTTAATTTAACCTTTCCTATTTTCTCCAAACAGCTGCTTTTATTCTCCTGTGCTAGAGTTAATCCATTTGAGTCTGATCTGTTCCTTCAAAACATCACATGAATAGCAATATTGCAACAGACTAAAGATAAAAAGCACTTTCTGTTAATTTTCAAAGCACACAAGGAAACAAATTAGAAAAGGAAGTTCCCTAGAAATAATTGACTAGATAATAATAGACTAATAATAGTTGCATTTGCTACCTACTGAAGTAAAAAAAAAAACTGTGTTATTTCATTAAATAAGAAGTATCATAAGCTGTAACATGACAGGCGAACTTTTCTTGATCTAATACACAGATTATATATTGAATGACAAATCTGTGGTTTGATGAAACACACAATCAAACCATCTTAATAAGATGCTATAAGACTTACAATATTCAAGTTATCAGGGAAAACCACCACTGTCCATCTCAGGCAACCACAGCCCATTCTGCTAGCTCTAAAAGACTATATATCTTTATTTGTATAAATAATGCTTGTTATATTCACTGATAATATTTCAACTTGACACTGTTTTTTTTTCCAAATGAAAAGAAGCAGCAGGTAGCATGTGATTTATATCTGAAGTAATACTGCTGTAGTCATTCTAACAAGACAGATGAGAACATAATACCAGCTAGAACACACCAATTCAACCTGTTTGAAAGTGCTGAAATAATATAAGATGACAGTTTAAGTTATCATTTCATAAAAACTTCAGAATTTATTTAGCCTATGTACTCTTTTTATATTCCATCTCTCAAAGAACTGGTGCTAAATTAGAAATGAGTTTTTTGAGGAAGTGACATTTGGAATGTAAATTAAAAAGTTGATAAATTAAAAAGAAAGCAGTTGAGGCCTTGGCTTCAAAAGTTAGGCAAGCTCATTTTTCAGATAACTATATCTTCCTGAAGGGAACCATTTATATTTAGTTCCTACAACATCTGAAGGGTACAAAGGTAAATAATGTTTCATGGAATACAAGTCTAAGACCTTATTGTAGTAATATTGGTATTTCAAAATTTATCTTCCTACTAGAATTTTATATGGATTTGTGACTATGTTCATTGGGCTTTTCCCTAGGGAAAATAATAGCATGCACAACAAACGGTGTAGCGGTTCTTTTGGAACTAATAACTTGACAAGTTATAGCAGATAGATAGATGCAGGAAGTTTGCTGCCAAACATACAAAGTGGAAGTTTAAAGGCTACAGTTCCACTGGTGGGTATGGAACTATCTGATTCCATCAAAACATGTGGGGCTACTAAGAAAAAAAGGTAGCAAGAGAGAGAGAGGGAAAGAGAGAGAATAAAAAAAATATTTGAGGAGGATAAAAAAAATCCCAAACAGTGTTAGAGAAATGAGAAAAGATAGTACGGCGTATGTACTGTGAAAAGGACAGATTCCTGAGAAAAAGCTATAAAGCTGCAGGATTCTGAATAGGTTACAGAATAGGAATCTGAAATTAAACATATGGATGTGTGAAGAAAGCATTTCAAATTTGATAGGAAATTAGTATGGACAACAAAACCAGAAAGTATGTCAAATCTGCTGACTACCTGCATGAGTAAAAACATAGTTGAATATAGCATACACAATAGGAACAAAAAATAAACAAAAAATAAAACAAAAATAAAATATTTTTTGGCATGGATTGCCAGTCCTGCTCTTAAGCTGGTTGCATTTACTCTGCCACAACTCATTTCTGGTTTGAGGGGGGTGGGATGGGATCCACAGCATCATTTCTAAACTGTTAGATTTAATCCAGGTTTTTACAATTAATTCAAATTTGATGCATATTCTTATTTAGCAACTGTAATCAATTTTCACATTATACTCTCAAAACTCTTACCCATTTTCAGCACTTGTGTGGACAGCAGAGACAATGTCTTCCAATATCTGAAAATGATCTTTCTGAAAAGAATGCTGATCACTCTCTTCACTGTCAAATGAGTAAAACAGAAAGATGCTTATTTGGTACCAATGTTTCAGAAATCTTTAAGTCCTACATGTGTAACATTCTGCACTGCTTATCAAACACTAAACAAGTAAAAATTACATGAAAGATACGCTGACTGAGTTTATCCTAATTTGGTTTGCTTTGTTTTGATTCAATGTAATATGTTAATCCAACCATTTGTGGATCTGCAAACAATTTATGGCTTAGTAAGCTGAATGAACCAGGGGTGGGTTTTACTTACCTTTGCTACCGGTTCGCACATGCTCGCTTTGCTTGTGCACCACTCCTGCGCATGCGCCGATCGTATTTGATGACATCCAGGTGGGTGGACGGAGCCTCCTGCCGCTGCTGCTACCTGTTTGCTTGAACCGGGGCAAACCAGTAGCAACCCACCACTGAAATGAACCCATTTGAACTTGTCCAACAAATCTTGTTTAAACAAGTCCTGATTTAGTGCTATTATGAGTTCAACTTTCATAACTGGCTTTCATAACTATCAGAGTAGTTTTTTAAAAAGAGAAATTAAGACACAAGATCCCCTCTAATTAATAATAAAAAGTATTTTATTTCATTTGCCAGGAAAGTTGTCAGTATTAACAAACCACACCAATAAAGACCCTAATATGAAAGCATGTTAAAGAACTATCTGACATGTACTGAAGTTGCTTTGTTGGTTCAAAATCCTTAATAATTAAGCATCTAAAGGGTTATTAAGGCTTGTCTCCCAAGAGCCACAACAGTAATAACATTGAGATCTCCGCAAGATTCTAAGCCTCAACTCTGTTAGAAATTTTTCTGGCAAAAAATACATTCAGAATCAAGAGTATAATTTTCTCATTTCAAGCATAGAAACAAGCTGTACCAAGGTTTCTAAACTGCTTCTATTGCATAACTAATTAGCCTCTTGAAAAAAGGGAAAAATTCACAACAATAGGACCTTTGCAAAGCAAGATATTGATAGGGTCATCCTAACCCGAGTTTAACATGTACAGATTTAAATATTACTGTCCACTTAATATTTCAATATTTCATGAGTGGACTTCAGTATTCTACGCTTAAAGTAATTTTACCAATTAATTTGTTACTTTGTATTACATAAGCTCTACTTTTGCATTTACTAGAGTGTAGTAACTTATATAGGACCCGGTTTGTGGGGGCAATAAGCTGACTTTGTATAAAATATACAGATGTATGAAGGCTATTGCTTAATGCATTGTAAGCCACCCTGAGTCTCCGGAGAAGGGCGGCATATAAAAAGAAATAAAAATTAAAAAAAATTCATATTAACATTCAGTGAAATAGTTAGAAGCCCATCAAATGGTTGATATATGTATGGACATGCCACAGCTAATGCCAATTTATAATCTGAAAAATATAGCAAAAAGTATAACTAATAAATAGTTGGTATTATTAATCAAGTGCAAGTTTTCATGGCTGCTATTTATTCATGAAATGACTTGTGGGTAATGCTGTGTAAGAGCGTGAATATGTGCTGACATTTCTATTGCCTCTCTAATAATTGCCTCTCTAATAAGTATTCATAAACATCCAAATAATTTAAATGAGAAGTGTTATCAACTGTCATCTACTTAGCCATTAGGTTGTGGGCATCCTGCTCCACTAAATACAGTCAATATATAAGGAATTGACATCTGCTGCCAACTTCACTTTTAGATTTGCTCTAAATAAACCAACACCACAGTTGGCAAAATATAGCAAAAATTCACTATCTTGCATGGCATTATTCAGAGGTACTTTCAAATTTATTGTCTTAGTTTAAATATGTAATCTCACCACTAGTAAATATTAACATATTTGAAACTAAAAACTAAGAAGATAAAGATCTTCTTAAAGCTGTACATTAGGTTATTAAATTCCTTTATAAAAAGATAAAACAAGCCTATTGTGTAGCAATTCCACTTTATAAAATATGAGGACACACAAGGAACCTACAGAGATGGTGTTAGTTTGTTCTTACAAAAATACCAGTATGATAATTTAGATCACTTTTCATTAAAACTAATCCTCAAATAGAATTGTTATGAGGAACTCATAGCTTATCCTATGGTTGATCTTTTTCTTAGATACCAACTCCTACCATTTTCTTTTTATGTGCTTTTTAAAAAGAATAATGGGCACTTTTGTAAAGACCCATTGGTTGACACACAGTGTAAGATATTTTAATGAAATAAATAGAGCACAAAACTTTGAAACAAACCCATGAAACTGATGTATGTAAAAGCCTGGCATTAAGGGCCTATTTGCTTACATACATGGATTTTCTTCAAAAGCAAAAGCAAGGAACCTAGGGTACTATTCTATATATGTCTTCTTTTTTTAAAAAAAATATTATACCATCTCAATTATATTTAACAATGCACTCTTAAAAGTTCTGAAATGCATAATTTCACTTGCCTCAAAGCAGCTATCACTCTGATTAGAGCTGTCTCAACAACATCCCTGGGTGAAAGTCCTAAATCTCCAACAGCAACATCCAGTAATGTTTTTATCATGTTCAAAGGTTGTCCATCCAAGCACATTGTTACAACTTGTTCATGGATTCTTTTCTTTTCTGACCGGGATATATCATATTGATAGCCATAGTCTCGCAGAATTTTCTATAAGGGGAAACCATTTAAGTGTAAGTAAGTTTAAGTCACAAATAACTCAATATTTATTTCTGAAATTCAGATTTCATTTCTAACCTAGAAATAAGTTTTCAGAAACAATGAAAACAAAAAGCTCCAAACTTTATTCCAATAAATTATGACAGAAATCATTATTCCCACCACTGCACAAAGGAATTTGTGGAATTAATCTCATAATGGTTACTTTAGGAATATTTATGGTATTATATACTGTGTATTTAAAAGAAAATCCACAACTTCCTTTTCTACCTTACTTTTATGATTTTATTAATAATACAAAAATTACCATCAAGCAAAACTATTGCAGAGTCCAAATCTATTGTAACATTGTCCTTTCTACCAGGCAGCTAATAAAGATAAATGCAGGTGATCCTGCAAGATCCAATCTGGGTCGGTCACCAGGAACAGAGGTTTACTTTTCTGAGCTTTCAAACTCTGCTGGAGCCAATCTTCAAGGAACTTCCCTCTACTGGAATGAACACACACACACACACCTAAAATGGGCCTTGCAACATTGTCCTGGGACACGTATATTTGCCTTCACAGGTGATCCTCTTTTAATGATCACTCTTTCAGTGACCACTAAAACGTGAGAGAGCTGAATGAATGGTAGTTGCAATTGGTTCTTGAAGTTTTATCTATCACAGCACACTGAGGGACACATGATCATGATCTGGGAACTTGGCAACCAGCCTGGATTTCCAACAATTGCAATGTCCTGCAGTCATATAATCGTAATGTGCAACCTTCCCTGCTGGCTTCCCACAAGCAAATTCAACAGGGGAGCCGGCGGAAAGCTGAGTGTTACAATCCTTCCTTAATGATCCATGTGATCCTCACTTAAAAATGGTAACCAGGGACTGCCAGAAGTGGCAGTAAGCAATGAAGTCACATTATGTTGAGCTTTATGACAGTATCACTTAATGATCGACATGTGACCCCCCTCCTGCGCGAGCTGCACTGGCTCCCAGTGGTCTTCCGGATGCGATTCAAGGTGTTAGTTACCACCTTTAAAGCGCTCCATGGCATAGGACCTGGGTACCTCCGAGACCGTCTTCTGCCACCAATAGCCTCTCACCGACCAGTCCGTTCCCACAGAGAGGGTCTCCTCAGGGTGCCATCAGCCAAGTTATGTCGGCTGGCGACGCCCAGGGGGAGGGCCTTCTCTGTGGGAGCCCCAGCCCTGTGGAATGAACTGCCCCCGGAAATTCGTAAGATCTCCGACCTCCGGGTGTTTCGCTGCGCATTGAAGACCCTGTTGTTCCGCCAGGCCGGACTATCAACACAATAGTTTTAAATTGGGTATTTAAATTTATCGGGGTTTTAAATTTGAGCCACCTTATTTAATTATTTTAAA
The DNA here is from genome assembly GCA_022577455.1 of Arizona elegans. Lineage (NCBI taxonomy): Eukaryota > Metazoa > Chordata > Lepidosauria > Squamata > Colubridae > Arizona > Arizona elegans. The sequence continues at coordinate 195,768,853 of JAKOOJ010000001.1, read as the reverse complement.
TTTTATACTGTTGTTTTGTCTGTGTTTTTAAATAGGCTGTAAACCGCCCTGAGTCCTTCGGGAGAAGGGCGGTATAGAAATAAAATAATAATAATAATAATAATAATAATAATAATAATAATAATAATAATAATAATAATAATTATTATTATTATTATTATTATTATTATTATTATTATTATTATTATTATTATTATTATTATTCCGGTCCCAACTACCATAGTGAGGAGTACCTTTCCAAGTTTCAAAAAGAAATGAAAAATTGTGATTCTGTCACCTGAATTATTTCAGCGTGAAATTAAATCTCGCTACTTTTATGGTATGTTTTACAGAGTGAAACAAACGTAGAGGAAGGCGGATGGGAAAATGTATTTAGAAAACTAGCACACAGAGTTTCTACTGTACATGATAATCTTGATTTGGCTCTGCTAAATCCTTTTCACCTACCTGGTCACTGGTTTTCAGGTAAGAAATAAAACTATGACTAAGGGTTTCCAGATGTGCAAGGGACTGCTGCAGATAATTCAAAACATCTTCGTAAGTGATTTGCCTGTGAACTGCACCTTCTGTGAGGTCCCCCTCAGAAGCTCTTTTCCCAGCTTTTTCAGCTGAATGTTTCATCGACTTTATGGCTTTCTTTGTCATCTCTACCCGGGATTCAACTGACAGCTGAGAAAAGATAATGCTCAATTCAGCATATATTGTCACTAGCATTTATAGTACAAGTGGTGCTTGAATGCACATGAATTGGGGATACTGAAACTGAATAATAAGCATTGATTAAAATATTTCCTTTTTTTTTAGTAAAGAACCAGAATGTGTTAAATATAACAGAACATGAGCAAGAGAAAAAAAAAATTGTTTCTGAAAAGAGATTTTGCCTTCAAAGTCTAATCCCATGCTATTTCTTTTTTCATGACTATGTTTCTCTTGAATGATTCCAGTATCTAATTTTTAAAAACATTAAAAAACACACAGAGACAAAACTACTTCCTTCCTTATAATAGCCTATGGAAATCTTCATTCTTCAACAGGTTTGACAAATGCCTCTGAAGCTATCAGTTGAAGTATTCCACTTAAAATAGTATTTTGAGTCAAGAGCTCTAAAGGATTAAGACGTAAACAGGAAGGCAGTAGAACTGAGCAATCCCATTCTTTCTCCAAATGAGTTTTCAAGCACCTACATATTGGGATTTGCATAATGTTACAATGTTTGGTTGCCGATTCCGCTACCTCAGACAATTAATAATTTCTCAGGGGGGCAAAAATGAACTGCATCTCACTCAAGGAACTCTTCCGGATGACTTTAAAAAAACAGAAAAGTTTTTCCTCACTGATCCACAGGTAAACTTTTACAGTTCAGAATTCTCAATGTAAACAATCTAAGTTCGTGTATTATGCAAGCCATGGTTTGTTTAGCTATGGTTATAATTAGATGGATCCACATAACATACAAAACCATTAATTGTTCACACAAATTATGGGTTACTGTAAAGTGTAAATTTATTCATTATATTTACCGTATAGTGAATATCAATCTTTATTTTTTATTGTAAAATTAAAACACAAACTATTTCCAAGTATTGTAGAGAAGTATATATAGATAATCATCTTTATGTATGTTCCTTGCTTGACATTTGCATTTCCTGTTTTTTCTCTGAAAGAATGAAAACTAGAGACTCTGCAAAACTGAGAGGAGCGTATTATCTAAGAGTATCTGTCTAACGTAATTCATCTAGAAAAAATATATGGCATTTTGCATTGCCCCCATGAGAAACTACACTAAAAACATCTTTTGAAATTATCTTAAATTTGTATATCTAATTAAGGTCTAACACTTCATAGCAAATAAAACTCCAACAGAAGACATTTTGTAGTCTGATTTATTTCGAATGTTACAGCATAAACTAAATTAATAAAAACATACCTACTCAGCTATAGGTTAATTGAATTTGATAAAGATGAAAAGTAGTTCTATCCTGGTCCTGTTAGATCTCTCAGCGGCTTTTGATACCATCGACCATGGTATCATGCTGCATCGGCTGGAGGTCTTGGGGGTGGGAGGCACCGTGCTGCGGTGGTTCTCCTCCTATTTCTCCGACTGGTCGCAGTCTGTGTTGGCAGGGGGGCAGAGGTCGACCTCGAGGCGCCTCGTTTGCAGGGTGCCGCAAGGGTCAGTCCTCCTGCCACTCCTGTTCAACATTTATGTGAAGCCGCTGGGTGAGATCATTCGTGGTTTTGGGGTGTGTTGCCAACTGTACGCTGATGATACTCAGCTGTACATCTCCACCCCTGACCACCCCAATGATGCCCTCGAAGTAATATCCCAGTGCCTTGAAGCCGTCCGGGTCTGGATGGGGAGGAACAGGTTTCGACTCAACCCTTCCAAGACCGAGTGGCTGTGGATGCCGGTGTCCCGGTATAGCCAGCTGGTGCCATCGCTGGTTATTGGGGGTGAGTTACTGGCCTCCACAGAGGGGGCTCGCAACTTGGATGTCCTCCTGGATTCATGGCTGTCTTTGGAAGGGCATATGACGGCCATGGCCAGGGGGGGCTTCTATCAGGTCCGCCTGATGTGCCAGTTGCGCCCCTTTCTGGATCGGGACTCCTTATGCACAGTCACCCATGCCCTCGTCACGTCTCGCCTGGACTACTGTAATGGTCTCTACATGGGGCTCCCCTTGAGGTGCACCCGGAGGCTCCAACTGGTCCAGAATGCAGCCGCGCAGGTGATTATGGGAGCCACAGGGCGCTCCCACGTAACAGCTCTCCTGCGCGAGTTGCACTGGCTCCCAGTGGTCTTCCGGGTGCGCTTCAAGGTGTTGGTTCTCACCAACAGCGCTCCATGGCATAGGGCCGGGATACCTGCAAGACCGCCTGCTGCTACCGATAACCTCCCATCGGCCAGTATGCTCGCACAGAGAGGGCCTCCTCAGGGTGCCATCGGCCAAGCAATGTCAGCCGTCGGCCCCCAGAGGGAGAGCCTTCTCTGTGGGGGCACCCAACCTGTGGAATGAGCTACCTCCTGGAATACGACTGATCCTGGACCTCCGTGCTTTCCGAAAGGCCCTGAAGACTTATCTATTCCAACAAGCTGGCCTAGTTTAAAATGGTTTTAATGGGGTTTTTAAATTTTCGATTTTATTGATTCTGGGTTTTAAATTGGGAACTTTTCGATTTTGCAGATCTGGGATTTTAAATTGGAAATGCCGATGATTTAATTTATTTTAGTTTTTTCTTAACTTTTGTACTATATGTGTTTTAAGTTTGGCTGTCCACCGCCCTGAGTCCCCTTGGGGAGAAGGGCGGTATACAAGTTGAATTATAAATAAATAAAGTTAAATTTTATAAAAAGGAGCTATTTAATCCTTCAGATGTATTATCTGGTCCGATATGTTGTAATGATCAAGCAGTAGCCTGAACTGTGATAATCCTTGCCTGAAATGCTACCTCAGATTTAAGATCTTGGGCTAAACCATAATCAGGGTTCTGTAGTCTTCCAGATTTTGTAAAACCAAAACTCCAAGCACTTACAGCTAACACAACCCGTGAGACTCAGGGCTAGCTTTTAAACTAAAGGTGCCAAAATTTAAGGGACCAAGTGTGACTCTTTCTTCCAAATTATTCTAAAAATGTAAATATTTGCATTGGTAGGAGGTATGTGATATACTCTTGATTTATCAATTTCAACACTCACAAAACCACAAATTGCCTATCCCAGCCTTGCTAACCAAATCTGACCGAAATCCCTGCCATTTTCCTGAACCCTATCCTACTGTTTTGTTTAATTCCAAATTGGTAGCTTTCCTTATTGAGAGTTCTTGTCAGACAAGACAAAAAGGAAGAAATCATCTTCAAAATCTTTTATCATGATTTTGTATAATGGCTGAATGCATTTTTAAGATGCTATCGTTTTCAAAAGCTCAGACTGAAAATAGTTTGCAAGTAATCTCTATTCGTTTAAGTCCAATAGAATTGCAATCCGGACTTTCAATTGTTCACTACACCACATACTGATTAATAGTTCACTTTCTTCTATCTACATTTGTTTATCTGCCTTACTTATGTTCTAAAAGTGTGTTCTAATTTCTGCACTGAAATAACAAATTCTTTTAGGGAAAAATAGATTGATTTTCTTCCCAAAGAAATAATTGTTTTCAGTGTACATATGTATGGATTTTCACTAATTCCCTTTTTGAATAATCTTTTCAAAATGTGATTTGCTGTACAAATATACCAATATAAGCTATTTATATTATTTAATACAGGGGAGACACGTTTTTTTAAGTTGCAAGCACTATCATATGATTTTGCACAATGCTGTTGGTGCCAAATACACCCACTCCTCGTTTAGTGACAAAGTTCCTTTCCAATGACTAGATTGTTAAGCAAAATAGTTACTAAGTTAACGTGTGACTTAAGGACAGAAAGAAATGCTATGAAGATAACCGGTTGCTACTGTCTGAATCAGATAAAGCTCTCTTGCACAGCTACACTATTGTTACTCTCAATCTGGCATGTGTTGCTGCCAGGAGCATACATTTCTTGTCGCTAAGGTCCATATGAAATTAAAGAAGTTTAATAATATAATATTGTTCATTAGAAAGCTAGTACTAGTTAATTTAAATTCTAACTAAACAACATACAATTCAGTATTGTAGAAACAGATTAATTCCCAATCTATTCTTTCCATTAGCACTTTATACCGGTAGCCCTTGACTTACAACAGTTCATTTAGGGATTATTCAAAGTTACAATGGCAGTGAAAAAAAAATGACTTACAACTGTTTTCACACTTACAACCATTGCACATGGTCATGTGATCAAAACTCAAGATGCTTGGCAACTGACTCATATTTAGATGGATGCAATGTCCCGGGGTCATGCAATCATCCTTTGCGACTTTCTGACAAGCAAAGTCAATGGGGAAGCCAGATTCACTCCACAACCGTGTGACTAACTTACGAGCTGCAGTGATTCACTTAACAACTGTGGCAAGAAATGTCATAAAACGGGGCAAATTTAACTTGACAACTGTTTTACTTAGTAATGGAAATTTTGGGCTGAGTTATGTGGTCGTAAGTAGAGGACTACCTGTACTTTCTCTAGATCAGGACCCCTAAACCAGACATCCTTCAGATATATTAGATCCTAGTTCCCATAAACCAAAAGCAACATGGCTATTGGTTAAATGATGGGAGTTTGTCAGAGCTGTCTCAGATGCAATTAAACCATAAGTGCAAGATAATGGGTCAGATGTAGCACTGATCAGCCTTGCTTTTGGGGATCCACATTAGAAAGAAATACATGGAAGAACCATTGAGAAATTCTGACTCTCACACAGGGATTTGGCCACCCACCAGACGAGGGCCATTATCATAATGCAGAGATCCAATGAGCAAGGAGAGAGGAGTGCGAACTTGCTTGGAAAAACTCCCTGGGAATCAGAATTTCTTGAAAATAAGTAGCTTATTTTTCGCCAACTTGGATAGCTCCAATAGCTTCCATTATTGGAGCCTCTTCCTGATAACATTCAAATGCTGATTTTTTTTAATGATAGTTTGCTTTGGTACTTTCCATATATTTTCCTCTATGCTTTGCCCAACTATTTAGAACCCCCAATTTTTGTCTGTGTCTGATACTTTTTACACTAATAAAGGAGGTCATACACATAATGCTGTTATAAAATAATACTTACTTTGGTGACAGCCTTTGAAGAAAAAGTAATTTCATCCAGACAATTGATAATATCTCCTGGGTAAAGTCTATCAAAGTATTTGGCACAAATGTCATAAGAATGAAGCCATTCTGGTGGGGTTTCTGGAATCCTTTTAATCAAATGGGAATCCCCGTTCCAGAATGCTTTTTTAATCCAGGCAGCATAGATAGAGCTAGGAGAAAGCAACTTTCCATCTTTTCCTGGGATTTTAGGAGCAAGCTTGGAAATCGGGAGAATATTTTGACTTGTGAGGATAGGAACCAAAGCTTCCAGAGGATCTGCATTTTCTTCTGTTAGTTTTTTATAATTAAGGCCTGTTAGCAGAAAAAAATATGAGCAGCAGTCCTTATGGATCAACTATGTAGAAATTGAAATAAAATGCAAAGCACGATTTATGGGTGTTGGGATCCTATTACCAGTGTGTAATTTTCATCGTATTACAGTAAATACTTTTCTCCAATTGAGGGAATGGAATATTATGTTATTATATTATGCAAGGTTTTAACAGAGAAACAAGTAGGCAGAGCGAAGGAGGGAGGCATAGCAAAGCCTCAAAGAGGAGACTCATTTAACCTCCCACTTCATGAGTTTTAAAGTTGTTACAGCAGGATAAAGTGATATAAATTTGCCACTCTTCCTACCACTCCTTGATCAAAATTACACATGATGACATTCTTACCAGCCATCAGTAGGGCACTAAAAGCATTTTCATGTGTACTAAAGTTTGTGTTTAAAACACCTCTGGATGGATGAGTTTATCAATGGTATAGATGTGGGTGAATTCTGTTCTAATTATTCTCTCTTAAATGGCATAGTCCTGTACATGTTTATTTAGAAATAAATCCCATGGGTAGAATCCTGAATAAAAATGATCATAGCTTCAGTATATTTTTGTAAGTTTTGCTAGAACTTGGAGCAGACATGGGAACAGAGCCAAAACTTCATTACAACCACTTCATGACCTCAGTTGTGCACCACTCCTAGTGTCACCCATTTTTCCAGGGATAGCAATAGACTTATATATCGCTTTACAGTCCTCTCTAAATGGTTTACAGAGTCAACATATTGCCCCCAACAATCTGGGCCCTCATTTTAACCACCTTAGAAGGATGGAAGGAGGATGGAAGGCTGAGTCAACTTCAAGCCTGGTGGGATTTGAACTGCCAAATTGCAGGCAGCCAGCAGTCAGCAGAAGTAGCCTACAGTACTGCACTCTAACCACTGCGCCACCGAGGCTCAGGATGATGTCAGCAGCCATGATTTTCTAAACTCTTTTCACAATGAAAATATTTCATTATTTATTTTCTCCAATGGGAAAGATAGGCATTGGGCAAGCTAGAAAGAATCAAGATTTGATTATGTCTTCCCTGATTGATAGTCCTCTGGCCTGATCTTTTCTCAGTTAAGAAAAAAGAATAGTGTAGGTGAAGGGAATCATGCAATCCATCTGCAATGGGGAAAGAAGCAGGTCAGAAAAAGTGGATCTATTCTGTTGCCTTACCATTTGTATCTGAAAGGTAGTGCCAAGGCAGAGGTCAAAAAATAGATGGGGACTTTGCTCTCCATCATATTGGACAGGTCAGCCTAATAGGGTGGAATAGCCCAGGGAATGCAGATTTCCCAACCCTGTTTTAAAGCAGCAGCTCCCAGCCCTTTCTTTGTATTGGCAACTAAACTAAAATAAAAAAGACTATTGTGTAAAGCCAAACAACAACACCCGCAGGGCCACGATGCACATAATAACTCCATTGCTCTGGAACTACTCTTTTTTTAAAAAAAATAAGAATAAAAAATGACAAAAATGTCACAAGGTCTCCAAATCCATTATTTGAGAAATGGTGGTAGGCATTAAACTCTTGGGATATCAGTCTAATGCTCAAATTGAGGCAGCCGTTGCTATCTCAATGTAAAATATAGGCATCCCCTCCAGAATATCATCTTAACTCATATATAATATGAATGAAGTCAACATATGTACCATTACCATGAATTTAAGCCAATATAGGAAGATTAGATTGTTAAAAAAAATACACAACAATCTTGTGCATTTCCCATTTTCTTCCTTTATCTGTTCTATCAAAGTGGTCAATCATGGCTCTGTCTGTCTGTCTGTCCCTGCATCTGTCTGAGAATGAACATCGGTGTCTGTGTTCACCTGTAAGAAGCCATCACTCTAAAGCACAAGGCCATGACAAGAACTTACCTTTATATCAATTAGTAAGTATCAATGCCAGTCTTTAAAGTAATGTATATTAATTACCAAATTAACTGATGTCCATATGCAGCTTTCTTTCTTAGATACTCACCAACCAACCTCAGGCAGAAACAAGCAACTACACAGAAGATTAAATTCATCAAACAAGTGCTGAACTGCAGCCTAATCTTTAAAGACATCCAGCTTTGTTAAGTAGTTATGAACATTAAAAGCTTGTACCTGGTGCAACTGCCTTGAATTTTTTCAGTAGTCGTATGTGAGTTTCAAGTTTGATGGTATCTTTCACAAATTCAGAGCAAACACAGTTCTCAAGAAGTGTGAAATAGTAGAGTAAGCGCTGGTGATCCTTTCCTTCAATGATAGGATATACATATTTGGTCATATGCTCATGAAAGGCTTTTGGAACAGTTTTCAGAGTCTCAAATAGGCCAAGACTTTTTGCCCGGTCTTCTATTGCAGCTGTGGACAAACTGCATGGAAAGCAAAGGAAAATGTAATAAATGAAATCACCCATTTCATCGATTTATCAATTTATTTTTTGCTAAATACTGGATGATGTTATCAATATTGTATGAACATTTTTTAAAAAAGAGTTTTTTTTGCATTAAATCCTAAACTATCATCTGCAAACCAATTGTCTAGCTCATAAGCACAACTATCCACAGTTCTAAAAACTCAGCAAGGACATAATTAAAAAAAAAACCAAGTATTTAAACATGATGCTCTAATAATGTAATAATTATAAGATTTTATTTGTAATTTAGAACAGTGCTACATAGCAAGAAAAAATAAAAAGAAACAATGAAAATGTTGCAGGACAACATTTATTAAAGTTAATTTTGATTTCAAGCAATAGAAAAAAGAAAAAAATCCTAAGTATAATTTCTTGCTTTAGTGAGGATTTTATCCAAATGAATCAAAATTGTGAGCTTTTCTAATAAAGCTGCAGTTTAATGGTTAGAATAGAATAGAATAGAAACAGAATATCAGAAGGGACATTGGAGGTCTTCTTCTAGTCCAACCCCCTGCTCAAACATGAGACCCTATATCATTTCAGATAGGTAGCTGTCATGTATCTTCTTAAAAGCCTCCAGCGATGGAGCACCCACAACTTCTGAAGGCAAGCTGTTCCACTGGTTGATTGTTCTCACTGTCAGAAATTTCTCCTTAGTTCTAGGTTGGATTAATTTCCATCTGTAGTTTCTTGTCTTGCCTTCAGATGCTTTGGAAAATAAGTTGACCCCCTCTTCTTTGTGGCAGTTCTTCAAATATATTGAAGAACTGCTATCATATCACCCTTAGTCCTTCTTTTCTCTAGATTAGCCATACCCAATTCCTGCAAATGTTTTTCACATATTTTAGTCTCCAGTCCCCTAATCATCTTTATTGCTCTTCTCTGCACTTTTTCCAAAGTCTCAACATCTTTTTTATAATGTGGTGACTAAAACTGGATGCAGAATTCCAGATGTGGTCTTACTAAGGTTTTGTAAAGCGGTACTAGTACTTCACATGATTTTGATTCAGTATAATGGTACACTGAATATTCAGTATAAACAGTATGGGACTGGTTTCCTTTTGCTTCTACCCCTACTTGATTTAGGCTTCTACTTGTACTTCTAAGAGGTACCATCTGTTTCCACTCACTATGCTTCCTTGTCTCATAGCCCTCTGTTCAAAGGTGAATCAGTTAAGTATTTATCCTAGGTCCATGTTATTAAATGGCTTTCTTATTGATATAAAATTTGTTCAACATTCAACAGGCTTCTTTTTATCTAAACTGGGTGGTTGCTTAGCAACATGTACATGTTGCTGTAGCTAAATTTCTCCTAGAATTATATGCAAGAGCAGTAGGACCTATGTATTAACCAATGATTTTCTAAAAAAGAGCCTTGATAGTACAGTGGTTTAATGCACCCTGTTATTAACACAGCTGCCTGCAATTTCTGCTGGTTCGAATCTCTCCAAGGCTCAAGGTTGACTCAGCCTTCCATCCTTTCTAAGGAAGGTGAAATGAGGACCCAGTTTGTGGGGGCAATAAGCTGACTTTGTATAAAATATACAAAAGAATGAAGGCTATTGCTTAACGCATTGTAAGCTGCCCTGAGTCTCCGGAGAAGGGCGGCATATAAATCAAATAAAAATAAAAAATAAAAAATAAAGATACTGAAAATTAAGCATTCAGCCAATCTGCCTGTAGCTTTCTACTTTGTGTCATTGCAAAGGTAACTTACATATCAGTGGAATGACAAATGAGGCAAGGATGGACAAACACAGACTGGATTCATACCTACTAATCTACAGTTTGCCAACAATTATTACAAATATTTTTATCCTGCCATTTTTTTCCCATATGCAACTCAAAATGGCTCATTGTCATCTCACACTAAGGCAATTTTACAAGCTATGTGCCTAAATTGATAAATTGTTAACCAAGGCACATTGCAACTAGGTGTGATATGAAAACTATGTCATAATCTATTTCTTTTTCCCCTAAATTTCCAGGTGTAATTTTTTATAACAAAAGAACAAATAGTTTCAAGAGAAGGAAGAAAGGTTCTGAAAGAAATATCAGAAAACCCAAAAAGAGGTTAAGCAAACTTCTATTCTCTACATGTTTTAGACCATAGGTATCACCAGGCTTTGTCATTAGGGTGGTAATTTCTGATAGGGAAGCTGCACTCTAACAACATATGGAAGGCACCAGGTTGTTTATCTGATGTTTGATGTTTAATTTTTATCATTTCATTTTTATAAAATCACTTAAAAGGCACTTTCACATCGTAATATTAATAAAGCTAGTATACAATTCAAGCAGATAAGCAAGCACTTACCACATAACACTCCATTACCCCTTGTGACTTGGTTTCAAAGTTCTGATGATGCCCCCCCCTCAATTTACATAGTTTATATAACTCCCCCGCCCCAGATTGCATTTTGGGCACTTGCTAACCAGCCCACAGTTATGGCTATTGGCAGCACTTTACAGCCATTTCAATTTATGAAGATTTTTTGCTGGAAACCAGTGTTTACTTCCATTTCTGGGAAAAAACACCCATTGAGTAAAATGGGTTCCCTTCATGACCAGAGGAAAAAAGTTGTAAAATTGGTTACATGGTGAACCGCATATCAATTGGCACAACTTACAACCTTAATTCTAGGCTGAGTTATGGTTGTAAATTCAGGACTACCTGTATTAAACAATAAGAAAAAAATGCATATACTATGCATTATGTATTAACAAATGGTTGTCTTGACTATTCAATAAGCAATTCATCTATTGGTCTCCATTTCTTGCAGATGTACTTGTATATTTTGAATTGCTGCCTTGCTTCGTGACCCACTTGTGCTATGGTTGCAGATGATGGGTAGATGGTTTGATATTCTCTAATAGAGTTCTATAATACAAAGCAGCATTCTTACTTTTTTAAGTGATGGCAAGGCATCCAGGTCCTGAGGCAGTAAACAGCCCCAAATCATGACACATCCATATGAGTATGAGGCTGTTATAGTAGAAAGTGGTGTTTGGTTCCAATAACCCCAAAATAGATCTAATAACATCAATGCAGCTTGAAAATTTCCAAGTTTTTGTCCAGAGAGGTCTGGGTGTTCAGCTACATGGGTTTTTTTGTTTTGTTTTTTGGCAAACTTAATGTCAGCATCAATCTTCTGCTTAGTTTTCTATGTTCTGTCTTGTAATTCTCCTATCAATCTCACTTTTACCACACTTTTCTGAAGATGTACTCAGGGAAGAGAGGCCTATAGATCACTGGATGTTATTTTGAAGTTTTGTGATTTTCTGAGTAATTTTATACTGTGCTCTTGAGTTATTTTGTCAAGTTTCTAACTGTGGAATGAAAAAGTCCCAGAGCTTTAAAAATGGGTTTGGAAACTTCTCCTGACGATAAACACATTTTTAAATAAAAATTGGAGGTCTTCAGACATTTATTTTATGTGGTTATGCTGTGTCTCTTATACTGTAATAAAAACATACTGCGATGAGACCAAACAACATTTGTGAAATTTATATAGGACAAATTAGCCTTAAATGCTTAATAAAATATTCATACAAGTGGCCCTAGCACACTGAAATTGCATGTTGGGTTATTTTGTTTATGAAAAAAAATGGAGAAAGTCTTATTCATATATTATTTATTCAGACTTCCTTTGATAGGAGCCCCATGAAACTCAAACATGCATATATTCAGAAAACCCAAAAGGAGTTGAGTATTTCTGCACAAAACTATAGATACTGTCTCAGCTAATCAAGTTGAGAATGTTCACTTGAGCTCCACCTTCTGGATATTTGCCTTTAAAATAAACGAAACAGACTGATATTCTGTACTTACCCACTATCGCTGAAGAGAAATTCCAAGTGTGTCATATGAACTTCCCAGAGTGGGACATTATAACGTTGAGCCAAGGAGAGAGCTATACTGTATACATTTTCTTCAAGTGTTCTGTTTAATAAGAAGTCATAACGCACATGTGAAAAAAAGGTTTAATAGCTATTAAGTATAAAATCAGTTGGAAAAATGCTTAACTACAAAACAGAACAGAATCTATAGTAGTGTTGGTAAACCTTTTCGGCACCGAGTGCTGAAATGGGCGCGTGCTGGAAACCGGAAGAGCAGCCACCCGGAGTGTATGTGCGCCCTGGGAAAATGATCTTCTGGTTTCCGGCACGGACATCAGTGGTGTTATTCAGCCGGTTCTATCCGGTTTGGGCGAACCAGTAGCAACAGCTGCGGGTGACTCTGTCCACCCACCCGGACGTAATCACATCCCATTTATTCATGTTTTTGATGCTCTGTGCATGCATGGAAGGCCTTGTGCATGCATGGACATGGCACACATGCTCACATTTGCGAACTGGTAGCGAAGGTAAGCGAATACCACCCCGGCGCACATGCATATTGGGCGGCTGCTCTTCCAGTTTCCGGCACTCCCATGCATGTAAAGACCAGCTGTTCAGTGCACCGGAACCCAGAAGAGCAACGGGCGACAGCTTGTGTGCCCAGAGAGATGGCTCTGTGTGCCACTTCCAGCACATGTGCCATAGGTTTGCCATCACGGATCTATAGGATCTATTCCTCTAAGCCAGGGTATTTCAATGGACCCTAAGTTTCATGACAGTCTAAAGCGCCCCCCCCCCCAATTAACTTGAACACAGCCTATTTTCCACTGCTAGAGCTTTGCCTCTTGTTCAGAGGTTTCAGGATTATTTTCCCCCCATCCTCTTCGTTTTTTAATCAAATTTCGGTTTTAATTGGGTTTTTTAAATTCGGGCCAAAATTATTTAATTGTTTTTCAAAATGTTTTTAAATTTTATATGCTATGTTTTATCTTGGCTGTACACCGCCCTGAGTCCCGCAGGAGAAGGGCGGTATAGAAATATAATAAAATAAATAAATAAATAAATAAGTAACAGGTTCTATGGCCTGGTAAGGTTGGAACATCCTGCTGCAATAAAATTCTTTAGAAACTAAACTTTCATCCCTTTTTATTTTTCCCTAAAAATATTATAAAACATACAACTTGAGTGAAAAGGACTAGTCTCTAAAGTCTGGTTTTCAACAACAACAACAAAAAGGATGAAAGTATTATTCACATTTCAATAATTTCTTTATTAATGTGGAACCAACAGAGGCTACAGTTTGGGTCCCAGAACCATTTATGTATTTGAAGTCGAGCAAAAAGGCAATCATTAGATATAAAACTTCTCAAGCTGCAGTGTGCATTACTAGTAGGGATTAACTAAGCCCCACTCTCCTGGGTAGAAACCAGTATTTTCTATTCACATCCTTATAAATCTTGTTCTTGATGTTGACAGAAAAAAAACCTGAAGAATATAAAAAAAATATAAAGTTTGACCAAGTCTCTGAAAAGCCAACCTAACTGCGTAAAGTTGAAAATCATACAGAAGCATATATAACTTGTAGCAAAGCATTTGGGGAATTACTATTAGGTCCAAGAGCTGCATATTTTGCTGAAGAATATAAAAAATATAAAGTTTGACCAAGACCCTGAAAAGCCAATCTAACTGCGTAAATTTATTTAGGCAAATTGAATATCATACAGGGGCATATATAATTTGTAGCAAACTATTTGGGGAATTACTATTGGGTCCAAGAGCTGTATATTTTGCTAATGAAAGCTGAAACCAAGGAAGGCCTTTTATGAATGGGGAATTTACATTCTCACAAGTATCTATAACGGGGTGGATTCTAAATTTTTTTACTACCGGTTCTGTGGACGTGGCTTATTTTGTGGGCATGGCTTGATGGTCATGTGACAATTATTTAGGATTTAGCAGAGGTACTGGTCTACCAGGCTTTTAACTGCTTGCAGAGCAGTACCAATCTACCCATTTATTTTTGCAGGCACTGATCTACTCATGTATTTTGGCAGGCACTGGTCTACTCATGTATTTTGGCAGGCACTGATCTACTCATGTATTTTTGCAGGCACTGGTCTACTCATTTGTTTTCTTTTAACACTGATCAGCTGTAGGGCAGCCCTTTGAAGCCCCGCGGCAAGAGTTTAAATAGTTTTTTTTCCTCTAGCCATCAGCTGGGACTCAGGAGGCAGCAATAGATTGGGGGTAGGGCCAAATAAAAGGTAAGAATAACGCGGGGGGTGGGTGGGTGGGGCAGAACTGGTTCGGTGATGTCATATCATCACCGCTACCAGCTCGGGGGAACCGGGCCGAACCGGGAGGAACCCACCACTGATCTATAAGTATGGATCAGAAGTACCAATCTACGTTCCTTGGAAGGCAATGTGAAGGTTCCTTGATATGCTCTTGATACCGTACTTTGAGACAAATAAGATAAATAATTTTGTAAGATTCATATTCAAGGAGCTTTTATTATCAAGTCTCAGAAACATCAGGCAAAGATTCAGTCAAAGCAGCTGCATTTCTTTATCTCTCCATATATACAGATAGTCCTTGGGTTGCAATGGCAATTGGGGCCAAAATTTCCATCACTAAGCAATGCAGATATGAAATGCAATATCACATATCTGTATTGTTTAACAACGACAATCCCAGCAGTCCAGGTTGTTGTCATAACCTCAGGACGGTGTGGGTCATTAAGCAGGAAGAAGCAATAGCCCCAAACAAGTACACAAGTACACAAGTGCCATGGTTCTGTGGGTGGATACTACAGGCAGGTGCTTCTGGCCATAGGCAGGTTGGCAGGGGCCACAGGTGGGAACCTCTGAGTTGGGTCAGGCACTTTTGATCACGGACAAGCCAACAGGGGTTGTCGGCGGCCACTTCTGAACACAGGCAGGTTGGCAAGGATCAAGATAAGGTGCTATGGAGCATGGATAGATTGGCAGGCATGAAGGTGCTATGGAGTATGACATTCCTGTAATCTCTTATTCCATAGTGGGATTCCTTGGGAAAAAAATAGTGGGAATGATTTATGTGAACAACTTCAAATCTTCCCTTCTGGCTTCCCCACTGACTTTGCTTATGGGAACCCAGCAGGAAAAGTTGCAAATGGTGATCATGTGACATCATAATCACAAGCTGGGCACCTAATACCTGGACCACAATTACATGATCGCAGGGATGCTGCAGCAGCCACAACTTCACAGTCAGGTCATAAGTCCCCTTCATTCGGTGCTGTTATAATTCTGAACAATCGCTGAACGAGCGGTCATATTTCAACAACTACCTCCATTATGTGTCAAGTATATATATACATATATTCCAGATCCACACAATAAGACATCCTAAGAAATATGGTCTAATGTCTTCTTCTGTAAAAAGTTTCCCTAGAGAAGGATTTCATGGTTGCCATGCAGTCTTCCTAACATATGGTTTGGCAGTTAAAGCAATGATAGAAGCAGCTACCACGTGTGGTTTTGTGTTTTAATCTACTTTAACCTGTGACAGTGATACTATGAAAAGCAAAATATATGTGAAAATAAGGAACCATGATGTCACTGCTGGTTATGCTGTAGATAGTGATCTGCATGGTGCATGCTTAGAGATGATACATTAAGCATTCACAGAATTGCAGAGTTACTGTTCACGTTCAGGGTTAGATAATACAGCAAACTGAAGTACAATGAACCTTTTTCTAATGTAAGTAACCTCCTCCTGATCCTCAACATAAATTAAGTAACAGCATTCAACCATAAATAAAAGAAATAAATAGGAAAAAATTACCAATACATTGCACCTTTTCTGCTGCTTATATTTTTAGACAGGAGTCCTCTCCTTTGTAAAATGTGATATGCATTGCATTAACAATCATATGTTTTTATTACACCTTTTAAAACATCACTAGATAATCCAACAGTTTTTTTTAATGAAAATAAACAAATCTGCAATAATAGTATATTACTATTATTATTGCAAGAAGCATTCTCTAGGTGTTGGCTATTAGGGGATGCCATCAGGCAGGCGCTAGAAAGAGAGCCTTTTTTGTTATGGAACTCACCCTTTAGAATGTCGTATCTCTGAAGATCAAATTGACCTTGATCCTACTGGCTTTTTGTAAGATCTTAAAGACTTGGTTTTGCCAGCGGCTTTGGGGAACCAGGAATGTGCCGTGGTGGTGCAATGGTTAGAATGCAGTATTGCAGTATTCTGCTCACTGCCGGGTGTTCAATCTGCACTGGCTCAGAGTTGACTCAGCCTTCCATCCTTCCAAAGTCAGTAAAATGAGGACCCAGATTGTTGGGGGGCAATATGCTGACTCTGAAAAGCGCTTAGAGGGGGCTGTAAAGCACTGTGAAGCGGTATATAAGCTTAAGTGCTATTGCTACACAACGAAGTTTGTACAATTGCTTTTCTGCTTGTTGTTAGCAGTTCTTGGTATACCTTGGCTAATGTCTGGGTTGTTGCATGGCTTTTTATACTGTTTTATACGTATTACTGTATTTTTTTTTCCATATAACTTAAATTGCTCTGAGCCACCAGAGTCATGGATTTGTGATGGGTAGCTATATAAATTGAAATAATAAATAAGTAATAATAATCCAAACATCTCTTGACTAAGTGCAGTTGAAAATATAGATTCTGCTCTGCATTTTACATATGACAGGTTGAAAGATATACAAAGTAGACAGCACTTACTCTGCCAACCCTAATATGGTTTCCCTCTTGTATTGACCATCTGCTGTAAACCTTTGGACATCCACTCCTTTGCCAAGCCCTTGAAGAATTTGAGCCTGGGTGAAATCCAAGAGTCGTTCATTATAGTACTGAAGATGTTTAATCAGAATTGCTATTTCTTCTGGCCAGTCTGCGTAGCTGGAGTTGGTAACATGGTTTGTGACCATCTGAATTAAATCTTTGGGGTCAGCCTGTAGAATTAATTTACAACACAATGAGATTTACATTTGTCCAATTAATCATGTTTGAATGTTATGATGACATTTTTAAATTGTCTTCAACTAAAAAGGGGGCATATTGGGGGTGGAGGGGGAAAGAAAAAATATCTTACCTTCATACCTTTTAATCATTTCCAAAGAAAAGCAAGACAGCAAGCAAGCAAACAAACAAAAAAACTGCTTCTCTTTAAAACACAATGCTAGCAGCAACAATAAAAAACCACCTTACTTTCTCAAATTTTGCAGATTCCTCCACTAGCAAACTTTTGTACTATATGCATTTCTTAAATTACAATTGATCACAAAAATTGTCAGGGAATAAATGTATTCTTTTTTAAGCGGGGAAACACTCAAACTCTTAAAAGTTATTCCAAATCCTTAAACCTATTTATTTAAAATATAAGAGTTCTGGTACCCTCAGAACCAACCAAAAACCTTGAACATTTCTTTCAATTTTGCCAGGAAATAAAAGTGATCAGTGAGTTCTTTTTCTTTTTAAAGATCAAAATATAGAAGTTTCTTTCAAACCTCCACTTTGTTTTGTTTTCAGTTAGGCAGCTTTATCTCTTTATAAGGAACTACTCCATGTACAAATTTTGTTCAATTTTTCAAAGATAAGTAAAATTTATTTTTCCTTGTTAATTTACAAGTCTCTTATTTGCAAACAAAAATTTAGCTTTTACTTCTGGGTGGAAGTGAAATGAGCTTAAATGTTTTCCAAATTGTAGTTCAAATTAAATATTATCAGTATAAATACCTAATAAAAATTCCTGCATTTTATAATATTGCTTTATATAACTGTGACTTTACCGCTTTCATGGTGGGGTCAAGATCCACAATTTACTTAGTTCCATCAAGTACTGAGACATATTATAAGATTTCACTACATCCCATTCTATTTTTATAAAATATTACTGGTTGCTCTTCACAGTAACCTGATAAAGGTTTCTTTTAAGTTATCAATAACTAAAACACCATTTACTTGTTTGAAACTATATAACTGCATTCCAGAAAGTATGTTCTACTTATATTGGAATTTTAAAAGGTTATCAATCTACAAAATATGATCATTTGACCTACACTGCTGTCTTGCCAATTTTTGAAGTTGAAGATTTAACTATACATGCTGACAACAAATACATGTTTTAATGTACAGGTCTCTTTCTCCTGAATTGATATAAAGGCTGCATCCTTCCCTTTATCTACAGTTATTTTTCTTAAAATCCCTCTTAAGAATCACTACTTCAAAAGTTAAATCAACGTTTTGGACTTGACAGACTATTTTTAAAACAGTCCTATATATCAGCATTATTTTGGTACTGTCTGAATAAGCTAAAATGACTGCTTTTAGAATTAAAAGTCTAACCATGCTGCCTAGCAATTCTGGAAGTTTTAATATCGGGTAGCAATATTTCTGGAATGTGTCACTCTCATACTTAGAGATGACTGATACTCTTAGGTATATTCATTTGTCTGTTCTTACATCTGCAAAATAAAGAACTTATCTGACTATATTGTACTTGTCAGCTTCTGGTACAAACAACTTCCTGAATATGGGTTTAAGCATATGGAAAATCCAGATTCGTAATCATGCCCAGCCTGAAGTCTAATGATAATCTATTTTGGGAAAACTACACTGGGGATTTTGTTCTTCTACAGGATTCAAGATAAAAGGCCAATATTCAAGTTGGCTAAGATACTGTAACTAGGTTGCTCCTGATTAAGATTTAACTTGCACATTGGATTTATAGCTTAGTTTTAGTATGTATTTGTTGAAAAAAAATAAATATAAACTAACCTTGTAAAGGAGGTGGCATTCATCCTTGAAACACGGCGCCAAGTGAGCATAGATTTGTAGACTATAGTAATAACTTGCCAGCTGGAGTGAGAGAGCAGAAGGAGACTGTTTTTCAAAGCACTTGTTGGCATCCACTACCTAGAGGTTTAAAGAGGAGAATTAATGTAGCTAACACAAAATTATATTGATAAGCATATCATGTCTTTAATGACTGCTTTAGAATAATAATAATCGAAAGAATATGGCATAAATAATATAAAAATTTATAATATAAAATAAATAAAATTAAGGTATAACAGGGCTGTGGAGGTTCCAATGGTTATCAGCATATAGGCTACTATACACCCCCGCAAAAAAAATCTGGGATGGCACTTATAAAATCTGCATGTTGACAAAATTTCCATTGGTCAATTAGAAAGGCCATTCTGCTTGGATCTGCACGTTACGCAGAGCTTCAGATGAATTGATGTTCTCCTGCCCTACCCCAAAACATCTTTTCTTCTGCTTGACTGGAGGTCTACAGCCTCATTTGAATTTAGAAAAGAAAATCCAGTACTTCTAAGTTCTTCTTATAACTCAACCCCTCCAAGACCGAGTGGCTGTGGCTGCCGGTGTCCCGATATAGCCAGCTGGTGCCATCGCTGGCTATTGGGGGCGAGTCATTGGCCCCCACAGAGAGGGCTCGTAACTTGAGCGTCCTCCTGGATGCACGGCTCTCTTTAGAAGAGCATATGACGGCCGTGGCCAGGGGGCCTTTCTATCAAGTTCGCCTGATACGCCAGTTGCGTCCCTTTCTGGATCGGGACTCCTTATGCACGGTCACTCACGCCCTCGTCACCTCTCGCCTGGACTACTGCAATGCTCTCTACATGGGGCTCCCCTTGAGGAGCACCCGGAGGCTCCCGCTGGTCCAGAATGCAGACGCATGGGTTATTATGGGGGCGACATGGCGTTCCCATGTAACACCTCTCCTGGGTGAGCTGCACTGGCTCCCGGTGATCTTCCGGGTGCGCTTCAAGGTATTGGTTCTCATCTTTAAAGCGCTCCATGGCTTAGGGCCCGGGTATTTACAAGACCACCTTCTGCCACCGATAACCTCTCACCGGCCAATCCGCTCCTACAGAAAGGGTCTCCTCAGGGTGCCATCGGCCAAGCAATGTCGACTGATGGCACCCAGGGGGAGAGCCTTCTCTGTGGGGGCACCCGCCCTCTGGAACGAGCTACCCCCAGGAATATGACTGATCCTAGACCTCCGTACTTTCCGTCGAGCTTTGAAGAACTTTCTATTTCAGCAAGCCGGGCTGGCTTAAAATTTTAATGGGTTATTTTATGGGTAAAGGGTTTTAAATTTTGGGAAGCCAATTTGATTTAATTCTGTTTTAATTCATCTTAATTTTTATATTGTATGTATTTTAATCTTGGCTGTTCACCACCCTGAGTCCTTCGGGAGAAGGGCGGTATACAAATTTAATAATAATAATAATAATAATAATAATAATAATAATAATAATAATAATAATAATAATATTTTTATTAAATTTATTAAAATATAAAATACAAGTGAAAATAAAGAGTGGGGAAGGGAAAAGGGAGTGGAAGAAGTGTGAGATAAAGGGAATGTACTGCGCCATTCTTTTTGGCGCAGTACAATAAAAATAATAACATTACAGCTTCAACTTTTTGCTTTTGCATACTTAATATATACAAGCCATTTCTATAACAACAAATGTATCTAATCAGCAAATCCCAAAGTCAAACTTTTATTTTTTTTCTGCCTCAAGCACAAAATCTAGAAGCAGTAGTATTTAAAAGTTCTTACAGCTGGAGGCAGCTGCAAATCCTAACTCTATTTTGGCTATCCTATAACTTTGGGGGACACAGGGGGAGGGGGGAAACAGTCTAACAATAAAAACAATGATTTTGGAATGATTTGTAGGTGCCAGTTCTGACCATTAGAAGTGGTAGGGAAAGCTCAGATTAGCCTGGCTAGATGGGATTGATCTGAGATGTGAATGTGACAATAAAATAAATAAATAATTCCCAGGCAAGGTATGCAGTGTTATACTTTATGTCTGATATTCAGAAATTACAGCAAATTAATTCACTGAATAATTGGTTTATTTCATGAATTTATATAATCTTTGGTTTATTGGCTTATTTCATGAATTTATATAGTCTTTGCCTATAATATTAGTCTACACAAAAGATCAAGATTTTAGAGATGAAAAACAATTGTGTATGTCTGATAAATTGTTCATGTGAATTTTTTTAAAAATATCTTTTTAATGTTGGACCTTTAAAGTAGCATGGTTTAGAATTTGGTTTGGCGGCTTGATTTTTGTGGTTTAGTGTCAATTGAATCAAAACTGGGGCACTGAAAGGCTGGTGCACTAGACGGAAGAGAAAGTATGATTTCTTCCCCCAGCAACCGCACATCAGATTATGTGTTGAAATTTCTTCAGGACCTAATATAACAGAAGCGTGCTTTTTATTGAGACGAAGCATTCTGTATGTTCATCCTATAAAGAAAATTAAATTCATATATATAGTACAAGGAGCAAGTAAGAAATTAGAGCAGCAAAGAAGCACGTCTCATCCATGAACATACCTGGGGTAAAGCAAGCAGGTAAGCAAGAGATAATGTCATGTCATTTGGTAAAGCTTCGCTGGCCAACTGTAACAGGACTGCAAAAGAGAAAGAGACATAAAAGTTCAAATGTTGACATCTCCAACTTTTGAACCTATTAAGTTCTATATATTTTTTTATTTGGTTCCAGATATAAGGGTCATGTACTGTATACATTCAATTAATGTTAATCTTAATCAGTTCAATTAATGTATAATTAGCCTGAGAGAATGCTTTGGTCAGGATGATAGGGCAGTATAGGGCAGATGTCAAACTGAAGAGTTGAAACATTTTTCAGGCTGATTTACATTACCAAATCGGCTGGCTTTAAAACTAAAGCAATGATATGAAAGTTATGAACATTTATTTATTTTATTTATTTATTTATTAAATTTATATACCGCCCTATTCCTAAGGGACTCAGGGCGGTGAACAGCGAACGATAAAAATACATTTAATACAACCCAGTTTAAAATAAAATCAAAAAAAGCAATATAAAGGGAAAGTTAGGCCAGGCCGGCCTGCTGAAACAGGAATGTTTTGAGAAAAAAAACATTTTAGAAAAAAACATTTAGAAAAAGAAGCAGTATGATCCTGTGAAATAAGTTGCTTCTGCCAGTCAGCACATCTGTATTTATCAATCTTTATGTAACACAAGACTTAACCATTAATCAAGCATTTATCATGGGAAAGAATGCAGCAAGCATATAACCATTTTACAAACCATTACTGCAATGAAAGAGTTATGGAAATATTTGAAATCTATAATTCAATACTCCAGCTGGTAAGTATTCCCAGTGCGAGGAAAGATACAAGTAGCACTGAGAATGATTTCTGAGCAATACTGAACTCAATTGCCTTTTTCCAAACCAGACTGCTGGGCCATCAAAATAAGTACAGCCTATCCAAACTGGAAATGAGATTCTACGATTTCTGTCCGGGACTGGCTATGGGATATTTTACAAGAAAGCACATATTCTCCCAAAGCAACATGGACTTTCTTTAAGCACCCTAATCACCTAATGCCTATGTGTATGTATGT
This sequence comes from Arizona elegans, assembly GCA_022577455.1. Lineage (NCBI taxonomy): Eukaryota > Metazoa > Chordata > Lepidosauria > Squamata > Colubridae > Arizona > Arizona elegans. The sequence continues at coordinate 195,746,102 of JAKOOJ010000001.1, read as the reverse complement.
ATGTATGTATGTATGTATGTATGTATGTATGTATGTATGTCTTAATCAAAATTATATAGCTGCCCATCTGAACAATATTGTGGTGTTAAAAAATAATGTATATAATGTATAATAATATTATAATTATAATATGTCGTACAGACACCCTGATGTTCAGACTGGATTTGACATTTTTGTTTACCTATCGAGTCCTTATCAAGGACCAGAGATGGGCAGATGTGGTTCTTGATGGTGTTACAGATACTGTCACAGGATGTAAGCTGTTCCAAGTAAAGCTGCCTTTTGCAATTGACTGATAGTGATTCCATCAATGCTGATGAAGTTCAAATGGTGCTACAATTATTTTGGGATTGCACCCAATTTGGACTTGATCTGTAATAACAGACCATTATTATTATTTTTTTCCAATTGCTGTGTATTTGTGACGGGTAAACAGTTTTTCTTCCAGTAGTTCTGCAGCTCTTGGCCCTGATTGCTCAGCCAATAGTGCTGAGTTCTGTAGCCTATTTTTTCACCAGATGTCCAGAAACTCCAACGCCTAGACCGGTTCTTGTTGACCCAGGTGATGACTGAGCCGGTTTGGGTTTTAGTAATTTACATCTCACCATATTTTTTGCAGAACAGACACTCTTTGTCTGAGTCCTCTGATGAAAGCTGCGTAGTATAGTTAAACCTCTGACATAGCTCTGATCTTCCTCACAGCACACAAGTTCCACAACCATGTAAAGGTAATGCCCCACTGGAGTTAAATTATAATAATGATAATATTATTAGTGGAATCATGCAGAACTTTTTAAGTGTGCTAAGTGAAAAAAGAAAAACAAAAGACGTTAATCTTTTCTTATCCTGTTATTAGAATTCTGATCCAACGGAAGCTGAACTAAGTTAGGAAGCTCTGAATATTCCAAAACTGTTGTTAAGAAAGCAGTAGAGGACTGTTTATTGTTAGTATGTGGCAGATTCAAGGTCAGGGATTCAATCCTCAGGATTTACAAGAAAGGCTGGAAAAATATCCCTTCAAGAAAAATTAAATCAGATTAAATGAACAGCCTAATCCAGTACAATACAACTTCTGATAAGACTTTGTCCAATCACAATAGTACAATTTTCTTCAAATACAAAGATTAAGAAATATATATTACAGAAAAACTATGAATCAGAGAATAGCTTGCAGAGACTATTAATGAGAGAAGTTCAATGTAATTTTAAAGCCTTCAAATTCTCACTTAGATCCCCTCCCCCATTCCACTCTATGCAAATATAATACTGTACATCAGTTATGCTATTCAGTATCAAGAAGAAGAAAGTAAAATCTGAACACAAAATCTAGACTCAAGCTGATCAGGTGTTCAGAGAAATCACAAAATCAACAAATAAAAGTATAAAGATTATGATGAGAATTGAGGAAATCTGTTATGGAACTTCAACTAGAAAAAAAACTGATTCTTTTTTTCTTTCTTTCTATGTTTTGTTTAGTTTTATATTTAGTAAATGTTCAGAACTATTGAAATACAGGGAAAGAATCTTACAAATAATGTCAAAAGAAAGTTTTGAAAACCAGAGGAAAATTTTGGTGGATTTATGCTATATATTTTTAAAGTCTCCACATTTATTTTGCTTGCTGACCTAACAATATGGCATTATAGCTAGGATACATGTGAAAAACTTTCAAGATCCATGCACTGTCTAAGCATGTATAGCATCCTATATCATAAAACAAAATGTGTGGGTCAAAATAATTGATTTTTCTGCTCAATTATTCCATAAATATACTAAATATATATACCATAAATATACTGGGTGGTGGTGCAGTGGTTAGAATGCAGTACTGCAGGCTAATTCTGCTGACTGTCGACTGCTGTTCGGAAGTTTGATCCTGACTGGCTCAAGGTTGACTCAGCCTTCTATCCTTCTGAGGTCAATAAAATGAGGATCTAGATTGTTGGGGGCAATATGGCTGACTCTGTAAACCGCTTAGAGAGAGCTGTAAAGCACTACGAAGCAGTATATAAATCTAAGAGCTACTGCTACTGCTAAGTGTTAAACAAGTGAATAAAATCTCTTAAAAGTCCTCCAAAGAAGAATCTTACGTCTACTAAAAGGAATTGATAAGATACTTCTCTGAAGTATCATACACATGCGGAGTCATAGGGCATCATCCTGTACATTCATATTCAGCAGTTTCCCTGGAAACTTTGACAGTGATAGATTTTCTTAGGCTAACAATGTCAAATAACATTTATCTACATTAAAACAAGTCAGTTATAAATGAGCAATCTTGTATGAATGTCCATGTGGGAAAAACATGTAAACAAAATTAATTAGTGTGATTTTTCATCATGCCATTCACTTTTGGAATAATCGATGTTATACAAGGCACGGAAAAAGTATAAAAAGTAAATAAATAAATTAAAAAGGAAAGGAAATATAACTATAATTTAGTCCACCATCATCCTCTGTATCTGTCTGTCCAAATACCCATGTTTCCATTATATAAATTTCTACACTGCCAATATGACTAAACCAACTCAACTGCTTTTGTCTCAGTTACCTTTTTTTATATTCAATCCACATCCATTCAACATGCATTCATTCCTGATCCTGTCTTCTCCCGTTTTTCTTCTTCGGGAGCGTGTTCAACTTATGTTTATGTTTCTCTTGATAGCCAACTCTCACTTCCATATAACTAGGAGAGCAAAAGCATATTCCTATAGACAGCCATTGAAGCATCTTTTGACAAGCATACATCCTTTGCAACAGACGACATACTGCCCATTAAGGTCAAAAGCTTCCCAGGCACAGTGAGCAAGCTAATCCCCTGGAGTTTTTGTATACACTAAAACGGCAACCCTCCAAATGTCAGACATAGTGCAATTTTATATATGAATTAAACAAACTCCACAACTAATCCATAAAGCAAACCACAGTGATATTTCAACAATTCTCTTGTTACACCATCTCCATCTGCAGTCTTAAAACTTTTTCAAAATTTTCACAACTTTCATTACATTGTTGTCATTATAGATCAGTATACCATGCAAATTTCTAATATATTCTTTCCAGCATTCCCCCATTTCAGCTTCATCCCATTTAATTTAATCACTTTTATATGTAATTCTTTAGCCTGCTTATCCACTTCCAAAATTATTTTTAGTTTTATCAAAATCATCCTGCATTTTCTTAGTCTTTCTAATCTTTCCTTGTTCCCTTTGACTATATTCTTTGAAAACTTTCTTCCTCTAAATGCATTATATAGTATCTTCCTCTTATTCTCTCCCTCTCTGCAATACAAATTTCTGTAGCACTTAGCAATGTAATTGTTTTAATTCTGTTCCAAAGCAGCTTCCATGGCATTTCTTATATCTATTTTCTATTTTTCATATAGGATTTCTCTCTCTCTTATTGTTTTTTTTTCTTTCATTTCTTTCCTTTTTGAAGACTATCCAATAATGGCTGTCCCTCATTCAAAACTTCTCATCACCCTTGTATCTCAATCTACTATAAACAATCTAATCTATCATGTTTTGACCTTTATTCCTTTGCCATATATTCACCTAAATTGACCGAATGTTTAACCATATTACAAACTATGACTGTACGTATTTTCCATGTATTGTCCATGACTTAGGACATGGGTAGAATGACACCATTGACATTGACAAAATCATGTTCAGTCAATTGGAAAAGGCAGCTTTATAGCTTACATCCTGCAATGATACTTTTAATACCATCAAACAACATCTTCCCGTCTAAGGAGGTCCTGGAGAAGGAATTGATAGGAGGATAAAAATGCCAAATCCAGACTAAACATCTGGCTGACTGTGCAACGAACCATGAGGATGCTGATGATGATACAGCACATATAGTATACCGTTATATTATGACATCCTAGGTTCCTGGAAAGAAGTCAATGTGTATGAAGGCCAATACCATCTAAAGAACTGTTAGCTGTGATTTCACATTGTTGTGTATATATATTAATATATAAAAATTAATTAATATTCATTTCATTTATTTCATTTATTAAATTTGTATACCGCCCTACTCCCGAAGGACTCAGGGTGGTGAACAGCCATGGAATAAAACATATAAATACAAAATTTAAAATAGATTAAAACGAAATTAAATAATTTGGCTGAACAAATTAAAACCCCAATAATTTAAAACCAAATTTAAAATTTCCATTTAAAAAGGGGAAAAAACTTAGGTCAGGCCGGCTTGGTGAAATAGAAAGGTCTTAAGCGTGCGACGGAAGGTATGCAGATCCGGGATCCTCCGTATCTCCAGGGGGAGCTCGTTCCAGATCGTAGGTGCCCCCACAGAGAAGGCTCTCCCTCTGGGGGCCGCCAGTGACATTGTTTGGCCGACGGCACCCGGAGGAGCCCCTCTCTATGGGAGGGTACTGGTCGGTGGGAGGCTATTGGTGGTAGCAGGCGGTCCCGTAAATAACCAGGTCCTAAGCCATGGAGCGCTCTAAAGGTGATAACCAAAACCTTGAAGCGCACTCGGAAGACCACCAGGAGCCAGTGCAGCTCGTGCAGGAGAGGTGTTAATAGAACACATTGTATGTCCAGATAAACATGTATATATTTTACCTTCTGTAGCAGGAAACAGATCATGTCCTTCACTTTTAGTTTCTGCAAGCTTTCCTGTTCTCAACAATACTTCTGCAAAGCTTTCCAAAGGAGCATGTTCATACATGGTATAAGTTATTTCATTCTGTAGAACAGGAGTTTAAAGCACAGCAGAGTATTTAAATATTTCAATTACTCCTAAAATAATTATTATAGCTAGATATGCACTTAATATTCAATACTTTAACTCTTCCCAATGCTAATTGGATAAGATCTCATAAGATCTCTATTATCTAGCTTCAGAACATAGTGTAAGTCAGGTTATTAGGAATATTTAAAAAGTAGTAGTAGGCTTTAAACTTACATCTGAAAGATATGGATTGTCAATCAGAGTTTCGTAAAATGGATGACACCCTTGTTTTTCAATTGTTGCATTTGCTCCAGGGGTGTTTTTTAATACATCTCCAAACTCTTGACCCTTTCAGAAACAGAAAGAAAGCCATTATTAAAATCACATCAGATGTTAAGATATCATAAGATATTGGGACTTATACTTTAATTCTCCATTTCACTCCAGCAATAAAGTTAAGGGAAAATCTGAACAGCTGCACACAAAGATGAAAATGCATACTCCAGGACTATAATATTTCTGCGTATTTTCTATTGTCCGATGAAAGCCCATAACATAATCCCCTATGGAACACAAAGTAATGATGCACTTAGCAAACCAAAGCATAACAACCGGAAAACTAACATATGGTTTCTTCTTACATGCAACGGTCGAAGATAAGCTATTGACTTCTTCCACCACTGTCGATCACTGACAGCATGCAACACAGCCTTCGTGGTCAGAGTTGTGTTAGAAAGGACCTTCATGGTTTTAGCTGTGGTCCACTGCAGGAGATCAGCAGACTGACTAGAGGAAAAGCTGTTATCAGCCTGTGAATTTATGCAATACACAACACGTAAGCATTAAATGCTATCTGCCAAAGAAAACATTTTTTAAATCAAGACATGCAAAAAAAAAAACAAAACATAAAGCATCTTCCAAAGGTTAGCCAATTTCAACCATTACATTTCCTGCATGTGTCATGTGAACATGGGGTAACAAAATCACATTTCATTCTCGGTTATAAATGCATATTTTAATACAGTACTGCAGTTTCCAACATGAGTAAAACAGTTTTGCGATTACACTTAATTTAACTATAACATTTCAAAATGTGTTTTAGAAGCTTACAGTAATCAGCTATTGATTAAAAGCCTGTTAACGAATCTTGACAACTGATAAAAAAATATTTTTGCTTTATTCCAAATGTTTGGAAGGAAGAGTTTGAATATCTAATTATACATTACAAAATTAGAAGCATTTCAGTCTCATTAAGATTATCATGGTTGACATTACAAACTTCAAATAGATACAACAGTAAACCAATAAACAAAGCTTTGCTGAAAGTTTGCTGAAAGAAAAAGCTATAAATAATATGTTTAGTTTGGCAGAGTGCCTTTCTAAAATAAGCATGATATTTCCACATAGTAGAAGAGCTTGTCTAGCAAGTTTAGCTTAGCTTAGAATCAATTATTGATTTAGAAGGAAGGCTGACCATAATAGTGCCTATTAATATCCATAAAGCATTTTTTTCTTGATATACATTTTTATTAAAATGTGTCCCTTTCTAGAACATTCTAATGGCATGAAAAAGTATATCACATGTAAGTATGCACTTAGGGAAGCATGAAAACCACAGAAGAATGGATTTCTCAACTGATCAGACATCCAGCATTGTCTTTCATATCTTTATTCTATCACAGAATACCTGATTTCATCCTGGAAACTAATCATGTAAGATTGAGGAGCTGTGGGAAAGGGAGGGGGGAGTAGAGATAGCTGAGGGGAATATGAAGCCAAAATAACATTCTTTCTTCTGGGAACCAAGGACACTCTCATCCAGTTGGGAGGCATCTGGGATGGGGATAGAGACCTGATTGGGGCATGTGATGGTTGTGTGTAATGTGGGGAAGAATTTTGGATTTGAACTGGGTGGGGAAAACCTGGGGGGACTTCAGATTTAGGTTTTCACCAGCTTTGCCAATATGACATGCCTAATAAATCTATACTTTGAGGAACCCTGCCTTGGAGTTTTGATTTCCTATGGGCTGTTACTTGGAACCCTGACACTATGTGGATAAAAAAATCACACATCTCATTTGATCCTATGTAACGTATATATTTGGAAGGCAAGCTGGATGCCATCTAGGGATCTGCCTGATTTATAACAAGATTTGGTTAGATTTACACTATAAGACTAAATAGCTGTGTGAATTTGGAATACTCAGAACTGGAAATGTTAGAACTGAATAAGACTGGACTTCTTTTGGGACTGGCATGCAATTTTGGAGGGTCTCCTTGGACTCACACTTCCTGCTCAAACAGCAGGTGGCAGCTGTGGCCAGAAAAACCTTTGCACAAATATTTCTCATATGCTAATTATGACCTTAGACCTGGATGTCCTTTGGACAAGTACTCGTGCCTTGGTCACGTGCCTCTTTCATGAATTATTCCAATGTGTTCTATATGGAGCTGCTCTTGAAGACCACTTGGAAGCTTCATCTGAGACAGGCATCTATTGGCATGCACAGCATGGCCATGTAAACCTTCTACTTCATGAGCAGCCTTGTTACTGGTAGGGTTCATTTAATTTAATTTAATTTAATTAATTCAATTTATATGCCGCCCCTCTCCGAAGACTCAGGGTGGCTCACAATATATTTTAAAAAATCATTATAAAAAACATTTAAAAATTAAAAACATTAAAAACTCATTCACGCCATTCTTCACAAGAGCGAGATCAATGGCCCCAGGCCTGCCGGAAAAGCCAGGTCTTCACCGCTTTTCGGAAGGCCAATAGGGTGGGGATGGTCCGGACCTCAGGAGGTAACTGGTTCCAGAGAGCTGGGGCAGCCACAGAGAAGGCCCTTCCCTGTGGGCCTGCCAGCCTGCACTGTTTAGCTGACGGGACCCGGAGTAGACCAACTCTGTGAGATCTTACTGGTCGCTGGGAGCTATGTGGCAGAAGGCGGTCTCGAAGATAACCTGGCCCTGAGCCATGTAGGGCTTTAAAGGTAATAACCAACACCTTGAATTGTGACCGGAGACCAATAGGGAGCCAGTGCAGCTCGTGGAGAATTGGTGTAATGTGGGTGTACCTAGGTGCACCCATGACAGCTCGCACAGCTGCGTTCTGGACCAACTGTAGTCTCCGAACACTTTTCAAGGGTAGCCCCTTCATGATGCAATTCAAGGTGCTGGTAGTTATACATAAGGCCCTCTGAGACATAGGATCTAGTTATCTGAGGGAAAACCATTTTCCATAATTTCTATATGATAAGGGAGAATTGGAGTTGTATCTATTGAACAGTGTCATCTAATGGGACCTAGGAAGTATGTCTTGCTCTTTGGAACTATTCCCCCACCAAGGTTTGTCTCCCTCACTCCCTTGACATCAATCCAAAGAACCTTTTAAACATTACTTTTTTCATTTAAATATTGTATGCAGATCAAAACTGTAATGGAATCAGATAGCTTTATTAAGTATTTTTTTAAAAAAAATTAAACCTGATTTCTTGCTTTGTCAGATTACATGGTTGTTACATCTAGATTACATAGTTGTTACAGAGAAAGAGAGCGTGCAAGAGAGAATATTGTTGAGTCAAGATATTATCTTTTAATTATATTTCTAACTGGTTTGCAAAACATATTTTAATTATAGCTCAAAGAAACCTTGATTAAAAATTTCAAACCTATTGTTACTTAAAGTAGACCCACTGAAATATGTGACATTGATAATTATGATAAGTAGGAGCAACTGAAAATCCATAGCTGATGACACATATTAGCTAGTTCTTTGCTGGTTTAACTGATTTTATTTCTGTAAAATCATTTAGTTCATTTTAAATTTTTTAAAAGAAAAGCAACTTACAGAAATAAGAGCTTTTCTCTTAAACACAGTTATGAATTAAGATGAGTCTTACACCTACACTTTTTCTTCCAGCTTCCAGTCAATATGGTTCAAATGAATCCAGGTTTATTGCATGTAACACTCTCTACAAGAATCAGAACTACTAATGATCAAATTGGTGGTAGATAAGAATCAATGGAATTCTAAGGTGGGCTGGACTTAGATCTCTTATGGGAGCAAAGGGACTTAAGACTGATGACACACTTGACCCCTCCCTCAGGCTCAGCCTGCTCATCTTCTATAGTAGATTTCTTATGCTTGCTCTATAATCGCATTCCGTGAACATATATTTGCCTCTGACAATTTTCATCATCCCAATGTTTCCTTTTATCTGTCTTCCTCAAATGGAAGAAACCTACAGCAAGTACGCATTGTTTGTACCAAAAAATACAGATCTTCCAAAATGACAGGACTGTAGTGTTCTTCAAATCAATTTTCTTTTGCATCATGGAGAGACTCTTACAGCATCTTAAACCCTTCAAAACTATATTTATAAAATTCACAAAAATTCTAGATAACCCATGGACTTATTCAACAAAACAAAAATAAAATCACCTTCTCCACATACATGCTATCATTCCCTGTATATGTTTATCACCTAAAATCTATTTAGATTCGGTGGTGATGAATCACATAAGCATACACACACACACATTAATTTTAATGAACTGACATTTAGGGTGTGTCAAATTTTTCAACTTCCAATTTCCAAACATTACGGGTGCTCAAAAGTTGTGACATGCCTTGGGGATTGTAAAGATATTTTGGTTACTTTAATATAATTTAGATGTGCTTGGTAAGTATCTACATAAATATCATAACTTTTTAACATTTTGTTTGTTTCATATTTGCTGGTGATTTGGGGAGCAGAAATTTCTGCAGGCCAGAAGACACTTTTGCTGTTCAAAATGTTAGTGGAGTCAGAAAAAGAAACTGCAATGCATTAAATTATTTAATATAATTTAATTTAAATGTAATAAATATCTTTATCATGTATTTCATTTTTCCCTTTCCTATTACAGTGTAAAATCGGTAATAACGGTATCCAAGATTTTATAGGAATTTATTTGAAGTTGGGTGTTACAGGTGGCTTTGACTCTATACTATGTTAATTGCAACAGAATCTATACAGAAAACAAGTGGTCATTTCTGTATGTATTTCAAGAAACATTTTAAAAAACAAATGGGTATTTAAAGACAGCAACTATGTTCTACACCTCCTATGCACAATAATTTCATTTCCATATAATGAAATATAATAGAACAGATAAATTAAAATCCCTTGCTTATTTAAAAAAAGAGATGTAAGTATTAAGTAGATTAAAAATGAAGTTGCATCCTTTACTTTATGTTCAAAAAATTTCCTCAATTATTACCTTTAGCATTAATAAACAATAAATACCAACTTATAGTTAAGCATTATGTTTTAATCACTTAGTGCTCTAAAACATTGTTTCTTGGTTTTCGTCAAAATACATTACAGTAATAACATAAATTATTTAATGGTATGACAGCAGCCAAGCTTAGGCTAGGGAAGAGGTAATTCAAGAGGAAAATTGTTTTCTTTTTCTGCAGGTTCTTAAAAGACCTTTTCAGATCTAATAGTTTATGCACTAATTTCTACCCATTGCCTCCTTGCCAGGTTTGATCAAGCTGAGAAATTAAGCTAAGCCATGAAACATCAGAAGATCTTTAATTTACCGCCAGGCCCAGTCAAGAAGATTTATAGTCTGAGGCCAAAACTTTGTTTCTATTTCCATGGAAGGAAAGACACAACTATGGTTCAAGGATTAACTGACTGGTGTTGACCTCCTGGCAAAAACCACTATCTAGTGACCAAGTCAACAACATTTTGTTTTCCAAGTCAATTCAAATGCACCACTTAGCTCAGATGATGAACTAGCTTACCTAACAAATGAGACAGAATCTGCTAGCACCACTGGTCCTCATGCCACTCTTTAACCAAGATCCTGCAGCATCTGTGTAGCTGCCTCCTTGCCTGACAGATTTGTGAAATGACTTAAGGCTTAAGTGACTAGCTCAAAGAAGGTAGGTATTAATGGATACTTGGCATGATGTTTTGTAGCTTTAAAGCCAATCAATTATTGTATTATTAGATAGCAACTTCTGGCCTGGGAACTACTGATTTCTATCTTGCCTTGTTGTTAGTTGCGAAGTCATGTCCAACCCATTGCGACCCCATAGACAACTTTCCTCCAGGCCTTCCTATCCTCTCCCATCCTCTGGAGTCCATTGAAGCTCACGCCGACTGCTTCAGTGACTCCATCCAGCCACCTCATTCTCTGCCGTCCCTTTCTTCTTTTGCCCTCAATCGTTCCCAGCATTAGGCTCTTCTCCAGTGAGTCCTTCCTTCTCATTAAGTGGCCAAAGTATTTCAGTTTCATCTTCAGGATCTGGCCTTCTAAAGAGCAGTCAGGGTTGATGTCCTCTAGGACTGACTGGTTTGATCACCTTGCAGCCCAAGGCACTTGCAGGAGTCTTCTCCAGCACCATAGGTCAAAGACCTCAATTCTTTGGCACTCAGCCTTTCTTATGGTCCAACTTTCACAGCCATACATTGCAACTGGGAAAACCATAGCCTTGACTATACATATTTTTGTTGTCAGGTGATGTCTCCCTGCTTTTTAGTATCCTGTCTAACTTTGCCATAGTTTTCCTCCCCAGGAGCAAGTGTCTTTTAATTTCTTGGCTATAGTCCCCATGTGTGGTGATCTTGGAGCCCAGGAAAATAAATCTGTCAGTACCTCCATTTCTTCCCCATCTATTTGCCAGGAATTGAGAGAGCGGGATGCAATGATCTTAGTTTTCTTAATGTTGAATTATCTTGCCTACTTCAACCCTTCTATTACTTATCTTTTCTATTTTCTGTCTCACCTTGCCCTCCAAACTTAGTTTGAGAAACTGGAGTAGGTTGCCACTTTTCCTTCCATCTCCAATTCTTTCGTTAAAAATTCCCATGTCTTCATTTTTTCCACTTCCTACTTGGGGCAGCTTCCATTTCCATTTCTTCCCCATTAAAAACTAACACACACACTTTTCCATTTGCCTCTTCTGAATAGAGGCAGCAAAAAAGGTGGGACAGTATTTCTATTCTATGCTCTCTCATTTCAGAACTATCCCTTTCATTTTCAAATGAGGCAGCCTCTGTACTGGTTTTGCAATTTTCTTACTCCTCCCTTCAGTCATATATTCCAATCCCTCAGATAGAAACAAATAAGAAATCCATACTAAATTCCCAAAGTGTTCCTTTTTTTCAATATGCTGCTTGTATTGTAATACCTTGGTCTTACTGATTGGCTCAGTGCAATTATATTAAGTTATACAAACTGCATGACATTTAAGCAATGGAGAACTTCAGAGCCAGGCTTTGAACATAGAAAAGCTAAGAGAAAAAAACTCAAGAAGCAAAGTCAAAGTCAAGCTGAGAAGCAAAGTGAGTCAAAGTCAAGCTGAGAAGTATGAAGAAGTGAGAGACTAAGTGAAAAGGACGTAAGAAAAAAAGAAAGAAATTAAAAGCTATTTTTGAGAAACTAATGTTAATTCTGAAGGAAATGAAATTGGAGGGGGAAACAGTATTATATAAAAAATTTTACCTCTGGAGGACACTCTAATTTCATTCCAACTGATGATCGGGAAATGTTTACATTTTCTCCCTTTTCAGAAGGTCGTATTTTGTAATTGACTGTGTTATAAAGAACCTACAAATAAAATTACAAATTTTGTTAAAGTACCCATTGGTGAAATTTAAAAAATCATTCAGGCCAAATCAAGACTGAATATGGTAGTGACCATTTTGCACCCCCCTCCTCTCAAAAATTATTTAAATTGTTTTCCAGATGAAATTCTGATGAAAAATCAGAATCTATGCATTTCCTGTAATCATTTAAAATAATAGGCGGGGGAGGGGGGGAAGAAGCCTATATAATATATTCTATGCATATCATGAGAAGCAATGCATATAAGTAAAAAAAGAAAGTGAAGAACAAACTGTACAAGAAGCAAGAATTTTACAGGTGATTACATTAACTTAGAAAGAACATAAATACATATACGGCTGCAGAATCTATAATAAGAAACAGAAATAAAACTGCATTTACTTTAAGACCTCTCCAGATTACTATTTTCATGGCAACAGAAAGCTTTGGAAACTCTACATTTTTATTAGGCTCACATATCTTCATCTTCACCGTCATCATTTAATAAATTTCCTTTTAGGGAAGACTGGAATAATAAAATGTAATTCCTATGACTAATGGCTACATTTACTCTTCATATTAGAACAAATGGGAATAAACAAAGAAAGGATAAAGTTAAGTGGAAATCTTGTATGGATAATGGCAAAAATTACAATGCAATAACACTTTGAATGAATATAAAACCTTACTTATGGTTCTTTGTAAACCATAAATGCCCTTGACCAGTTAGTTTGCTCCTCTCACTCTTCTGCGTCCACTACTACAAACTTATGCAGGAATAAAAAAAGGGGGCTATTTTAGATGTTTCGCTTCTTTTTTTGAAATGATGAATGTTATCAGCAAACCCCACAAGTCATCCACAAACCAACAATGGTTTTTGAAGAAGCGTAGTTGATAAATTTATGCATAACAAAAAGCTAAGGGTGTGTCAATACCCAAAATTATCAAGTTTTATTGCTGTTATTCCATTCTCCCCCAATCAATTCCTAAAGATACGGATACTTTTTAAAATACACACACACACACACACACACACACAATACACACCGTTGTAAATTGTAATGTTAGGTATTTCCCCATTCCATTTACTGATTAGTCAAATAAGAATGTGCTTTTAACATTTAGTCTTTTTTTAGTATTATTGATTGAAAATAGAATTTTATGCAAGGAGCAAAACAAACCCATGAATACCATTTTGGCTTTGTTTTGCTATTTAAGTATTTTATTCAAAGCAATCAGTACCATATTCTACCAGCATAAAGTTGAAACTTGTTATTCTTTAGTCAGGCATTAAATAGGACTTTAGAAAATTGAGAAATACCTCGGTCTGTAGAATATTGCTTGCTGCCAATAGCATTTCTATGGCACTTGGGGGACAGTGTGTCAAAGCGTAGGCCAGGAGCTGCTGCCGAACTGCCATGTCTTGATATCCTTCTGATTGTCCTAACTGGCTACAAACCTCCCAGCTTTTAGAGTATCCTGCCATGGATATTACAAAAAGGAACACAGAATGGAAATAGATAATGTATTAACTATATTCTTCACTCATCATTCCATCCTCAATAACACCTTCTATACAGTATTATTAATTTATTTGCTAAATTTATATGTTGCCCATCTTGCTGTCCCATGAGATGTAATTTCCAACTCTATCTCATTAGAATACACCTTCTTTCACTCAACATACAAATGCTGTTTCCCATAAAAAAAAAAAAAAGACAACAACTGGTTTTAAGGCTTCATCACTAGAAAACAAGAATCTTCCAGATTAGAAGGATGTCATAGCTTATTATCTACAAATACCTCAGAAATTTATTTATTTATTTATTTTACTCACATTTATATGCCGCCCTTCTCCCAAAGGACTCAGGGTAGCTCACAACAATAAAACACAAGACAATAAATTAATGCTAAAACAGTCCAACTATAAAATTAAAAATCCCAATAATTAGAACTAAAAACTCCCATCAGATCAAGAGATTTGCTGAAAAAGCCATGTCTTCAGGCCAGTGCGGAAAGAGCGGAGGTCGGGGGTCATCCGGAGCCCAGCAAGTAATTCATTCCAGAGGGTCGGTGCAGCCACAGAGAATGCCCTCATCCTAGGCGCCACCAGCCGACATTGTCTGGCTGATGGCACCCCGAGGAGGGCAGCCCTATGTGAATGCACAGGGTGGTGGGAGGCCAGTAGGAGGTGGTCCTGCAAGGCCCCCGGGCCCATGCCATGTAGGGCTTTATAGGTAAGGACCAGCACCTTGAAGCGGATCCGGAGGACTACCGGCAACCAGTGCAGCTCACGCAGTAGAGGTGTAACCCGGGAGTAACAGGAATCTCCTGTAACAACCCGCACGGCCGCATTCTGGATCAGTTGGAGCCTCCGGGTGCACCACAAAGGCAGCCCCATGTAGAGGGCATTGCAGTAGTCCAGGCGAGTGATGACAAGAGCATGAGTGACTGTATGGAGGGCATCCCTATCTAGGAAAGGCCGCAACTGGCGCACCAGGCGAACCTGTGCAAAAGCCCCCCTGGTCACGGCCGTCAGATGATCAACTAAGGACAGCCACAAATCCAGGAGGATGCCAAGATTGCGAGCCCTTTCCGAGGGAGTAAGCAGCTCCCCTCCCATCAGAAGTGATGGGGGCGCTAGATCAAGGGACGTCAGCATCCACAGCCACTCCATCTTGGAGGGGTTGAGTTTGAGCCTGTTTCTACCTATCCAGACCCGCACCTCCTCCAGGCACTTAGACATCACAGAAAGAGCATCCCCGGGCTGGTCCGGGGTAAAGTTGGGTACCATCAGCATGGTGATGATATCCCACCCCGAAACTACGAATGATCTCACCCAGCGGCTTCATATAGATGTTAAAGAGCAAGGGGGAGAGAACCGATCCCTGAGGTACCCCACAAATGAGGGGCCTCAGGGAGGATCTCTGCCCCCTGCCCAAACAAACTGTGTACAACCCGAGAGGTAGGAGGAGAAACACTGTAAAACAGTGCCCCCCACCCCCAGCCGTTGCAGAAGGATACCATGGTTGATGGTATCAAAAGCCGTTGAGAGGTCAAGTAGGACCAGGATAGAGGAATAACCCCTGTCCCGGGCCTGCCAGAGATCATTCACCAGGGCGACCAATCCGTTTCCGTGCTGTGTCCACGTCTGAAGCCTGATTGGTACGGGTTGAGGTAATCCGTTTCATCCAGGAATTGTGGAAGTTGGTATGCAACAACGGACTCAACAACCTTCGCTAAAAAGCAAAGGTTGGAGATGGGACGAAAGCTGTTCAGGGAGGCAGGATCCAGAGCAGGCTTCTTGAGGAGGGGACGAACCACCATCTCCTTAAGAGTGGTGGAGAAGACCCCATCCCTTAAAGAAATAACAAATAATAGGCACAAATTAAGTTTCAGGAGAAAAGTAACATGGTATTTTATACAATTTAGATTCTAGAAAGTTCCCAAGATCATTTTTATCATCATTTTTACCTATGGATGGGGTACAGATATACTCTACCTGAAGCCATAAGTTCTTGACAGTGCATATTTGCAGCTTTGTAATCCTGATATTTGAGTGCTTGTTCCACTAAAAGTATCAAAACCTGTCCTTTTCTCTCCATCTGGTCATTACCTACAAAATAATATATATATATATATATATATTTATATGGCAAATTTAGATAGCATACTAAAAACCAGAGACATCACCCTGCCAACAAAAGTGTGTATAGTCAAGGCTATGGTTTTCCCAGTTGCAATGTATGGCTGTGAAAGTTGGACCATAAGAAAGGCTGAGTGCCAAAGAATTGAAGCCTTTGAACTATGGTGCTGGAGAAGACTCCTGAGAGTGCCTTGGACTGCAAGGAAATCAAACAGGTCAGTCCTAGAGGAGATCAACCCTGACTCCTCTTTAGAAGGCCAGATCCTGAAGATGAAACTCAAATACTTTGGCCACCTAATGAGAAGGAAGGACTCACTGGAGAAGAACCTAATGCTGGGAAAGATTGAGGGCAAAAGAAGAATGGGACGACAGAGAATGAGGTGGCTGGATGGAGTCACTGAAGCAGTCGGCGTGAGCTTCAATGGACTACAGAGGATGGTAGAGGACAGGAAGGCCTGGAGGAATGTTGTCTATGGGGTCGCGATGAGTTGGGCATGACTTTGCAACTAACAACAACAATTTATATTCTTAGTGGTTTGCCTCACAATAATTAAAAATGGAATAGACAGCTACAAAAGTAATTGGTTAATGGTATATAAGAATGCAGCCATAGGTTTCTTGAATATAACAGCAACAACAAAAAAAGTAAAATGTATACAGCATACCAAAAATAGGCATGCTTTGATAATGTTACCAGGTGTGTATTGAAATGTCTACAAAGAAACAACCAAGCTCAGAGAGCACTAAGCAACTTCCCCCATCTAAGAAAATAAGACAATATTTTACATTACAAACAAATGACAATGTTACCTACTTTTCAAGACAACCTAAATTGATTTTTTTTCTTTTAAGGACTCTATAATACCTTGCATCTGGATGGAGTCGGGGTGACTGAATGGAGCTGAGTATTTACTTGCCGGATGCCTTTCCTGATGCCTAAGTGGAGCTTACAGCAGATATTTCCTCTTGGTGTCCAGAGAAAGAAATATCTGCTGCTACCTAGGATCAAACTCACAGCCTCCTGATTGTAAGGCGAGAGCTCCACTTCTAGGCAAGCATGCCGCTCAAGACAACTCAAATTGATATAATTAATTCAAAATTTACCAACACAGTAAATTTATCAATTACTTCTATTTGACAGGAAAGTGACACATTCAGATGTGGCAGAAATTGCTTTTTCTTAATTGAGTTTGAGTAAAGATCAAGATAATATAGCAAAACCAAACCAAACCGACATCTTATCTTTTATTCTGCTACCTTGTGTCTTACAAGAAGTAAAGTACCAGACAAACTTGAATTGTTCTGTGATAATTCTCCATTCTCTGCACTTCCTCGTTATACAAATGCTCACTGATTGATCCTGATAGGATGGCAAGTAGGTATTTTATCATTCAGTGTGATTATATTGTATATATTCAATTTTATAGGCCTAACCATGGAGTCCTCCAATTCTTATCCTTTGTGGATTTATTAATCAGCTCTTATTCTTCTAATCAGACATATTCACCATACTACTTGGGCCTCAAAAATTTAAAACATTAAGGAATTATTCAAGTGAAATCAATTTCTAATTATAAGTTTTATACTTATGCTACTTGAGATGTATATTTCAGGAAGTCAAACTACTAGATTTAAGGAATATAATAAAATATATTTAACTTCAACAATACAGTAGTTTTCTCATCTTTGTTGCCAGACATTTAAATGCAGAACAACTGCTTTATCCAAAATACCCAATGACATTTACTACTGAAAATTCTGTCTTGTCTACTGTTTACTGCATACATTGTATGCGCCAATAGCAATTTAAATAACTGGCCAAGTGAATATTTAGATGTTGCCCTTTTTCAAATACAGGTTCATAGAACCATTAAAAATTGAACAGTGCAGTGGAAGGAGCATGTGCTATATATTAAGAAGTAAAAAAAAATAGTCACATAAGTATTGTCTGAATCTAGGTTTTAGTGGAAACCAACAGTGTATTTTTAATTATATCTTTATTGCATGTTTAGCTGATTTGTTTATTCTGAATTGGAATTTGTTTTCAAAGTTAATTTCTAAAATTGGCATCTACCATTTGAGCAAGTTTTTTGACATAAAATTGGGATATAAATTCTGTAAGTAAAATTTAAATTTAAATTTAGGCATTAGAGAACAATTCCAAGAAGCTAAGTCACAGCATATAATCTTAGTTAACTCTGGAAAAACAGAAGCAACAAAGTTGAAAGATATATTTCTTCTGAAAAATTGCTCCTGTGCCAGAAAAAAATAAGGTAACTAGTTTATTTACTAAGAACAAAGAAAGCAAGCTGTATCACTTATCACAAAGTTATTAATCAGTAGATATATATGGAAATATATTCCCAGAATATTGTAACAATGTGCCAGCTGGGGAAGGGGAACACCGTAAGGAATAAACATTGTAGTTGTGATACCGGGACAGCCAATGGATTCAATGATTTGTAGAAAATTCTGGATGTACTATTATTATAGCACACCATAGAAATAAAAAAAAAAACAATACACATTTTTAAAATTCTAATACAATTGATGAATACAGGACAAAGGTCATGCTATTACAACTGATAAACACCAAAATACAATTGATAAATGGACAGAAGCCTCTTCACAACTTATTACCTTTATTGTTACCATATTGATGTATGGTATGATCTTCTGTGCTCTGATACATAGATCTTATGCTTTGGAAACATCCTCTCATCATGCAAGGTACAAGTACTGTACAAGTAGCAAAACCTAACTAACATCTATACAGACTTCAGATCTTCCTCAAAAATAAGATCATCTGTTTTTTTACCATTCAAAAAAGAAACCTCTTTTCATCCTCTAGAAAAAAAAGACTATATATAATCACTAATTACAGAGTTTATATAAAAAAAATAATCCCATGATTGTCATTGTCATTATAATGGTATGTAAGAAAGACCTTGAGGAAGGAGCTGGAGAGATGCTTCCTAGGGAATGGTCTGACAGGAGAGGGCATAGCCTGCAGATGAGGGGTGGTATTCACTTACCTTCACTACCATTTCACAAATGTGAGCACACACGCCTCCTCCATGTATGCACAGAGCCTTGTGCGCATGCGCAGAGGGTAAAAAACGGGAAATGATGACGTCCGGGTGGGTAGGCGGAGCCTGCCGCTGCTGGTGCTACCGGATTGTCCGATCCGGATAGAACCGGCTGAATTTCACCACTGCTGCAGATGCATAATGGGTGGATAAAAGGCTCAGAAGGGACCTTCCCTAACTTCTCAGGCTGACAATAAAGTAGAATTAGCTCTTCTGGTCATGTCTCCTGTCTGGTCTACCTGGGCTGACAGTCATTTTGAAACAAAGCATATTTTAAAAGCACTTTCATAATTAATGATTCCAGGAGCAATTCCTGCACCTAATAATAGACAGATGTGAGCAATATTTATGCCAGGTCCTTTCACGGTTAAAAAGCAATAAATGAATGGCAGGTCACTTTTGAGGATTGTTCCATGAAGGCTAGATGCCAAGCATCTCTGAAGCTGCCATGAAATGCTGTCTTTAAAAACCTATTATAGAGTTAATCTATGAAAATTTATTTTGAAGAATAATTCCTGTCTCTCTTAACTTCCGTCAGTAAAAAATAATGAGAATATAACCCACTCTTCCTTAACATGATGCTCTCTGGTGGTGTTAAACTCAGCTTCTATGTCATTCCTTGGCAGCAATAGCCATGGTTGTTGACAACTGCATCTGAACATCTCTGCAGGGCACCACATTGTAGAAAGCTAACAAAGACAGTAAAGCAGATAGTCCTTGGCCTTATTTTTCGTAAACAGATGAAACAGAAATCTTGAATACAGTAAACTGGCATGGGATTATGTTTATGAAAAATTATTATTCTGATGTTATGTAAGTTGTACCACATCTAGTTTATTTCTAGTGTGCAACTCGAGATAGTGGTTTCCAAGTTTCTGCAACACACAGCTAGTGTTCTTAAATTTGATCCTTCTAGGCTAACATAATTTATTTATCCTTCTTTTTTTAGCTCTTTGTAAATAATTGCAGACTGTTATTTCCATTTTAACTTGTATTGTCCTTTGTCCCGTAAATCACCTTGATTATATAAACTAATCATGAACTTTATTTGTTAAAATCTTTTTCTAATATTTCATAGATTTCTATCTTTCTTGTATATTTCCCAAGGGTTGACCGCCTCTCAATTAAAAATGAAACTCTTTACAGTATAATTAGATTTCTACAATAGCTCTGGGCCCCAAATAAACTCAAAATGACTGTAAATTTATTGCTTGGATCCTTATGATTTATATTGATATTGTTTCCTGATTGCTTATTTGTACTCTATGACTATCATTAAGTGTTGTTCCTTATGATTCTTATGATGAACGTATCTTTTCTTTTATGTACACTGAGAGCATATGCACCAAGACACATTCCTTGTGTGTCCAATCACACTTGGCCAATAAAAAAGTCTATTCTATTATTAAAAAAATCCTTTCTGAAACATAGATGATGAACAAAATGTCTTCCTTAATGGATATGAATTTAATGGATATCAGTCTGACTTACTTGGCTGCTTGGAGGAAAAAAATCTTGCATTATAATCCCTGAGCATAGTGCCACCCCCCCACCCCAAACACACTATTTTCCATCTTAAAAACAAGAATAAAGTGCATCTTCTAATGTTTTAGATTATTTTTCAATGAATTTTAAAATAATGGTTTCCTATTGTTTTTTTTAAAGAAGCTGTTTTTAATTTAAGGATGACTGCAAACTATAATTCAAAGAAGAGTGCCAAACTAATCAGTAAGACCAGATTTTTTTTTAAAAAAAAATCAAAACAAGACACCTGATCTATACTTTCAATTTAAGGTGAAACATTGCTATAATTGTAAGAGGAGAAGAGTCATTACAGACTTTTGGAATTAGCAAAAGATTACTGGAGCTCAGTGTTAACGATGTGCTTTGCATCCTGAGTTATCTTTTGTAAGAGTTAGGAAGGTATTAAAAATAAATATGTAGACATTACAATGAGTTAGCATGCTCTCTCAGGGAGATAAAGAACCTTGTAAGATGAAATCAAGTAATGAAGAATGCAGAGGTTCTGAAGTGGCTAGGGGCACTTGAATGATTATTTTTTGTAATAAAAAACCTGGCTTGAATTCTGTGTTAAATAAAAGGAGTACGCTCATACTTTGACACTAATGTTTATCACAGCAGTGAATTAATTTGCTCACTTCTGGCAGAAGAGAAATGTCTATTCTCAAAATCTCTGTATTCTTCATTACTCATACCACTTCAGTGTACTTCAAAAGATGCTTTCAATACAGTTATTCAGTTATTCACAAATCCATTTTATCTACTCTCCAAGATCTCATTTGCACTAGATTTGAAAAACATCTGAAACTTCACGAATTATCATATAAATACTATGCTTAACTATGCTTAACAAAAGGATGAACAAACCTTTGGTGACAAAGGCCAATGATAAGCAAATTTGGAAGAGGAAAAAGAGGATGATAATGCAACATAGCTGATACTAAGAAAGTGTTTGCAAAAAGCCCTAACATTTTTACCTAAACATAAGATGTTTGCACAGTGCCCACTTGAAATTGTTAATTGGGACTGCTATAAATTTATCAGCAAACAGTATGAAATGATATTCTGAGACACTGGAACTTTTCATTGATCAATAAGACTAATTCAAAACTTATGTTTAATATACTCCTACTTTTCCTCTCACAACTACAGGCCAAACATATACTACATTCTATCATTTTCCATTTTAAAAGCCTTCTTGGCTTTGCACATTAAAATTTACAACTGTAGAGATTAAGTATTTCTTCTTTATAATGGCAGGAGAGTGTATACATTGCAGGGCAGGAACTTGTGTTTCATGTATGTTAATTAGCAAGCACTGTGAGAGTGATAACAGAGCAATTTGAGAGTAAAACAGATATATCATTCTTCCCTTCAACTTGGTAATGACAGGGAAAAAAAAGAAGAGCAATATATATCAAACAGTTTTCTGAAACTGATTAAAAGAACCCTTCCATATACAGCTTATTGATAACACCACAAAAGAATTAAAATGAACGTACATTTTAAATACGGCAAATTAGATTGTCTTTGCATAAAATAGATACTTGCAATTTCCTAAGTAACAGAAAGATTTATAGACTGAATGTAGGTAGCAAATGTATTTTAGCTGCTTTACATTCTGCTGGTGATGGAGGACTGTCTAATTAAATCTCAACTGAAATCAATTCATTGATATTTTATGTAAAAATGTTATAATGGTTTACAATGGAATAATCTTTGTATGTAATTTAAGCATTTTTGAAGACAATTTAGAATCTCTGAACAAGCTCTTAAACAAATGGTCTATATGTGGGAGCGCAGGCTGCTTGAAAGTTAACTAGCACCTGGGCTAGTGGTGGGTTGCTACCGGTTTGCCCCGCATCGGGCAAACTGGTAGCGGTGGTGGTGGGCTCTGCCCACCCGCCCGGACATCTCTGCGCAGAAGCGTTGCTCACATGTGCGCCTCCATGGGCAAACTGGTAGCGAACGAAATTGAAACCCACTACTGACCTGGGTTTATTATGCTCTGCCCCTTTAAGACCTCTCCCTAGCCAGTCCAGCTGCCCAGCGAGAACCTGAGCAGAAAAGCAGCTGGGGATGATGGGTGCTCTTGTTTGTGGTGAAATAACTGGAGCATCAGAGTTGTTCTGGGAGTGACAGGGGAAGTGGTTTCTGTTACTTAATGTGAATAGAGCCACTGGGAGCAGCCTAGGGCTAACAGATAGACATAAGGTTCTTTAGCAGTAGGGCTCACAAATTGTAGTAGCCTAATAACAGTAGTAGGAGTAATAGTAGACCCGGGGAAGTGTGTGAGAAGGACCCGAGAGTACCTTTGTGTACTCATGTGTGGGTTGCCTGAAGGCTCAGCAAGGCTTGTGTTTGTCCTCTGGAGCTTTGGGTGTCCACTGACATTGTATATAAATAAAAAAGGCTGTGACAAATAACCAACACAAATTAGGAAATCATTTTATATTTTACCTGCAACCTTCAGCAAATTTGCAAGTCCCAAAAGCTTGGCAGATTGCTTATAGTTCGTGGGCAGCCGAGAGAGACATTCCTTGATAAGGCTGAGTCGATCAGAACACAAGCGCACTGGAGAGAAAATATGTTTATCAAAAAATGCAATAACATTGTATTTGAACATTGTAAAATGTTCATGAGCGCTATAAATGTAAATGCATATTTAAAGTAGGCCTGTGCAAAGCATTCCAACTGGCGTTTCATAAACTTTGTTGGTGCAAATGAAGCATCTCTCTGTGAAGTGCTAAAGCTTCAACATCCTCCGGGAGATTCAGTGTGATTGCTTTGAAGGCACAGACAATACGTTAGCTGGGACTATGAGCCAGAAGACAATCAGTTACATACATACACGTGGAGAAATGTGAGGAGCAGCTGAGCCTTCCAGAGGACACAGCTTTTTGGCTACTTCAAAAACTGCCTCTTTCACACTGATGTGCATTGCAAAGTACCCTTTTCAAATGCCGTGAGGAACTCAAATTCAAAGCACAATTGAACATCTTCATTTATGTGGCAAAAAATTTTACTCTAGGAAATATGTTATAAATGAGCCTCTTCCATCTTTGGAGGATAAAATCATCATGTTAACAGTTTGGAACCTTTATTTCTTTCCCAAACACTGAAAATATGAAAACATGAAATATGAGATAGTACAGCCCAATCCAGGAGGGTCATTTTAGTTTCCACTCTGTTAATCCGGAGTTAACTCTGACTTTCCACAATAAATAATTTTGGATTTTCATATTCTATGTTTACTTTATGAGCCTGCAGGCAGTATCTTTCTTTTGTATGGTGCCCTGTTTTTAAAGTATAAAAATAAATTCATAATGATATGCAGTCTAAAGATTTTAAAATGTTTTTGCAAACACTACAGCTGACTCTGTAATTAATGACCTCTGTACTCATTAAACTAAACAGATTTTTAAAGCAATAGTAACATTAGTCATTTCAAATAACAGAAGTATCAAAAACTCCTGAAAGGGTGTTATTTTTTTTTTTTTTGCAAATAAATACAAAACAACAATAACAAAAAATGTATCATTAAGTATGACTGACTGATGATATATGACAATATCTGATAATATCAAGGCAGATAAAATGCAGGGCTATGTATGTCAGGAGAAAAGTGGAAGTAAGTTGAATGCAGCATGAATTGATTATTTAAAAATATAAACAAGAAGCAATAGGGGCAAGAATAATTTAGGGATGATAAATATGGATTAAATACAAAAGTAAATAAACAGTATGAAAGAGGTAGAGCTGTTTTGGTCATACAGAAAGAATGAAAGAATCATAAAACAAGTATATGAAGCAAGAATGAATCAGCTGAGATGATGAAGATGACACCAATGGTTACATGAAGCTATTGAGATTCTCCAAGACAGAGGATTGACAGGTTTAAGGAACCAAAGTTATGATATAAGTGGTATGGCTGTGGTAGGGATAAGAATTTACAAGTAATGTATGGATATTTTAAAGGAGATATAGTAGTAATTTGTTTTTGTATAAACTAGATTTAGTCATATTATGGTAGTAAGTTTCTTGTGAGCTATGCTAATTAATATGAGAAACACTTTAGATTTTAAAAAAATGTGGGTTTTTAGATTCCAAAGTATCTGGGAAAAGCAGATGCAACTATAATATTAGAATTAAATAACAAATTGCACCATACAGTAAGCTATTGTCAGACTGAGAGAACAGTGCATATTCTTTAGCTTTGTTTTGTTTTATTAGGTTTTAATAATATAACCTAAATGTTTTAATGTAAAGGTTACGGGGACATTGAGCAATAAATCCTAAAAGGAAAATGTTGATAAAATCCAACCAAAATAAATTGGATGTAAATAAGGCATATATGTCAGTTAGATTTAATTAGACTTCAGAAATATATTATTTTTGCAAATAACTGAGCCAATCAGATTTATTTATACTAGAGTACTGAAATGCAATGATTGTACCTACTACTTGCACAAATATGAATCCTTAAGGCTACTACTCAAAAATTGCTAAAAATAACCACATACGAGATAGAAATGATAGAGCAAAACTGTACCTTGTAATGGTAAAATTTTTACACCAAATTCTTCAAAGTAACTAAGAGAACGAATAAGATCTAGTTCTTCTTGAATAACAGATGGACAGTCTGTAATGAGCTGTAAACAAGATCTTTAAAAAAAGAGAGAAATTTAAGACTAATTTTTTCTCCAAGTAAAATTAATTTAACAGAAAGTTGACTCAAATAAAACAATAGACATAAATGACTATTGAAAAGAAACACTTATCTTGCAGTATTTTGTTTCATGACCTACTTATATTAAACTATATATTGTATTGTTTGTGTAGGAAAGCATCTTTCCATGTCCCAACTGTCCAATTCTGTATCTAAATCCTGAAGTTAATAAAGGAGAAGGGATGCAGGAGACAATATACTCTGATGGGCACAATGAATCTCTTGCAGCAGCTTCTTAAAATGTTATCTCTTGATTATATGTTATCCTATGCAATATAGCATGTGAGAATGCAGTGGCCTAGCAGTTAAGATGCTGGGCTCCAAAAGCATGCAGATACAAGTAGATAAATAGGCACCACTTCAGTGGGCAGGTAACAGCGTTCTGTGTGACTTGGCATATAGTCATGCTGGTCACAT
The DNA here is from genome assembly GCA_022577455.1 of Arizona elegans. Lineage (NCBI taxonomy): Eukaryota > Metazoa > Chordata > Lepidosauria > Squamata > Colubridae > Arizona > Arizona elegans. The sequence goes on along the minus strand of JAKOOJ010000001.1, from coordinate 195,720,391 downwards.
GATCAGGGTAGCATCTTTGAATAATGTTGGCTCCCTCAGCTAAGAAACGGAGATGAGCACTACCCTTTAGAGTTGGATACGACTGGACAGGGGAAACCTTTATCTTTTTATGCAATATAGCTGACTAATAATGCCTGTTAGTCAACAAAACCTTAAAAAGAGGTACTTTGCAATGTGTAACAATGTGCAAAATTCAGCTCCCTTCAATTCATCAAAGCACCTGTATCATTTTCTGCTGATTCTGTATTGCATTTTCCCTTTAGAAACAGGGGGAATCTATTGACCAAACACTGCAATGCATCATTTGCCCAGCTAATGGATATTCTCTAGCAGGCTTGAACAAGACGACTTTCAATGCATCAAAGCAACTGTATCATTTTTCTGCTCTCACAATCTCTACCTGTATGAACATGTAAACTTCTTTCTTCATTGCATCATTTTCTGCACAATAAAAAACTCTACCATACTTCAAATTATTTGTACAATCCTTTTATTATGGGAACACAGGTTTTTTGGAAGCATGATTCATTTACCAACAGGCATAGTTTAGCATTTTTAAGGGTATATGTTGAAAAGGGAAGCATTCTCTTAAATCCAGATGAAATTGAAAAATTGTAATAATTATATCAAAAAAGCAAGTAGGTTCTTGATATTAAAATTAATGAATGTAAATCTTATTTTGCATGTTATGAAAAATGTGCTTGAGCGGCAGAAAACCTAATGTTTTTATTGTACCTGTAATTATGTACTCTTTTTCACTGTTTACTTTTTAAAGGATACAAACATATTTTATTATGTTTTGAGTTTAATTAATACAAGTTATTATTTTAGAGAAAAATGCATTTAAATAATAGCACTAGATTAGGAATTTCAACCCTGGAAAATAAAGCAGATATTTAACATGGATGTTAAAATGGTAAAAGTAATTGAGGTAAAATTAATTTTCTACACAGAAAATGGAAGTATTTTACAGTCTTCCTATTCTCTGTAGAGTTGACCAATTCTAAATATTGTGCAGCAAAAGGCTGAAAAAGAATTTGCATTGTATTCTAACACAAAGAGGAAATCATACCATCCTAAATATAAAAGGACAAAGATATAAAATATTTAGCACGAAGAAAAACTGCAGAAACAAAGAGAGGGGAACAAGTATTAACAATAGAAATGAACATAAATATTTCTAGGTTTCTTTGAAGCATTTCAAAATGTACTAAAAATTAAAATGAGATAGGTCCTAATGCATGCATGCTTCATAGTAGTCTCAGTGCTTGTAGTTAACCAAATACAGAAAAGAAGGGATTCAAATTTTAGTGACTGGTAACAAGGAAATTATTTTTTAAAACCACCTAAGAAGTGATTATAAAAACTAAGAATACTGTTTTAGGTTCCCTCTTTTAAGCATTCAGAAAGGCACATTCTTATATTGAGATATTATAGTCTTTTTTCACAATGGTCTATTATTATGAAATACTACCAAATATAAAACTATCATATTATCTGACTAATCAATGAAAATTATTGTGTGTGGCTCAATAAATCTGGCACCTCCGCCCCCAAATAATAAAATCACTAGATTTCTGTATTTTTCCAGTGTTCTGGGATCTCTTCAAATCATATAAATCTTTCACCTTTCAGCTCAGTCAATACATTCTAGTCCAGGGATGTCAAACTCACATGATCATGGCTACGTCACATGACATATCAAGACTTTTTCCCCCTTCGCTAAACTGGGTGTGGGCATGGCCAGCACCTGATGCATCTGGCCTGCGCCCGGGAGTTTGACAGCCCTGTTCTAGTCTCTTTAGCTCAATACTAGGAAATGTGTCCTTTGTAACAAAGATTACAAAGACTTTGTAACAAATTTCCATTCCTAATTGGGAGAAGTGTTAGAAACAATGAAGATCAACCTCAATCCTTAAAACAAGCACAGCTGAAAAAAGACCACACTGTTAGACAAGGACCATATTGTTTTCTAGATATCTTCTCCTATCTTCTAAACAGGGGATCACCTAAAAGCTGCTGAGTTAGCATTTTTTAAAAAAAAATTGGTTAAAAATTATGGCATTTTTATGTCATCACTCTCTGATTTAATTTTGTTCCCGGCACCTATTAATAACATTACTATAAAGACAAGTAGTCTTAGAAATGCAAAGAAAACATGAAGTGCACAGAATTAATAAGAGTATAAAAGATTTTTTACAAAAAAATACCATAACTTTAATTGTAGAGATTAGAATAAACATATGATCACCTGGCCAAATCCATGCAAGTATCAGTCAGACTGGTTGAAGAATTAAAATACTCTCTGCTAGCAGCCAAAACTAATTCAATGCTTTTCTCATAGTTGATTCTGTATTGCATTTTTCCTTTAGAAACGGGGGGATCTATTGACCAAACACTGCAGTGCATCATTTGCCCAGCTAAATGGATATTCTCCAGTAGGCTTGAACATAGAAGACTTTCAGTAAAAATCTACAAAATAAAACACAGTCAATATCATAGAATGTTTTTATGTTTGCTAAACTCTTAAATGTAGAAATTGAAATAGACAGCATAGGATAGCTTTCAGATACATGTACATCAATATAATTATGTTTTAAGAAATCTTTTTAAAACAAACCTCAATCTAATTTGTATATTGTGCAGGCTCAGAGCAGCAACAGAGAAAAATATAACAAAATATAACAAGATTAAAACCAAGGCACCATAAGACTCCTACCCAAATATACATGTATTGAAATTAATTCCCGTCGTAGAATTCCCATTCCCCCCCCCCCCCCCCCCAGTGCCGGGTAAAGAGCCAGCAAGATTATTGTCAGAATCCCAAGGCAGACCAAACTTGGAATCCAAGGACACACAAAATAATACTACCATTATTATAGGGTTATAGTAACAGAATTTTGCAAGTAAGAATGTGTCCCTCCTCTCCTTTATCTTTCTTTGGTTATTTGGGTTTTCTCTCGCGTAAAATTGGAAGTGCAACTCAAACTAACCCGAGCACAACCAAGCCCCCACCTAAACAGAACACACACCCATCCAATCAGAGCACAGCCAACCCCCCTTTCAATCAGAGCACAGCCAAACCCCCAACCAATCAGAACACACCTCCACCCAATCAGAACACAGCCAAGCTCCCACTCAATCAGTTCACATCTCCACTGGCAGTTAAAAGGAAGAAACAGCTGCGATCACACGTTGCTCCTAGAAGCACGAAGCCGAAAACACCAGCCTGAAGATGACAAATGAGACTTCATCGAAACGTTACCAAGACACTTCCAATTTTACGCGGGAGAAAACCCGAATAACCAAAGACACACACACACACACACACACACACACATAAAAATAAAAAAGAAGAAAATCAAAAGGAACAAAACACAAAGAGATATATATTATCCAAAAAAACCCTTCATAACAAGTGTTGTTAAAATATAAGTGAAAATATAGAACAGAAAGGAAATATAAAATTAAATCCATCCATCTATCACCTATCTATCTATCATCTATTAATCAATCTATATGTTGTTACAACAGAACACTAATTCTATATATAATTATCTAGTGCTAATATTAATATATTACTTTAATATAACAATCTCACTTTTAAAATATTTTGTAAAAAGATGTCCCCTATTTTATTTTACATCTCCATACAAAATCTATACCTAAAGGCAATCTGCTCATAAACAGCAAATATAATCCTGTCTTCAACCCACTGAATAAATTGAGTAATGGAGTAAATGGGGTCATAATGTATATTTATATTTCCAATGTTGCAATATCTGCCTTTTATCTATAGTATGGACACAAATCCATTTATGATGTCTAGTTGTTAAGTTTCACATATTAGGTATGTAACTCAACAGAATATTATCCTCTGAAAATCTTCATTTTCACTGCACAGCCACATTTAGTAGCCTACTACTTTCTCCCCAAGCGTAGTAAATATAGGACATTCTAAAATCATGTTTTTAATAAGCATTATCCTTATTGTATCCCATGAAAATGCTGTCCTGAAGAATCCTTTTCATATAATACAGATGTAATGAAGTCAAGAAAATTCTAGCATTGTTTGTTGAGGTAAACGTAAGAGTTAAAAGTCCATTGGCACTCTAGGTATAGAAGTTAAGACATTCTGCAATTGTCTAAGCAATACATCTCTAAATATCTGCATATCGAATTGATTTATTGATCTGTATTAATTTTTAAAATTTATTTATTTACATCCATCTTTAATATTTTTATAAATATTAATACTCCTACACAAATAATACTCCTTCCTCCTATTTTCCCCAAAACAACAACCCTGTAAAGTGAGTTGGGTTGAGAGAGAGTGATTGGCCCAAGGTCATCTAATCAGCTTTTTCATGCCTAAGGAGGGACTACAATTCAGTCTTCCAGTTTCTAGTCTGATGCCTTAACCACTAGACCAAATTAGATCTATGTTTGATAACAAATGTCTATAGAAACTAATAGTAGTTTTTTTAAAAAAAGGATTTAACTAGTTGTCGTAATAGCTCAGGTGTCTTGAAGCTAAAAAGGTCCAAACAATGTTTTTAGCAGATGTTCAAAATTCATCATCATAATCTATCAATTAGTCTAAAATCAATATTGCTGTTCTCAACCAATTTTTCATATGTTGGATTTTCCAAAAAAATCAATTTAGCACGAGAAAAAGGATCATTTTTATTACACATTCCATTGCTTTCTATTTAATGTAAGTTTTTCCAGAGATACTAGAGTTGGCTATATTTATATCCTAATATTATTCACGCTACAAAGGTCCTATAGATTTATATTCCAAGTTTGCCCAAATTGGAAAAATAACACCAATTTTTTGACTACCAGGGATTAATCCCTGACAAAATGTAAGTTTAATGATTCAGAAAATCACATCCTCCTTCAGACTAAGAATCTCCACAGACTTTTGGACCAGTTAGTAAAATATCCTGCTATTTTTTTTTTACCAAAGACATCTATCATTTGCAGTTACTTTTATTTCTAAAAAGAAGAATGTCATCTGCAAATAAAACCAGTTTATATTCAACTGAATTATGTACTATTCTGTAAATCTCTCTACACTGCCTAATAGCACAAGTTGAGGGTTTCACACAAATATAAAAAAGGAAGTGGACATCCTTGTCTAGTTCCTCTAAATAATGGGAACCTGCAGAAAACTTACTGATAACCCTCTGTCTCTTTATCTTCATGAAAACTAGGGTAAGTCAAATCTAAGATGCTTTCTCAAATTACATTTCTATATTTCTGGAGTCAGATTTCTTTTATCTGATTGTTATCTTGGTGGTGACTTTTCCTCCTATTTCTCAAAGTTCCATCTACCATTACAAGAACTGTCAAATATATTTGGAGATTATATCTTCCCCCACCCCCTCTCTCTTCACCAAACTTTTTCATAAGGAATCCATATGTATTACAAATTTAATTTTGGTCAACAAGGAAATTTGTTTTTGCATTTCGGATAAGCCTAGAAGCAACTTTCAAAAGAAAAAAAGCCACATAGTTTTTTTTATGAACGATGATAATAAAAATGCACTTTATAAGCATTTCAGCATGGCATCCCTATAAAAAGTCTCAGTGTCAGTGTTCCAGCTGACACTAGGCTTTATCTTGGAATAAGAGACACAAATGTAGAATTATTTTTCTTGATATATTTAGATATATGTATGTATTTAGAAGTGTGTGTATGCATCCCCACAAAATCTAATTTTGGATTGAAATCCCAGATTCAATTTCACTCTTATAATTTTTTATACGTTTTTATACAATTTTAACCTTTTTCAAGAGCCATAGAGATTAACAATCTCACACAATAAAGCCTATAATTTAAAGACTGACTATAATATGAAAATGTAAATGTTGTTAATTTCTTAAATATAAGTTATACAAAAGTTGATGCAAGTACTGTACAGTATAATAAACAAGAAAGTGTGCTGGCAAACTAGAGATATTTAAAACCCTGCACTCTGCTATAATTCAGTTCATTCTAATTTCCTCTTGAATATACAACACAATTTTCAGTACAAACTGTATTTTGCATTTCACTTTAAATGCAAACAGGAAAGCATCTATCAAGGTTTTATATACACTCTGAGTGACATTATTAAAAATGAACCTTCTGCTCAGTAAACCATTTAACATACATAACACTGATGCAAAAAGCTATTTATCTTTCTTTTGTTTAGTAGAAATTTCATTTCAGACTTTCTGTAAGTTAAGAAATTGCAATTTTTCATCTCTTTGCTAATTCCACAATGGTTTATAAGAATGCACCCTTAATATAGAAATGCAGAGCTTTATAAATACAAGCATTTCTTAAAGTCAGAACTGGTTATCTCCTACTAAAGTGTTCCTCAAACAACATTTTCCCAAATAGATTAAGGTAACTGAAGGGGGTTTTTTTTAATAATTAAAAAGATACATAGCTTCAAAGTTTTACCAGAATGTGGAGAAGTTGACTGAAATACTGAGGGATGGGAAGCAGAAGACTCGGTGAAATAATATCTATTTATCTATATTTAAGAATGGGGTATTTTGCTTCCTCCATCAACCCTTCTCTCTAGCATGAATTCTATTCCATTATCTACATGCACAACATAAGCTCACTGAATCATGCTGTTAAGGCGTGTGTTAACACAGATCTTAACCACATTTCAAATCTTGGAACTGCAGTCAACAAGCATTTTGAAGTCCACACCTAGATAAGCATCACTTATTACTGAGTCTCACTTCAACAGGATCTATACTCTAAGGCAGTGATGACGAACCTTTTCAGCACTGAGTGCCCAAACCGGAACGTGTGTGCATGTGCATGCACTGGAGTGCCAGAAATCCAAAGACCAGCTGGCCGGGGAGCATGTGCGCGCCGGTCAGCTGGTCTTCGATTTTCTGCCATGCACATGTGCGCCAACCAGCTGGCCTTCGCATGCGCAGGAGCACCGGAAACCCGAAGACCAGCTGGCTGGTGTGCACATGCTTGTTTTTTGGCCATTTTAAGGCCGTTTTTGGCCCAAAAACCGCCCCCAAAACAGCCTGTTTTTTGGGCCATTTTCAGGCCATTTTCTGGCGCTCCAGCAAAGACCAGTTGGAAAACAGAACAGCTGGCGATGGCGCGTGTTCCCACAGAGAGGGCTCTGCGTGCCACCTCTGGCACACATGCGATAGGTTCGTCATCATGGCTCTAAGGCTTCTAAGAGAAAGCACTTTAACATAGAGCATAATCTCTTTCTAACAGACAAAATTGATTTTTTTTCACCTGAGTGAAAATGGTAAAGAAAAAGTACATCACTCTACTTAAGACAGAAAGTCTAGCTTTTATAATTTCAGAAGCAAACCCCAGAAATCAAGGAAGCAGGCAGGACCTCTGGGAAGAAAACAGGAAAGTTTCTGCCTGGTCAGACATTAGGGCTGTGAATATTCTTTATAAATTCACCAGGATATCAGATGTTGTACCCTTAGAGCAGTGGTGAAATTCAATTTTTTTTACTATAGGTTCTGTGGGCATGGCTTGGTGGATGTAGCATGGCTACAGAGAAAGAGCCAATAGGTTTATCTGTTTATTTTAATATCCTTATAATGTAGGTTCCACTCTTTACAACCACTATAACCATAGCCATTTACTTGGTTACAATGAAAATAAACTAAATAATATTCAGTTAGGAATTGCTCATTCCTAGAAGATTCCAGTAGCAAATTGACTCAAACTTCTCCTTAAAAGGAGGCCAATCATGAAAGATGTTCCTTTTAAAATCCAAGTTACTTATATCATAAATTCTAGCTTTACAATTTTTCCTAATTGCTAAAATTGTTACGAAAACTTAATACTGGTTTGATTTAAATGGATAAAATAAATACTGAGACAACTCTAGACTAAGATTCTCCTTCTATTATTCAGATTTAGGAGTATATAAACAGAGTAAGTACAAAGAAGTATAAAGTTGTAAAGTATCTTTTACTACATACTAAAAAAAAGGGAGAAAGAATTACCTCATAGCATGTGTCTGTTCCTAAACAAGTATAAACGTTTTTCTGCATAGCCAGCATATCTTGCAATAATCCCATCCAGTGCTTTTCATTAACAGAAGGCTGTCTTTTAAAATATATAAACATAACAATATTTATAAAGCACATTATAATTAAATTGCAAAATTAAGGGGGACTATGACATTATGATACAATCTCTTGTCTCTTTTGTATGTGTATTGCGAGAAGAAGATTGATACAAGTCTAACAAAATCTAGACGTTAAGAGTGAGGTTTATTACCAATTTTCTTAATACACTAATATTAATAATTAAACATTTCTTACTCCAAATTCTGAAAAATATTTATTTCAAACTTACAAGTGGAAACAATAAACTTAGTGAATACAGATTCATTATTACTAAGAACAGTTGCCTTACATTACACTGTACTCACTTTTTGGCTGTGTGCCGAGTCAATCTTATCATCAGTTTCCGTGCTTCTTCTGGACTGTTCTTTGTGTCTTTTACAAAGGATACAGGTTTCTGGAGTCCATGCTTTTCCAAAAGTTCCGATACACTGCAATATTTATCAGAAATATTATCAACTGAACCACAAAGTTCTTCCCAATCATATCAGTAAGAAGCCCTAACAAAACAGAAAGATTTTCTCTTAAAAGAAAAACACATTCAATGTTTTGTTTATGGTTCAATGGTTGTGACATATAAGAATACCCCGCTTCTTTCTTGGCAGAAATTAAATGGAATATGTACAAAATGAATAATCTATACAATATTGACATACAATATGTGCTGCAAACCACATATGCCACCTTACTTTCTCTGAATATATTTGCATATATTTATTAAAGGCGGTTGCACTGTAAATGATTAGGATTCCCTAAGCATGAATGGCATCAGAACACCATAATGCATGTTACACTCTAGATGCCACAATTCATACACATTTTTATTTTGCCATCTCTCAGTTTAGAGCGTGGAAAGGATAGTGGATGAATTCTCATGATGAAGAGGTTAACTAATCATCTACCTTTTTTTAGTTAACCAGTTAAAGCAATCTAGACAATAGTTTTTCAAGTTGATAATAACTTATCTGCTAAGGCTGGTCAATCAAGAATAACAGCAGATTTAATGTATGATATGGAAGTCAATGCTCTGTGCAAATTTGTTCTTGGTACTATGGATGAAGCACAACATACACTAGACCTGGCATTCTGATAAGAAGAAGGGAGGATTCTGTACAATTCCTCTGTCTTGAACAGATTACTTTCCATGCAAATTAAAACTGTCAACCACTGTGACTTTTAGATGGAATAATAAAATGGCCGAAATGGTCTGCCATAGGCTCCTAATGAATATAAAACTTGAAAATGTTTTTGCTCTGATCAACATGGAGAAATTACTCAATTGTAGACATTCTTCCTCCCAAGCACTTTTGTTTTCTCTCACGTAGCTACATATTTGTCTATGTAACAATACTACATTTTCATCTATTTAAAGAAAAACCATGGCCCAAAGAGTAATTTCAGTGATAATTACAGTAATACTTACCCTATGGACCATTTTTATCCTCAAAACCTGGAATCCAGAACTATCCAATAAAACACTGAGCTAAGAAAGTTAAAGCAGTAAGAGATATAAATTAAGAATTTGCTTACCTAAGAATTTGTTCCAATTCATCAACTCTATTGTGAAGATTATTGCTAATGTCTGTTTCAAGGCTGGAAAAGATACAGGAAATTATCACAATAAAAAAATCTCACAATGAAGAAATAGAACTAAAAACCCAGAACCAGCATCATTCAGATTCGCTGGGACTAAAATAATCACAGTTTATTTATTTATTTATTCATTGCTGATAGAATTTTTTTTTCTTCATGACACTGGAAGTACTTCTGTCCATCACCAAATTACACTATTTATATAAGGGTCCTCAGAGAGTAGTTCTCTGAATGTTCAAACTGTTGCCTTAAACAGAGTTAGGCCATCAATCCATTTAGAAGTGGCTGACATCAATTCTACTTGTGGGATCTTTCTCATCCTTGCTGGTGATGGTGAAGAAACTAAGATTGTTGACTTAAAAAGTACATGTTTTGCCATTGAAATAAAGTTTCTGTACAGCCTTCTCACAAAAGAACAAAAGATTGTACATGTAGCATTACTATCAGGGGTGGGTTCTAAATTTTTTTACTACCGGTTCTGTGGGCGTGGTTTATTTAGTGGGCATGGCTTGTGGGGGGGAGAATGTGACTGGGTGGATGTGGCCACCTTTTTTTTTTTTACTTTTACTTTTAAAAGCATTATTTCTACAATCTTAAGAGGTTGCAGAAAAAAATGCTTTTAGACGCCTCTGACGATCAGGCAAGTCATCTGGGATCGCCAGAGGCTTTTAAAGGGGTTTTTTTTTCCTACAACCTCCTTGGCTGAAGAGGTTGCAGAAAAAATGTTTTCAGAAGCCTCTGAAGATCCCAGCTGAGCCGCGCGATCATCAGAGGCTTTTTTTTTAACTTTTAAAAGCATTTTTTCAGCTGAAGAGGTTGTAGAAAAAATGCTTTTAAAAGTTTTTTTAAAAAGCCTCTGATGAGGTGGGCGGGGTAAGCAAGCGGCAACCGGGCTGGGGGACCGGTTCGGGGGCGTGGCCAGCCAATGTTATTACCAGTTCTCCGAACTACTAAATTTTTTTACTACCGGTTCTTGTGAACCAGTGCGAACTGGGAGCAACCCACCACTGATTACTATTCCACTACTCCCTGAGACCACTGGATATTCCAGGCAATATGCATTTAAACCGAGTTTAGCAAATCCAAACTGAATTTTAAATATTTTATTTCTCAATCTTTCTACAAAGTAAGCTCTCATCTGGTCTTTTACAGATAGAATTAAAACAAGCAGTTTGTCACCTGCCAATCTGAAGCTTTATAGACAAAGAGATGGTGTTAAAATAAAGCATTGTCAGATGATGATTATAAAAAAATAACTGTCACATCATCCTTCAGGTAATGAGATTTACATAAATAACTGTAGATATCTCATAGGTATTGATGACAGAGAAAGTATTTTTTAAAAAAATTCATCCCACAATATTCAAAGTTTGAATGATGACAATACTCACCTCAGACCTCTTTGGGGGAGACATTCTAAGATATCATAGCACAGAGAGAGCTGGTCATCACGTTTGCAGCTGTAGATACATTCTAAAGCAATCGTCATCAACAAAAGTTGATCTGAAATAATTTTTTGCTGACCCTAAGAGAAAAAGAAAAGTAATGTCCATTGCTAGGTCCTAGAATGTTTGCCAATTTGCTGTTAATGGCTCTAGTATCTCTGTACTCTTAATACTCTGCACAATACTCCGTGCAGTGTCATTACTGTTGTGTAGTCAACTTAGTAAGATCTTTATTTTAAAAATTCTAAATTTCAATTTAGGATTTTAGAAAATCATACTACCTATAATGGAAGCTCAGTAATGAACAGGAATCAGAGAGTATGTTAAATTTATTTCATTTTGAAAGCCTTCTAAATTGTGTTTACATCAGGTAATTTATAAAAAGAAAGTATTTCTAATTATAAAGCTTTTAATTTAACTGTGTTACTTAACTGTGTTACTCATGTGTTACTTTCTTATGTAAATAGCATTAATATGTACTATAGTTTGTTTCCCTTCAATACTGCTTGTAGCCATTCTATAACTGTATATTGCCCGCAAACTAAAAAAAATAATAATAATAACAAGACGCCACTCAAAACGGAGTATTATAAAGCACTATACCAAGAAGAAAGTTACTATAAAGATCCCATTAATCTTTTTATTTTTCCAGTCTTTGTAGTTCACAATTCAGCAATTACACTCAGAACAAGTGCCTGGTGTAAAATAATTAAGACTGACAATGTAATCTATTGAGAACTAAGTCCCACCAAGTTCAATTGAATTTTCTACCAGGTTAGCTGATAGAAGGTTGCAGCCCTGAATCATTGGATTCTTTTGTGCTCATTAGGATCAATCACAAGACTATTTAAAATTAGGACTGCACAAATTGTCTGAAATGGCACTTCACTTACAAGAGAAGCTGATACTGATGGAAGTTTATTATGGGTACTTGAGACTTCTTGAAATATTCTGGACAAGTGTCCACATGCTCAGAAGACTGTTTTTGTCGCTCAGACAATCTCATTTTGGGGGACTTTGGATTTTACTGATAAAATCTGCTTCATCTAGAGAGTTGCCTCAGTGGCAAAGCCTAATTCCAAGTTCCAGGAGGGTTTTGGTTTTTTAAAAAATCAGCCATTAGCTTTTTTCATATTAGTTCATTAAATACTTTCCTTTATCCCTAAACAATAAATTGAACTTACTAATGGTTTTGAATGTTCAAGTATTTTCAAAGGGAATGTTAGGTCTTCCTTTGCCAATGTTACCAAGTACTCTCTGAGAAGCTCATTAGCAATGCCTGGAGACTCATTTTCACACCGGTGCAGGAAGGGGACCATCCACTGGTAAGCATTTTTTACATATCTGTCTTCTGATGACTGGAAAATGAAATATATTTTCATTAATCAGAGCTATAACATAAAATAAAGGCAGAACTATACGAAATTAAGGTAAATGTAGCCCATCAATGTAGCTCAACATGTTTCCGTTTCCTGATCTTTAAGCCTTCTTTTCTAATGACACTGTAAAAGATTTTAGAGTGCCACTGATGTTAAATTATGTCATGTCCCAACATAAATTTTACCTGACTTTCACCTTATCTCCCATCCATAGTAGTGGGGGAAATTTATCTGTTTATATAAAAGGTGTATCCTGGATGGTATTTTCAGAGATACTGACCACCAGGAGGCATTCTGGCAGAGGTCCCCAACCATTTTGGCTCCATGGACCGATAACAGCAGCAGTGGCGGGGAGGGGAGGATTGCTTTATGGTACACAACCTAATTCCATACATAAGTGTCATGCCCCCATCGGAGTCTGAATCTGCTGCGGAAGATGAGCTGGAACAAGAACTGACAGCAAGTGAGAGGGCAGCTCCATTGGCCTTGGAGGAAACTAGGGAAGGGCAGAGTCAATCCATGCAAGGCTGTTTGGAATTAGTAAGGCCTGAAGGCAGGGAGGAGACACAGAACTCAGACGAGGAGCAAGAACCACCCCCTCCTGATGCAAGGGCTCTAAGAGTGCAGAGGTGTGCAGCAGGCCACATGTGAGGAGAGCGCCCCGCCCAGCTTCACCAGGGACATCTGGGGAATGAGACTTAAGGAGATGCCGTGGGGAGGGGCATTTGTTGGGAACAAATGCTGAGTTCCTGAAGTGTTGTGAGGCCACATTTGAACTTGCCAAGAATCCTTGCATTCCTTGTTGGCATTCTGGACTAATTATCTGGATATTTTGCTCCCTGAACTCCTTGCTTGGCTCTTGTTTTGCCAAATACATTTGGGATTTATTGCCGTGCAATCTTGGTGCAGACAGCACTGGGCTGGACAAATTGCAGCCAGAGGCTGCTTGACATTTGTGTGGGGCTTTGTCTCACTCTGCTCTGGGACTAGCCAGAAATGTGGGAGCGTTTGGGGAGATTTGGCGCAATAAAGGAGTGGTTTGAACTGCCAGCTCTTTGTGTTATCTCTGTGCTGTGCCCTTAGTCATCACACATAAGCAAATGAAGTTTTGTGTGCTCGCCCATGGCTTGTGTGCCCCAGTTCCCAATGGGCTGCAGACCAGTTCCAGGCCATGGACTGGGGACCCCTGCATTAGGGGTCTGGTTTCATACTCATCTAAAGTGCAATGGTTCATACCAAATCTTGGTAGAGGATTTTAACCCCACAGGAAAGGCTTGGCTACAGATGTCCGACAAGTCACAATAAGGATGAAACTGGTCTTATTTATTTTATTTTATTTTATCTTATACTGCCTCTTGGTGTTCAATATCACTGTAAAAGCATATTTTATATTGCACATTATACTGATGCAAATCTCTTTATTAAAAATGAATTAACATTGTTATATGAATATTTTCAGATCATTCTAAGGAAGAACAATATGAAGTAAAACCTCATATGTGATGCTTTACAGCATAGGTAGGGTAAATCATTATGGAAAAGGAAAGCATCTAGTCCATTCTTAGGAATTTGTTCCTCATATAAATGCCACTAGAGTGTGCTGAAAATTCACCAAAAGTTTTTCTGAAGTAATGCTCTCAATGTTGTACTGATAAGCAAATACATCAGCAACACAGAAGACAGCAATGTGGAAACTTTCTTATGCCTCAGCTTTTCTCTTGGATTCTACCAGTATCCACTTTACTCATTATGGAGATTTAAAATGTGAACTTTTTATATTGTTGACAATGAGCTACTCCCATTTTCCCCCCATTCAGAAAAGATTAATTGTCTTTGAGAAAGCAGCACACCCATGCTATCTAAAATAAATGCTTATTGGTTCCCTATGACTATCATTAAGTGTTGATTCTTGGCGAATGTATCTTTTCTTTTATGTACACTGAGAGCATATGCACCAAGACAAATTCCTTGTGTGTCCAATCACACTTGGCCAAATTCTATTCTATTCTATTCTATTCTATTCTATTCTATTCTATTCTATTCTATTCTATTCTATTCTATTCTATTCTATTCTATTCTATTCATTCGGGCTTAAATCCGATCTTCTGAACTCCTAAGAGTAAATTTTTGTAGATGTAGATAAAAATAAGATGATTTCATGTAAGACAAAAAGACTGCCATTTTGTATAAGGTAAAATTTCATTGCAAAACAAAATAACTTTTTTAAAAAAACATTTACCCACTATGGGGCAAAATGTAATGCACATACTTTTGACATTAACAGCCTTAGCTTCCCAATGTTTTCCATTTGCTGTAACTCTTTTAACTTCAAAGTAATGTCACATCCAGTCTCATAAACGAGGGTCTCCAATGTAACCAGATCATCACAGAGAGGGCGAAGACCAGGAATATTCCTTTCCATGCCAAGGCGAACCAGTGAGAGAGCACAATCTACCTATTTAAACCACAAGCAGAGAACAGAATGAAACAAGAATGTCAAGCCATTAATGACTTACTCATCTTCTAGAAAGATTTCAAAACTGAAGAAAGTTGTTTCAAACACAATTCACAACTCTGAATTGTGATTCAGTTCTAGTTACAATGCCATTTTATAATGGTATTTTAGATTGAATCATTAATACTAAACTTTGAAATTCAGTCATACCAGATGTCAGGCTGAACAGATTTAATCCCCAAATTTTCTTATACACTTAGCATATAGTATCTTATCTGGGATGAGGAATGGCTAGCTTTTATTTGGCTTCCAGCCAGATCTAAATCATTTGTCCCTGTCTTCACTACAGAAGCACTAGGATAGAGACTTGTACGTGAAGTGAAAAATAATCTAAAAAGCAGAAACAAATAGTTATGACAAGTGAGAATTTTGTAAACCTCAATGCAATTTGAAAATATACCACCAGCTTCACATGCCATTCCATCTAAGAGATTTCAAGAAAGTGCATGTGAAATTAGTAATTTTCTTGCAAAATATGTTACTTGTGCCTGACATTACTACTCTCTAAAATTGGCGTGGCAAAGAAGAATCTACATCTCCACATCTATGAGATAGAACATGCTGTTAGGCGCCTTTCTTAGTTTCAAAAGTACAACTGTTACAGCTTACAATAATTAATAACTAAGGCCTGGAACACTCATGAGGATATTGAGGTATCTATCACTGACAAAAAACCACTGTCACAAAGCTTTCCTCTGAATTTATGAACAAAAGCACAAGTAAAAGATATATTATTTTAAGAATTTTTAAATTTATACTCATGCTATGGATTTGACTGAGCCTAATGGAGCTGTACATATAATCCTCTTTTTAAAAGACACTGGACTAAAAGTAAGACTGGCTTTTTTGAAAGCAAATATAACTTTAAAGATCCTTGTCTTTTACAAGCACTTTTCAAGTGAGTCCTTTGACATAGGCAGAAGCCCACTTCTATAGTTTGGTGGGCATTTTTGAACAGGAAGCTTATTTTAAATGTAGCTCAACAGAATATTTGAACGATAAACTGACATCTCCCACCCACCCACCTTTGTTGCTGAAAAAACACTATAAAGCTATTAAAATTATATAATTAATACTAGTAACCTAACTCTGATATGGTAGATTACATGTTAAAATATTCCTTTATATGTTGCATATTCACTATATATATAATACAAAGTCTATGGAAATTCTCAGTCATCCAGGTCACGGTTGTCCCAAAGGTGCTTTTCAAAACTAGACTTCCTTTGTTTTTCCTTGAAGATGTTTTGCTTCTCATCCAGTTAGAACTGAAGAAGCTTCTTGGATGAGAAGCAAAATGTCTTCAAGGAAAACCAAAGAAAGTCCAGTTGCCTTTTGAAATAGCACCTTTGGGATAATATCCAAAGGGAAATACAGCATATGAAACATAATCAGATTTAATCTATATGAAACTCTATGTTTTAATTCCACAAAACAGAGTATATGAGGTCTTCCAAAAAAAACCCAAAAAAACTATAGTCTTGTGTTTACCTGCATAGAGTAATTTTCTATCTCCTCTGCTCGTTTCCAGTACCAGTCTGTGGCTAAATTCATTGAAAGGTCAGTTGCTTTGTATTTCAACAATTCAGGTTGAGAGTCGAACAAAATTTCACTTTCATCTTGAAGAACTGGATCAATAATTAACCTGAGCATCACAAACAAAAATATAGATGCAGAATCCAGAAATCAGATGTTTATGTGGAAAAGGAACTGAATGCATGAATTTAACAACTAGTGGCTATAAAACTCAATATGATTAATTTCAAAGAATCAGTGTCAAAAAGAAAAAAAGGACCATTCCCCCTCAAACTCATATCCATCTTGTATACCATATTAACAAGTTCATGTTACTTTTATCTCCTCCTTTAGTGATTCAGCTATTTTTATTCCTAATTTTATTTTCATTTTCAATTTCATTGTACTTAGGTATGTACTTCTGATTGGCCAATGTCCAAAACCAAATGTTATCACTATTACAAATTCTTTCCAAACAAGGTTTTAAAATACTGATATGTCAGTCTTTAAATTAATTGTATTTCTCTTGTTTTAATTGTTGTAACCCACTAGAGCAGGGGTGTCAAATTCATGGCAGGTGGGCTGGATGTGTCATGCCCAGTTTAGTGAAGGGGAAAAAAGTCACGATACGTCACATGATGACAAGTTTGACACCCCTACACTAGAATAATTGAGAATTGGGTGATATACGAATGAGAAAGAGGGAGAGAGAGATGATAGATAGATAGATAGATAGATAGATAGATAGATAGATAGATAATCAGATTCATTTTTCTTTTAAATATTTTATTTTGAGAAACTGGTATATTAAAAAAGCCATAGAAAGGATCTAATTTAATATTTACATTGATAAGGAATATCCATATACAAACAAGTTGATTATACCTACTGCATTTCCATTCATTACTAAGTAATTAAACTTTATTGCTGCATCAACAGGAGTTTATGTTCGTACACATTTTTATTACACTACTGGAAGTGAATAAATTAGTCTCTGTATATAAACATAAAAGTATATCTAATGTACAAATGGGTTTTCCTTGTGTTCAGAAATTGTTCTCTCGGTAAACTGGGCCTCTTCCATTCAAACTGGGGAGCAAAATTTTGTCCAAGTACAAGTAAGGGCATTGTGATTAACTCCTGACTGCAATTCACGATGGTAGAATTGAGAATGGATATTGTCTTCTATCCTTGTCACCATAGTAGGAATTCTACTAAATGTGTCTACTAAGCAACGAAATTAACAATTTGACTCTACAGAGTAACCTTCACCATTGTTCAACAGCAAGAAGTATGTAGATACAGTATAGCTTTGTGCATGTATACAGATTTCTGTGCATGTGATGAGATAGATGATTACTTGCATTACAAAAAGTAAAGTGTTCAGCGCCACTTTCTTAGAAAGAGACTGGAGTAGAAAGATAAAAAAGAAATTTTATGAAAAAAGAGGCAGGAAAAGAGGAAAAGAAATGAAATGTGATAAAAATATTGTAAATAATTATTTCATTTATTCATTTTTTAATTTAAAACACAACTACCCATCAACACTGGGTGGCTTCCAAAAAGCAATATCAATTGCATACCAAATACAGAATTGGGAAGTTCTGTACTTCTAAAAAGAAACAATTTAATCCCCATTATCTTGTCCTATAAAAAGCTAGTTCTCTGAGCAGATATTAGTGCAACTAGAATCTAGTTAGTTATGAGTAGAAGACCTAATGTAATGCCCCCAAGACATGGTATTATTAGGGGAAAAAAACTCAGAGAAGAGGAAGTAGCCTCCATATAAGAAATCTATGGTTATTAGGGTCATGAGCACAAAAAACTAATCATCCTCTTTTAACGACCCCATAATTCCTTGAAGGGTGAAATCTGGGCAACTGAATGGAGCTAGCAGAGTGTTTACTGACCAGATGCCCTTCCTGTCACCAATGCAGAGTTTTGTTCAGCAGATATATTCTCATTGTGCCCAGAGAGAGAAATATCTGCCTCTACCTAGGATTGAACTCACAGCCTCCCGATTGTGAGGCAGCACTCCAAAAAATTAAACTACCGGTATATGTATCCCAAGATAAACTTTGAAGAAAGCATGCCAGCTCTGATTAATAAACCTAATTTTATCATAGCATACTCAAAGCTTTGAAGTGTTCTTCATCTGTTTAGGACTGCAAGTTCTCGCGAGAATGAGATGAAACAACTTCAGAAAGCTTTTTGTATGCAAAAATATGGGAAAATAATGCAATATCTATAGTGGAAGATTGGGTTATAAAGTTGACTGAACTTGCAGAAATAGAGAAGTTGACCAGTTTGATTATGCGGGAAAAAATGATATTTAAAAAAAAAATAGAAACTTTATGTGGACTTTTTGTTGAAAAAAAAACAAAAGACTGAATTAATATTTGGGAATTAAAAAGGGCTAAAGAGGATGTGGAAAAGAATTGGTTGATAATTATAATTATAAGATGAGCAAATGTTTCTTACTTTTTATCATTTTTGTTTACTTCTTTTGAATACTTTTATTGTATCAAAAAATCTAATAGAAATATATATTTTAAAAAAGAGAAACGATGCAAAAAGTGGCATTTTGCTTTCAAAGGAGAATGCAGAAAGATTGCAGAGGATTTCCCATGGATAGTTGATCCTACTGAACTTAAAGAAAAAGACTGAATCACCAAAGCAAATATAAAATTAAATTAACATATACTTACTTGCACGGTGGCCCTTCACACCAATCTTCTTCTCTGTGTTTTCTCTCACTCCAAGGAACAATCTCGAGTGCATTTTGTCTGTAGCTGTGGCAAATATAGAAACAAAATAGACTTCAAACTTACAATAGTTCATTTAGTAGTCCATTCAAAGTCGCAACGGCCATGAAAAAAGTGTCTGTTTGTTTTTCACACATACAATTGTTGCAATATCCCATGGTCACGTGATCAAAATTTGGGCGGTTGGCAACTAACTCATATTTATGACGATTACAGTGTCTTGGGATCATGTCTTTTGCAACCTTCTGACAAGCAAAGTCAATGGGGAAGCCAGATTCATTTAACAATCATGTTACTAATTTAACAGGTGCAGTGAGTCACTTACCAATTGTGGCAAGAAAGGTCATAAAATGAAGCTAAACTCACTTAACAATGTCTCACTTAGAAATTTTAGGTTCAATTGTAGTTGTAAGTTGAGGACTACCTATATGCAATGTATTAAAAATCTAATCTAATGAAATGCACAGTTCAACATTTGGAGTAGATGATCATGGTTGATCAGCAGCAATGCTCTCCATTACATTACTTCTTCCAATAGTCATCATTTTTCGCTAATCAAAAGTACAGTGATGCAGAATGGCACAAAATGTACAATATACCTTTGCCTGTTCATTAATGAGATCTAAGCTGGCAGTGATTGACCAGAAAATTAATCTTGTAATCTTGTAATTACAATGGACAACTAAGTGAAAATGGAAGCAGTGTGCAGTTCTTATGAGAAAGTCAAATTCTCTCTTTGAAATAATTAGAAAGTGGATTGAAAATAAAACTGTCAATAGAATTATGTCCTTGTGCAAATCTATGATTAGAAAACTGTCTACAATTCTTGTGACCACACCTTAAGAATATTAAGGAAATTTGTCAGTTTTTAACTTGAAAATATCTGGACTGTTTGACTGGCAAATCCTTGCTGTTTTCCTGGCAAAGTTTTTCAGAAGTGGTTTGTCCTTGACTCCTTCCTAGGGCTGAGAAAGAGTGACTGGCTTAAGGTCATCCAGCTGGCTTTATGTCTCAGGTGGGACTAGAATTCACATCTCCTAGTTTCTAGCCTGAATCACACTATGACAACTGGAAAACTTTTTTTTATTACAAAAATAAATAGATATAAAACCACCACCATCTCCATCACCACCCAAAAGGAAAAAAAAGGAGAAGAGGAAAGACTGAAGTATGGAGAGATATATTAGAAATATATAAAATCATGCATGGCACAGATAACATGGAGAGTCTTTTTTTCCCCCTCCTCTCTGGCAATGTTAGAATTTTACATCATCTATTGAAATTAAATACAGGGACCTTCACCAGTGGTGGGTTGCTACCGCTTCACCCCAGATCAGGCGAACCGGTAGCGGCGGCGGGAGGCTCCGCCCACCCATCAGGATGTCTTTGCACATGCGCAAAGCTTTTGCACATGCTCAGAAGTGTTGCGCATGCATGCAAGCGAACCAATAGCAAACGAAATTGAAACCCACTACTGACCTTCAGGACAGATAGATAGGAAATAACATTAACCATGTTTAAATTGTGGGACTTGCTACCAGAAGTCTTATTAGTGGCAGCTAGTTAGAAAGATTTGAGAGCAATTTATTACCTTCTCAATTACAAGCAGCCTGTCTTAAATCCTGTTTCTATGGCACAATTATACAATGGAGCTACTGCTGTGAGGTTACCAACCGTAACCTGTGGACTACTATTGCTATACTGATGCTAGACTAGATGGGCAAGACTAGATTCTTACATTCTTATGCCACTATTTGAGAAGGATCCCTTAATAAGTTCTACTAGTTAGATGGATTTATCCAAACCTAGGAAAATCTAGGTTTCCAACAGAAGATTTTGCCCATTTTGCAATTCCCTGTCATTAAGCCAAATATAGATCACATTCAAGATCAGTCAATGGAAAATCCTTAGTCTTTATGAACATACATATTGGTTGTATGTTTATAAATACTGGTTGTCTACCTCTGTATTGATCACAAAATCTAAATTGTAGAACTTGTTTTCAATTTAGTGTTTATGACAGAAATAGATGAATTGTGAAGGGTGCAGTCTCTGAATATGCAGGTTAGTTTTCCTTAAGCACTAAATTATTATTAGAATTCTCCTTTGGGATTAAAGGCCAAAAGTACAATTAAATCAGGCACACAAGGGACTGAATGGCATGCAAGGGTGGGGCAGGCTGGAATAAAAACTAAATTTGAATTAAGTAAAATAAAATGTAATTAACCCAAAATGATTATTTCCCATACAATTGATAAACTCCTCCTACTGCTGGATTAAAAATTATTATTCGGCAGCAAGGCTTTGGTTGAGAAAGCAAGTGGCCCTGAGGTCTAAAGATGTGCACCCCTGCATTGAATAGATATTTGCATTTAATCTGCAAAGATTTTAATATGCCAGTAGGGATGGCATATTAAAATAATTAAATCAAAACTGGCATCAAGGGGGAATTTAACCTTTTCCTCTCTTAAGGAAAGCTGAGAATTTTCTTTGCTTTGGGAGTAGCCTCTGGATATTAAATTTTCCCACCAAACTTTCTTTAATTAATTTGCTTTTTAAAAGAACAGTATACTAGCTTAGTGTCAAGCAAAATCTTGACACTAAAAAAAGGAAAAGAAAGGTTTTCAAGGTTAGTGAGCACATTTTCTTGAGAACTATTCTTTGGCAGTATCTCATGCATTATCTTCTCTATGTTTTAAGTTCTTAGGATTCCTACACAAAGACTTTCTCTGCATTTCTGTATAGTACACAGTTATTTCTTAGCACCATGTATAACAATCAAATACACTGTAATTATTGTTATTACAGTTCAATAAAAAAAACCTATTGGGTGTGGGATTTAAATTTGTGATTTCTGTTTCTGAAAAGATGACACAGATACCCTAAGGGACAAGCTATTGCAGAATGATAATCTGTTCCAAATAAATTATAGCTAAGCTTTTAAGTCAAGGTCTTGCCACAGCCACTATTCAAAATAACACAGACTCCCAAAAACGAAGAAACAGTAACTTGGACTCCTGCTTCTGTGATTTAATGATATTTAATGACATTTGATCTATTTGATACTTAAGTCAGTTTCTCTCTCATGTAAAGCTCATTAGCTCTGTGCCTTCGGGACCCGTCCCAGGGATATGTTTCCAATCTGTTAATAAGATAGTTTCCAATCACAGACAGTGGGGAAAGAGGGCATGGAAAGTCTTTACTTTGGAAAAATAGAGCCCATTTCTATTGCTTTCTTTTTCCTACTATTCTTCTGGAACCCAATTAGTTGAGAGAGAGAAGACTAATCAACATTGCCAGGTAACTGTAAGTAAGTGTACCCTCTCTTCAGTACTATCTCCTGCTCTCCCCAACCAGCATCCCTCACATATGATTGAGGTGCAGCTCATGAAGTGCCAGGCCACCGGGTGAGTCCTTCCTTAGCATTTCCTATTGCACTGAATCACCACCCTCCATTGTAGCAAGGATACATTTCACAATCCATTTTTTTAAACAAAGAGCTATGATACCTCCCACCCCCAATTTAGGGGCTTCTGCATGCCTCGTCCATA
This sequence comes from Arizona elegans, assembly GCA_022577455.1. Classification (NCBI taxonomy): domain Eukaryota; kingdom Metazoa; phylum Chordata; class Lepidosauria; order Squamata; family Colubridae; genus Arizona; species Arizona elegans. Next base: position 195,697,501 of record JAKOOJ010000001.1, on the reverse strand, counting down.
ATACCCTTGACCTGTTCCCTACTGCCCTTTACATGCTGGGATGATGTACCTCTTTAGCTTAGAACAGGGGTGTCAAAACTTGTGATGATACATTGTCATCACGTGACATATCATAACTTTTTTGCCCTTCCAAAAAGTGGGGATGGGCGTGGCCAGCATGATGCATCTGGCCCGCGGGCCACGAGTTTTGACACCCCTGGCTTTCTTTGTATCTGAACATTTCTTTGTATCTGAAGACTATATGCACAAGTTAAGGTTCTGAAAAGACTAGAGCTTGAAAACCTAACCTATTTGTCAAAACGTATTTGTCTCAATCCTGGTAGGGCAATGAAGGGTTGAGGTAAATAGGGAAATTCTTGTTTCTCTTTTGCACAATGGCAACACATTGGGTTAGAGACAGATTTATATAACATGCTGTAAAATTTTACATTTTACCCATGTATAAACATAAAATATTCATATCTAAATATACTCATATTCTCCTATGAGAAGGAAACACAGGGCCAATCCTCTGGCTTATGTCCAATCCCTTTATACGGCCATTAGCTTTATCAAATAATATAATAACTTGACCAAGGTATGTCTACTTTATGTGGCCTTCATTTCTGGAACTGATCCATCCCAATGTAATATACAACATATATTAATGGTGTACATTAATGTTAATCCTAACCAGGCACTTCTATAAAGAGTTTTAATTCTTTCTGTTAATATGATGTACTTATTTTGGCTTTATCTGGAACTGACTGGATATAAAAGATAGAGGATGATTGTACTTTAACATGAATAAGCTAAAAGAACAAAGTTAAGTACCTTATGAATATTATTACAGAACAGATGAAGCTTAAAAAACCATTTTGAAATTTAAAAATTTAAATTGGTGTGTCTCTCTTTACTCTTATATAGAGCCCTAGGAATCGCGTAGCAGTAAGACAAAGCTTTACAATATGCAAGAACAAATAAATCTATGTTTCACTATGGCATGAAATGTCAAAGAACAGTTTTTGTAAATAAATATTTCTTTTAAGACTGTGGCAAATATTACAAAGCTAGGCAATGGCAATGGATATACATGCAAACAGGTAATCCTTTAGATTCTTTCAATAGTATATCATTAGGGAAACTAAAAGTATCATCTTGTGGCTGGAAACATTTCCTCATCAAACATGTAACACAAGCATCATATCTATTTCTTATCATCTCAAAAATTAAATGTATGTTGGAAGAGTATCCGAAGCACATAATATGTTCTAAAATTAAAATGGCAATGCATGTTTATAAACATACAATTGCAAAAAAAAAAAAAAGTGATGAAAATTTCATTGGGATGCAAAGGTAAACAGAGAGAGGGACGTAAATAAACAGAGTAAGGGAACCAGTACTAGATAACCTTAGTGAATCCACAATGCTGGTTGAGGGGAGAACACCGAAAAGCTGAGTCCAAGATGTAGTTAACAGCAGAGGCCCTATTGTTTATAACAATGACATCCCTGGTTCTTATAAAAATAATATTTAATTAAAGACATTGAAAAACATAGCTATTCTCATTTGATTCTGTTAAAGAAAGGGTACTGAATGCCTTTGTAACAAGCAGTTAATATCTACTTAGCATCCTTATATCACATTTAAATGTTTTGTAGGATACTCCTTTGAATTATCTTAAGCTTCTTACATTTTGCATAAGGAAATAAGAAAAATGAAACCTGTATTTGAATCTACATAAGAGATGCTTCACCATTTAAGCACAATGCTTAAGGCAGAAAAAAGCCTTTTCTGTAATAAAAATCTTTTAACCAAGGCAAGAGACCATCAGGCCAAAGTAAACTCACATTATTGACCGTTACATTTATAAACCAACAGATGCCAGGCTCTTCGCTCTCTGTAAGTAAGTGAAGTCTTTTAAAATGAACCATTTATAATATGTTTTCTCCTCCCTGTAAAGAGATAATTTTATAGCCTCTCCTAGAGGGTTTAAAGCTTCAAATAGCCAAGGAATTCATATCAGCACTCTGCCAGTAAAGAGAAAATTATGCTGCCTAAAATTAAGCGCAAAATGCTATCTAGGGAGTATTTCAAAGAATAGATTAAATGCACCTCAGGCATTTGAATGCTAGAAAAAGTCTCCAAGACACTGGAACATCTTTCATTGTGACTATTTATTTATTGTTTCCATTAGATATTTTGTAAGGGTTTTTTTTAATGACATCATTGAGGTAAAGAACTCCTTGGTAGTAAATACTGAATGCTTACAATTAGTTCCTATAAACTAGATATATTGTCACATCAATGGCAAGAACTTGCAAACATTTTTGAGCCTTCAACGTAAAACAGAAAGCAACCCTATTATAACAAGCTTTTGTACGTTTATGAATAAAATAGTCTTATACGTGTTATTTTACATTCAACATATAAAATCAAGACATGCAGGTACACATTCATACTATGTAAAAATTGAATAGATAATGCATTCGAGGGATTGAAAATAACATATAGATGTGATGGCCTGGATCCAAAGACTTGTACATAGGAGAAAAACGTTTGATAACTGCTTTACACAAAAATAAATGTTAGCTGTGTTCTACTGTGGGAGATATAATAAATGAAAAAAAAAAAAGATCCGTCTGTTAAAATGTGTTTGCTACAACGTCTTGAAAGAGATCATACAAATTTCTCTTTCACTAAAGTTGGTTATCACGCACTTGTCATGAAAGTTAATTAGGTCAGAAGCAGTTATTTAGAAGTACAGGTAGTCCTCGATTTACGATCACAATTGAGCCCAACATTTCTGTTGTTGAGGGGAAAAATGTGTTAAGTGAGTTTTGCCCCCTTTTACAACCTTTCTTGCCACAGCTGTTAAGTGAATCGCTGCAATTGATAAGTTAGTAACCCAGTTGTTAAATGAATCTGGCTTCCCCATTGACTTTATTTGTCAAAAAGTTGCAAAAGGTCATAAATATGACATAAATATGAACCAGTTGCCAAGCATCTGAATTTTGATCACATGATCATGGGGATGCTGCAAAGGTTCTAACTATGAAAAACGGTCATAAGTCACTTTTTTCAGTGCTCTTGTAACTTTGAACAGTCACTAAATGAACTATTCTAAGTCGAAGACTACTTGTAGTAGTGGGTTCTGCTAAAAATAAAACTTTTTGAGCCAAATCAACAAATATAATATACAATGCATACTCTGTATGTTCTGTTCCTAATACAATGCATAAAAACTTTTGTATAGTGTTTTACTATATTTCATATAGTAAAACACCTCGAACCAAAGTTTAATCTATATGACCAAGCCCACAGTTTTCTTGCCACAATACAGAAGGGATTTCCCAGTCTTTTTCTAGGATGATTTTTTAATGTCTTAAGAGGTTAGCCAACTGCCCTGGGATTTGTTAACATAGTCTTCTATCAAATTACTAAACAAGCCAATCCTGCTTTAGATTTCTTTTGAGATTAGTCCAAGTTACCTTTAAAATATGTATTCAATTTATGCTAATAAATGAACTGCACTTAAAGCTCAGTTCTAATGCTTTTTACTTACACATAAACCCAATAACCTTTAATTAGATTTATTTCCATGTATGCTTTTCCATGCATTTTTTCTTTTAGGGAGATAGACAGTTTAGAAATGTGAAATACAAATAAAATAAATATTTGATTAAGATTCTCAAGAAATATAATATCATAAAATATAAAAATATGCCCCAGTAGATTATTGAATAAGTTGTCTTAATTTTGAGATAATTTCCTCCTTTTCTTCAAACTTTATTGGCTAGTTTCTACAACAGAATTTTAAAAACGTCCTTTAACTTCTACATTTTTCTTGAAACTACCCTAAAATATAATAAACTGAATTTGATTATCATCCCTTCTCCAGAAAATACGTTGTTTTTCTGGTTGTACAACAATTTTTTTCCTTAGTTTTCCTTGCCAGTTCCCCTTTTGCTTGGAAAAATCTTCCAATCTCTCATAGTAGACTTGGATGCTACAAAAATGTGTGTGTGTGTGTGTGTGTGTGTGTGTGTGTGTGTGTGTAGGAGAGGGAGGAATAATCTAGTTTTGCACACTGTTTGCTGACAAGCACAATTTAAGGCAACATAATTCATTTTTCTAGTTATTTTGGAATGGTAGATGGTATATGTCATTTCATTTCTTTAAATGAAATAACCCAGACATTTTAAACAATTTCACCAGAAATAGATTCCTCTACATTAGTCTATTTGTCCCTATAGGGAGGGTTCTGAGAAAATCTTGAGCCTGTTGCTCTCTTTACAGGAAATATTGAATGACTTTTATTTATCTCATCCTGAAGCAATATTCTGCAGTAAGTCAGAATCTTATTTGTTGTTTCTTCTGTCTGATCAGGATTCCAATGTTTCCTCCTAGGCTGCTCAAATTTGTGGTTCTACTTATTTTTTTTTCTACTATTTTTCTTTCTTCTTCAATTATGATTAATTATCAGAGATTGCCTGGACAAGTCCCTGCAGTTTTCTTGGCAAGGTTTTTCAGCAGATGTTTGTTAATCTTGGTGATTGCCACTACCATCTCTTTTATTTTTTATGTTGATTTTTTTTCAATTTATGCTTACTTTTGATTATATCTATTGATTTTAGGTATGTGTGTCTTTGCATTTATTTGATATATATATATATATATATATATTTGATGTATCTTGTGTCTTCTGGCAATAAGGCCATAATAAAGATAAAGATATACTTGAAAGGTTCAGCTGCTGCTTGTTTCAACAATCCCTGCTGTGCAAATTTTCACAAGGGGCCCCTTTGCAACTGTGCTGTTAGGGAACAATTTATAAAAAAACAACTACACAAACAAAATATTTAAGAAGAAAGACTTATAATAAGACTGAAAGACTTATAGTAAGACTAAGTCACTGAATGCTTTAGAGCATTTCAAGTAAAAGAAATAAGCAAAGGCATTCTTCCTATTAAAAGAAAAAAAATGTAGTTAAAGGATTATAAAGGGCATTTTATCAACTCTATAGAAGGACTTTCTCATCATAAGCTACAACAATCATTTCATTTGGCCAACCATGTTGCTTGTATCTTTCAATTTAATTTGTTTTTATTTGTTTCCTAGTACAATTTGATAGATTAGTAACCTTGACTATCACTAAGTGTTGTATCTTTTTATTCTTGATGAATGTATTTTATTCTCCTTATGTACACTGACAGCATATACACCAAAGACAAATTTCTTGTGTGTCCAATCACACTTGGCCAATAAAGAATTCTATTCTATTCTATTCTATTCTATTCTATTCTATTCTATTCTATTCTTCTATTCCATTCCATTCCATTCCATTCCATTCCATTCCATTCCATTCCATTCCATTCCATATTCCATTCCATTCCATTCCATTCCATATTCCATTCCATTCCATTCCATTCCATTCCATTCCATTCCATTCCATTCCATATTCTATTCCATTCCATTCCATTTTATAATGAATAGATTTGAAAAACAAAAATAAGGAAGGCACGGCTTTTAATATTAATTTCTATTACAGCTGCCTGATTTTTAGAATCTGTTAATAACACTGACTTGCACAGGACCTGACAATTATGGCAGGAAGCAGCCCAATTATAAGTGCATTTTACAGGTGTTTCAAATAGCAATAGCACTTAGACTTATATACCGCTTCATAGTACTTTACAGCCCTCTCTAAGCAGTTTACAAATCTCAGCATATTGCCCCAAACAATCTGGACCCTCATTTTACCAACCTCAGGAGGATGAAAGGCTGAGTCAACTTTGACAATTGGCACAATTAGCCTGCAATTCTAACCACTGTACCATCATAGTTCTTTGTGGATAGTGACACCTCAATATTGAAAAGTATGAAATTTGCCTCTCACAAAATATGGCATAATTAACAGCTTCAGGTTGTCAGAAACCTACTATCTCACATCAAGTAATTGAATCAATGCATTGTAAACGCTCAGCAAAGACTGAAACAAACAACACCACAGCTACTCTGCAAATAATCTGGTCTCTTTGTCAATAAGTTCAATACAGGGACTTGATACTGAAGGTAAAAGAAAAACAGGTTAATAGCATACCAGTCCAACTGAAAACGGTCTTCAGCTCTCTCAAATACACAGGATGCCAATTGGCTATCAATTACTTTTCTTCTCCCTTCATTTCATAATTAGCTGAATTAATTTAATAAGACACTGTATTATGGGAGCGGTTATCAGTCAAACATCAAAAGATATAACTTAGGAAAAACATTTGAAAGAAATTTAGTGCAGACAAGGGAGCATATTTATGAACCGTTGCTTTAAAAATATAGTTCTCTTTCACCACCTTTCATGGCAGCCATAAATGGCTTTTCAGAAAAATTACAGCTGATGAGGGAATCATTTACCTGAGATTCCTCTGTATAACTAATATCTTGACTATAACATTTCAATATTATTTGTAATGCATTGAAAACAGAAACAAAAAATTACAAGGCTTAAGCTATATGCAGTTCTATTGCTGACGAAGGCCATGATTTTTTAGAGATGTTCTCTTAAACTCAAATGGCTACACTCCTCAGAATACATCAAAGATTTAATTTTTTTTTAAAATTACAAAGAATGCTCTTCCAGTCTGAGTATCTAAACACTGTACACTGTTTTGTCAGTTTTTTCAACCCTACCACACCTTTTAAAAAGAGACTAGATTTGAAAGGAAGAAAAAAATCACTGTTTTTGACTTCTATTAAGATCATATCATTAAAAATGCTGCCTGAAGACTAAATAATTGAAAATTAGGACTAAAAGCTAACAGGGATAGAAGAAAATACAATGACAAAAAGCTGACAGGGTGAAATAGACTAATACGTCATCTGTAGATGTTAAGAAGCAAAGACATTTTACTCTGAAATATTAATGTCCTATCCTGTCAGACCATTTTTTCCTCTGTTTTCTCATTCTCACATTTATGAATGCTGATTTCTGTTTTGAACTAAAGAGTTGTAAACCAAGTGGCAGGAGGCTTTCTCATCCATCAGAGGCTTATATTAAGGGAACAGAAAATTAACCACACTATATTATCTATGCTTTTCTGAAGATTTTCCAAATTTCTAAAGGAGGCTTATTAGAAAACTGTACAAAGAATTATCTCTGAAAATTACATTACTCCTTTCACTAGACTAAAAAGGCATGAAGGAAAATTTGGATAGATTTTATTACTATCTTCTTTGTCCATCCTCTTCTTAATACCATTCTCAATACTACAAGAGTACAGTCTTTTCTATACTACAGATAGAAATTAGTGGCAACTAATGTAGATAACCTGTAACCCATAAATCACACATGGCCCTACAAAGGCTTTTGGGTGAACTGCAGAACTCTCTTCCACAGGTTGTCCTCAATTTACAGCCATAATGGGCCTGAAATGTTGGTAAGTCATTGAGGTTGTATGTTGATGCATCATGTGACTGGACTCAATTTTAAAACTGTTTTTACAATGGTTAAATGTGTCAACAGAATCATTAAGAGAATTGCATAGTCATTCAATGAATCAAATGGTTGTTAAGCAAATCCAGCACATCCAATGAACGTTTTTTGGCCATATTGCATGGTCATGTGACCACAGCACACTGCAATTGGTCATAAATGCAAGCCAGTTGCCAAATGCCCAAAAGGTGATCACGTGATTTCAATGATGAATAAGTAGCTTTTTTGAAGTCCATTATAACTACAAACTGTCATTAAAGAACCAGTCCTAAATTGAGAATACTTATATATTTCTTTATTTATTTACTTAACTTTCTGTGCCATCCATCTCACTAATACAGATCAGTTTGAAATGGAATTTTCTGACAAGCAAGAGTGGGTTGGTTTCTAAAGACAGCTTCTGGAATTGGACAAGACCCCAAGTTAAGAGAAGCCCATGGTGCCCAAACCAAGATCTGCTATGTTTATCTCTTCCCCTGCATTTTGTTTATAAGACTCCATCTCTCAGCTGTATCTCTATAACAGTATTTTCTGGGGCAGAGAGGACCTCAAGAGAAAGGAATAATGGAAAAAAAGTCACGTCACATCTAAAAGCAGAACTATTATTTTATGCATGAGAAGAAGCATTTTCACACTGCACTAGCAGTGCACGAGCACCTTAGCATGGCACAATAAAGACCAAATAGCAGCAACACTATCACCCCAGAAACAGCCAAATGCTTTATCTGAGAAATGAACTATATAAAATGATGATTTGATTAGGTTGCTAATAGTCTTTTCATTTTGCTAAGAAGAAAGTTAAGCCACCGTATGTGTGTGTGTGTGTGTGTGAGAGAGAGAGAGTGAGAGTGAGAGTGAGAGTGAGAGTGAGAGTGAGAGTGAGAGTGAGAGTGAGAGTGAGAGTGAGAGAGAGAGAGAGAGAGAGAGAGAGAGAGAGAGAGAGAGAGAGAGATGCTGTTTTTAAAATGTCTCAAATTTAAAATATTTGAACACATTAAAAATCAAAATATGACTTAGGTACTTTAAAAAGAAAAGTCCTATAATTTAGAGTAGCAAATGCCATTTCCTTTATCTTTTTTAAAAAAATTGAAAGAAAAGAATAGAAAGACAGATTTTATTTTGAATTATGCCAAGTACCAAGGCGATCAAACCGGTCAGTCCTAGAGGAGATCAACCCTGGCTGCTCTTTAGAGGACCAGATCCTGAAGATGAAACTCAAATACTTTGGCCACCTAATGAGAAGGAAGGACTCAATGGAGAAGAGCCTAATGCTGGGAAAGATTGAGGGCAAAAGAAGAAAGGGACGACAGAGGACGAGGTGGCTGGATGGAGTCACTGAAACAGTTGGCGTGAGCTTAAATGGACTCCAGTGGATGGGAGAGGACAGGAAGGCCTGGAGGAACGTTGTCCATGGGGTCACGATGGGTTGAAAACGACTTTGCAACTAACAAGAACAACAAATGACAAGCACCAACTATTACAACATATTGTATCTAAAATGTAAATACATCATGCCAGTTTCAGATGTATTCATTCTTTTAAGGCCCTGTCTGGACAAAAGTTGCTTTCTTTTAAATGGAGCTACTGTAACTCAATGAGTAAAACTGTTAAACACCCCAAACTGTTGAATGTAAGAATCCATTACTGCTAGCTCTCACAAATGCTGATACTAGTAAAATATGCTTGTTTCGGATCTTGCAAATTTATTAGATTTTGATTCTAATACTTAAATTAGAAACTGTCTACATAAAAAATAGCTTTCATTCAGGTAAGCTACTCTAATTATTCTTTTTAGAGAAAGGAATCAACAAGTATTGCATTATCCGTGTCAATGGAGATTCTCGATCATCCAGGTCATGGTTTTCCCCAAAGGTGCTTCTTCAAGGGGCAACTGGATTTTGTTTTTTTCTTTGAAGACATTTCACTTCTCATCTGAGAAGCTTCTTCAGCTCTGACTAAATGGTGGGGAATGGAAGGATTTATATTCCTTGCAAATGACCAACTGTCTGCAAGGAATATAAATCCTTCCATTCCTTACCATACAGTAGGAGCTGAAGAAGCTTCTCGGATGAGAGGCGAAATGTCTTCAAAGAAAAACGAGAAAGTTCAGTTGCCTCTTGAAAAAGCACCTTTGGGATATTGCATCATCACTTATATTTCCAGATAAGGATGAATAAATACCAGATTGGTCAGCCTTAAGATGATGTCTACAGCAATCTATTCTTCCACAAACAGCAAAAATGTAGTCAGTGATACAGTATATGTTCTAAAGAAAAAGACACCAAGCTCTTTCCCCAGATAATACTGGGAAAGACCACTAGGTGAAACCCAGAGGAGCCAATGGCTAGTTAGTATTATAAAGGATACTGAAGTGGATGAATCAGTAATCCAACATGGGACAAAGCAACTTCTCATGGTTGATTACTAAATCAGGCATGCATCTAGATAACAATAGACTTCAAATAGTTGAAGGGAATTCATCCACTCTTCAACAAAGAAGAACATGTGTAAAGCAAATGATAGATAATCCCAAACTGCAAACACACACTTTATTTTAATAAAAAATGAGAATGTTGCTGATGATCAATGACTACTAAAGTGAGAAGAGGAAAAAAGCACTTCTGAAAAAGGGGCATCCTTAAGGTATATATCTTATACCTAAATTAGACATTAATCAATTCTAGAAAAAAAGAAACAAACTGAGCAAAGTTTTGCTAGAAATGTATGAGTTAGGGATCTCTCCTAAGCAGCACATGCAATTTATATTTTAAACTAAGTTATTACTCAGGAATTCTGCTCATTTTATTAAACTGAAATCTCTGAGTTTCAGAAGTGAAATGTATAATTTTCCATGTGTAGAGAGCAAGTATACACTCACCAAGCTTCAGGCAGCAAAAAAGAATATTCATGCGGGGAGGTAGTTTCAGGAAAATTGGAGAGAATTGGCAGCCGATACGGAAGCAGATCTGATCCATGATATGTAAATAAAATCTCCAAGCCTCTTACATTACTTTCCTAGACATAAAGTTCTGCTTTAATATTCAGGAAAAATTATACATTCTGCTTAAAAAAAACTGAACACGAAATTAATGGGAAGTCAAGTAATTTTCTTTTTTTGAAAAATGTAATTCAGTCTTTAGAAGTATCTACTGATGGGAAGAATTTTCTTCAAATTACTTGTAAATTGGGGGTAAAGGGTGCTGTTCCACATTTTCTGAGAATAAAAGAAACTGTTGAAAACAAAGAAACAATGACATGAAGGTGAATGACTGCAGAAAATACTGCTGAAATGCAGGAATGGTCTTGAAGATTAATTGGTGCTTGGCATGGCTGTTTGCCCAGTAAATATTTACTCTTTTTGCTACAGTTAAATAATTATCCTAGAGTTTCCCTATAGTTAAATCGTTTCTTTTTCACAGTACAGCTTCTTCTGACTCAATTTCCATTCTATTCTTTTTCTTGTTTTCCTTCCTCCCACTCCCGATCCTCCTGGAAAAAAAAGGGGGGGTGGGTGTATTTATGTATTTCTTTGTGTGAAAGTGACTTTTATATATGAGACAAAACATGGATAAGTACTAAGATGAAACTAAATTAATTCTACTAACAGTATGCTTTTTACAAGCAATTAATTTGAATTGGTAATACTAAATTCATTTACTATTTTTTAAACCAGATTCTGCCTTTTTTGTGACTCCTGATGGGTATCTGTGCGTATACACAAATGCACATTAACATATGTGTGTCACATACACACATTTACTTAGAAATTGCTTCTAGATTTCAGTAGATTTCAGATAGAGCTAGCAATACTAGCAGAAGAAATGGGTACTGCAAGATTTCCTTGTCTGTATGTATGTGTGTGTGTGTGTGTGTGTTTGGGTGGGTGGGTGGGGGATCGATTTGTCCTTAGTGGGAGATGTCTTCCTTTCAGGTAAATATCATACTGCATGTTAAATATCCATTAATTATGATCAATAAACTGAGAATAATCTCTCAGTATTCTTTTCATCAGCAAGTAGCATATCATTAATATTTCGATAAAAAAGACAATGTTTCCCCCCAGAAGGGGAAGTCTATTATCACTTAAAAGAGGCCTCACTTATTATCTTCCAACAGAAAGTGTCTGATGGACACAGTTTCTTTCTTAGTATGTGATAAAAGCCATGGGGAGAAAAAAACAAAAGGACCCTTTACTGTCTATTCCATACCAGATGAAGATCACACAAGCAGGAAACCACATTAATTACTATAGTATGCCAAATAGGAATCATATCTCAATTGAATTCCATAGGTACAACCATACTTTGGTTGAGAAAAAGCTGCTGGCACTCAACATGATTTACTTCCACACTGACCTGAGAACCGTTGTACTGCATTTTAAGCTGGCACCATTAAATACCAATTAAAAAAAACTTCTAATATATAGGAAAAGCTTCGTAGAAGAGAAAGTATACCCGAGCATATGTTCTTGCAGAAAGCACAATATTTTGATTGCGGAACTTCCTGAAAAATTCTGCATCATAATTTTGCTCAGCAGCATGTGGTCCTCCAAGGATTTCCTAAACAAAAAGAAATATTTAAGTAAAGATATTAGTTCTTAGTTTACATGTGGCTTAAATTAAGTCTTGATGTTCATTATTTGTGCTAATGAAAATCTAAATAACAGGTTGAAAATATAAAGCAAGAAAAATCTCAAAAATTTTGTATGATGAGGTGCAAGTCAACCAATACGACCTACAGTTTAAATTTGGTGTACCTCATATGTTGCAAGCCGATCCAAATAGGTTAGTAGTTTCAACCTGCAGCGACATAATTCTTTCTGTTCCAGAGTTAATCTGTTTTAATAAATGGTGGAGAGAGTTTTATATCTTTTCAAAGAATAGTAAGAAAAAAAATAAATCCAAATAAAATCATACATATTGAGATACAGTTGTAAGCAAGGAATATATGGTACCTTTTAAAAAGTAATTTCAATCTAGCTTTAAGTATGACTAGCTGTATTATTTAATCACCTGGATGTCCCATACAATACCCCTGGAATCCAACTAAATGTCTTAAATAAGATAGTGATGACCCTGATCCAGACTGCCATTCATAATGTAGAATTTGCATCTAAATATTTTTTTCTTCTGAAGAAATTTATCTGTACTACAGGATTTAGCATTATATATACACTCAGATCTCATCTGAATGAATACTCTAGAACAGGGGTATCAAATACACGTTGTTATGGCATCATCACGTGACATATCACAACTTTTTCTCCCTTCACTAAACCGGGTGTAGGCGTGCCCAGCATGTGACGCATTTGGCCCATGGGCTGCTAGTTTGACAGCCCTGCTCTAGAAGAACCATTCACATGCTGGATAGGAACTCAGGGAGTTGAAGTCTAATACAACTTGAGAAAAGCTGTTTTAAAGCCATCAATTGTGCATTAGACCAGCAGTCACCAACTGGTGGTCCGTGAGAAAATTTTGGTGGTCCGCAGAAAAATTATTTGCATTTTTTATATTGCACTAAATCAGGGGTCCTCAAACTACGGCCCCTGGGCCAGATATGTGCAATGAACGCTTGTGTTACTGCAGGGAGTCTCTCCTTCGGAGTCTTTTTGTATGGGTTGGAGAGGGGCAGAAATTCCGATTTGGAGTCTGCTTCAGCCTCCTGGTGTGGGGCTTTGGGCAAAGGCTGGACCGAAGTGCCATTGGTGGCGAAGAGCCGGAGGACTCTGTTCCAGTGAGACTGCATCATGGCCTGGAACTGGCTGACCATCTCAGCCCGCTGAGCCTCCAAGTGCCTGTACCTGGCCTTGCACTCCCTCAGGTCTTTCCACTGCTTGGAAGTGAGGTGAGGTCCTCAGTGAGGTGCTTCTGCTGACCCTCCTTCTAGGTCAGATCCAATTTGAACTGAGCCAGCTGTTTTGCCAACTCTTTCTCATGGTGGCTGCTTAGTTCCAACAACTGCTTCCTGTTGGGGCCCTAAGGAGCCCGGGCAGGCAGGCGAGAAGTGGCTGGGAGGGGAGGGGCAAGTAGAGTGACATTGAATTGAGCACGCCCACCCAGTCACATCACCACCTAGCCACGCCCACCCAGCCAGTCATTAGGCAGATCATATTAATGGTCCGTGGGATTTAAAATTATGAATTTAGTGGTCCCTGAGGTCTGAAAGGTTGGTGACCCTTGCATTAGACAACTTAACTAAAAACTATTAACATTTGATTGGTGTACCTGTTTCCACAATTTAAACCTCAACAGGAAATTCAATAAATCGGACCATTCAAAGATTATTGTTTAGTCAAATACTTATATATTAATCCACTTAGAAATAGAATGTATTTAACTCTTCATAAACATGTATGTGAATGTTACAAAACAGTAAGAAGTGACTAAACTTGACAAATTTATTTACTTTGAGAAGTCTACTAATTCTAGCAGTTCTTGATACTTTATGGCTTCCTGCTCCTTTCTATACTCTGCTTCTTCCTCTGGTGTTAAAAATTCTTCATAAAGTAGTTCATCAATGTCTATGTCGCCTGGCAAGATAAATCTGGAGAGAATAACAATAATGAAAGAATTAAAAAACTGGTTATTTAATCAATAGCCAACTTTTTTGTTCAATTTACAGTTTTGAACTTTTAGATTACAATATATATTTTTTTAAAAAAATTAAAGGAATACTCAGCAAAAACAAATTCATGAGGTTTTTGCCCTTTTCAGCAGATAAAATATTTTATTGTTTATTTAATAAATAAATCTAAAATATTTCAATATAATGTGTTTACACTGATACAATAGCAGTAGCAATAGCACTTAGACTTATGTACCACTTCATAGTGCTTTACAGCCCTCTCTAAGAGGTTTACAGAGTCAGCCATATTGCCCCCAACAATCTGGGTCCTCGTTTTACCCATCTCGGAAGGATAGAAGGATGAGTCAACCTTGAGTCTGGTGAGATTCGATCTGCCAAACTGCTGGCAGCCGGTGATCAGCAGAAGTAGCCTGCAGTACTGCACCACCGCGGCTCATACTTATACAATAAAGTATCAGTGAAGGCCATACTAAAAAGGATTGTACTTTTTTATTTTGGTAAAATAGGCTTTGGTTTGTATAACATACTAAGACTACAATTTTAAAATGTCCAGATATACTTAGATGCAAAATCACATTTAAAAGAAATGCTTACAGAACTGCAGACAGCAATATGGTTCTCTGAAAGACAACTAAGTGAGAAACAACCGGCTAAAAACTTTACCTTGCTTTTTGTGAAAATTTTGTCAACAGATGTTTAACAGAACTGTTGGAGCTGTCATTTACAGCAAGGCATAATGTGTTTTATTTATAACATTTCTAGATCACTTGATAAAATTGTCCCAAGTGGGATTTAAGGATTGACTCCCAGTCCAAGGATTACAAGTGGAAAAGGCATCATGCTATATGGCACTTTCAGATAGAAAACAGTGTGCCTATGAAAAGTTTGGTTTAGTAGTTAAGGCACCAGGCTAGAAAGTGGGAGACTGTGAGTTCAAGTCTTGCCTTAGACATGAAAGCCAACTGGGTGACTTTGGGCTCTCTCAGCCCAACCCAGGTTTGTTGTTGTAAGGAAAATAGGAGGAAAGTGTATTGGACATGTTCACCACCTTGAGTTATTTGTAAAAAACAAGATCTATCTATCTATCTATCTATCTATCTATCTATCTATCTATCTATCTATCTAACTAACTAACTAACTATCTGGCACTCATTCAATGGTTCAGGCAACTCTGAATGGCTTCCATCAGGATAAAACAAACCTTCAGTGATTATAAATATGAAAATGGACTAAGGTTATAAGAAAAATTAAAGCAAACTAAAAAAAGAAGCATTTGGAGGGAAAAGATGGGGTGTCTTCTCTGTTAGTGAACCAGCCAACAGCTTCTCCTTCAGGACCCCCCATGCCAGCCAGCCTGGTCAGACTTTAGGGTGGGATACAAATCTATAAATAAATAGCTGCTCTAACGTCCCAAGTACATTTGGATGCCTGCTTCCTATTTAGCAAAACAGAATCAAACTTATACCCAGATACTAAAAGGAGGATTACAAGCATGAAAGATTCCAAGAGAATTACTCCTATTGTGAAAAAAATGTTTTTGCATGTATCTAATTCATCTTTGAATCAAATTTTATTCTTTTGAAAATTGTTTTTAGTAAGGAGCCAGGTTTGTGCATTTCATTTTCCTGTAAGACTGTGGTATTCAAAAGGAACCAGAGAAGATGCATCCATCACAAGTTACTTTTAAGCATGGGCTATGAGATTTTTTTAAAGCAGATCGCAAAAGAAGATAACAGAATCAATAAACCATTCCAACAAACCTGCCACCATCTTCTCTTTTCCCTGTAGCTATAAGAGCCTCCAAGTCTGTCCCCTTTAAGCCATATTGCAGCAATTCTTTAGCAGCATCCACGTTTTCAGGAACTCTTTCCAGGCATTCATGAAGTACCCATGAACGCTTCTTAATTTTGCTCTGCCCCACAAAAAAATAACAAGAGAAAAAAGTACATTGACTTTTTTAGAACGTTCTGATAATAAAGTAAGAAAGGGAAGTTTTGAATGCTTCACTATATCTAGTTAATCCATGTGTCCATCTAGGACTGTATGATCTATGCAGTCTCCCCAACAAATATTCTCTTCAATATTTCAGGCAAAAATCTTATACGGTCTCAAAAGATACCATGAGCTGATCCTGAGTTTTTCTGCATGGAAAGCACTTTACTAAGTGCTTCTACTAATGCAGAATTTGGAAATTAAAGCCAGTAGGCTACATTCAATCCATCAGCAGGCTTTAAAATATTTCATTAACTGATCCGGATAGACTCGTGGTTCAATTCTACTTTTGTACATGATAGAAAATACTGTTTCCTTGGCTAAATCATCATCATCATCATCATCATCATCATCATCATCATCAACATCATCTCTAATATATTGCCAAAACTTGTAATCAAAATCATCAAGCACAAACGCCCTTCTATTTGTGCAGGAAAGCTTGGCTAAACACATTCAATTTTTCAATACAACTCCTCCCTATAACACTGCAGAAAATCTCTTTAATCCTTAGGAATGGCTTTTGAGGTATAGAATAAGAGTGAACAGGGAAATAACCCTATTTATAGGTAGTCCTCAACTTATGACAATTGAACCCAAAATTTCTGTTGCTAAGTGAGACATTTGTTTGGTGAATTTTGCCCCATTTTACGACCTTTCTTGTCCCAGTTGTTAAGTGAATCAGTGCATTTGTTAATTGTTAAGTGAATCAGTGCATTTGTTAGTAACCCTGTTAAGTGAAACAGGCTTCCCCATTGACTTTGCTTGTCAGACGGTCAGAAAAGGGGATCACGAAATATGAGTCAATTGCCAACTGTCTGAATTTTGATCACATGGTCATGGGGATGCTGCAACAGTTGTAAGTGTGAAAAACGGTCATAAGTCACTTTTTTCAGTACCACTATAACTTTGAACTGTCATTAAATAAACTGTTGCAAGTTGATGACTACCTGTACTTACTTACATACTTATTAAATTTATTTGCAAAGCTCTATGTAGATACAGCCATATGGAAAGATCCATATACATACTGTTTTTCCAGGGTCTATGACACCTCACTGTGGCCAATTTGCCATAGCCAACTCACTACAATCAACTCGTTACAGTCAACTTGCTACGGGACAACTTGCCATGACCAACGTGCTATTGGATCAAAGAAACAGTCAAATAGAATCATTAAAAAAAGGATGTCAAAGGAAGGACAAAATAAAATGTGAACGACAAAAATTAAAATAAAATTTTAATTATTTTAAATAATTAAATATAATTGTTGAATTGTCCCACAGCGAGTTGTCCTGAGGCGTGTTGGCCATAGCAAGTTCTCCCGCAGTGAGTTGACCGTGATGAATTGGCCATGGCGCATTGACTGTGGCGAATGGGCCATCGCAAGTAGGCTATGGCGAGTTATCCCATACGGGTATTTCCATAATAAAACCTACCAAATAATCTTGAATAGAAGCCACGCTAACAGCAGATTTCCTCCATTGCCTCTGATAAACAAGGTCAGAATCAAGTTCATATGTCTGAGCTAGTGACAAAGCTTCCCCGTATTCTTCATTATCAATCTAAAAAAAAGCATATAGGAATTAAAGCAGTTCACCAGGACTCCATTACAAGGGTCAGCTTCTCTGATGCAAAACATTTATTATTTTAACAATTAGCATTTATTTTTATTCAGTGAATCTGTAAACACATGTACTATTTTCACATATATTCCTCTCCAAGATAGTTTTGAGACAAAAGCAACTGGTCAACTAGAGACTTTTTATACATGCTGAACACCTGGCAATGTTACACTAATGGTGAAAGACCTCTAAGTTTGCAATTTAGTAATGCAGCCAATCTAAGGAATTTGCAAACAGTATATAATAACAGGTGCCCATGACATTCAATTTTATACACCAATCACATGACAACTGCTCATCAGAGTGAGATTTTTTCCTAAGGTACTGTAACTTTTAAATGCTAAGCAAGGAAAATAAATCTCCTCACGGCAGAATTTTTCTGCTGAGGAAAGGCATTAAACATTTATTAAGTGGAAGAAAACTATGGGGAAAAAAAGGCCATTTCCATCAGTTTTCTCATAAAAATATCAATCAGCCATCACTTTTTCATGGACTGTGAAAACAAATGAATAGACTTCTCCACAGTTCCTATCCTAACACTTTACCTGGAAGGCAAATCTAATGAAATTAGCATAATAAAATCTAATGAAAACCGGGCCAGTTTGGTCTACTGGTAAGGGCACCTGGCTAGAAACCAGGAGATTGCGAGTTCTAGTCCCATCTTGGGCATGAAAGTCAATCGGATGGCTTTGGGCCGGTCACTTTCTCTAAGCCCAACTCACCTCACAGGATTGTTGTTATTGTGGGGAAAATAGGAGGAGGAAGGTGTGTTTGGATATATTGCCCCCCTTGAGTTATTTGTAAAAATAATACAGGCAGCATATAAGTAAACAAATAAACTGAACCATCAAAAACGTACAAATAATGTCAGATCCTACAGTATTTTAAGGATTTTTTTTAAATCACCCTTACTATGGGACTATGTTTCACACGTACCTTCCTTTGGTACAATTCTTCAGGGGTTGTGGATCTCAGATTCACAAGCCGGTAATTCTTTATAATTGTGCGAGGACGTTTCCTTGAAGGAGCAAAACGCTCCATTTCGGTTACAAAATAAAGTCCTTGCTTGAGGTAACCAAAATAGCGGGCCTTTGCAGACATTTCATCATCTGAATCCGAGTCATCTTCTCCTTCATCTTCATCACCGGGCCTGCTCTCTGAGCGCAATCTCTTTGGAGCAAACTTTACCTCGCACTGCAAAGAAAGCAATTCTTACTAAACAGCACAATGTATCACACTTACAAGTCTGTCAGGCTTCAGCACCCAAAGAGGCAATAAGCTGCCACAAAGCTGCTGGAAGCAAAGAGAAGCAAACAAACAAACAAACAAACAAACAATCACTAGAAAATGATTTCCCTCTCAAGCAACCAGGTTATTTCACTGGATGGGGCATTAGCATAACTCTCACTCCATAAAGATATGGTACATCCCAATAGATTAGAATATGCTCAATAAGGGTATTTCATAGGCAGAGGGGAAGCGGAAGAGGCATTTGAATTCTGCACGTTTTTTTTGGGGGGGGTAACACATAAAATGCTGATATTAAATTGGGGAGAAGGAAATGACATGTCACTATGCAGCATACTCCTGCATTAGTAATTGTGCCTATTGAATATTAAAAATTATTCTTAAAGGGTTTATCTCCAGTTCTGCATGTGACTGTGGCTATTAACTATCTTACTTCTGAAGAAAGAAAAAAGTTAAAATAATTAGAACTACCCAGCACTGCATTGTAAACATGCCTATACACAAAGTTGTGAAAGTATATCTACACATATGGAGAGCACTAAAAATAATTAACTAACATCTGGTTAAACCTAAAGCTCAAAGAAAACAGATTTGCACTAATACAGGTAGTCCTCAACTTACAACAGTTCATTTTATGAGTGTTTGAAGTTACAATATTACTGAAAAGAAGTGACTTATGACCATCTTTCACAATTATGACCACTGCAGCATCTCTGTGGTCATGTGATCAAAATTTGGATGCTTGGCAACTCATGTTTATGACCGTTGCTGTATCCCAAGGTCATGTGATCACCTTTTGACAAGCAAAGTCAATGAGGAAGCCAGATTCACTTAACAACTGTGTTATTAACAGCTACAGTGATTCATTTAACAATGGTGACAAGAAAGCTCATAAAATGGGGCTCACTTAAAACTCACTTAACAATTGTCTTACTTAGCAACAGAAATTTTGGGCTCAATTGTGGTTCCAAATTGAGGACTACCTGTAATGACCAAAATGACCTGAAAAATAATATATAAAGAATTTGGAGATAACAGGAAGCAGGAGCCAGAGAAGGATGAAACAAGGCAAAATACCACAGGAAAGAAGAAAGTTAAATTAGGAAAGAGAAGGCTAACAATATAATACTCTATATATCTACTCAGAAGTAAACCATAATGAACTCAAAATATCTTAGTCACAGATGGCTAAATATAAGCCATAGCCTAAAGATCAACTGGATTATACACAAACAATGAAATAAAGGCAGGATGAATACAATGAAAACTTCATTTGCATTATTTCACAACAGGAAAAAAAAAACCCAACAGTGATAACATCTAAAGAGATAGTATAAAGCTGACAACTGACAAAAAGAGAAAAAGTAATATTGTCAACACACGAAGAAGCAGAAGACATTGAAATAAAAGAATAAAAAAGGAACAAAAAAACAATCTGTCTTTGAAAGACTAGGCCTCAAAGTACATGCAAACAGCCATGAGGATCTTGCACAAAGAGAAGTGAAAGGTTCCAAAGAAGATTTATCAGAGTTATAGATAAGATTACTTGAATATAGGAAGCATAGAAATGATGACATTTAATCAAAAGGGAAGTCTAACAGAGAGACCACCACAAGAATGAAGATAAAGAGTTTGGCATTTAAATACAGTTTCATTTACCACCTATTTAGACAGGTTATCATAAAGTTGTAAGTATGATAAATGTCTCATTATATGGGTGCTTATTATTGGTACCTGTGTATGCAAGTATATTTCCTTAGGATTATTTAAAGAAAACATGATAATTTTATGGCCAGAGCTTGCAAGATGTATCCGTTTTTTTCCAAAATGGAAATTATTTCTTTAATGAAGGATACCACTGCTCATTAAAAAAATAAATCTTAAAAATATTCATGATTAATAAAGACAGTAAACACTGTTGACTTTCGATTTAACCTCCCTATTAAGAAATGAGCATGATTGCATTTCTGCACATTCTTAAGTATTACAGAAATGATTTCCTTCCTTTACCTGAGTTTTAGTTTTCATTTTCTCGCTAAAAAGTGCCAAATGATCCATGACATTTGAAGTCTAGTCCATTGTGTTCACAAACAGGTAAAACAATTCAACCAAAAACAAATTAGAATAGAATAGAATAAAATAAAATAAAATAGAACAGAACAGAACAGAACAGAACAGAATTTTTTATTGGCCAAGTGTGATTGGACACACAAGGAATTTGTCTTGGTGCATATGCTCTCAGTGTACATAACAGAAAAGATATGTTCATCAAGAATCATAAGGTACAACACTTAATGTTAAATTAGCTACTTTACTTAGGAGCTGGAGAAGATATAGCCCCAGAAAACAAAGTCCCAGATTTATTTGGAACAATCTATTTACTACCTTAAACTTTCAAATCTGGCTTCCTTTGACTGTTAGTTACATTTAGCACAAGTTCTAAAATTACATCTAACTCTGGCACTTAAAAGCTATGTTTTTTTCATACCTGTTTTCTACTAAACATAGAATGTGTTCAACTAAGATAGAGAATGTTTTGACCAATAGATATTCAAAAATGGAAATAACTGTTTCTTCATCCCAACTATTCTAGGATTAGCTATCAGAACACCTAACAGTTCCTAATTTGAGTATCTGCAACGGAAGTGCATCTGAAAGATGCAAATTTCATCCTTTTAATATCATTTTCTTTTCTATCTGCTTTACTTTTTCCTCTTGCTTGATGAAGCATTCTACAACACTTAAAAGCCTGCATGTTACTGAGTTATTTATTAATTGATCTAATTAAGATATTACCAAAATACAAAATGAATATTGTAATGAAAACTTGTGACATTAAACCTCAAAATTGTATGCTATCATTTCATCCTGCAAGCACACACAAAAAAGATTTAAAGCTTTTACTTTCATCTTCAATGATAACAACCACCACCACCATCTTTACTGTCATTGTACATATATACAACGAAATTGATTTAGCCTCTATTGGTGCAATCCATAACAAAATATGAAACAACATGAACAATATAGAAAATGGTCCTTATACAAGCAATTAGGGAGAAACCAGTCATATGTTTCCATGTATGCATGGAGTGATTGTAGTTGTATTTAGGAGTCTGACAGCCCATGGATAAAAGCTGTTTTTAAACCTATACTTCTGGCTATACTTCTGTGTCTTGCATCTTCGCAATGCAAAATTATAATACTGGCTTATCTCAAACGAACCGCAGTTAACATTAACTATGTCTTAGGGCATGGCCATTATGCTCAAGCATGGAAGAACATTTTAATCTCCTACTGCTGGGCATGAGAGAACAATGGATTATGCACATCAGAGATTCACTATACGCAGAAGGAACTCTAGGATCTTTTTGGCAGGGCAACAGCTCTTCTCCCAAATATATTCTGTTTTATTCTAATATAGGAAATCCTGTTTTAAAGTTTGTTTTAAATGACATAAGAATATTTTTGCAAGGTGATATTGTCATACATGAACAATTAATAACCTTCTTTGGTTTTGCAAATTCTTCCTACCTCCAAACATAGAAATCCTCCTTCATGAGCTGAGGTGACCTGAGGTGCGCTTTCAAACCATTCACAGGATTTTCCCAACAGGTTTTTCAAGTTCTTCACTGATGACACTGTCAGAGCACCTGAACAGCGAGCCAAAATGACAGAATTCTCCCCCCACCAGTTTATATCTATCAGTGGATAAAAGGATTCTTTGTCTGGGGGTGACAGAAGATAGAGAGAAAAAAAAACCTTTAACTTTTCAAGCATTTGAACAAAGCAACTTCAGTTACAATAAATTACTTCAGAGCATCATTTGAATAGCCAAATATCAACAAAGCACAGAGACCAACTTCTCCCTATTCTAATGGAAGTATTTAAATTAAGCCTTGCATTAAATGTATTATCCATAAATAAGAAATTTTCCATTAGTAACTTCCTTAAATAAAGAACTTTCTCCAGTCCAACAATACTGGACAATTTTCATTCAGGTTCTACCCTTCCCCTTTTAGAGAAGATTGTAAAGAAAGTGGTAGAAGCTATATATGTAGTTACATAGGCATTTGAGGAAGCTGATTATCTGGGCCTTTTCTAGTTCAGATTTAAGCCAGGTATAGCATTACTTATACTCTCGAGGCCTCAAGACAGCAGTAATCCATCTGTCTTTGTCCTCCTAGATCTCTCAGCAGCCTTCAAAACCATCAATAGGCATCACGGCAGGGAGAGGGAAAACTGTGCTTTAGTGGTTCTCTTCCTTTCTCCAGGGCTGGTTTCAATTGGCATTGGTGGGGTGGGGGTGAGGAGGTCAAGCTCTAGGGCCCTCTTATGAGAGGTACCTCAGGGCTCAAATCACTCCCCACTTCTATTGAATATCTACATAAAACTGCTGGGTGAGGTCATTGCATTTTTAATTCTTTTTTCATATCTTGCTAGCTATCCAGAGTTACCATATTTTTCGGAGTATAAGACACTTCCCCCCCCTTAAAATGGGCGAAAATTTAGGTGCGTCTCATAGACCGAATGCAGGCGTTTTTGGCCTCCCAAACCCTCGCTGCGTCACGTTTTTGCCCTCCCAGGCCCCCAAGAAGCACTCTGCAGTGCTCCGCACAGCCCATTTTCACCAAATTGGCTCTCAAGCCCTCCGCGCATCGCATTTTCGCCCTCCCCTGCTCCCAGAAGCACTCTACAGGCCAAAAATGATTGCATTTTTGGCTAAAATGGGCCGGGCGGAGCATTGCTGAATGCTTCTGGGGGCCTGGTAGGGTGAAAATCTGACACACAGAGGCCAAAAATTGTTTTTTTATTGTTTTCCTTCTGTAAATTTAGGTGTGTCTTATACTCCGGTGCGTCTTATAGTCTGAAAAATACGGTATATATTTCCGTATCTATGGATACCTATGGATAGATACATTTGTACAAATGGATACAGTATGCATTTGCTGAATAATATATGTTAAAGAATTCTTTTATTAGGGAACATCTATTCATATAAAGCAGAATAGAATTTTTAAAACTGTTCAGAAACATGGTCATGCTGTCCCTCAGAGTAACAATGAGACACATATTTTTCAGAAATGGCAAATGGAATCCAGCTGAAACTATAATTACTTCTGACAACCTGAAATAATGAGAGATAGTTTCATCTATGCTCTTTTCTGGACATTTATGAAAATGCACAATTACATTATTTCACATTGTTCCTTTTAAAATATTTAGGAAAATTGCCTAGTTTTCTTTTGCTTAGGTGTAATATTTAAGACAAATGTATCTCTTAGTTCAGGCGCACACAATAAAAAGGAAGTATGATTTATTAGAGCTAGACATAAATCCCAGAGAACTCTTTAAAAAGGACTGCAGTAATACTGCACCATTTTTACCCACATCTCACTTCCTCCAACTCTCTAACACTGCAACAAAAACAATTTGAAAACTATCAGAAGCGCAATTTAATGGCAAATATTGGCAATAAAATATTTGCAGCCATTCCTGTGATTTAAAATATGTTTATCTGGGAACAAATGTAGAAAGAAGGGATTATCAAAATGGAAAAGAATGTAAGAAGATCCATTCCGAATCAGATGAAAAAGTTTATCTACTTCAGCATCCTTGTTTATGCAGTGCTATGCTTGGGAGAAGCTCACAAAACAAATATGAAGAAACAAATTTTGCCCATTGCGGGTCCCTAGCAAGTGTGCTCAGAAACATGCTCTCCCTGAATATGGTAATACATAACAGCTAGCGTGTAGAAAATAATCATAAAATGCATAATTTAAATCACTTGGGAAAACAACATTATATGCCACTGTTTATATTTTGTAAATAGTTTCAATTAAAGGCATTCAATTAAGAAAACAGCAATAGCACTTAAGACTTATATACCACTTCACAGTGCTTTACAGCCCTTTCTAAGCTGTTTACAAAGTCAGCCTATTGCCCCCAACAATCTGGTACTCATTTTACCAACCTCAGAAGGATGGAAGGCTGAGTCAACCTTGAGCCTGGTGAGACTCGAACGGTCAAAATGCAGGCAGCCAGCAGTAGTAACCTGCAATACTGCATTTTAACCACTGCGCCAGGGGTGGGTTCTACTTACCTTTACTACCGGTTCGCAGCGGGGCCACATGCATGCACTTGCTTTGCTCACGCACACGCTCTTCTGCGCATGCACAGAAGCTTCTGCGCATGCGCAGAAGCGTTCTGATGACGTCGGGGTTGGTGGGCGGAGCCTCCCGCCAGTTTTACTACCGGTTCTATAGAACCGGTGCGAATCGGGAGCAACCCACCACTGCACTGAGCCATTGTAGCTCTTTGTCAAATACAATATTAAGATTTGAACACCAACCTTTAATTTTCTTCCGCTTTTCCAGAGAGAGTTTCCACTCCAGTTTGATTTCATCATATCCTGGCTAAAATGACAAGAATAAAGGTTTTTCTTTCTAATTAAGTATTTAGGGTATCTCTCTTTAAAGAGTATTTCCTTGTACTAAAGTAATTCTTAGGGGGAAGAAAGAAAAGTAAATATTTTGATAAATTCTATCATATTACTATTACACGATGAAATGAAAGAATCTCAAAAACAATACATGTCTGGATAAGATGGGAAAAGCCCCTATTGTAGACACATTTCAAAAATTATATTAAACCCAGGCCTTTCTTTAATCATGATTAATTGAAGACACTTGAATCTCAGTGACTGATGACCTCTTTCATCAAAGGTTGGTTAATTTTACACTTACTCTAATTCTTTATCTCTTCATCTACAGACAAGGCAGGCAGACTATAGTGTCTTTCAGCTTCATTAAAAACAGGATGTTGAAAGCACCAATTTTGAATAGATAAAGCTGACTGGTAGCCATAATATTTCTTCATTCTCTTTTCCAAGCCTTGCTTGAAAATTATTGCATACCTTTCAAACAGTTATCTAAACCTGGTTTACTTAAAACTTATTTTCTTTATTCTGCAAGGGTCTGCAACATGCCATGTCTTTGCTTCAGCACTGGGGCTGCAAATAAGGATTTGCAAATATTAAGGTTTGATTCTATAAAGAATGTACTATTATCCCTTCAAATAGAGCATTAAGCTCAGAAACTGCCAATGACTGCAGTGCTAAATCTGCAGAATTGTATGGATACATTATCCCTTCATAGATTTTTCTGTTAAACTAAAGTAGGATAACTCCAGAAGTCTGTGACTCCTGAAATAAATACAGGAGAGAACATGCAAATTTATAGGCAATGATAGACTAACCCTAATCCCTAACCCTAACCATAGCAGCCGACTATACGATGACGAAACCCAACTTCTATTGATTCCTTAATTGAAAATTGGTGCTTAAAAATTTGTGACCCCTTTTGAATATTCAGTATTACTGTATAAATATGACAAAAAACACACTCTGTTCTCGACAAAGTCCTAAAACTAGATAAAGAGAACCCAATTAATAAATGAGTCAAAAACATTATACTTGTTTGTTTAGTCATTTATTCAGGTAAATGATTTATTGTTCAATAAATGAACAAGTATAATTGTAGTCCTCACTTAATGACCACTCATTCAGCAAACATTCAAAGTTACAATGGCACTGGAGCAAGGAGACTTATGACTGATTCTCATAGTTTCAGCTGTCAAAGTGTTCCCACTGTCATATAATCATCATTTGTGCCCTTAGTAACTGGCTTACAATTGCAGTGGCTACAGTGTCCCCCAGTCATGTGATCATCATTTGTAACCTTCATGGATAGCTTCTGACAAGCTAAATCAATAGGGAAGCTGGTGGGTGATCACATGACATCACATTTAATACAAGCAGTCCTTGACTTACAACAATTAATTTAGTGACCGTTCACATTACAACGGCACTGAAAAAAGCGATTTATGACCATTTTTCATACTTACAACTGTTGCAGCATCCCCATGGTCATATGATCAAAATTCAGATGCTTGACAATTGACTCATATTTATGACAGTTGTAGTGTCCCAGATGATCTCATCACCTTTTGCAACATTCTGACAAACAAAGTCAATGGGGAAACCCAATTCACTTAACAACTGTCTTACTAACTTAACAACCACAGTGATTCACTTAACAACTGAGGCAAGAAAGATCGTAAAATGGGGCAAAACTCACTTAACAAATATTTCACTTAGCAACAGAAACTTTGGGCTCAGTTGTGGTCATAAGTCGAGGACTATCTGTAACAATGTGGTTTCCCTTAACAATGGCAACTAGAAAGCCCAAAACTGCTGTTATAAGTCAATGTAATAATGTGATGTCATCCTTATGATTGCCTCACTTAGCAATGGAGTTGTGGTCCCAATTACCATTGCTAAGCAAGGACTACCTATATATATGAACTATCTGATTTTGCCTAAATATAATAAAATAAAACAAAGTTTATTTTTTGAGACCTGAAAATGCTTTATGGGTGTGGTATTTTAAGCATCTCAATTTCTTCCATACTGAAAAAAAGGTTTGTTCCTGTATAGCATCTTTCCAGATTGTAGATTACAATTCAATTTTTCATATATTAACTTTGTTATTATGACATATATTCGACTAAAGCAAAGCTAGGTAGGTAGATGATAAGTTTGTCTAGTTTTCGTTATTATTATTAATTTCTAGAAATTATAATATGCAGGTAGGAAATAAAAGTTTTTAAGCACTACAGTTAAATGCATGAAGTTAAATGCATCCCTCAAACTGTACTGGTGTCATTACATTAAAATAATTGTTTCCTTAATCACATTGAGTTTTAAGCTTCAAGCCTATATGGTGCAAACAGGCAACCTGATTCTTCCAGATGTTTAGGGCCATATAATTCCCAACCACTGGTCAGGCTCCTAGGGTCTAATAAGCCCAAAATATCTGGAAGAACACTTGGTCATCTATTTCTCCTAAACGTAAGCAAATCCTACCAAATTCAAAGGGACTTAAAGTAGCCAAGCCCAATTACTTTATTAAAGCTCTGTATGTTTCTGTATAGATATTAGCTATAATGAGCCTTTTTTTTCCAATATTGAACTTATAAATTAATTTTGAAAGGTCATTTCATTTTAGCTATCTCCTTCTCACCCCAAACCTCCCTTCCCTCCAAGAAGAAGAAATCCCATACAAGTCACAGGGTCTGGCTACATACCTGGTCACTTTGTTCCCATTCTCTTAGTTGTTTCAGAGAAGGAATGCTCCATATGGTCAGTCTTCCAGAGAAATGTATAACTGCTAGGCGAGTGTTGTCTGGAGAAAATCTCATTTTGAAGATGCCATCCTATCACCATGATTTTAATGAACGATGGAAACAGAAAGAAGAACATTAGAAGAAACATTAACCTCACAATTCACATTTTCTGCCACTTCCAAAGTAGATATATTTCTCATTCAAGAGATTCCAGAGTATAAGATCTGAAATGGTTCTTTATGAGAGGAGTATGTCAATAGCAACATACTCTCAAGCATGTCTACTGGAAAGCAAGAAATACTGAGTTCAGGGTACCATATTTCCATAGAAAGGCCAAGTAAAATGAAATAAAAACTTCCAAGTACCATTAAAGGCCATTATTCTGAGGACACCCCATGTATCTGACACTTTCGTCAGATCCAAATGTTCAACCTTGAAGCTGGATATGACTTCTGGTTCATAAACTGCAGGACAATGAATAGGTTCCACTAAATCTGCACAAGTTTGAAACAGTATTTAGAGTTTCCCTTACACTCAAGGACCCCAAAATGATTAATTTCAACTTTATTTAATGAAGTCACTTTTATCACCATTATATTGTTTTTGAACAGCCAGATGGCAATCCTAACCAAGAATATATCTGACAATGTATAGCTAGTCCTCAACTTAAAACAGTTCATTTAGTGACCATGCAAAGTTACGGCGACACTGAAAAAAGTGACTTACTGTATGACCATTTTTCACTTTCGACCACTGCAGCATCTCCATAGTCCTGTGAACTTTGCAACTGACTCATATTTATGATGGTTCAAGAGTCTTGGGGTCATGTGATCATGTAATAAGCAAAGTCAATGGGGAAGCCAGATTCACTTAACCATATTACTAACTTAACTACTACAGTGTTTCACATAATAACTGTGCCAAGGTCATAAAATGGGGAAAAAATCAGTGAACAACTGTCTCGCTCAGCAACAGAAATTTTGGGTGAATTGTAGTCATACGTTGAGGACTAACTGGACCTTCCTTAAAAACACAGGAAACTTAATAATCAATAACTCTTGTATATTCTCCATTACCTTTTCCCTTCCTTGCCTGTTGTAAGATGAAAGATGAAAGATCTTGAACAATGAACTTTTCTTCACCTGTTAAAAACAAACTTGTATTAAATTCACTTTCTTTCTGTCAGAAGCTAAGAGCAAAAGGAATCAAGTTGAAATAAAATATACATAAAATATATATGTAGACTTCTGAAGGTTCCTATAAAATATACATTATAGTAGTAGGAATTCCGAGCATTCATACTGTAACCTTGCCTAGAATATTCTAGACTCAGTCAATAACTAGAAAAGAATATGAATTAACTTCTTACTGTGCTGTTTTTGCAATACATATAGGAAACTTAATGCTCTCAAGATATTTAGGTCTACCATTTCCCCAATCTTTCTGTCAACTATAATGGCTCACCCTAATGGATGTAAAATCCAAAAGATTGGAAAAAATAAGACACCTAACTGTACATTAACAGCGAGTTCCAGATGGCTATTTCCAATACATATCACAATGACACATTTGACACATTTAGCACTTTAATGTAACCAGATTTAATCCTTTACTTATTTTTGTAAAGCCAATTAACAGAATTATCCCTAATTGTAATTGTAGCAAGTCTGCATAGTAAGAACTGTTTCCCCAAAAAACCATTCAATTTTATTATTTTAAAACTTGCTAACAGTTACAAGCACCCCAAAACCTAGGGTATTTTTCCCAAGATTTGGTGAAAAAGGCCACTTACATAGTTCAATAATAAATCATTCAATAATACAGAAGGCAGCAGAATTTAATGGGGCCTGAGTTGGCAATGACTGACAGAAAGTGAATTTGGTGATATGGTGGGAAATTCAACAGTACCCAAAGCTTGAATTTGCATATCAAGTAAAGCCAATTACACAGTAAATAATGATCTTGGATCTTGATTCAATAAATGTATAAATTTGGGACAGTATGATTTTGTCTTTTTATAAAATACCACCACCACCACCCCCCAAATATCCCAATTTTGAAAAGAGCTGTATTTGATGCCTGCTGGACTTAATATATCAATAGAAAAAGAGCTTAAATGTAGATCATGACTGAAAATGTTGCCCATTCCTTCTCTAAAATGTAATTGTCAATGTAAATATACTTAGATGATAATCACTTCTTACTGCTGTCTTCTCCCTCTGAGTACCCAACTATAGCAATATCTCAATGTCTACCTAAAATTTAAGGGTATGAATAATTATATAGTCACAACCTCTGAATAATTACTTAACAAACTGAGATATTGGCTCCACAGGGAGCACTACACATTTATTATAGTTTACGTAATCTCAAATGCAGGATCTGCCTTCTGTTAATGAATTTTGGGAATTTTACTCCAATGCTTTTGATGGGAGATCAAATGACAGAAAATAAATGTAAATAGTCCAAATACACTTTATTTATACTTACTATCCCAACATCGTCTTCATAACTAGTAACCTGCTTATAATAGGGTGCTCCAGAAAGAACTCTCCATATCGACAAACCACAACTACTTGCTTTAGACATCCCAGCTCCATCATCATCCATTTCATAGCCACCAATAATCAAGACTCTATCGCAAGAAGATGACACACAATTTAGTTTGGCATTCTCCAGTTCCTCAAGTTTGTGCCGTGGCAAAGAAAAAAAAAAGCATTTTCAACTGTCATAATTTAATAATTACCGATTTACTGATTTCAGCCTTTAAAACCATTATTTATATCATTCTGAGGCATAACAAATCCCAAATCCCAATTTCTATTTAAAACTATTACTTAGAAAGATAGAAAGAAAATCAAGAACTATGCCTCCGTGAATTCAGCTTTATTTGCCACTAAATGTATGAGATTGTAAAGTAATTAATCTAGCAAGCTAATTTCTAAAGTAATTATGTGTTTCAATTTTTCAGAACTTGTAAATTAAAAATATGTAGTGAGGAGATATGGCATCATTTACCCAAATAAAGCAATGAAAAAACGCTTTTTTTTTTTTTGCAAGTAGTAAAATATTACCACCTAGTGGTAGATGAACAGACAACATGTTCCGTCATGAATAACGCTTTAAACTATAATTTACTTCATTCATTGGCTAGTTATCAAGTACAGAGTAATAAAACTTATCAAATTCATCCCTGCAGGAAAAAAAATTGTCTATTTAAATTCTTTAGTAATTTTCTAGTAATTCTTCAACAGCCAAGAGATTTTATTCAATTCTGCTTTTAGATTTGCTGGCAATGAATTTATTTTTTTTCCTGCAGTATAAAAAAGAGATCTACTCATCAATTCAATAGGAATTTGTGGTCTACTATCTCTGCAATGTTAGAAATGGCAATATTCCATCTTCTTAATGCTTAACTACATTGGCAGCTTGTTTTACAGTATCATCTGACCTAAAGATTTCTGTTTCAGGTCTATGCTGTTGGTTGACTTATTCAAATTTTACATTCGGTGGTAACAAAAGGGGAAAAAATGTTATAACTGCTTCTACAAATATTATATGGGAGAATATATCTGAGTTTCTTATTACTTTCTTCTGCATCCTATCAGGCCTAGTGGGCTTCAGAAGTAATACTGAGATGTTAACCTCGCTTTCAGTAATCTCAGGGATGGATTATTTTTCTAATCCATACACAACAACTTTGCAAGGGGACTAATTTCCCATACATCAAAAGGCTTAAAAGTGGAGTTTTTATTACATACTTAAAGAAAGCCTTACATTTCATGCACTTTGATTGAGAAAACTGATATTATTCATAATTTAAGCATGTATTCATTTATTTTTAGCCAGCTTTTATTGTTTTTATAAATAATTTGAGGCAACAAACATACTAATTCCTTCCTTCTCTCATTTTCCCCACACCAACAACTCTAGAGTTGGGTTGAGGGAATGTGACTGACCCAAAGTCGCCAACTGATATTCATGCCTAAAGCAGGACTAGAACTCACTGCCTCCTGCTTTCTAAACCAGTTCCTTACTTCATAAAGTATTTGAAACATAATGACAGCAAAGAAAGCTACTAGATTAAGTTATATACCCAAGACATTTTATGAACTAAAAAGAGCACTGCAGCACAAGTTTAAAATTTTAAACAATTCTTCACAGAGCTGACAAAACGGAAAACAGAAGCAACAATTTAAGAGAGATGGCATCAAAGGAAAATTTCACTGCTAGCTAATTCAGAAATGATCTCAACTCAGACATGCATGCAATTGTAATTGAAAGAAAGCTCACGGGAAGGAGATCAACCACAGAAATATTTGAATTACATCGTTAATGAGTTAAGAGTTATCAGGGAGCAGGGGGAGAAAATGTGCAATGTAACAAATATAATAGTTCTCCCTTATGAGAAGAAGCAAGGAAATTAAGCATAATACCCTGGGAAACTATATAAGCCATGCACTGAAGTAGTAATCAGGAATATTTGTGCAAGATAAATAAGTTATAAAATAGCTGAAGAGAACCAGTTTTGTGTAGTGATAAAGGTGCTGGGTTAGAAATTAGGAGATGATGAGTTCTAATCCTGCCTTAGGTATGAAAGCCGACTGGGTGACTTTGGGCCAGTCACTCTCTCTCAGTCCACCTCACCTCACAGGGTTGTTGTTATGGGGAAGATAGGAGGCAGGAGGATTAGGCGTGTTTGCCAGTGTGAGTTGACCAAAAACATATAAAAGGCAAAATAAAAATGGAGGTGAGGAGGAAGAGGAAGAGGAGGAGGAGAAAGAGAATAGAGTTGAGCAAAACATTCCAAAGGATATCTTGCAAAGCATGCTGATGCAAGAGAAAGCAGTCCTCCTTAAGCAACAAGGTCAATAGACTTGAATTGACTATGTCAAAGGTTTTCCTCAATTGTATGCATGGGTACTGCTCTGGGAATGCCAGCTATGCATGTTCAGACAGGTTCTTGAAAAAAACTGCTTTCAACCTTCCAGAGGATATATTAGTAGTCCTTACTTAGTTATCATAATTGGAGCCAAAAACTTAATCGTTAAGCACTGTAATTGCTAAATGAAATATCACATGAGGATGATCCACAATGTAACTTCCAGTTGGTTGTTAAATGAGTCATTGAGGGCCATTAAGTGAGATATCACATGACTGTGAATTGTGATTTTATTGCCCCCATCTCCATTGACCCTGCTTATCAGAAGTCAATTATGAAGCATGCGAATGGTGATTATGTGACTGTGGTAAGATTGCAAAGGTTAGAAATGCAAAGACCAGCCACTTCTTACTTCTTCAGCACCATCATTAGCTTCAAACGGTTACTAAACAGGGCAGTCGTTACGCGAGTCTGCCTGTCGCTCCTTTAAAACATTGAGGAGTGTGTCACTTGTGCTTCATGAAACACTGTTCCTGAATATTTTGCACAGCCCTAAAGTTACCGGACAATGACATCTTAAAATAAAAACTAAATCCATGAATAAAGTCAAATGAATAAACATTTACTGGAGAATTGTTACTCAATTTGAAGAATAAAATTATAGTGAGAGACACTGCACTAAAATTTTGGGGGCAGAGAGACTCCTGACGTTAATAAAAAACAAACTCAGATTATTTAAATCTAAATGTGAATTTAGGAAAAACTGTAGATTGGTAACTGGGATGTAAAAAATTTTACAATGAAGCAATTTTGTTAAGTCAGAGTTGAAAGAACAATTTAGATCAGGGGTTTCCAACCTTGGCAACTTTAAGCCTGGTGGACTTCAACTCCCAGAATTCCCCAGCCAGCTTTGCTTTGGGAGTTGAAGTCCACCAGGCTTAAAGTTGCCAAGGTTGGAGACCCCTGATATAGATAGTCCTCGATTTACAATCCCAATTGAGCCCAAAATTTTTGTTGCTAAGCAAAACAAGTTAAATGAATTTTGCCTCATTTTATAACCTTGGTCGCAGCAGTTATTAAATGAATCACTGCAGCTGTTAAGTGAATCTGGCTTCCCCATCAACTTTGCTTGTCAGAAGGTTGAAAACAAGTGGTCACATCACATGACTCTGGGATACTGCAACCATCATAAATATGAACCAGTTGCCAAGCATCTGAATTTTGATTACGTGAAGGTGGGAATGTTGCAATGGTTGTAAGCAGTGGTGAGATTCAGCCAGTTCGCACCACTTCGGGAGAACCGGTTGTTAACTTTCTGAGCAGTTTGGTGAACTGGTTGTTGGAAGAAATCATTAGGGCAGAGAACCGGTTGTTAAATTATTTGAATCCCACCACTGGTTGTAAGTGTAAAAAAAGATCATAAGTCACTTTTTTCAGTGTCACAGTAACTTCAAATGATCACTAAAGGAACTGATGTAACTCGAGAACTAACTGTAATCGGCAATATAAAACAGGTGGCTAACTTTTAAAACTTGTAAATATGTTCCTTTCAAAAATGTGTAACATTTTAAAGAACGATGACAACTCAATACCATATGCTCTAGGGAAATTGATATAGAACACAGAAATAAATATTTTCAGCAAAGTTCAAAGCATTCACAACAAGAAGAGAAACAAGAAGTAAGAAATACGATTTGCATTCCAATTTTAAATAATAAAAATCATAGAAATTATTAGAGCAATTGTGCGCAATCTGCAACCCACGGGCCACATGTGATCCTGCATAGCTAGTAATGAGGCCACAATATAAGCTCCAAATTGTTGTATTCTATGCACAAATAAAATTGCAACTAGGACACAATGTGTGGATTTTTTCCAGCAATCTTTGCAATAGTCAACGTACTTTTTCAATGGTTTGGTAGGAGAGTTAAAATATTGGCTGGTAATATTTCTAGAGAAAAAATGTTTTGGACTAAAACTAGGTCATCTGTAGCAAAAGTTAGTTTGGAAGCTTACTTCCATATGATTCTATTGTACTTTCAATTACTAGATTTACCAAACTATTCATCAGAGACCTATAAGGGAGAGGCAATATAAAATAGGATCCAGATATATATATATTTATTGAAAGATCAAGTTGGATAAAACAAATTTTATTTCATTAAAGGAGGAATTTTCCTATCTGGTCACAGCCACATGCAAATAAATTAAATGCATACGTATGGAATTAGTTTATCAAAGGTATACAGGTAGTCCTCGATTTACAACCAGAATGGAGCCCAAAATTTATGTTGCTAAGTGAAATATTTGTTAAGTGAATTTTGCCCCATTTTACGACCTTGCCATAGTTATTAAGTGAATCATTGCAGTTGTTAACTTAGTGACACAGTTGTTAAGTGAATCTGGCTTCCCACGTTGACTTTGTTGTCAGATCACAAAAGCTAATCACATGACTTCTGGACACTAAATATGAACCATCCAAGCATCCAAACTTTGATCACATGACAATGGGGATGCTGCAATGGTGAAAACTGGTCATAAGTCATTTTTTTCAGTGCCATTGTAACTTTGAACAGTCACTAAATGAATGGTTGTAAGTCAAGGACTACCTGTATAGCCCCCATAATGATCTGCTGCTTTGTCCCTGATCACACCCTCTTGTTGGCCCTCACATACTGTGCAAAATTTGCCACAGCCCCTCACCAATGGAAATTGTTGTAATGGTATGTGGGAATGACCTTGGGAGATGAGAACAAAAGCTACAGACTAGACAATGGTCAGACAAATGGCAGCTTAGCCTGCACAAGCAATAGGGGAATGGCAAACGTCTCAGAAGGGGTCTTCCCTAGTTTCTTAAACTGTAAAGGTGAAGGAGGAAAGAAAGATACTTTCAAAACTACAAGATCTACTCATGTAAGCTTAAAATATTATAAAAAGTTAGAGCTGTACTTCTTGAGTGTGTTTCTTGTCAGGACTACCTTGCAAAGCTGACAATTGCACATGCCTGACATACACTAAAAAACTCCCTTTTTACGGCTCTCTAACCTCTTAATTTGGGATAGATTTGGAACAGCTGAATGGAGCTGAGAATTTACTGGCTGGATGCTCTTCTTGACTCCACATGGAATTCGCAGCTGATATTTTTTTCTTTGCATCCAGGAAAGAAATATCTGCCGCTATTTAGGACTGAACTCCCAACCTTCCAAGTGGGAGGCAAGCATGTGCACCACTTGGCCACTACGTCTCTCATGCCTGACATACACTAATTTTTATCTATATCCTCTTGCATTGGTGCCATAGTCCCAGAAGATCCCAGAGTATTTAGGAGTAACATAGCAACAGACCATCTATTACCCTCCCCAATCTAAATGAAACATTACTACTGTTTGCTAAGTGCCAGTGATTACTGTTATTAATTACCTCACTGCGATCAAACATTTCAGGAGGGGGGGGATGACAAACTAAATGATTTCAAGCCCCTGGCTACTTCATTAAACAGTTATTTAAATTACCCAATCTTACCGATGTGCAGGATGATAAATTACTCCAGTTATTCCATTAATATAATGCTTGCTAAAGTTGAAAACATGGCTCTCTTGGTAGCTCTGATTTGTTCCAACACTAGATCAAGAAAAGATACAAGGACTTATTTTATGAAATAGGATTTCCAATAAATTATTGATAGACACATCACATCATATTTACCTCACCAGGTAGCTTTTCAGCTCACCACGATAATTGATGACTAACAATTCAGCTGACCACTGAGCACTGGCTTTGTATTCCAGGAAGATCAATCCTGCAATGGCATAAGTCAAGTCCCCTGGGAAACTAGTATTCTATTTAAAATAAAGATTAAAAAAACAGGGTTTTTTTAGCAAAGAAGTTAAAAAAAGCTTCAAACACTAGGAAATAGTTTCTAATTGAAACCAAACTTTTCTTTAAAAAACCCAGAAATTAAATCTCTCAATAGTATATTATTAAAAGTAACCGGAATTTTTTATAGAGAATATGAATTCCTCACTATTACTGACTACGAAGAAATTTCATCATGTAGTATTATTAACACTTATTAACAGTATCTTTTTGCATTTTTCAGTGTTTGATAACAGGCCTATTAGAAAAGTCTAGTTAGCATATTTATAATCCTCTAAAATTATATTGTGGCAGTTGAGATTTCTGATCCACAAAAAGCCAGTATGGTACGATGATTAATGTGCTAGCTGTCTCACAAGGAGACTGTGAGTTCTAGTTCCATGTTAGGCATAAAAGGCAGCTGGATGACATTGGGCCAGTCACTCGCTTTCTCTCTCTCAGCCTAATTCACCTCAGACTTGTGAGGAAAATGAGAGGAAGAATGAGGATTAGGTATGTTCACCGTCTTGAATTTCTTACAGACAGAAAGAGAGACAGATGCCTGTCTTCCAGTATGAAAATACTGGTGCTAAATGATGTTTTGTTTAGAAGTATTATTTCAAGAGATCAGCAACAATTTTAGGCTAACACCAGCAGCTTTTTTGACATAAATAAAATTAAATATACCTTGTTCAAATATCTGCAAACAAAGAATGCAAGTTTACCAACACACGGGCAAAGTTGCTACTCCACCAAAATGAGCAATAAAGGATATAACAATGCAAGTTCTCAACTTAAGACATTAAAACTGCAATGCCTAAGGTGGTTCCATTGCATGGTATTCGGACCCGTGAAGCTTGTAAAAAAGGAAAAGAAAATACCGGGTGGATGAGGAAGAGTTCACTGCCAACCAAGTCAAATACTCGAACAGTTCCCGTGCTTTCACCGTAGGCAAGCAAAGTGCAATCATGACTCCATGCGACACATCTCCATTGGGGATTCAGATCTTTGGGGACTTCATGGAAAAGAAGATAAACAGATCAACTCCAAATCGCCCCCCAAAAAATCTCTTTTTCCAAACTACAACTTTGAAACAGTTGCATAGCAGATACATGTTATGATGTTCCCTATGACAAAGCCTTTCTAAAAATAACTGTGCTTTGTTTTATAGCTTCTCTGCATTGAAGGACGGGGCGTAATGTTGTTTTGATAATCTATGAACCATGGAGTGGAAATGGGCTCATGAATCACAATCACAGACCAAGAGCTCTGAATGATAATGAGAGCCCTTGAAAGTTATGGGAAAGGAGGAAAAAAACCAGGGCTGCACATATAAGGGCATCTCCACAATCACTCTGAAAGCTATGTTTAAAATAAAAAGAGGAAGAGACAGCTATTATTTCATCTGCCTATTTTACATCCATAAATGTTTTAAGGGGCAAGTGTGATTGATTGATTGGTTGATTAATTACGTTCTTTAGGACAGAACAATTATATATTCTACCAGTTGATTTGGGCTTCCCTTTTTTCAGGGCTCATACAATCTGTTTCTCTTCTATTTCTTTGGGTCTGTATGCCTCAAAATCAGAGATAAAATCCTGCAAATGTAGGTTCCTCAACAAACAAGCCATTACTCTGATCTCATAGTATAAAAGCATCAAGCAACCATTCAATGGCTTGGCATGGTTGTTGCCCAGATATCCTGCCAGGAAGACCTTGGGTGGACCATGAAACAGCCATACTGACCTTTTGAATTGCTGTGGCTTGTTCATACTGTGGCTCCAAGAAGTGCTTCTCTCATCAAAGGACATGTCCAGATCTAATTATGTGAACTCTGGCAAAACCTTAGACTAACTAAATTGGCTTATTTTAGGGATTTTAGGGATTGCGCTAATGCTGACCTCCTCTTTTAGACACTCAGTTTGAAGAAAAAGTTCAAACTTCTCTTTGAAGAATAACTCAGCCATAAAATGTAAACAAATACCCTTAATTACCATATTTTTCAGAGCATAAGACGCACCTTAGTTTTGGGGAGGAAAATAAGAAAAAAGCTGATTGGTAGGTGGATTGGCCTCCCGGAATACCCCCAATCAGCTGTTGCCAGAGGTGAATTTTAGCAACAGGTTCCTTGGTTGTGAGCTCTGTGCCTTGCTTTTTTTTGCTTTTTTTCCTGCCTCTGAAACTTCTGAAACTCTGTTTCAGAAAAAACATTTTTTCCTGCCTTTGAAAGCCTCCGAAACAGAGCTTCAGAAAAAAAGCCCCTGAAACTCTGTTTGGAGGCTTCTTTTCTGAAGCTCTGTTTGGGGGCTTCTTTTCTGAAGCTTCATTTCTGATGCTTTTTTCAGCCTCTGAAACCTCCGTTTGAGAAGCTGGGCGGGGCTACATTCGGAGTATAAGACGCACCCAGATTTTCACCCTCTTTTTTGGGGGGAAAAGGAGTGTCTTATACTCTGAAAAATACAGTATGTAAGTCCTCTACTCTTCCAAGGAATAACCACATCATTCTGACTAACAATTCACTCCTTCGCCAAATGATCACTTTCACTGAACCAATGTAGCTTTAGTTCTACAAATAAACTTGGCAGCATAAGCTTTGTGGAACAACTCGCCACAGTCCACTCGCCATGGCCATCTTGCCACAGCCAATTCGCCAAGGGACAACTCGCCACAGGACAATTCAACAATTCAATTTAATTATTTAAAATAATGAAAATATTATTTTAATTTTTGTCATTCACATTTCATTTTCTCCCTCCTTTGGCATCCTTTCTTTAATGATTCTATTCTACCATTTCTTTGATATTAGTGTAACTCTTGTCCCACGGAGAGTTGGCCATAGCGAGTTGGCCGTGGTGAGTATACTGTGACAAAATGGCAGCGGCGAATTATCCTAGAGCCTTGTGGAAAGGGATCAATACTATACAGAAGGGGGAATCAAGCCATGGCAAGTTCAGTGGAGCCAAAACTTTAATCACTTTTTTGTAGAAAAGGAGTAACATAAAGAAACAAAGAGAAAATAGGACACAGTAGCTAGAAACCAAAATGGAACTTTTGGTTAGAACTGCATTTGATAGGGTTTGTTATGTATTTTTTTCTGGATAAGTTGTAATTTACTCAAAAGTGAAAAATTACTTACCTTGACATTTCCCAATGACAGACCCAAATTCATCCTTTGCAGACCTGCAACATGCAAAATGTGTGTTTTTACTCTTCACAAATATCTTGATTGTTGTCTACACTATTTTTTCAAGGGCTGACATTACACCAATTTTTGAATGTCACTTTAAAAATTGTGCATTGTAAAAGGAGGTAGGTCCTTTCAAAAGGTTTCAAAGTAAGTGGAAGTGAAAAGTAAGCATCGTTTTAAACTAATGTATTTCACTATTAAATTTAAAATATGGACACCCTTTCCATAATTCACATCTCCTCGTATGTCACTTGAAGCTCTATTTAACAAAGAAAACAGAATGCTACAATAGAATTTATCTTACAGTATAAGAATGCCTCTTATACTGACAGTCCTTGACTTACAAAGGCAATTGGAACTGGAATGTCCATTACTAAGCACTGAATCCCTCAGTTATGAAGTGAAGAAACTTCCTGCCAGCTACCCACAACCAAAATCAGTGGGGCAACCAGGAGGAAGTTGCAAGTCCAGGCCCACACGCAGGTAAGTGGTTGTTGCCAGGTGGGGAAAGGAAGCAAGGGAGTATGGGGAGTAGAGTGGGGGAGGGTGCACAAGGAGGTGACAGAGACACAAGGTCAGGGAAGATGCACAGGGTTGTGTGGGGATGCACTACTGGCTACCGCAAGCACAGAAGAGCTGGGAGAGGCAGTGGTGGCTGAGGGAGACTTATTCCAGTCATTTGTGACCTTCCTTGCTGGCTTCTTCATTGACTTTCTTGGAAAGTAAGCAGAAAAGGTTGCAAATGGCAATCATGTGATCATGGAAAAGTTTGGAAGTTAGTTTATCTTAGGCTCTATTTTGATACCCATGTGCTGTATAAAGAATGGAATGATGGGTGAAATTGTGTCACTCAGATGCAAGAACTGGGATTTGGGTGGTTTAAAGATAACTCATCAAAATGTTTATAAAAATGAATAAGCCTATTTAAACTTTACATTTTAGCTTCTGTGCATTTTTCACTTTAAATGGCAGAAAGCTTGTACTAAGAAAAAAAAATAAACACATTTTAATGGTACAATCAAAGGTGGCTTCAGAAGCT
The DNA here is from genome assembly GCA_022577455.1 of Arizona elegans. Classification (NCBI taxonomy): domain Eukaryota; kingdom Metazoa; phylum Chordata; class Lepidosauria; order Squamata; family Colubridae; genus Arizona; species Arizona elegans. The sequence goes on along the minus strand of JAKOOJ010000001.1, from coordinate 195,656,434 downwards.
GCAAAAGGTAGCTCTGAATTCAGTTGCTTAAAATAACTTTCATCTAAATTTTCCCATCTGACATCTATAAAATTACTCTGGATGCATATACGCTTAGCAGCAAGAGAGGGTTTGTATCATTTTTGGATCAATTGTCTTACAAGATAAAAAGTGCAAAGCGTAAAATGCAAAACTTCTTTTGAGTTTCCACAGGATGATATGATCATGTTAATAAATTATAGGCTATTCTGTGTAGAAGAAATATTAACTCTTTAATTTAGTCTAACATATAAAGTTATTCAGATGAAAGACTTTTTAAAATGAAAGAAAATTAAAGTCTCTGGCCATATTCAGAATTTATCTTATTCCTAAAGCAACACTTAAATACATGGCAAACAGATAAGAGAGATAAAAAGAGATAAAAGATCCACATTTTCTTCTATATCTTGGTTACAATTCTATATAGGAGGCTGAACCCAAGGGAAGGGTCAAATGCATTATCAGTCTCAAGTCCCTTCACACTCACAAGAGATCTAAGTCCAGGCCACTTTGAATTTGACTATTATCTGCCGCCAATTTGCTTTGACCATTAGTAGTTCAGATTCTTGTAGAGAACTTTAGCATACAATAAACCTATATATAGAGCCGTGGTGGTGCAGTTGTTAGAATGCAGTATTGCAGGCTAATTCTGCTGACTGCCAGCAGTTCAATCCTGACCTGCTCAAGATTGACTCTATCCTTCCAAGGTCAGTAAAATGAGGACCCAGATTGTTGGGGCCAATAAGCTGACTCTGTAAACCGCTTAGAGAGAACTGTAAAGCACTCTGAAGCGATATATATATAACTTACATAAATATATATATATATATATATATATATATATATATATATATATATATCCAACTATATATCTAAATACACACACACACACACACACACACACACAGAGTATATCTGCTATATTCATTTGAACTGCCTAATTTCCTGTGCTTGACAATTTGTGTGAGTATAAGCCTTATTAAATTCATTTGAATTGAGGTGTACAATTGTGCTATTCTTCACTTACCTTATTTCTATAGCCTGGTCTTGAACAACTGCTAACAGTTTTCCATTGCTACAAAAATAAAAAGTTTGAATGAAAATCATAGGCAATTACTGCTTCCAAGACATCTCAGGAACCATTTTATATAGTTGAGTCTTAAATACATGGCAAATGTGAGGTAGTCTCAATATTTTACAGCATCCCAAATCCTTTCTCTCTATTTTTGAGTAAACAAATTATCTCTGATATTATTAAAAATATATTCAAAGGTTAAACTGTAGACATGCCACTAAAGTGTAGTGAATATAATGTTTCAGGAAGTACTAGGAACATGAAACTACCCTGAGAATATACAGTATCTCTAGTAAATATATAAACTGAGTTGGTTCTGGATTTAATCCAGAGTTCAACAATGGAAATAGTAGGACTCGGGTTAGCCGGTGTTAACTCAAGTGTAAGTCTGATTAAATCAGAATCTAATACTATCTTTGCATTGCATATAATAAAAACTGAGAGCATAGCAGTGGTGGGTTGCTACCGGTTCGCACCGGATCTGGCGAACCGGAAGCAGTGGTGGCGGGAGACTCCGCCCACCCACCCGGACACTTCTGCGCATGCGCAGAAGCGTCACAAGCACCCACGAGCGAACCAGTAGTGATGGGTTTTGAAACCCACCCCTGGAGCACAGGTAAGACGAGAAATCCTATGGCTGTCATAAAACACAAAATTCATTTCTACTGCTGAAATACATCCCTTTCAAACACTTCTCCCAAATCAGAAACTGCAAAGAAATATAAGCAGCCAACAGCAGGATTTGGGGAGCTAAAACTATGGCTTAAAAACAACTCTCTACATAAAAAACAAAAACCAAGATTTTTATTGATCTCTTTGCCACCATCCACAAACTCAAATTTCCTATTGGTTTTATCAAATCTGGACTCAGGCAAAAATACTTCAAATGTCCCGTCTCATTTCAAAAGTGATATATTGAACTCTGGATGTCAATTTCTGCACTGGCTGTTATTTTACAACAAATTAATTAAATTAAAATTACCTTGTTGCACATTACATATTAAAGCATTTAGTCTGAATGCAAGAAGTCCAAAGTCAATTATTGTAAAGTCCCACTTTCAAAGGAAAAGGAACCTTGCCACCAACCTTGCAAGTTCTAGATGCCAATTCATCTGTTTACTGACCAGGCGGACAAATTCAACAGGGAGAGATAATGTTGCACTACTGGAAGCAGAAGTTTGTTTATGTCAGAGCAATAAAGGTGATGCTTATGAATTTTAATTGCATGACAATTGTTAGAAAACAGATGAACTGCAAGAAGTAGGAATGTTTACAAATTCCTCCCGAAACAGTTCTCCTGTACTTTTTTCACATAGTTCTATTAAATACAGAACAAACACAATATCTGAAATATTACAAGTAGCTGAACTATCATTATTGCTATTTGTTTTCCTATTTTTATCCACATGTTTTGTTGACATGTAATATTACACTTGTTTAAGCCATTGGAATAAGACAAAGATTTATATTCTTGCAAGCAGGATATAAATCACTATAATATTAATAAGATCAAAAGCAAAGTGTAAAAAAACTCTGATGAAAAACAACCTGTCAAGAAGTATTTGTTCTTAAGAGCTGTGTGGGCATGTGTGTGTATACAGTATATACCGGTACATACACACAGGCATAGTTGCGCGCGCACACAATTCACATTTAGTATCCTGAAAAAATAAAAGTGCCTTTTAGAAGATAAATCTTATTGAATAAAAAATTACCATTTCAGAATCAAAGATCATAACATCTTCCAAATGCTATTATAAGACATAAAATAATACTTTTAAAATGCCATACACTCTCTCGGTAGCTTAAGACAGAACTTTAATTAGTTGTGTTTAACAGTGGCTTACCTGCTCCAAAAGTGGCGCAGAAATAAAGCAGGGCCTAAAAGGAGGATATAATTATCTTTGAAAGAAAGCAAGACCAATAGAAGATACTACTTTCTGTAACTGTTTTGTCAATAGGCCCTCTAGTTTATTCCTCCCCTCCACCACAAAAAATGTCTGCAAAACGTAACTCTGTATTTGGAAACAATCACATGATATTTATTTTTTTCATTATTCTCATATCCTTTAACATTCTTACTCACTACTCATACTTTGGTACTTGAAGGTAGGAGCAAAAGGCTGCTAATGGTAACACATCAGTTTGTGGCAATAGTTTCTATCCTTAACAGTGTGTTACCAGGGGTGGGTTCTAAAATTTTTTACTACTGGTTCTGTGGGCGTGGCTTATTTTGTGGGTATGGCTTGATGGTCATGTGAAAGTGGGCGTGGCTTGATGGTCATGTGACTGGGTAGGCATGGTCAACTCAATGCCACTCACATCAAGGGGAGTCATAGTTTTTTGACCATGCCTCTTGTTCCTTCCTCTCAGGCCCAGTTTCGACTCAATCGGCCTGAGAGAAACATCTCTAGCAGATCTGGCTTTCAGCCATTGTCTGTTTGATTATCTCAGTCACTGTGAGTTTTTTGACCAAACAATTCTTTAGGATTTAGCAGAGGTATTGGTCTACCAGGCTTTTAACTGCTTGCAGAGCCGTACTGGTCTACCCATTTGTTTTTGGAGCATACCGATCTACTCATTTGTTTTTGAAGTGTTCCAGTCTACCACCACACTGCCTTTTACCACTAATCAGCTGTAGGGCGGCCCATTGAAGTGCCGCGACAAGAGTTTAAACAGTTTTTTGCCGCTCTGCCACCACCGAAAGCATCGGAAACTGCTTTCAGGCAGCTTGGCCTCAATTGCCAATCTATCGCCACCGAGCGGTTTACAAGGATTGGTTCTAGCCGATCAGTTGGGAGGCTTATTGGCTTCTCAATTTAAAGCTACAGTGTTTTGTTTTTTTTTCTCTTCTTCAAGCGAGCCTTGATTTTTTTCCTTCTAGCCAATCAGCTGGGACTCGGGAGGCAGCGAATAGATTGGGGGTGGGGGCCAGGCAGAGGTGGTATTTACCGGTTCTCCAAACTACTCAAAATTTCCAATACCAGTTCGCAAGAACCAGGGAGAACCGGTAGCAATCCACCACTGTGTGTTACATACTTGATTATTTAACATGATCAAGAAACAACTAACCAGGTATATATGTACCTACACAGAACTGCATCCAAATATAGAAAAAAGATCCTTAGAAGTCTATGCTACACTTTCATAATGTAGGTAATTAATGCCAATAGGCCACAATGGATTGATGTCACTTCCCATTTAGTCATTAACCAGGTCACCTGCAGTCATTAAGTGAGGTCCACATGATCATAACTTTCTATTTTACTTCAGGCTTCTTCATTGACTCTGCTTGTCAGAAGCTGGTTGCAAAGCACAGAAACTGTGATCATGTGACCATGGGAATGGTACAACAATCATAAATGCCTACTGGTTGTGAAATGACCAAATGTTGATAAAGTGAACACAGAGCTATTGCAATGAGTGTAAATATTAGGGCTGATTATAAAGCTACTTTTCCAGCATCGTTGTAACTTTGAATGATCGTTAAGCAGGGCAGTCATCTCTAAATACTATGCAATTCCTATTACAGTAGGCCCTGGATGCAGTATAAGAATATCAAATAACAAGTTTATAACTTTAGTGAACAATTTGTAACCATTTTTAAATCTTTTTATGCTGTTCAGAGCCCCAGCTATGAAATGGGCAGCCATATCCATTACTTTAATTAATTAGTAAAAAGGTAAAGGTTCCGCTCACACATATGTGCTAGTCATTCCCGACTCTAGGGAGCGGTGCTCATCTCAATTTCAAAGCTGAAGAGCCTGTGCTGTCCAAAGGTCTCCGTAGTCATGTGGCCGGCATGACTAAACACCAAAGGTGCACGAAATGCTGTTACCTTCCCACCAAAGGTGATCCCTATTTTTCTACTTGCATTTTTTATGTGCTTTCCAACTGCTAGGTTGGCAGAAGCTGGCAACCTAGCAGTTAATTAACTAACTTAATTAATTAGTTCACATTATATTAATTTTAGCCATATAAAATCTACTGAATAATGAAGCTATGGATATTTACCCATAATCACTCTTGTGATGATAAATGATGCATAATGTTTCTGGTTGCCTCTTGGCTGCAAGACCAAAAAGATAGTTTTCAGTAAATTCTTTATTTGCAAGGCCATTAAGCTGTTGCAGGCTATAAATTAACTGTTGGGATAAGCAACTCTTTAAAATACTTCTCCAAATTACTACTCTCTACGTTCTTTTAGAGAATTGTGAAAGAAAAATGTTCAGGAACTACTTCAACTCCAGAGCCAGGTAAGAAGACACAAAACAATGCAATGCCGCATATTAATCCATGCATGCAATAGGTCCCCTTTTTATCTGTTAAGGATCTCTTTCTTGGGAATATTCTTCTATAAGAAACATAATATTACAGTCACTAAGTGGAAATTACAAAAACAATCCTAATGGCATAAATTAGCTATGTAGCTATGTAGTCTTCAGTGTAACAAAAAGAAAATAAAAACAGCATTGATAACTTCAGTTAGCAAGAGTCATTGGGCAGATGCAGTAAGTTACCTTAATCAATCAAAGAACTTTTTAAAATGATTAATAAATATCAATTAAGAAGCTGATTAAACTCCATTGCACATTAGCTTCACATTCTTCTTCTTGTAAAAAGTTATGTGATTCAGGACAGAAAGGTTCTACTAATGCCACTAACCATAAAATCATCAGTTAACATCACAACCTTTGATGAAGACAGAATGATTGAAAATAAAAAGCTATAGACAATCTCTAGCTAATAACCAGTAACAATGATCCCCTGAAATGATATACAGTTATAGAGAAACAAAGAGAAGGAATAGACAAAAAAAAGGACTTTCATTTGGGGAGAAATCAGATGCAGCCTCATAGCAAACAATTATCATTTTAATAATGCCACAAACGGGGCATAAATTATTATCCCTCTTTTCAATAAGAAACTATGTCCCTTGTAGAACTATACCTAGACAACACCTCAGAAAGGAAACATGACAGGATCTGTCAGAAATATAAAAAAATCCAAAAACCACTAAGCTTCAACAAAAAGAATATGCTGTTCAGCCTGTAACATAAATATCTCATTCCTTCTGCCACATAGCTGCCCATCTAATGTCTAATACAATTTTTAACCACTTTGGAAGCCAAAGTTATCCTACTTTCCACATCTGCACGATTCAATGCATTTCTAGGACTGTGTGTACTCCACTTACTACATATAGGTAAAGGTAAAGGTTCCCCTCGCATATACACGCTCGTCGTTCCCGACTCTAGGGGGCGGTGCTCATCTCTGCTTCAAAGCCGAAGAGCCAGCGCTGTCTGAAGACGTCTCCATGGTCATGTGGCCGGCATGACTAAACGCCAAAGGCACACGGAATGCTGTTGCCTTCCCGCCAAAGGTGGTCCCTATTTTTCTACTTGTATTTTTTACGTGCTTTTGAACTGCTAGGTTGGCAGAAGCTGGGACAAGTAACAGCTCACCCTGTTACGCAGCACTAGGGATTTGAACCGCTGAACGTCCGACCTTTTGATTGACAAGCTCAACATCTTAGCCACTGAGCAACTGCGTCCCTTCACTTATTACATATACAATGTTATAATATAATTTATAATATAAGTTATAATGTATTTATGATTAACTTTATAAGGTTTGTATACATACTATATATACAAACCTTATACAGTTAATCATGAATTACATTATAACTTTTCTGCTCCAAATAAAACTTTTTGCAGTGACCACATAGACTTTGTTTTAATGTCATTTATACTTCTATATAGATAAATATACTGTTTTCCAGTATGTTTTTTCAACTTCTAGCCTACAGCCCTGGTGGTCTCCTATCTAAGCATTAGATAAGGTCCCCCTCACCTTGCCATCTCTTAAAAGATGGGCTATTACTTTGTGTGGCTAGTTCTTCCAATCAACACCAATCAATCAACCACCCAGAACTGCTGGCAGTTGGGATGCATATAAATGTAATAAATATGTTATTTTTCAACTGTCCCCCAGAATATGAAGTCACAGCTATCATTTAAGTTCTTCGCAAGAACCTAGACTGCTGTGTAATGCATTGGCATAGTAAAGTGTGGATCCAAACATCGTTCGCTTTTTGCAATTGACTGATGGAAATTTTGTCAATGCGCTGATTTTTCAAGGGTTTTTGTGTGTGTGTGTATTACACCAATTGAATATAATTAACCGACTGACGCATGTGCCATACTACAATGGTTCTTCACCCTGATATCCGAAAGGACATCAGAAGGACAGAAGGTGGCTTATTCTAACATTAGAACAGGCGATCCAAACGTTTTTGCAACGCGGGCATTCTTGCTCCAAGTCCCCCAGGGCCACAGAGTCAAGATTCGGGCATAAACAAGTGGCAGCCCTTAAAAAAAAGTCAATGACACGCGGTCATTTCTCACAACCCGACCTCTTCCCTCCTACGTGGCGGGTGCTCCAGTTACTCTCGCCACCCAGCAGGCGAGTTAATGCCCGTGCGACAACGGCGAAAAGACTCACCTGCACCTCAAACTCCGGCGGCCACTCGGTGTTGATCAGCAAGTCGTAGAGGATGTTCTCCTCGCCATCCTCCTCTTCCTCCTCCTCCTCTCTCATCTTACTGCCGCTGCTTTCCTCCTTTTTTCCTCGGACAGCAGCCATGACTGTACCCAGCCGGCTCCGCTACGGCGGCTTATAGCGGACAAACCAGGCGAAGACGCCTATCTTAACGCTTTACGTTCTCTGCTCAGAATTGTTCTGGGCTGTGCTCGCGATCCTGGGATTCTCAATCCACGAGCACAATTATCGCGCAATCCAGGGTCAACGTGGATCACAAAAGTCATAAAGAACTCAGAAGCTGCTATTGCATGTAAATCCTCAACGGCTCTTAAGAACAGATATCCAACCTGTCATTTTGTGCTTCTGGAATCGGATTATGTAGTGCTGTAGTTAAGAACAAGGAGTCCTAGTACAACAGTTCGTTTAGCGACTGTTCAAAGTTACAGTGGCACTGAAGAAAAGTGATTTATGACCGTTTTTCACAATTACGACCTTTGACCGTGATCAAAATTCAGATATTTGGCAACTGGTTCATGTTTATGATTGATGCTGTGTCCTGGTGGGTTTTGTGATCACTTTTTGCAATTTTTCTGACAAGCGAAGTCAATGGGGAAGCCAGATTCACTTAACAACTCGGTTACCAAGTTATCAACTGCAGTGATTCATTTAACAATTGTGGCAAGTAAGGTCATAAAATGGGTCAAAACTCACTTTTTTTTTTAATTTGATTTATATGCCACCCTTCTCTGGAGACTCAGGGCGGCTTACAATGTGTTAAGCAATAGCCTTCATACTTTTGTATATTTATACAAAGTCAGCTTATTGCCCCCACAAACTGGGTCCTCAATTTACCTACCTTAAAAAGGATGGAAGGCTGAGTCAACCTTGAGCCTTGGAGAGATTCGAACCAGCAGTAATTGCAGGCAGCTGTGTTAATAACAGGGTGCTTAGACCATTGTGCTATCAAGGCTCTTAACACTTAACACTTGTCTCACATAACAACAAATATTAGGCTCAATTGTTGTTGTAGATCGAGGACTACCTGTACTGTAGAGGTACTAGATTTGACTGCACTAATCCCGGTAGCCTCTAGGAGATAGAAAATTGAAGGTTCTCCATCTCTTTGCTGCCCTCTAGTGGCCATCTGGATTTCTTCAGCAGAGCTATAACAAAGAGGTCTGTTTTTAGCATGACTGGGAGGAATGTTTTCTTGGATAAACTAATGCTTCCCCCCCTCAAAACATGCTTTGACTAAAGCTGAATAATTGGACAAAAAAAAATCAGACATGCCTTTGTTCTTTGTTTATATGGAGGTTTTACATAAAGCTTTTCCCACATGTTCAATGATCATCCACTTATAGAAGCTATGAAAGATATTTTTGGTAACCTTTTACAAATATGTGGAAATCATTATTCAGTAATAAATATAATTTTCCAAGAAATATATTGCAAAGAAAAATCTTCATTTTCAACACCCACGATCATAGCCCTGGTTCAGTGCTATCTAATTGAAATAATTTCAAAGAGGAAGCTATTCCAAACACAAAGAAGCAGCCCTGGGGAAAAGTATTGCAGTAGTTGAATTCTTACATTACTATATACTTCACAGTTACAGGGATCAGTAATTCTGATAGGTCATTGTCATTGATCAGATAAAGGTACAGTTTTAAGTAGTAGACTTGAAACAGCTACCTGGTATCAAGGTAAAACTTTTTCGGAAAGTCTACATTTCTTAGTAGTTTTGATATTCGGAACACGTAAAACATTTTAAAGGCTTAGCACAGACCTCTACTGTGCTGACAGCAGTGGGCATTACTTCTGAATAGATACCGATCTTAAATCATAATCTGTGTTAAAGAAACAAAAGGTTATTTGATCCAAAACTTACATTGCAAATCAAGTAAATTCTGTAACTGAAAAAAAGCATTGTATGTAGTTCAAACATTTATGAATGATTTATCTACCATAATAACCATCTGGAAAGAAAATACATTATAAAAATGTACCTCTTTTTTTAAAAAAGGATTTTCATTTTATATATAATTTTCAAGAAGTTTCCACTGTTTTTATAGAGTTTAATTTTGGAATATTATGTATTTAATCATTCTGTATTCATGCAACATACTACATTAAAATATACTTTGCTTTTTTGTGGCTTTCTGCTGCGCAGAATGCTAATCTGTGGTTTACCAATGAAACTTTAGGTATTGCATGAATTCCTGTAAATGTCTCCTCCAGCCTGAAATAAATTCCACTGAATAAGTCCTACTGAATCCACACTCATGGCAAGTGTATGAAGTATAATAAGCAATTCTAAATCCATAATGTTATGTATTTTGTTCACTTTAGAATAGACTAGGATACGCTTACTTGATCTCTTTTGCAAAAGCCAGTATTTTCTAATAATCAAAAAAATCCAGCAATATGTGATACTATAGCAGAGAATTTGTGATATCTTATATCTTGTATTACTCATGTTATGAGTTCATTAGTAAACCAGTGATATTGATCAGTATAAAATGTAAGACTGATTTTTTTTCTTCGTTTTTATTTTTAATTTGCAATTTTAATATTTGAAAAACGAATTAAAAAAGGATAGCCTTGCTTTAGCTGGCAGAAATATACACACACAGAGAATCAGCGCGTAATATTCTTAATATTAGAAGATGGGTTATTAAACGTGTCAGTTCAATCTTCCAGATGTGTTTGCATGGCAAACATCTCGGTAGTATAGGGATTCCGAACCAAATCTGAAGAGCATTAGTTTGGAAAAGCTACATTAATTCTTCCCTTATAACTACAAAACTAGAGCTACAGAAATTCGAATTAGCAACTGATTGCAGCAAAGTTTAGCTCTGTCCAGATTGTTGCAACGCTGATCTGACAATCACTAAACGCTGCGGTTTAATAATGAATTCTGCAGCGCATGCGCGACCGAGCCTATTGCAATCTCCCGGAACCTTAACTGAACGGCTGTTGTACAGACCGGCGAATTAAAGAAGAGGACTTTCAAATGCGCAGGCGCTGTGAGGTCGAGAGCCAAGAGGCTTGACGGATTGTCCTCCCGGTTGTCGGGGAGAGTGGAAGCATGGCGGCGTTTTCAGGTACGTGGCTCCTGCCAAGCCGCCTAGGATGGAGGTGGAGGAAGGCGCAACGGCATTAAACTATGATTCTGGGTACTGTTAAAGTGTGCGCTTTCGGTGAAGAGGGTTTGTTCGGGACTTTACGTAAAGCCGAGTTTCATCTCGAATCGGGTTCGGCCAAAGCTCCAGCGGTGCATGTACAGGTAGTCCTCGATTTACGACAGCTCATTTAGTGACAGTTCTAACTTACAGCGACACTGAAAAAAAGCGACTTCTGACCGTTTTTTCACACTTAACAATCGTTTCCAGCATCCCCGTGGTCACATGATCAAAATTCCCTTGGATCCCCTTTTGCGATCTTCTGACAAGCAAAATCAATGGGGAATCCCAATTCACTTAACAACCGTGTCACTAACTTAACAAATGCAACGACTCGCTTAACCGTGGCAAGAAAAGTCATCAAATGGGGAAAACTCAACAAACGTTTAAACTTAGCAACATACATTTTGGGCTCAGTTGTGGCCGTAACCTGAAAATCTTTAGGAAGGGGCTCTCAAAGGGAGAACCAGTTCCTTTTTAAAGGCCTGTTCCATGTATGGCTCAGCAGATCAACCATCAAACTCCTGGAGCCAGTATATTAGAGAATTCACTTTCCAAATCCTTTGGATGTTTGCAGGCTGCAAGACTAATTTATTATAATGTAATTGACACCAGAGAATCTAGGAATGCTCTGGAACTATGCCTACATTATGTTCTAGAGTACCATGTTGGGGTTATAATGGCAAGCACCCACCCTCACCTAGAAAGAGTGTTTCTGAGCTTTGGGAAAGTGCTTTTCCCTTGTTAAAATTAAGATATATATGGAAATCAATCTTACATTTAGACCTTTTTATGTTTGGTATAGGAATGGACTTTGTCTTTTCAAAGTGTATCTTGTTCTATATGTGAAAGTGGAAATATTTCATAATTTTTGTATGCAGTAGAATAAGAGGACCTGATTTTCAGAATGAGAACAAGCTAACTTAGTTCAGACAAGACAGCAGTGTTGATTTGTGCCATATTTTGATTCTGGGATAAAGGAATCAATTGTCTCTGAATGGATTTGCATTTTTGAGGAAGGTTTGTAGTTTGTGTATATAGTCAGAGATTCTTTGGAATGCTTGTGTTGCTGTGCTGCTGCATCTAATACATTTGGTACAGGAGGAAAATCTTGCAAGGTTCAGAAATAAATGCCTTGTTTACATGAACATAGTAATGTTATTTTTAATAATGTGCTCAAATATCAATCTATGGATAGATTAGAGCCAGTTTAGAAATTTATTTTATCTTACTCTAATCTCATTGTCAGCTCGAATTATGCTAATTCAAAAACTAGTTTTATACTTGCCAGAACAGAAAGGTTAAGTATCAAATCGATAAAGGTGGCTTGTCTTTTCTCCCTTGCCAAATCTAAGTATGTCATTGAAAATTGACTGTTTTATGCTCATAAACCTCAGAGATGAGGTTGGTGGATATGTAGGAGAGGGTTTTCTCTACTATAGCACCAAGATTTTGGAAGATTTTATTCAGGAGAGTTTGCCCAAAGGAAATTGATACAGTTATTCACTTAATAAAGGAGTGCCGAATCGGATCCCAAAATTTGTTTTCATTTTACTTAAAGCAGTGGGTCTCAACCTTCCTAATGCCGTGACCCTTTAATACAGTTCCTCATGTTGTGGTGACCCCCAACCATAAAATTATTGCTAAGGCCATTGAAAATATGTGTTTTCCGATGGTCTTAGGCGACCCCTGTGAAAAGGTTGTTCGACCCCCAAAGGGGTCCCGACCCACAGGTTGAGAACCACTGACTTAAAGAATTAAACCTTTGGTTTTAATTCATTACGTCTCTGGGATGAAAGTGTTTCTACAACTTAAAAACGATATATTGATTGTACTGGAATGAAATAGCTTAGCCTAAGCTATTGCTTTGTAGAATCCCAAAAGTAAAAAAGAAAACATCTAACCATATATATAAATAACCTATTTACTATTTAAAAGCAGTTAGATGATTCTTTGAGAAGGTTGGTTGTCAATGGGTTGGGAAATATAACAAAGAATTAATTGATTATATAAAGATTCAGAAGCTGTGAACATTGAGACCATATTTGTTTTTGGTTCATGCAGATTTTAGTGCTTCATACAGCATTCTAGCATGCCTATAATACTGCAACATTAAAATTTGTAACACATTTTTTGCAAACTTGTTTTTTTTCCTCCAAATGTAGTAATATAATTTGTTAACCCTGTTGCTTCTTTGGTTGCAGAAATGGGTGTTATGCCAGAAATCGCTCAAGCTGTAGAAGAAATGGACTGGCTGTAAGTATGATTATTTCCTTTTATTCCCAGTTTTCCTAGTGGGATGGAAAGGAATGTTCACTGATACTGAGGATTCTAGAAATCTTGCTTCAACTCAGTGCAAGATACTTAAGGCAGTGATTTAACCATTTATTTAGGAGAAAAACTTAGCTCCTCTCAAAACCCAGTATGCAAAAAAATTGAGCTTGTAAACAATTTAGATTTTACAGTATAGTAAAATCCAAAGGGATCACTGTCTCATTCAGATAAACTTCTCTTGTACAATGTCCTGTGCATGATCTTTTTTTCCTCTTTTCGCATGGCAGAAAGATTGCTTAAACAAGCTGTGTCTTCCTGCTTTTCTCTTCAACAGGGCAGAGAAAATACTATTCTGTAAAAAGTTTTAATTGCAAATTAACAAGCTCAGCTCTGTGACCTTAATTAGTTGATTAGAACTCTTGGCCTGCTTTCCCCTGCTGCCTGAAAACCAATCAGTTTCACAATAAAGGCTTTAGTTGTCAGACACATGATTGGGGCAAGATGGGTGACAAACTAATTTAATAAATAAAAAGTAAAATAAATAAACATACATTGGCTAGAAAATGAATTTATTGTTACTGTCGTTTGGAAATGGTTGCTCTAAATGCGGTGGGGTTCTTTTACAAACAAAATAATCTGAAAATATATCTTGAAGATGTTTGGATTTTGGTTTTTTAATAAAGTGAGAGAGACTCATTATGGTTTTACATTAGTCTGCCTACAGATATCCAAGCAGAGTCCATTCCATTGATTTTGGGAGGAGGCGATGTACTCATGGTATATATCATACTAATCTGTTTTATAGAATAATGTTGCATGATATAGCGGTTTATTCATTCTGCTTTGTGTCAGACTGTATTTCCACTGTTAGTTCAATTTTTATATAGCATTTTAGTATACTGTGGTAATGTTGCTTACATATGTATTGGAAAATCACAATTTAGAGATGAACAGGACGAATTGAATATGCAGGTTACACAATGAAATTGAGTAAGTTAATATTCTTTTTAAAATTTCAGTAATTCTGCATTTTTGATGCTTCACTCATCTAAGATTAGCTAAACTCTACAATATATGTTTCCTAAATGACTTTTTAAAACAGAATAACAAAACTAATTTTGTTTTGAAATTTTTTGTTTTGAAATTGTTACAAATGACATAAAATAGTTATCAATAGCTAAGATATCAGTGTTTTGGGATTTTACAATGTTTATACTGTTAACACACAACTATTTAATCTTGCATTACCAAAAATAATTTATATCTTCATGTTTTATTAAATTTTCTACACAGGCTGCAGAAACTGGGAGTGGAAAAACTGGTGTAAGTAAAATTAGTATTTTGCAAAGTAATATGCAATTATATACTCATAAGGTATGTAGTTCTGTGGAAATATAAAGTATTAATAAGTGATAGCATATTTATCCAACAGCTTATACTGTAAATTAGTTTAGCCTAAAGGTAAAGTATACCTATGTTATGATCTGGGTGACTCCAAGAGACTTAATCATGGATATCTTTGTCAGTAAATATTCTCTCCATAGGTGTGGCTTAAAATGTTATATCATTGTATCAACATTGCTGAGTTATTAATTTTAAAAATAAGCTCTGGTCTTATTTCTTTTTAGCCAACTTTATTTTGTAACTCGGGCTTTGAATAACATTATTAGTGAAATAGATAACTTTATATTCCAGGCATTCAGCATCCCAGTTATTCAAATTGTTTATGAAACACTAAAAGACCAACAGGAAGGAAAAAAGGGTAAAACTACTATTAAAACCGGTGGAGGAGGTAAGATTTTTCTCCAGGATTTGCTAAAATGTATATATTCTATCTATCTGGAACCTAATGTGAATTGAAATTTCTGTATATAGCTTATTTGTAATTACAGATCTCTGTCCATAAATAACATGCATAAGAATAATTCAACTATTATCTAATAAAAAGCAGCTGTTATATACTCATCTTGGGCTAAAAGGAAGTGTGACATTAGTGTCATACTTGACTTATGATATTGTGGAATAATTTTGTGATGTCAATCATTTTGTAAGCTGAATAACTGACTTAAGGGTTTAGGGTTTTGTTTTGTTTTTACCTGTCTGATAGCTTTTAGAAATGTTGGTTACTTCATAGTTATTCTGTACATTTTTAATCAATGTATATGGCTGCCCATCTCGCCATGGTGAGTCTGGGCAATCGTTAAAGACACAACCAGCAAAGAAAAACAAATACATAACTGGCAACCCGGATGAAAGACCCAATACAATTACAGTGAATATAACTATCTCATGAGTCTGACAGTCCAATCTCCAAGCCCAGGAATGCAGCCGCTACTTCAAGGCTTTGCAAAAGGCCAAGAAGGTCACAGTCAATCTGATCTCTTGGGGAAATGATATGCCAAAAGATAGATGCAATGGCAGAAAAGACTGACCTGGGTTCCTCCATTTGACATTCCATAATGGATGTGACTGGGTAACATGCCTCTCCTGTCAGGATGTAATGCAGTGGGGATAAACAAATGGGGAAAGGTTTATAACAGAGAAAAAGTGAGGGATCACGTACAACATTAGATGATGGGACTGTAAATGGAAGGATGATGGTTGTCAACATTAAAGCTGATTTTTTTTTTTTTTTGGTACAGTTTTACCTTATCTTAAAATTCAGCATGGACAGGGTTTTTAAAGTTTTCCAATTTTCTGCCATAGTATATTATTATTTATACAATCTAATAGTACACTGGAATATAAAATGTCCTAAAATCTAGAATATAAAATAGCTTTTAGAAACATTGATTACTGCTAAAAAGGACACTTTTTGCAGCTTTCTTTTTTTAAAAAAGCATTTAAAATATAAATATATTTCAGTATATTACATTGTATCTCAGTATATAAGTATATATAATGGTACAAAATAATTACAAAACATTTTAAAAATAAAATTATAAAAGTTATGCAAGTGTAAGAACCTGAACATATGCAGTCACAAATTTTGTGAATATTTCTTCAAAATTTTTATGTCTAAATTAGATGTGGGTTTCTTTATATATCCATATCGGTATATCAAACTTTTTAGCTGTCTAGAGCAGTGGTTCTCAACCTGTGGTCCATGGATCCCTGGGTACGATGTTGTCATGGGTTCCGCGAAGGTTTAAAGAAATGTTATGATTTAAATCTTGAATTAAGTCTTGGAGGTCTGTGGCCACAAAAGATATTTCAAGAGGGTCCATGGTGAAAAAAAGGTTGAGAACCACTGACCAAAATACTATCATTTTCTACTTTTGAATATGGGAACTTATCATTCTACAGATGAAAAATATGTCTTTTTTCTGCTTTTTTTCCTCAAGTGCTGAACAAATGGCAAATGAATCCCTATGACAGAGGAAATGCATTTGGTAAGCCGTCTATAAATCTATAGATCATACAGTTACAGTAACTTGGTAACTACCGTATATATGTATGTGAAATCCTGGGCTTGGGTGGGAGATCCTACCAGATGCTGAGTTTCATAGATAAAGAAAACAGTATAAATATGCCAGCAGAGGTTTTTTTCCCTGTTAATATCACTGGATAAAATTGAGTAGTATTATTTTAATGTGAATTGAAATTGGGGAAGCCATAGTAGTTTAATACAGCTTTTCCCAGCCTGATCTACAAAACCTTTGGAGCTATATATCACTTCATCTCTGGCCATTGGCTCTAATGTCTGAGACTATTGAGATTTTTTTATCCAGAACCATGAGAAATACTGGCTTAATTCAAAATTTCCACTGTGTTTTTAGTGTTGCTCAAAAATCATGGGAAAGCGATAACTCTTTATAAGAGCTGTTATTCCATAGATATATCCCATTTGCCTAATGTAAATTATTTTTAAAAAAATATTTTACAAAACTGTGTGCACTACATATTTTGTTGCTTGAATATGAAGTGACATTGCAAAAATAACTAAGAGTTATTTGTATTTTTAACTCCTTTTGCTTTTTTAGCTATTGGAGCTGATGGTCTGTGCTGCCAAAGCAGGGAAATAAAAGAATGGCATGGATGTCGATCAACTAAAGGCATAATTAAAGGTACTAAACAACAGTGGTTATGCTTATGTGTGAAAAATTAGGAATACTTGAGCCAAAATATTCAGGTTTTTCTCTACTTTAGAGAGAATAGTTAAAGATTTAAACAAGGTAGCAATTTATACTGTGAGTATAAATCAGTATAACTGAGAATGACCTCACTATTTTGGAAGCTATAATAATTATTTACTACCATATTTTGTATTCGGGTTAAATGTATCGGTTGATTTGATCATACTAGTGTATTGAAGACAAAATCAGTTGCGTGTATTCTTAATTGTTTTAGGAAAATATTATTACGAAGTATCCTGTCGTGATCAGGGTTTGTGCAGAGTTGGATGGTCCTCTTCTCAAGCTTCATTAGATTTGGGTGAGTAGTTTCATTACAATCAGGATTAAGTACTGACCCTTAATGATGACTGTGGATTATTAAACCACACATTTTAAAGAAAGTTCATAATGCTAAAGATTGTTCGAGTTTTCTAACTTGAAAAACTAGGCATCGGTTTGTGTGCGCGAGTGTGTGTCTGTATATACTATTTTCAGCGAATCTGATATGCAGCTATTTTTAGTAATTTATAATAGTCTCCATCAACCACTTAGATAAAGACTTTGCAGTTGAATCACCCAGCTGAGAATTTTGTTTGTGCCAGCACTTGCATGGCAAGACTTTGGCCTTAACAATGATTAATTGTATTAGAACAATGGTTTATGTTCCATCTTTATGCCTCTCCAAATGGTTAACAGTCCATGAATGGACTGATCATAATGTCACCAAAATAGGTATATTCTTTTCCATATGTCAATATCCATCCATGTGAGGGAGTACAGAATGTCAGTGGAGAAGGAGGATAATTTCTGCACAGAGACAACATATTCACAAATCCCATATTTGTTTCAGCGCAGAGTTAATGTGCATTCTACTGAATGGAAAATATATGGCATTCTTATCTCAAAAATTTAAGAAACTAAAATACATGTTTTGTTCCTATACCCAGTGGAAGATGTTGCTCTTTTTACAGACTGAAGGTCCAAGTGAGAGTATATTATTGAGAAAATTGGAGTTTTTATTGAATTTCTCCTTCCCCTACAGGCCAGCATAAATTCTCATATTCTTCCTGAATTTTCCGGTTAGTTTTTTGGGCAGATAAAAAGGCAAAATGAAGAAAAAAAATTTACCAAAATCTCTACCCTCTTCTCTTCTTCCAATTTTTAATCAAAAACTGTGCTTTTTAATTGTGATTTCTTAATTATTCTTTAGGTACTGATAAATTTGGCTTTGGCTATGGTGGAACCGGAAAGAAATCTCATAATAAACAGTTTGATAGTTATGGGGAGGTATGTTTTCTTTCCTATTTTTAAGCAAAATATTATAGGGAATTGAGACTGATTCTGAGGAAGTAAGTTCAGTTTATAATTCAGCTGCAGAAGTCTCATAAAGGAAGGGGTATGGAAGTAGGATTTGTCTAAAAGGTTATTTTTTTAAAAAAATAATCAAATTAAATATTTCTTTGGGATCAGGAAAAGTTTAGGTTTAATATTGTGTTCTCTGGAGGTCTATACTTGCATTTTTTGTCAGAATCACATTTTAAAAAAAATTATGGTGATCTGAGCTTCAGCATTTTGTTAGGAGAGAATCATGATATTATAGCCAAAGAAAATATTTGAAGTGGGCATGAACTTAAAAGTTCCTCCAAGTTTATAAATAAAAGTAATGCCAGGATTAGGTTTAGAGGATGTTACTTGTAATAGCGAGAATACAATGAGAATATCCTGAGAGACAGAAGAAAGGAGAACTGTAACCAGGTCAAGTGTCAGATAAGAGATATCTCAGCCCACAGAATGGATGGGAACAGAGAAAGCTCAGAAAAGACCCTCCCTGGATTCCCTGCATGGTGGACAAGGAAGGACAGAAGTCCTTTCAACAGATTCTGTTATGGTAACCTTACAATAAAAGTAGTGTTAGCATTCAAATTTTTCATTTCTTATCTAGATTACCTCAAAGGGCAGACATCTATCATCATCTAGTATGTTTCTTCCATCTAGCATCCAGCATCCAGCTCTGAGCAGATAGAAGTGATTTTGTCTGTAAAATGTTCCTTGAACTCCTGTCAGGTCATCTTTGATTTTCATTTTTTGCCTTCATATGACAAGTTTCAAGGATATAACAACTCCCTTTTGTTTTTGCAGGAATTCACCATGCACGACACAATAGGTTGTTATATAGATGCTGATAAAAGTCAAATCTCATTTTCAAAAAACGGTAAGTGATCTGTGTTTTTTTCCACTAAGCAATTAATTAATTGTATTGTTGAGATAAATATTTCCACGCAGTCCTTTTATTCCAGGAAAAGATCTTGGACTTGCATTTGAAATTCCACAGCACCTAAAAAACCAGGCCCTCTTTCCAGCTTGTGTCCTAAAGGTAATCTTTTTCTCATTCACAAGGGTTAAGAGCTATGCTAATCAGATTTAAAAACACATCACGGTCCCTCTTTTATGATTATTAAAACTGCTGTGTCTTATAGGGATAGTGGAGGACAAGCAAGTGTTGTAATTTTACTTCTGTGCCTATTTAAAGTGTAACCAAGAAAATAGTTAATCAGCTTTATTGTAAGGAAACATTAATAGAGTTGTTTGAAGGGTAGATCTTATAAATAATTGGAGATATAAGTAATAGCATTAAAAATGGTTAATCAGCTTTATCCCTAAAGGAATACTAATAAGGTAATTTATAGGGTAAATCTCAAAAATTATTTAAGACATTAGTAATAATGTTATTTTTGAATTTGTGTTCTTTTTAAATGACAAGATGTCATCCTGTATCACAATTCACTTCAAAAATCAGTCGCGCAAATGTCCTCTGGTTGCAGATTATGCTAATTAAGATAAAAACAAGAGACTTTAACGTTGCTGCAAGGTGGAAATCAGATGTCAAGTTGTATGGGAAATAATTTAGAAAAATGTCTTCCTCACTCTGAAAATGGTTTTTGGAGGCAGATTTTAGCGTACCAGCAGCAATTGATAAAAATGTTTTGAGTATTTAGTCTTTCCCATTTTGGTAATCTTCACATATTTTTTTTTTCCTTTTACACATCCTTCTCAGAATGCTGAATTAAAATTCAACTTTGGTGAAGAGGACTTTAAGTTTCCACCCAAAGATGGCTTCACTGCTATTGATAAAGCTCCCGAGGGTAATGTTATGAAGTCCCAGCACACAGGTATGTTAGGGGCCTCATCAAATTTAAGAATTAGCCATTTCTGTAAGCTACCTGGAGTTACCGTGAGTTAGTTTATATGGACAGTCATATAATTGTTCTTAATAAATAAATCAGTGCAAAATCAGTGCATGAATCTTAGATAAGATAAGTCATAGTTATAACAGACCCATTGAAATCAAATGAACTCAAGTGGCCAATGAGTAATTTAAGTCCCATTTATTTCTATGAATCTATTTTTTTCATGCTGCTTTATGTGAATCCAGAGTACTTTAGTCTTTTAGACTTTCCTACGTTATAAGTAAATATATTTAAAATTATTTTTGGCTATCAAAACCAACATTTCTGTCCTGTTCCATTTAAGGAAGTGCACAAGTAGCACAGTCCAAGAATTTACCAAATGCTCCCAAAGCTTTGATCGTAGAGCCATCCAGAGAGTTAGCAGAGCAAACTCTGAACAATGTGAAACAATTCAAAAAATATGTTGAAAATCCTAAATTAAGGTAAGGTCAAATGAATGAATTTAGAGGTGAGAATGAAAATGGAAAAATTTGCATTTTTCCATGTAAATTCATCACATTTTTCTTTTGTTCTGGAGAGAATGACTGAATAGCACAATATATGATCTGCTGCTCTACTTCTAGGGAACTCCTGATTATTGGTGGTGTTGCTGCAAGAGAGCAGCTCTCTGTACTGGAGCAAGGGGTAAGTGAGACTTCGTTCATCTTGTGTAATTTTCATTTTAAGTATACAGGTTTATTTAGTTGTTCAAGTCAGATGAAAAGCTTTTTTCTTTTAAATTATAAAGATGACTGTAATCAAAAAAGGCAAATACAATCCCTCCTCCCACCCCAGTAACATGGGGATGGGTGAAGCCTACAATATGAATTTATAACAATTTAAATACTGAGGTAGAATTCTTGTTCCCCTTCAATAATTTACATGTGTATGGATGCAAATCGAGATCAAAAAGAAAAACTATTCTAAAGCGGTATGTACAGTTAATGCTTTTTAAGTATTGCTTTTCCCTACCCAGTTTTAAGCATCTCTTTAAAAATTTTTAAAGAGAGCTTCTTTAAAGAAAGGCATAAAATGTTGTTGCTGCTTCCATTTTATTTTGCCAAATACATTTTTAATTTTACAGGTGGACATAGTTGTTGGAACTCCAGGAAGACTGGACGATCTTGTTTCGACTGGAAAATTGACTTTATCTCAAATTAGGTTTCTAGTTCTTGATGAGGCTGTGAGTATCAAGCACTTTTTAAAGCGATCTATTAACATAAACATACATATTAGTGCTTTGGTGATAATTCCCTTGATTCTGTAGCATGCATGACCCAGACATGCATTGCATGGCCAGAGATTTTGCTCTGATCTGAAGCTAAAAGAGACATGCAAGAGCTGCTCAAATCCTGGCTAGGTTTTGCAGTTAGAAATGATCAGCAAATGTCTTTTCAAAAAGGTGACTCAGAAGAGTGGTTGCATTGCAGCTTTAAGTATCACCCCATTTTTAAAAAAATATTTATTAGATTTTTTTTTTATCCAGCTTTTATTATTTTTATAAATCACTCAAGGTGACAGACATATATAATACTCTTTCTTGTTTCTATGTTCCCTATAATACAACTCTGTGAAGTGAGTTGGGATGAGACAGAGTGACTGGTCCAAGTTCATCCAGCCAACTTTTGTGCCTAAAATGGGACTAAAACTCACAATCTCCTGGCCAGTAGCCTGGTGCCTTAACCACTAGACTAACCTCTTCTCTCTTTTTACTCTCTTGTTAGCTTTTTATGTACTTCCCAAATTCATCCTGAATTCATTTATTAAACAAATTTATATGGTTGCTCAAGTCACACATAAGTGACTCCGGGCATCTTACAACATTAAAAAAATCATTAAAAAATCAATTTTAAAACCCCCATCTGACACCCCACCCCACCCCACCCCATGACAGTTTAGTTTAGTTTAGTTTATTTGCAGCAACCAAATCAAATTAATCTCTTGATTGGCTCCATTTCCCTTTGGGTCTCCAGGCCCACTGACATGACACGAATGTAAGATAAGCAAGACAAATTATAACTATTCAGAGTGGCTGCCATCTGTCCTCATTTTCATCTGTCTGATTTTTTCACGGCATGTCCTAATTTGTTAACCGGATTTGATGGAATCATCCGACTAATAGCCACACATCTTAACTTTAGAATCTAGGCAATTTAATGAGACTGTTAACATCTCTGTTCCCCGCACAGGATGGCCTCCTTACTCAAGGTTATTCAGATTTCATCAACCGCATTCATTCTCAGATTCCCCAAATAACTTCTGATGGGAAAAGGTTGCAGGTATGAAGTTTGCTTACTATTTCTGCGTTGACATTTTCCAAAATTTGCTAATACAATAATCTAGTAAATGTTGATCTGTTAACTATCTCTATTTAGGGGAAAGTAATTTTAGACGGTGGAGCTTTAGCAAATCATAGGCAGACACACTTTATTCTGTATCTGTTGATTGGGATAGTCACATTATAAATTGGCGTGAAAAATAATAAAAACCTTTGCCTTCTATATCTCCCAAAGCAGTGTTTCTAATTATCTGTATCAGTTATTTCTTTTGCAAGGGAAAACGACACTAGGGAGAATGGTCCTGCTAACCAAAGAAAGAAGTTGGCTGCTCTTTTGTTTTTGTTTTATGTGTGCACATCTAACATCACAGAAGACTTTAAACTATATGTGTGACAAATTGTATATATTCAATAAGTATAGTTTTCAACTTAACCATTTCCTTATAGGCATTTTGGTAGAACAAAAGATACGGCTCAGGGCTCTAGGGCAATACTGTTACAATTAAAGAGAACAGTCCTAATAAGAGGAGAGAGGAAAGGCTGATGGGACAGATATTTTGCCAGTTTCCCAAAGCAAAAGGACAGAGGGCAGCTCTACCATTTTCCTTCTGCTTCATAGATGTGGACAGATCTGGCCCTGGAGATTTTTGAAGGAAAATAAATGAGGGTTGAATCTGGTAAATCCCGAGTTTCCTCTGAGCCGCTTCTTCTCATAAACAACTGTCCAAGAGGCTTAGGGTTTTTAAGCAAGTTGTACTACATCTCAGATTTTAATACTGAGTTGCGGCTATGCTTTCATTCATCATTGCCAGTTATACAAGGCTCAATAACTGATATGAAGTATATAACAATGTGCACTCTGTACAGACACCTTCATTCTAAAACTTCAGCCTTAACCTGAAACTATTTGTGTTTTAAGGTCATCGTGTGTTCTGCAACTCTGCATTCATTTGATGTAAAGAAGTTATCTGAGAAGATTATGCACTTCCCCACTTGGGTAGATTTGAAAGGCGAGGATTCTGTCCCAGATACTGTGCACCATGTTGTTGTACCTGTGAACCCCAAAATTGACAAACTCTGGGAGAAGCTTGGTAAAAATCACATCAGAGTAAGTGTAAACCAAAGTGTTTAGTTTTCAGTTTGCTGAAAATTAAAGGCAAACAGACATGGCCTAAGTCAAAGTGGAATGTTGCAAAGTTAGAGGAACACTTGATTTCAAATCTCAAATGGGGTGGGGGTTTTAAAGACTGGTCTAATTTATCATACTTGGCTAAGAAGTGAAAGCAGGGCAGTCTGTACGTGGTAACGCATAAAAATAGGTACAGTGTGCTACAGGCTGACTTGATTTAATTCATGAAAAGTGAGCAGAACCTTATCTCAACTTAGATGATTGCAGGGCTGAACTGAGGATGAAGCAAAATAATGTTATTTGAATGTGTATTTAAATAAATACCCTGTTTCCCCTAAAATAAGACATCCCCTGATAATAAGCCCAATTGGGCTTTTGAGCGTGTGCGCTAAAATAACCCTCCCCCCAAAAAAAATCCTTCCCTGAAAATATTTAACCACATGCGCAGCCGGTCTCCGCCATTTCCTCTGGTTAGGGTTAGGGAGACAGAGCTGGAAATCAAGTAAGATGGCAAGAGGATCCATGTCTTGCTCCACACGCCCCAAAATAATAAGACCTCCCCGAAAATAAGGCCAAGTGCTTATTTCGGGGTTCAAAAAAATATTAGACAGGGTCTTATTTTCGGGGAAACTCGGTAATTGAATGGGAGAAATAATCGTTCTGTTGCACTCTAGAAGGTATGGGTTGGCATATTTATCCAAATATATTAGTTGAAGTAACTAACTTGTCAACTTAAATTTTATTTTTTAGATTTGGATTTTTTTTTTTTAAAAAAAAAGACTTTTAACGCCTTTTGGTTGATGGGAATTATTCATTAGACTGAAAGGATAAATATATATTCATTTGTTGTAGTTGTTTGCTGCATTTCCTCAGAACTCTGCCCAATAAAAGTATTTGTTATATTTTAAGACAGCGTCATGATTTAAGAGATCTTGTAGGTCATCTTGCTATGAAATACCTTTAGTCACAGTTTTAATTATCATAATTTAACTTTGCAGACGGATGAAGTGCACGCAAAGGATAATACAAGACCTGGTACAAATTCTGCAGGTAATGACTGCATTGATCAAACTGCTATATATTAGTCATAGATATAATGATGAAAAGTTTGTCTGAACCAATTTCTTATATTTTGCTTTAAAATTCAGATCCATGTTTTTTTTCCTTGATCAGAAGAGGTTTAAAAAACTAAAAAAATAGTTAAAACTTATCAATATTATTACCAAACAATTGCTATAATACTTTATTAATGTAGTTTCAGAATAAATTGATGAGTTTTCTGTGTGTAATGTATTTGAAGTATTGTGTAGGAATAATATCTTTTTTTTTTTTTTTTTTTTTTTTTTTTTTTACAGAAATGTGGTCAGAAGCGATTAAGATTTTAAAAGGAGAATATGCTATTCGTGCCATCAAGGAACACAAGATGGATCAAGCAATAGTCTTCTGCAGAACTAAGATAGATTGTGACAATATGGAACAATACTTTATACAGCAAGGAGGAGGTAATATTTCTGTGCCCGTTAATGCTTCGCTCCTTTCTTTTATGAATTATTATTTTATTTTTTTTGCAAAGGGTAACTTTTCACAAAAGATACTTTCCTACTGGTAGGATTGTTCTTTTTTTCACTACTTTTAAAAGGTGGAATCGGCATCACATAGGCATTTCTGCTACAATAAAAATATTTCTTGTCAGCAATTCCAAGGATCCTCTTTTGATTTTTGATTTTTTTTTTTCGTTCTGTTGTCTATTCCACAAGTGAAACAATCTCCTTTAACTTCTGTGGCAGTAAAGCAAATATCAAGGGTTACAAAAATTTCTTCAAGGCCAGTGACATGGGCATGCAACCTTGTGGGCTGTGGTGAAAGCAGAAATTGGACATGTTCAAAGTAATTGTGTACGCGCATTCGTGCATCTCACATCTACACATTTCTCATATATCAGTTAAATTTTGGTCTCTTTCCCAATTCAAACATTTCAGTCTCCCCCTACTTTGTGTACAGTGTGAAACTAAATTTGAATTCAGTGATTTTAACTGCAAAAATGTGTTGATGGGCTTTGACACATTCTCTCTCTTTAAATGCAGTTGAGCAAGGAAATGAAAGGGTTAAAAGAGCTACATCATCCACTGATGGGTGCACTGGGTGCACATCTTCAGGGACTTTTAATGTATTATAACACAGATACACAGAAACATACGTGCAAACATATGTATGCATACTGATTATGAGAATATAGTAACATAATATATGGTGTTTCTAATATTTTCTGATTGTTTTTAAGGTCCAGATAGGAAGGGACATCAATTCTCATGTGTGTGCCTTCATGGAGACAGAAAGCCTCATGAGAGAAAACAGAATTTGGAGCGCTTTAAGGTAATTATGGCTTTAGTATACTAATATGGCCTCCATATTGAGAGCTGAAAATTGGATGTTTATTTCAGTTTAATTGATGAATCGTTAATAATTGCCCAACTTAAAATAGTTTTCTTGTCTGTTCAAGAGTCAGGGAGATTTCTCCAGACAGTCCTCCACAAATGGTGAGGCACTTATTTTCTAAGCCCACTCAGAGAGTGACCAGGAATCCAACAATGGATGAAGAGGCAGGGATAGATAGCCCTTTTCATCAATTCACCATTCCTCATGCAAGCTCAGGAGTACAATATGTGAGCCCACATGCTTCTGGAGAGTCCAGAACAGCAATGGAGAGTGGAGGTATTGCAGAAGGGATAAGCTTCTTGCCATTCCTACCCTTCTCCATTTTTGCATCAATCCTAAAATATAATATACATCTGCATCCAGTACAAGATCTTTTATCTTTTGGATGAAATAACTAAGGTCTGGGCGAGGCCCACAGACTCATCTGGACTGAAACCAGCACTCTTCATAGCCAGTATGTTAAGAGAAGGGACTGCATATAACTTACCTACCTGTACAGCAAGCCAAATTCTACTGAATTCTATACAATAAACCTGTAAAACAGGAGAATATCCAACAAAAAATGAGTTAAGGTGCTGGCCTAGAAATCGGGAGACTGGAGTTCTTGTTCTATCTTAGCCATGAAAGGCTGCTGGGTGTTTTTGGGCCAGTCACTGTCTTTCAGCTCAAGCCGCCTCACAGGGTGGTTGTTGTGGGGCAATTAGTAGGAGAAAGGAGTATTAGATATGTTCACCACCCTGAGGTATTTATCAAAATACCTCAGGGAGCCTTGGTGGCATAGCAGATTAAAGTGCTGTTAAGTAGCACTTAGCTGCCAGCTGCCTGCAATTACTACGAGTTCAAATCTTACCAGGCTCAAGGTTGACTCAGCCTTCCATCCTTCCAAGGTAGGTAAAATGAGGACCCGGATTGTGGGGGCAATAAGCTGACTTTGTATAAAAAAAGAACACCGCTTAGGGGCCCCCGAAAGCCCTACTGAGCAGGTATATACAAAAGTATGAAGGCTATTGCTTAACGCATTGTAAGCCGCCCTGAGTCTCCGGAGAAGGGTGGCATATAAATCGAACCAATAAATAAATAAATAAATAAATAAAATAATAGAGAAGGGATAAAAATCAAATAAATGAAGAATTCTGCAGCTGATCTGAGCTTGTATCCAGGACCTTCAGTCCTACAGCACTCTTGTTATTCTTATAGCCAGTTGCTCAGTGGTAGCCATTGCAGAAGAAGGGGGACAATTTTGTCAACAACAGCATTTAGATTGTGAGCCTCCTATAAGAAGTTTGGGAAAGTGAAGCATGTAGGAGTAGGAGGAATTAGTAAAAGAATAGACTTCGCCATTGTCAATTCTGTTAGGTCAAAGGCATTTTATGGTAAGCTATCTCTGGATTCAGCTTTATAGCTTTCTCTAATTATAGTTGATACCTTGTATTTAAATGATAATGATTACATAAAAATGAAATTAGAAGACATCTAAGTTTACTCCCCTTTTCTGTTTAGAAAGCAGATGTCAGATTTTTGATCTGCACAGATGTAGCAGCCAGAGGAATTGATATCACTGGTGTGCCTTACGGTAAGAATTGTCAATACTTTACCACCATCAAGAAAGTCTACTCTTAGCTGAAGGCCTGAAGTTGTTGAGTTGGCACTTGCAATAGAAATGCTGCTGCTGGGGAATCAAGTAAGCTGCACATATGATACCAGGGTGGGATAGATAAAATGTCAATTCCAGTGAGCTTTGTTGAGGTCCCTGTTAGCCCTGGCAAATGCTTATGCTAAGTGTATGTTATACACTTAGGTTGTAACTAGTGGGGGGGAGGGGGGGTTAAGTAATGCAATGTTGAATTTAGTGTGAATTGTAAATTGATATAAAGTTGTGTTCAGTGTGACTTCCAAATTCAGTTAATGTGAGGCTAGCAAGTCTGCAGTTGAGACTTCATAATATGTGCAAATGTGATTGGGGTTTTAGACGCTGCTAATCTCTGTGTGCAAAGTGGAGGAAAGGGAAGATTCTGGCACAGGAGGTAACTACAAAATTTAAAAAGAAGAGGCTCGTTATTATATTAAAGGAAAAAATTGATATAATTGAATGACATGAATTTGGTCATAGCAATATTAAAGTAGGATAAGATGTTGAAATGCTTGAACCTATGATATATATGTTTTTGTTTTATTTTGCTTTTTATAACTACTTTGTGATTTTGTTAACCCATAAATTTAAATAATAAATACATTCTTTTAATCCTTTACTGTAATACTTCAATAATAATAACATAAACCTTTATGGTTAATATTTTCCATTGCCTAATCCTGTCAAGGTGAAACCAATTATCGTATTTTCCCCAGAAATATCACTTTGAAGTGTTCAGATTCATATAATGTGACCACTTTGAGGGGAATGTATTAACCACTAATTGAGATACACCTATAAATACCCTTTCCTTTTTAACAGTTATCAATGTCACACTTCCGGATGAAAAACAGAATTACGTTCATCGGATTGGCAGAGTGGGTCGAGCTGAACGGTATGTTGGAAACTCTTATTTGCCCTTCATCTTATATCACTTTTGAGATGATGAAATGAATCATCTCCTATTTTGTTTGTTTTGCTTTTTTCAGCATGGGCCTGGCAATTTCCCTGGTGGCAGCAGAGAAGGAAAAAGTAAGTTCTGCTTCCTTAAAACATGAAGATATTCAGCAGAATAAGATTCCTTTTGCTTTAGAATTATGTTGTTTGCTGTGTATTTAAAATAAGATAACATTTATTGCCACTTTTTTCTGTGAACACTCTGGCACATACCTGTTCTCAAAAGTGTGTGTGCACACATATACATACATATGTACACACGTGCACACATACATGCATATATATGTACATATGTATGTGTATCTGTATGTGTATATATATAAACCACAAACCATTTAGGGGAAAATAAGTGACTACATCTATGCATATAACCATTAAGAGTTTGAATTTAATTCAGTGTTATGACAATTAGCTTTCTGTACATCAAAAATGCCATGCTGGTCATTTTAATTTTCTTCCCTAAATAAATCTTTTTAACTATATTCCAGTGTTTGGTGTTTTTTCTTCTTCTAACCTTCAGATTTCTCTTCTAGGTTTGGTATCATTCATGCCCCAGTCGTGGGAAGAACTGCTACAATACTAGACTGAAGGATGAAGGTGGTTGCACTATTTGGTACAATGAGATGCAGGTAACTTTTATTGGTTCCAGTAAAATCTTTCCTACATAACTTTGCATTTCAAGAGCAGGCCTGGTCCTTTTCGATGCAGTTTTTCAAAGTGGATATAAGATATTCAAGCCCCAATCACTGATCCACTGGAAGATTCTAATTAAAATGTTCTGGTGTTCTGGCATAAGACTAGCTACATTTTCATAGCTAGACCCTTTTGCAATTTCTTGGGAACTAGAGCTTCATGTGCACAGTACAATTCCCAAGGATAAGTCACTAGAGATGTGAAACTGAAGTTGTAATTCATGTTAAGATTACCCATATTACTCATTACAGGTTAAGCCTTTTCTTTAAAGTGCATAGTCTTTTCTACAATGCACTTCATATCGAACATCATTTAACATTTAATGTTTTAGGACATGTTGTTTGTAATCTATAACCTTAATGAAAAAAATAAAAAGATTGTTCACTATATACAAGAACCTTCTTAGTGATGAAGTTGTCCTGACTCTGGAGATGGTGACCATGGGAACAGCTGTAGACCTGGGTAAACCTACTGTAGCTTCTGTGCTAACATAGCAAGGATCTCTTCGCAAGAGTGAATAGACTCACATTTTGCTTTATGGATTTAGGAAGAGAAATCGATGCATTAACCATTTCAGGATGTCTTTGAGATATGGATACGCAGTTACAGTGTCCATTTTCAGTGGAAATTTACAGTAGAAAACACGTAGTAATTTTTGGAAAACCTTTAGTTTTGCTTCGAGCCTGCAGTATTTTCATGACTATGTTAAGGTATGCTGGAGCTGTGTTTACCAGTAACAAGGTAAAAGGTAAAGGTTCCCCTCGCACATATGTGGTAGTTGTTCCCAACTCTAGGGAGTGGCACTCATCTCCGTTTCAAAGCTGAAGAGCCAGTTCTCCATGGTCATTGTCCAGCATGACTAAATGCCAAAGGCGCACAGAACACTGTTACCTCCCACCAAAGGTGGTCCCTATTTTTCTACTTACATTTTTTATGTGCTTTCGAACTGCTAGGTTGGCAGAAGCTGGGACAAGTAATGGGAGCTCACCCTGTTACGCGGCACTAGGGATTCGAACCGCTGAACTGCCGACCTTTCGATCGACAAATTCAGCATCTTAGCCAATGAGCCATCACATCCCTTTTACCAGTAACAAACCCTAACCTAAACCAAAAGAAAAAGCCTTGACATTTGATTTCACTTGGGCAAAGAACACATACTAATATAATAATCCAGCATTTCTCTCATATACAATGGTCTCATTACTTATTTTACAGATTGGGTTACCTTTCCCTTATAGACAATTATGGTAGTCTAGCTTTCCCCTCTTAAGCTAATCAAGTAAGTTTTCAAGATAACTCTAAAGAGAAATATAACATTGAGGCATAAATATGTTTATATTAGTATGTTATATCGATATGAAATATAATATTGAGGAATAAATATTTTATATTACTATGTGGTATCCGTATGTGTAAACCACAGTCATAAACCTGACGATGATAGATGATTTCAACTGACAATTCCCTGATAGTTGTTTGACCCTCAAGTTAATAAAATTAGACAACATACCTTTAAACAATTTGTAGCTTTATGCTTCTGATATCATTTCAAATATAGATACCTACTTCTTGCACTAAACTGTTGTTAGTATAATCAGTTAAGCAAGCAGACATCACTTACTAGGATTTATTTTATTTATTAAATTTATTGGCCGCCCATATTACTATAGGCTAGATGACATTTTGTCTGAATGTCCTTAAAATGGTTGAGGAGAGTTGAGGAATTTTAACCTTCTAAATCTCATTGATGGCAAAGTTTATAATTTGCAAAATTTTAAATCTGTTTCAGAATATTGTGTTTGCCTTAAATAAATTACAGTACTGTGGAGATACATGCATACGTCATATATACAGCCTAGCCATAAAATCTGCTTTCTTCATCGTACTGTTTGCTCCTAAGACATTACTGACATCTCTCAAGTTTATTCATTCATTGATCTCAGTAGTTCCTGAGATCAATTTAGTGTGCTAAACAGTATTATGGTTTGTTTGGTGCTGATGCTTGGTGAGATGTATAAACTTTGGCAGTGTGGGTTATTCAACTAACCACAGCTAAAAGCAAAGTGTATTATTTATAAATGAGTCGTGGTGGCGCAGTGGTTAGAGTGCAGTACTGCAGGCTTCTTTCTGCTGATCACCGGCTGCCAGCAGTTTGGCAGATCGAACCTCACCAGGCTCAAGGTTGATTCAGCCTTCCATCCTTCCAAGGTGGGTAAAATGAGGATCCAGATTGTTGAGGGCAATATGCTGACTCTGTAAACCGCTTAGAGAGGACTATAAACACTATGAAGCGGTATATAAATCTAAGTGCTATTGCTATTGCTATTTAAATCCATTCACTGCATTATCTGTCATGGAGAATTGGAGATCACTTTACAGCCTGGTTTTCTTTCATTTTATGGCATTCAGCTTTTAGGTGAAATAGAAGAGCATCTGAACTGCACCATTACTCAGGTTGAGCCAGATATTAAAGTCCCAGTAGATGATTTTGATGGCAAGGTCGCCTATGGGAAAAGAAAAGCTGCTGGTGGTAAGTGGACAAGCCTACATTTTGAAATAGAGAATTGAATTTTCTGGTCAATTATAATTTTATTATAATTGAGTCATGTTGAGTCATTTAGATAAGATAATTATATCTTATCTAAATGACTCAACATGGCAAAATATTTTTCAGGAATTTCAGTGTTGTTGTTCTCCAATTTCAGTTCCCCTGAAATTCCTAGTTAAAAATTATGAATTAGGATTCCTTTCTCTATTTATTTCAAAACCAGTTTAGGGTTCTTTTGTTGGCTTCTTTTTATGTTAGGAAATTCCTCCATGTAAAATACTTGAAGATGCTTGAAAAATAAAGTTTCTGCCTATTGCTTATTTTAACTCCCCACTTAATGTGTAGAAATGTAATTATCAAACAGATCTTATATTTTTTTATAACCCATTCCTCAGCTGTTTTCTTTCTAACTTGGCATTCAGTGTGCATTTTTCTATCTAAGAATTATATGTTAATATAAACATCTATTTCGGTTAAATGTTTTTAAATAACAAATTTATATGGAAACAGAATAGAAAAGTAGGTATGTAAGTATTCCTTAAAATATTATCATTTTGACAGTTAGGCTAATGTTAATTATATCTAGATATTATAATATCTGTTATACTATCTAGTATGTAATTTCTTATATTTGTAATTAAAATACTTATAATTAAACTTCGTCTTCCTAGGACTGGAATTCTTTCCACAAACTAAAAAAAAGGGGGATCTACTTTGTAAACAAAGAGGGAGATTTACTTATTATAATGATATTTTAAAAGAATATTATCTATTAGGTCTGATACAGTTTAATTACAATCAAAATGATTGCATATTCAGAATGGAATTTATTTCAGAATTTCAAATTTTTAAAAGTATTTTCATACAGCATGGATATTTTCTATTTCAAAAGATTAGTGTACATAAATCTTAGCTCTTTAGATCAAAGACACTTTTTTTTAATCCAGAAAAATAAATACAGCTTTTATGTTCTTGCTTGCTTGCTTGTTTTCAAACACCCCTAAATCACACCGGTATAGCAATGCCATCTGTGGCAAGGCCCCAAATTTGTGAGTACAGTAGTGGGATTATTGGGGCAGTTTCTTTAGTGAATTTATTAGAGGTTTAATACACCTTTTTTTAAAAAAAAAAAACCTACATCTTTAAAATGGACAATTATGCTGCCATAATTCAATAATTTGTTGCTGATTTTGATAATATTATTTTGGGCAAGGCTTAAAAATAGACCAAGATCCACATGCAGACCACAAGAGGCTCACTTCATCTTTGACTAGTAATGTTTGATGGGGCAAATTTTTATTAGAGATTCCATATAGAAGAATAATCAATATTCTGAATGATTGTATCTCCGTAGAGAAAAATGATAACAGACTTTGGATCTTTGCAGGTGGAACCTACAAAGGCCATGTGGACATTCTGGCACCCACAGTGCAAGAGCTGGCTACCCTTGAAAAGGAAGCCCAGACATCTTTCTTGCATCTTGGTTACCTCCCTAATCAGCTGTTTAGAACATTTTGAGTTGTGCTTCAGGTGAAACTTGGGTGTTCGGCCTGTATGAAGAAGATGCTACGGCTGTACTGACTTTATGTCAATCTTGCATGTTCACCAACCTTACAAACCTTGATGAATTAACTAGTAGTATTGATCCAATAAAAGTGAGCTGCTCATAATCACATTTGTGTTTTATATTTTCTTTTCCCTAAATGTGTTAGAAGGATAATGATTCTCACTTAACACATTGTTTAAAAGTTCGGAATTTGTTTCAGTCATCATCAAATTTGGGCTTTGATGGATGGGAAAAAATTAAACGTTTGCACAGTGTTTCAGAGAGTTTTTAAAATGAGCTCAGGGAGATTCAGATTCTACACAAGATAACTCACGTTATAAACACTACATGTGTGTAGAAAAAAATGAAGGCACCTGTACTGAAAAAGCAAGCAATATTAATAACTAACATTGAGTTTATAATCAAATTAATCAAATAGATTAATAGCAGTTCTATCTCTGGATGTTTTTTTTAACATGCTAATCTCACAGTGGTCCAACTATGTAAATATTTCAGCAGTCATGAGATCCCGAATGGAACAGTTCCAGCACACTTTTGTTTTTACTTTGTAAGTGAAATTGAAGAACAGTATGAAATAGCAAGAAATAAATTATGGGACGACTGATTATATAGAATAGGAATAGGAATAGGAATAGGAATAGGAATAGGAATAGGAATAGAATAGAATAGAATAGAATAGAATAGAATAGAATAGAATAGAATAGAATAGAATAGAATAGAATAGAATAGAATAGAATAGAATTCTTTATTGGCCAAGTGTGATTGGACACACAAGGAATTTGTCTTGGTGCATACGCTCTCGGTGTACATAAAAGAAAAGATACATTCGTCAAGAATCATAAGGTACAACACTTAATGATAGTCATAGAGAAACAGGATAAATCTTAAGGATACCAGCAACAGGGTTACAGTCATAAGTGGGAGGAGATGAGTGATAGTAACAAGTTTGACAGTGTTGAGGGAATTATTTGTTTAACAGAGTGATGGCGTTGAAGAAAAAACTTCTTGTATCTAGTTGTTCTGGTGTGCAGTGCTCTTTAGCATTGTTTTGAGGGTAGGAGTTGAAACAGTTTATGTCCAGGATGTGAGGGGTCTGTAAATATTTTCACAGCCCTCTTTTTGACTCGTGCAATATACAGGTCCTCAATGGAAGGCAGGTTAGTAGTAATTGTTTGGCCTAAATTCTAAATCATCCATTCTCCAATAGAGAAAAAAATAGAAGACAACTCCTTACTCGTTTTAACCTTACAGATAAAGTTTAAGATTCATAATTTTGCTACCTACCCTGCTCAGTTTTTCTACAGTTTATGACAAATAAAGCAATTTGATAATGTGATATGGGCAACATATAAATTTGATAGAGTCACACAGCTAAGATGACACACTATCATGATGATCATATTTATACTGAAGTAACTGCATTACTTACCAATTGTTTTCTAATTCAGTTCAAAGTGCTTGAGTTTAACTTTTAAAAGCCAAATCAGCTTGTAGCCTCGTTGCGTTCCTGCAAAATAGGTTGCTCTGGAGATGCTTTCAGACTGTGAACCTTCAGTTGATCCTATTCTTCCTGCTTTTGGAAAGAGCACCCAAATTAGCTTCTCAATTATAATTTTTAATTATTTAATATTATAAATACTGTTTTTACACTTAACTCCGAAGAGAATTTTTTAAATTTTAAGCTTGAGGTTGTGATTACATTTTTATATGGTTTAATTTGTTCTATTTTTCCATTCCTAGCTCCTGTGAACACTTTTCTCCCTCCCCTTTGGGAGCAAGGCAAGGTATAAATAAATATAACAAAAGAGGTACATGATCAAGTTTTAACAGGACAATTTAAAATGAGAGGAAAACAAAGAGTAGCACTTTCATTGCTGTTAAGCTGTTTGTGGGGAAGCAATAGAAGTTTAAAGAGAAAAGAACAAAATAGAATGATAATTGTTTTAAACATGGTAAAATAAGTGCACATATAGAACTTCAGAAAATAAAATAGTGATGACTGATATTAACTACAGATAGTCACAGCTATTCAGAATAAAAGCAAAAGGAAAACTGTCCAAAATTCAAATGGTTATTTTTTTTAAATAAAATATTTTAGCAAAATATATGTCATCTGATGTTTTTGAGCTGGTTCCATGGACAGAACCTACCATAGGGGAGAGATTACATACAATCTTTCTGTCATCTTGCAATCTATCGGCTGCCTCTTGGTGGCGCAAGTGTTTCATTTTTTTCCCTCTTAAGAGTTCATTCTCTAGTTGGGAGAGATTACTTATATTTGGTAGCAGTTTCTCATTTGGTGTGATGCTTTTCCATGTATATTAAAATTGTAGCTCCAAGCTATTTTTTTAATTAAAAAGGTTCCTGTATGTATGAAGCAAAAATTTGCAATGTTAACAATAAAATTTGGATTTAATAACTGACATGTTGAATCATGTCGTCGTTGCCTGCAATTTAATCTTGTAAACTAGTATAGCTACCTACCACAATCTTCGTAATCAATTTTTCTTGTGAGAGCTATATCTTGGTTTATTTGTTTTGGATATGTTTTCTCAACATTTACATAGTTACATTAGCATACATGTCTTGGCTGATCGCTGCAGTTAGTGTCAAAAGTTTCCATTGTTATTGCTGCTTTGCAGCTACCTTTAAAATACTCCCATCATAATTAATCCATCCAAATTTATAGATTGTGAGATAAAATAACAGATTGGCCGTAAGGATTCTTTATAATAAAGAACAATAATAACAAATTATAGCGTATAGAGAGTAACTTATAAGGGATGTATTTTTTAAATGGAGGAGGAGAAAGCACAAAATGGATTATTCTTAATCAGAATAGAGCTGGAAGGGACTTTGGAGGTCTTCTAGTCCAACCCCCTGTCAAGCAGGAGATCCTATACTATTTCAGATAGGTAGCTGTTCAGTCTTTTCTTAAAAACCTCCAGTGATGAAACACCTACAACTTCTGAAGACAAGCTGCTCCACTGGTTAATTGTCCTCACTGTTAGGAAGTTTCTCCTTAATTCCAGGTTGCTTCTCTCCTTGATTAGTTTCCATCCCATTGTTTCCTGTTTCCTGTCTTGCCTTCTGGTGCTTTGGAAAATAAGTTGACCCCCTCTTCTTTGTGGCGACCCTTCAAATACTGGAACATTGCCATCATGTCACCCCCAGTCCTTCTTTTCTCCAGATTAGCCATACCCAATTCCTGCAACCGTTCATATGTTTTTGTCTCCAGATCTTTAATCATCTTAGTTGCTCTTCTTTGCACTTTTTCCAAAATCTCAACATCTTTTTTGTAATGCGGTGACCAAAGGTGCAGGTAGTATTCCAGGTGTGGTCTTACTAAGGATTTATAAAGTGGTACTAATACTTCAGGTGATTTTGATTCTATGCCTCTGTTTATACAACCAAGGATTGTATTAGCTTTTTTCGCTGCTGCCGCACACTACTGGCTCAAATCAAATCAAATTTATTACAGTCAAAGACCAGAGACCAGAATAAATAAAAATGCTCAAGGAGTATCTAATTAAAAATTCTAGAATAAAATAATAACAGATAAAACTATATTAAAATCAGAACCTAAGCCACGCCCAGGCTCCGAGCCATCTGGGTCACCTCCATTGCAGGAGTGAAATCCAGCAGGTTCTGACAGGTTCTGGAGAACCGGTAGCAGAAATTTTGAGTAGTTCAGAGAACCGGCAAATACCACCTATGGCTGGCCCCAGAGTGGGGTGGGAATGGGGATTTTGCAATATCCTTCCCGTGGAGTGGGAATGGAGATTTTGCAGTATCCTTCCCCTGCCATGCTCACCAAGCCAAACAGCACCACATCCACCAAGCCACGCCCATAGAACCGGTAGTAAAAAAAATTGAATTTCACCACTGCCCCATTAGCTGACTTGTTATCATGTCTATCCTAATTCATAAACTCATGCACACTGACATTTTGCCAGTAAGATTTTATAATTGCATCTAATTATATTTTCATCTTAGTGAAGTTGAAAATGCCACTGATCCAAATCAAGATGTTATGAGATACATCATAAGATATGAGAGAATGGCAAAAGAATATTCATGCTTTAATGTAAGCAAATTCATAACCATAATTGGTCCATAATAAAAATCCCTGTATGTTTCCAGATCTACTGTGTAACACGCCTTTCATCAATGGTAAGATCCGGTTTATTCCATAAAGTCAGTATAGCATGAAATGAATGGATTGAACTGGAATTTTTTGGAAATATGCCACAATTCCCTAGTTGATTTAATAGTGACATGAATTATATATAGTGTATTTTATATTATGAGCTCAAAACAGTCCAATGAATTGAAAGTACTATATTTGAATATAGCAAGATAGAGCCTCGGGAAGAAAATTTACACTAAGTGAAACCTTTGAAAATTTGGCGATAATCACAAAATATGCATAGTATTATACTTCAAGATCTGGAAAATCAAAGCCCCAATCTTTAGCTAGAAAACAGGCATCATTTCAAGTATATCTTCAGAAATGAAGAACCTCAGGAAAATCTCCGAAACTATTTAGTGTCGCTCCTAAATATATGGAAATTCCATAGAAAATTATTCTGCACAATCAATTGTACTCATGTCGAGATTATACAGCCTATTCCAAATAATAAGGTGTAAAGACTCAAATCTGTCAAGATCTAAGGGAATCTCTTCATATTGCTTATTGATATTTAATATAATTATTTGATAAATATCAAAGGAAATGCAGGTAGTCTTCGATTTATGACCACAACTGAGCCCAAAATTTATGTTGCTAAGTGAGACATTTGCAAAGTGAAGTTTTGCCCCATTTTATGACCTTGCTTGCCACAATTGTTCAGTTAATCACTACAGTTGCTAAATTAGTAACACGGTTGTTAAGTGAATCTGACTTCCCCATTGACTTTGTTTGTCGGAAGGTCACAAAAGGTGATCACATGACCCTGGGTCACTGCAACCTTCATAAATAGGAGTCAGTTGCCAAGCATCTGAATTTTGATCACATGACCATGGGGATGATGCAATGGTCATAAGTGTGAAAAACTTTTTTTCAGTGCCATTGTTTGCCGTTTTCTACCTTCAAACGGTCCCTAAACGGACTGTTGTAAGTTGAGGACTTTCTGTATTTAAAAATTAATTACATAAATAGAGAAAAACAAATTACTCAGTGCACTGATACATAAACATTGCTTATTGACATACATTCTGATGTAGACCGGTTAAAAATGACCCATAGCTCACCCAAAGCACTTTGATCAAATGCCTCAAGTCCAGAGGATAAGGTTTAGTAATAAAGAATAAAATATATTCTGACATTGTCTAACAGCATAGGCTAAAGGTTCTAAATAAAAACCAAAAAAGAAAGTGAGTGTCCTTGCGTGGTACTTTTATAGAGTGGGAAAGGTGAAGGAAAAAACACCGATCCTGACTTTAGATTTAGAGGCTGCGTAAATGAATCTAGACCCATTTTATAAATCCTATGGGAAATCAGAATTTAGATAAGGTGATGTACACGGCCTAGAGATTTTATGAGAAGCTTTTTCCACATTCCAGTGACAGAATTATGTCTTGTTTTTTCCTCTTTATTCAGACAATAAAATCCACTATCAGCCAAACATTACCTAATCCATCTCTAGTTTTTAATAATTCTGCTTTGCTCATTCTTGACCATGGACAAAAATCACTTGCTGAAGTCTGTCAGTTAAAAGAGTGGATAAGATTTTAATATCTATAACAATCCACAGGTATATAATATTTACTTTCTTCTGTTTTCCTTTTACCCAGGGATGGGTTCTACTTACCTTTACTACTGGTTCGCATCGCGCCCATGTTCATGCGCTCTTCTGCGCATGCATAGATCACCTATGATGACATCTGGGTCATTGGGCAGAGCCTCCTGCTGGTTTTACTACTGGTTCTTGCGAACCGGTCTGAACCAGGGGCAACCCACTACTGATTTTACCCCTTAATTAAAGAGCTACAGAAGAGAAGGAGAGAGAGGGGAGGGAGGGGGAGAGAGGGAGAGGGAGAGAGAGAGAGGGAGAGAGAGAGAGAGGGAGAGAGGGAGTGTGAGTTTGGAAATCCTAGCAGTATGATTTGACTGACATTTGCAGTGAAGAGTTTTGTGACAGACTAGTAGTAGAACAGAGCTTAGTTTCAGCAGTGTGAACCAACTTGTCTGTGATTCTGTAAGGAAAGTAAGAGTGGTAGAGGTTGAAAAGAAATAACTGGGAATGCTCAGAATCTGCAGATTCCTTTCCCCAAATTTGCTTCTCCACGCTTACTCATCCCCGTTTTTTTCAGACTTTGGAAGAAGTGCAGAGAAGAACAACTAAGATGATTAAAGGCCTGGAGACGAAAACATATGAAGAACAGTTCCAGGATTTGTGTAGGGCTAGTCTGGAGAAAAGAAGGACTAGGGGTGACATGATATCAGTGTTCCAGTTTTTGAAGGGCTGCCATTAAGAGGAGGGGATCAACTTATTTTCCAAAGCACCAAAAGGCAAGGCAAGAAACAATGGATGGAAACTAATCAAGGAGAGAAGCAACCTGAAATTAAGGAGAAACTTCCTAACAGAAAGGACAATTAACCAGTAGAACAGCTTGCCTTCAGAAGTTGTAGGTGCTTCATCACTGGAGGTTTTTAAAGAAAGGCTGGACAACCACCTGTCTGAAATAGTATAGGGTCTCCTGCTTGAGCAAGGGGTTGGACTAGAAAATCTCCAAAGTCCCTTCCAGCTCTATTCTGACTTGAGGGGGAAAATGAATCTCAGTGCTCTGTCCCTATCTCAGCCAATGAGAGAAGAACAGCCTGTCAATCACAAGGTTCATTGCAAAACACATTGGGAGTCAGAAGATGAAAAGATTGAAGGTATTTCAGCAAATATGAAAGGAAAGAAGATAATCAGGAAATTTGCTTTCCTATTCGTGGTATAAGATGGTTTCTAGCATTGCAGGGAGCAAGAGACTCCGGTTACATTCCTCTTGACTACACATCATAACTGGAAATCCAAGGAATCTATCTCTGTCACTTCTCAGGGCTGCTAAAGCTCTGTGTGCGTCCATGTGGGTGAGTGATTCTGAAATAAAATTTCATGGGTCTCTCTGCTTGTCAAACCGGTTTACCATCTTTGTCCCCTTTTGTGCAGGAAGCCAATGTAAATTCATCT
Source organism: Arizona elegans (assembly GCA_022577455.1). Taxonomy (NCBI): domain Eukaryota; kingdom Metazoa; phylum Chordata; class Lepidosauria; order Squamata; family Colubridae; genus Arizona; species Arizona elegans. The sequence continues at coordinate 195,615,578 of JAKOOJ010000001.1, read as the reverse complement.
GGGTGCAATATATTTGTGTCCTGTCTTAAAAATTATTTTTCCCATTCTTATCCACACTATAATTTATGAGTTCTGTAAAACGTTCCAGTCAGAATAATTGTTTGTCTCCACGCAAAGGACAATTGCCATGAGGATGATCAACGCAATAAAAGGAGTCGGTTTCCTCTCAAGTCTGATTGGACAAACGTAAGACAAAAGTACAAGAACGAATGTAATAAAAGCTTCACCCATTCACAGGAGCAGAATGATGGTTGTGATGAACAACCCAGTTGAGTAGTGAGACAACTACCACTAGCTTTCTCTCCGAGTGGGAAACAAAGGCTGCCTTTATGAACGGGAAAAGGATACAGATGGTGTTTGCTACTCGGTTGTTCAACCCTAGGGAGGGGGTTGATTTTCATGTACTCCAGGAGTAAGAGCTCAGTCATCTCCCTTGTTTCAAGTATGGTTTGTTTTAAGCTATGCAAGGGGGAGGAAAAGTGCCTATACATGAATGTTTGCTTCTGGCAATACCGCACATGACTTCAATGTTCTCATGTTCATGGAATCTTGCATGCAAATAGAGATGCCTGCTGAACTTCAAAGTGTAATTTTAGTTCAGGCCACTTCACTATGTGCATCTTGTTCTGTCAAGAGCAAAGGCATAACTTTGCTCACATGCCTACAACTCAGTTGTCAAAAGACGCTGCTGTTCATAACCACTGCTTGTTAACTCTGCGGGCGATGTACTGTAGTTTGTGTTGACAATGGAAGTTTACATAATTCTCTGCAGAAATCAGGTTGAAGCGGAAGGCTCTCTCCTACTTTCATTTTGAAAAAAGGGTGGAAAGCAGATTATGGTGTTAAGTGGACATTTTTGGCTAAGGAAATGGGTTAGATCAGGAGTGAAATCCAGCAAGTTATGACAGGTTCTGGAGAACTGGTAGCAGAAATTTTGAGCAGTTCGGAGAACCGGCAAATACCACGTCTGGCTGGCCCCAGAGTGGGAAGGGAATGGGGATTTTGCAGTATCCTTTCTCTGCCACGCCCACCAAACCATGCCCACCAAACCACGCCCACCAAGCCACACCGCACCCACCAAGCCACACCTACAGAACTGGTAGTAAAAAAAATTTGGATTTTACCACTGGGTTGGATCTATTTTTTATCTGGACAGATAGTTTTCAGCTTACAACCACAATTGAGCCCCAAATTTATGTTGCTAAGTGAGACATTTGTTAACTGAGTTTTGTCCCATTTTATGACTTTTCTTGCCACATTTGTTAAGTGAATTGCTGCCGCTTTCAAGCCAGTAACAAGGTTGTTAAGTGAAATTGGCTTCCCTGTTGACTTTATTTCTCAAAAGGTCGCAAAAGGGGATCATATGACACTGGGTATAATGCAACTGTCACAAATATGAACATCCGAATGTAAATCACATGACCATGGGGATGCTGCAACAGTCATAAGTGTGAAAAATGGTCATAAATCACTTTTTTTAGTGCCATTGTAACTTTGGTCACTAAATGAACATTTGTAAATCGAGGACTACCTGTAACATAAAAGGGAGGAGAAACCTCTGGTTGTGTTTGACAGAAATACCAACTCTTGAATAATGCCATGGAAGCTTTCACAGTGCGATTAATATTAATTCTATTGGCAGGACCAAAACATTTTTTGCCAGCCTCCCAGGAAGTTTCCACAATTAAATGAAAATGCTGCAGTAAGATGTAAATAGAAGAACCAAGTGAGGCACGAGTCTTGGCTGACGTAACCATGTTCCATGAAACCGAGTCTTGGCTTATGTAACCATGTGCATGACTTGACTCCAACATTTCATCTCTGATCATCTATTCACCTTCAATAAAGTTCATGATTCTTTCTTTTCCCAGGCTGCAGATTAAGAAGGAAGGAAAGGCACAGGAAGAGACCTCCAGGCTCCAGTCAGCTTCTTTTTTTTAAAAAAAGAAAACATTTATTCAATCCGTTTTTGGGCTCCATGAATGGTGAACATCATTTTGCCATATTCTTTTTCCTCAAAAAAATTAGGAGGTGCTTTATGTAGCTAAGGGATGTGGTGGCTTAGTGGCTAAGATGCTGAGCTTGTCGATCGGAAGGTCGGCAGTTCAGCGGTTCGAATCCCTAGTGCCGTGTAATGGGGTCAGTTCCCGTTACTTGTCCCAGCTTCTGCCAACCTAGCAGTTCGAAAGCATGTAAAAAATGCAAGTAGGAAAATAGGGACCACCTTTGGTGGGAAGGTAACAGCGTTCCGTGTGCCTTTGGCATAATCATGCCGGCCACATGACCACGGAGACGTCTTCGGACAGCGTGGGCTCTTTGGCTTTGAAATGGAGATGAGCACCACCCCCTAGAGTTGGGAATGACTAGCACATATGTGCGAGCGGAATCTTTACCTTTACCTTATGTAGCTAGGGGGAGAGAAGTAATTTTATGTATTTATTTATATCCTGAATTTATTCTTTTTTTATAAACTCAAGATGGTGAACATACTTAATCCTCCTGCTTCCTATTTTTATCACAAGAACAACTGGGCTGAGAAAGCATGACTGGTTCAAAGTTGTACCTAAGATAGGACTATACACCATAATCTTCTAGTTTTTAGGCCAGCACCCCTCCCTCTTCCTCTTTCCATAAAGCTAATGACTTCTCCCTCTCTCTCCCTCCTTCCTTCTCCCTCTCTCCCCGCTCTTCCTCTCCCTCTCTCCCAATATTTCATTCTACAACATGAGTGACTTGCTGAAGAAGATGTCTCAAAGCTCACCTCTGCCTCATGCTCAAAGTAATGGGACAAATTACTTGTTTTTAGCATGACCAGGTATTTTCTTCCGTAAACTGAACATTTTATAACTGCATGGCAGTTCTTGAGAGAAGGCTTTCTTTTCCTTTGATCATGATTTTTTTAAAAAAACAAAACAAAACACAAATACGCTTGCTTGTTTTTCCCTTCAGATTAGGAATCTATTTTAGAGTTTCTTGATTTTCAGATTCTTTAAATAGAGGAAATAGAATTAAAGATTTTGGCCTCAAATCAGCTAAAGTTAAGTTTCAATTATTAGTGAGGATTATATATATCTTTGAAGCATCTTTTTCATTAAATTAATATTTTACCTTTCCTCCAGGAGCTGAACATATTTCACAGCAATGTTCTGTAATAGTTTGGGCTGTTTCAGTAAATCTCCTTAGCTGAGGCTGGATCTGAACCAGCCATACCCTAGCATTTTAAACATTATATTACAATGCTTTATTAAATTATTTTTTCCATGGCATGAGGGCCGTGGTGGTCTAGTGGTGGAGACATTTGGCTCCCTCTTGGAAGGTTATTTAAAAGACACATAGCTGCTTACTAGTAACAATTGCTAATAGCCTAATATATTTATTGAACTCTCAAAACATGTTACAGGTAATCCACGACGTACAGTCACAATTGAGCCTAACATTTATGTTGCTAAGTGAGACATTTGTTAAGTGAGTTTTGCCCCATTTTATGACCTTTCTTGCCACAGTTGTTATGTGAATTACTGCAGTTGTTAAGTTAGTAACCCTTAAGTGAATCTGATTTCCCCATTGCCTTGGCTTGTCAGAAGATTACAAAACGTGATCACAAGAGCCTGCAACCATCATTAATATGAATCGGTTGCCAAGCGTCTATATTTTAATCACATGACCATGGGGATGCTGCAATGGCCTTAAGTCAGGGGTGGGATCCTACTGGTTTAACAACCGGTTTGCTAAGCAGGTATATTTGTAAAGAAAGAAGCAGACGTTCTGCGAACTCCGGAACAAAAATAATTAACATTTTATTCTACTAAGCTTTCAGAGTTTGCAGAATGTTACTTTATATTTTGCTGCTCATTCACCACCTACTTTGCCCACTTTACTGTTAGGTAGTTTGTCCTTTTCTTTTGTTACTGCATATGCCTGGATAGATCTCAAAGTTTGCATTTCATTTCCTAGCAATGTACTGTGAAATATTTGGGCACAGAATAAACATTCCCCTTCTCAATGTTCTTTTCATAAAGGATTAAACAATACCCAACTTTTATTAAAGTTCTATATTCTTCCCTTTCCGCCTTTGCAAGGAAAGCATTAACTTAACCTCCCAAATAAACCATTCTAACGATTTGATTAATAAGACCATTTTCCTTTCTCAGATAAAAATAAAATAACAATGGAGTAACTCTTAAAATAACTGCATTTCTAACCAACCATCTTAAGTAGCTTTGAACGCTGTCATTGCTCTGCTTTCTTTCCCCCTTCTTCCTATAAATCTTCAGGACATTAATTCATCTTCTTGTCATTTTTTTAAGCGGGGAGAACAGTGCCTGATGTTGCCGCCCCTCTGAATCTTTAACATAGTGCATTCTCTTTTTTGTTGATAAAAGATTTAGCATCCAAATAGTGTGCTCGGAAGGTGAACTCAGAAAAGACGGTGGGGCCATGGTGAAAGAGAACAATAATAGAGAAAAAGCCAACAGTGCTTCCCTATAAAATTAAATTACTCTTAATGTAATACAGCAAGGATGAGTGTTCTTTACAGTCTATTCTCTTTCTCTTTACAATTGGGCAGAAACTGTTGTGGGTATTTTGGGGGCCTGTGCAAAGCCTGAGATTAATGAGATTGTGGGAATGCAGTTGATGCTCTCCTCTCCTATGGGATTAAATTGGGTTTCAGATTAATGAACATCTAGAGATAAATGTAAATGTGGGATGCGGTGGCTCAGTGGCTAAGACGTTGAGCTTGTCGATCGACAGGTCAGCAGTTCAGCGGTTCAAATCCCTAGTGCCATGTAATGGGGTGAGCTCCCATTATTTGTCCCAGCTTCTCCAACCTAGCAGTTCAAAAGCATGTAAAAAATGCAAGTAGAAAAATAGGGACCACCTTTGGTGGGAAGGTAACAGCGTTCCGTGTGCCTTTGGCATTTAGTCATGCCGGTTACATGACCACAGAGATGTCTTCGGACAGCGCTGGCTCTTCGGCTTTGGAACAGAGATGAGCACCGCCCCCTAGAGCCAGGAACGACTAGCACATATATGTGAGGGGAACCTTTACCTTTAGAGGTAAATGTCAAAAACAAGATTATAAATTATATTCTTTGCATTGTATTCTCCACCTTCACTTAGCTCTCCTCTAATCTTCTCAATGAATCCTGACTGTTCTTTGGAAGGGCAGATACTGAAGCTGAAGCTCAAATACTTTGGCCACCTAATGAGAAGAGAGAACTCCTTGGAAAAGACTCTGAGGTTGGGAAAGATGGAAGGCAAAAGGAGAAGGGGAAGACAGAGGGTGAGATGGTTAGGTAGTGTCATTGACACAATGAACATGAATTTGGGCAAACAGGAGATAGTGGTCAATGGGGGGGGTGCGTGCTATGGTCCATGGGGTCCCAAAGAATCAGACTCAATTTTCCAACTGATTAACAAAAAATCTTCTCAAAATGGTTAGCAGCTCCGTAGCTAACTGCTCAAGTCCCAGAGAAACAAAAACCTGATCTGCATAAATTCTGCTCTCGACAGCATTTGGGCCTGAGTAAATCATGCTTGAGCAGGGGGCTGGACTAGAAGACCTCCAAGATCCCTTCCAGATTCCTATTCCATTCCATTCCATTCCATTCCATTCCATTCCATTCCATTCCATTCCATTCCATTCCATTCCATTCTATATCTGTCCTTGCCACTTAGTGGCAAGTTTTTTTTCACACTTGGCTTTATTCAAATCAGATCTGGGTGGAAGGCATGGAGGATTTTTCTATGGATGAAGTATAAGACACCAGTCAGCATTAAGTTATGGTCATGCTTTCCAATTAAGTTTAAAAAAAAAAATCTCCCAGACTTTTTAGAAGGGGTGAAATTGAAAGAACATTGGTCTTAATTAACTCAAGTGCTGGCTGCTTTATCCTAGGGAGGACGTAGAACAGGTAGGCCACCTAGGCACTTCAAGCAAGTAGATAATGCGATTGACTGGTAGGATATGCTCAGCCAAGGATGACATATCAGCTGAGTCAAGGGTTGAAAGCTTGACCTGAAAAACACATCAACAGTTTCTTCTAAGTAACATTGTCTGTGAATATCAGTATACTAACATGCACAGTTATGAACAGCAGATGGTATTTATATGGTGGTGGTTGTTTTTTTTAAAAAAATGATCTACCAGACTCTAGTCTCATTTAATAAAGCATGTGTGGTGTATGTGAATGTGTGTGCCAGCATTTGATTTATTCTCTCAACAAGGAGAACCATATTAATATTAAAATGGTTATCTAATATTTATGACAGACAGACAATTAATAGGCAAGTTTAGAGGGGCATGACATGTGAGTTCTCAAATGCCACCAGATTAATAAAGCCATGACGGTATGAGCTTCAGGGAAGAATCACATATAAATATTTGTCTAGCTTGATTTTTGCCTTCCCCTGCTTACAATTTTTGAGAGATATTCGGAGACTATCCAGAGACTATCATCTCCGAAAATCTCAGCCATTCTGGAGGTAATAGTCCTACTACTTGTAGAGAATACTAGTTGGAACCAAGGTATAAATGGAGTGAAACCAGCCTGTAAAAGTAGCACCCTCAAGCAAAAGGGCCCCCTTCAAGCTTCTCCTTGCTTCCTACTCCTTCAATTAATCTGATCCCATGGGATTTCCATACCTAACTGGCAGTGCCCCATTGAATAGTATCTCTGCCCTTGTGTAAGTCAAGTGGATGGCATTATTCACTAGGTTCTCTGCTGGCCCATTTCCAATGAGATCAGAGCCAAAGTGTTGATGGCAGAGAAATTCAAGGTTTGGATGTTGAATAATTGAATTATTCTCTTTCAGATGTGTTTTGCCTTGTTAGTAGTCATGGGCTACCTTTTTTTGGGTTGTCGTTTAATGGTTGACCCTTTTGCTCCTCTCCTCTTCTCTCCTCTCCTCTCCTCCCCACCCCTCCCCTCTCCCTTCCCCACCCCTCCCCTTCCCTCTCCCCTCCCCTCCCATGCCTTCCCCTAATACAGACCAGGTCTAGAGTTTGAACTGCAAAACTCTCCTCTCCTCTCCTCTCCTCTCCCCTCCCCTCCCTTCCCCTCCTCTCCTCATTTTCTTGTATTTTATGCTATGCTATGTTGTTAGGACCTTGGATTACAATAGATTTATTCATATTACATTATATATACAAGCAGCTAAAATCCAGATAACCATTGGGGCATCAGAGAGGAAGTATTTCCCGTACTTCTTTGCTGCAATGTTTGGTGGTTGTCGGAGTTTTGCAATTCAAACTCTAGACCAGGTCTGTAATAGAAGGCAGACTCGAAGAGTAGTGTAGAACAAGAGTGAGGGATGAATCAATACCTCCTCCTTTACAACACTCATACAGAATGGCAATGTTATGTATTGATACTTTTAAGCAGGAGATTCAAACCTGCATACGTTTCTGATTGGCTGACAGTCCCTCCTGGATTGTATATAAGGAGGACTGCAGCCCCTGAGTTTTTGCTGAAGTCTCACTGTATATTAAAGAGCTGTTGTCACTTGCTTGCTTGTACCTCTCGTTATTCCCGAACCACTTCATTGGCGACGAAGGTGGGATAGAGGCTACAAGAAGCCAACCAGTGAGACCACGAGCTTCAGCTAGGCGACGAGGCGAACCACAGGAGGCATTCCAAACATGTCTGCCTACGTTCCGCCCAAGCCTTTCGATCCGACCCGCGAAAAATGGGTCTCGTACCTAACGAGGTTTCAATGCTCGCTAGAAGCCAGCGACATGCAGGGCCTCTCGGCTAATCGAAAGAGAGCCCTATTCCTAAGCCACTGCGGACCGGACGTGTTCGAGATGGCCGAGTCACTGTGTGAGCCAACGCCGGTTCAAACAGTCTCCTGGGACACCCTGATGGCAACTCTCCGGGCTCACTACGCTCCCGTCCCCTCCAAGTTCGTGTAGCGATACCAACTGAGGCAGCGCGTTCAACGAGAGGGAGAGCCGGTCAGCGCGTACATGGCCAGCCTGAGAAAAGCCGCAACCCATTGCGACTACAGAGACTTGGACGATGCGTTGCTTGAGCAACTGATCTGTGGTGTTCGGGACATTAGGCTGCAACGGTGTCTGCTCGCCAAGCCTGATTTGACGCTTGCCGGAGCCCTAGACGAGGCCAGGGCTCACGAAGCCTCCACAAAGGCCGCTGAAACGCTGCAGCGTCCGCTGACCAGCAAAGACAGCCCCAAGTCTGCCCCGGTGCACAGAGAAGACGCCGGATCCAGCTCGGAGTCCGAGTCGGATGAGGATGTCTTCCGAACGGAGCACCAGAGAAAAGACACTGGCAGCCCCCGGCGAAGCTGTCCCAGCTGTGGCGGGCACCATGATAGACTGTCCTGCAAATACAGAGAGGCTATTTGCAGGCGCTGCGAGAAGAAAGGGCACTTGGCGCGAGTCTGCAGAGCCATTCTGCCCAGAAGACACAAACCACGTGAGCGCCGCAGCCAACCGGAATCAGCACGCCAGAAGCAGCCAACGAGAGAAGGCAGCGCGAAAAAACGGCGCGAATTTGAACCGCGAGATGGCCGCAGCATACACATCGACCAGGCCAGCACGGCAATCGAAGACAAGGTCAGCACGGTGGTCGAGATCAACGGAAAGCCGTGCTCAATGGAGATCGACACCGGATCAGCTCTCTCCATAATGTCGTGGACGACCCTAAAGACCCTCCTGCCGTCGTTCCGGAAGGATCAACTCTCCAAGCAGAGACTACGCATCCTAGACTACCAGGGGAACCGAGTCCCCCTCGAAGGCGTGGGCACGTTCCGGGTCACCTACGGAGACTACGAAAGAGACCTGCCGCTGACCATCGTCACGAAGCAGCTTCCTAGCCTCCTGGGCATGGGGTGGTTCCGAGCCCTTGGCATGGGCTTCACCTGCGTCCACCTGATGTCCAGATCAACCCTGAAAGTCAGCCTCCTGTCCGAGTTCCAAGACGTCTTCGGGGACACGTTGGGCAAGTATGTGGGGACCCCTATTTCACTAAACTTAGACCCCAACGTAGCCCAAGTAAGACTGAAGGCCAGACGAGTACCGTTCGCATTGAAACCGAAGATCGATGCGGAACTAGACAAGTTGATTAAGCAAGGGGTGTTGGTTCCCGTTGACCATGCTAAGTGGGAGACCCCCATAGTGACCCCAGTTAAATCCGACGGCTCAATAAGAATTTGCGCCGACTACAAGTGCACGATCAACAAGGCTTTGCAGCCGAGCGCCTATCCGGTGCCGATCGTGCACCATCTACTACACTCCCTGGGGCCCGGAAAAATTTTTGCCAAATTAGACCTGGCCCAAGCCTACCAACAGTTACCAGTCGACGACGCCACGGCAGAGGCACAAACGATCGTAACTCATAGGGGTGCATTTAAATGCACCAGGCTCCAGTTTGGGGTGAGCGTCGCACCCGGTTTATTTCAAAGCACCATGGAGCGCCTATTGCAAGGACTCCCGGGAGTGGTGCCCTATTTCGATGACGTCTTAGTCAGCGCTCAGGACGAAAACCAGCTGGGGGACAGGGTACGGAACGTCCTGTCTAGGTTCAGAGAAGCGGGACTAAGACTCAAAAGGAACAAGTGTAGGATAGCTGTTCCCTCTGTGGAATTCTTGGGGTACAGGGTGGACGGCACAGGCATCCACCCTACCGAGAGCAAGGTGAGAGCTATTAAGAGCGCACCAGCCCCCAAATCCAAAGCAGAGCTCCAAGCCTTCCTTGGACTGCTCAATTTTTACTCCATGTTCCTAAAAGATAAAGCCACAGTTGCAGATCCCCTTCACAAGCTTTTGGGAAAGAACGTACCATGGGTCTGGGGGAAACCGCAAGCAGCCGCTTTTGAGGCAGTGAAAAGACTCCTATCCGAGGACAGCTTCCTGATACAATACAATGCAGAGCTGCCGCTCGTCTTAGTCTGTGACGCCTCCCCCGTAGGAGTTGGTGCCATCCTAGGCCATAGACTGCCGAACGGCCTAGAGGCGCCCATTGCTTTCTATTCCCGAACTCTGTCCAGCACAGAACGAAACTATAGCCAATTGGACAGAGAGGCTCTGGCTGCGGTTGCGGGGGTTAAGAAGTTCCACGAATACCTCTATGGCCGAAAATTCGAACTTGTGACTGACCATAGACCGTTGCTAGGACTGCTAGCAGGCGACAGGCCAACCCCCGCTGCCCTCTCCCCCCGTTTGACTAGATGGGCGATTTTTTTGTCGGCCTACTCGTACCAGCTCGTCCATCGACCTGGGCGGACCCTGGGTCATGCGGATGCCCTTAGCCGTTGCCCCCTTCCCGACCTGCTGGACAACCCAACGCCGGAAGCCTCCGTCCTTTTGTTGGACACGTTAACTTTGGGGCCCATCTCCTCCGGCGAGGTGGCGAAAGCATCAAATAGAGACCCAGTTATCCAGACTGTTATGGGTTGGGTTTTGAAAGGGTGGCCGGACAAGGTGGTCGGGGAGGAGTACCAAGGGTTTGCCAACAAACGAAATGAACTGTTTATGCAAGGGGGGTGCTTACTGTGGGGTGACAGAGTGGTAATTCCTACGAAACTACGGGATAGGGTTTTGGAGTTACTGCACGAAGGGCACCCGGGCATCGTTAGGATGAAGTGTTTAGCCCGCAGCTATGTCTGGTGGCCCAACATGGACCAGGTCATTTCCGAGTGGGTGGGGAAGTGCAGACCCTGCCAGGAGTCTCGCCCCGATCCCCCAGTAGCGCCCATCCGAGAGTGGGAGAAACCAAAAGGCCCATGGGGGAGGATCCACATTGATTTTGCCGGCCCGTTCCATGGCCAAACGTTTTTAATAGTTGTGGATGCCTACTCAAAATGGCTAGAAATTATATTGATGCCATCTACAACGGCCGAAGCCGTTATCAAGGTCCTAAGGAAGTTGTTTGCTACCCACGGCCTGCCGGATACCTTGGTATCGGACAACCGGCCTCAATTTACAGCAACCCTTTTTGAAAGTTACTTGGCCGGCCTGGGAATCCGCCATGCCCTATCAGCTCCATTTCACCCGGCTTCCAACGGATTGGCTGAACGTTTTGTCAGGACAGCTAAGGAAGCACTGTCCAGATTAGACAATGGGGACTGGCAGGCCAGGATAGATCAATTCCTAGCGGTTCAGCATGCATCACCATGCACAGCAACAGGGAGAAGCCCAGCAGAGCTCCTCATGGGGAGGAAGCTCCGGTGCGTGTTAGACAGGCTTCACCCTAACTACTCGCACGAAAACTTTAAGGGAGAGACCTGTGGCCTAAGGCAGTTTCAGGTTGGGTCCCCGGTGTTCGCGCGCAATTATGCCAGCGGTCCTCTATGGGTTGCAGGAACCATAGTGGGAATAACTGGCCCAAAATCGTACACGGTGGACGTTGGGGTAGATAGACTCTGGAAGCGCCACATAGACCAGCTTAGGAAAAGGGTGGTAGGCGAGGCGAATATTAACTTAGACATCTCCGAGCCTAACTCTGACCACTTCTCCAAAACAGCTAACTCAAGCCCGGGGTCGCGAGAATACTTAGCTGACAAGCCCTGGTTCCAGCGCCGCCCCAGCGAGTCGCCACTCCCAGCCGGGGATAACCACGCCCCGGACAAAATCCAGGAGGTTCCATTGGCGGAGCCGGGAGAGACAAAGAGTCCCTCCGACCAGCTCGACGCCCCACCCGACTCTGAACTGCGCAGGTCAACAAGGGCGAGAACTCGTCCTAAGCACCTGCGAGATTTTGTCTGTACATATGTTAATTTTTGAGTATTAGTGCCTTCTGGGAAGGGAGGGGTGTTATGTATTGATACTTTTAAGCGGGAGATTCAAACCTGCATACGTTTCTGATTGGCTGACAGTTCCTCCTGGATTGTATATAAGGAGGACTGCAGCCCCTGAGTTTTTGCTGAAGTCTCACTGTATATTAAAGAGCTGTTGTCACTTGCTTGCTTGTACCTCTCGTTATTCCCGAACCACTTCAGGCAACATATCATATCAACATTTTTGCAGCCCTAAGACTTTCTGGTAATTGAGTGGAAGACATATATTGAAGATAGGGCGTGTGAATGTTGCACACATGTATGGCTGTAGGTTAGTGCCTGAGCTCTCACCATCTGAGAAATTTGCCTTGGGTCTCAAGTAGGATACCTTTCCCCTTAGAGAAAATATACTTTAGGTATCTCGCAAGCCAGTTCTCATGATGTTTTAAAGGAGTTTCTAGCCTGGCTTGTTAACCTATAATTATGGTTTGTAAGCTATGGTTTGTGGATTAGTGCAGACAGATATAATTGTGACTTAGTCAATGATCCATGATTTACACAGTGATGGCTTAATAATGAACAGGCGAGCTCTCTGATTCTGCAATACAAAGCAATGAATTTGGAAGTTCCCAATTCAGGCCACAAACTACGAGTTGCAGTGATGGGATTCAAAAATTTTTACTACCAGTTCTGTGGGCATGGCTTGGTGGGTGTGGCTTGGTGGGGCAGGGGCAGGGGAAGGATACTGTAAAATCTCCATTCCCATCCCACTCCAGGGAAAAGATACTGTAAAATCTCCATTCCATCCCCACTCCAGGGGAAGGTTACTGCAAAATCCCCATATCCTCCCGATCAGCTGGGACTCGGGAGGCAGAGAATAGATGGGGATGGCCAGTCATAGGTGGTATTTACCAGTTCTCCAAACTATTCAAAATTTCCGCTACCGGTTCTCCAGAACTGGTCAGAACCTGCTATATATCACCTCTGACAAATTGGTATCAGTAAATCTGAACTGAACAGTTCAGTTCGGATAAGAAACAGTTCAGTTTCTTATCTGAAATCTTCAAGGCTTAAAGACTGCCATGATGCAGAATGTAAAGCTACAGTGCCAAGCATCAATAACCATTGTAATTGTATTATGTAAGAAGAACCCCAAACGGTTCACACTCAAATTAAAGCTGTTGATTTCCCAAGTTGCGGAAATACAAAATTTGGAATGACGTGGAATTTGGCTTTCTAAAATGCCATTACAATTTTTTTTTATTAAAAAAGCCTTGATCAATCAAAGCAATGTGAACATTTCATTACTGAATGAATCACTCTTTAATGATCTTCTTCTCAACCTTTAACCACATGTGGTGGCTGAGGGACCACACAGATCTTGTGTTTACTTACCAGGCTGCTAGACTGTTGATAATGGTTGAAGTGCTTTCCATATACTGTAAATCTAGCAGCTTTCTCTCTCCTCTCTCTAGCATGTTAAAGCATTTCTAGCCCTTCCAAATAATAAATATTAATACTCCTGGATGCCTAGCCAGCTATTACTTTCATATCCTTTTATGTTTCTTTTATTATTAGATAATGGTTCTGTATAAATAAAATGCCAAAGTATTTTATAGCTACAGTTGTAACTACGTTTGAATACAATTATTGATTGCAATGCATAAGTAAAATTCACACCTAGCGTTATTCTCAGTGGCCTGACTCATACAAAGTCATAGTGAGATTGGGTTGGTTTTGGTTTACTGCAGCTGTATGAACCTTGATGTTGTAGTTTGATAAGCGTGATTTATGGCTTAATATGTTCCATGTTTCAGACAGTAAATCATGCGATAATGCAATGTGTGAAATCAATCAAAAAGGAAAGGAGAAAGAAAAGAGAGAGAAAAAAGAGGAAAAGACAAGAATAACTCAAAGATCCCTCTTTCTTGCTTTCTTAGAGAATTTGTGAATAGCTTGCGCTGAAGGAGGAATCAAAAAAGTGAAGAAGATGGCCACAATCAAAGACCCACCTTTTTATGTGTCTCATAGGCATGATACATATTAAAAAGTGGTGAATTTTTAATCACACAGAGGTGGGTTTCAGCAGGTTCTGACCAGTTCTGGAGAACCGGTAGCGGAAATTTTGAGTAGTTCAGAGAACCGGTAGTAAAAATTCTGACTGGCCCCGCCCCCACCTATTCTCTGCCTCCCAAGTCCCAGCTGATCAGGAGGAAATGGGAATTTTGCAGTAACCTTCTCCTGGAATGGGGTGGGAATGGAGATTTTACAGTATTCTTTCCCTGCCATGTCCACCAAGCCATGCCCACTAAGTCATGCCATGCCCACCAAGCCACACTCACAGAACCGGTAGTAAAAAATTTTGAAACCCGCCACTGAATCTCACAATTACTGCAGTCATCTTGACTTCTTGGACCATATATGGAAACTTTATGACTCTGATCCCACAACGTGAGCAACTCAGCCCTCCTGAAATGATGCCCACCGTGATCTGTGGGGTTGGGTTGCCACATCATTTTTACAGGTTTCCCAGCTTCTGCAAGGAGGGTGGAATTGTTATTACTTCCTCCCCACCTCTTTTTTTGAGGGGAGGGGGTCTTACCTTTCATATGCTTTTATACATTTTTATTCTTCCATTCTTCTCTGATATGGCCAAGGAAATTTTTAAAAAAACAACAGACTTCATTTTTTATATAATTTTATTAAAACTGGTTTAAAAGTAGGCAAAAACTAATATAAATCAGTATAAATTGAGAAAAAGAAAAGGAAGAGATCAAAGAAAAAGCTAAAAGTGCAAGAAAGGAAAAATGTAAAAAGAAAAGAAGGAAGAAAAGCTACAAAGTAGCAGCTTCCAATAATCTCCTTTGCAGCAGTTAGAAACATAAATTTACCTCTTACTCCATGCTTACAACATAATTCTCTTTTTTCTATAATCTATTATGTCTAATTATCAAAACCATAAATCATAAATTCATTTTTTCCTGGCACTCTATAAAAGGGTTTCCACAGAAATAAACAGATATTTTTCTCTGATCAAAGAAGTCAATTGAGCTATCTTTGCAAGTTCCATCATCTTCACCAATCATTTCCCCATTGTGCGTACTGCCGAATCTTTCCCCCTTTGTGCATATAATAATCCTGCTGCGGTTATCATGGATAAAACAACATTCTATGACCTTTTTCCAACTGTTTGTTCATTAATCCCAAAAGAAAAGAAAACTCTGGTTTCAATTGTAGGTTAATATTTAAAATCTCTGAATCAATGTATGTATTTGAATCCAGAATTTTCTAGCTTTTTTACATGCCCACCAAACATGATAAAAAGTTCCTTCTTGTAGCTCACAATCCTCATGAATAGAACTTTGAAAAATTATTTTCAGTCTATCAGCTGAAATGGTTGTGAATGACTTGTAGTCATTATTCGATAATGATATCAGCGTAGAGCTTCTTGTTAAAGTCAAATCTTGTCTCTCTTTAAGTCTTAGTGCTTTATTGGCCTCTTTCCAATTCTCTGGCACTTTTTCCTCTCTGTGGGATACAATTCATTCATATAACAATTAAGGAAGTTTCTGAAGTTATGAAAAAAAAATATTAAACTAGGAAAGGTGTCTAGACCAGATGGATTATCAGGTTCTTATTACAAATGTTTTGAGGATGAACTTTTACCGTCCTTACAAAAAAATCAGATTGAAAATGGAAGCTGAGAAATGTTAGTAATCAGGCATGTGGTCCTTTAAAAATATTGTAATGAGAAGTTGCCCTGTCATGCTGAGAATGTGAAGACAAGTATGCTTAGGAGATAAAGAAAGTCTTCTGTAATGTAAGATAATTATTGTAATAGACAAAACTGTGTTTTATCAGCTTCCTTGACACTCTGAAGTGGTTTTTACCTTGTCATTTTCTGATGTTAATAATATGATTTATCAGGATATGAAAGCACTATGTATTTAAGATCAAGTACCTAGTGTTAAAAAATATTTTAAGTTTGAATAATACAGAGGTGGATTTCTGCACACTAAAATATGTATTATTACTGGGAGTGTGGCAGATTTTTGCAGATCTAGGTGCATGCAAATGCATTATTTGGAATACATTTTTTATGATTACACAACTGTAAAAACCAGAGCTGGAATTCACTTTTGTGATGTTGCAACTGGTCCAACCAAACTATATTCCTCAAATTGCCTTCTTGTCAAGACAATTATAGCAGCCAAAATGCATTGGTTGCATTTTAGGTTTATACGGCTGGCATAAGTTTTAACAATTCTGATATCCCTGAGTGAGACTATATATTTTAGCAATATATTTTATGTTTAGGAAAATAGCCTAATTTGAATTTCTTTATGAGTCTCATTCAACAACTACTTTGGTGCCTTCGCTTTTATTACAATTTGAGGGTGAAATTGATATAATAAAAGAATTATACACACACACACACACACACACACACACACACACACACACAGAGGGAGAGGGACAGAGGGAGGGAGGGAGAGAGAGAGGCAGACATATTAAGTGCTCTTGTTAATGCTATTCAGAATTTGAATTCTGCACAATCAGAATGCATGAATTGATCCTGCTCTTTGCATCATACCCTAGCTACCTGGTATTCTGTCTTCTATATGTTTGGCATGGTTGGACTACATTGAAAGTCTTGGTGGAGCAGCAGACTAAAGTACTGTTAAGTAGCACCAGCTGTCTGCAATTACTGCAAGTTCAATCTCACCAGGCTCAAGGTTGACTCAGCCTTCCATCCTTTCAAGGTAGGTAAAATTAGGACCCAGATTGTGGGGGCAATAAGATGACTTTATATAAAAAAAGAACACCGCTTAAGGGCCCCCCGAAAGCTCTACTAAGCAGGTATATACAAAAGTATGAAGGCTATTGCTTAACGCATTGTAAGCCGCCCTGAGTCTCTGGAGAAGGGCGGCATATAAATTGAACCCATAAATAAATAAATAAATAAATTGAAGACTAAAGTTGCATTGGATATTTGTGTAAATATTCCTATGCACCTTAGAATTCTGGAAAATGAAGGTAACACACTGAGTCTATGTACCAGTTCAAAAGAAAAAAGCTTTCTTCAGAAGAAGATGCACTTTCAGGTTGCTGGTCTCTACAGAAATCGTTAACTAAGATGCAATGGCAGAACAAGACCAATGGGAAAGACCATTTTCCCACTTTCATAGTTCTAGTGTAAATAAGACCATATATTTTCCCAATACAGCATTTTTAAGACCAGAATTACAAGGCAATGGTACATTATGTTCTGATGTTATTCCTTTATTACTGTAGTGGCTTTATTACTCTAGTGTACTGTAGGACTATAAAATAAACTCATAGGTTCTGTCAGTCTTGTATCAACTGCTGCCTTCATATCCATCCTTGGGAATAGTAGAACCTGGCAATATTCAAAGGTTTGAAATAGTCATAAACATTTTAGATTACTGATAAAGGAGAACATTTGTCTCTTGAAATGAGAGATCCTTGGTACTCTCCAAGATTGATTGTTTTCTTGTCAACATTTCATTACCCAAACTAGGTAACATCATTAGTGCTGCACTGCTGTGCTGAGGTTGCTACCTAGTTTGGTAATGAAACATCTGCAAGAAAGCAATCAAGCTCAGAGAGCACCAAGGACCCCTTAGTTCAGATACTATAACCATCAGTATTTATACAGTGCTGTCACAAATATATCCAATACTACTGCAAGTGAAATTTCATTTGTCACGTAATTTTGGACTTGCAGAATAGGGGCTGAAATGATTGAGTTACCACCTATGATTAACAACGTATTTACGGTATATGTGAGACACTGAAAAAAACAAAAAACAAAAAGATTATAGATGTATCTAAAGTGGCAAATTTTTAAGTGTAATTTCAAACAATAAATGCTTATTAACTCCCCATCAGGCCACTGGCAATTTCAAATTGCTTGGTATTGAACAGTACGTTCATTGCATTCAATATTTATACTTTCTCCAATAGGAAATGTGATTATTAGCCCCTTCTGCAAATGAATAAAGATCTTCCCTTCTCATCCAGTTTTCACAAGGGTTGGAGTAGCTTGGGAATTTCAGTTCTAAAATATGTCACCAAAGAATGTCACCAAAAGCCAAAAACATTATACCAAGTGTGCTGTATGTACGATCACATACAATGATCACATAATCAATGATTTTGTGAAGTTTAGCATGTAAAGATCTAAAATGTTCTTGTTCATCTTAAATAGTATCCTTTCAAACCACCTATTTTTTTAAAAAAAAATCCACTCAAATCTTTGAGTTCAAGAGTCGTGCTTGGACACAGATTTCTCATGCAAGTCAAAAGCAGCATAGGGCTTGGACCTGTGTGTAGTTCTTATTGTGGTCATCTCCTGTTGAGCAGATGTTAAACAGAGATTCATTCATTCATTCTTTGGTGGTATTTTAAACTTGTAGTGATAACCCCAGTGTCCAGCTGGCCTGCTTTTCCTATTGCAATAAAAAGTGCTCTAATGGCCCACAGCAGTACAACATGCCAAGAGATGCTCAGATGAGATAAAGTTGGATCTTTGTTATCTCTTTGGCTTGGTAAATTTGAAAATTTAATTGTTTTTCAATGTTTAAATAGAGGAAGTTATATTCGCAAGTTATTTATGAAACATTTAAGTGAGTATCAGGATTTCCCTACAAGTACAGCTGAGTAGAAAACCCTGATTCCAGTTATCTTTTTCTTTATTACCCTATTTTCTTTTTTTCCCGTGCTTTTGAACCCCTCATCCCCAAGAGTCCTCATTGCTAACTTGAGAGACTGTGAAGTCCCTCCCTAATGTACTCAACCCTCAAGAGATCAAACAGGAAGTTGACAGAGCAGAGTAGGCTACACTTGATGGATGAATGTGTGTACATAAATCACTTCCTCAAAGAGAAATTGTTCCAACTCACTCACTGGCAATGAACTGCAAAGGACACACACCATCGCCCGAAAAAAGGCTTTCCAAATGAGAAAAAAATAGATTAAGTTTCTGAAAATTGTCAAGTTTAAAAAAATGTATGTTACAGTAGCTGAATGAGGAAGCAACTGGCTGAGATATTCTTTACTGCACCCTAAGCTACTGGGTTTCCATTCTGTTCCTGTCTGTTTCTTTTTAATCCCAAAATTCTAAACTGGGTGGCAATGGAGATGGGTTCGGTGGTGAAATCCAATTTCTTTTTACTACCGGTTCTGTGGACGTGGCTTGGTGGGTGTGGTGTGGCTTGGTGGGCATGGCAGGGGAAGGATATTGCAAAATCTCCATTCCCATCCCACTCTGGGGCCAACCAGAAGTGGTATTTGCCGGTTCTGAACTACTCAAAATTTCCACTACTGGTTCTCCAGAACCTGTCAGAACCTGCTGGATTTCACCCCTGGATGGGTTGGTGCTAAATCTGGACAATGGCCACCAGTGGAACTGAACACCTATTCCCCTACTTATTGCCTTCCCCATCCTGACAAGAAAGGCAAGCTTCCCTGCCTGGCTCCTGGGTGAAAGGTCTACCAATGCTTGCCTTTTCCTTTAAGGAATAGTCCTCTTCTCACTAATTATTATTAATTTCCTTTGCTTCCTCAGATATTTACATGCTTGGATGCCTTCACACCTGATTCCCACATAAACTGTTTTGATACTAAGACCCTTTTCATTAAATATGCTCATTGCTCTGATGCTGTAGCAATCAAATTAAAGGAACAGGTTGTCCTTTGAGCCCGATACCTTTATATACATCCAAGAAAGCTTTGTAGCATGGAAAACTGATAGTTCAACTTCATTGAAACAAGGCAACAAGGTTCCTACATTGAAATTTAAATATATATATTTTTTGGAAAAATAAAGGAATGGGAAGGGAAGTACTGTGGACAGGCAGTGAGAAAGCACCCTTCACCCACCTTGGCAAAAAAAAATCAAAAGGATGATCAGTGAGAGATATAAGGGTTGAAGGTAGCAAGAATGTGAGAGCCTCTTCCGATTCTAAAACTGAGGATAGTTCATTGACTCAATCGACCATTGTTGGGTCAATAATTTTTTGTTTAAAAAAAAAAAACACCTTGTCACCCGGTGGTGAAATCCAATTTTTTTACTACCAGTTCTGTGGGCGTGGCTTGGTGAGCCTTGCAGGGGAAGGATACTGCAAAATCTCCATTCCCTCCCCACTCCAGGGAAAAGGATATTGCAAAATCTCCATTCCCACCCCAATCTGGGGCCAGCCAGAGGTGGTATTTGCCGGTTCTCCAAACTACTCAAAATTTCTGCTACCGGTTCTCTAGAACCTGTCAGAATCTGCTGGATTTCACCCCTGCTGTGACCAGCAAAGAACATAGCAACCTGGACCAAATGTCCGTCCAGGGCAAGAGCCAGTAACTGGAGAGAAGGGCATGCCAGCCACAGCAGCCAATGGTGGTAGAACAGAACAAAGTGGTAGAGATCGTCTACTTGAAGACCCAACTTGACTTGGGTCGAACAGTTTTGAATGGAAAACATGGGCAGAGGCTTCATTTGCAAATAGCCTGCAAGAGAGTGGTGTTGTAAGGATGATGGGTCAAGCAGAAAGTGGGAATCTGCCCTGAGAATTATACATCTATTGGTACACAGACCAATAGTGAGTCACTCTATCGGGAAGATGGGCGGTCTCTAAATATGCTATATAAACAAACAGTCCGACAGACAGACAAGCAGGCGAAATATACTAATGTTACTTGTTCACCTTGATATAGCAAAAATTTATTTTAAGGTTTGTTCGACATAGAAAGATTTTGTTTGTGTGACTATAAACAAGGGATATGCATCAGTATCATCCCAAATGAGGAAGGTTTATTTGGTGGATAGTGAAATATGGATTTGAGATGAACAAATGAAAGGAAGCCCCCCAACATAAAATAAGCAACAGTACAAAATAAAATACAATCACTTCCATTTCCCTGAAGTTTTCCATTTCTCCTCCCTCTGTCCCAATTACTGTATTTTTCGGAGTATAAGACATTCCGGACTATAAGACGCACCTACCTGTTTTGGTGAGGAAAACAAGAAAAAGAAATCTGCCTCTGCCTCCCAGCAATTTTGCCTCGTTGCAGCAACCAGCAAACAGCCTGTTTTACTTTCATTTTTGTTTTCAGCATAGCTTGATTAGCACAAGAAAAAAATAATCTGCTCCCAGCAATTTACCTCCTTGCAGCAAGCAGAAGAGGCCCACGCAAAACAGCTGAGAGCAAAACAGCTGAGAGTCAGGAGGCCGATCCAATCAACTTATGCTAATTAGGTTGTGCTGAAGCGGAAAGTAGCTGTTTCTTCTTGCTGCTTGCTGCAAGGAGGTAAACTGCTGGGAGGCAGAGGCCAAAGGGTGGGGGCCAGTGGGTGGGTGGGGCTACATTCAGTGTATAAGATGCTCCTAAATTTTCACGCACTTTTAAGGGGGAAACGGTGTGTCTTATACACTGAAAAATACAGTACCTAAAGTCTTTGCCTTTACTTGTAATTAGACCAGTCATTCCAATTCTACTATTTCTTAGCTGGCTACTCCCATATTCATTATGCTACAAAGGATAGCTGAGCCAAAGAGAGAAATCCAATTAAAAGGAGGGCATTGCTAGCTCTCCCATTAGGGGAAATGATTGGTATGTGTGGCATATCCCCACTAAGGTAACTTGTTGCCTTAAGCAGCAACAGAGGACCTTGTTCTGTTGCCAATACTGAAGGACAATGCAGGTGCCCTTCCATTTGACACCTGTCCTAGAATGAGAATGTCAGGTTCCAGAAGGGTGCTTTGAAATAAGACTCCAAGCAACTGGGTTCCTAGTTGTAGAAATCTTTATCAAGCCCTCTGTCACGTTTCAAGAATCACCAACTTTCCAAGTGAGATATTGTCAGCGCTTTTACGCAGTGCTCCCCATCACCATTTTAAAGGCTCCCGAGCTCCACCCGTGACTTGGCCCTGCCCCTATCTCATATTTCTTCTACAGTTAACCCACATCTGACCAAGCAAGCCAACCTACAACCTACATTAAACCTAGCCTGCTTTAACTCCGCTTTTCCTCTCGGCTCATCAGACCAGCTGAGGCTTGGCTTGGCTTGGCTTGCCTTTGTGCAGGCAAGGCCCCGAACTTCAGCTGTTTCTGGGACCTGCCTCTCAGTTGTGCAGCATCGGCACAGGTTTTGGTGGTGATCACAGCGGCGGCAGCAGGCTCTGACGCCTAGGCTGGGCAACCTAATGTACTTCTGAGCGTCGCCAGGTCAGCTCCCCGGTCCTGCTTGAATGACAGCCCCAAGCTGCAAGGCGCGGCATAGTGGGGCTGACAGAGACTATTCTCTTATTTTGTTCTAGGCAGCAAAATGTCTTGGACTAGCCTGAGGGGAGAAGGCAAAGGAAGGGAAGCAGGGGGAGAAAGCCTGTAATTATAGAAGCTCCCATATCCTTAAATATTATTCATAACCTGCAAGTGACTGCCTGTTGAGGGTTAGATTGGAAGGAAATACCTTGCAGAGCATGTTGATTCTTCTCTCTGATCCTTATGCATTCAGCAATGGGGATTTATATATTTGGTGCCATTTCAACGTTTGGGTGAGGTATGCTCCTTTTCCATTTGAGTACAACTCTCTGCACACCAAGTATGGATTTTCAATTCAGTTTCTTTTCAGGGCATCTAGAACACAGAGGGGAGAGCCAGTTTGGTACCGTTGGTAGTAACACAAAAACTGGGAGAAAATGAATTCCAGTCCTGCTTTAAGCACAAAGCCAACTGGGTAAACTTGGGCCAGTCCCTCTCTCTCAGCCTTTGGAGGAATGCAAAGGACTACTTCCAGAAATAATCCAGGAATAATTCAGGCAGTTGCTAACTTGAAGGCGTGCGGGTGCACACACACACACACACACACACACACACACACACACACACAAAATACCAAGACTAATTTAATGAAAAAAAGGACTAGGTGTGACATGATAGCAGTGTTACAATATCTAAGGGGCTGCCACAAGAAGAGGGAGTCAACCTATTCTCCAAAGCACCAGAAGACAAAACAAGAAACAATGGATGGAAACTAATCAAGGAGAGAAGCACCCTAGAACTAAGGAGAAATTTCCTGATAATGAGAACAATTAATCAGTGGAACAGCTCGCCTCCAGAAGTTGTGGGTGCTCCAACACTGGAGGTTTTTAAGAAGAGATTGGACAACCATTTGTCTCAAATGGTTTAGGGTTTCCTGCTTGAGCAGGGGGTTGTATTAGAACAGGGATGTCAGACTCAAGGTCCGGGGGCCGGATCTGGCCAGCGGGGTCCTTAGATCTGGCCCCATCCTGGAAACATCAGAGGATTGGCCTGCGGTGCCTCTGCCAGCAAAAATGGAGCTCACAAGGGCCATGGGTGGCCCTCTTGAGCTCTATTTTCATGACAGATGGTTGCAGGAAGCCCTCTTGAGCTCTATTTTATAGAGCCCTTTTGAGCTCTATTTTCATGACAGATGGTTGCAGGAAGCCATCACAGCCAAAAACAGAGCTCGGAAGCCTGTTTTTGCTAGCAGAGCACTTGGGCTACCACAGGCATCCCTGACATGAGTGACATCAGCTGGCCATGCCCACCCTGGCCATGCCCTACGGCCCCCCAAGATCAAACACAACCCTGATGCGGCCCTGAATGAAATCGAGTTTGACACCCCTGGACTAGAACATTTCCAAGATCACTTCCAAATTAACATAATGATGGTTGATTTAGGTTTAACCCATGTATTGTATGCAGGCTTGTTTCCTAGATAATACCACCCTTAGCTGAAAAGTGTTTGAAGACTTCCTATCATTATATTTGCATCTGCTTGATTTCTACACTTTTCTTAAATTTAAATCACGATTTTTGAAGATATACAATTACTTGGACCTGGTTCCACAAGAAGTTTCTCCAGGCTAATAACCTACTCTCCCTCCCTCTCTTTCCCTCCCTCCCTCTCTCCCTCCCCCCTCTCTCCCTCCCCCCTCTCTCACTTTTCTATGTTCCATTTCTGGCAGCTGCTTCCCCTCTCCACTATATTCAGCCCCCAGGTCTATAATGAAAATGCTGACAGATCCCTCCTCACGGCGGCATTAGCAAAGGCTGTTCTAATAAAGTGTATCTTTCAGTATGGATGTACACAATAAATTGCTATTCAAAGCTGAAGCCATGTCATTTCCTTCCCGAAACAGCAGAGAACATAAGAATGTCTTTGTGCTTCAGACAAGCAGTGATTTGGCTTAGTTCATTGTGTGGATAAGTAAAAAATCTTTAGTCAGCCTCCTGCTTTTTCCTTCTTAGTCTTAATGCCAACAGTTGTTGCAGCTTTGAAGATTTCAGTCCAGAAGTTCAGAAGAGTCAATCCAGAGTGCTACATATTTCTCACACTTGATCAAATTGAAGCTTCTAGAATTTTTTTTAAAAAATGTATCAGACAATAGCACAAAATTATTGGACAAAGGCCTGCACAAAAGCACATATTACATATGGCATTTGTTGAGAGAGTTAATTCTTCAAATGCCTACTTTGGTAACAGAAACAATCAAAACAAAAATACATTTAGAACCATGTAATATCTTGCTGGAGGCCAGGCTGGTATGTTTTTGATTATAATGTTTCTGACCCTCACCTCAAAGCCCTTTTGTGAAATGCCTTTATTCTAGATAACCTACTGACTAGCAAATGATCTAGGAGATTTCACAGCACATAAATTAATAGCTAATACAGTTTCCAAATTCAGACTCCATAATTAGAAAACCAGTTATACAATGTTCAATTGATAGCAGCACCTATCAAAACATTAATAAACATAATTAAAATTAGATTATATGGAAAACCATTTTACAATTATTTCAGCACAATTGCTCCAAACGTTAAGACTGAAATTACTTTTATGATGAAAGATAAGTATAAAAATTTCTTATTTTTTTTGGACTGATTCCCTTTCCTTCCAGGAAAATAATAGGTTTCTATAATTCTTTTATAGCGAGTACTGTTATCACATATATGATAACAAACTTATTTCAAAATAGTCTCATTAAATTGAATACGAGAATAAATGGATAGGGAATTCTTATATATAACCATAACTACCAATGTCATTATGTACTTTTCTTCTAGGGTAAGCTGTTTATCCATCTAGTTAATTTCCTTTCTTTCTTTCTTTCTTTCTTTCTTTCTTTCTTTCTTTCTTTCTTTCTTTCTTTCTTTCTTTCTCTTTCCTTCCCCCTTCCTTCCTTCCTTCCTTCCTTCCTTCCTTCCTTCCTTCCTTCCTTCCTTCCTTCCTTCTTCTTTTAGCAATACCATTCTGGATTTCATAGAGATATAACTCCTAGAACTATTTAGAAATGCCAAGGATTGATCCTGAGAACTTTAGCATTTAATATATATGCTGTACCATTCGGATGCATTCCTTTACTCAATGTAACATAGTAAAATTCTGCAGGAGGGTTGGAGGGTACATGGGTCTATCATCCTAACTGCCTGATAACAATACTGCTTGTTTAGTGGCCATTCACAGTTACATTGGTGATAAAAAAGTAACTTTATCACCAATCTTCCCATTGTGACCTTCACAGTAAAGCAAAGGACATCTGAAATAGGATTATAAGCATTGTCACATTTTCATTTAGCAACTACTTTACTTAACAACTGAGTTGTAGGTCCGAATTGTGTTCATTAAACGAGGTGTCCGGGTTCCAAGTAACAACCCCAACGAAAAAAAACTCTGAGGCTTGGATCTCCTCAAAGTTCCATTTTATTAGAGATGTCATATTGGCACATCTGGGAAAACCCGAATCTGAAAGTTTCCAGGTTTTCTCCACCCAAATGAAAGTTCAAGTCCCTGCCTAGCACCCTCATGTCCATCAAAAAGTCCAATCATCCACCATCCAAACTGAAGACACCTCCCAGTCATCCGACTCCAGGTGCCAGGGCAATGCGTCCTTGACTCTCTGAGAAAGGAAAGTTATTTTGACTACATATCATCTACATACTATGCAACCCCCCCCCTCCCATTTTCCCACAGAAGAAGATGTGGCAGGCCTGAAGGCCCAAATGTAAAAAATGGCTTCCAGGTCTGATACGAGGACTGCCTGTACTGAATTACTGTGGTCTTTTTGTTCCAAATTGTGAGTAATATCATATCTTCATTTGCTTCCACTGATCTAAGAATGTACAAAATAGACAATGTGTTGTATGTTTTAAATAAAACTGAACATTACTAGAAAGTACTGTTTTATTTATTTTATTATGTGAATGAACTGTGAATAAGTGTAATAAATGCTTCTTATTTAGGAATATTCCTGCCCATTTGTTGAATAGTACATTGGGCTTTCCATCAAAATGGTTTAGCTGAATGCATGATCATGTGCCATGGAATAAAATGAATCGGGGGGAATTATTCATCCACACTATTTTTAGTATATTATATATATATTTTAATAAAGAATTTGGGAATTAATTCAATTAATTGTACTGTACCAACAATGACAAACTTACATGTGGGTTTAGAAGGTACATTTTTTCATTATTTCAGCATTAGTAACTAATGAGCAGTCCTTGCTTTTATTTTTGTGTCATTCTTGCATATAATACACGTTAAATATTTCACACAATGACAAAATGCAGCTATAATTTATAGGCAGCGCTTCGATATCATGCTTAGAAGACTTGTTTGGTTTTATTTGCCTAGGATTTCAGCTCATTTGGCTAGCTGTAAACATAATTATTATTCTCCCATACATCTTCTTGGTTCGTAATCACAGCGATGTATTAGGAATGCACATAGATTCTGGCTGGGACAAAGAGACAGTGTACGTTCATTGTATCATATTCCATGTCTCTGTGGAAATGGTATCTGAAGTAATGTTCTGCATCATAAAATTGCAACGTCCTAATTCCCATACGTCTTCAGCTCATTAAATGTGGTTGCTGGATCCAGGGGTGAAAACAGATTGTCTGAGACAGACAAATGGAAGGTCTCCTGGGGCCATCGAAGCATCCAGGGAATTTAGGAAGGAAGTCTTGGTTATCCAGACACCTAGAAAGACCAGAGGCTTCCTGGATGCGCTTTTCAGGAAAGCTGCAGCGTACTTCATTAATGGTTGTCTAAAACAGCAATAAATTAACATTCAGAATAAATTAAATGTGCTCGAAGCTAATATTTTGAATTATATGTCAATTTATGCAACTAACAGAGTGACATTACTGTTGTTACTGGTTTTATTTACAACTTTTGATGCCTTTTAAGTGGAGTCCTTTATCTGCTACTCTTGCAAATGAGAGAAATGGACCAATTGTACATAGACTTAAATACCGCTTCATAAAAGGGACATGTTGGCTCATTGGCTAAGATGCTGAGCTTGTTGATTGAAAGGTCAGCAGTTCAGCGGTTCGAATCCCTAGTGCCGCATAATGGGGTGAACTCCCGTTACTTGTCTCAGCTTCTGCCAACCTAGCAGTTTAAAAGTACGTAAAAAATGCAAGTAGAAAAATAGGGACCACCTTTGGTGGGAAGGTAACAACGTTCCATGCACCTTTGGTGTTTAATCATGCCGGCCACATGACCACGGAGACGTCTTCGGACAGCGCTGGCTCTTCGGCTTTGAAATAGAGATGAGCACCACCCCTAGAGTTGGGAATGACTAGCCCATATGTGTGAGGGGAACCTTTACCTTTACCTTACCACTTCATAGTACTTTACAGCCCCTCTCTAAGTGGTTTACACCATATCCCCCCCCCCAAACTGGGTCCTCATTTTACCTATGAAGAATGGAAGGCCGAGTCAATCTTGAGCCAGTCAGGATCGAACTCCTGGCAGTGGGCAGAGTTTGCTGCAATACCGCATTCTAACCAGTGTGCCAACACAGCTCATCATTCTTGCTGGACAGGCTAAGACGTCCCGTTATTTTTAACCAGCTCTTCTTAAACTGGAATTCTTTAGATTGTTGAACACCTTTCATAATTGATAGGCAACAGCTCTTTGCCTCTATTAGCAGTTCATGACAATCACAATTTATGTGAAGACCTTCAGGTTAGGTAAAACTGTAAAACTAAGAATTCAAAATATATCACCAAATAATTTCCTGTATCCAAATTTTTAAATGTTTTATAAACCAGATATGTAGGCCTTTAATAGACAGAAGTGGGATTGATACCATACCATTCCTTTTATTAATTTCATTAATGTAGTTAAAAATATGCACCTTTGAGGATGATGTTGTCTTCTTGCATTTTAATTATACTATATATTTAGACAGCAATATTAGTTATTAAACTGACCTCCTCCCCCCCTTTTTAAAAAAAAGCAGAATTAATTTTCACACCAGCACTAAGAGCTGAAGACCTCTTGCTATTGCTTCATCCTATAATTTTTGTATCATGTTCCGCATTAGTTTAAGCATAACCTAAATTTTAAAAAGAAAACTTTAGTAAGAAGAGAGAAAGGCCTACCAAAGGCACAGAACAGAACAAGAACCTGTGCCGATTTAGATAATAAAGTTTTCTGGCCATCTGTTTTGAATGTTGGTCTTCACTTAAAGTGGTTAGCATTTCCAGGCAGTAACCTATGTAAAGGAGAAGAAAGGCTTCTAAAGTTGCCTTTAAATCAGGGGTGGGCAACTGTGGCCCTTTTACAACCTGTGGACTTCAACTCCCAGAATTCCTGAGATAGCCAAGCTGGCTTAGGAATTCTGGGAGTTGAAGTCCACAGGTCATAAAGGGGCCATATTTGCCCACCCCTGCTTTAAATGGATGAGTCGCCCCTTTTGCAGCTAAGACTTGTCTTGGGCGAACACAAAGTGAATGAGAGCAGCAGTTAAAGAGCAGCAGTTTTCATAAACATTGTACCAGGCAGTGGTAGCTGCTGCAGGTTTAACAACCGGTTCACCCAGCACCAAAAATGTGAGCACATACACACACACACAAGCAAAGCAAGTGCACGCGGCCTTCCGAGCATGCATGCAGCTTCAAAAACACAGCGATATACGATGGGATAGCGCCAAGGCGGGTGGACGAGCCCACCTGCAGGTCACAACTACCGGTTTACCCAAACCCATCTGAACCAGCAGCAGCCCACCTCTGGTACCAGGGGAGTAAAATGTTAAGTTCCCGTCCCTTATTGGTTTGATTTATTTATTGGTTCAATTTGCTTTTTACAGTCCTGATAATAGCCAACCTTTCCTCCTCAATCTTGGATGATCATTTTTTAATAAAAAGCAGAAAAGTGTTATCCTTACTATTTATTTTATTGGTTCGGTTTATATGCCACCTTTTCCAGAGACTCAGGGTGGCTTACAATGTGTTAAGCAGTAGCCTTCATACTTTCGTATATACCTGCTTAGTGGGGCTTTCGGTCCCCCCCCGCCCCCAAACGGTGTTCTTTTTTATACAAAGTCAGCTTATTGCTCCCACAAACCGGGTCCTCTTTTAAAGGTTTTCTTTAAATATATATATACTGTCCATTTAAAATATATACATTTCCAAATATATTAGCCTCTGCTTGAGATCACCTACTAAAGCAGCTATGACACCATGACATGCTTTAACTCTAGTAAGCCATATTATACTTCTTGGAAATCTAATTTACCTGGCTCTGATGATGCCTTTCTTCTTGAGTGTAAGCTAATACTGAGCTCCTGTCTGAGTTGCCCCTTGACTAAGCTCTTGCCCATTTATTTGCTATAAGTGAATGCTGTTGATTTTGGGACCTTGACTGCTCAGCTATGCTCTTAACTCGTAGTTTGAAACTGTGGTCAGAGGGCTGTCAGAGAAATAAAAAGGTCCAAGAAATGGAAAGCCTTCTTCACTCACACGCTAATATAGCTATTAATAGGTGTTAGGATATCCTAGTGCCAAGGACGCTTCCCTGAGTAAATTTCTTTCCTGCTGTGAGTTTCCATTCTGGAAAGTACAGAATTCTGTACATTCTGGCAAGTACAGAGAAGAGAAATTAAGACGATTAAAGGCCTGGAGACTGCAACATACGGAGAATAGTTGCAGGGTAATAGATTAACAGAGTTGGAAGGGACCTTGCAGGTCATCGAATCCAACCCCCTGCCTAAGCAGGAGACCCTACATCTGCCTCTACCTAGGATTGAACTCACAACCTCCTGATTGTGAGGCAAGAGCTCCACCTGGAATTGGGTATGGCTAGTCTAGAGGGAAAAAAAAGACTAAGGGTAACATGATAGCAGTCTTCTAGTATTTGAGAGACTGCCACAAAGAAGAAGGGGTCAACTTATTTTCCAAAGCAAACAAGACAAAAAAAGAAAAAGATGGAAAGTAATCAAGGAGAGAAGCAGTCTGAGGAAAAACTTCCTAACCGTGAGAACAATGACATAACCACTGGAATGGCTTGCCTTCAGAAGTTGTGGGTGCTTCATTACTGGAGGTTTTTAAGAAGAGATTGGGCAGCCACTTGTCTGGAATGATATAGGGTTTCCTGCTTGAGCAGGGAGTTCAACTAGAACAGGGGTCTCCAACCAGTGGTGGGGTTCAAGTAATTTAACAACCAGTTCTCTGCCCTAATGATTTCTTCCAATAACCAGTTTGCCAAACTGCTCAGAAAGTCAACAACCGGTTCTCCCGAAGTGGTGCGAACCGGCTGAATCCCACCACTGTCTCCAACCCTGGCCAGTTTAAGACTTGGGGACTTCAACTCCCAATCATTCTTCCAGCTCTATTCTGATTTGTTGAAGTAGAGATGAAGTCATGCTATATGCTTTGGTTCCTGAGCTCACCTTCCCAGGGATACCACATTACCAACTTAATGTCAAGACCAGTTTAACCTTCAAACTGAAAGCTGCAAGGAAATTCTAGGATGGTAATCTAACAGACTTGATGAGATGTGATAGAATAACTATCTCCATGATTTTTTTATTTATTCTTGCGAATCATTTTGGATATTTCAGTAGAACATTGGCATCAATTAAAGAATAAATATTACTAATTATGATTTTATTTGTTTTAGAAAAGGAAGTAATTTTTCCTGACAGGAGATTATTTTTTTAATAGGGACTACTTAAGTCGTATGTCCCATTAGGTTCAGTATTAATAATTCCCAGATAAATTACTATGCTGCCACTGCCAAAATAAATCTTACGCATTTATGTGTGGTAATTTGTACCATGTGCTTAGCTACTTAATGAGATTTTTACACTTACAATACTAATAATTGAAAAGATACATTTTCCCCCTTTATATACTCATCTAATGTGTACTGTTCCTAATGATAGGAATAGCAGCTGGAACAATTCTATTCACAACTTAGATTCCTTCTCTATATAATTTTTTTGCTACCATTAAAACAGAGAGAGAGAAAAAAAATCTGGAATAATTGTGGTCTATCTTTTAACAATTTTAGATATTTAATAACATTTTTTTCAGTGAATGAAAGCTTACTTCCTAAAGAATAACAAGCATATTTTAGAACTTGGTAAAGCTTTATAAATCAATTCAGAATCCAGATCCAAAATTTGGGCTGGAAAGCATAGTACAATCTGATTCAAAGTTTGGTATAGAGCAACATTTAGGAAAAATGGGACTCTACCAGTAGTCTCCCATAATCTAGCATGAAAACAAACAAATGGCTGTAAGTTTTATGACTGCTACTTTTTCAATGGAACAGGATGAATTTTGCAGACACGCCAGGAGATTTTAAAGGGATAAAGCACGCCGAATTTCACAGAAATTAGGAGAGGAGTTTTCCAGCTAAGCTTTGTCAAAATCTGATTTTTTATTTTTTTGTTATTTGTAAAGAGAAGACTATAATGGTCTTGTTTTTAGGGCCAAATGAAATTTGCAGACGCCCTCCATGGGGAGTATCCGTGCTACTTATCAGACAGATATATTGGAAGATTTTTGTGGAACGGGAAAAAACCGTTTGCTCTATTTTTCAAGAGAATCTTTAAAGAGAATTAGTGTGAAGGTTAGATCAGACAAGGTTAGAAGTAGCGTGTCTTCAGACTGGATTGGCCATTACAATAACAATGCACAGGTGACACCTGTTATTCCACCCCAAAATTAAGATGCTCTCAGCCTATTAAACCACATGAGGTGGAGAAAGAGGCAAAGTTCTGAACTGTGCTTTCTTATGAAGATTTGCATGTTGCACTTTTTAATTGATGGCTTTTTTCTTTAACAGGGGTTTTTTTTTGAACTTGCAGGAAAGCATGCTTCTTAAAGGCAGGTTTATCACAGTCTTGGTCACTGGCTGGGATGCTTCTAGCTGTAGTATCAGTCAAGAAAAGCTTCTCAGCCAGAAGCTAAAGCCTAAGTATAATAACAGGATAACATGCAGCACTTTTCTGCTAAATGAATGAATGAATGAATGAATGAATGAATGAATGTAGTCCTCCCTGGACTTACGACCACAATTTATTTATTTATTTATTTATTACATGTATTTATATGCCGCCATTCTCCCGAAGGGCTCAGGGTGGTGAACACAAGTTAAGAAACAAGTACAATAAAATCCCATTTTAAACCAAATAACTAATTAATAGCAAATAATGAAACCCGGAATCAGAGTCAGCCTATTTTTTTGAACAGCCAAGTCTTCAGGTCCCGACAGAAGGAACGGAGATCAGGAACCGTCCGGAGCTCGGTAGGTAATTCATTCCAGAGGGTGGGAGCACCCACAGAGAACGCCCTACCCCTGGGCACAGCAAGACGACATTGGCTCGTCAATAACAATTGAGCCCAACATTTCTGTTGCTAAGTGAGACAGTGGTTAAGCGAATTTTGCCCCACTTTATAACCTTTCTTGCCACAGTTGTTTAGTGAATCACTGAAGTTATTAAGTTAGTAACACAGTCGTTAAGTGAATCAGGGTTCTCCATTGATTTTGCTTGTCAGAAGGTCACAAAAGGTGATCACATGACCCCGGGACACTGCAACGATCATAGGTTTGAGTCAGTTGACATTGTAACTTTGAATGGTCACTAAATGAATTCTTGTAAATCAAGGACTACCTGTAGAGTTTACCAAACAAGCTGATGTTCCTCACAAAAGACCATCATGTCCCAAATCTGGATGAAATGAGGGTGTACTCCTTGCAGTCAACTCCCCATCATAGCTCTGCAGATTGGAACTGATCCAAATTGGCCTTGCCCAAATCCAAGTCTCGGAGTGTCTCTGTTCCTGATTTGTACTTCTGGAGATTTGAAGTGCTGAAAAAGTAAGTGAATATTCCTTAAAATAAATTGGTATTGCTTCTCTAGAGGAGCAGGAGAGGCAGTAGGGTGGGGGAGAGATTTGAAGCAGATTTCTGAACCAAATTTGTGCCTCTATCTAGTAAGAACCTGCTAAAGGTCTATTCTTAATGCATGCAACTGTTTCTGAAGTGGCAGCTCCAATCAAGCCAATTCTGTGAAATGTTACTTCATGAATGGGATAAATTCTCAGCAATTTCTAAAAATGGTATTCCTATAATACATTTAGAGTTCCTAATATGAAGAAAGGAGCCAGGCTTCAGCAATCATGGGCAGCAAATTTGATTCATTTTCCCACTGCTTGTTTTCCTATTCAATTCAATTCAGAATAGAACTGGAAGGGACCTTTGAGAACTTCTAGTCCGACCCCCTGCAATTTCAGTGGCTGTCCAGTCTCTTCTTAAAAACCTCCAGTGATAAAGCACCCACAGCTTCTGAAGGCAAGTTGTTCCACTGGTTAATTGTTCTCACTGGTCAGGAAGTTTCTCTTTAATTCCAGGCTGCTTCTGTCCTTCATTAGTTTCCATCCATTGCTTCTTGTTCTGCCTTCTGGTGCTTTGGAAAATAAGCTGACCCCCTCTTCTTCATGGCAGCCCTTCAAGTACTGGAATACTGCTGTCATGTCACCCCTAGTTCTTCTTTTCTCCAGATTAGAGACTCCCAAATCCTGCAACCATTCTTCATAATCTCCAGGTCATTAATCACCTTAGTCGCTCTTTGCATTTTTTCCAAAGTCTCGACATCTTTTTTGTAATGTGGTGACCCAAACTGGATGCAGTATTCCTGGGGTGGTCTTACTAAGGATTTATAAAGCAGTAATAATACTTCCCGTGATTTTGATTCTATGCCTTTGTTTATAAAACCAAGGACTGTATTAGCTTTTCTGGCTGGTGCCACACCCTGCTGGTTCATATATAAGTGATCACTCACTAGGATTCCAAGGTCCCTCTCACAGTTTCTATTTTTGAGCCAGATTTCACCTAATCTGTACTTCTACCTTTGGTTTTTCCTACCTAAGTGTAAAATCTTGCTTTTCTCCACATTAAATTTCATTTTGTTTGATAGGGCCCATTTTTCAAGTCTGTCAAGATCCTTTTGTCTTCTGGGGTGTTGGCTACTCCTGCCAGTTTAGTGTCACCTGCAAATTTGATGAGTTCCCCTTCTATTTCCTCATCTAATTCATTTATGAAGATATTGAAAAGGTCTGGGCCTAAGACGGAACCTTGCGGTACCCCACTGCTTACTTCTGTTTTAAACTAGATTGCAAGACTTCCTCAATGACATGAAGAAATTGGTTTGACACATTTGCAGTGGAAAAAAACCCACAATAAAAAGGTTAACTGCATTTTACAATCCTTTAGGAATTGACCTTGAGGTTTAGGCAAGATTTGAGTTTCTGAAAGTCAAAGATCCAGGCAGCAGTTCTGGAATTTCTAAGTACATCTGGGATAATAGAGATCTTTTCTGAGACATGAAGAATGCACCAGTTTGTCAAACTAATGTAGTTAAGGGCAGTTCTTATAGTCTATGATGAATGGATTCTAGTTAATGATCTGTGGATCTAGGGGTTCTCATTAAAAGCTGTTTTTATGCTCCATGGTCTTAAAGATGGAGATGGGGTTAATCCCATATTTTACTGTCTTTTATTTGCCTAACCAAATGACTCAAGCATCTGTTTATAATTCACTCAGAGTTTTCAGAATCTTAAGGGGAAACACTAGATGAACTGAGCTGAAGATAAACTTAAATTGAGCTAGATAATTTTAAGCTCACTGATACAAATGGGCATGGTTGATGATCCCAGTTTTTAGTGGATCAGTTAACATGCTGTCTCTGATGTTTTCTTGTGTTTTCTTTTTATTTAGTTGAATTTCAGAAAGCCATGTTTTCTACCATCTTTGCTATCACATCCTCACAATACAGAATGTGTTATGATTTAAACTTGTACTCTCCAATATATTTCCCTATGTTTGTACCAGTGGTGGGTTCCTCCCGGGTCGGCCTGTTTCCGCCGAGCTGGTAGCAGTGATGATATGACGTCACCGAACCGGTTCTGCCCCCCTGCCCCCCCACCCCCCCATGTTATTCTTACCTTTCATTTGGCCCCATCCCCAATCTATTGCTGCCTCCTGAGTCCCAGCTGATGCCTAGACGGAAAAAAACTGTTTAAACTCTTGCCCCGGGGTTTCAAAGGGCCGCCCTACAGCTGATCAGTGTAAAAAGAAAACAAATGAGTAGACCGGGGCCTGCAAAAATAAATGGGTAGACCAGTGCCTGCAAAAATACACGAGTAGATCAGTGCCTGCAAAAATAAATGGGTAGATCAGGACCTGTGCTAAATCTTAAATAATTGTCACATGACCATCAAGCCACACCCACAAAATAAGCCACGCCCACAGAACCCATAGTAAAAAAATTTAGAACCCACCCCTGGTTTGTACAGAGAAAAGATCACCCTAGAATTCAGTGACACTTCAATCAGAATAAAGCTGGAAGAGACCTTTTCTAGTCCAACCTCGGCTCAAGCAGGAGACCCCACACAATTTCAGACAAGTGGCTGTCCAGTCTTTTCTTAAAAACCTCCAGTGATGAAGCACCCACAACTTCTGAAGGCAAGCCATTCCACTAGTTAATTGTCCTCACTGTTAGGAAATTTCTCCTTAATTCCAGGTTGCTTCTCTCCTTGATTAGTTTCCATCTGTCGGTTTTTGTTTTTGTTTTGTCTTTAAAATTGAAGTTTTAAACCCCTCCAAGCTTTCAATCCTTGGGTTTTTATCAGAGGCCAATTTCATAGAACAAATTACTATGATCACATTCAAACCTGACTCTTTGTCAGTGCTTCAGGGCTAACTTTCCACACCGAGAAGCGTTCTCCTTTTTTGTGTCTCCATTGACTATTCACCCAGCTTCCACAGTATTTCACTGGCCCATTCCAGCCTTCCCTGGATATTCTTCAAATCTATCACCTCCTACAACCCCCTACTGCTTCCTTACTAGATGAAGCCATTTCTAACAATCTGGTAATAAGAAGCCATCATAGGAAGGAGCAGTGCTGCTTTTAGCTGTGGGAAAACCGGTTCTACAGCCCAGATGCTAGAATCCTTTAATTGCTGAAACTTGGCTGTGCAGAGGCAAGCATTGCAATCTGTCTCCCGCCGTTGCAGCGCTGGTAAATCTATATCCAGGGAAAGGGTGGCCTTAACCGATTCCCATACACGAAGCTTTGTTTATCAACATGCTAGGAAGAACAGAGCCCAAGTGTTTGTTAGATTCCAAATGTTTGGGACTGACAAGTGAAAAATGTTAGAAAAAAAAACACTTTCAGTATTTACTTAACCTCGTAACTCAGTTTATTAGGGAGGGTCCATTCTTTGTAGTTTAGGTAATGGGTTCACCACATGTTTATGCTCTTAAGGGCTTGGGTAAGATGGCTAACACCTATTTTTCCACCTCCTGCCTCAGAGGTTAAGACCCTGCTCTGTGTTGCTGGTTTAGTGCTGTGGTCCATTCCCCATATATAATTACACTCATCCCCTCCAGTGAAGGAAATCCCTGAGCCT
This sequence comes from Arizona elegans, assembly GCA_022577455.1. Classification (NCBI taxonomy): domain Eukaryota; kingdom Metazoa; phylum Chordata; class Lepidosauria; order Squamata; family Colubridae; genus Arizona; species Arizona elegans. The sequence continues at coordinate 195,579,076 of JAKOOJ010000001.1, read as the reverse complement.
TTGTACTAACTGCAATGTATCATGCCCTCACCCACCCCGAAAAAGGAGAGTTGCTCTTTTTTTAAAAAAATGCAATAAAACTTTCACATTATTAACTTCCTCTCTTTTTAGCGGAAGACTTTTAAAAAAGGCCATTGTACCACATTAAAGGCTTTCGCATCAGACTCACCATTGGCTAATGAGCCGCCTGGTGTCCCATGCCACACACAATTGCCTTCAAGTGCTGCTTTTAACTTAACCTTGATGTAGTGCCAGGAATGTGCATGGATCTACTTTGATAGTAGTAAGGGAAAGCTAATCTTGTGAACATGCTTTGAAAATATGTGTGAGATTTAGATTTGAATGTTAATTAATTGAATAGAGCCTCGTCTATAGGAACAAGAAGGCATATCATCTGTTCTTAATAGTAGTTCATTACTCATCGTTTCCCCTTTCACAGAGCCCCTTTGTTTTCCCATGGCTTGCATTATTGCTAATCTCTATAGTCTCATCTATTGAATTATTTTAGTGCATGCGATAGGAGACAGACAGTTTGGTATAAGGGTTAAGGCAACAGGCTAGAAACCAGGAGACCGTGAGCGCTAGTCCTGCCTTAGTGGTAGGAGCCATAGTGGCGCAGTGGTTAGAAGGTAATACTGCAGGAAAACTCTGCCCACAGACAGGAGTTTGATCTGGATGGGCTCAAGGTTGACTCAGCCTTCCATCCTTCCGAGGTCAGTAAAATGAGATTGTTCGGGGCAATATGCTGACATTTGTAAACTGCTCAGAGAGTGCTATAAAGCACTTTGGAATGGTATATATGCAGTGGTGGGCTGCTGCTGGTTCAGACCGGTTCAGGCAAACTGGGAGTTCCGACCAGGTCTGGCCCCGCCCACCCGCCTTGGCGCTATCACGTGCGCTCACATTTGCAAACCAGTTGTTACAGCTGGCAGCAGCCCACCCCTATATATATGTCTATGTGTTATTGCTATTGCTATATGACAACTATTCAGACCTCTCATTCAGGTTAGGAAATTCCAATTTTACTTATAATTATTATATTTATTCAGATGTGTTATTACAGCCATTTACTATAATCCTAAAATCTGTACATCACAGATCACTCATTCACTCACTCTCTCACACACAGGCACACAGAGACACAGACACACACTTAGAGTTTTTTTTTGACATTCCTAATACCAGATTTTCACGTACATCCACAATTCACACAGGGAAGGAAAGAAGGAAGGAAGGAAGGAGGGAAGGCTCCTCTATCAAACAAATTATTATAGTTTCTGGACAAGTAGCAAGAATTTGACATTTAGAGAAAGCCTCATTGGAAGAGTACATGATTATAATATAAAAACATCCCAGGTTTGATTGACAGCATCTCCAGTTTCAAAATATCAGGTACCTAAAGGATGGAAAGTTTTCTGCTTGACTGAAAGTCTCCAGAGCATCTACCAATCGGACTACATCACTCTGGAATGGATAGGCAAATACACTGATCTCCTCTGGGACATTTCCTTATGTTCCTAACTTGCAAAAATAGAGTAATAAAATATTAATTCTCACGTGTGTCATCTTGGCAAGGAAAATCCGTAGCATAAGAACGATGAAAGATTACTGAAGGAAAGAAAGCAGTTATGCATAGCAGTAATAATTGTTCAGATCAAGGTCCTGTCATTTATACGATATTCCATTATATCATAGACTTTCCACACAGAAATTTCAGGACTTGGTCTACTGAACTAGATTCCTTTTCTTGTCAGCAGCTTCATCTGCCCCAATTCACCGCAAGAACAGAAAAGCTAAGATTGAAATCATAGACGTGAGCCTCGTGTTGAGAAAGAGAGGAGCAGAACTCATTCCCTATGTATTTTGTAGCCACTCTCTCAACTGTTTACTCAGCTGTGTGCTGCTCAGTCATACTGCATCTGTGTTGCACTCTGAAGTATTAAATAATGCACACACAGGTTGTGTATGAGTGCAAAAAGCTCGGAAGATGAGTGAATAATTAATACGAGTATTTCTTCTTGTGTTCGTTGATACTTGCTCACTAAATTTTATCATTCTGAGGCTTCAGAAAGAGAACGTTAAACACAATATTTCCCTCCTCCTCTTTGTGGGGGGGGGTATTATTAATGATTGATTGCATCTGTTTACAAATTCTGCCTTAGGAATTTGGGATTCCTTCCTGCCACCCCAATCCTTCAAATCCATTTGAATTCTCAGCTTTGTTCACACATGTCCTTTTTCCTATCTTTTTTTTTAAAACAGGATTTCAAGTATTTTCATGTTGTGAAAGATGGTCACTGAAGTGTAACAGAGGGAAATTTTACATCATATCTACCCTGTTTCCCCTAAAATAAGACATCCCCTGATAATAAGCCCAATTGGGCTTTTGAGTGCATGCGCTAAAATAAGCCCTCCCCCCAAAATAAGCCCTCCCTGAAAATATTTAACTGCATGCGCAGCCAGTGCCCACCATTTTCTTTGGTTAGGATTAGGGAGACAGATCTGGAAATCAGGTAAGATGGCAAGAGGAGCCATGTCTTGCTCCACGCACCCCAAAATAATAAGACCTCCTCGAAAATAAGGCCAAGCACTTATTTTGCAGTTCAAAAAATATAACACAGGGTCTTATTTTTGGGGAAACATAGTACCTATAGGCCATTTCCACCATCATGATTTATAGTGCCTTTTAGCATCATTCAACTATTGCAGTGCTGATATAATAGCAATGAAAGCAGAGTTGATATTACCGTAAAGTGGGCTAAGAGACACTTTTAGTTTTTACAAATCGCAGGAAAGGAAATAGCCATAAGTCGAACGTTTTCTTGCAGATTTTTCGATGCGCTAGAACATAGTACTCTGTTGCAGGTCTCATAAATGTCTCAAATGCATGGTGAATTGCAACCTCTTTCTGGAAGCAAAACTGCACATATTAAAACATTCCCAATCAGAGCTCAGGAGAGGGACAAAACTTTGTGCACAGTACTGAGCTAGATGGATCAATGGTCTGCTTCGATATAAGGTCATTTCCTCTGATTTTGTGCTCATTTGTTGTAATGTTTAGTCCAGGACACACAAGCACCACCGGGCTTGGTTATCAAGAGGTTGCATTTTATTAATAGCAATAGCAATAGCACTTAAACTTCACAGTGCTTTACAGCCCTCTCTGAATGGTTTTACAGAGTCAGCCTATTGCCCCCAACAATCTGAGTCCTCATGTTACTGACCTCGGAAGGGTGGAAGGCTGAGTCAACCTTGAGCCGGTGAAAATCAAAATGCCAAACTGCTGGCAACCGGCAGTCAGCAGAATTAGCCTGCAGTGCTGCATTCTAACCACTGAGCCAGCACGGCTCTTAATAACTGACCTACAGTTACTTTCAGAAGAACGAAGTGCCTTTATCAGCAGGCATGATGACCCTCCCATTTCAGAGGCTTCCCTGGTTCCAGCTATAATCCTCAACACAGCTGGGAAAGAAGTAGGATTTCCAAAGAACAAAACATCATTATGAGCTGTCCCTCTTGAGATGAAAACCATTTGGGTGGTTTGGGTCATGCTGATTCCTGGCTGGCTCTAATTTGGCTGAAGCTTCCCAGAAATTCAAGATGGCATCATAAACGTAGAAATTCTATCGTGCAACAGGTCAGAAGCCACAGCAAATATTATTCCGATAATTAAGGTTGCAGCCATATCTTTTACTCTCTTGAATTTCAACTGAGAGCCTTTTTCTTCCCACCCTTTCCAGAAACTCTCCTTTATAATTTGCACATGGTAGGCTAGGTGGCAGCTGGTTATTTACATTTTCAACATTCCTGCTCTGGGAAACTTTAGCTCCCAATTTATCTCTCTTGTTTGCTCCTGAATGGGCCATTAAGGCCACTGGCTTTAAAGAAAACTAGTTCTATACAGAGCTGAAAACTGCTAAGTAATCTTTCTTCCCCAATGAAGGAGAGGGGGATATGGCTGATAACAAGAAAACATTTCTCTGCATGTGCATTTAATAGCGGTATATCTGGCAGCTAACATTCTAGATTATTGCATATTGGTGCTGACATAACAGCTAAGTCAAAACACCATACTTAGATTGCCAGAAAAACCAAGATAAGCTGCCTGTTTGCTGTTGAATTAAGGTGCTTATAATTATCTAGAACCGTGATGGTGAACCTATGGCACGTGTGCCAGAGATGGCATGCAGAGCCCTCTCTGTGGGCACACGTGCCATCACCCCAGCTCAGCCAGTTGGTTGTCGGGTTTCTGAGGCGTGCATACACACTGGCCAGCTGGTTGTCAGGTTTCCAATGCTCTGCGGTACGTGTACATGCCCACAGGTAGCCGTGCGCCTTCCGGTTTGGGCACGCTGTGCCTAAAAGTTTCGCCATCACTGATCTAGAGTATAAGGCTCCCATGTACAGGGCCTGGGTATCTGATAGGGTTCCTTCTCTTTTATGGATCTGCCAGATATTAAGATATAGTCGAGATACCTTCTTGAAGATGTCATGTTTGCTAGGGATTTACTTTTACAACCAGCTAAGAAAAGCATTTTTCATCAACAACATCAAGATGGGATTTTGAAGGTTGGACACTAGAGCAGTGGTCTCCAAATTTTCCGGAGGAGGTGGCGGTGGCGACGAGGAAGAGTGGATATACAAGTAACAAATCAGAAATGGTGATTTGGATAACTTTCTCAAAACAGATTTATTTATTTATTTATTTATTTATTTATTTATTTATTAAATTTATATACCGCCCTACTCCTGAAGGACTCAGGGCAGTGAACAGCCAAAAGATAAAATACACATAGTACAAATGTTAAAAAAACCATTTAAAAATACATTAAATACTTTGGCCCAAAACAAATTTAAAACACCCCAATTTATAAAACAAATTTAAAAGCAATTAAAAGGGAGGTTAGGCCAGACCAGCCTGCTAGAATAAGAATGTTTTGAGGGCACGGCGGAAAGTGCGCAAATCCGGGATCCTCTGTATCTCCGGGGGGAGCTCGTTCCAGATGGCAGGTGGCCCCACAGAGAAGGCTCTCCCCCTGGGGGCCGCCGGTCAACATTGTTTGACTGACGGCACCCTGAGAAGACCCTCTCTATGGGAGCATACTGGTCGGTGAGAGGCTACTGGTGCAGAAGGCGGTCTCGTAAGTACCGTGGTCCTAAGCCATGGAGCGCTCTAAAGGTGGTAACCAAAACCTTGAAGCACACCCGGAAGACCACTGGGACCCAGTGCAGCTCACGCAGGAGGGGAGTCACATGGGAGCGCCACATCGCTCCCGTAACCACCCGCACGGCCGGGTGGTTATCTTTCATTCATTCTTTCTTTCTTTCTTTCTTTTTCAAAAAAAATCTTTGCACTTGTTCTTTGTTCTTTTTGTTCTTTCATATTTTTCTTAGTTTGCATAAGCTTTTCATCTTTATATCTCTAAACTTTAATAAAATATTTTTTTTTCTAATTGAAAATGTAGTTTATATTATATTTATTTTATTTTATTTGTTCTTATTTCTATACCGCCCTTCTCCAAATAGGACTCAGGGCGGTGAACAGCCAAAGTAAAAAACAATACATACAAAATTTAAAAGCAGTTTAAAATAATTAAATGTTAAAACAACCCAATTTAAAATCAATTTAAAATTTAACTCAAGCCAGCCCAGCTAGTTGAAATAAATGGGTTTTCAGGGCCCGACAAAAAATCCGGAAGTCTGTTACTGTACGTATCTCTGGGGGGAGGTTGTTCCAGAGGGTGGGCGCTGCCACAGAGAAGGCTCTCCCCCTGGGAGTCGTCAGCCGACATTGTCTGGCGGACGGCACCCTGAGGAGGCCCACTCTGTGCGAGTGTATTGGCCGGTGGGAGGCTATTGGTGGTAGAAGGCGGTCTCGTAAGTACCCCGGCCCTAAGCCATAGAGCGCTTTAAAAATGGTCACCAACACCTTGAAGCGCACCCGGAGCCAGTGCAGCTCGCGCAGGAGAGGTGTTACATGGGAGCGCCTCGTCGCCCCCATAATCCCCCGCACGGCCGCGTTCTGGACCAGCTGGAGCCTCCGGGTGCACCCCAGGGGGAGCACCATTTAGAGAGCGTTGCAGTAGTCCAGGCGGGAAGTGACGAGTGCCTGAGTGACTGTGCATAGGGAGTCCCGATCTAGAAAGGGGTGTAACTGGCATATCAGGCGGACCTGATAAAAAGCCCCCCTGGCCACGGCCGTCAAATGATCTTCTAAAGACAGCCGTGCGTCCAGGAGGACGCCCAAGTTACGAGCCCTCTCCGTGGGGGCGAGTGATTCACCCCCAATAGCCAGCGATGGCATCAGCTGGCTATATCGGGACGCCGGAAGCCACAGCCACTCGGTCTTGGAGGGGTTGAGTCGGAGCCTGTTTCTCCCCATCCAGGCCCGCACGGCCTCCAGGCACTGGGACATCACTTCAAGGGCATCGTTGGGGTGGCCTGGGGTGGAGATGTACAGCTGGGTGTCATTAGCGTACTGATGGAACTCCACCCCGAAGCCACGGATGATCTCACCCAGCGGCTTTAGATAAATGTTGAATAGAAGGGGCGAGAGGACCGACCCTTGTGGCACCCCACAAGCAAGGTGCCTCGGGGTCGACCGCTGCCTCCCTGTCAACACAGATTGCGACCGGTCAGAGAGGTAGGAGGAGAACCACCGCAAAATGGTGCCCCCCACCCCCAACCCCGCCAACCGGTGCAACATGATACCATGGTCGATGGTATCAAAAGCCTCTGAGAGGTCTAACAGGACCAGGATAGAGGAGCAACCCCTATCCCGAGCCATCCAGAGATCATCCACCAACGCGACCAATGCCGTTTCCGTGCTGTGCCCAGGCCGGAAGCTGGACTGGAGCGGGTCTAGATAGACAGCTTCATCCAGGTACCGGGGAAGCTGTTGCGCCACCACACTCTCAACAACCTTCGCAACAAAGCGAAGGTTGGAGACTGGACGATAGTTAGCCAAAACAGCCGGATCCAGAGAGGGCTTCTTGAGGAGGGGCCTCACAACCGCTTCTTTCAAAGCGGCCGGCAGGACCCCCTCACTCAAAGAAGAATTAACAATCTTCTGGAGCCAGCCTCGTGTCACCTCCCAGGAAGCCAGTACCAACCAGGAGGGGCACGGGTCCAATAAACATGTGGTTGCGTAGGACTTCCGGTTTGCTGCTGGCCGCCGCCAGACGTTCCTTTGGGATCGTCAGCTTCCATTGCCTGTCAGAGCCGCCGTTACAGCGGATGGCGGCTCGAAAAAACTCCGTTTCCAAGAGGAAACGGAGATAGAGCCGGCAGGGGTGGGTAGAACTCTCCGCAGAGTCCCAAAAGTTTTTTTTTTAACTTTTGGGACGGAGCGGATGAGAAGCCCCATATCTCCTGCCGTTGCTCCGGGCTTTGGGAGACCTCTGCCTATGCAGAGCCAGGCGTCAAGAGCAAGCCTGCGAATTCAACAGAATAATTAAAGAAATGACGAGCTGGACCCTTAATACTGAACCGCAAGTATTTTACTCTTCCAAAATCTATCTAAGAGAAAAGAGGAGAGGAAAAGAGGGAAAAAGAACCTTTTAAAATGGCGTCTGCTGTGGCTGGAGAAGGGCTAAAAGGGAAAGTCCTTCCATTTCTTCTTACTACAATGTAGCGGAATAAATATCACTGGCTACATTTGTAGATAAAACCTCGCTCCTGTGCTGTTGATTGAAAAGAAGTTTTTTTTTTCCTTTTTTAAGGGAAAGTTCTTTCGTTTTCTATTTCTTCTCTTTTTTTTGCTAAATCTTGTCTGTGTGGGAAATGGCATCGGGACTTACACAGCTGGACAAATGGGGGGGGGAACTTCCCCTCTCAAGAAATTGCGCCAACAAATTTCAACTCTCCAGCGTCAGAAACCCGATTTTAATATATTAGAATTTATCCTTGAAGAGATTGTAAGAAGGGATGAGATTGTGAACCAGCAACTTGAAAAATTTAAGCAGGAAATTAAAGAAATTGGTGAATTGGTGAAATCAAAGTTTGACTTTTTGAATCAAAAGATTTTAAAAGCTGCTAATGGTTTATCAGGCTTTCTGATTCGGGTGGATGCAAAGACTAAATTATTAGAGTCTAAAATGAAGGAAATTGAGGAGAATCTGGATGACATGACTCAAAAAATTAAAAAGGATTTGATAAACACTCAGGATAATAGCTCAGAAGACAAATCTAAAATGGAGACTGACCAAAAGATTGGTAATGAAGAAAATGTACAACAGAGGATTGAAAGAGAAGTTTTAATGATTCAATATAATTTTACAGAATATGCAATTAGACTGAGAGGTTTGCAGGAAAATAATAGAGATGATCTAAGGAAAATATCTTCTGAAATTCTGGCTGGGATCTTAAAGGTTCAACCTGATGAAGTGTATTGCAGGATTGATAGAATTTACAGAATAAACTCCTGGTTGGCAAAGCAAAGGCAATTGCCTAGAGATGTGGTGATCTATTTTACAGATAAAGAAATTAGGAATAATATTGTGCAGAACTCTTTTAATTCTACCTTGCAATTTCATGGAAGAAAGATTTGGATTTTTAAGGAGCTCCCGCCCAAGATGTTAATGGAGAGGAAAAAATTTGGCTTTCTAGTGACTGAATTAAAAAAAAGAAATATCCTATTCAGGTGGGACACCCCAGTTGGCCTAATATTGAGATATCAAGGAATAAGATATCAATTGCATACTGTTGAAAAAGCGGAAGATTTTTATCAAAAAATTTTAAAAATGAATTTAACACCTTTAGGCATAATACAGGATAAGCAAAAGGAGTTGGAAACAAAAGGAAAACATCAAATTACAGAGGCTGTGATGGAAAAATTGTCTTTGGACTCCCTGGATACCCCAGCTGGACTGTCTATAAATAAGAGAGCAGTGTCATCCGACTCCAATGTGATGAACCATCAAATCACAGACAAGTGCGTAAATCAATCAGTTGATATACAAGTGACGGAGAAGAAAGATGAGATGATAAAACTAACCCAACAAGAACAACACATAAAGCAGAATGAAAATCAACTAGCAGACACACAATTGGTAGGCAAGAAACGAGGATGGAAATTCAACCCAGAAAAGAAAAAGAAAAGAAATAGATCGCATAGAAACAGCAATTTCTAAACTATGCAACAGTGATGCCAGGGACTTTAAAAAATGAATGAATATTTGAAAAGATAGTGGAGGCGAACAATTGTTTGATACTATCCTGAGGATTGTGGCAGATCTCTGCAAGGCCATGATTTTGGGATGTGAAAAGAGCCTCACTTTGTTGGATTTGAATCATCTAAAAAAATTTTTTTTTTTTTTTTTTTGGTAAATATATTATAATCATTTTGAGTTATAAGGCAGGAGAGTTTCGCCGGGGCATGCAGAAGATCTGGATGTTACTCAGTAGGATGATGGGAATTAATAATCCTGATGAATACCACAACTATAACCATATGGATATAATTATAATTATAATGTCACTCGGGTGGTTGTTTTTGCTTTTATACAGATGCGAGGATATCTACTACTGATGGGGGCAGAAGATGACTGGAGATTTTGAACAAACTGTTGCACCAGCATGTTATTTTACCCTATTATGGGTGATGGACTTAACAATCCAGAGGAAAGACATCAAAGAAGACACTATATGGATTATAAATTTAAAGTTATTGTTTTTTCCTTTTTTACAAAATGGAATGCATATATAGATATGTGTATATCTTAGTAATGTGGGCAGTGGATTATATCTAGAATTGTACTGCATGATTTTGTAGGAATTGAAGGGTTGAAATAGGTTAGTTTACTGATTGATTAGTTTAAGAAAAAGGATTCTTAAGTCATATACTTAGGGGAGTGGAGGACTTAACAATTCAGTGGAAAGATACTAAAGAAGATATATTTTTTTTCTCTTCTTTTTTTTTCTTCTTTTTATAAAATGGGATGCATATATAGATATGTGTATATGTTAGTAAAGTGGGTAGTGGATTATATCTAGAATTGTACTGTATGATTTTAAGTTATATATTTAGAGGAGTGGAGGAATTGGACAGAATTGAATAAATGTTAAATTTGGATGCAGGGAGAAGGTCGATTTAAAATGTTATATCAATATATATAAAAGATTAAAGGTTAAATTGTAATAATACTCAATAAGCTTAACATGTTAAGGGTCAGTATTTCGAGAAGGGATTAAGGGAAAGGAAAGATATTATGTATGTAATTAGTTATGAAATAGCCTATTGTTGTGAAGAAGTCACAGGGGGGGTTGGGTGGAAAGGGTGGGTTAGGGAAGAGGGGGGGAAAAAAGGGGGAAAAACTTGTATTTGAAAACTTTTTCAATAAAAAAAAAAAAAACAAAAAACATGTGGTTGCGTTCAGCCGTCCCAGGACCCTGTCCATGTCCTCAGGAGCTACAGGATCGAACTTCCCCCAGATAACACTCTCAAGACCTGCCTCAGTCATCCCATCCGGACATACCCAGTCAGAGGCCAGCCCTTCCCGAATCTGAGTGATTTTGTCATACAGATACTGCACAAAGTCCTCAGCTCGGCCCTGCAAGGGGTCATCCCGCACTTCCAGATGGAGGAGGGAGTGGGTCACCCTAAACAGGGTGGCTGGGCGATTATCTGATGACGCGATAAGAGCGGCAAAATAGCTAGATTTCGCCGCTTTTATCGCCACTAGATAGGTCTTAATATGAGACCTCACCAGTGTTCAGTCGGATTCGGAGCGGCTGGTCCTCCAACTACTCTCCAGGCATCTTTTCCGGCGCTTCATCTCCCTAAGCTCCTCGGAGAACCAAGGAGCTAGGTGATTTTGGTGCCGGATCAGAGGCCACAAAGGCACGACATAGTCCAAGGCCCCGGCAGCCGCACTATCCCAGGCGGCCACCAGGTCTTCAGCCGAGTCATGAGCCAGAGTCTCAGGAAATGGCCCAAGCTCCATCTGGAACCTATCAGGGTCCATCAGGCGCTTGGGGCGGAACCACCTGGTCGGTCCTGCCTCCCTGCAGCAGGGTGCAGCGGTTAGAAAGTCCAGTCGAAGGAGCGAGTGGTCAGACCATGACAAGGGTTCGATGGCTATATCCCCTATATCAAGGCCACTCAACCACTGACCAGAGACAAAAACTAAGTCCAGAATGTGTCCCCCTGTGTGAGTGGGGTCATGAATTAACTGAGTAAGGTCCATGGCCATCATGGAAGCCATGAACTCTCGAGCCACCTCAGACGTTTCACCGATAGATGGCAGGTTGAAATCCCCCATAATAACAAGTCTGGGGGTGTCCACCGCCACCTCGGCTATAATGTTAAGCAGCTCGGGCAGGGCCATTGCCACGTGGCAGGGAGCCAGGTACGTGACCAACAAGCCCATCTGTACTCCACGACCCCACTTCACAAAGAGGGACTCACATTCGGCTATCTGTGGAACAGTGGTCTCCCTTGGATCCAGACCTTCCTTTATAATAATCGCCACCACCACCCCCGCCCCTGCCCTGAGCCCTCGGCTGATGAAATGCACGGAAGCCTGGTGGGCATATATCCACGAGGGGAACTCCCCCCTCCTGGCCCAACCAGGTCCCCGTAATACCCGCTAGGTCCGCCTCCCCCTCCTGAATAAGATCGTGAATGTTGATATTCACAATGACATTGTGAATATCAACAATGTCCAGAATAAGCATTATATTTTGTTCACTGATAAGCTTTTCTCCTATAGTACCATTAGTTCTGCGCCTGTCCCATGGACGAGAGGCATTTTTAAAATAGTTAATGAATTAATAAGAGGAATAAGAACTTTTAAAAACTATGTTTTGGGAATTTATTTCAATAATTGATGAGCTATATTCAGGTAGCTAAGATGAATTTCTTGATTGCAGCAGATCCCTGAGGAAGAAATCTCTGCTATATACCTTACTGCAGAATATAAAATATTTGTATTTCTTCAACCTTTTTCTTTGTTGCCTTACTAACCTGAGCAAACAAAGCCCCCCAAGCCATTGTGTCAATTTTTTAAAAAATATTATATTCCTACATTTACCTATTCTGCCTGTTATCATTCCCTTCTGTTTGCTTCACTTTTATCCCCTCTTGGTTCTACATTTCGGTCCCCAGACTTGCTATAAAATCAGGCAAATAGCTGGCAGTCCTTTTCAAATGCATATTCCCTTTGCAGTTCTGTAATATGTACAATAACCCATCTCTTGATGGTTATTTTTTTTCCCGACAGAGAATGCCAGTTCTTTCCACCATAATTTTAGATTAATAGTTCTAAAGGTGTGTTTATTTGGTTCCATGTGTGTCATTAGGCAAATACAGATAGCATGGATGTTTTTTTTTTTTTTAAAAAGAGAAATGTTAAGCATCAACATCAGATGGATTGATGCTATCATAGAAAGAAGGGCAATTTTTTTTACTACTGGTTTGGGCGAATGGGTAGTAAAAATGCTTTATTTTATTTTTTTTTAAAGGTTCTGATGATCATGCGGAACCTTTTTTAAAAAAACTTTTTAAAGCATTTTTTTTACTACTGGTTCACCCAAACCGGTAGTTTTTATCACTACTGGTTCTCCCAAACTGGAGTGAACCGGTAGCATTTCACCTCTGGTTGAGGATAATTCCATTACGATCATTATCATTTTGTTGCATTGGTATGGTCATATGTAGTGTGGCTGAGATTTTCTGTCATATTTTTTCCTGGGATGTAATGGAGGAAGTGGAAGGGGGATAGTTCTTTATTTTTAAACTAGCCCTCTTAGAGCTCTCATCACAGTTTGCATATTTCCTGTCTCAAAATGGTAAAATACTATCCATTACTTTTCAGCTGCCAAAATTGGCAGCACTCTGGGATCACAAAAAATAGTTTGGGGCAGCAGATTGCTGACTTTTGTGTTAAATAGGCCTTTCCTGTAGTAGGTGTCTTCCAAACATGTAGCCTTCAACTCCCAGAAGTCTCACCAAGGCCATGATGGCCGGGAAACCCTGGATGTTTAAATCTACCCATTTAGAACATGCCTACGTTGTATCTGCTAGTAATATTAGACAGGAGAAAGTTTCATCTTCAAGGGTCTCTTTCTACTTACATCCTGTGGGCAGGACAAGAAATAGGGTTGCCAGGTCTGCTTCCAAAAAATAGTGGACAAGCGGGGGGCGGGGGGTTAAGTAATAAAAAAAAAATTACAATTAAATTATATATTTTCTTACAAACATTTTAACACATATTAAAATAATCACTTCAAAACTTTACTTAAAATTCAAAACATCAAATATATTATAATAATATGTAAAATATTAAATTACATTTTACTTTGCTTCGTGTGTATTTTTTATTTGACTGCACAGCTTTGATCAATTCTTTGTGTTTAAGGAATAATTCTTTAATTTCAGTACAACGTTGAGAAATATTAAAAAATATACAAAGTTCACTTCGAACTGATGGTACAAGCAGTCGGTTACGTTCGTCAGTCCACAAATTTCCCATGACGCTGAAAATTCGTTCAACATTTGCATTTGATACCGGAATTGATGCACAATACTGGAACAGTTTCAGTAAACTCGGAGCTGGCTCTTTCTTGTAAAAGTACATCCACGTATCAAGGGATGAATCACCCTGCAGATGAACATAAACTTCTTCTAAGGCAGAAATTTCATCGAAGAGAGTGTTGGGTGGAAGTTCTTCTCACCATGGTGATAATAACGAGATGTTCGTCATTTCTTCTAAAGTTGGAGGATTATTGCGATCAATTAGATTGAAACAACAGCGTCTCATATACTGAATTGGTGAAATTATACCACTTTTCTAGGTACGCAATGGCTCTTTGATACACGTTGATGGCTTCTTTCTTGAACTTTTGCACGGCATTCTCAGGCAAAATGTTTTTTATGTAAGGCAAATAAAACTTTCATTCCAAAAAACTGCTCATCGTATTTTTTTTGCAAAGAATCACGCAGCTTACACATGATAATGTGAAGATCACATGCAAGAACTTTCTTGCTTTCCAGCTTCAGTAGGGTGTCTTGCATTATTGACATGAAGAAGTGCGTGAAATATAAATACAATTCTGAAATTGTTGGTTCATCGTCCTTTGCGAGTTCATTTTCCTGATCCAAAATAAGGTTCCAGATAACCTTATGGCACTCATTAGATCCAAGAGAAATAAAATACGATTTTAGAGGTATCCAGTTTAAAAGAAGTCTTTCGACTGCTTTAAACAAATTTAACCGACATATTGGAACATGGCGCAAACTTCATGGAATTCTGACTCGCAAAACTCAAAAAATGATTTCAACTCTTCTCGTTTCTTCGCAGAATTTGAAAATTCGGCAAAAACTTTCAGCACTACATTTTCAATATCAAAAGATAACTGCTTTAATGCATTTTTTGCGCTGTTGTGTAAAATGTGATTATTGCAATGAGCAGCTACAATATTGTCATTTTCCAGCAATAATTTTTGGTAAACAGATTTGTTCACTCCATAATTGACTGATGCATTATCTGCTGAGTAAGCTGAAACATTATTTATTTCCAATTCGTTATCACTATGAACTCGACACACCTGTTTTTTTTATAGATGTAGAATCTTTGAAAGAATCCTCATAAAAGTCTAAAATTTTCACACACAGTCCTTCTTCACAAGTAAAATATTGTGCAACAACGGGATACATTTTGCGATTTCCCTTGTTTAATGCATCAGTGGAGAGAGAAAATGGAATTCCAGTTTTAAGATCATTGAGAACCAACTCAATAGAAAAAGGATACAAAACCTCATTGACAATAGCTGATGATTTCTTTCTTCCACAAGACATCTTTTTTACAATTTCTGAATCATCAAAAATTTGCTTCATTAACTTAATACCGCAATCTTGAGCCAGGAAAAAAATATGGTGTTTGATCCCATGGTAAGTTTCAGCCATTTCAGCTACAGTCACTTTCTCACTGAAAGAGGAGTCTTTAACAATGAAAAACGAATTGATTCGCTTGTTGCTGGAAGCTATTTTCTCCTTATCTAAATTATTTTTTGTGCTTGCATGCTGTGTGACAGCTTTTATACCATTATATTCAATTGTGAACGATTTCTGACACAATTTACAGTAGGCCGTCGTATTTGTTCTGTCAGTTTCATTGTTGGTAATCCATGCAAAAGTAGCTTCCCTGTCTTTGGTGTATTTGCACGCTCCTCTCTTTTGTTTTAAAAAATTCGAAATCTCGCCGCTGTCACTCTCATCACTCGATGCCATTTTAGGTCAATCGACACAAGCTACAATATATTTTAAAAATGTGAACTGTACATAATTTTATAATATATTTTTATTTTAATCTC
Organism: Arizona elegans; assembly: GCA_022577455.1. Lineage (NCBI taxonomy): Eukaryota > Metazoa > Chordata > Lepidosauria > Squamata > Colubridae > Arizona > Arizona elegans. Next base: position 195,563,764 of record JAKOOJ010000001.1, on the reverse strand, counting down.
ATCATTAATTTTTTCGGAGAATCGAGTTCAATGGATATTTGATCTTTGTCTCATTCTAACTTATGAAAAAAAAGACAAAATGCAATTCTCCTGTCCTTATTCTCTTAGACTGTACAGCTTTAGATTACGTACCATTTCATCATGAAGCTTTTGAATAAAAAAATGTCCACTATTTTGTGAAAAAAAATAGTGAACATAATGTGAAAAAAGCAGACTGTCCTCTCAAATAGTGGACACCTGGCAAGGGTAACAAGAAACAATGAATGGAAACTAATCAAAGAGAGAAGTAACCTGGAATTAAGAAGAAAATTCCTAACAATCAAGCCATGGAACAGAAATTGCCTTCAGAAGTTGTGGATGCTTCATCACTGGAAGGTTTTAAGAAGAGAATGGACAGCCATTTGTCTGGAATGATATAGGGCAGGGATGTCAAACTCACATCATCCCATCATCATCACATGACGTATCTGGACTTTTTCCCCTTTGCAAAACTGGGGTTGGGCATGGCCAGCACGTGACACATCCGGTCCACGGGCCATGAGTTTGACACCCCTAATATAGGGTCTCCTGCTTGAACAGGGGATTGGCCTAGAAGACCTCCAAGGTCCCTTTCTTCTCTTCTCTTCTCTTCTCTTCTCTTCTCTTCTCTTCTCTTCTCTTCTCTTCTCTTCTCTTCTCTTCTCATCAACAGCTTTAGGAGAAACCATCATTTCTTTTTGTTGTTGTGGCTTCTGGACCTCTCACAGTCAAGAAAGTATTAATGAAGACCCACAAGGCCTAAAAACATGCCTACTGCATGTCAATACAATATCCTTTTTTTCATGAAAGTACTGTATTTTTCGGAGTATAAAATGCTCTGGATTATAAACTGCACCTACCTTTTTTGGTGAGAAAAACAAGAAAAAGAAATTTGCCTCTGCCTCCCAGCAATTTTACCTCGTTGCGGAAAACAGCAACTAGCCTGCTTTACTTTCATTTTCATTTTCAGCATAGCTTGATTAGCACAAGAAAAACAAATCTGCTCCCAGCAAGCAGCAGAGGCCTGCGCAAAACAGAGGAGAGCAAAACAGCTGAGAGTCAGGAGGCCGATCCAATCAACTTGTACTAATTAGGCTGTGCTGAAGTTGAAATGAGCTGTTTCTTCTTGCTGCTTGCTGCAAGGAGGTAACTGCTGGGAGGCAGAGGCCAAAGAGTGGGGGCCAGTGGTTGGGCAGGGCTATATTCGCTATATAAGATGCACCTAAATTTTCACCCCCTTTTAGGGGGGGGAAAGGTGTGTCTTATACTCCGAAAAATACGGTAATCATCATGATTACTTTCATGAAAAAACCCTCATTTTTTTTCCACTCCAGTTTTCAGAGTTTAGAGCAAACATTAACATATTTCTATACATTAAGTCATTCTTTTACCTCACCGCAGCAGTTATGGCAGAAGGCTTCTCCACTCAGCAGTTCAGTAGAATTTGTATCCCATTAATATTCAGTATTCCTTTCAGTCCGTAAAAGGGTTCTGTCAACATTTTTAACACTTGGAAGCATCTAAGATGGAAAAAAAAAAGCCAAGTGTTGATTAGTCTGATTCTATCTGTAAAGTTTTTTGCTCCAGATTTTCCAGAGAGCAAATAAATTGTTCTTAGTGAAACAAAGAGATGGCCCCAGCTTCTACCATACCATTGTGTCGCCTGTTATTTGGCTTTCCATAACCATTCCAAAGCTTGACGTTTTCAACAAGAGTCTTATTTAGGTAGACATTTTTCCATGTTATGTTTTGTATACAGAAAAGAATTGGCTTGCAGAGGCAGGTACTTTCATGTTGCTTCAGTACCCTGGATTCTACTTCATTTTGCTTCCTGCCTGAGGCATGGGAAGTCTTTCAATAGACACGTCACCAAAGGATTTTGTGCTGATGAGACGCTGGCTTTGAGCCACTAGGAACAACTTCTTTTTTAAAAAAGAAAAAGCAATAATGCCTTGGTAAGGCTACACTTGGAATATTATATCTAGTTTTGGTCACCATGATGTAAAAGAGTTGTTGAGACTCTTGAAAGAGTGCAGAGAAGAGCAACAAAGATGATTAGGGGACTGGAGGCTATGAAGAACATATGAAGAATGGTTGCAGAAATTGGGTATGTTTAATTTAATGACAAGAAGGATTGGGGTGACATGATAGAAGTGTTCCAATATTTGAGGAGTTGCCACAAAGAAGAATGGGTCAATCTATTCTCCAAACCCTCTGGAGGCAGGAATGGATGGAAATTAATCAAGGAGGGAAGCAACTTACAACTAAGGAGGAATTTCCTGACAGTGAGAACAACTAATCAGTGGAATGACTTGCCTCCAGAAGTTTTTGGTGCTCCAACCTTGGGGATCTTTAAGAAGAGATTGGAAACCATTTTTCTGAAATGATATAGGATTTGCTGCTCAAGCAGGGGGTTGGATTAGAAGACCTCCATGGTCCCTTCCAACTCTCTTATTCTGTTATTCTGTTAAGGTTGCTATTGCATCCCATCTATGGAGTTATAGGCAAGCTCTTGTTCATACTATGCATGGATGGTTCTACCAAGATGGAGGAGTAGTGAATGAAAATCCAATACTGCCAAGGCACCATCCTAGTTTAAAGAAGCTGCTGTTAGCTTACTTGCTTTTTTGGTCAGGTCTCCTCAGGACAGATCTCTACATGTGTTTAAATTTGCTCCTGTCCTCTGTTCATGGCATCTGAAGTCTGAGCTGGCTTAAGAAAAACTCTGAACTGAGATGGTTGGTTACATTGTGAAAAGATTCAGTCCAGACTACAGGCTATTACCCTGCTTCCCCCAAAATAAGATATCCCCTGATAATAAGCCCAATTGGGCTTTTGAGCGCATGGCAATAAGGCCAAGCGCTTATTTCAGGGTTCAAAAAAATATAAGACAGGGCTTTATTTTCGGAGAAAAATGGTATGTTTTTCCAATTGGGAATTTCCCTCTTGCTGTAGCCTTCCCACTTTTTCTTCAGTGACCATTCCTTCTTGTGGGTAGCTCTTTCTGGACATATCTTAGATACTTTTACATGTAATAAATCTACGTAGAGTTAAATTTATATTTACAAAATTAAAGCGTCAACATGCATGTATAGATAGGCATTTTGTGAAAATCCTTTCTTGCCAGCCTTTTTGCACTCTTAATATTTTCTAAATCATCTTTTTGTCATCTTTTTGTCATAATATGTTGATTGTCAAAATCCAGTAGTTCTCTTTTTATTACTGTTTTCTTCAGCTAGCCAGTGGAAGGCTTTTTTACATATGAAAAAAAAAAGTCATTTATACAAAGAGTCACGGTGGTGCAGTGGTTAGAATGCAGTTCTGCAGGCTAATTCACTGCTCATTCCAGGAGTTCAATCCTGACTGGCTCAAGGTCGGTAAAATGAGGACCCAGATTGTTAGGGGCAATATGCTGACTCAGTAAGCCACTTAGAGAGAACTGTAAAATGCTGTGAAGTGGTATATAAGGTATATAGTGCTATTGCTATATTTATTTGTCTAGGAAAAGCTGAGAAAAAGGCAATAGTAATTAAAAACGATTTTTTTGTTTTTAGTAATTTGACACCCAGCAGAAGAAGTAACCAACCAACCAATCAACTTTTCTGCTGCTCTTCCATATGAGGTAAAGCCCTCAGCCACTCTGTTATCTTTAATCCTGATAATAAAGGGAAGCTCATAGAGGCTCTTAAAGATCAAGGCAAGCAGTGCCTTAGTTGAGGGAGTATTACGTCCTCAGTGAAATAACCATTATGTATGTATGTATGTATGTATGTATGTATGTATGTATGTATGTATGTATTTCTCTTTAGCCAGGTTCTTCCTATGTAAACCAAGATTTTTATGCAGCCCTAGTTCAGTGAAATCACAATCCACTAGTTTCTAGGCTTTTTTCCTATATATATTTTTCTTATATATATTTTGTCTCATTTGTGTGATGCAGCAACTAGGGAACGCAGGGGAGCCTTCAATTTGGACAGGATTTTGTTTTAATCCTTTGCTAATCCTTGTAGCCAAGATAATAGAAACACAAAATGGGCAGTTTAAGGGTACAGTGTTTATATGGCCTGAGGACTTTAGCTTAACTGTGGTTTGAATTAAGAACTATATCTCATCCTGTTTTCTCAGGATATACTTTGTCGATTGTGAATTGTACAGACATGGGCGCAAGTAGTTTTGTGGTTGTTCACTAGGATAGCTTCAAAGTGGCTGTGCAGGTGGACTTACGACCACCAATTGAGCCCAAAGTGTATGTTGCTAAGTGAGAAATTTGATAAGTGAGTTTTGCCCCATTTTACGACTTTTCTTGCCACATTTGTTAAGCAAATCACTGCAGTTGTTAAGTTAGTAACATGGTTGTTAAGTGAATCTGTCAGAAGGATGCAAAAGGGGGATCACATGACCCTGGGGCACTGCAACCATCATAAACATGAACCAGTTGTCAAGCATCTAAATGTAAATCACATGATCATAGGGATGCTGCAACAGTGTGAAACATGGTCATAAGTCACTTTTTTCAGTGCCGTTGTAACTTCAAACGGTCACTAAACAAACTGTTGTCAATCGAAGACTACCCGTATTGGATTAGCCACTCTAAGGGCCTAGGAACTAAAGTGAAAATCCCCCTGCTATTGCTTGTAAGTCTCTATTGGAACGCATCTGAATTTTTGAGTTTGGAATCTGCTTTGCATTACCATATCTTTACAACACTCCTCAAAATTTGACATCACAACAGATTTGAAGCAACAGGCTTCAGATTTGCCTGGGCATGCCTAAAAACTAGAATGGAAAGGACTGTATATTTGTGATGTTTTCTATTCTCTTCATAATTTATTTGCTGTTTGACCATTTTAAAGGAGTGATAATGCTTACTCCCATATTGGAATTGTAATAAAAGAGGAAGGGGAAGTATTACTCAGCTGATCAAATGGCAGATCAGAAACACAAGGGGTTTGCAAGAGAAATGAATCTGTAAAGATCTACTGCTCTCTTGACAGTCCTGTGCTGCATCGAAGATCAGTTCAAACTAAAGGAAAAACAGCCGTTCTTCGCCAGCTGTTTGTGGTGTGTTTCAAGGTCTGACATTGCTGGATGCATTATAGCAAGTGTGTCAAACTCGCGCCATCACGACGGCATCATGTGACACATCGGAACCTTTTTTCCTTTAGCTAAACTGGGTGGGGGATGGGGCCAGCACATGCCGCATATGACCTGTGGGCCATGGGCCGCGAGTTTGATACCCCTGCATTATAGGTTTTCTGCTGGTTCTGCCAACCAGGAGTTTCACATGGCTTTTTAAAAAATATTTGGATAATGGGCAACATAACTCTGCCTCCCTTATACAGCTCTGAGAGTTATCATCAGTTATTATCTTGATGAAGTCTATTGTTATTACAGGCAGACCAGGGGTGCTGTTCAGCAGGTTCTGATAGTTTCTGGAGAACCGGTAGCGAAAATTTTGAGTAGTTCGGAGAACTGGCAAATACCACCTCTGGCTGGTCCCAGAGTGGGATGGGAATGGAGATTTTGCAATATCCTTCTCCTGGAGTGGGGAGGGAATGGAGATTTTCAGTATCCTTCTCCTGCCACGCCTACCAAGTCACACCCACCAAGTCACACCATGCCCACCAAGCCACGCCCACAGAACTGGTAATAAAAATATTTGAATTCCACCACTGAGGCAGACTAATAAGAATTGTATTTTCTCCATGGCTATCCATTGACTACTTCCAGCAAGTCATAACTGTGCTCCTTGGACACTCTAATAACTGCTCTTCACTTGCTGCACTAGCTAGAATGGAGCTCAGGGATAGTTGTTACCTTCTACTTTACCTGATGCCTCTCCAGGCTCAATACCTGTCAGCCAAGCTCCTTTTTAACATGGGGTTAGTAAAATAAATAACCTAACTAATGGGTCATAAAAAACGGAAGATGAGTTGTGCCAAGCAGGATTGTCAGAGCTGCTTCCTCCTACATAGCCTCATGTCCTCAACCTGTTCATTGGGCCATGTTACAGGAAGCTAAATCCACCACTCTAAGTGCTTATCTACGTTTGCCCAAATCACCCTGTTTTACATTAGGAAGAATAATTGGTACTTGCTTTCCTGCCAATAGATGGGAGGGAAAACAAAGTCAGGAAAATCCATTAATTCCTTTCCTTAACGTGGTTCACAGTAGATATAGAAAGAGAGCACCCTTCATCAACCCTGGTATTGTGGGAGAACAGGGATTGGTAATGAAAGCAGCACAATTTATTCCATTTGTCTGCCAGCTCAGGGAGGAAAGGGAGGGAGGGAGGGAGGGAGGGAGGGAGGGAGGGAGGGAGGGAGGAAGGAAGGAAGGAAGGAAGGAAGGAAGGAAGGAAGGAAGGAAGGAAGGAAGGAAGGAAGGAAGGAAGGAAGGATAGTACTTTAATAGATCTATTTGAAAGAGCTTTCAGTGCATCTTTATTTGGTCAAGAAACAAAACAAGATAATAAAAAGCAAATTACATCTGCATTGTTGATAGTTCATATATTTCATGACCATGATTTTTATAAAGTTAATCAAATAAAAGTCAAATAATTATTAAGGTAAGTACTATTTTTATGAATCTCTATGGTTCATAAGTGGGTTTTATGGTTCAAAGTCTTCATAGACAATACTTTAATATAATCATAATCATAAGTTTATTTGTCAAGCATATATAAGATTGTTACTAACAGGTAAAAGTATAAACATAATTTCAATACATGAAAAGAGTAAGTAAAAAGGAATATTAGGACAGGGACGGTAGGCACACTGGTGCACTTATGTGCGCCCCTTACAGACCTCTTAGGAATGGGGTGAGGTCAACAGTAGACAGTTTAAGGTTAAAGTTTTGGCGGGGTTGGGAAGAAACTACAGAGTCAGGTAGTGCATGCCAGGCATTGACCACTCTGTTACTGAAGTCATATTTTCTGCAATCAAGTTTGGAACAGTTTACCTTGAGTTTGTATCTATTATTTGCTCGTGTATTGTTGCGGTTGAAGCTGAAGTAGCCATTGACAGGAAGTACATTGTGGCAGATAATTTTATGTACTATGCTTAGGTCAGACTGAAGTCGGCATAGTTCTAAGTTGTCTAAGCCCAAAATTTGAAGTCTGGTGGCATAAGGTATTTTATTGCAGTTAGAGGAATGGAGGACTCTTCTCGTAAAATATCTCTGGATTCTCTCGATTGTATTTATGTCCAAAATGCAGTGCAGGTTCCAGACAGATGAACTGTATTCAAGAATTGGTCTAGCAAATGTTTTGTATGCTCTAATAGTATAACATCACCAGAGAAGAAGCTATGCAAAATTAGGTTAACAACTAAAAAAAACCCCAAATCCTGGCTATTATCCTGATATGGATCTATAAATCTTGACTGAAGTTAATCATTCATTGAGATTTCACTAAATTTAGGACCACCTAATAATGAAACTACCAAAATCTCTAAATTCACATTCTTCTGATCTTAAGGGCACCTTACATCCTCCTCCCCACCCCTATATTTAAGGAAGAGTTGAAGGATTTTTCAGTCTTCTTTCACCACATTTTTTTCTTCAAGAACTTGTTCCTTCTGTCTGTCTTTCTTTCCATTGACAAACTCTTGCATCCTCAGTGGATCTGCATTTTCCCCATACGTGTTAATGTTCTCTCTGAAGCACCATCCAGTCAGGTAGAAGAGCAGGAAAATCCAAGACCTCCTGCCATTTTGGGTGTACAGTACAGATGTACATGGACAATGATGTGCTCAGAATAGCTCACTGTGACACTATTTCTTCATCCTTCTGATTTTCATTGTATTGCCTAGAATGTTCACCTCTTCCTGCTAACCTGCTCTAACTCTTTGTTTCTCTCTAATCTTCAGCCTCTTAATGTGTCCATCTCCTATACCCTGTCCATAATTGATTTCTCAGTTCAGAATTCAATGGTGGGCTCTCATGAACTTCCAAAGTCTGCAACTTCGCTTAGCAGATAGAATATTTATAAATGTTCGAGCTTTTATTATTCACAAGGTTTTTCACAACAGACACTTGCCAAAAGAGATCCTTTGATACACTATATACTTTCCATTTAACTGAGCTGCCTTACTGAATGTGACATAAATTACAATATGAAAAGTTAAATAGGTTGATAGCCAAGGAAAATATTAGTCTATGTTTTTTATGTTTGTTTTAACTCAGCAGGGATTCCTTGATGAAATTGCAAAGTTTGTAATTAGTCTGATTACAAACTAATTTGTTTGATAATTCTTTGACTTTTAAAAGACTGGCAAGTTTGGTCAATTTTATATTCATTGATATGTAGAGATATCAATGCTACCTTTGATATTTAGTACACTTTTTGAAATCGTAACTCCCAAGACTTCAGTAGTAGATTATTTAAATAAACTTAATAATAGTAATAATAACAGCAGTAATGCATTCTACTAAGATTAGAATATGCAGGGAATAAAAATAATAAGGTTTTTTTTTACAATGCGTGGATTAAGGATCCATTGATTTATCTAACTGTTAGTATATGGTACATTTATAAAGGCAAGAACATTCTTGTTTGACAAAGTTTTATGCCAGGCATTGCTGGTAATATTAACTCTGTTGATCCAGTTGTATATTTTTGTGATTTTTATGAACCTAAATTGAAAATAACACACATTGATTCCAACAAATTTCACACAGAATAAAGTACAGGTAGTCCTTAATTTACAACTGCAATTGAGCCCAAAATTTCTGTAGCTAAGGGAGACCGTTGTTAAGCAGAAAGTAGAGAGCAGAAATAATATCATCCACAAACTGAAGACTCCCCATACCTACTTTCTTGATATTTTCACCCCAAGATTTTTAGTAAAAGTTTTAAAAAGTAAGGGAAGATGTAAACAAACAAACAAACAAAATCCAATACCAAGTCCTGAGAATACACAATCACAATGTCTTCCTGGAATACACAATATTAAAAATTGTATCAGTTAAATTCATTCATGCAAACCAATCTTCAAACAGCAGTCAGTTTATCCAGATAAGACAATCTCATATCTAAAGTTATCAATATGAATCTCACAGGGTGCTCAGAATCTGATAAATTTAAAGAACCAACTATATTCCTAATTAATTTTCATTGCTATGTATTTTCTGAAAGAAAGTTGATTTGTTTGGTATTTTGAGTGCTATCAAGGAACTAGCAACATTAAAATGTCTGTGACTGTTTCTTGTATATGGCAAGAAACATGAACAATGTAGAAAGAATTTACACTTTGTGAATCTATAATGTATGTATATAGGAAAATTGTTGTATAGGAAGCAACCCCATAGCAATATGGAATGCCAAACAGTGGCTTAATGAAAACTTTTCGGTGAAGGACTGAAATAGAGCAACAAGAGATGGAGTAGACAGGGAAAGGGGAAAAAGGAAATATGGTTTCATTTACTTCTTAAATCAAACTAGAGCTTGTGAGAGAGTACTGCCTAAGGAAAGACTGAGATTAAAATTGCCTTTGAGAGGTCAGTTTGACTTATAACCTTCATATTATAAAACTATTTCCCTGCCTGGAGCCAGGAGGCAACAATATGTTAAAAAGGTCTGACAATGTGGCACTGTGAAAGATAAGGAGGCAATCAGGAGCATGAAAATCGACCTACAGGAAAGCTACTTTTTAGCCACAGCAACAAAATGGGAATGCTACAAGTTTTAGTATCTCGTCAAGACAGCATTGACATTTGAATAAATGGTTTGGCTATAAATTCCAAAGAAATGAAGAGCCAAATGGTAACAATATAAGACTATCAGGGTTATAATTGGAAATCTTTTCAATCAATCAATCAGAATAGAGCTGGAAGGGATCTTGGAGAACTTTTAGTCCAACCCCCAGCTCAAGCAGGAGACCAGTGGTGTGTTCCTCCCGGTTCAGTCCGGTTCGGCCGAGCCGGTAGCGGTGACAATATGACATCACCGAACCGGTTCTCTCCCGCACCCTCCCACCCCCCACCCCCCCTCATTATTCTTACCTTTTATTTGGTCCCACCCCCAATCTATTGCTGCCTCCTGAGTCCCAGCTGATGACTAGAGGGAAAAAAACTGTTTAAACTCTTGCCTCGGGGCTTCAAAGGGCCATCCTACAGCTGATCAGTGTTAAAAGCAAACAAATGAGTCGGGTTGTAAGTGTGAGGACTGGTCGTAAGTGCGAGGACCTTCCAGAAATGACTCTGACCAGCTAGCCACGCCCACCTAGTCACATGACCTCCAAGCCACACCCACATAATAAGCCACGCCCACAGAACCGGTAGTAAAAAAATTTAGAACCCACCCCTGCAGGAGACCCTATACCCAGGGGTGGGTACCACTTACTTTTACTACCGGTTCGCAGTGGGACTGCGTGCGAACTTCAAATTGAACAATGGAGAAATAAGTGTTGCCTTTTGAGGGTAGAGAAATCACTTAATGATTCTGATTCAAAACAGTTCCTGTGACAACACTCATGTAACTAGTTTTGGACTCATTATATCATATTAAAGATATAAAGAGACAATGCTATAGTTCATTAGTTTTTAGTGCTCTGTCTTTGCAAAATATTAAAATAGTATAAAGATCTTATTGAAGAGAATTATTTTGAAAGGCAGTGATCAAAATTACCAAGGTATATCAATTGGGCTAATGCTATCTTTATTTTTATCGCAATATTACATAATTGCTAGGATTATAACTTATACTAACTGAGCAAATGGAACGTTGTTGGAAATGGGTGCATATCGGAGGAGGAGGAGGAGGAGAAAGAAGAAGAAGAAGAAGAAGAAGAAGAAGAAGAAGAAGAAGAAGAAGAAGAAGAAGAAGAAGAAGAAGAAGAAGAAGAAGGCGAAGAAGAGGAGGAGGAGGAGGAGGAGGAAGAAGAAGAAGAAGAATCTCACAACTGCTTTGTAGTAATGCTTCCTTTCTTACATCCTCATCTATATGGGTTGGCAAATACCTTGTCAATACAGCTAATCGGATCAGATTTACATTAACATCTAGCAGATGACCACCATAATAGACTACAGATGCCAGATTGGCATTTAGGACAAAATCCAATCATGGAATTCTCCCGAGACAATTGCATCCATTAGCAGAACCAAAAGGAAAACAATTTCTGCTCTTCAGGCATCTTTAAATTTTGTCGTTTGGAGTGTGCTCATCCCTTCCAGAACAGAATCGTAAAGATGTACAGTAGGCTAGAAAGGAGAAGGAAAGAACTGTCCATTGTATGAACATAAGCCTGTTATTTAACATTCAATTTCATGTTTAGTAATAAAAAAAAAATCCAGAAAAGAAAACAGGGTTTCTCCAGTTGCTCAATGAAATCATTTAATATGTGTGAGTAGGGATGGTGCTAAATGTCTTTTGGGAATGAGATGCAATATTTTATAGATGAAGTACTTTTCTGTTAATCTTGTGATATACTCCATTTCACATTGTATTGGTTGATGTAAGGGCAGGAATTTAAAAAAAAATCTGAATGTTCAAAGATGCCAGAAGAGCGACGATTGACTAATGCAACTCTAAGCATATTAGAGGGATAAACAGAAGAGATAATCTGTTGAGAGGTAATCCTTTGGCATGAAACAGATGGGTCAGAAGAGAATAGGATTTTCTTTTCAACTGACATATGCTACGCTGAAATTATTGACATGAAGCTTCATTTTTAGTATCAACCATGATGAGAATTTATCCTTGATATATTTTAATGCAACCACCTCTTTCATTTCTTTCTTGTTCCACTACTCAAGGAGTGGTCCATCCAATCTGCCATGGTTTCATAGGATAATCCACAACTACGCATGGTCCAATAATTATGAAAAGAAGAATAAATGTAATAACTGTAATTCAGAATAAAGGACCAGCATACTGTGATGACCTGTTTTTCATGCAGTTACTTTTTCTATTTCTGCTAAGCTGCATGTCTTCCACATAAACCAGGGGTGGTGAAACTATAGCCCTTTTATGACTTGTAGACTTCAACTCCCAGAATTCTGAGCCAGCCATGGAAGTTGAAGTCCACCAGTCATAAAGGAACCATAGTTCCCCACAATAAAATTTTAAATCTTTTCAAGTTGTAGATTCAGGTAGCAAAAGCTTTATTTGGCAACAATGCCCTATATTTGTACATATATTTGATAAATAGGGTTAATATGATCAGATGCTTTAAAATATCTGCATACAGAACACTTAAACAGAAAATGCCAGGGATCAATTACAAATAATTAGAGATCAAATAAAGAAAACTTCAGAGTAGTTGCTCATAGTGCTGCAGGTCACATTTAATGATGATGATATGAGACATTTATTTAGTTTACCTTTTTATGGCCACTCAATTTTCAACAATGATTCTGGGAGACTAAACTTTGAAGAAGCATAAAAACTAGGAATTAAAAATGAAATAAATGTGGTAGGAAAGGATGCACATTTGCACCTGTGTTCTAGAAATACCAGCAATTAATAAATAACTCTACAATAATAGTATATTGGGCAGGTAATCTGTGACTCTAAAGACTCATTGACCATGCCTATGATTTTTTCCTACCGTCTGGAATTCCTTTTGATTGTGATTGGGCAAAAACAGATTCTGTGATTTTGTGAAATTCTATCATGGCAATATGAGAACATAAAGAAATAGAAATACACACCTTAACATGTATAATGAAAAATGAATTATCTCCTCAGCAACCAGGGACTTGAGGAAAATGTCAGCCTTACTCAATAGCATTATATGGCTCCCCACACTTGGCATTATTATTCTGCCCCTAACCACCAAAATGTTGCCCACATTGGTAGAGCGGGAGGAAACATCAGTCTTCCCTTTGATAGTCATTTCTGTTTCCTTTCTTAAATCCTTTGGAGACAGGGTTGTCCTTCTGTACAATTTATTTTTGCTTAACAATCTGTGAACCCCTGATTATTTGATTATACCTGTGATTAATTGGAAGTGTCTGTAAATGATAATTGTTCTTTTCCCTTACTTCCCACCCTGAAGTTAATTAAAAACTTTGATTTCATAATAAGGAACTGTCCTTTACTCTTTATGCATGTGCCAATGATGAAAATTGAGAGCCAAGGAGAATCTGACTTTAAATAGGGAAGAGTTCAACTGTAATTTTGAGAAAAGCATCTGTTGAAAATTATATATCAGAATCAACACTCACTATTTTGAGAAGGTAAAACTATATTAAAATGCAGATTGCTCACTTCTCCCATTGTTGCATGGCACAGTTTTTATTTATTTTATTGGATTATTTTTATTTCACCATTACTATTTTTACAAGCTCAAAGTGGCGAACATATTTCATACTCCTTCCTTCCATTTTCCCCACAACAACGACTCTGTGAAATGCATCGGGTTGAGAGTATGTAACTGGCCCAAAGTCAGCCAGCCACTTTTCATGTCTAAGATAAGACTAGAAGTACTCATAGTCTCCTGGTTTCTACCCTGGTGCCTTAACCACTAAATCAAACTGATTCTCTCGTAGCACTACTGATAGTAATGGTTCTCTTCCGCATAAGTTTGGAAGCTTATGCCTGTCTCACAATAACTCTTAACCAAAATCTGATTGTATCAAAGAAATGTGATTCTCTCCTGCAATTATAATTAGATTCTCCTCTAGCTTTAATACAAGTAGTGGTGGGTTTCTACCCGGTTCGCCCCGGTTTGGGAGAACCGGTAGTGGCAGTGGTGGGAGGATCCGCCCACCCGCCCAGATGACATCACGGATGCTCTGCGCATGCGCAGAAGCGCCACGCATGAGCAAAGTATGCACATGCGTGCTCCCGGTTCTGAACTGATACGAAGGAAGTGGAACCCTCTACTGAATACAAATATCTTACAATGATAATGTATTTTCTTTTTAATCATCACTTCTTACTTTCGGGACTTCAGTTTCATTCCTTTAAGAGCCATTTAGTCACATTAAATTTAACTCTCAGAATTATCTACTATGGCTTAATAATAATGATTTCAAGAAAAAAATGATTATTTTTGAAACTTTATGATAATAAGTAAATGAAATAATTTCTTGCAACAGGCAAGCATTTCCAAGTGTCATGAAGCTAAGAAGAGGGAGTACATATACCCCAGGGTCGAGGGTGAAATCCAGCAGGTTCTGATAGGTTCTGAAGAACCGGTAGTGGAAATTTTGAGTAGTTCAGAGAACTGGCAAATACCACCTCTGGCTGGCCCCAGAGTGGGATGGGAATGGAAATTTCGCAATATCCTTCCTCTGGAGTGGGGTGGGAATGGAGATTTTGCAGTATCCTTTCTCTGCCACACCCACCAAGCCTCACCATGTCTACCAAGCCATGCCCACAGAACCGGTAGTAAAAAAAATTGAATTTCACCACTGCCCAGGGTTTAGTATAAACTGAAAACACAAGGATATGTCTGTCTTTGGCTGTATGCAAAGAAGGAACCCTAAAATAAATCCTACATGTTTTAAAATGGGTATAAGTCCATGTTTCTTAACTCCAACATTTCTTCGATTCTGAACACCATGCATGTATATTTCTATCAAAGTGTTACAGTTACAAATCCATTTTGTTCCTGGATCACCCTCCTATCCTTCATATAATTCTATTACATTGTTATTTCAGTCCGTAATATAAAAATGCATTCTAAATGACTCATCACTAGAACAACACAACTTAATTGCCTGGTCATTAGGTTTGGAGCAACAACTGGCATTGTAATACTTGCTATTATTGTTAATAACAATACTGTTATTATTATTAACAATATTGTTACTATTGTCATTCATATGGGTAGAAATGGGATGCTCCTAGCAATGTACAAAATTACACCATATACCATATAGGTAGCAGAACATTTAGAAAAGGCGTGGTACTATTGTCCCTGGTGAGAAGTAAGTTTTGTATTTTCTTGAAAAAATGATATTTTAATTTATTTATTTTTTACAAAGTTCAAGAGGGGAAAATTGCATATATTCAGAGGAAATCTGGTTTATGTTTGAATTTTCAATTCCTTCTTTTCAGCATAGAGTAGATAGTTGTTTCAGGAAGCTGAATGGTACAGTGCATTTATTTTTGTACGGGCTCTGCTGAAAAGTTTGATGGAACCTTGAAAAAAATGGGCAGTGTTCAAAGGGAAATTGTGGGATATCCAAGCATAAACAAACAAATATTTTAAAAAATAATTTAAAGTCAATCTTTTTAAATATATGGACAAATAAAAAGACCATTTTATAGTAACCTATGATCGGGTAACCTTGAACACTGGACACAGAATGGCAAACTAATTCTATTTTCCTATTCCAGCACCTCTTTTTAAGCAGCCCTATTTTTTTTGTGGAAAGTGAGCTAATTGAAATATATATCAATATCTACATTTAGATTATTTACTTCATTCTATCTTGATGTGGACACCTTGCCTACTACAGTTCTGGAAGGAAAATTCAAGACTTCCCTTCCCTTCCCTTCCCTTCCCTTCCCTTCCCTTCCCTTCCCTTCCCTTCCCTTCCCTTCCCTTCCCTTCCCTTCCCTTCCCTTTCCAGCAGGCAGGTAAAGGGCTGCTGCTGGATGGGGGAGGGAGCAAAGGATTGCAAGACTGGCTGGGAAACTGTTACAGACCATTGAAAATGAAAATCACACGACCACAATAGCAGCCAATCACACTGAAGCAACCACAACATTTCCAGTTTTCATTCTATGGGGATTCATTGGCCACAGAACTTGGACACATTCTATAAGTTATCCCATTTGAGGTAGCTTGGTTGAAAACCTTTTGCCATATAATCCATATTTTGCCCAATTAAAGATTATAAAAAGAAGGGTATATAGATTAGAAATAGATATACTACCCCTCTTGATACACTTAATGCACAGATACTTTCTATATTCAACTATTGCTAGTGGATCCTATATCTTTGCCAATAGTCAGATTCCATAACCCGAAGTCAAATTCTGACCAGTAACATATTTTGTTCTTGGATAAGAATTTTGGTTTCTTTTTGTTTGGGTTTTATAACATGAAACTTTCCCCCCCTTTTATCTTTGTATTATTTGTTCTAAAATTGGAGAGTGAATAAACAAACAAAAAACCCATGGAAGACATGCCACAGATAGGGTTGGAAAGTGAGGCAGAAATAATGTAGGGGATGTGGGGCGTGCATAAGTAACATAGGTATGCATGATAGGATTGCTTTTACTGTTCTTTCAAATACCTTATAAATGAATCGAGGTTAATTAACTAAGCTCATATCATGGAAATCAGAATTCCAGAACTGGTTTCAAAATATTACAGAAACTTCATACAGAGGTGCTGCTTTAAGACAGTGACTCACACTAATGGAATCTAAGACCCAGATAAAGAAAACAATATTTCACATTTATAGTTTCTTATGTCCTTGGCTCAGACTTATTCTTTTTAGCCCTATGTACTATGTTGGGGGGGGGAGGATCATCCTAGGGATGAATTATGCCTATAACCTTGAACTTCTTAAAGAAAACATGGCACTGAGCAGAATCATTTAGATAAGCAGTCCTCCAGACTACAAGTCCCACAATTTCCTGCCACAGCCTCTGTTGATAGTTATGGGAGTTCTAGTATCCATAAATCTGGACGGTTACAAATTGGGGAAGGCCAATCTAGACGCTTTGTACATATGGAAATTCATTTGTTTCCTGTTAATTGCCTTCTGGTTGGTGATTTCAACTTCCTTCTTCCTGAGAAGAAATGTTTCTCTCTTTTAAAAAAGAGAGGGACCAATAGTTCTTCCTTAGGGTTTTACTTTCAAAGGTTTTTTTTTACCCAATTTCTCTTTAAATCATAAGCCTTTTCATTGATGCTAGGACTCCAAATCCCCCAAACATCCAGATGCCCAAGAAGGAATGAAGCTATGGATTACAAAACATATGGATTTATTTATTATAGGTGACTTCTTTATTAAAACATCTTAACACAGTTGTTACACAGCTTCTTTCCCAGGCCCCTGGGAAAGTCTGCCTGGTGCAGGTAACTATCCCACATCTGCTTTTTCCATTTGCATTCCAGCTTTGGACCACCTATTACATGCAGGTCTCAGTAGCAGAATCTACACAAACACACTTCAGGGATATGATTTGGTATGATTGTCTGCCATTACAAGGTCAATAGTGCACGTCAGCCAATATATTCATTGGCCAAGCCATAGCCTTTGAATACCACATGCATTTTGTATTTTGCAGCTAACCTTATTATAAATATTGTAGAATAATAAGTAACTAGGAAAGACAGTGAGTCACCTAACAGGGGAGATGAGTGGCATAAAAAAAATTAATGAATAAGTAAATAAATAAATTTTAGGCTGTGCAATAGCAATATCCCAATAGGAATTTTCTGTTCTGCTTCATTATGCTAAACTGTGTGGTTAAAATTCCATTCTTAAGACTAGAGGCAAACCATGGAACACTGATCTGGTAGCTATTTATTCCAATAATTTTATTTATTTAGTGTATGGCACGTGTTAGATAGGGATCATCGAGGTGGATGGCTACCTCTGTGAAAGGAATTTTTTTGGGTAGTGTTATCTTTACCCGTGGGACACCCGAAAGCTGGTAGGCAATCGGGGGAGGCTCCTTTCTTGTCCCTCCGCAGCAGTGGTGATTTTTTTTTTTACTACCGGTTCTGTGGGTGTGGCTTGGTGGGCGTGGCTTGGTGGGCATGTCAGGGGAAGGATACTGCAAAATCTCCATTCCCACCCCACTCCAGGGGAAGGATATTGCAAAATCTCCATTTCCACCCCACTCTGGGGCCAGCTAGAGGTGGTATTTCCGGTTCTCCGAACTACTCAAAATTTCCGCTACCGGTTCTCCAGAACCTGTCAGAACCTGCTGGATTTCACCCCTGCTCTGCAGTTTATTCACTCATGGGAATCGAGCTGCCGAGCTGTTGACCGCAGCGGCTCACAGGCCCAGTGTCTTACCACGTGAGCCGCTGCAGTCTCATATTCCAATAATATTAATGTTTTTATCAGTGTAGGACATGATTAAAATATTGAGCTGGGGCTGAGGAGATCCAGGTTCAAGGCCCAGTTTAAATATGAAACTTCATTAGATGAGTACCTTTTGGCACAATTAAGGCAGAAGCTTGTCCACCCCAAGGATAAAATACTCAGACACAAACTGAGCAATGTGATATATGCAGAACAATGCAGTGAGCCATGTGCAGATTTGTATATTGGGGAAACAAAACAACCACTTCATAAACACATGGCACAACATAGGAGAACAAACCCATCAGGACTAGATTCAGCAGTCCATTTGCATTTAAAAAACAAAGGCCACTCTTTTGAAGACAGCAAAGCAGTGGTGGATTTCAAATTTTTTTACTACCGGTTCTTTGGCTTGGTGGGCATGGCATCACTTGGTGGGTGTGGCATCGCTTGGTGGGCATGGCAGGGGAAGGACACTGTAAAATCTCCATTCCCACCCCATTCCAGGGGAAGGATATTGTAAAATCTCCATTCCCTACCCAGTCCAGGGGAAAGTTACTGCAAAATCCCCACTTCTCTGGGGGGGGGGGGAGTATTTAGCAATTCTCCAAACTACTCAAAATTTCCACTACCGGTTCTCCAAAACTGGTCAGAACCTGCTGAAACCCACCTCTGCAGCAAAGTCAAACTGCTGGTTTGAAAGAGGGGTCAAAGCGGCCATCTATGTCAAAACTGAACAGCCCTCTCTCAACGGGGGGTGGGGGGGAAGGATATGACATATCTATCTCCAGTCCTTTCAACAGTTCCAAGAAGGCTCCACACCCATTTGCACTACTCAGGTGACCCTGAGGACACAGATAAGCCTCTAGGTGGCCTCAATGACTCTCTAAAAGAATGCAAATGACCTGCAAGTAGTATAAATCCTTCCATTCCCCGCCATCCAATCAGAGCTGAAGATGCTTCTTGAATGAGAAGTGAAATGTCTTCAAAGAAAAACCAGAAAGTCCAGTTGCCTCATGAAAAGGCACCTTTGGGACAACCATGACCTGAATGGCTGAGAATCTCCATAGACACTCAAGAAGTTTTGCAACCTTGTGTTTCTCTGAAAAGGAGGCATGTCATCACATTTACAAAATTTAGCCCTGATTATTGGCTAAATGGTGAGGTTGGAATTAATTCTAGATTATTATTCTATATTATTGTAGTGTAGTGTAGTGTAGTGTAGTGTAGTGTTGTGCAGTGCAGTACGTTATATTATTATATTCTGATTAACAGATAGCAAACTATTCAGACTGTGGCCAAGAAAACACATGAATACGTCAAATGGAATGGATAATACCCAGGAGCCAAGGTTGAGCCAAAGGAATATTTACCTTTTTCCACTTAATTTTGGAATTTAAAACATTGGCTTAGTATTAATGGATTTTACCAAAATTGAAATATTGTGGGTTGTATTTTCAAGCATTTGCCATAACTATAAACAGTAGCCCAACTGGAAATTGTTACCATTGAAGTTTAAGTCAGACCCATCTTTGAATCTGTAAAAATCCCATAACTCCACATGGGTATATATCAGTACTGTGTATCCATTTTTCATTTAAATCAAAGTAATTTGTCACAGAGTGAGTGTGATATTTCCATATTTGAACTTTCCAGTGTGAGAAGGATGTGTGGTTAAAATAGCACAGAAGGTGCAACCTTTTCTTTTTTTCCCTAAGAAGATTAATTTAAACAGTTTATGGTGTGCTATGATATGTTTAGAGTATGGTCACTCAGCTGAAGGAGTGGGTAGCTGTAGGAGTAGCTGATCTCTGAGTTTAAACAAAAGGGAGTAAAGAAAAACAAGAATTAAAGAACAAATGTTTTTCCCCAGTGTGTAAACATATTATTCGCCTAATGGTGTGTTGTGCAGGGGCAGGGACTACTTTATTTCACAGCAGTATTTTTAAAGTTTGACATCAAGTAGATCAAATCCCCACAGTGTGAGGAAATCCATTTGAAGTATCGTAGAGTTTTAAGGAAGGAAATTTCCCGGAACAACCAAGTATCCAAACTCTTCTCCTGAAGGAGGTCTCAGAAAGATTTTGCAATTAAGATTTTTAACCCTTATTGTTAGTTGCCCTAAATGCCACTTCTAGAGGAAAAATAGCAAATAAAGGCAAGCAATAAGTAAATAAAGATGTGTTATTCATGGCTGGCCAGGTTAGCTAATTCTTTTGACACTGGAGGTCAGAAAATCCTCAAAGTTCCTCTCCTTCATTGAAAGAGAAAAACAAAAAATAAATAGGGATACTCTGACTTTTTATGATACCAGAAGTTAAGCTTGATTCAAAGGTATTTTTTTATCTTTATAACACCTGATACCTGCTCCCTTAAGAAGACTCCTCATTTTAGGTAATGGCAGGACTGGTATTAACAAACATTCATTGGAAGGATGGGAAGATAATTGTCTGGTTAATTTACAATAAAAGAAACAATCTTGAGTTAAACATTGACTGTGGAGAACCTCAAGAAAAAAGAGACTTATCTTGTAGGACAAAGAGACAATAGCAATGAATCACAGGCTGTACAAAGTTTCAAAAGGGGCTTGACTTCTCTAAAGGTTCATACAAAGCACCCCTTGGAAACTGCCTCCCACAGCAATGAATCTCCATCACTCTAAAAGTGACAGGACTATACTGTATCACTTCACATCAAGCCCAAACCTCGTATCAAACATTATATTCATAAAAAGTATGTTTGCATAAATATATGGAATTATAAGATTAGGGTCACCAAACTCCTATCATTAATTTCCTCTCCCCCCAGTGCAGTGATGGGATTCAGCCAGTTCGCACCACTTCAGGAGAACTGGTTGTTAACTTTCTGAGCAGTTTGGCAAACTGGTTGTTGGAAGAAATCATTAGGACAAAGAACTGGTTGTTAAATTACTTGAATCCCACCACTGCCCCAGTGGATAATTCTTGCTGCCTTTCCTAGCCATATACTGTAGTTATTGATTCTAACTAGGAATAGTTCTGGATATTTCTCATGTTCCAGCCTACAATGATTTAAGATCTTCAGAATTTGTTCCCTCATTCCTCAGCCCCATCGTCTCACTACATAATGGTTGTGGGGTGGAGGTTGTGATAGTGGAGGAGGTGGGAAGCAGGATGCTTGGGAAAATTGCAAGTACCCCGGCTCCTTCCTTCCTTCCCTCCCATTTAAACCTTTCCTTCACCATCAGCAGGGCAGAGTTGCCAGTAATACAACAACCTTGGCCCAGGTATGGGAGGAAAAATATGCTTTTGTTATTCTTAGCTAGAGAGAGAGAGGAAAAAAAGAAAAGAAAAGAAGAAGAAAAGAAAAGAAAAGAAAAAAGAAAAAAGAAAAGAAAAGAAAAAAAAGAAAAGAAAAAGAAAAAAGAAAGAAAGAAAAGAAACCCAAATCTCGGCTAGATGGATGCCATAGAAGTTTAATAATAAAAACAAATTTTTTAAAAAACAAAATTATAGAAGTCCAACAAGGCAAAACATGAGCTCTACATGCTGGCCATTAAAAGAGGAGAAAAAGTAGAAGTCCCAGAGAGAGAAAATAAGAAAGAACAGGCTCTGTAGGAAGAACACATTGCTATATAATTGTAATCACGTAGGTCAATGGTAATAGAGTATAGTATAGAAGCAGTAGGAAGCATTCCCATATATATTTGTGCATTTTACACCTTCCTTTTATAAATACCTTTGATTTACAAAATAGAAAGCTTCTCCATCACATATAGACAAATATAAGTGGAGGGCACTTGCACTCATGTGTCACTCCATTTGCATGAATGGAACTTTGCACGCGAGCACTCTCCATTGCACGAGTGGAGCTTCACATGTGAGCACAAGTGTCCTCTGCTCGTGTGAATGGAGCTTCACACATGAGTGCAAGCACCCTCTGCTTGTGTGCAAAATTCCATTCATTCAAGTGGAGAGCGTGCATGCACAAATGGAGCTGCTCATATACACCTGCCACTCACACATCCCCCTCCGGGCCGGCTGCCAAACTGGAAAAGTTGGGGACTGCTGCCATATAGCATCAGCCCCCCTTTTAAAAATGAGATGGAATCAAGAAACAAATATGAATGAAAGGTGAAATTGATGCATTCCTTTGTTTATGACAAGAATTCTTAAGATTGAGCATAATAGTTTCCCCTGTGTTTAAACTTTTCAGGGCTACCTCTTTCATGTTCACTCTGGGAATGATGGTCAACAAAAGATAGATGGACAGGTTGCCCGCAGACATGTGGAATATTTTTATAGACAATAATTATCCCCTTAAAAGTCATATCACTGGTAAGATTGATTTCCTGCTGCTGCTTTAGGCATGGTGTACTATATTTCCTCTTTAATGCTGAAGCTCCAACAGCTGAGGTTTAGGAAGTGAATATGGAAAGTTTAGATGAAAAATGTTCACCCTTTGACTCAAGAGAGGTTTATATACCGGATTTACCACTGCTGGGATCAGTTCTCTGAAGATCTTGAGATGAGTGATAACAGCATGGAGGAACAAGACTGAATTGAAGAAGTCAACAACAGAACCAGTGCACGCTGGGATTCAACCAATAACTGCCCTTTAAGATAGTTTGGGTGCAGAAAATGTGTCTATCACAAAATCACCCAGCATGTAGATGAAATCAAATGTGGATTTCTCTGGGGCCAGTCTTTATAGGTGGGTTATATGATAGCTACTCCTTGAGGTCTGCTTTAGAAGAAATACTTTTGAACTGATTCTTTGAAAGGGAGGAATTGATTCCATGACAATAAGATTGGCATACTTAAGTATCGTTCTTCTTCTAATGACATAGAAGTCATTAAAAGTAAAAGAGTAAGATACCCTGGTTACTTCACGAAAGTATCTCCAACAATAGGCAAGTTAATCTTTAAGCAAATACTTTTGGTTATGGGTTTTGTTGGCCAAACTCATTATACTGAGTAAAAGCAAGTGAAAGGATGATAATTAATCTTGCTAACTTTGGGGAAGACCTCCTGAATGGAACGAATTTGGGAAAAGCTATTGCATTTAATTATCAGTCCTGAAAATAAATTACAATGCTAGTATGTGGACTCAGTTTTAATCCAAAATTGTTCCTAGTTTTGTGCATTTTGCTGGCAACATGGGCCTCTTAAAGGAAGCTGAAGACAACCCATGGAAGCATGTTTCTGATGGAGAAAATAAGAGAAATAAAAAAGAACAAGATAGAAAAAAAATACATCTCAAAAGCACAGAATCAGAAATATACAAGGAACAAACACTTGGAGTCCTATGGTATTAGAAAACATGTTCAGAAGACATGAGTAGAATTCCCCTAATAGACAAGGCTTAAATGTTATTCTTCCTCAGGGAAAAAAAAAAAAGAACCAGTGCTCTTCATTCATCCTTTGTTTATTTGAGTCCCAGACACAAAAGGTGTGGAAAAACCCAGTTGGAAAGATACCAGAGATTCAGTCGGAAAAGAAAGAGAATGAAAAAAATAAAATAAAAAGCAGCTTCTCTGAGGCTGCTGCTTGTGTTCACACTGGCAGTGGAGCGGAACAAAACATCAGCTGCTGCCCTAAACTGTTTGCGTGTGCCGTTTTGGCTGTGGGTCAAACCCAGATTTTCCTGCTTGCTTCTCAGCCTCTCTGTACAGTTGAGTTGCAAATGAGGACTTTGTTTTCAAACTGAGTGAGGAAACAGATTCAGTTCTAAGAATAAGGGCTCGCGTCTTCCAGATGGAAAATGCTTTCGGTTTAACTCCTACCTCTATAATTTAGAAGATTGGCTTTTTATCCTTGAAAAACAACAGCCCTCTTCATTGATCCGTCTGCTAAAGGTCAAGCTACACGTTACTGAATCTCCCATAGTCCAACTTTTGAAAAAGAAGACCCTCTGTAGAGCAGGTGGTTTATATATTTATATGCTGGTTTGTTTATTATTATTTTTATATGGTCTTCTTCCAGAATGAAATTATGGAGGGATTATTAAATCAGTTTAGTTCACTGGGCCATTTCCATCAGAAATTATAATTCAAGCTGGAGCTGAGTCTGCAGTTGAAAGTCTGTGCCAAAGCTGAACTGATTTTTTGCTGTGTGAAATCAAAGCTGCTGTGAATTAAAACGCTTCACTGTATGAAAGTGTAAATCTCTGCAGCTAAACTGGTAATTGGTATAAAACATCAAAAGCCCTTGCAAGTTGTACAGTCTGGTGTGAAATCACAGTTCTAAACCAGCGTTTGCTGCATGAAATAAAGAACCTGTCACTAAAGCAGTGTTTTATATCAAAAGTGTCCACAGCATAAAACCTCTCTATCATGAACAAATCTTTCAACTAAAAAAGAAATTAGCTCCTCTTAACCACCTGACCAGGGGTGGGTTCTACTTACCTTTACTACCGGTTTGCAACGGGGCCACACATGCGCAAAAGCTTCCTGATGACGTTGAGGTCGGTGGGCGGAGCCTCCTGCCGGTTTTACTATCGGTTCTTGCGAACCGGTCTGAACCAGGGGCAACCCACCACTGCACCTGACTCCTGAACCATATCTTCAAATGGCTTGTGGCCTGTACTTGTATGAATGCTAGCCATGCCCTTTGTTCTTTTTGCACCAATCAGGAGACATTACCGAGGAACCTATTCTACAGACTGTATTCTGGAAGTCCGCCCATATTGTCTATGAATGTTATATATACCACATGATGTTATTCCATTTATGTACTTTTGGGACCATTTTTTCTTCCAGTTCAGATGAGAAACTGTACTGAAAATTGAATATCCAGGAATATTTGGCTAAACAGTAGCCCGTATGTTACAATATGTTTTACAGGATATAGCCTTTCTCTGCAGTTCTGTAGGGGAAGAGCAGGCAGAGCTGGGGGCAGAGTTAAATGCCTCATCAGTTTAGAGTCTTTACGTTGCCACAAATAATCCAAGTGCAGCCCCCCCTTAAATTCCTTTAATCAATTTAGTACTCACCATTAGTAGACTAGATTTTTGTGTACAGGCTTGAAGAAATCTCCTATGTTGCA
Source organism: Arizona elegans (assembly GCA_022577455.1). NCBI lineage: Eukaryota > Metazoa > Chordata > Lepidosauria > Squamata > Colubridae > Arizona > Arizona elegans. Next base: position 195,538,778 of record JAKOOJ010000001.1, on the reverse strand, counting down.
ATCTAATGGGTGGTCCTGATTCTTTGCACCTGGCAAGTTCGCTTTATTGAAAAGCAAGTTGAATAATCCATCCAAACTATATAATCCATAGATAAATTCCATTATATGGGACTGTTTAATCTTTCCTTTTTCCTTTGAGATTGCTTCTTCAGTGCGATGGTTGCCGATATGACTTTCTTTCCTTTTTTTCTTGTTCACATCTAATCAAGCTAGGACATAATTTGGAGCCAATCAGAATACAACAACACTGTTGACCAATCAGAATACACCTTTGCCTCTTTTCATAGAAAAACGTCAGTTACGTTCACACAGTTTGCCCATAAGCACCAAACCGAGAACTTCAGCCAGAAGATGACGAATGTGATTTCGTCAAAACGTCGCTACTACCCTTTTAAGGATATGTTTACAATTACATGGGAAGAAACCCGAGATATTAACTGTACATCCCAAATTTCCATTTTTTAAACTTTCATTTTCAAGGTTATCTCCTTTTTTAGTATAACTTTTTTCAGAAGTATTCATCCTCTTTCAAAGAATTTTCTTTGGGTTTTGAACATGAGTGATCTACTCAATACTGCTGCCTTGGAACCATTTCACCTCCTGGATTAAAAGGGAGAAACAACATTTAGATAAATCCACCTAAATTGGTGGTGAACAATCCACAGCTGTATAAGCGACTCCCATATCCCTGATATGCCTCAAGGGATCCAGAGGTGGATCGATAGGATAAAAGCTGAAATGATAATGACAGTGGTGTTATTACAATATTGGCAATATTTTCATTGCTGTGGACATGAATATTATTTGTTCCCATTTTTATGAACAGTTTGGCTTGCCTTTGCTTCCATTGATATAATTCTCCCATCCGAATGCAGCACAGCACACATAATAAAATATAGGAAATAAAGAAAACAAAATGTTTGCTTTCTTTCAGTTCTATCAGCTCAGACTGTCAAAGGAATGCAGAGTGACATTTCAACTGGTTTGTGCAAAAAAGTCTCCGCATTGCTTAGATGATGGATAGGTTTTTCAAAGGACTCCATATTTATTGTCTTATTTATGTTAGGTGAATTCAATTTTATTCCCTGAGCCAGAACTTTTAATTAAGTTGTTTTTTCTATGCTAGACTTTTCTGCTTTCATATATTTACCTGTGTAAGGAATTGTACTTTAATTTTATTAGCATGTTTTATTGTTACATTTGAAGTATGAATTGCCCAGGAAACTGCATAGGTTTTGGGGTTGCTACCTACATATGGAGAACTAGTTTGGTGTAATGGTTAGGACATCAGGTTAGAAACTGGGAGACTGTGAGTTTGAGTCCCATCATAGTCATAAAGCCAGCTAAGAGACCTTGGCCCAGTCCCTCGTCCCAACACTAGGAAGCTGATAAGGGTAAACCACTTCCGAGGCTTCCAGTTTGGCTTCCATCACCACCAGATGGTCTTTTGAGACCGCCAGCCCCGTCGCCCATAAAGAGCCGCCTTTACAGCTGAAAGGCGGCTCGAAAAACTCCGTTTCCTTAAGGAAATGTGAGACAGAGCTGGCGAGGGCAGGTAGAGCCCTCTGCGAAGTCCCCAGAATTTTTTTCTACTCCTGGGGAGGAAGCAGGATGAGGCTCCCTATTTTCACTCGCCGCTGCTCCGGGCTTCAGGAGAACTCTGCGCTTTGCAGAGCCAGGCGATGGGACCAGACCAACTAACGAAACTAACAGATCGTCTGAATAAGTAGGATGAAATCTGGATCTGGGATCCTAAATTGCAAGTATTTCTAACAACCCTAAGACTGATTTTAAAAGTAAAGAATAGTGAAAGGGGGAAAAAAGAAAGTTTAAAATGGTGACTGGCTGAGGCTTGAGAAGAAAGCCGAAAGTGAAAGTCCTTCCGTTTGAATAGTTTAATATGTTACAAAGTAACTGAAACAATAGCGCTGGCTAGAAGTGAAGAGAAAAATTCTTATTTCATGCTTCTTTCTTCTTAGAGACTTGATATTGATATTGTTTGGAGAGAAGTCTTTTTCCATAAAGGGGGAAAAAAAATCTGTTTGTGGGGCAGGATGGTGTTAAAACTGACAAAGCCAGACAACCAAGCTGTGTGTGGGGGGGCTCCCCCATTTATAAACCACACGAACAAGTTTTGAGCTTGCAGATGCAGAAGAATGGCTTTAAAGACCTAAAGGAATTTGTATTGGAGGAGATGGCAAGACATGATGAGATTGTGAACCAGAACCTTGAAAAAATTAGACAGGAAATTAAAGAGTTGGTTCAACAAAAGTATGATAACCTGAAGCAACATATGAAAAGTTTCTTAGAAATAATTATAAAGATAGATAAAGATATCAATTTAGAAATAGAGTCTAAAATGAAGGAAGTTGACTATAAGATTTATAATTTGGATAATAAAATACAAAGAATTGAAAATGATTTAACAATGATTCAAGAAAAAAGCTCAGAAGTAGAGTCTAAAAAAATAAAGGAAGCTGACTACAAGACTTACAATGCAGATAATATAAAACAAAGGATTGAAAATGAAGTCACAATGATGCAATTCAGATTCATGGAATTTGCGGTCAGAATTAGGGGAATACAGGAAAATAAAAGAGAAGATTTGAGAAAGATGTCTGCTGAAGTTCTGGCTGTGATTTTAAAGGTTAGTCCTGAAGAGGTATCCTGTAAGATTGATAAGGCCTACAGAGCAAATTCTTGGGTGGCAAAGCAAAGGCAGTTGCCTAGAGATGTGATGATTTACTTTACTGATAAAGGAATAAGAAACAATATTGTGCAAAAGTCTTTTAACTCCACTCTTGAAATGCATGGAAGGAAGATTTGGATATATAAAGAGCTGCCGTCCAAGATGTTAAAAAATAGAAAGGATTTTGGATTTTTGGTGACTGAGCTAAAGAAATAAAACATCCCATTTAGGTGGGATATTCCAGTTGATATAATATTGAGATATCAAGGAGAAAGATATCAACTAAATACTGTTGAAAAAGCAGAAGAATTTTACTACAAGGTTCTTAAAATGGATTCAACATCTCCATGTATGCCATCAGTGTCAGGAACACACGAGGGGAATAAAGAAAAGCAAAATCAACAGGAGATTGAAACCCAGGCTAAGCAGATGGAGATGGAGGTAATGGAAAAACAACAAGTTACAGAGGCCTTTTTGGACGAGCCGCTTTTGGATTCTCCTTCAGAGGTTATAGTTGGACTACCTATAAATACAAGAGAGGCAGCTTCGGATCCTAATGTGATGTCTTATCAAGTTACAGACCAGCATGGAAATCAATCAGCTGATATACAAGTCCTAGAAAGGCAACCAGGATGGAGATCTAAACCACAAAAAGTTAAGAAAAGAAGAAGCAGGTTCTACAAAACTAAAAAAATTTAGACTAAACAACAGTCTAATGCCAGTTACTTAAGAGACAATTAAATATACATGAAAATATAGCTGAGGCAAAGTATTGGTTTATACTATTTTGAGAAGAATGACAGATCTCTGCAATGCTGTGCTTTTGGGATGTGGAAGATGGCCTTTAATTGAGTGGATTGGAACTTTCTATTTTGGACTCTTTGACAAATGGATTACGTATCTGTTGAGCTACAAGGCAAGAGAACTATGGGATTGGGGCATGCAGAAGGTCTGGTTGTTACCCTAAAACGGTGGTTGGAATTAATAATCTAGATGAAAGACATTACAGAAGATACTATATTAAGGTGACCAGATTTTAACATTGGTAAAGAGGGACATTGTGGGCGTGACTTATTTTGTGGGCGTGGCTAGCTGGTCATGTGACTGGGTGGGCGTGGCTAGCTGGTCATGTGACCGGGTGGCCATGGCTATGTGTATAGGGTAAGGTGAACAGATTTTAACATTGGTAAGAGGGACACCATTGTGGGCGTGGCTTATTGTGTGGGCGTGGCTTGGAGGCCATGTGACTGGGTGGGCGTGGCTAGCTGGTCATGTGACCGGGTGGCCATGGCTATGTGTATAGGGTAAGGTGAACAGATTTTAACATTGGTAAGAGGGACACCATTGTGGGCGTGGCTTATTGTGTGGGCGTGGCTTGGAGGCCATGTGACTGGGTGGGCGTGGCTAGCTGGTCATGTGACCGGGTGGCCATGGCTGTGTGTATAGGGACTACTCAGAGGGCTGAAAAGTCATTTCTGACAGGTCCTCACACTTTTGACTGGTCCTCACACTTATGACCATCCTCACATTTATGCCCATGCAGCATTCTTAACAACCATGTCACTCATTTCACAACTGCTTCTCTTCACCATGGTGACAAGATAGGGCAAAAACGTAAAATGTGAGGACAGTCGTAAGTTCGAGGACTGGTCAAAAGTGCGAGGACCAGTCAAAAATAACTTTTTCAGCCCTCTGAGTAGTCCATATGCACAAAAGGACTAACCAGAGGGCTGAAAAAAGTCATTTCTGACAGGTCCTCGCACTTTTGACTGGTCCTCACACTTATGACCATCCTCACATTTATGCCCGTGCAGCATTCTTAACAACCATGTCACTCATTTCACAACTGCTTCTCTTTACCATGATGACAAGATAGGGCAAAAATGTAAAATGTGAGGACAGTCGTAAGTTCGAGGACTGGTCAAAAGTGCGAGGACCAGTCAAAAATAACTTTTTCAGCCCTCTGAGTAGTCCATATGCATAAAAGGATACAGTAATGGAGAGGGATGAAGGAAGGGAAGGGAAATTAGAGTAGGAGTGACGGTTAAGAGAGGGAGGAAGAGAGGAGGAGAAGGAGAAAGGAAGAGGAAGTAGGGAGGAGAAGAAGAGGGGGGGAAGAGAAAGTAAGAAGGAAAGAAAAGAGAGGTGGTAGGTTTGAGGAGAAAGATTGCTGTACAATAAAAAAGATGAAAGGGAAGAAAGCCAACCCCAAACAAATATAAAGATATTAAGATAAAGAATGAATTGTTAAACTTTAAAGAATAAAAGAGAACAAATATGAATAAATAGCAATAATTAGAAACACACATACATACAATGCATTTTCTTTGAACAGAATATTTGGCTGGTTCACAAATTTAAACAGTGTTTAGTCATTTCAATTAAATTTACAATTTCTATATTTCCTTTTTGCCATATTTATTCCTCATCTATTTTTTAAAAAAACAATTTTACCCTTCATCCTCATCTCTAATCTTAATCAAATTCAATTTTTCCCTTCTATTCTATTTTATAGCCCTTCCCATTGTCATCTATTTTTATATCCATCCTCACATTGGTTAATTATGTAATTATGTAATACAGTTGTTTAATACAAATTCAACATTTTAATATAAATCAATTAGTTATATAACTATCTTTTTTATATATTAATCAATATGAACATGAATATTCCAATTATTTCCATGCAATCCAATTTCTTACAAATCAATTAATTATACTTACCAATAATAATAAACCAAATAATTTCCCCCATATATTCCTCCAAACCACAACTTAACCATTTCTGCTTTCAACACAGTATACAATTAATAATATCTCAATTATTACAATTCCCTAGTTAAAAAGAGCTTTTTTTTCTTTTGTGTTTTAAAATCTTGAACTCTCCTCTTTTGCCCTAAATAATTTTCCATTGTTTGCACTTACCTTTTTTGGTGAGGAAAAGGAAAATAAATCTGCTGCCTAATTTTCCAACGTTGCAAGCAAACCGCAAAGCCAACAGCCTGTTTTACTTTCAGTTTCGTTTTGAGCTTGGTTTGCACAAAGAGGAAAAAAAAACTGAGCAATTTAGCAAGAGCAGAGCCCTGTGCAAATCAGCTGAGAGGGGGAAGCCGAGCTAATTAACGTAGGGCGGCCCTTTGAAGCCCCGCGGCAAGAGTTTAAACAGGTTTTTTCCCTCTAGCCATCAGCGGGGATTCAGGAGGCAGCCGGGAACCAGGAGGCAGAATGAAAAATCGGGACTTTTTTAAAAACGCTGCAGGACGCGGGACAAATTGCTCAAAAGCGGGACTGTCCCGCCAAAAGCGGGACGTCTGGTCACCTTATACTATATGGAATATAAATATAAAGTCACTCGGGTGGTTTTTTATATACGGAAACACTTATTATTGATGGGGGCAGATGGTAATTGAAGATACTAAACATACTGTTGGAACTAGAACTTGAGGTTACCCTAATATGGGTGATGGAATTAATAATCCAGTTGAAACACATTACAGAAGATACCATATGGATTACAAGCTTAAAGTCATTTGAGGATTTTATTTACATATGGAAATATTTTTTAGTGGTGTGGGCAGAAGAACAAAGATATTAAAAATATTATGTATGGTAGACCTGTAGGAAAGTGGGTGGAGATAGGTTAGTTTACTGATTGTTTAGTTTAGGAAAAGGGATGTTATGTTCAGATATTAATATACGTAAAAGATTTGAATTAAGAGATATATGTATGGGGGAGGAGGAAATGGGTAGATTATGAGTTGAAATTGCCAAATTAGGATTTATTATATAATTTTACAGCTGAATGTTGCTCTGAAATGCATAGTATAGGGGGATATAATAATATTGTTAGAAAGAAATGGTCAGCATATGGGGGGTGGAGTAAAAGGATGGTAAAGTATTATATAATCTGTTATTAATCTGGGTTTTATTTTGGAGAAGCCACAGGGGGAGGGGAGGGGGAGGGGGGTTAGGGAGGAGGGGAGGAAAAGGGGGAAAAATCTGTATTTGAAAAACTTTTTCAATAAAAAAAAAAGGGTAAACCACTTCCAAAATCTTACCAAGAAAACTCTAGGGACTTATTGGCAGGATTCAACACTGAGCTGAAGACACAACTCTCCCCCTCACAAAAATGAAAAAAACCAACCCAACCCAAAATATGAGGAAGGGAGGAAGAAAAGAGAAAACAAGGAATCTCATGTACTCTAAACTCTGGATTATTAAAGGGGCAAAGTAAGAAATGATGAGGCATTACAGAATGAACAGAGTGAGCATCAATCTTTTTATTGTTAAAAAAGACTTGGATTGAAGAAGCTGTATTGATTTGAAGCCCTTGTAATTTGTTTCTACCTCCAAGATGGCCGCTAACGCACAAGAAGGTTACTGTAGCTCCATCCATTTGCAGTATTATTTTCAAGCATCGGTGCAGGGAAGAAGAATTGGCTGCTGGCCGAAGTGACAGGCAGTGATAGGGTAGCATCCCGCCCACTCTGTCAGCACAGGCCATCTTTGATTTCAGATGGGCAGACAAGAAAAGAAAAATGAAATGACGCTGTAGAAATAGGGGGCTCGCCAATTATAAAAGCGGTGGGGTGGTGAGAGAAAGGAAATGCTAGATGATGAAGCGCAAAAATGGGACTTAAAAAGTACAGTTGACTCACCCAGTGGTTTCTCTGCCCTCCACCTCTGCTTGGAATATAAAGGGAAAGAGTATCAAGCAAGGCCGCAGGGGATAATAAACTGAAGAAGAGAGATTAATTGGTGTCAAGTAGGAACTAGGAAAGGATCAGCTGATGCTTGAAAACATTGGGCTGCAGGAAATGTTTTACAGTTGTGTTCCCTGCTGAAAGTTCAGCATTGTTGCTCTCCAGCCGGCTGCCTTTTCCCTTCTGTTGGCTTGGATAACCCCCCTTTTTTTTCCATTGGGGTGGAAGGAATGATCAGCCTTCCATTTGGGCGTCTGCGGAACGAGAGTCTTGGATTTTACACAGCAACGCAAGATTGGATATTGCTTGAAATGCTTCACCTTGGTTCTTTTATAGGAGGTGCATTTCAAATGGAGGGGAGGTGGGGAGAGGGAAGGAATTTAAATCTCAGACTTTGCTCTTAGCCCACATCTGTTTTTGATATGTGAAACTAATCCCTTCTCTACTTGACAACAAACTTCTAAAACAGGAGAGATAAAAGTACTTCTGCACATGTTCTAGCAAGTATCTGGTGTCACACTCCATGCTTAAGCCTATATCACCAAGATACGTAGCTGGAGGATATTAGCAGCACTAAAAGTCAAGCCTTTGTAAGTCAGTAGCTTAGTCCCTTTTCCTGCAAGGTTTTCCACAAATGTATAATAACATCTCTAAAAAGAGGTCTTCTGTCCTTCCCAAACTTAGTATGCATCGATGAATTATTGAATGTCCCAAAGAAATGAGTTCATCAATCACATCTTTTCTTAAAAAGGTAAAGGTTTACCTCATACGTATGTGCTAGTCGTTCCCGACTCTAGGGTCATTCCCAACTCTAGGGGGCAGTGTTCATCTCCGTTTCAAAGCCGAAGAATCAGCACTGTCCGAAGATGTCTCCATGGTCATGTTGCCGGCATGACTAAAGGCCAAAGGCACATGGAACGCTGTTACTTTCCCACCAAAGGTGGTTCCTATTTTTCTACTTGCATTTTTTACGTGCTTTCGAACTGCTAGGTTGGCAAAAGCTGGGACAAGTAACGGGAGCTCACCCCATTATGTGGCACTAGGGATTTGAAATGCTGAACTGCTGACCTTTCGATCGACGAGCTCAGCATCTTAGCCACTGAGCATCCCTTCTTATGGCCAATCAATAGCCACACTGCTGCCATAGTCACAATTTATCTGTTATATTAAATCAGTGAGACATAAAGCATCAGTTTGGGTTAGCCACTGAAAATACTGACTTTCTAGCACAAACAAGAGATTTTATACTTCCATAGCCTTGGTGTTTCTTGTCACAGCACCAAGGAGTAATCATCACATGCAAAATTGTTCTGCCCCATGTTGTGGGGCTGTCTCCTCTGATAGGTATCCTGTGCCTTTTACAGTTATGCATTGTTTACATTGCATTGTTTTATGCAATGGAACATAAGAGAGGCAGAAAAAAAAAAGGGAAAGGAAGCTAAATACCTGGGGGACCGATTGTTGTAAAGTGATATAAAAGTTCTTCCTGAAAAATAACACATGATCTCCACTTTTAGGTATACAAAAAGGTATAGAGACATGGAACCTTCTTTGACTACTGAGAGGTACAGATCTGATTCAATTTAAAAGTAGTTTAATGGTTGAATTAAAAACAATTAATACTTAGGTATTTAATAATTTCATCCCTCTAATTTTGAAGCAACCTTTTGAGCAGCTCTGCACCCAACTCTTTGGATATTCTATGCTAGATCGAATATAGAATTGGGCCAGTGGTAGCACAGAAAATTGATTATAATGCAAATAAATCATTTTACCTTCTTCCATAAATGTTTGTAATGAGCCACAGTGATATCAAAATATCATTACAAGGATCATTATCTTATTTATTTATGTTATTTATTTATTTAAAAAAAATTACATGGTTGCTCAACTCAAACAATGAAACCCAGAAACAAGAAACAAGGCAAAAACAACTATCAGCAGTTAACAACAACAGCAACAACACCCCAGATTTAACAATTGTCAATAAAAAAGACAAAAAAGTCTGGCTACTGGACATGGCCACATGTGGCAGAATAGAAGAGAAAGAACTGGAGAAGATAACAAAATACAAAAATCTGCAAATAGAAATAGAACAACTGTGGCAAAAGCAAGCAAATGTAGTACCAATAGTAATAGGTGCCTTGGGTGCAATCTCAAAACAACTGGAGCACTACTTGAATACCATGGGCATTGACAAATTCGCCATCAGTCAATTGCAAAAGGCAGCTTTACTTGGAACAGCTTACATCCTGTAACAATTTCTGTAATAGCTCATCCCGGGTCCTTGGAAAGGATTTAATAGATAAACAAAAATGCCAAATCCAGTCTGAACATCTGGCTGACTGTGAAACAAGCAATCATAATTTATTTAAATTTATTAGCTGCCCACCTACAGTAGACTTTAACTAATCAATAACAGGTGATTTAATTTACATTCATATATAGTCCCAATGTGGAAGTCCTTATCCAGATCACAATACTTGGGAGAACAGCTACTTTTTAAAGTCCTTTCTAAAGGCCAAAAGGATTGGGATCAATTTAGATAATTGCATCATAATATCTGATTCTAGTATCGGATCCCATTTCCAGCAATCAGGGGTGAAAACAATCAACAAAGGAACAAGATTCTCTGAGCTACAGTACAAGACTGAAATGACAGCACAAGGATTCTAGAGAGGAGTTGTTTTGCTTTTTTAATGGGCATCTTAGATAGAGAAAACTCAAAGGAAATAGTTTGTTACTTGCTTTCTTCCATGTTCACTGAAGAAGAGAAAGCTTGCTTCTGCGGCACCGGTGTGACATTACTTATACAACATCTGTTAGCTTCTTTATTAGAAGAGCCATGGTAGCGCAGTGTTTAGAGAGCAGTACTGCAAGCTACTTCTGCTGCTGCCAGTAGTTTGGCAGATTGAATCTCACCAGGCTCAAGGTTGACTCAGCCTTCCATCCTTCCAAGGTGGGTAAAATGAGGACCCAGATTGTTGGGGGCAATATGCTGACTCTATAAACTGCTTAGAGAGGGCTGTAAAGCACCGTAAAGTGGTATATAAGTCTAAGTGCTATTGCTAAGTGCTATTATTAGCATGAGAATTTGCTATCACACTAAAAACATATATCATATCATGCTCCTTCACATGGACTCCTATTCCTTCCTCCATAATGGGAATATATATATATATATATATATATATATATATATATATATATATATATATATATATATATATATATATATATAAATATATGTGTGTGTGTGTGTGTATGTCTTGGTGTATTCGGGTCTTTTCCCGTGTAAGATTGAGAGTATTTTAACAACGTTTTGGCAGAATCTCATCTACCATCATCAGGTCTATGCAAGGGTTCTTCAACAGCAACAACTGATGATGATGGCTAACGAGCCAGAAATAGATTTATATAAGTCTCTCACTAGGCAACATAGGGAGCATAGGGCCTGCTGGCTGCCAGAAGAAAAAACCCCAGAATCGAATAGATGTGACTCCACTGAGCTAGGGCTGTAGAAGGAAAAATCTTGGTTATGTAGGAGAAACCTGGCTAAAAGAAACACACACACACACACACACACACACACACACACACACACACACACACACACATATATAATAACAAATAGTTTATGTACATCATTTCAGAAAGGGATTTGATGTGAAATGATGATTTCGATGGAAGACGAGACAATTTTCCCTCTGAGGAAAATTAGGACTTTTGTTAGGATATGTGACTGCAGCTTGCCTGTGTAGTCGTAGTTGTGCATTTAGAAGTCTATGTGTCTGTAGGAAATCTTCTTAAGGTATTAGGTGAAGTCTTTAAATAGCTTTAAGGAGATTGCTGGGGCTGGGATGAAGGAGTGCTGGCTGGCTCCAGAACTGAATGTGAGTTGTGGATTGATTTGTTTAGTTTTTCATGGGAAAGCTGATCTGTGTGGTCATTAAGAATTGACACTGGCACGATGGCACATAATCAATCAATAATCAATTCATTTACAGTATTTATAAATAACTTCAACCATTAACATTCTGGGTAGTAATAGAAACAATTTAAACAAGAAGCATAGGCATGGATACAACATAAAATAAAATGAAATGGTGCTTCTGATTCCTCATTTCTCTTATCTCTGAAGCAGCAGGTGTGATTACAATGTGTATGTTTCTAGGAGGGACGGATGGATTGATGGAATAAATGATTAGTGACAGATATAGAATAAATGGTTGATTGATGAGTTAGAGATATATAGATGATAAATGATTGATTGATAGGGTGAGAATAGAATAGAATAGAATAGAATAGAATAGAATAGAATAGAATAGAATAGAATAGAATAGAATAGAATAGAATTCTTTATTGGCCAAGTGTGATTGGACACACAAGGAATTTGTCTTTGGTGCATATGCTCTCAGTGTACATAAAAGAAAAGATACATTCGTCAAGAATCATAATGTACAACACTTAATGATAGTCATAGGGAACAAATAAGCAATCAAATCATATTAGGAAACAGTCAATATAAATCGTAAGGATACCAGCAACAAGGTTACAGTCATAGAAGACATAAGATAGAGATACAGAGATAGAAGACATAGATAGAGATAGATAGAGATAGATAGAGATAGATAGAGATAGATAATAGAGATAGATATACTTTTCTATAATGCTGAGTTATCAATAAGAAGAAAACATTATTTATTCACTTTATAATATTCCTATAGATATCTCTCATCTATTAGCCCTTGATGGGCCTTGCTAAAGGAATATATAAAGCTGAGGAAAACTTGCTATTGCCACATCATGCATAGTTAAATTTTGTTGCATGGAATCTGCAGGTATGTACTATAATTATATAACGTGCCCAGAGTGTATTTTTTTTTTGGCTCTATTTTCTCTCAAAAAGGAATTAGCTTGCTTCCAACCTTTTCTGTAAAAAATTCTGCTGTGGCCAGAGTGAATAAAACATCCACATTTGTCAATGGGAGCAGGCACAAAGAACGGATTTTCTAATTAATCACAAAATCACTTACATTTGTTTTATTAATAATATAATATTTTAGTGGGTGGGAAAAAGCATTTTTAAAAATTTTGACATTTCTAGCAACAATACATTTTGGTGTAAAGTGTTTTTTGCCCTCCACATATGTTGGCATGTAATCCTTGTACTTCATAGCAGGATTTTCATCATGCTGGCTAAATATTCCAGTACTTTCCATCCAACACATCTGATGGCAAATCAGGGAAATTTGATTTCATTTTTGGTAGGGGATATTGTCTTAAATGGCTGCTTTCCATAGTGTTACTATCTCTAGATATTCCCCCAAAGTAACAAACATAAGCAACTACAACTTGATAAACTGGATAAATTTATGTAAATGTAATACGGGTAATCCTCAATTTACAACAGTTCATTTAGTGACTGTTCAAAGTTACAACTGACATATGACCATTTTTCACTCTTACGACCATTGCAGCAAATTTTGGTCACGTGACCAAAATTGGATACTTTGCAACTGGTTCATCTTTATAATGGTTGCAGTGCCCCAGGGTCATGTGATCAACCTTTGCGACCTTCTAACAAGCAAAGTCTATGGAAAACCCATATTTTTCAGAGTATAAGACACACCTTAGTTTTTGGGGAGGAAAATAAGAAAAAAACTGATTGGTGGGTAGATCAGCCTCCGGAATACCCCCAATCAGCTGTTCCCAGAGGTGAATTTTAGCAACAGGTTTGTTGGTTGTAAGCTCTGTGCCTTGCTTTTTTTTCTGCCTCTGAAACTTCTGAAACCCTGTTTCAGAAAAAAACGTTTTTTTCTGCCTCTGAGAGCCACTGAAACAGAGCTTCAGAAAAAAAGGCTTTTTTTCTGAAGCTTCTTTCAGAGGCCTTTTTTCTGAAGGACTATCTGTACTCTGTTCAATCTCCTTTCTTTGGTATTGGTATGTAGATTAACCTCTTCTGATCTGTTGGTTATCTGTATGCTGCCTTTAGTCTTCGAAGAAAGGCGGCATACAAGTTGAACAAATAAATAAATAAACAAATAAATTGTGTCATTCTTCATATTTGTTAGCATAGTGTGGTTAGAACCTTTACTGATTCTTCTTTTGTTGCTTGCCATATTATTTTAGATAAAAGCCTTTCAGAGGCTTTTTTTCTGATGCTTCGTTTCTGAGGCTTTTTTTCTGAAGCTTCTTTCAGAGGCTTCTTTCAGACTCTGAAATCACCATTTGCGAGGCTGGGCGGGGCTTCATTCAGAGTATAAGATGCAGCCAGATTTTCACCCTCTTTTTTGGGGGAAAAAGGTGTGTCTTATACTCCGAAAAATACGGTAATATTTTAAAAGTCCCCTTAGACTAGTGTTCATTACTAAAATTGACGGTGCACTCCTAGCAGTGCTGAAATCTAAAATTTGTTACTACCGGTTCTGTGGGCATGTCTTGATGCGGGGGGGGGGGAGGATAATGTGACTGGGTGGGCGTGGCCATTTTTTTTTTACTTTTAAAACCATTTTTTACATGTAAAACCATGTAAAAAAATTCTTTCAAAATGCTTTTAAAAAACCCTCTGCCGATCAGCTGGGATTGTCAGAGCTTGGATCGTCAGAGCCATTTAAAAGAAAAAAAGTTTTTTTCTTTTAAATGGCTCTGACAATCCAAGCTGAGTTGCCTGATCGACAGGCAACTCAGCTGGGATCATCAGAGCTTGGATCATCAGAGCTTGGCTCGTCAGAGGCATTTAAAAGAAAAAATGCCTCTGATGATCACACGGCTCAGCTGGGCATGGGGGGGCGGGGGCAGGAATTTTTGCTACCAGTTCTCCAGACTGCCCGCTGCCATCGCTACCTACTCGTCCGAGCGGTCCGAACTGGGAGCATTTCACCCCTGACTCCTAGGTGTGTTTGTTCAAAAGCAAAAACATATTGAGTTCAAGAAAGTTTATTGTCTTGCTAAGTTAATAAATTGACATTAAAAGCAAGAAGAATTTTCCAAGACATTTCCAGTGTAGTCTAATGGCTATTTTTGAGGTGGGGGTTGTTAGATGTTATTGTTTAAAGACAATTATTTTATTATCCCTGCATTTTTAAGCAATGAGAGGAAAGCTTCATCAATGACTGGAAGTTTGGGTTCAGACATCCAAAACTAACAGTAGCAATTTTTTAGGAATATCTGCTTGCTACTCCATAAATAACTGCTTGCTATGGAGATCTTGTGAACAGAGTTCTTGCCTGAAGCATAGCACAGGCTGTGGGGGTGTAGATCCCACTGCCTCATTTTTACCCCTTTCCAACAACTAAATTTTAGATTTAGGATTGTTTCATTCCACAGTGACTTCTTCATTCAGTTGCTATTTAATTAATCACCGAATTCAGATCTAACTCAACAGTGCTGTACAACCTAAAAAAATAAAATGTAGCTGAAAGCAATAAAACGGTTATAATTAAAACAATGTACTAATGATTCTACAGAAGAAGGATGACTGTTATTATTGAAATAACAATAATAAAATTTTATAAGCATAGCACTATTGTGCATGCCGAATATGCATATATGTTTAAATGATTATCTGATTCAAAATATTGATCCAAGATGATCTGGAATAATTTTGCTTTGTGAAGAGAAAAAAAATATTTCCGTTTATTTACTTAGCAAGATAATAAACCTTCCTGAACTCAATAAAATTATACTTTTGAGCAAATATACCTAGGATTTTAGCTAAATATTTGTTATCCTCATATAATTTCTGTGCTAAATATGTTCTTTATGAATTTTCTAGAGGGGATCAGGGCTTCCCTACTAAACACCCCCCCCCCCCATTATTTTTCCCATAGAGGCATCTCAATGGAATTGTCATTGACTGTTTAGGTCTGAGCCAAACTTTCTCAGATGACTTTGGGTTCTCTGTGTGAAAAGGGGTCCATTTTATAGCTGCCATTTCCACACAACATTACAACAGGGTGGTCAATCTTTCCATGGTAGGAAAAAAGAAATAACTTTATGAGGAAGGGTAGAGAAAAGATTCAACACTTATGGCTAGTTCCATCCCAAATAAACTTTTGGACAAAGTTCCATGATTTCTAAGGAAGAGGAGGAAATTCAAGAGACCATTGATATGCAGTTTGGGAGAAGAAACAATTCAATGAATACTTTTATAATGACAAGAGCTCAGTCTCCAACAGATGTTACATTTATATAGCCATGAGGTGGCACAAGGATCTATAATCAAACATATACTAAGAACAGTTGTTTTAGATTACTGCCTCTAATCATTTGTTAGAACCAGATCCTCTATATAATCACTAAGAGGTGCCTTCAAGACAACTGTTTTGCTCTCAAATTCTATCACTATCACTTCAGCTTTGATAGCATCTCTCTGCTTCTAAGATGTATTTGAAAGCTCAGCTCTTCCTCAAGCTAGTGAAGAAGGCTCAAAATGTCAAAGGTCAGGAGGGCAAGTGAGGGGTCTTTCCCCACCCACCCCCCTTTCCACCCAAATGTTTGTTTTTATCTGGCAATTGTTCATCAGGATAATTAGGTGAATTGGAAGGATTTGTACAAGAGAGGAATAATCAGTTTTTGAAATAGTGGCATTTTGTGGTTGGAGGTCTGGAAAGAAGGTTGCTTCTTATCTCGCTCCTTTTGGGTTATTCAGTGAAAATAAACACATGCAAATAACCTTGTAATGATAGTGGCTTGTAGTGTAAAAGATATGGCACACAATGGATCTGCAGAATCCAGATTGCATTAGTGTTTAGAGTCAGCTTCATGCTGTCTAGACAAGCAAAAATGGTATCTACACCTTTCCTTTTTCCTGCTTTAACACCATGTTTGGAAAGCGACATCCTGAGACTCCTTTTTTTTTTCCAAGTAAAATTTGAAAACATCATGTGGATACTTTTCCAATGGGGGAGTAAAACAGGCTTTTTATCACTCTGAGCTCCCGAAAGTACCATTTGAGAGTAGGCTTCCTGTCCAAGCAGGAAATGGCCCTGTCAGTAACTCGGATGGACTCTGATTTTCAATAACTTTCCATCCTGGCAAATCATGATTCAGTTTCCATTTATAAAATGAAATGAGTGGTTAAATAATCAACAGCCCAAAGGCAACAGTAGGAAATGAGCCATCCTTCAAAACAATTCTTGTCTGTTTGGTTTGGACTTTGTTCTATTGTTAAAGGATTTCCTTATGTGCGGAGTATTGAAAATAATAGATGCGGGTTGTCCTTTTTTTCCCCCTTCTCTTCTTTACACGGTGCAAGAAAATGTAGCAATCATTGTCTGAATTTTCAAGAAGGAAATAGAAAGAGGAAATGCAAATCTTGCAGTTGGAGAATAAACTACTTCCTGGTAGAGCAACATAGGAGAGAGAGGAAGGAGCCCTAGAATTGCACAACCTTAGAATTATCAAGTAAGATCAAATGGCGATGGCTGTTTGGATTCTTGGGCTAAACTCTTCCTCTCTGATTCTTTTAATTGAAGACAGTGGTGGTATTCAGCCGGTTCTATCCAGTTTGGGCGAATTGGTAGTGGCGGCTGTGGGTGACTCCCTCTACCTGCCTAGATGTCATCACATTCCATTTTTGAGGCTCTGCGCATGTGCAGAAGGCTTCGTGCATGAGCAGAAGGCTCCATGCATGAGCAGAAGGCTCTGTGCATGTGCAGAGAGCGCACACTCCAGTGGTGGGTTGCCTCAGTTCGGATTGGTTCTATAGAACCAGTAGTAAAACTGGCAGGAGGCTCTGCCCACTGACCCCAACGTCATAAGAACGCTTCTGTGCATGCGCAGAAGAGAGCGTGCGTGCATGAGCAAAGAGAGTGTATGCGCGCAGCCCCGTTGCAAACCGGTAGTAAAGGTAAGTAGAACCCACCCCTGGCACGCTCATATTTGTGAACCAGTAGCAAAGGTAAGTGAATACCACCCCTGATTGAAGATGATAGGGTATGACAATGTTTTGATTTAGGACGCTACATAACAAACAGAAGATGTGTGGCCCATGGTAGACACAGGTCTAATACACAAGGGAACAAGGCTCTGTGACTTACATGGAGAAATCAAGGATATCAGTTTCCTTTCAGATGTGGGGAAGGAGTTTAGAAAGATTCATTTGATTTTAAGGTGTATTCTTTGCACATTCTTAGGTTCATCTTACATATTTTGTCTTTATCTTAAAGTAGTATGAAACCATACCTTTATTTTTGACAATAATGTTTAAGGGAAGTAATGGCTACAAGAATATAATTTGGGAGTAGATAAGACTTTGAGAATTTAGGCTATCCGTTCCTTTGCTAGAAAGTAAACTTTCTTCATGCAAAGTATGAGCTACATTTATGAGTTATGACCTCTCCCCTTTATAAGCAGTGGCTATAATTTTTTAAAAAACTCTTAATCTAGGCTACATTTTGGAGGTTAGGTTAGATATTAATTTTTTTCTAAATCAGCACCCTTATCAGGTTCACTCAGGATGTGGTTCTGATTTGGGTAAATACTCGGATTTTTCAGATGTTCAAAGGGGCGCTTCAATTCAGTGAATATCAAAGCACTTCTTTGAATTTTTTTAATTGTTTATTTATTTTTCACATTTCTGAACTGCTCATCACCCTCAATGAGGGACTCTGGGCAGCATACAATAAAGCATTAAAAGATAAAAACAACATATACAAATTAAAATATTGAATCCCTCTGCTAACCATGCCCTGCTTCTGTTTTATGAAGACAACATCTGCAGAATCCAGTATTTGTGAGGACACTCTGACTAAGGAAGATCCAGATGGCTTCAACCCTATTGGTTGTTTATAAGGCTCAGAAGACCTGGTTGTTTCCCCAGGCTATCAGTCCAGGAGGCTAGATGTCCCTTTTGTTAATGTGTTTTTAAGGCTGGAAAGTGTCCTTTATCCAGGATACGATGTTTATGGTTTTAATTGTTGGGGTTTTAGTCTTTGTATGCTGCCCGGAGTCACTATCCTAAGATGGATAGCCATATAAATTTAAATAAATCAATAAATATTGAGATAGATTGCCCTGGTGGGAAGGCAGATTATCATGTCTTTGTAAAGTCCATCATTGCATTGAGGTGATGGTACCATTGCCAGTGGGTGAAGCACCTCATGGAAGTAGATTGCCTGTGATCTCTAATAAATACAACATTTGAACGGATGAGAAAGATGAGGGCAGCAATGATAATATGAGTAATCTGTCTTCAATTAAAGTAGAACTTCATTAATTCTCTACTCCTCCTTAATCAGCCAGCTGGATGACCAGTCTCTCTCTCTCTCTCTCCCTGGTATAGGGAGGAAGAGGAAAGTGTGTTAGATGTGTTTGCCAACTAGAGTTATTTGTAAAAATAATAAAGACAGAAAATAAACAACTAAATAAATCTTACATGAAGTTATGTCTATAGCAAAATCAATCCAGGTTCAAAGTTGGGCATGCAGTTTCTGAGTCATCAAAACTCAAGGCAAGGACATAAAAATGTATGTGTAGCTCAGTCTTCAGGCTACTCTGAACCTCAGCAAGTATCTGACCTTGCCAACTGTTACAATGCTAGCCCTATGTCCTATCAGACT
Organism: Arizona elegans; assembly: GCA_022577455.1. NCBI lineage: Eukaryota > Metazoa > Chordata > Lepidosauria > Squamata > Colubridae > Arizona > Arizona elegans. The sequence continues at coordinate 195,519,822 of JAKOOJ010000001.1, read as the reverse complement.
TTCAGAATGATTTCCTGCTTTTATTAATTTTTGAAACATTTATTTGCAGCCATAGGTTTTAGCAAAAACATGTTTTTATTATGTTAGGTTATTGTACTGTTCACACTCATTTGAATTTCATATACATACATACATTTTATGCAGACATAAACATTCTATTTTTCAAAGCACCAAAAGGTGAGACAAGAAACAATGGATGGAAACTAACCAAGAAGAGAAGCAACCTAGAACTAAAGAGGAATTTCTCTGACAGTGAGAACATTTAATCAGTGGAATGACTTGCCTCCAGAAAATGTGGGTGCTCCAACACTGGAGGTTTTTTATATCTATCTATCTATCTATCTATCTATCTATCTATCTATCTATCTATCTATCTATATTATTAACATAAACAGACGTAAAACACAAATACATACGAACACATATACATTAACACAGTACTAGAACAAAAATGAAACAAGAAGTCTATCGATTAGCTCTTAAGAAACTCTCACATCAGTGGTTAATTTCTATTTCTGTTATTTTTCCTTTATCTTACAGTTTTCAGATTAATTTGCTTTCACTTTGATATACCTTATACATTTTGAGCTATATCTTTCTACAGTCATGTTAACCATTTGTTTATACCATCATACAACTCTTCTCATGTGACTAGTTCTATGTTTCTTAATTTGAGTTCTCCTGATGTCGAACACCTGGAGGTTTTTAAGAAGAGATTGGAAAACCATTTGTCTGAAATACTATAGGGTATCCTGCTTGAGCAAGGGGTTGGACTGGAAGACCTCCGAGGTCCCTTCCAAGTCTATTATTTTTATGTTCTATATTTTCACTTTGTGTGTGTGTAGATACATATAGAAAGATTATAGATATGGATATATAGTTTCTAATAAGTACTGTAGGCTGATAATCTAGCTCTTCTAAATACTGATTCAGTCTTTTATTTCTGTTAGTCCTTTTTTTTATACTATCTACCTACCTACCTCTTGCTTGTAGCATAGACAAGATGCTATTACATTTGTCTCCAACTCTGTTATTTCTTATCTGATTTTTATACAGCAGTTTTATCTCAGCCTTATTACATTCAAACCTTGCCCATATATACACACAAGTGTGCTCATCCATGCAGATGCATCCCAAAACAAGAGACTTTAACAGTGGTATTGTCTGTATATAGCAGATGTAATTTGCTTATTTCAGAAGGAATATAGCTGCTGGCGGTTTGGATAACAATTAGCTGAAACAATCATTCCAGCCTGAAACTGCAAACTTTTGTACATTGCAAGGAAGGAGAAGGAGGAGGTGAACTACTACAACTACTACTAGTAGTGATGGTTTGTGTGTCTCATAGCAAGTGAACTGCTATACTTTTTGTAGACATCTGATACAGGTTTGAGGAAAAATGGCAGAGAAGAAGGCATGAAACTGGCAGATTAAGCACTGTTTGACCAGTCTCAAAATTTTGCTTTTTAAGCCATAAAATGGTCTTTCTCCTTAGAAACTTGGATGATCACTGAGGTCAACAGTGAACGTCCTATTCTTGTGATTTGTCATGCCCCCATCGGAGCCTGAATCTGCGGAGAAGGACGAGCCAGAGCTGGAGCCAATGGCGATCGAGGGAGCAGCTTTGTTGGCTTCTGAGGAATGTAGGGAGGAGCAGGCCGAGGCAGCCCAGGGCCCCTCTGGATTGGGACGGCTTGTTAGCAGGGAGGAACAGGGGCAGGATGACCGAGATAGGGCAAGCAGTGGACATGAGGAACAACAGAGCTCAGGCAATGAGCAAGGACCCCCCTTCCTGATCCCTGAGCATGGAGAGTGGAGAGAAGGTGGGAACAATGCAGGCCGACCCAACAACTCAGGAGGAGAGCGCCCCGCCCCTCTTCATAAGGCACACCTGGGGACTAAGTTTTAAGGCGATGCTGTGGGAAGGGGCAGGTCGGTTCACGATCCCATTGCAAACCGGTAGTAAAGGTAAGTAGAACCCACCCCTGCTGGAAACATACAGAAGAGGCCTTCATCCTGCAGTGGATAGACAATGGCTAGAATGAGGATGATATTATCTTTTTACCCTGTCTGAATTTGTCAAATTGATTATTCCCCCCACCCAAACACACACACACACACCTTTTTAAGGTATAGGTTTTTATAATTTAATTTGTTTTAATGCATTTTTTTTCAAATAATTTTGTCCCTATTTACATGTGAAGCTTCTTCATTAAATGCATATATTAAACCATTAACTGCAAACTCTGAGAAATCTCCTTTGGCATTTGGGCTTCTAGAGACATGGAACTGTTTCCACAATGCAGCAGCTGTTGCAAATTTTCTTCCAGAATGAAAGCCCCGTATCACATCAATAGCAGCATGTAATGCCTGCACTTGATTTTAAACCTACAGTAAAAGGGGAGATGCAGTTTCACAACAGCTCTCCTTACAACTCATCACATTGGCATATGCAGAATTTTGTGGATCAAGCTATAAGCCTCTTAAAATTGTTATGTTCTGGGATTGATAGCCATTTTCCCCCTTTCCAGCTGCTGTGAAGGAAAAGGAAACCTAAGATTAAAAGCAAAACGGTGAATTAAAAAAAGGGAAATATTTTGAATATGTGGACATTGTCAAATTATGTTTCATAACATTTCTTATCAGCATTTGACAAATCATTTCTCTAATACAATGTATAGTGTTGTATACATAAGCCATGCTGTACATGGATTTTAATGATACCGTACTTCTACTGTATTTCCTCTATTTTTCTCCAACCCTTCCTGTTGCACAAGCCATATTCTTAGCATTAGCAACCCAGATAAAGGATGTTATTTTTGATGTCTAATCAGAATGGCGTAATTCGTCAGTTCACACTTCATTTACATTCACAGCATAGCACTTGCATTGCATGTCCTTTTATCAGGCACAACAGAATCTGTCTGTTGACATTAAGTTATGTCATGCATTTTAACATAATGCTGGCTATAAGACTTCATTTTATCCATTTCCTTTCTTCTTTGAAAATATTTTTGCTTGGCTGTGTTCCAGACAAAGTTAAACAACTTCAGGTTCTATAGATTTCGATTATTAATGATTTTGCACATTCCCATTTTTACCTGCTGAAGATAATATGGAATAAAGTTCCTCTTCCTTCCCCAACTTGCCTAGTGAAATTTTGCGATTAAACATAAATTGTCTTGGATTGAAACTTGTTCATTCTCTCTGACTGGAATTCTTCTTCTTCTCCTTCTCCTTCTCCTTCTCCTTCTCCTTCTCCTTCTCCTTCTCCTTCTCCTTCTCCTTCTCCTTCTCCTTCTTCTCCTTCCCCCTCCCCCTCCCCCTCCCCCCTCCCCCTCTTCTTCTTCTTCTTCTTCTTCTTCTTCTTCTTCTTCTTCTTCTTCTTCTTCTTCTTCTTCTTCTTCTTCTTCTTCTTCTTCTTCTTCTTCTTCTCTGCCTCCTCCTCCTTGTATTCCCATGGATGCTTTTCAGATCATTGAACACCACTTTGCACGGTCAGCTGCATCTCCAGAGTGCATGCCCGCGGTTTGCATATCTTTGTTGATGGTGCCTTGCCATCTCTGTTTTGGACACCCACAGGGTTGCTGGCCATTAACTTCTAATTGGTAGGCAGTCTTGGCAATGGTGGAAGGTGCTGCTCTCTGGACATGTCCATACCAGTGGGGTCAGCCTTCTCTCATCTTCTCTGTAAATTTGTGCCACACCAAAATGCTGTCGAATGGTGTCATTTGTGATGTGGTCAAGAAGGGAGATGCCCGATATGCAATGGAGCATTAGCATTTCCATGACATGGAGATAGCTTTTGGTTCCTGTTGTTGCTGCCCAACATTCAGTGCCATACAGTGCAGCAGGGCAGATGGTTGTCTTATAAATCTTAGATTTAAGATGGGTCGGCATTCGTCTGTCACATAACACACCAATGAGTTCTCGCCAATGCATCCAGGCTACATTCACCCTTGCTTGCACCTCGCCATTGATGTCGCCATTGATGTCGCCTTGGAGATGGGATCCCAGATACCAAAAGGTATCCACCTTCTTTAGGTTTTCTCCATTGATTTGAAGCGTTCCAGGGGTGGTAACAGTCTCTAAATACTCAGTTTTCTTGATGTTGAGGCGGAATCTGAAATGATTGAGGTGAACATTGCAGGTTTGAACTTGCTGCTGTAGTTCGCCTCTGGTGGTGGAAGCAAGAATAGCATCATCAGCATAGAGCATACTCCAGGGTGCGTTTTGCTGCAGGTCATGCATGATGGCGTCCATGACAAATATAAACAGAAGTGATGACAGTGCACAGCCTTAATGCACTCCAACCGTCACCGGGAATCTGTTGGAGAGGCCAGCTGGGCATTACACTTGGCTGTTGGTGTTCTTATATAGCATTTTGACCCAGTCAATGAGTGGTTCAGGTACTCCATGATCCTGGAGGGCATACCAGATCAGTTGTTGTGGGACACGATCAAATGCCTTCTCCAGGTCTGGGATTCATCTCTGTCTGGGATTTATTTCCCAAAATGACTAAGATTCCTGTTGAGGAAAGGGACAGGAGGCCTTTTAACTACTATTTCCTCTACAGCTTAAGATCTCTTATTATCTTCTTCTGAAGTATTTCTTAGTCTTTCTGTTTTATTCCATAGAAGTGGTAACAGAGGATTATTATGTAGCCATATAGATTGGTAGCAGAGGATGTCTACATAGCCATATAGATCAAATATTTATTTATTTATTTATTTATTTATTTATTTATTTATTTATTGATTGCAATTTATATGCCGCCTTTCTCCCTAGGGACTCAAAGCGGCTTACAAAATGACAACTTCAATACAAATCACAATACTATACCAAATTAAAATCAGTAACCCAATTAAAAAACGATTTAAAATTATACCAACGTACCCCCAAATGGATCAGTTTAATTGGCGGAAGAGCCACGTCTTCAGCTCGCGACGGAAGGAAAGAAGGTCAGGGGCTGTCCTGAGCTCAGTGGGCAATCCATTCCAGAGGGTCGGGGCTCCCACAGAGAACACCCTCCCCCTGGGGGTCGTCAGCCGACATTGTTTGGCTGACGGCACCCTGAGGAGGCCGACTCTGTGAGAGCGCACAGGACGATGGGAGAACGGCTGGAGATGGTCCTGCAAGTACCCCGGGCCTAAGCCATGAAGGGCTTTATAGGTGAGCACCAGCACCTTGAAACGTATCCAGAGTGCCACCGGTAGCCAGTGCAGCTCACGCAGGAGAGGTGTTACACGGGAATATCTAGACGCCCCCGTAACTATCTGCGCGGCTGCATTTTGGACTAGCTGAAGCCTCCGGACACATCCCAAGGGCAGCCCCATGTAGAGGGTGTTACAGTAGTCCAACCTAGAGGTAACAAGGGCGTGAGTGACTGTGGCGAGGGCATCCCGGTCTAGGAACGGGCGCAACTGGCGCACAAGTCGGACCTGTGCAAAGGCCTCCCTGGTTACGGCCGTCAGATGGTCATCTAGCCGAGAATCCAGGAGGACACCCAAGTTGCGGACCCTATCGGAGGGAGCAAGGATTTCACCTCCGATCATTAAGGATGGAACCTCCAGATCCCGGGATGCCGACATCCACAGCCACTCAGTCTTGGAAGGATTGAGTCTAAGCCTGTTCCTCTCCATCCAAACCCGCACCACTTTCAGGCAGTGGGACATCATGGAAAGGGCATCCCTAAGGTGGTCAGGGGTGGAAATGTAAAGCTGGGTATCATCAGCATATTGATGATACCTCACCCCAAAACCACGGATGATCTCACCTAGCGGTTTCATATAGATATTAAAGAGCAGAGGAGAGAGAACCGAGCCCTGAGGCACCCCACAAGTGAGAGGCCTCTGGGAGGATCCCTGACCCCCTGCCCAAACAGACTGCAGACGGCCTGAGAGATAGGAGGAGAACCACTGTAAAACAGTGTCTCCTAACCCTATCCCCCTGAGCCGCTGCAGCAGGATACCATGGTCGATGGTATCGAACGCCGCTGAGAGGTCAAGAAGGACCAGGATGGAGGAGCAACCCCCATCCCTGGCCCGCCAGAGATCATTTACTAGGGCAACCAATGACGTTTCTGTGCTGTGGCCACGCCTGAAACCAGATTGGTAAGGATCCAGGTAGTCAGTTTCCTCCAGGAATTGAGGGAATTGCTGTGCCACCACGGACTCAACAACCTTTGCTAAAAAGCGAAGGTTGGAGACTGGACGGTAGTTGTTAAGTACGTCAGGATCCAGGTTAGGCTTCTTAAGGAGGGGTCGAACCACCGCCTCTTTAAGCGCAGCGGGAAAGACCCCTTCCTTTAGTGAAGCGTTGACAATAGCCTGGATCCAGTCTCCAGTCACCTCCCTGGCTGCTGAAACAAGCCAGGAGGGACAAGGGTCCAGTAAACATGTGGAAGACCCCAGCCTACTCATAATCCTGTCCACGTCATCCAATGAAACAGGCTCAAACTCAACCCAGATGTCTCCACCGAGACTAGGCCCTGTCACCTCAACGGACTCTGTCCAGTCGGAGTCCAACCCGGTCCAAATCTGAGTGATTTTATCTTGCAGAAACTGTGCAAAGTCCTCAGCATGGCCCTGTAAGGGGTCCTCCCTCGCTCCCTGATTAAGGAGGGAGTGGATCACTCTAAACAGGGCTGCTGGGCGATTTTCTGCAGATGCAATGAGAGTGGCAAAATAGTTACGTTTCACTTCTTCCATCGCCACAAGATAAGACCTAATATGGGTTCTTAGTTGTGTTCGGTCGGACTCGGATCGGGAGGATCTCCAACCACCCTCCAGGCATCTTTTCCAACGCTTCATTTCCCTGAGCTCCGCGGTAAACCAAGGAGCCGCCCGGGATCTGTGTCGGATCAGAGGCCGCAAAGGCGCGATTCGATCCAGGGCCCCCACCACAGCCTGTTCCCAGGCCGCGACAAGGGTCTCAGATGAATCGTGGGCTAAGGAGGCGGGAAATGACCCAAGCTCCATCAGGAAACTTTCGGGTTCCATCAGGCGCCTGGGGCGGAACCATCTTACTGGTTCCGCACCCCTGCGACGGGGGATGGCGGAGGAAAAGTCGAGTCTAAATAAAGTGTACAATGCACAGTCATCATGAGCCTTGCTGCTTAACGGTTTCAATGGTTTGAACGTTAACTCGCCTCAGAACTAAAAGGAACCATAAATTATAACCATAGATGCAAACTAAACACTGCCATCTACTGGCTGAATAATTCTGTAGTTGTTGCAATACAAAATACATTCTAACATGTATTCCATTAATTACCCAGAGTGACTAAGATTCCTATTAAGGAAAGGGAGAGGAAGCATTTTAACCCATATTCCCTCTACAGTTTAAGATCTCATATTATCTTTTTCTGAAGGATTTCTCAGTTCTTCAGATCAGTTAGCTGGGAGGTGGGTTCCTAGAAGAAAGGAAAATAAACTAAAGTCACCCTTCATTCTTGGATACCTGAGGTTTATAGGAGAGATTTGTTACATCTGATGGTGATAAATCAAGGCATAGAAAATCCTAATGGTTGAAGATCTCTTCTATTAGAATAATCACAGTTAGGATAGACGTCTAACCTTTCTAATACCACAATTCCCCCCTTCAGCAAAACTAATAATTTCACTGAGAATAGGATGGGGCTATGAACATATCATTTACTAAAATCTAAGTGATATTAATCATACTTCCTTGACTTAGCTTTACTTTCATCATCGCTATGGATAGATCGGCCATTGTTAGCTTTTCTCTTATCCATGAAAAAACGTTTCCATTTTGAAACACTAGAAATTCAAAACAATAGGAAAAAAATGCTGAAATAATGTGTCATAAATTGTTCTGTTCAATAATACTAAAATAAAATTGAGGCTTATGTGTTCTTATGTAGAATGCATTGATTGATAAAGAGCATTGATTGATAAGAGCCATGGTGGCGCAGGGGTTAGAAGGCATTATTTCAGGCTGGCTCTGCCCACTGCCAGGAGTTCAATCCTGACCGGCTCCAGGTTGACTCAGCTTTCCATCCTTCCGAGGTGGAGGACCCAGATTGTTGAAGGCAATATGCTGACTCTGTAAACCGCTTAGAGAGGACTGTAAAGCATTATGAAGCAGTATATAAGTCTAAGTGCTATTGCTAGAACTATTGCTAAATCAAAAAGCCTTGAATCCAATTGATATTATTTACCAGTTTGGTTTAATTTGTTTTATTTTGCATAGATACCGCATTACAGATTTCAATTACACATTCATTTTATGTGTAATTTTCATTTTATTACTATTACTAATAAATAGGAAATATTTATGGCTTTGCTATTACTATAACCATTATAGCATCATTTCACAATGCTAAATATTATAATGCTAAACAATTATAATAACAATTTAAAATATCGCTGATTACAGATATTAATTAAGGGTTGCTCTTTAATGGTAATTGTTTTATCTATTTATCTAAAACAATGGTAATTGTTTTAGCTGTTGGACAGCAGTCTCTCAGAACTGATTCAAACAGAATAGATTGCCTTTTAAAATATAAACCTTATTTTTCAATTTTAAAAAATTCATTTATTACATCAAGATAAACAAGCAGCAAATCAGGTAGCCTGGATGACATCAGAAAGAAAGAATTTGACAATCTGTTGGATTGTATACATATACTAAATAAACATTTCATGCTGGATTGAAGCAGCAAATTATGTGGGTATCATATTTGAGCCATGAACTGTACACCAATGTCAATTATCCTTTGCAATAACCATGAATCGTTTTATCAGTTCCCAGAGTCATTTTGTTTCAGGATGTCTAGAAAGGCCACCCTGACATCCTCAAGTATTACTCATTTTTTTTTAGATTGTCTCATTTATTAACCTCTTGAAGTCTGCAGATGAGATGGGGAAAAATCAAAGTATTCCATGGAACATTTTCCATACATTAATCCTTTAATCAGAGGTGTATCTTTTGAAATTCATGGGGCTCACTCTCAGGTAGGTAGAGAAGTAATAGACTGCAGCCCAAGACTCCTCTAAAAACCAGATATTCAAATGTTCAAGCAGAGGATCCTGACAAAGGCTGTAATCCATCAGATTGAAGCAACAGAGAACAGTTTTCTGTATCACTTTGGTATTAGAAATCTGTCTATGTTTTGACAGAGAGTATTTATCAATTGTCTCTCCATTGCATACTGTAAATGGACCTACATTTATTTTTCATGTTTCATATGGCCTACTTTGAAAATTCACTGATCTGAATGTCCTTCCTTCCCTCCCTCCCTCCCTCCCTCCCTCCTTCCTTCCTTCCTTCCTTCCTTCCTTCCTTCCTTCCTTCCTTCCTTCCTTCCTCATAGCTGCCCATTTGAAAACATGACTCTGAGCAGTGTGCATTAAAAAAACAACCATACAAAAAAGACATTAAAACATTTCACAATCTTTTTAAAAAATCTATATTATTAAGAAAGATGAAAAGAGCATCTTCAATATTACAATGTGTAGCCTTCACAACAATTCTCTAGTTCCTTGAGATCCCTATTGACCCAGCCATGTTTTGAGGGACTTCCGATTTGATTGACAAGGGTAGAGACAGTCTCACCTTAAATCTCACCTCTCATTAAGTCCATATGCCCTTCTAAACTTAATTTCCCTGGCTTGGTTTCAGGTCTTTTTCTGTTCTAAGTATTAACATGTCTAATTCTCAACGTGTGTCCATACACACTTACCATTACAAAAGAAAAAGTCCATATTGATAACATGACACAATTTGATTTTTCAGCAAGCTTGGATGTGGGATGCATTGTTTCAACTCTGCCACTAAGTCAAAAAAATAAAATAAAATAACCCCAAACCTCTAGTTATAGAGTAGGACCTTGTATGCTTCAAAAATGATTCTAAAGAAGCATTTCAGACCTTGGACTTCTCTACTGTTAAAGTAGTTCTTCATTTTCAGACTGCATGTGAATGAATGCTTGAGTACATATCGGTGGAGAGGAAATTTAAAGACCACACTTAGAATACTGCATTCAGTTTTGGTCACCATATTATAAAAAAGATGTTGAGTCTCTGGAAAGAGGGCAGAAAAGAGCAACAAAGATGATTAGGGGGCTGGAGACTAAAACATACGATGAATGGTTGCAGAAATTGGGTATAGCTAGTCTAGTGAAAAGAAGGACTAGGGGCGACATAATAACAATGTTCCAATATTTGAGGAGCTGCCACAAAAAAGGGGGGGGGGGGGTGTCAACCTATTTTAAAAAGCACCAGAAGGCAAGGCAAGAAGCAATGGATAGAAACTAAACAAAGAGAGAAGCAACCTAGAACCTAGGCGAAATTTCCTAACAGTGAGAACAATCAACCAATGGCACAGCTTCCCTTCAGAAATTGTGGATGCTTCATTACTGGAGATTTATAAGAAGAGACTCGACACCTATTTGTCTGAAATGGTATAGGGTCTCCTGAGCAGGGGGTTGGACTAGAAGACCTCTGACCTTCCAAAACTGTTATTCTGTTTTTCTGAAATATTGTAAAGCTGACTGAAAATAATGGGAATTACAACTACTCTAGATTCTTAGAGGATTACATTCAAATTCTAAAACTCGGCATCTTGATTAACCATGAATTCCCTGAGTAGTCTTAGAGCATTATTTCTTCTCTGTCCTATGGTCATAATTTTTCCAGCTTCACCTGTGCCAGAATGTATATTGTTGCAAAACATGAATTTTAGGAAGTTAATTTTCATTTTATAGAAAGCAATGTATGAATAAATCTAATTAGTAGTTCAGTCACAAAACATGATTTGTGTTCCCGTGCACAATTTTTGTTGATTGTAAGGAAGCATTTATTGCTTCTATGTGCAGCCTGAAGGTGGGCCTTGCTGGTAGATTTCAGAATGCCATCTGTTCCCTGTGGGTCACCAGGCCTGCCTTGCCTAGCAATTAGCAGTAAAACATGAAGAAAAAGGCACTGGAACTAAGTAGACAGGAGGGGGAAAGGCACAAGAAGCACAGTGAAGACCGTGAAAGTAAAGGGAGACAAAGTTGGGAACAAAAGATCTATGTTTAAAAACACAATAACACCCTATTCTCCTTATCAATAGACACCGACTAACCAAGTCCCTGTAGGGACATACATTTCTGATGATCCTGATTTTTTTTTTTTAAAGAAGGTGGGGGGTGTAGAACCCCCAAGCATAGGTTATGGGAAAAAATGTGTCTTTGAGCTGTCATACAAGTGCTTCTTTATGAACATATGTAATTTTGCTTTGTCTCCTGTGGACTTTGTTTCTTTCTGGATCATCATGGTATATACTTTTTCTAGCCTATGACCTTCAGATTGGGAGGGCACATGAAAGCTGGAAAGGGAAGAGGAGGGAAGGGAAGGGAAGAGAAGGGAAGAGGGGAAAACAGAAACAATTTTGAGTTTCATATTTGTGCAGTGTTTTTTTCTTCTCATTTACTCATTTTGATCTGGACAAATACAGCGTAAAGGAAGAGCAATGTTGTTTTATTTGACTATAACCCTTTGGGCTTTAAGCTTATCCCTCAAAACAGCTTGGTCAATATTTGGTAAAATAGGAAGATATACTGTAAAATTGATGACCATTGATTTTGGGTTTTTTTAAAGAACCAAATGAAATGCAAAGTCATATTAACTACAGCATTTCAAACAATATCTCATGTTTTAAAGCTTATTACTTGCCAATGAAGTATTCATCCAGAAATTTCTTTTGATCAAATGGGTTTGTTTCCTATCTGGGGCACCAGAAGATGGGATCATTTTTAAAACATAGATTTCCTGGCATTTCTGCAGAGCAAGAAGCTTTGGGGAGACCCAAGGACTTTAATTGGCTTTGTAAACACAGTTGCCATAATTAGTCATAAACACTGCTGTCACCACCACTCAATCACATACAATTAGCCTGAAAATAAACCAGGAGGCCCATATTCTTCTCCTAAACATATGGGATTTGTGAGGGTATACATTTATATCAGTAATGACTCAACTTTTTCCAAATCCGTAATACCACCACATACACACAGAGGCATTGAAATGAATTTGTCATGATTATTGTTATGACAAAGAGTGCTGTTAAGTAGGTGTGAAGGTCTCTTTTCCTGTGGAGTAAAACATAAATCTATTACTGTAGTGCTTATGTTCTGAAACATGGTGGGAATCCTTTTCAGTGCTGTCATGATGCTAGTAGTATCAAGAGAAAAATAAATAGTACAAGAAATGTCATGATTGCACCCAACCCAATGGAGCTCCCAGATAAGAATTCAAAAGTTGGGAGGTGTTTTTTTTTTTTTTAAACTTGTATAAGCCACATTTGATGAACTTCAGTTTAAATATGCAGCCTTTATTAAAAAATTGTAAACTTGGAAATAATGAAGAAATGCTGGTTAAGTTCCATTTTTATTTATTAGTTTTATATCCTGCCTTTTCTTCAGGATGGCAGGTTTGGCTTGACACTTCCACCTCTTTTATAAGTCCCCATAGAAGGAACCCTATAAGGTAGATTAGACTGGGAGAGTAACTGGCCCAAAATCACCTAAAAAGCTTCTGTGGATCTGTGTATTTCCTGTGCCACTCCAAAACCATAACAAATACACTTCCCAGGCTGTAATTGTTTTTCATCTCAAGTGAGATCAAGTATAACATACTATAATGTAAGACACTTTAAAACACTGAAAGAAAGTCAACAACCCTGGAAGAGGCACAGTGGCTTAGTGGCTCAATGACACTGGTAATGATTTCTGCTCCAGTGGTTCGAGTTCTAGCATTGAGTTTAGGAGTGAGCTCCTGTCACTTGCCTCAGCTTCTGTCCACCTAATAGTGGAAAGTATGTTTTATGTGAGTAGATAAAATAGGTACCACTTTGGGTGGGGGTGGGGGGAGGAGAGGTGAGCTGGTGCTCCATGCAGGCAGTCAGATTCCTACCAGCTCTGAACCTTCCCAGCTGTGGCACCCATTTTCAAGGTGCCTCTAGGGAAGGAGAGGTTCTTGGATGATGCTGCAAGAAGAGCCACTTGTCTTCCTTTCTGCTGCAAAGCCAGCTCACCCTCTTATGGCGCACCATGAGAAGCACACAAGCATTTCCTCCAACAGAGATGGTACCTTGGCAGCCAAACTGCTACTCTGCAATTGTGTTGTCATCTCCTGGCTAATGTAACTATGCCATACACTAACAACAACAACAACTCTAGATTAACTGCTGGTTATGATTTCTCAGTATGAGATCTTCGATGTCACTCTTCATCCTGGTGAAAACAGTGTTAGAATGGAAGTGCCTAACGTCAAATAATGAAAGAGGGGAATGATTCAAGTTCTTCTTTCCTTTCACTGATTTTCATGTATGGTAAATAGGAAGCCTAGAGCTACCTTCTAAAGTGGAGTTCCAATGTTAAATAGCTCTACAGCTCAATCTTTTTCATATTAGAGTCAACTCCACTCAACAGAGCCATACTTATGTCTGCTGTATCAGACACCAATCTCAACTTTTGTTGCAGGACTGCCACCAAACTCAATTTCCCAAAACTTTTTGAGGCTAAGCCAGAATCAGTATATAAGCCGTTGCAAATTTGTAATGTATATAGTTGCTCCTTGGTCTTGAATGATGGTAAAAAATGTGAGAACTTCTACCTTCAACCCATCTTTAGAAACACTTTGACTTTTTTTTTATGAAAATAGTTGGTAATATAGAATAAATCTTCATTTTTCATGCATGGGCTTGTGATGAAGCTGGTAATAGAGGAAATAACTTAGAAGAATGCACATAGCTCTCTTCCCCCAATTCTGCAATTTGAGAGCCATAGATTGCGTTGCGTACAGACAATGGCTATCAGCTGAGTAAAGCAGTGGCCAATTGCAGCATGCACTATGCTCAGCAGGCATAGTTTTATAACAGAGCTCTGCAAATGGTTAACTCTGAAAGGTTGCAAATCTCTCTGGATATCACATTTGTAACTTTCTTCTGTTTCTAAGGAGCCTTGTGCAGCATTTACAGGATTTCCAGACATTTTTCATCCATTTTAAACATCTTTCAGCCCACCGTATCAACAGAAATTTTGAAAAGAAGTCATGCACATTGAAACCTGAACCTTTCTACCTTCACGCATTGCTAATCGAGACATAAAATCTTATGCATGTAGGTTCTTTCAGCTGTTCCAAGTACATCTTTGAAGTAACATTATGGTTGTTAGAAACCCGAGAAATCAGAGTTCTCAGCCATAACTTTTATGGGAAATTTGTGGAGCGAGGGCCTTCCGGAGGGATCCTTCTGCTGTCTCAAATGAGCATGGTCTTCCAATTTTGACTTCAATGCGTATTTTTACCCAGAGTCAGGAATTACATCAACCCAAGCAAACATACCATTTCTCTATGCTGTATCTACCCGTGACCTTATTTAGGGAAAGAACTTGACAGATTTCTATGTGATTTTACTTTGGAAAAATCTTTTTTGGTATTTTGATGATCTTGCAAGATTCCTGGAAAATTAATTCTTTTCTCTTCTCCATACTATTTTTTTACCTGGCAACTCAAGAGACCCCTCCCCAAATATTGGGGACAAATGTAATTATTGAAATTTCAGCAAAATGTCCCTTTTTCCCCATTTGCTGATTGAAATAGAAACTGAGGGGTCCAGATTATGATTAGTCTTCGTAATCACACTAGTATTATATACTGGTTAATGGAGTAAGGCCAAGAAAACCCAGCTTCTGGTCTAACCTCAGTTATGGAGGCTCAGTTATGGGTCAGTCACTCTCTCACAATCCAACCTATTTTACATATAGTTGTTGTGGGTAGTTGTTACATATAGTTGTTGTTTTACATATACCGGTAGTTGTTGTGCTCTTGACAAAGAGCCACCTTTGGCTCATGAATAAAGAACTGAAAGCAAATCTAATGAGAAAATATTCCTAATACAATATTTATGAGTTAGAAACTGAGGCAGAAAATTGAGTTTTATTTACTCTCCATTTATTCTTGATTTACACTAGGGGAAATACCAACAAGTTGGCAGTTGGTATTGTTTTAATTGCTATCATTAGATAATTTGAAGTTTAATGATTGAAAGATAATGTAGTTGAGGTGACTTACGGAAAAATTATCTATGGGGTTAAAGTGTGATAGCTCAGTCACCATTACAATACAGCTGTCTCTGAATTACCTGAATGTCTTCAGTTAGCACTGAGGGGGAGCCAGTTTGGTCTAGCGGTTAAGGCACTGACTTAGAAACCAGGAGATAGTGAGTTCTAGCCCAACCTCAGGCATGAAAATTGGCTGGATGACTTTGGGCCAGTCACTTTCAGCCCAAATCACTAAGGGTTGTTGCTGTGAGGAAAAATAGGAGAACAAAGGTATGTTAGATATATTCACTGCCTTGAGTTACTTATTAAGTAATAAAGGCAGGGTAAGAAAATCTAATAAATAAATAACTGATCTGCCTGAACTAGTATTTATATATTACTATGTTTATTCATTGTACTCATAAAGGATCTCCGACAAAAACTTCTAAGTCACATATGGAGAAGCTGAGGGAAGAATTAAAAGGAACAAGAGCTTAAAACAATTTTCTTATGCTGGGCTTTTGGACCTTAATTTATTGAGGTTTATTGCTATTATAATTTACCAGCTGGGTTTATTCATTTTATTCTTTTATTGCACTCGTATGTTTTATGGTTTTAATTGTTTTTATTTCTTGCAACAGTCATAGGGCTGGGATGGTACAGAAGCAGTGTAAAATAAAAATAAAATAAAACTCCCAGCAATTTTTTGTTGGGGGGAGGGGCGGAGGGGGGGAATGTAATATTGAGCTGCAAAATGCTGGGTAAGGCATTTTGCCACATCCATGAATTTACATTGAGCCATATGTACCTCTTTTTGCTGTCCACAGATTAAATGTTGAACAGGAAAGAACATTTCAGCTCAACTCTAGACCACTATGAGAAAGGTTTAGAGTCATTGTTCAAACGATTTTGCCCCCAAAGGTCCCGAATCTACTCATGTGTCTTAAAATTACTGAATAATACAAGAAGGCGTGATAATATAGCAGAAACAACATTTGCTTTGTTCAAGCTGTTCTTTGCCTTTCATAACAGACAGTGGCTTCTGCTACTTTCAGATACATCTCCCAGTGGAGACGATAATTTTCAATCTGGCTCTATGTATGCAGTAATACTTGTTAGCAGCAGGAGTAGTATCTCTAAAACCACTCTCTGAGTAATCTTACCTTTATATTCCCTCAAGCTAATAAAGGCAATATGGTGATGATTTCTTAGTAGATTTCGATCCACAGTTGACAGGGAAAGAGCTTCTAAATCAGGCATTTTGAAATTTTAAAAAAGTTTAATAAGTCAATCTATAAATAGTTATGCCTGGTCTGTATGGATTGTTTGGTGTAGGGAAACTCAGATGATAGTTGAGGAGATGCCATGGATTCAGGGAGGCACATGATTCCATTATGTTTCAGACAATGACATCATCAGCTACAGTATATATGGAAAGCCAGTTTGGTCTAGTGGTTCAGGCGCCTGGCTAGAAAGCCTGAGTTCAAGACCTGAGTTCAAGACCTGCCATAGCCATGAAAGCCTGCTGGGTGACTTTCTGAATATTAGAAATATTAGAATATTAGGAAGGTTATTGCCTTCCTCTTCTATCATTGTATCATGGAAGGGTTGGCCAGTACATTTCCATAATGTAATTTCCATAATTCCATAATTTCCAACCGGTCATTTAATGACCATTTTAAGTTACAACAGCTTCTGAGAGGGTGCTTTGCAGCCTGTAAAACACTTTCAGCTGTTGTAAAATGTTGTCACACACACAAACGCACACACATGTGATCAGGTGACTGCATTTGGGGCACTTGTCAACTAGCTGGCATTTGCAACGTATTTATTTGCTTGTGCTTAGTTGTTTTGAAACCTATTACTGCATGCTATGTTGGGGTTGTCGTTGTTTTGCCCATCTAAAAATGGTTAGAAATCTGAAGGAATAATGTAATAAAAATAGACCAGTGTTGCAGGAAACTTTAGGATGATTCAGGAAACAGTTTTCAAGAAAAGAAGCTCTTTTTTGAGGATGGGAGGGAAATTTTGCTTTTCCCTTTCCCTTTAGCCTTCACGTGCTAGAGAAATGGTTTTTATTTGTATGTGTGTCATCTAAAAACTAGGCAGGCCAGCCATGCCAAATACATGCACGTGCTGAGAGAAAGAGAGCGTGTATATTCACAAAAAGAGAAACAAAATGCAGAATCGGGAAACAGCCCCACAATCACTTTCTCCGTCAGGAACTCTGGCCAGTTAAATAGCTCACAGCACAATGTCACTGCTCCAGCTGGAACCGATTTTTGTGGTTTGGCACTTGTTCACTGGCCGTTTGCAGGATGTCAGACCCCAGAAGGCTGGACAGTGTGAGAAAAGAGCAGCATTGATTCAATGTGATCTCTTGGCATTTTCATTCCATCATGTGCTCTATGGCACATGATGGAAGAGGAGGAGGAGGAGGAGGAGGAGGAGGAGGAGGAGGAGGAGGAGGAGGAGGAGGAGGAGGAGGAGGAGGAGTTGGGAATTATGTGCCAGTGGTGAGCCCTTGTATAGACTCAAAGGCGTGACAAGAATTTGCAAAGCTTCCTGGCTTCTGTACCCTTGGACAGGATATCAGATTGCCTTTCCCCATCCTGCTGGAGGCTGTTCGTTTGATTGGGTTGTTTCTTTCCCAGGAATAAATAAAAGGAGCATGATTTTATTCTGAATTGTGGCTACTGGGGATAGATAGCAATAGCACTTAGACTTATATACCACTTCACAGTGCTTTACAGCCCTCTGTAAGCAGTTTACAGAGTCCCAACAATTGCTCCCAACAATCTGGGTCCTCATTTTACTGATCTCAGAAGGATGGAAGGCTGAGTCAATTTTGAGCTGGTCAGGATCGAACTCCTGACAGTGGGCAGAGTTAGCCTGCAGTACTGCATTCTAACCACTGCTCCACCATGGCTCTATATTAATGTGCTACATTTTATTAATGGCTTACTGTTTCATTATTGTCATTAATTTATGACATTTATTATTATTCTTATTATTTACTTTATTCATTAAACATGAAACTCAGTCAACTGAACATTCAGAAATGCATCACAAATACCATTGACTGGTGCTAATGGTTGATACGGGTTGCTGCCAGCATCCTAGGTATCAACCAAGTACCTTCTTAAGATGTATGATGTTTTTTGCAGTTCCGCTGGTGTTATTGCAGGAAGCTGCAATTTGTTGATGTATCTTATAAAATTATTGGACATGGTACCAAGTGCCCCAGTGGTGGGTTTCAAAAATTTACTACTGGTTCTGTGGGTGTGGCTTGGTGAGCATGGTATGGCTTGGTGGGCGTGGCTTGGTGGGAGTGGCAGGGGAAGGATACTGCAAAATCCCCAGTTCCTCCCGATCAGCTGGGACTTGGGAGGAAGAGAATAGATGGGAGCGGGCCAGTCAGAATTTTTACTACCGGTTCTCCAAACTACTCAAAATTTCCGCTACCGGTTCTCCAGAACTGGTCAGAACCTGCTGAAACCCACCTCTGAAGTGCCCCAATGACAATGGGTATCACTGTTACATGTTTCATCCATAGCCATGTAGTTTCGATGGCCATGTTGCAATATTTCATGATTTTTTCCAGTTCTTTTTCTTCAACTCTGGAATCTCCTAGTACTGTGATGTCAATAAATTGTACGTTTTGGTTTTCGACAACTGTGATATCTGGCGTGTTCTGTTCCAAGTGACGAACCGTCTGGATTCAAAAGTCCCACAAGATCTTCACCTTCTCATTTTCTATAACTTTTTCCACTTTATGTTCCCATGACTTTTTGGATACAGGAAAGTCGTATTTTTTACATAGTAACCAGTGGTTACTACTACTACTACTACTACTACTACTATTATTATTATTATTATTATTATTATTATTATTATTATTTAATCTTTAGTGAGATTCACAGCCTTTGAGGCTGGTTAATAGCTCAGCAGCTCGAGTCCTTACCAAGGACCTAGGAACTGTTAAGATATCGTCGGAGGATGTAAGCTGTTCCGAGTAAGGTGGTTTTTTATAGAGTCAAAATGTTCAAGTCTGGCAAATTTAGAATTTCTAAATAGCAGGGTAGCCCTTTGGGTATTGCTTCAAGGGCTCCAATTACAATCGGGACAACACACGATTTCTTTTTCCACAGTCGCTTAACTTCAATTTGCAAGTCCCGGTACTTTGTGATTTTTTCTTGCTGCTTATCTTCAATCCATGCATCACCAGGTATTGCAATGTCAATGAACCATAGTTTTTTCTTTTCAACTATTGTTATGTCAGGTGTGTTGTGGACTTACTACTACTACTAGTAGTAGTAGTAGTACTACTATTATTATTATTTCCCCATAAGTTAAAAAATCCAATAAAGAAAATTGAAGGAAAGAGAAAGAAAAAAATATAATAAAGTACAAAGCAATAAAGAAAAACCAAAAGAGGGAAAAATAACTAAAGAAATATCTATGTATGTTTCTGTGTATACAGTATATTGACCACATATACATACACACAGAGAGAGACCATTTATCACACCAATGGGGTGACTCTGAGTAGTTTGCAAGTAACAAAAAGATAAATAGATAAATAAATAGATAAATACCGTAGCTCAATAACTCTAACTTACTGTTTCTTTGCACACTAATATTCCTCCTAGAAAGAACTACTCCTTTAGAACTCTTACATTTATAGTCTTGGACAAACAGGTTTGCTTTCTTTCCCCAAGTTTTGCAAATGTTGTTGTGAAAGCCCAGTGTTTCATTAAAAATACTGGTAATCCCCCTCAATATTATGCTAAATGACATTGGTGCAGTCTGATCTGCTAAGTAGTATATCAGAGTTTTCTTCTATTTCCTGTCTCTTTCCTGGTCGATTGAGATTATCTGTATGATTAATATAAAAGTGAAATAGATGGGAACTTTTATGGTTTATTCAAAAATAGCTTTTGAAAAAGGGGTGATGTTCACAGTCTAAGAATCCAGTGGGAAAAAATGTCTTTAAAATAATAATAATAAAACCTCTAGTTTTAATTCCCCAAAACAGAAACTGAAGAATATTTGATGCATATCTAATTCTCTATCGTTTTTGAGCTGTGCATAATATATAAAAGTCAGCAAATCCATACTGGCCTCTTTTTGGCTATGTTTCACAAAAGTAATGCAGGGAGGAAATGTAGCCAATATCTCCGAATTCTCAGGATCTTAACTTTGAGTTGAACCATCTGTTCACTGTATGGCAAGCTATGAAAGATCCATTATCTCTGCTTACTACATGACAAATAATAACAATAACAATAGCATTCTAGGTCTTTCAACTTATAGCATCTGATGGTAGTTACAGACATCCAAGAATAAAAAAGCTAAGAGAAATAAAGAGAATCATATCAGTTGCAGCACTTAAAGTTTTAGAAAAGCAAAATGAAGAATTATTTTCACAGGCATTGTTCCGGAAATATGTTTTATAAATAGAAAACAAGATTCTTCTGAATTTAAATAGAAATAGTAAAATGTATTTTACTAATAAGGATTGCACTGGGAATGACTAGCATGACTGAAAGTATCTAGTGTGAGCTGCTGCTTTCCTTTTGTTATTTATTTATTTTATTTATTGGTTCGATTTATATGCCACCCTTCTCCGGAGACTCAGGGTGGCTTACAATGTGTTATGTGAGAGGATAGAGTAGAATTTGAAATTTACATCTCTTAAAAGTAAGGTTCTATATTTTTACAAAAAGTAAGGTTCTACATTTATGCAAGAAAAACAAAATTCACAGGTACAGTGCATGTGGTACCTTGCTCAATAGTAGTAACTGTGAGAGGGATCTTGGAGTCCTAGTGGACAATCATTTAAATATGAGCCAGAAGTGTACTGCAGCTGCCAAAAAAACTAACACAGTTCTAGGCTGCATAAACAGAGGGATAGAATCAAGATCATGTGAAGTGTTAATACCACTTTAATAATGCCTTGGTAAACCAAAATTTGGAATACTGCATCCAGTTTTGGTTGCCACGATGTAAAAATGATGTTGAGACTCTAGAAAGAGTGCAGAGAAGAGCAACAAAGATGATTAGGGAACTGGAGGCTAAAACATATAAAGAACAGTTGCAGGAACTGGGTATGTATAGTCTGATGAAAATAAAGACTAGGGGGTGACATGATAGCAGTGTTCCAATATCTCAGGGGCTGCCACAAAGAAGAGGGAGTCAAGCTATTCTCCAAAGCACCCGAGGACAGGACAAGAAGCAATGGGTGGAAACTAATCAAGGAGAGAAGCAATTTAGAACTAAGGAGAAATTTCCTGACAGTTACAACAAATAATCAATGGAACAACTTGCCTCCAGAAGTTGTAAATGTTCCAACACTGGAAGTTTTTAAGAAGAGATTGGATAACTATTCGTCTCAAATGGTATAGGGCTTCCTGCCTAAGCAGGGGGTTGGACTCGAAGACCTCCAAGATCCCTTCCAACTCTGTTATTCTATCCTATTCTTATACATTAACATTTTTTAAAAAAATATAATTTCTGTTTAGATTTTTTTCCCCTAGGAATGGTGATGGCAGCCTCCCATTTTGAGAAATGAGATCCTTCTGAAGTATGTCTTCCTTCCTGTTCCAGGGGAATAACACTGAATCTTGAATCTCAAGGTCCTTTGGACCCTTTGCTCTTTCATTTTTATAGTCTATGTCAGCATTATCAAGCCAAGGCCTTCCTTTGTTTTCCTTGATGCATAAGCATGATCTTAAAGGATCATTCCGAGTCCCTTGAGTGTGTTATGCACCTACAGCAGGGTTGGTTTTAGAATAGTGAGGCCTAAGCATCAATGGGTACAGTGTGAAGTTCATGGTCTTTCATGCACATGGGGATGGCAGGCCTTGAGGAGTTACTGTGTAAACAGACTTACTAAGGTCCCAACAGATTTCATTGTTGCATTCAGTTTGACCAATGGTCCTGTTGTGACTCAGGCCCAAGTAGGTAGTAATCAACACAAACAGTTCCAAAACAAACAGACTTTAATTAGAACAGCTGAGAATTAACTCATTCCCAGCATAGTCCAAACTAAATTAAAACAAACTCTTCATAACACAAATTCTTCAGTCTAATCACCAACTTTGGTATAATTAGGTAAACTGCCAAAGGCTTCTCTTGGCAAAAGTTCAAAAGCAGAAGACGCCGACAAGAGATAAGTGCAGCAAGATTATCAACGTTGTTTTCCGACAAAGAGCCCAAGAGCCGTTGCTGGTCTTTTAATCCTTATGGGAAGGGCCAATCATCTCTTGGCCCTACTCCCAAGTCATCCTCTTTGTTTTAGCTGCTCTTGCCTTCTGGCAGCTCTTCTCATATGTGCACTAGGAACAGGCTCCTCCTGTTCCTCTGCCTCTCTACTGTCAGCCTCTGGAGGTTCCAGAGTTGCACATCACTCTCCGATGGCCCTGGCCCCATCTCTGCCTCCAACACAGAGCCCTCATCCGGGCCTTCCCCAGCCTCCAGGACTGGCCCATGTTCTTCCTCAGCCTCATCACTGTCCGACTCCGCTTCCAGCTCCACAGGCTGCTGGTGAACCACAACAGGTCCACTCCTCCAAAGCAGAAAAAAGTATCTCTTCAGACTATGCAGAGTTGGCAATGAGGGACACACTATATGAGACTAATTCGTGAAGAGCATTACCTGTTAGTCATTTTTTGTTTGACAAACATCCATCTTTGTTGTCCATCCAAAAGCAGAAGGATTTGCTTTTGCTTTTACTTTGCTCGAGAATGAAGCCTGACTAGGTGGCTCAATGGCTAAGACACTGAGCTTGTCGATCAGAACAATCGGTAGTTCGGCGGTTTGAATCCCTAGTATAGGTCTCCTGCGTGAGCAGAAGGTTGGACTAGATGACCTCCAAGGTCCCTTCCAACTCTCTGTTACTGTTACTGAATGAAAAAGGAATTAGTCCCTTGGTCTCTGTTTCTTGCTGAAGGCGTCAGTCTGACCAGTGTAGAAAACAGGATGCCAGACCAACTGAGATAACTGGTCTACATTTTCTCTGATATGCTGAGCACTGGAATACAGTTCCTCATATTTAATTCCACTTTGGATATTAGTTTGAGGGTGGACAAGGAGAATTGGGGAGGCCTATCATTTGTGCTTATAAGTTTGCTAAACATACCTAATTGGTCATTGTGGAGAAGAAGGAACTGGAAAAGATGGAACAAGATAAGACTCTATGCATCTTTGAATAGGTCTCCTTCACTTTCTTCCTCCTTAGGTCCTGAGGTACAAGACGTCTCGTTTAAATTATGACAAGAATTCACTCTCCAGAGCAGGCTAAAGGGAATTTACAGGATGCAACTGGAGGAAGTGATAAGGGAAATGGCTTAATAGCATCTTTCTTAACTTGTGCCCTTCAGACATGCCAGAACTTTCAGTCGATATGGGACTATCATCCAACATATGTGTAGGCACCCTTATTTAGGAAATTTTGGGAATCAAAATTAAAACTGAAGTTCCAGTTTTAGGAAGGAAGGAAGGAAGGAAGGAAGGAAGGAAGGAAGGAAGGAAGGAAGGAAGGAAGGAAGGAAGGAAGGCATAAGTCTAAGAAATTTCCATCTTCAAAAGATCTCTCTCCTTACCTCCACCCTCAGAATCTTTTTTCTGAATATAATATCCTGTTATATTTCTGCGGAAATAATTGTTCTGATCATTTAAGCTACTATATTAATGTATTATATTAGCCTGTCCTTTAAATCTGAATGCCCATTGTATAAGAATATATGCAAAAATGCCATTGATAGGAAGGCCTGCTGCAGTGGTGGGATTCAACCGGTTCTCTCCAAATCTGGCGAACTGGTAGCAGTGACTGCGGGAGGCTCAGCCCACCTGCCCGGATGTAATGCGCAAGCACTGTGCATGCACAGAAGGCCATGAGCAGGCACATACCTGCACGTTCACATTTCCGAACTGGTAGGGAAAGTAAGTGAATCCCACCACTGACCTGCTGACTGGTGGATTTGGATGGGATCCCTCATACAATTTTATATTTAGCACAGGTTTCTTCATACAAAATGTGCAGGAAAGAATCCAAAAACATAATTGCTTGAATCACTAGGTTACTTTTACCTAGCAGCTTCCATTTCCCATTAAATATCATCTCTGTAGAATTGGGAAAACCTCTTGAATCATAGGGGATGAGTTATGCAGGGATGCTGGGTGAAACAGCCATCATCCCAAACTCACCTAGTTAGCCACACTGGCCTGCAATTTTCTGGGCTCAGAAGCTAAGTAGGGTCAGCTTTGCTTAATCCTTGAGTGGGAATCATAGAGAATGCCAAGGTTATAGGCTAGGCTGAAATGCCAAAGAAACATTCCAAAAGAAGGTGATGACGAAACTACAGCTAGTCCTCAACTTACAACTGTTCATTTAGTGATAGGTCTAAGTTACAACGGCACTGAAAAAAAGTAACTTATGACTGTTTTTCACACCGTTGCAGCATTCCCAGAGTCACATGATCAAAATTCGGGTGCTTGGCAACTGGTTCATATTTATGGCGGTTACAGTATCTCAGGGTCATGTGATCCCCTTTTGTAAACTTCTGACAAGCAACGTCAATGGGGAAGCCAGTTCCACTTAACAACTGCGGCAAGAGAGATAATAAAGTGGGGCAAAGCTCACTTAACAACTGTCTCGCTTAGCAACAGAAATTTGGGGCTCGATTGTGGTTGTAAGTCGAGAACTATCTGTACACTACTTCAATATTGTTGCCAGTGAAATGAATGAATGTGTATGTGAAGTCATCAAAAGTAGAATCCAGCTCAAAAGAGACTTGATTCATTTTATTTTATTTTATTTTTTTATAGAGAGGGTTCATTCTTTACCCAGAAAGTTTCTACATGTCCTCTTCTATTTTATTGTGGGAAGACTTTTTTGGAGGGGATGATCAATTTTTTTCAGGAGGACAGATTCAAAAATTCTACTTCTGTGAAGTTCTTTGATTAACTTAGTTTCCCAGGCATAGGATTTTAGAACCACTGTATTTCGACTAGGATATTCTTAAGAAAGGTAAACTTACTCAGAGAAGAGGAACTATGATACTTGGAAAACCTCTTAATCCACATAGTTTTCTGAGTTCATTCTAGTGCCTTGGAGACGCCTAACCACATGGCTTTGAATTCCTTTCTCCAAGTCCTTTCATTTATTGCAATCTCTCAAACTTCGTTAAAAAGTAACTCCGAAACCCCGCATCAATCTTCCATACCCTTCCTCTCACCTCCAGAGGGAAAGGTCTGCTGTTGTACAAACTTAATTTCCGGGATTTCTTTTGAAAGAGTCTGCTGTGCTTCATTTTTGTTTTGAGTGGTGCAATTATCAGTAATTATTGGGAAATGAGAGGGAGTCAAAAGCCATTTCCAAAACCGCCCCAGAATAAACTGGTCATTGTTGTAGTGAATTTAATGGAAGCCCCCACAGTATGGTGAATTAACAGTCTGAAATAGTTAGGCATGATGAGCTTCCTTCTCTGGATGGGAAGTGACATCAAGCCTAAATGTCACAAAGTTCAGGAAGGAGAGAGAAAAAAATCCCACCCATAGATGCTTGTAAAGGGAATAGTGCTAGAAACATCTAGAACTTTTACTAGAGTTAAATGTCCTGCTTATATTTCAACTTCCAGGGGATTTATAATTCTAGATTATAAATTCTAGATTAGAAAATCCCCTGCACCCTATCTCATCTCTTTTCTCTTCTCCTCTTGGGTGAGGAACTCATTTTCCTGAAGAGTTGCCTAGGAAGTAGACAGCAACAGATTCTAGCTAATAGCTAAGGCACCAGGCTAAAAACTGGGAGACTGTGAGTTCTAGTCCCACTTTAGGCATGAAAGCCAGCTGGGTGACTTTGGGCCAATCATTCTCTTTCTCAACCCGACCCACCCCTTGGGGTTGTTGTGGGGGAAAAAGAGGAGGAAGGTGTGTTGGACATGTTCATTACCTTGAGTTGTTTATAAAGATAATAGAGGTGGAATATAAATACAATAAATAAAAATAAATAATACCTACAATCTTTTCTCAGTTCCAGTGCCTGAGAATTCCAGTTCTTTTGCCCAGAGTCATCAGATCTCTCCTTCTTGGTCCTGACTTGGGTTCTCTCACTGCTCCACTTCTGCTCCATCTCTCAGTTCTCGCTGCTCTTCTGGTCCTCACTACCCTGCTAAACACAGCATCTGTGGTTTGTCTCTTTCCTCCTTCTCCAGCCTCCCATTACTGGATTGTAGGCACCAAGACTTGTCCCAACAACCACCTGGGCAGCAGATTGAATAGGCAAGGAGGTGTTCAAATAAGAATACTGAAGTTTGCAGCCTTCTCGGGTGAATCAGAAAGAATGGTGGGGATGAACATTCAAAAAAAAAAATTCTTAAGAAATGGTAGACTGAATCTGTAAGTGTGAGATAGTTTTATTAAAAAACAGATGTATTGAATCTGTTGTTCGAAAATATTTCTTTATTATTTAAGTCAGGTAGTTAGTCTGCAGCATTATGCTACATTGATAGACATATATACGGAAAAGGAAATACTATGGAGAAGATACTCCTAATCATCTGACTACAGATCATTTCTCCCGGATATGATCTTCCTTCCTTTTTTCCTGCAGCTTTTGGAATTGCATAATTGATGCCTGCCAATACAGTACATCTTTTCACTTACATACAGACACATCATGTTACATGCCATGTTCCTTCTTCTGATGGGTAAAAATATACCTAAGACCAAAGCAAGATACTACTTTTTATGAACTATGAAATAATCATTTTATTTCAAATATAATATGAATATGATATCTCATTATAAAGCCGGATATAGAATATAATATCTCATTATGAAGCTGGACCAAGATGGCCTCCTGGTATCTCTTGAGCTCCCCATTGTGTATTTAAAAAAAAAGAAAAACAAGAGCACAGGAGACATTTCCCCATGGCTGATCCTCCACCAATTCCATTTTCTTGAAAACATGCAAGTCCAAGTCTGTATGTTTTAAGAAGTTTTAAAAAGCTTGTTTTATAATGGTCAAGTTGAAACCAATGTGCAGGAAGAATTTTAAAGTTAAATTTTATTTTGTTTCATTTTAATCAATTTAGTTATTTTTTAATTTCATTTTAATCAATTTATTTCTTCAAGAGGAGAAAACTTTCTGGGGGAAAAATTGGCAAATGTAGGTGAAGTGTGAAATAATCTGTCCTTTGGCTGGTGTAACTAATAAGAAAGATAGTCAATACATAATATTGCATTCTAATGATCCATGTAGTCTAGAATGATCTTCCCGCAATGGTTCCCAACTTTGCGTCTCCAGATGTTGAATTATAATTTCCATCAGTACAATCGCTACCCATGTTGACTAGGGATAATGGGATTTGTAATTCTACATCTACTAACGACTCATCGCTGGTCTAGAAAATCTCAATTAGAGATCATTTGTATGTAGCTGAACTACATATATACATACTGTACATACTGAACTACATACATACATACTGTATTTGAGAACATAGCCAAAGATAGCAAGGAATAGGAATCTACATGTACAAAGTATATTTGTGTGTGTGTGTGTGTGAGTGAGTGAGTGTGTGTGTGTGTGTGTGTGTGTTTGTGTGTACACATTCTCCTTCACAACACATACTCATCTGTCACTACATCAGATTCTAGAATGAGGTACAATATAAATTATAAATTATTTAAAAGCCTAATGTACTTCCTTAAAACTACTATTCAACAGCCATAATAAAACATGACAATAAAATTTCCAATTATATTGTTAATTAAAATTTCTCATACATCTGGCATGACATGCAGTTATATAGCTGCAGATATACTATAGTTTGATACTTGATGGGCAGTTAATCAGATTTATAGTATCATCTAGTTCAATGCAGCACTTTGGAGAAATTTTTTTTTCTTCTAATCCTGGAATAAATTTACTTGAAGATTTCAGAAGATTGATGTACCTCAACTGGGTGCTTTCTACCTGTATACAGATCACAAAAATGAAAAAAAAAGTAGCCTGATTTAATTATGTTGTTCTCACTGAGTAATTCTCATATCTTAGAGTAGAAGTGACTGGGAGTAATTCTCATACCTATGAACAGAAGTGACTGGGAACTTTTGCAAACAAACTTTAACTTTTGCAAACAAACTTTCTATGAAAAGCTGAAATCTATTGGCTAAATAGACTGAAATCTTAATGTCAGTTTAAATGTTCTTTTATCAGTGAAAGTTGTGTTCAAAGTGCTCATTGCGGGGGAAATGAGAGGTGAGAGTGTCATCATTGCAAACCTATGAATGGAAAAAGGGAAAAAAATAGTGGTAATTGAAACTGTTCCCTTTTCAGTAATGAGATTGCTAATTATTATGCCTCGCTTAGATATTTTAAGAGAGCCAGTTTGATGTAGTGGTTAAGACCCCAGGCTAGAAACCAGGAGCCATGAGTTCAAGTCCTGCCTTACATACAAAGACAGCTGGATGACCTTGGGCTTGGGCTCACCTTTAGGCCAGTCACTTTCTGTCAGCCCTAGGAAGCAAGCAATGGCAAACCTTTTCTGAAAAACATGGCCAAGAAAATTGCAGGGACTTGCAGGGACAGTTGCCAGGAGTTAAAAACCCTCTCACACAAACACCGACATTTTGAATAGCAACTCTCATCAACAAGGAATTGTGGGAGATGTAGTTCCAAATCAAGGAGAGGGTCAAGTTGCCTACCCTTGCAGTAAGATAATGGGGAGGAAACATACAATCTTATATGTCAAACAATTCTAGTGGTTTAAATGATGGGAAAATGTAGCTTCTTTCAGTTGTACTTCAGATCAACACCTGGACTTGTTTACCTTTCTGACTTTATTCTTTGAGAGTCAACATCTGATTCCAGTGACTCTGGTCACATGATCCCCCTCCCCCACCAAGTCATTTTAGAGTCCAGGTATTCATTGCAGAAGCAATTTATTAGCATAATTTTTTAAAAAAACCCAAAAACTTTTGGGCTATCCCTGCCGCACTATATTTCAGCTCTGGTCTTAGCTTTGGTCTCTTATTACATTAGACATAATTAACTAATAAAGAGCATTTCTTTTGCCTAGCCATGAAAATTCAAGTGGCACAGCTATAGGCGGCTCACATATATTTTGAGAATCGATCCAATTTTCTGCTCAAATAAAAACACATTTTACACACGCCATCAATTTTTTAAAAAGCAAATTAATTCATTGTTATGTGTTTTAAAGTTTGTAAAAAACAAACAAACAGAACGAACGTAGAACTTCTGCCCCATACAAAAATATAACCTTTACTTAAACAAAACAAAATACCCCTAATATCTTACAGCGAACACCTTAAATTACGAGCTATGAGAAAAATCTTCAGGTCGAGTTCGTTTTTTGTTCTTTTCACAATCAGCTCATCACTTAAAGCAGAGTTCTGCTTCTCTTCATAATTAAATTCATTTTGTCCAGGTGTCTTCACATTTGTCCCAGGCAAAGATTGGATGCTCCCTTTAACATGTCTTGGAAGCTGTAGCTTTTTTATTTTATTTTTTTTCCCTTTCCACTCCTCATCAGGAAGTGCTAATAGTGCAACATTCAAAGCTTCTGCAGGAGAAAGCCAGAATCAAAACAAAACCACTGAAAGCTAACAGTGAAAAGCATGACATCATGAAGCGGCTATGAATGCATGGAATATTCCTGTCTTCTAGGCCAGGCCTCATATCCTGCTGCCCTGGAAGAGCGCCAAGCCCAACATCCTTTTGAGGGTTGCAGGGCAGGCTCCGGCCTTTCACAGCTTGCTTCAGTCATCTTTGCACGCGGAATAGCCACTGGCAGGCATTACAATGAAAGTTAAAATTACTCCAGCAGAAAGCGGCTGATCCACCCTTCCTGCATTCTTCGCCGGCACTGAAATGGCAAAATGGGCTTTTGCTGTGTCGTGGGGATTTGTGTGGGGGGGGAAAAGGGACTTGCTGAAGGCTTTGCAAGTTTTTGAAGGGTGCCTTTCTAAATAGTTTCTGGGTTAGTGACATTTTCCCGGGAAAACCAGTGGCCTTCATAAAAGCTGACCTGTATATTAAACACACATGTATAGATGAAGATTATATATAGTTCGCAGTATGTCTGCTTCTTTTTTTACTAACTCATTTTTAGAATAGTTTGTAATATATATATACTGTATATAAATTATTATATATATATATATATATATATATATATATATATATATATATATATATATATATATATATATATATATATATATGTTTTTCTTCTAGCCAGGTTTTCCCTACGTAGCCAAGGTTTTTTTGTAGCTCCAGCTCAGTAGAATCTCATCTACTCATCTAATAACCATATAGTTATAGTTTGGTCCAGTTAGATGCTTCCAGCTATGCCCACCAATAACTGCCCCAAGTTTCTAGTTTTCATTCTTTGAATTCAGCGAATTCCTAACATTTTGTAGGATGAGAGATAAGGCACACAAAGTTCAGGCAACAATGTGACAAAATTGTCTTCTGACAAATGGGCCACTTTCTTCTCTGAGATTTTAGTCAACTTGTGAAGTCATAGTGATGCCTAACTTTCATGGAAGTAGTCATAGTTACAGAGATTTTAAATTGGGACACAATATAGTTAATGATTGGCAAAGCAATGTTTTACTTCATGTTAAATTCTTTTGGAGAGAGATCCATGAA
The DNA here is from genome assembly GCA_022577455.1 of Arizona elegans. Classification (NCBI taxonomy): domain Eukaryota; kingdom Metazoa; phylum Chordata; class Lepidosauria; order Squamata; family Colubridae; genus Arizona; species Arizona elegans. The sequence goes on along the minus strand of JAKOOJ010000001.1, from coordinate 195,489,082 downwards.
GATAATTTTTGCTTATTGGAAAGGAATAGGGAATTCTCATATTCCAGGTTAGTTTTTCAATTTCCATCAGCCCAGCCAGCATGGTCAATAGCAAGGGATTGTGAGAGATGTAGTTCCAAACACAAGGAAAATACCAAGTTGCTTATCGTTGTACCAAGCTTATCATTGCAGTATGATAATTAGGGAACAAGCACACAATCCTGTATGTCAAATGATTCTATATTTCCACCCTAACTCATCCTCGACGGTGGGTCCATCCTGAAATTAAACCTAAATCTAAATCTAAATACCGTAATAGTAGCAAATGCAGGAATCCATATTCTTTCTAATTCATATTCAGATTTTCTTCAGGCAATTAAAAAAAAAACCAGATTGCATCTTTTTATGTATAGATTACAGTTGTTCATAGAGATGAAAAATAGATCAACTTCCTTTGGCAAAAAACATCAGATATCAAGGAACCCAGGGCCAAGAGTTACGTATCCCTTTTTGGATCTAAGCAGATTAGATTAATTGGCCCTGTTCTGTTGAAAAATAATTTCTATTTTGTGGTACAGCAATGTTATCTTACCATACAGGACAATCTTTCCCATTTATGACCTTTAGAAATATAGGATCACAACTCCTGTTCATTACTCTCTGCCATTATGAGGCATACATCAAAGAATCTGCTTTTTCCATGAACATTCTACACGAGTTGAATCCACACAGTTCACAAAGTTGTTTATTCATAGTTTCCCCCAATTTGCAATTTAGAGCCAGTAATCCTACCCTGGCTTGGCCTACCAAACTTTAAATATTTTTTAAAAGCAACAAATTGTTATTTAACATTTGGTTGTTCCAAAGATATCTGTTCTAATGATAGCCTAGCGATTTAAAATTTAACCATTCCTAAATAAATCTTAGTTGTGGAAACATTTGGCCCCTGGGCAAATGAAAGCATGATGTGTAGAAATTAGCCATCCTTGATTTGATGGAAGGGAATTATTTTCCAATTAGTCAGGAATAAAATAAAGATGGTCTAGCATTAGCCTTCAAAGTGCCCATTAACATAAAACTAATCATAAATGCTCTTGTGGTTTTATACCACCATTTGGGGAATAAGTATCCTCAGACCATGTAGCAGAAAAAGCCACTGTGGATATGATACGGCACTGAAGAAAAGATGGGAAGAAATGACAAAGATGATTAAGCTCCTGCAAAGCCTGACATCTTGGCAAAGAAAAAGACTGATAAATATTTGTAAATGGTGGGAAAATATCAAGATTCAGTAATGTTGTCCTGTGGGGAAACCTTAGGGAGTGTGAGGATGCAATTAAATATAATTATACAACTTTCTCTGTGGTGTAAGATATGTTTAAGAATATTCCATGTGCTAATCTCACACAACAAAACTGACTTCAAACATACTGCAGTCAGAAAAAAAAAATGTTGCTCTAACTGATATTAAAAGTAAGATAAATGTAATAAAACTCATTGTGCATGGTTTACTGTTCTGGAATATTCTTGGGTTTTTCCAGTTGTTAGATGTGACATTATTAGGCGTGCATGTGCTTTCTTTTAAGCACAGGAAAGAATTTAACCAGCAGCTGGATGAAAGAGGAGAGGAGACTTAATGTAGAAAGGAGCAAACCAAATCTCTAGTTTGCATGTCACCCTTATTGTAAATTCCAGTGTTAGGTTTTTTTGCAAGCAATTTGTCTAGCCAGTCATGCAGGGAGGAAAAAAGGAGAGATGATGAGATAGATAGGTGGGTAGGTACAGGGGTGAAATGCTCCTGGTTCGGACCAGATCGCCCGATCCAGTAGTAATGGCGGAGGGTGATTCGGAGAACCGGTAGCAAAAATCCCTCCCCCACCACATGCCCAGCTGAGCCGCGCGATCATCAGAAGCTTTTTTTTTTTTTTTACTTTTAAAAGCATTTTTTCTTCGGCTGAAAAAAATGCTTTTAAAAGTAAAAAAAAAAGCCTCTGATGATTGTGCAGCTCAGCTAGGATCGTCAGAGCCTTTTAAAAGCATTTTTTCTACAACCTCTTTGGCCGAAGAGGTTATAGAAAAAAATGCTTTTTAAAGTAAAAAAAAAAAGTTGGCCATACCCACCCAGTGACATTACCCACCACCACCAAGCCACGCCCATAAAACCAGTAGTAACAAATTTTACATTTCACCACTGGGTAAGTAGGTAAGTAGATAGATAGCAGATAGAGATAGAGATAGAGATAGAGATAGAGATAGAGATAGAGATAGATAGAGAGAGAGAGAGAGAGAGAGAGAGAGAGAGAGAGAAGCCACGGTGGCGCAGTGGTTAGAGTACAGTACTGCAGGCTACTTCTGCTGACTGCCAGCTGCCTGCAATTTGGCAGTTCAAATCTCACCAGGCTCAAGGCTGACTCAGCCTTCCATCCTTCCGAGGTCGATAAAATGAGGACCCAAATTGTTGGGGACAATATGGCTGACTCTGTAAACCACTTAGAGAGGGCTGTGAAGCAGTATGAAGCGGTATAGAAGTCTAAGTGCTATTGCCATTGCTATAGATAGTACTGAGAAACCTTGGTAGGTAAACACTTTATAAATTACAAAAAATTATTACATAGAGAATTATTTCTGACGTGACGGTGGGGATGCTGCAATGGTCGTAAGGATGAAAAAGCAGCCCTGATGCCGGTCTGGCTTCTGCTGCCGCCAGACGGTCCTTTGAGACCGCCAGCCCCGATGCCTGTAAAGAGCCGCCTTTACACCTGAAAGGCGGCTCGAAAAACTCCATTTCCTGACGAAAATGTGAGTTAGAGCAGGCGAGGGCAGGTAGAGCCCTCTGCGAAGTCTCCAGAGTTTTTTTTTTAACTCTTGGGGACGAGCAGGTTGTGGCTCCCTATTCCCGCTCGCCGCTGCTCCGGGCTTCAGGAGAACTCTGCCTTTTTTGCAGAGCAAGGCGCTGGAACCGGATCAATCAACGAACCTAACAGATGGATTAATTAAAAAAGATGAGACTTGGACTTGGGACCCTAAATTGCAAGTATCCTTAATGAATTTATAAGCATTTTAGAGTGAAAGAGAAAAAAACTTTAAAATGGCGACCACTGAGCCTTGGGAAGTAGAAGAAAGCCGAAAGTGAGAGTCCTTCCGTAACAGCTACAAAGTAGCGGAATATATAGTGCTGGCTACAATTTGGAAGAAAAATAGTTATTTTAAGTTCCTTTCTTTTTGGAGATTTGTACTTGATCTTGTTTGAGGAAAAGTTTTCCTTTTTTTAAAAAAAAAGAGTTTGTTGGCAGGATGGCGTTAAAACTTATAAAGCCTGATAGACAAGCAGTGTGGGGGGGGGGTGCTCCCCCATTCAAAATTGTCTGAACAAGCTTTGAGCCTACAGACTGCAGAATATTTTAACTTAAAAGAATTTCTTCAGGAGGAAATGGCAAAATATTATGAGACTGTGAACCAGAAATTTGAAAAATTAAGGCAGGAAATTAAAGAAATGATACAACTAAAGTATGATAATCTGCAACGAAAGATTGTAACAGTGACTAATGGTTTTTCAGAAGTTGTTATAAAGTTGGATACAAATATCAAATTACTAGAGTCTAAAATGGAGGAAGTTGATGATAAGATTTATAATTTGGACAATAAAATACAAAGAATTGAAAATGATTTAATAAATATTCAAGACAATAGTTTAGAAGTAAAGTCTAAAAAGGAAGCTGGTCACGAGACTTATAATGCAGAAGATATAAAGCAAGGGATTGAAAGAGAAGTTGTAATGATGCAATACAGGCTTACAGAATTTGCGATCAGAATGAGAGGCTTACAGGAAAATAACAGTGATGATCTAAGAAAAATATCTGCTCAAATTCTGGCTGGGATATTAAAGGTTCATCCTGAGGAGGTATCTTGTAAAATTGATAAGGCCTATAGAGTAAATTCTTGGATTGCAAAGCAAAGGCAATTGCCTAGAGATGTGGTGATTTACTTTACAGATAAAGAAATAAGAAATGATATTGTGCAAAAATCCTTCAATTCTACTCCACAACTGTATGGGAGAAAAATTTGGATATATAAAGAATTGCCGCCTAAGATGTTAAGGGATAGAAAGAAATTTGGACTTTTGGTGACTGAGCTAAGAAAACAAAATATTTTATTCAGGTGGGATGTTCCAGTGGGTATAATATTGAGATATCAAGGAGAAAGATATCAGTTAAATACTGTTGAAAAAGCGGAAGAATTTTACTACAAGGTCCTTAAAAAGCAAAATCAACAAGAGATAGAAATTCAAGAAAAGCAGAAGGAGATGGAAGTAATGAAGAAACAACAAGTTACAGAGGTCTCCACAGATGAGCCGCTTTTGGATTCTCTCTCAGAGGTCTCAGCTGGACTATTTAATATAAGAGAGGCGGCTCCGGATTCTAATGTAATGACTTATCAAGCCACAAACCAGCATGGAAATCAATCAGTTGATATACAACTTATAGAACCAGAAAGATTTAAGCCACAAAAGCAAAACCAACAAGATCAAGTTATAGATCAGCATGAAAAGCAAATAGTCGATACACAATCTAGAGAAAGGAATTCAGGACGGAGATCTAACCCACAAAAAGTCAAGAAAAGAAGAAGCAAGTCTCACAAAAACAAAAACTTTTAAACTAAACAACAGTGTAATGCCAGTTATCTAAGAGATGATTGAATATATGAAAAGATAATGGGCAAAGTATTGGTTTATTTTATCCTGAGGAGAGTGACAGACCTCTGCAGTGCTGAACTTTTGGGATGTGAAAAGGGCCTTAAATCGAATGGATTGGAAATATCTTTTTTTGTTTTTTGGATTTTTTGATAAATTTATTACGTTTATGCTGAGTTACATGGCAAGAGAGTTACTGGATTGGGGCACGCAGAAGATCTGGTTGTTACCCTATTATGGTGGTTGGAATTAATAATCTGGATAAAAGACACCTCTATAGACATTATATGGAATATAAATATAAAGTCACTCGGGTGGTTGTTGTTGTTGTTTTTAATATGAAGATATTTGTTACTGATGGGGGCAGATGGTAATTGAAGATACCGAAAATACTGTTGGAATTAGGATGCGATGTTACTCTAATATGGGTGATGGAGTTTATTATCCAGCTGAAAGACATTACAGAAGATATTATATGGATTACAAGTTTAAAGTCTTTTTAGGATTTTATTAACATAAGGGAATATTTTTCTAGTGGAGTGGGCAGAAGAATAAAGATATTAAGAACAATTAAGTATGGTAGTCTTGTAGGAAAGTGGGTGGAGACAGGTTAGGTTATTGATTGTTTAGTTTAAAGAAAAAGGGATATTATGTTTAGATGTGAATATATGTAAAAGATTTGAGTTAAGAGATATAATGATGGGGAGGAAGGAAATGGGTAGCTGAACTGAATAAATGTTAAATTAGGATTTATTATATAGTTTTATAGTGGAAGGTTGCTTTGAAATGTTATATTAATATACATAAAAGATTTGACTTAAGAGATATATGTATGGGGGGTAGTAAAAGGGTAGATTATGAGCAGAAATCGCTAAATTGGGAGGTATAATAATATTATTATGTTAAATTAGGAGTTATTAGATAATGTTATAATAGAATGTCACTTTGAAATGTATAGTATAGTATAGTACAAGGGGGATATGATAATTTCATTAAAAAGAAAGGGTCAGCATATGGGGATGGAGTAAGTGGATGGTAAAGTATTATATAATCTGTTATGAATTTGGGTTTTATTATGAAGAAGTCACGGAGGAGGGGAGGGGGAGGGGGGGTTAGGGAGGAGGGGGGAGGGGGAAATCTGTATTTGAAAAACTTTTTCAATAAAAAAAGAGAATTATTTCTTATACACCTGAGTCAAGATAGCACCCTGAAGGGAAGTTAAGCTTCTTTCTTCTGATCTGCACTCAGTTAAACCCATATTTTTCAAACTTGACAATTTTAAACTGTGTGGACCTCAACTGCCAGAATTCCTCAGCCAGCACTTAATCTGCATGGTCCAGGTGAGAGAATCATATGTAATCCCGAACCCTAGCATAAGGCAAAGTTGCTCTCAAGTTGAATTCAACTCCATGTAATTTTTTTTTGGCAACAATGCAGGAGTGGTTTCCCACTTCTTCTTGGGTGCTTTTCAAATTTCCCAGACTAGCCTACAGCCCTGGTATTCCCTGGAAGTCTCTCATCCAAGTGCTGACAAAATTTAATCTCACTCACACATTTCATGATCAGGCAAGATTGGTCTGGATATTGCCATTTATTTTAAAATTCAACCCCACTGCAAAACTAAGGGTCACTGTGGAGATAAATCTATTCTGAAAACCCAATTATTAATTATCTTAACTTGCAGATTCTTATAAAGGGCACATTTTATCATTTGGGAAGAGGCAAACAAATAATAGGATTACAGCAAAGATGGAGTGAATTCTTAACCTTTTGGTCCCTGCAGTTTATGGATATAGAAAGCATTCATTTAGTTTGCATTTGAATAGAACTGGCTTTTTTCCCCCATTTCCAAATCAATATTTGAAATGAAATTTAATTATTAAAGTAATTCTTTCATGAATGTTCCAATATATATTAGGGGAAATGGTTCAAAATGCATTAGACTGGGGAAATCTCTCTGCAAACACTGTACGTTAGACAAAATCAAAAAGAAAAATGTATGTTTGGAAATATGTGCTCTAAAATGCATGCCGGCATTCATAAAAGCTTTTTAATTTTCTAGCTTGACTTTTTAAAAAATTATGTTTGTTAAGAGATTTCATACGATTTATTTTTAGAATAACTTCAGAATAACTTTATTGTCACTTTAAATGTACCCTAATTGACATACATTAAAATGAAATTTCATTACATACAGCTCTCAAAAGGTCACCACCATATAATAAAAGACAAATGAAAAGTGGGAGGGAAGAAAAGACAGGAAAATAAAAGAATGATGGACAAGGATCAGAAAACTAAAATTAAGAAATACATAAATGACTTCTGATCTTCTTTTCAACAGATAATTATGTTCTTATTGCGCTCCTCCTTCTTAAACATTTTGCAAATCCCCTTATCCCTTTACTTAACCCACATCTTTCTTAATCTTCAAATCCATAAATCATCAATTGACAAAAAGAACATGGCAGACAGTAGTTATAAATATGAGAAACTGAGATAAATGGATATATTTATCTATACCTATTGCATGTCTGGGGGAAAAAATCTCACTTATGAAGCTGATCATTTTGGGAGTGGGAAGATTCATTGGGAAAACAATATTTTGAATTTGCTAAACATATTCACATATCTTAATCCTAAACCCAGCAGTCAATTTATCTTCCTGAAACAGCAACACTATTAACCAACTGATTTTGGCATTAATACTGAATTGCCCCAGGTTCCTCAATCACTTAATGGGGCTAATCTAGTAGAAAGAGTTATTATGTACTGACTTGTGAACACCCATGTAATGTCAATACAGATTTGCTAGCTAATTCTAGCACAACATAATAATATCTTCCTTAAAAGTAACAAATTTGTAACATAAATGGAATAAATAGGCTTAGTCCAAGCTGACTGCAGATATGAGTGTGAATAATGGAGCTCTGATCCAGGGGTGAAATCTACTTATCTTCCTTACCGGTTCAGAAGTGCACGTGAGCTCACTTCACTCATATGCACCCACATCATGTGCCTGCGCAGACCTTTTGCGCATGCGCAGAAGGTAAAAAACACATTACTTCCTGGTTAAAACCAGGAAATAATGACACTTGGGCAGGTGGGCGGAGCTTTGCTCCGCCATTGCTACCAAATCGCCAAATCACCAGCCAAGATTGCTACCCGATTGGGCAATCCAGTCCAATCCGGGAGCATTTCACCCCTGCTTTGATCCATCAAAATTAATTTGGAGTGGCCAAGAGCAAACCACAAATGGGCCTTGTATATTTTCATAGTTTGTAATAATAAGGAAAGAGAAAAAAATTTCATTAGGCAACAATATCATGTCTGGTTAAATTATGATATGACTAGCTGAATAATGTGTTCATTTGAGTTCCCTTTACTAAACCAATTGAATTAAACCGGAAAGTAATGCAATTCTTTAATCAGAAAGACTCAATAAGGTTGAAATAGGAAGAACTGAAGTGGATTTTATATCTCAAGACTCCAAGTTCGGTTCTGATGCTGAAACAAGTTCCTGAGCTGAGCATATGCTGACAGGCCTCTGACTGACTCTTTTGTTTTCAATTCAAAGCGCATCCATCTTCTGTCTTGAAGATAGGAACTTGTGACTATCTACAATTATGCTTCAGAGAATCAATCGTTGTTGACCATGTTGATTGAGGTCAACACTCACAACAATATCAAACAACTTTGTTTGGCAATGGTTAACCAACCTGATGCGTCTCAATTTCTGTATAAAAAGTAAAAATTGAAATATCTAAAACAGTATTCAATGACTTATGTGATTCACTAATTTCAATGCTTTAAAACTGGCCACTTTTTTCATTTTTTTCTCCACTTCAGTTTTGGCAACTCTTCTATTTAATGAATTAATTCTTCTTCGTTAATAGTGGTGAAACTACTTTTCAGGATGCATCTTTGCATGAGCAGGCCAAGATTTTACTTGAGTAATATCCATCCATATCTCTCATGTTTCACACTTTGTCTTATAATATAGAACTTTACTGACTCTGGATAAAAATAGTTACTGCTGACTAAATTGGTGTGAGAGTATACCCTTTGCAAATACTTCACAGGTTGTTTATTGACTTTACTTTTTGAGAATGGGAAAGAAAATAAAACAGTGATTATGCAAATGTGATGTGTACATAACAAAAGGATCACACTTATCTTCTCTCCAGCAGTTTCAAGTCTTGTAGGAGCTGAATCTCCATGGGAAAACAATTGGAGAAAAGGTGGTACCCTGTTAGGAGACTTAAATAAACAATGGCTGCCAAATGATTTGCAGGTGTTCAGAACATCTGGCTTCTACTAGAAACTCCATGGCTTGTGATGGTTGTGGGTTCAATATAGCAAGAAGGTTACCTACACAAACCCTAGTGAAGTGTACGGTATGACTTGTATGGAAGAATTTCCCACTGAGCTCTTTTCCTCCTACAAACACATTGCTTCGTTTTGGCCGAAAATAGTTAGTAGATCAGCTGGTAACACTCAACGATAGCTTCATGCTTCATAGCTTATAACAGCGGTGAAATCCACTTACCTTCGCTACCGGTTCGGGAACAAGAGCACGTGGGACCGTAATGATGGCCTGGTGTGTGGGTGAAGCCTCCCGCCGCTGGTCTACCGGTTCAGCAAACCAGATAGAACCAGGGTAATTTCACCGCTGGCTTATAAGGTTTTAATATCACGACCTTTTTATTGGTAAATTGTTTTGTTTTATTGCAAAAGTATGATTTTCCCTTCAGAAGAAAAAAAGCAGCTTGGTAGGATAGCAGTGTTCCAATATTTGAGGGCTGCCACGAAGAAGAGTGGGTCAACCTATTCTCCAAAGCACCAGAAGGGAAAACAAGAAGCAATGGATGGAAACTGATCAAGGAGAGAAGCAACCTAGAACTAAGGAGAAATTTCCTGAAAGGAGAACATAGAACCAATGGAACAGCTTGCTTTAAGATGTTGTGGGTGGTCCATCACTGGAGGCTTTTAAGAAGAGATTGGACAATCATTTATCTGAAATGGTATTCGTTCTCCTGCTTGAGCTTGGACTTGAAGACTTCCAAGATCCCTTTCAATCCTATTATTCTGTATTCTATAGCTGTTTCTAATCCACTTTCTTCATTTTTCCTCCTCTTCCTTTTCTTCTTTAGATGAGCAACATGATCTCAATGCTTTAACAAGAGCCTTGGGGGCACAGTGGTTACAATGCAGTACTGCAGGCTACTTCTGCTGACTTCCGGCTGCCAGCAGTTTGGCAGTTCAACTCTCATCAGCTCAAGTTGACTCAGCCTTCCACCCTTCTGAGGTCAGTAAAAATGTTGGGGCAATATGCTGACTCTATAAACCGCTTAGAGAAGGTTGTAAAGCACTCTGAAGCAGTATATAAGTCTGCTATTGCTATTGCTATTAACTGTACTGGGTAAGATCAGAATCAAATCGCTTAGGATCAATGTGCAGCTCCCTATTAGCATGTTATGAGGAGTTTCAGGAAAGAAATAATCCACAGGAAAAATATCAGTAACAAACATCTGACAAAGTGGAATGATAGTAGAGGAAAGAGGAGGAGAATTAGGGATGGACAAATGTTTTCTTCAGGAGGAAGATATAAAGAAGGCATTCCAAGAACACATGGGAACCAGCAGTGTGGAGAGAAAAAAAGAAAGGAGATCAGAAAAATTGGGAGTTTTAATAAGTGGGGATCATGAGAAACAAGAAGAGAAAAAGAAGTGAGCCAGATGATGGAGGAGAAAAAAAAAGAGAAAAATAGGCTAGGCGACAGTAAGAGGTCTGCAGTGGGCAAGATGGGTAGGAGAAAGCAGTGCAAAGGGTCAGAGGCTGGAGGTTGGACAGGCAGAGATACACAGTGGCATTAAGAGATGGAGAGAGAGAAAGAGACTGAGCACAGAAAAAGTGTGGGAATGGTGATGAGAGAGACTCTAGAAAAATGCAGAGAAGAGTAACAAAGAGGATCAGGGGAATGGAGGATCAAACATATGAAGAACAGTTACAGGAATTGGGTATGTCTAGTCTAGTGAAAAGAAGGACCGGGGTGACATGATAGCAGTGTTCCAATATCTCAGGGGGTGCCACAAAGAAGAGAGAGTCGAGCTATTCTCCAAAGCACCCGAGGGTAGGACAAGAAGCAATGGGTGGAAACTAATCAAGGAGAGAAGCAACCTAGAACTAAGGAGGAATTTCCTGACAGTTAGAAAGATTAATCAGTGGAATGACTTGCCCCCAGAAGTTGTCAATCCTTCAACCCTGGAGGTTTTAAAGAAGAGATTGGATAACCATTTGTCTCAAATGAAGCAGGGGGTTAGACTAGAAGACTCCCAAGGTCCCTTCCAATTCTGTAATTCTGAGAGAGAGAAAATGCAGAGACATGCCAAAAAAAGTGAAGAGGAGAAAGCATTGGGAGGGAGATGGTGAATATGAGACAGATGGACAGGAGAAAGTGAGAAAGTGGTGGGAGAAGGAATGAAACAGCTGTTAAGTGAATCTGGCTTCCCCATTGTCTTTGCTTGTTAGTAACATGACTCTGGGACACTGCAACTGTCATAAATATGAGTCAGTTGCCAAGCATCCTTATTTTGATCAGATGACCATGGAAACACTCTAATGGTTATAAGTGTGAAAAATGGTCATAAGGTTTTTCAGTGCAGTTGTAACTTTGAACGGTCACTAGATGAACTGTTGTAAATCGAGGACTACTTGTGCAGTATGCTGAAAAAAAATTGGGGCTAGTGGAAGCTCTATGTTAATAAGCACAGTCAACATAATAGGGCCATAATGACGATAAACCTATGGCATATGTGCCACAGGTGGCACGCAGCACCCTCTCTGTGGGCATGGGAGCCGTCGCCCCAGTTCAGCTCTGCCATGCATGCATGTGTGCCTCCCACCTGCCATCTGGTTGTCGGGACTCTTCCGTGCATGTGGGGGGGGGCATGTGCGGGGGGGGGCGAGTGTGCAGGTGTGGGGGGGAGCAGGACACATGCAGGGGCATGTGCATGCAGAGATGCATGCATGGGGTCCATGTGGGGGCTCTATTTGCCCCTGCTTGGGGGCTGGGGCACATGCACAGGGGCCCCACGGACATTGCAGTTTGGGGGTTGGGGCGCTTTGGGCACTCGGTCCAGAAAAGGTGTAATAGGGAAAAGGGCATAAGAAGAAGGGGGCAGACAGAAGAGGTATGAGAATGTGTCTAGATTGGAGGGACCTTTGCTGCCTCTTTCACTGGAGTAAGAGTGTATCTGCATGTAAGTGGGGGAGATAGGTAGAATCCAGCAACTCTACTTTTAGTCCATACGCACACAGAGACATACACCCTCCAGAATAACTGCATCCTGTGGAACATAGGCCACCTGGTAGATTGGAGATCATGTATCAGGAGATAGCTGGCATTGCTCTGGTCCTATGTTTGAAGGGCCAAATGCAGGAGAACAGTACATGTCCCTGAGGCAGGCTGGGCGAACTTGTTTCCCTAGGGTTACATGTAGGTCTTGTTCTCATTCCAAAAACCTCTTGCAAGCCATCAAACAAACATATGGCATGAGTTATATGAATCCTGAGTTCTTGCAGAGAGAAAGGAAAATAAATTTGATAGGAAAAAAGAAGAAAATATTTTAGAAAGAGAAAAGATGGGTGGCTCCATTCTCTTTAGGTCAGGTCTCACCCACTTTGCTTCACCTTCCACCACTGGCTTCAGACATCCAATAGATTCTAATTACTTAAGGAAAAAAAAATTCCTTAAGGTACCATATTTTTCGGAATATAAGACGCACCTTTTTCCCCCCTAAAAGGGGATGAAAAGTTAGGTGCGTCTTATACACCAAATGTAGCCCCGCCCACCCACTGGCCCCCACCCTTTGGCCTCTGCCTCCCAGCAGCTACCTCCTTGCAGCAAACAGCAAGAAGAAACACAGCTCGTTTCAGCTTCAGCACAGCCTAATTAGCACAAGTTGATTGGATCGGCCTCCTGACTCTCAGCTGTTTTGCGCAGGCCTCTGCTGCTTTCTGCAAGGAGGTAAATTGCTGGAGCAGATTTTTTCTTTCCTTGTGCTAATCAAGCTATGCTGAAAAAGAAAATGAAAGTAAAGCAAGCTGATTGCTGCAACAAGGAAAAATTGCTGGGAGGCAGAGGCAGATTTCTTTTTCTTGTTTTCCTCACCAAAAAAAGGTAGGTGCGTCTTATAGTCCAGTGTGTCTTATACTCCGAAAAATACGGTATGTGCTTGATGTCTCTTGAAAAAGGAATGATCTCGTCAGATTAAGTCTGGAAGTGATAACCGTGGCTAGGATTCATCTCTACTCAAGTCAAAGTTTGTCTATAGATTGTGGGGGAGGGGAAGCTGCAGTTACTAGCTTACTAACCTAACCTACTCTGGTTGATAGTACAAATCTTCTCACTTTGTCAGAGCTCTGGTATATATGCCATAACATCCCTATTGGTTTCCCACAGGAATGTCAGGTGCAAAGAATCCACACATTAAGTTCCAGCTAAGCTGATTTATTGCTCAAGCCTATACATAAGATTCTAGTCAACGATCGGCCAGCATTAAACTGGCATTAGATAAGAGTTAACAGAATCCAAGAAGGGTTAGATTTAGACCTCTTGTGGGAACATAACAACTCCAGGCAGATTCCTCTCTTGACTCTGTCCCCCAAACTCTGCTTGCCTTTCTACAAGGAATCATTTAGCCAACTATATAGAAAGATTCAACATTCAATTCCTGAGGTTATTAAGGTCACTGTAAATAAACTGGTCATATTTTTCTCTACATAAGAAAATGTAATACATACCTAATAATCAAGATTGAGAGGAAAGATGCTACTTTATCACCAACAGAAAACTGAATATTTTTCTTTTTTTTTAATTTTAATTTTTTATTTTCAATTTACATAACAATAAACATTATTTGACAGTACTGTGTCATATGTCTCTTACTATTAATCTAATATTTTTCAGTGTTCTTTCTTAATGAAACAATATGAAACAGAGCAAGCAGAAACAAAACAGGCCCAAGAAATATATTTTAGATTAAGAATTCAAAGTGCTTTTCTGAAGCTTTCATCAGTCTTACAAACTAGGAGAGTGGGAGAAACTCATTTACTTTGTATTTTAATATAAGTGTACCCAATTCAGACTTCCTAAGAATAAACAAAAACTAGAGCGGAACTAATTAATAGCTATAGTTTTATGAATTTTTCAAAGCTGTAAAATATGCAAGCATATATATTGCAAGAAAATGCCCTCAGTTAGGCATATAATTCGGAAGAGTGCAGAAAAATGCAGTGTATTAAGGAAATTGTTTATAAAAATATGTAGATTGGGAGAACCATATACAATGCTCACATATTATTATTATTATTATTATTATTATTATTATTGTTGTTGTTTATTGGTTCGATTTTTATGCCGCCCTTTTCCGGAGACTCAGGGCAGCTTACAATGCATAGCCCCTGAGACCCTTACATACTAGGGAAAGTGAATACTAGTTTATATGTATTTGTGAAAATAGGCAAAAAAAAAAGTGTGCCAATTTTTGGGGGTGTAAACAGATGCAGACATGAGGAATTGCATAAAATTGCTTGAGATAGATTCGCTTGCTACAATAGTAAAATAGGTACCCTGTTTCCAGTGGTGGGATTCAAATAATTTAACAACCGGTTCTCTGCCCTAATGATTTCTTCCAACAACCAGTTCACCAAACTGTTCAGAAAGTTAACAACCGGTTCTCCCAAAGTGGTGCAAACTGGCTGAATCCCACCACTGCCTGTTTTCCCAAAAATAAGACCTCCCCAGATAATAAGCCCAATCAGGCTTTTGAGCGCATGCACTAAAATAAGCCCCCCCCCAAATAAGCCCTCCCCGAAAATATTTAAATGAATGCGCAGCTGGTCCCTGCCATTTCCTCTGGTTGGGGTTAGGGAGACAGAGCTGGAAATCAGGTAAGATGGCAAGAGGAGCCCCGTCTTGCTCCATGTGCTCCAAAATAATAAGATCTCCCCAAAAATAAGGACAAGCGATTATTTTGGGGTTCAAAAAAAAAAATAAGACAGAGTCTTATTTTCGGGGAAACACGGTATGTATTGAAGAGTATTGTTGTATTGTTAAATGTATTAGAGAGCCCGTCTCGGAGGGAGATGAGTGGTTAAGAAGTACGAAAAATAAATGAATATATTACTCAAAGCATTTGGGCTGAAAATGGAGCAACCGATTGGGAGCAACTTGTTTAAGACCAGTTAGAAAGGTCAGAACTGTGTTTTTAAGGAATATTTTAGCTTCAATAAAATTGCATCTTATTTTATTTTATCATAAATCAGAACGGAAGTCTAATTTTCTATATATAACTGTAAAGCCTAGATTACAATGCATAGAAATAAGATACAGGTCTGTAGTTTATAAATCTTTCTCGCTTTAACGCCAAGTGCGAATGGGCAGAGGATACCTACTATTACTTTCCTATGCCCTCCTCCAAGTTGTTAACAGCTTGTTCTAGGACCATCAAAAACATGGCCAGATCTTGCCCTATGACTGCGCTGAGATAACTATGCTTGTTAGCAATGAGTTTCTCTCTTTCTGTCTTTTTTAAATCCCTGGGCCCACTCCTGCTCAAAGGCCAAAAGGCCACATTCTCATGTAAAGAAAGCTTGCAGAGTTCCTTGCTCTACGGTCAACAACAGGTGGGAAAGATTAACCCTTTGAAAGTTATGCTCCTGAGAATCTCAGAGGTCATGATGTTAAGGTGGAGCTGGCTGTCATCAATGAACAGTAGAGCCCATTCATACCCTCACGGTGGATTTATGCTCCACATCCGAAAGCACTCAATGCAACGGCATTTTTGTTCCTCCTATTAGCATAGCTTCCTCAAATCAGCGGTGCAAGATGGAGTGTAGACAAGGCCATATGAGTGGTTCTTTTTTTAAAAAAAATCTCATATTAAGTCCAACTATCAGTCTATCATTCACTGACAGCAACATTCCAAGGTTTGAGACTGGAGTTTTTCTATTTAATAATACTTTGAACTTAAGACCTTTCCTCTGATCATAATGCTGCACCAAATGATTAAAGTCTTCCTTTTACTACTTTGCGAAGAAGTAGGCTGGCCTTGGTCTACAAAACCACCATTTGGTTCACAAGCTGTTTATCAACCCTGACCTATGAAAAGGTAGCAATAGCAATAGCACTTAGACTTATATACCACTTCACAGTGCTTTACAGTGGTTTACAAAGTCAGCCTATTGCCCACAACAATCTGGGTCCTCATTTTACCCACCTCGGAAGGATGGTAGGCTGAATCAAAGGTAAGTTTTAAGTTCATGAGATCTTCTCCTTCTCCTCTTGATCCAATCTTGATCCCTTTTTACCTTGATCCACCTTGCTCAGTAGTGGCTCAGCAAAGTGAACATCAGAAGCCCAAATCTGTCCAAAAGGTTTTTCTTCCAGTATCAAAACTACAGCTTCTGCTTACTGCCTTTCCCACACGTACCAGCTTCTTCTTTTCCTTACATGTGTTCTTGATTTCAGTAGCCTAATTTATTCAATGCCATGAGAGGTGATGAGAGCCGCAAATTTGCATAATGTTAAAAATGAAGCAGACACATTTGTGGAGAGAAGAGCGAGACCAAGATTCAAAGGACTGTTTTGCTTTAGGATGCTTTGACTGAAACATCTTTTCAAGCCTGCATCCTGAAACAACACAACCGCTTTCTTTTCAAAGGGAAAATGGAGCTGTCACATTGCGTCACTACTGATGCTCCTAATGCCTGGAAGAACTGCAGATTACAAACTGTACACATGCTCAGAAGCCTTGTCTGGCTACGTGTGTTGCCTCTGGCCCTCAAAGCAAATGGCAGTTGACTCCATTTGGAGGAGCAGAATGGGACAATTCACCATTGGACAATTCAACAATTCGAATTAATTATTTGAAATAATTAAAAATTATTTTAATTTTGGTCATATGTGTTTTATTGTGTCCCTCATTTTTCATCCTTCTTTTAATGATTCTATTACACCATTTCTTCAATATTAATGTAACTCTTGTCCCGTAGCAAGTTGGCATGGCGAGTTGTCCTGCGGCAAGTTGGCCATGACAAGTTCACTGTGCTGAGTTGTCCTAGACCCCTGAAGGGGAGGGTTCTCAGGGTTTGTAAGAAGTCATGGCTTACAGCATCTCAAGAACCTGGGAAGCAACTCTTTATTACCATGCCTTGGGGAAGGGAATGATGGTTGTCATCTTCATTGCTGGCTGATATATTTCCTAGATGCAGTTAACTAACCACTGTCTGATGCATCGCACTAGGCTGGATGCATCCCTGGTGGGCATATGCATGGCATTGGAGGGAAAAACAACACAATGGCTTCACAGCATGTGTGAATATACATGTAGCATTGATCTGCAACCTGTTTGCCCAAACTCATCTTCAATCAATCAGAATAGAGCTGGAAGGGACCTTGGAGGTCTTCTAGTCAACCCCCTGCTCAAGCAGGAGACCCTATACCATCTCAGACAGGTGACTGTCAAGCCTTTTTTAAAAAAACCTCCAGTGATTCACCCACAACCTCTGAAGGCAAGCTGTTCCAATGGTTAATTGTCCTCACTGTTAGGAAGTTTCTTCTTAGTTCCAGGTTGCTTGATTAGTTTCCATCCATTGTTTCTTGCCCTTCCCCGTGCTTTGGAAAATAAATTGACCCCCTCTTCTTTGTGGTGACCTCTCAAATACTGGAAGACTGCTATCATGTCTCCCTGAGTCCTTCTTTTCTCTAGATCTTTTCCCAAGATATTATGGCATCTACAAAAGGCAGCCTTATGATCCCGGAAAATGACAAAGATGTTTTCAGAAGTTGTTGACAGATGCTCTGTGAGTATCCCGCACCAAAGCATCTTTTTGCTTTCTAATGCAAAACACTGCACATCGCTACTGTACCATTAGCACTGCACTTACAATCTTTGCTTTTAAGTCACCAGCACAGCTTGGAAACAGTCACTTCCATGATAAAAGGGCACCTTGAATCGTGAGAGAGCCACAAGTTCCTAAATCAATTATGTCTCAGACATGGAAATGAAACTCTTTGTGGTCTTTTGCTAGACTGTAGTTAGGGCAATGGCCTATCAGCTCTGGCCTGAGGGCAACACTAGCTCTACTTTGATTTTGGTGACTTCCCACAGATCCCTCGAGATCTTGCTGCTGGAATTTGTCAGCAAATTGTGCAATTTTTCAAGGAAGGTTGAAGAGATATCACTGTCATACCCTTGAGACTTTGGAGGGCCAAAAAAAAGTGCCCTGTTCCCAATCCCCAGTTGCAAAACATTTCTGTCTCTGTAAACAGGGAGTTGCTCAAATTATTGTATTGCAAGAACAATTCTGAGTTGAAGTAAGGAACCAAAGAGACTGCTGGCACCTCTCCATTTTTCTTTTCATATGTTATTGGAGAGGAGATTTCTTACATTTTTTCCCAACATAAAAGATGCTGTAACACTGCACACTGACTCTCAAAAATTATCACAACATCCCTCTACTGGTTAAAAAAAAAAGAAGAGTTTGAGCCAGTTTGAACATTTTGCAATAGGCAAAATTTAGCAGGTGCCTTAACTCTGAGACCCCTTTGAGCCTTCAATCCAGGATGAGAGACTCCTTTGCCCCCATCATCTGAAACTGATAGACTTCTTTTGTGGTGTCTTCTTGGCTTAAAAGTGGAAGGGATATAAAAGCATCCTCAACATGACACTCTCCTTTTTCTGCCAGGTTAAAAATGGTTCTCATTTACTTGCCAGGTGTCATGGCCCTGTTGGAGCCTGAGTTCACGGAGGAGGTTGAGAGGGTGGCCTTGTTGGCTTTGGAGGAACGTGGGGAGAAGCAGGACAAGGCAGCCCTGGGCCCCTCAGGCTTGGGACGGCTTGCCACCAGGGAGGACCAAGAGAGGGCAGGCTATGGAGATGAGGAGCGACAGAGCTCAGGCAATGAGCAAGGACTACCCCCTCCTGATCCCCGAGCATGGAGAGTGGAGAGGAGGCGGCAACAGTACAGGCCGACCTGACAACTCGGGAGGAAAGCACCCTGCCCCTCTTCATAAGGCACACCTGGGGACTGAGACTTAAGGAGACGCTGTGGGGAAGGGCAGTTTTTGACAGGAACAAACACTGAATTCATGGAGTTTTGTGTGCCATTGCCAATGTCTGGAGTTTGCTGGACTTCTTGCCTTATTGCGGCCTTGTTCCTTTGTTCTGTGGACTCATTGCCTTGTTCCTTTGCTTTGTGGACTCATTGCCTTGTTCCTTTGCCTCGCTGGACCTCTTGCCTTGAAGTCATTGTGCTAATAGTGTTTTGCTGGACTACTCGAAGCCAGAGGCTGCTCTGTGTGTGTGTGTGTGTGTGTGTGTGTGTGTGTGTGTGTGCGCGCACATACACACACACACACACACTTTGCTCCAGGACTTGCCATAAACATGGGACCATTTGGGGGAAAGTTGGAGCAATAAAGGGGAGTTTGAACTATCAACTGGCTCTGTTACCTTGTCCCAGGTCATCACACTAGATTAAATTGATAGCTGGTTGGATAGGTTTGTTCCTATCTTTCAGATGTCTTGATTGATGGTTTCTTTTATTTTCCTGCAATTAGGGTGATTGTGTAATTACGTTTATGCAAATTGTATATACTCTATGAATATCACCTCTATTTTTTTTTCATGAAGCCCTAAAGCATAATTTTCAATGAACAAATAATTTTGGTTGTGGGGTGGTAATTCTTTTGGATACATTCTTTGTTGAAAATTTTCATATTAGTCAATCAGCTGCATATCACAAATATGGCTACAATACTTCCATATCCTTTCAAACATCTCTATCAAGCAGTGCCTTCTGTTTTCCATCTGATGGAAGACATAAAATCAATCTGATGCACATGCCTAATATTCTGAATGAAAAATCTGCAATCTTGAATCTCTTCACTAGTTTGGCTAACAAAGAAACTGTGCAGCTGGTTTGATGGTGGAGCTATCACAGCCGAGTAAAACAGAAGTTGTCAATCAATCACATATTG
Organism: Arizona elegans; assembly: GCA_022577455.1. Taxonomy (NCBI): domain Eukaryota; kingdom Metazoa; phylum Chordata; class Lepidosauria; order Squamata; family Colubridae; genus Arizona; species Arizona elegans. The sequence continues at coordinate 195,469,370 of JAKOOJ010000001.1, read as the reverse complement.
AGATTTTACAGCTGATTTGTCACTTGCTGTCTTTGATATCACCAGCCATGGCATTCTTCTGAATGGGCTCAGGGGATGGCAAACGGAAACACAATATTGTGGTTTTTTTCCTTTCTTCCCCAGGGTTGCTTCTAGTCACTGTTAATAGTACTAGGGAAGATCTGGCTGAAACCCTTCAGAGATTCATTCTCTCCTTACCTTGTTTAATGTTTATATGAAACCATCAGCACGGGGTCAAGTATCATTAGTACACTGATATTAGTTATACATTTCTGCCTCTAGCCAAATAAATGACTCTTTCTTGATGCTGTCCTGGGGTCTGGAGGTTGTGGGGATGTAATGGAATGAGGGGATGATCTTCAGGAATGAGGGGAAGAGATGCTGCTGAGGAAGCCAACAGACAAGAGAGGCAGGAGCCCACAGTGGTTTAGCGGACAGAGAAAGAAACTTAGAGCATTAGGTCCTGCCCTAATGGATCAGGCAATTAAAACGATGAGAAGTTTGTGCCTTCAGACTTCCAAGGTTCTGTTATTATAGACTTTTAATAAAGTAGAATTAGTTCATATAGTTCTATTTCCTGTCTGATTTACTTGGGAGGACTGGGGATGTCTAGATGGGAAAAAACAGGCTTTGGCTTAATTTTAGCAAGAATAAATAGCTATGGGTGGCTGGGGTTCCAGTTCTGAGTATTTTCTGCCTCTGATTCTAGGTGGGGTTGCTTTTTTCCATTTGGACCCAGTTCATAATTTGGGGTTCCTGCTTAAGGAAGTTATGACCTGGAGGGTTTTTTTTCATAGTGCACCCATTGTGTCCATTCCTGGACTAGGAGGTCCTGGTCATGCTTTAATCATCTTCTGGTTGGACTTCTACCATGTACTTAATATGGGCCTGACCTTCAAAACCATCCAGAAACTGAAGCGGGACCAGAATGCAGTGGCATGGGTAGTAATGACCATTTCTCATTCATTATACATCCATATCACATCACAACTTTGTGAGCTGCACTGGCTTCTACTATAAGCTTCCAGCTGGAAATCAAGATGCTGATTTTTCAATAAAGTCTTCATAGGACAGGACCAGGTTATACTGGCGGGCCTACTTTCCCCAGTTATCCTTGACTATCCTGTGAGGCTGTACCAATGAGTATGTGCAAAGCTCCCTCTCTGAAATAATGCCACCTAATAGGACATAGAAGGCATGTCTTCTCTGTTGCTGTGTCTTCCCTTTGGGGACAAACTCCCCACCCCCCACCCCACAAACCTACCCTCTTGTTCACTTTTTAAAGAGATCTTAGATACAAGCACTTCCAAAATTGGCATGCTCATGTTTGATATCAGTTAAACAGAATTGAACTCTGCCGGCATCAAGACTGTGCTTAAAAAGAGGTACAAATGACAAGAACATTAATTATTCATCGCTTGGCAATGTATTCAAGAGCATGTTAAATTAGCACACATTCTCTTCGGCTGCTTTGTGTTACCTCTGTTTTCTCTAAACTTTACAATAATCAAGCAAAGCAGCAATTCCTGCTGTACAGGAGTGGTGGGTTCTTTTTTTTTTTTCCTAGCGAGCAACACGAAATGTCCTTATCCAAAAAAAAGGGAGGAAGGAGAGAAGGTACAGAGGAAATGCAAATGAAAACCCAAAAGCCCATCTCAGTTTTTAATCTGAGAATGAAGAAGGGTGAGGGAGACTCAGAGCAAGATCTATTTAGCGGGCATTCATATTTCTGAGCGGAGTGGCACGGGGGGGGGGGGTGGAACATTAGCAATGCAGATAGAGATAGAAGAATGGTGACTTTTGTCTTGAGCATTCATTGTCTTGAATTAGGCTATTGTTTATAAATGTGACTCTGTTGCCTGAGTGGGAGTTCAATCCATTGGGGATTGCATTCTAGCCCCAATTCTTTCCAAGCTTCTAAAGGTTCCTCCTGCTTCCAAGCATCCCTTTTGGTTTTTCAGCATGCTTCAAAGCTCAAAGTTTAGGATTTCATGAACTGGGTTTTTGAGAACTGATGAATGTGAGAGAGAATCACAGTATGTGACATAACAGAAATAAGAAGGTCATGTCTTAGAGCAATGTGGTATAATAATCCTCTGTCACATATTCTCACAATCCGGCTCCCATTTCTCCTTGGTAAAGTGGGGTTAGCATTGCATTATAATGCAGTGAAAAACAGGTAGGATTTCCCTGTCATCGTTCCTCGTCCTTCATCACTTTTATTATCCTGTAAAAAAACAAAAACAACCCTCTTTTAAATAATGTTTTTTATTATGCTTTTCTTTATTCTGTTGTGGGACACAATGAGAAGGAGAGCATTTGGAATATTTTCTGCAAGCACAAGACAGTGACATTTATAGTAATTCAATCTAAAGCCATCCAGATTAAGGTGTGACAATCCCTTAAAGCAGGGATCTCCAAACTTGGCAATTTTAAGACTTGTGGACTTCAACTCCCAGAATTCTTCAGCCAGTCATACTGAGGAATCAGTGGTGGGGGTTTTCAAAATTTTTTACTACCGGTTCTGTGAGTGTGGCTTGGTGGGCGTGGCTTGGTGGGCGTGGCAGGGGAAGGTTACTACAAAATCCCCGTTTCTTCCTGATCAGCTAGGACTTGGGAGGCAGAGAATAGATGGGGGCGGGGCCTTTCAGAATTTTTACTACCTGTTCTCCGAACTATTCAAAATTTCCACTACCGGTTTTCCAGAACTGGTCAGAACTTGCTGAAACCCACCTCTAGGTGATCTAGCCAGCATTTGCTCTTCCTTGCCACCATTTCAGCTTGTTTTTAATAATGTACAAGGTGGGCAGGATGTTGGCTCCCCCCCCCCTTTATTTTCATTGGTAGTTCCCTCTGCGTCTAAATAGAATATGTGCCCAAATCCTCTATTAAAAATTCAAACATAAATCTGAAAATCTTCTTTTGCAAACTGAGCAGTTAAAAAAAAGAGTGCATTTACACCTATTCCAATCTCCGTAGTTTGAATTTTATCTGCTCAGGATATAGTCACTGGGATCGTACCTGGATATATACTGGTACTGTTTTATATCTTGGAAGGATAAGTACCTTTCCCCTTCAGTTTATCCACCCAAAGTAAGGATCTCCTCGTTCTTCACAATCTCAGAGATGCAGAAATTGAATCTTAATGATAAAAAGCATTGATTGCAAAGACAATGTCTGAAAGAGTGCAATTGGGCTTCCCGATTAGATGACCAAGAGTGATGTCTCATGTATTAAAAAGATCAAAGATCAATGAAACCTACCACATAGAATAGATTTATTATTATTTTTTCAAAAACTGTACAGGACTCATCTTGATTTCTGCTTGTGGTATTCTAATCAACACAAAGTCTCTCTACCAGGAGTGCTATTCAGTAGGTTCTGACAGGTTCTGGAGAACCAGTAGCGGAAATTTTGAGTAGTTCGGAGAATCAGTAAATACTAACTCTGGCTGGCCCCAGAGTGGGGTGGGAATGGAGATTTTGTAGTATCCTTCCCCTGGAGTGGGGTGGGAATGGAGATTTTGCAGTATCCTTCCCCTGCCACGCCCACCAAGCCACACCATGCGCACCAAGCCACGCCCTCAGAACTGCTAGTAAAAAAAAATTGAATTCCACCACTGCTCTCTACCCCTCAATTAATCTGTTCTTTCCGAGATCTACATCACCACAGGTTAGGACCATACAGAGCCTCTTTCCTTTTACTTCCTCCACTGAATTTTCTTTACTTTTTAAATGATCACCTAGAGCACTAGAAACTTAACACTGACAATTATTCTCTCTACGGTCACTTCTCTGCTGTACCTGGATGTTACTCCTGCCCAGTGCTGGCTTAAGAAAATTCTGTGGAATCCTTGGTACTCTCTGAGCTTGGTTCTTTTCTTGCAGATGTTTCATTATCAAATTAGGTAACATCATCAGTACTGGTAGGGAGTGGGATTTGCTCTTACAGTATTTTTATATACTGTACTTGTGACTTCGTGGGTTAACATCATCAGTGCTAGCTGCTCTCTGATGATGTTACCTAGTTGGGTAGCGAAAAGTTGTAAGAAAACAAGCAAGCTCAGTACCAAGGACCCCACAGTTCAACCCTGAGGTATGAAGATTCTCTTCTCTTGGTGAGAAAATTTTGCCCAGTTTGGTTATTTTGGCAATGACAATTCAATCCAGATCACTTTTACATAGGAGAATTACTCTATTGCTCTGCTCTCCAGCTTTCCATGCTAGGAATCACCAATCACTTTCTTTTCTGGGGGTTGATTTTACTGAAGTACAGACCTCTTGAAAAACTTAGTGCTATTTACAAAGTTAAAGCATAAAATGCACATATTTGTATAGAGGCACAGCAACAAGCTTTAAAATAAACCCTTCTCTTTTTTGCATTTTCCTAAGGGACTTTCTTATCTCTCTGAAGCCAATATTCTAACAATCTGTGAGTTGTATAGTAGTTGTAATATTTGCCTGTCGTATAGAGGGCAGCTGGTTCAATCCCAGCTGGAATATTTATTTAATTTGTAATTTAAAGCATTTTAAGAACTGTTTCTCTTTTCCAGAGCTTCTACTTTATTGCTTTTTTTTTTTTTAAAAATGTTTGATAATTTTCTATAACTTGAGGCAGAAGAACTTTACTTCAAAAATTCATATAAAAATGTTAACTATAACTGTGAAATGTTAATAGAGTTTCATGAATTGCACAATTAAGTATGGCAAAGATAGACTATTGCAAAATGCATTTTTAAAAAATATAATAAGGATTCCTATCTTGAGCTTTATGCAATATTGAGATCTCCGCTGTCTTATCATTTATTCTTGTTTATGAAGATTAAAAAGAGAAAAAAGGAAAATGAAACAAAAATATTTTTTTTAAAAAAATCTACCTGGGAAAATAGATCTTCTTTCTCTATATACTCTGCCCGATCTGTGATATTTATAAATATTTAGATCATGATGAAATCCAAATTTTTTTTACTACCAATTCTATGGGCATGGCTTGGTGGGTATGGTGTGGTGTGGCTTGGTGGGCATGGCAGGGGAAGGATACTGCAAAATCCCCATTCCCTCCCCACTTCTGGGGGAAGGATATTGCAAAATCTCCATTCCCACCCCACTCTGAAGCCAGCCAGAGGTGGTATTTGCCAGTTCTCCAAACTGCTCATAATTTCTGCTACTGGTTCTCCAGAACCTGTGGATTTCACCCCTGATTTAGATTCCCTTATAAACCATACTGTAAGTGTTTGTATTTGCCTTGCTATTATATGGATATATTGAAATCACTGTTGCTTAGTTTTTCCTGTGGATATAGATAATCCTCACTTAACATCCACTCATTCAGTAACCATTCAAAGTTACAACAATACTGAGCAAGATGGATTTACATAGTTGTAGCCATCACAACATCCCCATAGTCACATGATTCTGGTTTGGCCACCTGACAACTAGCTCTCAATTTTGACATTGCAGTGTCTCATGTTCATAAATAATCACCATTTGCAACTTTCACTGCTGACTTAAGCCAAGCAAAGTCAATGATGAAGCTGGAAGCAGAACACAAATGGAAATCACTTAACCATGTGGGATTTGCCTAGCCATAACAATAGCATTTAGACTTATATACCACTTCACAGTGCTTTCACAGCCCTCTCTAAATGGTTTACAGAGTCAGCATATTGCCCCCAACAATATGCAGAGTCAGTATATTGCCCCCAGAGTCAGCATATTGCCCCCAAATGAGCATATTGCCTCATTTTACTGATCTCAGAAAGACCTTGAGTCGGTCAGGATCGAACTCTAGGCTGTGTGTAGAGTTAGCCTGAAATACTGCATTCTAACCACTGTGCCACCATGGCAAATGGAACTGCCATTGTAAATTGGCATGTTCATGTGGTATCATACCTTATGACTGCATCACTTAGTGACAGAGTTCTGGTCCTAATTACCATCTGTAAACAAGGACTTTCTGTATATGCTTTTCATTTTGCAATTGCTACCTATTCTCCACATCTTTAAAGGTTTAAGGTATCTAAATGATTGTAGTGTTAACCATTTCTATTTTATATTGTACAAACCCTGCTGTGTCCAACTAATACCTATAATGTAATATTTGCATCTCATAACACAATAAAACAAGTAACAGCAAAAGAAGTCATGGTGCTTTAATGATGCAACCATGAACTGATTAAAAATGTGTCATAATGAAGATTGTGGATTTTTTTTTCTTTTGACCAATGTAGTTACTTTGGGATTTTGTGCAATACTTATTATGCAATCTGTACACTAACAACTATCTTTTCAGGATTGTTTCATTATTATTAAATTCCATTTCAATTCAATGAAAGTCCGTTTCCTTATTAGATGGATTTTTGGTAATGGCACTCCAACAGAAATTTTACCTATGGCGCTTTGGAAGAAGCTGAAGGCAGAGAGAAGGGTAGGAAGGAAGAGCCAATTTGGTTTAGTGGTAATGGCACCTGGCTAGAAACTAGGCGAGTCAGAGTTCTAGTCCCCCATTTAAGCATGAAAGCCAGCCAGGTGATTTTGTATCCGTCATTCTCTCTCAGCCCAATTCACCCCACATGGTTATTGTTTTGGGGAAAATAGGAGGAGGAAGGAGTATTAGATGTGTTCTCCACCTTCATTTATTTATAAAAAATAATAAAAACAGGACATATATAAATTAAAAAGAGCAGCAATAGATAAAGGTTGAACATTTTTGATCCATTGTTTTTGTCCCGGAGTTATCTGTGCAAGAACATTTTGGGATCTGCACCCATTCCTGTCATAAGTCATTTCCACAATCTATTTCCTGTCTTTTGTTTTAACACAGAACTACAGGCTTCTCAAAGATCACTTACGATCATGATTTGGAAAGCAGAGAGAATGACGCTTTCACATGCCAACAAGATCTTCAGGCAATTTTGTTAGTGCCAGGTAGGTACAAATGTTAAGTGTCAATGACATTGAAAGCAGCTGCTGTGAGAAGAGGTAACACTGCCGAAGGCCAACAATGGACACACACACACACACACCCTTTGAAACTTGCAATTGGGGAGGTGCCTGTAATTCATTTATATACAGAAAGACAATTCCTGAAATCTTAGCATTTACAGGACATATTTGATGGCAAAAATGAACAAGTTAATGTCTGGAAGCAGAAAGTTTTATATAAATAAGAAGAGAGACTCAATCCAATTGTGCTCACATGAAAAAGCCCCCCTATCCACATCAACATCCAGTTGATTCAGGGAGGCCCAGAGAGTTGTATATATGCAGATGTGCATCCAGATGTATATCCAGATGCAAGTTCCTATCTATATCAGCTACTCATTGAAGTTTATTTCCATATGTGGTTCTCCTTTGCTTGGAATTTGGAACATAGATATCTCAATTATCTTGCATAGTACGGATAGGCAACCTGCTGTTGTCCAGATGTTAGTGACTTTAATATCGAGTCTTGGCCAGCATGGGCAGTTAATGATATTATGGGAGATGTAGTCCAAAGCATACAGAAGGCAGCAGGTTCTTTTTCACTGCTTGTTTCATCACTTTGAAATAAGCTATTTCAAAGTCAGTAAAGTTGAAAATATAGATACCCTCTACTTGATCCATGAAATTTTAACAGCATTGCTGTGGAAGTGGTTCAATATTTATTTGTTAGATTTACATCCAATCTTTCCTCCAAAAGCTGCCAAATAGCTTAGACGCTTACATCAGGGCTGGCAAAGTTACTTTCTAACATCTCTTTCTTTGGCTTTCATGGTGGGGACAGGCAAAGGGGTCAGTCCAAAAGATGACTGAAATTCTTCTCTTACAGCTAGATCTCGCCTGCTATCTTCAGCTTGCCCAGCCTGTTCTTAGTGAGCAACAGGTAGTGCTTGACTTATAACCACAATTGGAACCAGCATAGAGGTTATTAAGTGAGTTGTGCTCAATTTCATGACCTTTTTGCCACTGTTTGAAAGCAACAGTGAATTACACAGTTATTAGGATGTCTATGGAGATTCTCAATCATCCAAGACATGGCTGTCCCCAAAGTGCTTTTTCAAGAGGCAACTGGAGTTTCTTTGTTTCTTCCTTAAATATGTTTCACTTCTCATCCAAGAAACTTCTTCAGTTCTGAACTCAAGAAATTTCTTGGATGAGAAATGAAACATCTTCAAGGAAAAACAAAGAAACTCCAGTTGCCTCTTGAAAAAAGCACTTTGGGGAGAGTTGTTAGGAGAATTCAGTCTATTGATGTTACCTGTCAGAAGCCGGCTGGGAAGTTTGCAAATGGTGATCACATGAATCTGGGTTGCTGCAACCATCATCAATAATTCTAGTTGCCTAAATTTTTGATCATGTGACCATGGGGTTCCTGCCATGGTTATAAGTGTGAGTAATAGTCTCAAATCATTTTTTTTCCCAGTATTGTTGTGACTTTGAACAGTTGTTGAAAAATATGGTTGTACGTTGAATGCTACCTGTACCTTATTTTATTCAGGATGCTTTCAAATTTATTTGAAGGCGTGTTTTGCCCTTGCTGAACCATTGTAAGATAATAGACATCGTTTCGTTTTGTTTTCTATTAAAAAATCTCTCCTTCTTTTGCACCCTCTCTGGCCGCTGCTGCTTCCTGATCTGAAACAGCCCCATTGGAGAAATTGACTTATCATGTCTTCTTCTGGGATTTAAATGAAAATAGGAATCCAGGGAGAATCACAGTTTATAGGATCTTGAGATTCCTGCCATAAGAATTTTTCTGATGTTTTCTTATTCTTCTTTAGAAAGGTACATTTTTATTTTATTTTTATCTATGAAACTAAATGAGAATGAAACAAAATACAGAAGAAATTTCTGCCACAGCGCTACTATGACGAGTCCATATAGGAAGCTTTGAAAAGGATCCAGGATCCCAAGAGAGAACATCAGAGAAAGATGAACTGATCAGAGGAAACCAGAAAGATGAAAGGAAATTGGTGAAATATGTAGCAGGGGAGTGGCCCAGCTGGATGTGTGCACACAGGGAGAGATAAAGAACAAAGCATCATATAAATCAGGGGAAAAACTGGCATCCATCATTGGTCTTTGTGACTTTGATCAGAATTAGAACGATGTACATACTGAACGTTGTGTGTTAAAAATATCAACTCCCCTGCTTGGATGGGACTGGCTTTGGGAGAATCCAACTGTCTTGTTTAATCCTTCCTTACCAGCTTGGCTGACCTTTGCATGACAAGTGCTGACATCCACCCATGAACCCTGAGAACGATAGTGGCCTGGTATGCAGCAGACAAGGTGCAAACAGACACAGACCAAAGCAGCACATTATCAGACATCCCCCCACCCCCATTTAAACAGATCAACATGACTGGTGGAGGAGAGAATGAGAGAAAAGAGATCCCAACAACATTGCCTGATATAGTGGCAGTTACAGTGCCTGATAGATTCCCTTGCCTGATACCATGATAGATTTTATCAAACAACCAATAAATGCAAGTCAGTCAGATGTAGTCATTCACAGGCATGTCATAAAGGCACATAAGTTAACATCTACTGAAAAATTACAAGTTTTAAAGTAAGCCCTCCCCCGAAACTCTGTATACTAAGAATCATTTCAACTTTTCTAAGGGACTGAGGGAGAATAGCATTGTAGTTAATGTTTTGATCTTTAGACTTTTTTCCTGCAACTTTGGTGAACAAACACTGATCAATTTGCAAACTAACCTGGAGTTAAATAACTGTTCATTAGCGAATCTATGTTTCTATGCGTCTGTGTGGTAGAAAAATATGGAAGGAAAAATGGATGGTCAGCCAACCAACCAAAAAGTATACCCATGTTGTCTCCAAAGTGCTTTTTCAAAAGACAACTGGGCTTTGTTTTTCCTTGAAGGCATTTCACTTCTTATCCAAAAAGCTTTTTCCGTTCTTTAGTCGGAACTGATAAAGCTTCTTGTATGAGAAGCAAAACGTCTTCAAGGAAAAACAAAATCCAGGCGACTTTTGAAAAAACACCTTTGGGACAATCATGACCTGGGTGATTGAGAATCTCCATAGATATATACCAATTTTATATAACATGGATGTGTAACATTTCAAAACTAATATGTTAAATTTTAAAAGGGCTAAAAAGTGGAAACCCTTAACCTGGATCTGAAACATTAGGCATTAAAGCTACCAGGGTGAGATCATCCGTGAGTTTGGGGTGGAGTTCCATCAGTACACTGATGATACTCAGCTGTACATCTCCACCCCAGGCCATCCCAACGATGCCCTTGAAGTGATGTCCCAGTGCCTGGAGGCCGTGCGGATCTGGATGGGGAGTAACAGGCTTCGACTCAACCCTTCCAAGCCGAGTGGCTGTGGCTTCCGGCATCCCGATATAGCCAGCTGGTGCCATCGCTGGCTATTGGGGGCGAGTTATTGGCCCCCACGGATAGGGCTTGCAACTTGGGTGTCCTCCTGGATGCACGGCTGTCTTTAGAAGAGCATATGATGGCCGTAGCCAGGGGGTCTTTTTATCAGGTTCACCTGATTTGCCAGTTGCGTCCCTTTCTGGATTGGGACACCTTACGCACACTCACTCAGGCGCTCGTCACTTCCCGCCTGGACTACTGCAATGCTCTCTACATGGGGCTCCCCTTGAGGAGCACCCGGAGGCTCCAACTGGTGCAGAATGCGGCCACGCAGGGGATTATGGGAGCGAGGGGGCGCTCCCATGTGACACCTCTCCTGTGTGAGCTGCATTGGCTTCCAGTGGTCTTCCGGGTGCACTTCAAGGTGTTGGTCACCACCTTTAAAGCGCTCCATGGCATAAGACCTGGGTATTTGCAGGACTGCCTTCTGCCGCCAATAGCCTCCCACCGACCAGTATGCTCCCACAGAGAGGGACTCCTCAGGGTGCCGTCAGCCAGGCAATGTCGGCTGGTGACCCCCAGGGGCAGGGCCTTCTCTGTGGCAGCACCTGCCCTCTGGAACGATTTGCCCCCGGAGATACAAAGGATATCAGATCTCCGGGTTTTTCGCCGTGCCCTAAAAACTTTTCTTTTCCATCAAGCAGGGCTGGCATGAAACCCCCCCCCCTTTTTTTTTTTTTAGCCTTTTAAATTGTCAATGGGTTTTAGTTTGACTGTTTTAAATTTTGGGCCAAAGTTATATAATTCTTTTAAAATTTAAAATTTTGTATTGGTATGTGTTTTAGTTCTGGCTGTGCACCACCCTGAGTCCACTAGGAGAAGGGTGGGATACAAATTGAATAAAATGAATAAATAAATAAATACCAGATGAACTATAAGTCCTTTTCTCTTATAATAGTTAACTAGTCAGGTTATTTGGATCATTCAAAGATGACCAAAATCTCCAGGCAGATATATGAGGACAGAAGTCTTTGGCTCCAACTTATTTAGCTACTTTTGGCTCCAAGTTACTTAAAGACATAGTCAACATTTTCAGTGGGGATTGCCAATGCAGTGAACACTTGCATTTGATGGAGTGTTAGTCTATGATATTATCAACTAATTCTACTAAACAATTTTGCCATAAGACTGAATTCACTGTGTTGTCTTCAAAAATAGACTGTGAAGTTTTCATAATCATGGTTGGCTCTAAACTGCATTAAATCATTTGGAAACATGTGAGTGTTGTGTCTTTCCAGAAAACAGATACCCAGCATACATTACCCATCCCTAGGATAATGTTTTTATTCATCTTAATTATCCAGCAGCTTTTAATATGATGGTCATTGAAATTCTGAAGAATCTCTTATAATATGTAGGACAGATAAAACTCTCTTCCAAGGCTATGTTGTTTTTCCAAAGTGACTTCTTCAAACTCTTTGTATGGACTTATGTAGCTATCTATTAATAGTTCTTATTTAAACTGTATAGGAAGCCATCAGAAAAAAAAAAAGAAAGTTTGAAGAGAAGTTTCATCACAGATCTGGGCATCTCCATTAAGTTGATCCAATTGTCAGAAGTGGTGGTGAAGTGGAAGAGATAAAACAGGTGCAAACTGAACCCACTCTAGACAAGAGTAAAATGCTGATGGATTCAAGATCTTTACAATATAGAAGAAGAAGAAGAAGAGAGGCTGTGGTGCTCTTTTTCCGCATCAAGGAGTTCAGTGACAAGCCCTGGATCTACAGTTGGGACCCAATATTATGCATGCTTTACAAGATGCTGACATGCATTTCTCAGCTAGGTGACTTTAAAATACTATAGTAATCTAATGTTGGATTACCCTTCCCATAAACCTGCCAGCTGACAGCTCAGCTCCACGTTATCCTCCATCCAAGATTGTTTCTTACTAAGATAAATGGCATATAATTTACCAGCTTCTGAAAGCAAGCTAATAGGCCTGTAATTGGAGTGGTTCTCTTTCTCACCCTTCTTAAAAACACGGATAATAGTAGCTTGCAATAGAGGAATAGATAAACAACGTGTTCTATTAATTTGGGTAAATAACTTGACAAAGGAGGCATCCATTACCAAAGCACTGGCTTTCAAAATCTCTGGAATTATATCATCAGGCTCAGGAGCGTTCCCATGTTTCAACAAGATAAAAGTTCTTTTTTCAGACTGCACTACAAGACCTGATCTGGAAGAACATGTTTATTTCATAATAAGAGTCCTTTGGATAGCACCAGCCTAATCTTTTTATATATATATTTCAGTATAATATGAATTCCCACATACCGGAGCTCCAAAACTCTCCCAAAGTTATCATGATTATTTCCCAGCATAACGTAGGGTTGCTGACCCCAGAAGAGGAAACAAAGATCTCCATTGTTCTTATAGGGCACGTCTTCTTTTTCTTAATTAATTCAGATACATTTTTTATTTTATGATAATACACTGGGATCGATCAATATCTGTAATTCCTATGGATTATAAACTAGTTTAAACTGCATTTTGGCTTCAGGGACTTCTTGATCAAGCCAAGTTTGAGAGAGTTCTTTTTAAGATAAAGGTTTTTCTCTCTTCTAAAATATCCAAACTGGATGTGCAAAGGACATAAAGAAGACATAATATCATCAACACAGTGGTGAAATCCAATTTTTTTTTATGACTGGTTCTGTGGGCGTGATGTGGCTTGGTGCGCATGGCAGGGGAAGGATACTGCAAAATCTCCATTCCCACCTCACTCCTGGGGGAAGAATATTGTAGAATCTCCATTCCCACCCCACTCTGGGGCCAGCCAGAGGTGGTATTTGCCAGTTCTCCGAACTACTCAAAATTTCTGCTACCGGTTCTCCGAAGTGCTCAAAATTTCCGCTACCGGTTCTCCAGAACCTGTCAGAACCTGCTGGATTTCACCCCTGCACCAACCTGCATTATATCTCTTTTAAGAAACAAAGAGAGTTTGGGAGAAAATAAGAATGCAGCAATGTTAAATCAGTATCTCCAAGACCACTGTAGTTTCCTCTGTTTATCTGTCAGTAAAGCAGCAGAAGGCAGAGATATAGGAGAACTGCAAGTACCAGAAGAAATGAACAAGTTGTCTATAGGAGAGACGGTTTGGAAGCTGTCTGAAAAACTGTCAGAGAAAGCCCTGGAACCCGAAATCAGAGTGTTGTCAGTCCTTCAGAGTAGAGCAGGTCAAAAAACAAACACCCAAGGAAATACAGGATCTCTATTTTATTGAGTTGATTATATAATAACAAAAAACATGAATCTCTGTCAGCATTTCCTCTTCCCCTCCCTCTTACACCCAAGGTGGGCCAATCTTGAATCTCTTTTTCATACTTTCTTGTTTTTTCCAGAGTAACCTCTGGAGTAATTGCTGCTGCACATTTTCTTGAAGACCATTTCAGTACTCCTTCACAAGTATATTTACCAGTGGAATTAGATATAGATTCCCATTACAAATAATAAAATCAAGGCAACCTATCACTTAATTAGAGATGTAGGAGGATGATTACAGAATAACAGAGTTGGAAGGGACCTTGGAGTCTTCTATACCATTTCAGACAAATGGTTGTCCAATCTCTTCTTAAATACTTCCAGTGTTGGAGCATTCACAACTTCTGGAAGCAAGTCATTCCACTGATTAATTGTTCTAACTGTCAGGAAATTTCTTCTTAGTTCTAAGTTGCTTCTCTCCTTGATTAGTTTCCATCCATTGCTTCTTGTCCTACCCTCGGGTGCTTTGGAGAATAGCTTGACTCCCTCTTCTTTATGGCAACCCCTGATATATATTGGAATACTACTATCATATCACCCCTAGTCTTTCTTTTCATTAAAGTATACATACCCAATTCCTGCAACCATTCTTTATATGTTTTATCCTCCAGTCCCCTAATCATCTTTGTTGCTCTTCTCTGCACTCTTTCTAGAGTCTCAACATCTTTTTTATATTGCATCATATATAAAACTGGATGCAATATTCCAAGTGTGGTTTTACCAAGGCATTGTAAAGTAGTATTAACACTTCACAAGATCTTGATTCTATACCTCTATTAATGCAGCCTAGGACCACATCAGTTTTTTGGCAGCTGTAGTACACTGCTGGCTCATATTTAAGTGATTGTCCACTAGGAAGCAAAGATCTCTCTTGCAGTTACTACTATTACTACTATTGAGGCAGGTACCACCTATTCTATACCTAGGCATTTGCTTTTTCTTATGACTGTTCATTTAATGATGGTTCAAAGTTACAACGGCCTTGAAAAAAATCCTCAAAGTTAGACTGTTGCATCCCCACAGTAGTCATGTGACTGCAATTCAAGACTTGGCAATTGGTTCACATTTGTAATAATTGCAGTATCTTGTGATGATGTCATCATGATCTTCCCAGCCAGTTTCCAACTAGCAAAGTCAATTGGGGAAGCTGGATTCATTTAACAGCCATGGTAAAAATAAAATTGGATCATGTCATGTGCTCTGCTCATAAATCCACTCATTTAATGACCACTTTGTGACCAAAATTCAGGTCCCAATTGTGGTTGAATGTCAAAGACTACTTGTATGAGAATTAGGTCTTAAAAAACCTAGGTTTCTAGACTAACTACATATTATTCTAGTGTCCCAAGCTTTTCTCATCAGATCTTGGTAACGAAGTATGAGTGGGGGAATAAACAATAATCAGCAAAAGCCTACTTTATCAAAACTTAATTAAACCTATTGCTAAGGGGAACCTCATTATCAGCTTCAAGGGCAGAGTAATTGACAAAGCCAAGCCACCTCTCAAACTTCCAAATGTTTCAAGAAATCATAGAATTTCAGAATTAAAAGGGATTAACAGGAAAATCTTGCTCAACCTTCTACAACATCCTGGAAAGCGAACTGCATAAGAGGTAGCTGTGCAACCTTTTCTTAGCATGGAGAACCCATCACTTCTATTGGTAGACTGTTCCACTTGTGCAATTCTTATCAACTATAATGGGCTGCATGAGTAACTTTGAGAGACAAGAGGAATATCTGCAGCCTAGACAATGGTCTGATAAATGACATCTGACTCCAAAGCAGAATGTAATTTGAGTAAGTGCCTCAGGGTTGTTTCTCCCTAGTTCTCCAGAACATAAAAGGCATGGAGGTGAGAACAACATGCAGGCTTGCAAGATTCTGTTTCCGTTTTTCATTATGCTGCTTATAATGAACGTAGTATTAGTATTCATAATTTTGATTTCTTGGTATGGGCCAGAGGTGGGTTTCAGCAGGTTCTGACCAGTTCTGGAGAACTGGTAGCGGACATTTCGAGTAGTTCGGAGAACCAGTAGTAAAAATTCTGACTGGCCCCGCCCCCATCTATTCTCTGCCTCCCAAGTCCCAGCTGATCAGGAGGAAATGGGGATTTTGCAATATCCTCCCCCTGGAGTGGGGTGGGAATGGAGATTTTACAGTATCCTTTCCCTGCCATACCCACAAAGCCACACCCACAAAGTCATGCCACGCCCATAAAGCCACACCCACAGAACCGATAGTAAAAAAATTTGGAACCCAAAACTGGTATGGGCTACCTTGAAGGACTGGTTACCCGGTCAGGAGGTTTTCCCCTACATTTCAATGAAATCCCCCCCATATTGGAGAGAACTCAAAATAATTTGTTAAGGAGGATGCTGGGGGTAAACAATTCCACTTCGGTGGTAGCCATCAGAGCTGAATTGGGACATTTTTCACTGCACACCTACACAATCACTAGGGTGGTAGCCTACTGGCTAAAAATGACTCAGATGGAAACCAGTAGGCTTCCTAAAATCTGCCTAGAGAAACAGCAGATCTCAAATCCTCAAAGGTATTTCTGGCTAACTCGGCTGTCAGAAATATTGAATCGATATGGCGTAGGGTTTCCGTTGTGTGACACACTGAAGCAAGTTAAACAACGGATTAAAGATATACATGGGCAAATGGACATGGCAACTTTTTCAACTAATCACTCCCTTAAGCTTCTGACAGCAGTTAAAACAACTTTCACCCTGGAAAAATATTTACGCCAGAAATGCCATCAGTGGAGGGAGAATTATTTGTCAAGTTTAGATTTGAACTTTTAGATACCAATATTAAATTCGGCCGGTACCGGAAAATCCCATATGACGAAAGAACATGTATATGTGGGGCAAACGTCGTGGAGGATACGGCGCATATAATATTTGAATGTAGACTGTATGAGGAAGTAAGAAAACAATATCTGCCCCCAATTATAAATAAATTTGCCCACTGGAATGTAAGGCATAAATTAACATTTCTGTTGAAGGCAGACTCTCCTCCCCTGGTAAGGGCTATCACTCGCTATCTTAAAAGGATGACAGCAATACGAGCCAGTTACATTGAAAAGAATTTCATTGATTGTAAGAAAGACGAGCTGAGTTAGAGAGGAGCTATCTTATTTGGGTAAGAATGCCACCTGCACTCTCTGAAGCATCTTTTCCCTTCCAATCAAATGTGCTACACAGCTCTATTAGTTTCAAATGGAGTTCTTCAAGAAACTCATATGAAAAGGTAATGTAAGTTTTGAAAATTTAGTTATTGAACTTCGATATTGTTAAATTTTAATGTCATATACCATATATTTTTACACTGTTATTTCTGTAACTGTTTGTTTTATCTTTCCCTTTTTTTTTTTTTTTTGAAAAGGCCTTCAGGCTATTCAATAAAATACAATGAAATCTCAGTAGCTGCAACTCAGAAAATGTTCCCCAAAGCCGTCCTTAGTAAAGGATGTGTAGCAGTTTCAAAGAGAAAAGGGCATCATGGAACATTATTATTTTATTTTATTTCATTATTTTATTTTATTTATTTTTCATAGTTCTAGACTTTGCATGGGTGAGCACATGGAACCAATTAACAAGTCCTCAACCAAAAGTGTCTTCCTGAGATCATATGGCAACTTTGGTCATGCAGACTGGGAAAAAGATGCACCTGTTTTAAGCAGCTTCCAAGAGATCCCACATCAATGCTCATGAACACTCCAAAACACTATTTTTCCTCTGAATTCAAACTACTGCCTATTCCTTATCTTTACCCCTGGCCAAAAAAAAAAAAAAAAAAAAAGACTTTGTGAAATCAGCCTTTCAAAGGAGGCAATTCTGCTTTGGGCAGCAGAATCCAGAAAATGTACCTATCTTTTTATCCAGTTGATATCTATCTTTTTAAAAGATAACCTCCAGCTCTGAATAAAGTTGGTATCATTTCGGTGCATGGTTTGAATGCAAAAAGACAAGGCATTCTGTCCATATATAAATTCCACCTTCCTTAATAATGTATATGAGAGCATCTAATGCTGTCCATCTTTGTGTATCAAAAACCAGCTGTTAATTTCACCTTTTACTGACATGAACTCTCAACCTTTATGAGCTTTGGGACATGTCTTGTTCCAAGACACCATCTTTATTTATTTATGTATTTATTTTCATTTATTGGTTCTGGGATCTCAAAACGGGGAAAAAAATCATGCTATTTCTATTCTCAGTCTGTAGAGGTGTATTTTTCTACAAACAGCAAACAAATTTGGCATGTCTGGAACATTTATACTATGGTGCATCAAACAAACAAAGGAGAAAAAACATAGACCTGCAAATTCCTGAAAACTACCTCAATGCAGTTTGCAATGTATAGTGGTATGAAACAGAAGTTAGTTAATAAAAGGCATTAAATTGCCTCTGTAATCTGTCAAAACATGTCTTCTAAATTTGGTCTAGTAGTGAAAGTAATGAAGCCTGGAAACTAGGAGACTGTGAGTTCTAGCCAGGGGTGAAATCCAGCAGGTTCTGACAGGTTCTGGAGAACCGGTAGCAGAAATTTTGAGCAGTTAGGAGAACCGGCAAGTGCCACCTCTGGCTGGCCCCAGAGTGGGGTGGGAATGGAGATTTTGCAGTATCCTTCCTCCAGGAGTGTGGAGGGAATGGAGATTTTGCAGTATCCTTCCTCCAGGAGTGTGGAGGGAATGGAGATTTTGCAGTATCCTTCCCCTGGAGTTGGGTGGGAATGGAGATTTTGTAATATCCTTTCCCCAAGGAAAATGAAAAAATAGGTACTATATAAATGTACACTAAGGATGATATATGTATAACAAGCAAAACAGAAAAGAAATTGAAAGGAAAATGTGGGTAAAAGATCGAACACTATCTTGACAAAATATTGAATTGAAATGGAACAACAACGGAGAGGGAAGGGAGAGAGGAGTAGAGGGACAGGTAGGAAGGAGGAGAAGGGAGGAAAAGAGAGAAAAAGAGAGAGAAAAGAAAGGGAAAAGGAGAGGAAGGGAGGGAGGGAGGGGAAATAAGAGTACGAGAGAGGGTTAGAAAGAGAGGAAGAGGGGAGGAGTGGGGGAAAGGAAGGGGAAGGAGAGAAGGGGAAGGAGAGGAGGAAAGAATAAAGTTGAAAAGAATAGAAGAAGGGAGGGAAGGGTAAGAGGGGAGAAGGAGAGGATTAGTTGTTGTGGAAGAAGGGAGATATGGAATGGTAGAAGAGCAACCCCGAATGTATTTTAAGTTTTAGGATAAAGAATGAACCAATATGGAAACCAAAAGATAATATGTGTGATAAAAATGGTTAAAGAGATTGTACATTTATATATGTTTTATGAGAAATAAAAATAAAAAACTTAAAAAAATATCCTTCCCCCAGGAGTGGGGTGGGAATGGAGATTTTGCAGTATCCTTTCCCTGCCACACCCACCAAGCCACGCCCAGCAAGCCATGCCCACAGAACCGGTAGTAAAAAAAAAATTGGATTTTACCACTTGTTCTAGCCCTACTTTAGGCATGAAAACTTGGCTGGGTGTCTTTGGGCCAGGCACTCTCTCTTGGCTCAATTTACCTCACAGGGTTATTTTTGTGGGGAAAATAAGAGGAAGAAGGAACATTAGGTATGTTTGCCACCTTGAGTTATTTATAAAAATACTAAAAGTGGATTTTTTTAAAAAAAAAAAAACCTAAAAACATCTGAGAAACACTGCCTGAGTTTGTTTTAATGGCAAGGTGTCACGGGCTTATTTCCTCCAAAGAAACAGAGAACTTTAGTTCTTCCTAGGTGGTTACTAGTTAAAATGAGACCATAATGAATGTAAAAGCCTGGCTGCCAAGGGGAGTCAGAAGGGCCACTTCCCCGAATGTGGAGATGATGGGGAAAAAAATCTCCTTTTGGTCCTCCACGTTGACCTTCTTCTGGAGCTGTCAGGCTATCACAGTCCCATCTATAAACAAAGCAATAGGCATTTCCCTGGGCAGTGTCAGGATCACACTAGCATGACACTGTGTTTGGATGTTCAAAGATTCTTTCTCCCCTTGCGTTCATTTTCAGGGCTTAACAAAGGAACTGCTAAAACCCACTGTGGCTTGATAAGATGACAAGTAAGTCTTTTAGCATTATTGATGGTATACAAGAGGTGGTGATAAATTGATTTCCCACCACGTGCTCCTAGTGGGTTGCGTCTTTTTCAAGAGGTACACTTGTCACAATTCTGGCCCTAAAACTTTGATAAATGCTCATCTCCACTCCCCTCCGCCCAAAGAATGTCCTTTTCCATTACTGCATTTGATTTTGAAGCAACAAGGCCAGGTTCTGTTGAAAGCTGAAAAACTGTATTGAGAGCAGTTGCTGTGACTGGCGTAGATCTTATGTTGCTGTTTCATTCACAGAAGCTAATTCCATTTACTTCCCCTATAGGTTCAGCCACCTGGGCCACATCTGATTCCTTTACAAAGATTCTTCAAAGGCTAGCGAGATAAGGACGTGTGAAGAAGGAAGTGGAGAATCCAATTCTAAGAAGATAAATTCCACGCTAATTCACAGAAGGGAACCAGTGGAACGACTTGCCTCCAGAAATTGTGGATACTTCAACACTGGAGGTTTTTAAGAAGAGACTAGACAGCCACTTGTCTGAAATGGTATAGGGTTTCCTGCCTAAGCAGGGGGTTGGACTAGAAGACCTCCAAGGTCCCTTCGAACTCTGTTATTCTATTCTATTTCTAAAATATCTGCTCTTAAAACCACCATATTTGTTATTTTATGTACAACAGCTACAGTGAAAGTGCTTTCAATATTATTGGTCCTCCCTACCCCATATTGTTGATAACACGAAATCTTGTGGTTCTTCAATAGTCAGCAGTGATAGAAATGGATTATGCAGGTATCTCCCATGATACTATCATCACCCTCAAAGTAGATGATCCCACTGCATTTCTTTAGAGGATGGTTGGATCCTGAAGAGGGTGTAAAGGACCTTAAGCCCAGCTGAATACAAAAGTAGTAAATGGAGATGATGTCTCTTTTCTATCACAGCATTGTAGTGGGATTCTGAGGAAGCCTTTTCTTTTCTTTTTTCTTTTCTTTTCTTTTCTTTTCTTCTTTTCTTTTTTCTTTTCTTTGTTTTGTTTCCTAATCAAAAATTTCATAAAGTAAAGATTCCCCTCTCACATATGTGCTAGTCGTTCCTGACTCTAGGGGGCGGTGCTCATTTCCGTTTCAAAGCCAAAGAGCCCACACTGTCCAAAGACGTCTCCGTGGTCATGTGGCCAGCATGACTAAATGCCAAAGGCGCACGGAACATTGTTACCTTCCCACCAAAGGTGGTTCCTATTTTTCTACTTGCATTTTTTACCTGCTTTCAAACTGCTAGGTTGACAGAAGCTGGGACAAGCAACGGGAGCTCACCCCGTTATGCGGCAATAGGGATTCAAACTGCTGAACTGCCAACCTTTCGATCGACAAGCTCAGAGTCTATTAAAATAACTCTGATATTAAAATAACTCAGAATCCATTTTTTTAAATCTATGGGTATTATGAAAAAAAGGATTTTGATGCGGTAAAGATATTTTGACACTAACCTCTCTATGATTGTTGTGTAACATTATAGTTTAACTACTAATGTATTCATAGCTTCACCCTGAGTTTGAGAGTTTGCAAAGACCAGATTAACAAAGTTGGAAGGGACCTTGGAGATCTTTTAGTCCAACCCTCTTGTCAAGGAGGAGACCCTATACCCGTGATGGCGAACCTATGGCACGTGTGCCTGAACTGGCACATAGAACCATCTCTCCAGCCATGCCAGGCATCGCCCATTGCTTTTCCAGGTTCTGGTGCGCAGATGCGTGCCAGCTAGCTGGTCTTCACTCATGGATGCACGCCAGAACCCGGAAGACCAGGTGACCAGCATGCATACGCATGCCGGAAACTGGAAGCTCAGCTTCCCAGCGTGCGCATGCGTGCCAGGGAACTGCTCTTCCAGTTTCTGGCACTGCCCCGCGTGTGCACCTGGGAGCTGCTGTTCTGGTTTCCGGTGCTACCCTGCATGCACGCACTCCCATTTCTGCACTCAGTGCCGAAAAGATTCACCAATACTGCCCTATACCATTCCAGACAAGTGGCTGTTCAGTCTCTTCTCAAAAGCCTCCAGTGATGGAGCTCCCACAACTTCTGGAAGCAAGTCATTCCATTGGTTAATTGTTCTCATGTCAGGAAATTTCTCCTTTGTTCTAGGTTGCTTCTCCCTTTGGTTAGTTTCCATCCATTGCTTCTTGTCCTTCATTCAGGTGCTTGCTTTGGAAAATAGGTTGATCCCCTCTTTGTGGCAGCCCCTCAATTATTGGAACACTGCTATTATGTCGCTCCTCACACCAACTGTTAATCTTACAATATTGTTAAAATATTTTTAACTTTGAATTCGTTTTCATCTTTAGCCTTCCCCAGAGACTTAGGATCTAATGATAAAGGATGCCAAATGCGCTTAACCCACTTCTTAAAGAGATGTTATCCAAGCAGAAAGCAGAACATTTGCTGTGCGGATATCATTTCCATGGTAGGGGGAATAAGAGGAATGTTTGTGGTACTACTTCACAAGCTATACTAGAAAGAAAGGGATAATTAGCCAGTGCATAAATTATTTACTAGACTCCTTTTAGACATGTACTTCCAAAGTTCCTACCGCAGGTGACATATTAGTAAATATCAAAGCCATTGGTTATTGCATCAGTAGCAGTTCAATATTTTATTCAGAAATATCTGAGGAATCTACCACAACTAGGAAGATTATTAAAAAAAAAAAGTCAAGGTGATTTTGATAAGAGTTTTTTTCTGACAAGATGTCATTGGCTTAACCTGCCTTTCTTCTGTTTAATCACTTTCAGAAGCTCATTAGTCTAAGAGGAAATAAGCTTTAAAATTCAAACCACATGCCACATTTCAAAGGACCACAAAGTTGCAGCCTATGTCTCCATTTACAATGTCAAATGGCATTGAATTCCACAGACACGCACAAAGAAGCACCCTTAAAAAGTGTTAGAAGACGTAAAATTAGGCCACCTGTTAAATCTTTTAAATTACATCTAAAAGAGATTGCAATCGTGAAACACTTACATGAACAATTCCCCCACAGGTACAACTATCCATGAGAAAAGAGAAACATGTACAATTCTAGAGCTGCCTATGTATTCCTTGCTCACCCTTGGCTATACACACTATACACGTACTGAGGACAAAATTTCAATTTATTTGGCCAAGGTTTGGAATGGAAGCTCCATCTGCGGGATACAGATTAAATCAATGTATATCTTCTGAATTTGTGTTTTTGTTCGCATTTCAAAGCCTACACTTTTCAGGATTTTCAGTGCATTTTTTTTCAATTTTAAAAAACAACAGATAAGAGCAACCAGGATGATTAGGGGACTGGAGGCTAAAACATATGAAGAACGGTTACAGGAGCTGGGCATGGTAGTCTAGTGAAGAGAAGGATCAGGGGAGACAGGATAGCAGTGTTCCAATATTTGAGGGGCTGCCACAGAGAGGAAGGAGTCAAGCTATTTTATAAAGCACATGTATGCCAGACAAGGAATAATGGATAAAAACTGAACAAGGACAGATTTAACCTAGAAATAAGGAGAAATTTTCTGACAGTGAGAACAATCAACAAGTGGAACAGCTTGCCTTTGGAAGTTGTGGGAGCTTCATCACTGGAGACTTTCAAGAAGAGATTGGACTGCCATTTGTCAGAAATGGTGTAGGGTCTCCTGCTTGGGTGTGGAGTTGGACTAGATGACCTACAAGGTCCCTTCCAACTCTGTTAATCTGTTAATATACATTTTTCAGATTTAGATATACAATAAAATGCACATTAGAGATGCATTACATACAAAAAAAAATGCTTCATACATATATGAATTTTCACATTCATTTTTCCCCTCCTAAATTCACAACTTAATATGGAAATGCTCAGAAACAGGAAAACTGAAATGGACAGATTTGTGCTAGTTCATTTCATGCGGTCTATGTGGTAATTTTGTGGTGATTTAGTCATAGACAATGACATGCAGGGTCACATACAACATTTGGATTAAAAGAGCAGCCTTACACTGTATAAGATTTTTAAATTAATTGGTCTTAGCGAGGCAGATAAAGGAACTTACATCTTCTCTAAATGAAGATGTAGCACAAGTAGGACAGGAAGATTTTATATATTAAAGACTGATCAAAGCAGGACTGGTGAGGAATATATTTTGCCTATGATCTTGTCAACTGAAGATGGATAAAATTATCTACTTTAGTGCCAAAGAGAAAGTTTACATCTCTCTTCCCAGAACTGAAAATAAGTTAATACAGGTAGTCGTCAACTTATAACAGTTCATTTAGTGACTGAAGTTACAATGGCACTGAAAACAGTGACTTATGACCGTCTTTTATACTTATGACTGTTGTAATATCCCCATAGTCACATGATCAAAATTCAGATGCTTGGCAACTGACTGATATTTATGACGATTGCAATGTCCCGGGGTCATGTGATTACCTTTTGTGAGTTTCTGACAAGCAAGTTTCTGTACTACCAAGAGCCTTGGTAGTACAGTGGTCTAAGGCACCCTGTTATTAAGCTGGTTATTAAGACCAGCTGCCTGCAATTACTGCAGGTTCGAATCTCGCCAAGGCTCAAGGTTGACTCAGCCTCCCATCCTTTCTAAGATAGGTGAAATGAGGACCCAGTTGTGGGGGCAATAAGCTGACTTTGTATAAATATACAAAAGGATGAAGGCTATTGCTGAGCACATTGTAAGCCGCCCTGAGTCTCCGGAGAAGGGCGGCATATAAATCAAATTTTTAAAAAAAAATCAATGGGGAAGCCAGATTCACTTAACAACCGTTTTGCTAACTTAACAGTTGCAACTATTCATTTAACAACTACGGCAAGAAAGGTGGTAAAATGGGGCAAATTTTACTTAATAACTGTCTTGCTTAGCAATAGAAATTTTAGGCTAAATTGCGGTCATAAGTTGAGGACTACCTATAGTTGCACAAGTAGTTTGATGAGTGGAAGATGGAGATAAACAGCAAAGCCGTGGTTATTGTCTGTTAACCAGGACAACAACAGTGTTTCTGCAAAGGAAATACTCCTGGAACAACTCTAAGGACAAGAATGTGACTGTGAACTGCTCTTTAAAACACAACCACTATAAACAACTCACCACAGGAAAGCAAAGTAAGCTACCCTGGAAGTATCATTTTAAAATTCAAAATACTGAAATGAAGTATTTTGTTCCTTGTTAAAATATTAAACCTAGCAGCATTGCTTCCTAAAGCATTTCTGCCTCTGTCATGTATTTTCAAAACCAAGTATGCTGGTTTTGTATACTCGAAACTGAGATCCTCTTCATGGACTAGTCACATGTATAGTATACTGTCCAAGACAGGCAGTGAATATAGCCAGACATTTTGCACATTAACCATTCAGTATCATCTATTGATGGGATCATTTCTTTGTAAAAATGATTTGTGGCATCATAATAGATAAAAATTAATACTGAATATTATTTTTTAAAGAAAATATTAAAAACGTATCAGAAAATAAAACAATTTAGTTAGATGTTGAGCATCCCAATAAGAGATCCAGTCAGTTCAGGAAGAATAAAACAAACAATATTGAATTAAAAGATCTGAGCAGCAAAAATTATTTTTACCTCATGCCAAAAATCTCATTTAAGAGGAGAGTTAAGTTCAGAGGCTATACTCAACTGAGTTTAGATTTTGGCATATCTGATCCAAAAGAAGCCCTTTTTCAAATCATAATCTTCCCATTCCCATTAATATCAGTTAGTGGCATCATAAGATCCAGACAAGAGTTGGTTAGTAAGCTTGGTGCCTCTTTATTTTATTTAGCTATTTTTTCAAATTTGGAAACTGCCCATTTTTCTCACAGAGCCTCTTACTCGATCTATTATCTTGGCTGGTCATACAGAAATGTTTGCCTGCACCAATAACAATCTCCTTGCTAAAGGTATTTGTTAAGCCCAATGCAGAGTATCATAAATGCTCTTTTAATAGTGCAATCCTATACGTATCTATTTGGAAGTTAACTCCACTGAGTTCCAAGGGGCTTTTGGGCAGGACAAGTGACAATTTTATGGCAGCCTAACGATTTCCTCTCTTTAAGGAAAGGAAGCCGCAGTCCAGTTCTTGTTTCAACAAGCCTCCTGAACTAAGCGACCATAGGTAAGTTTTTAATTTTAATTTCGTACACAGAGCAAAAGAGCAAACCGTGCCCAGGTGTCACATTGTCCCAGATAAAATGGATTTATAGATCAATTCTATCTTGATTCCAGACAAGAAAATTGCTTTACACACAAACACACACACACACACACACACACACACACCTACAACCATGCCACACTGACAATCTTCACTAAGAACACTTTTGCTTTTTTTTTTTTTTTGAAAGCTCAGCAATATTATTATTCCCACCAGTCTTGCCTGAATCAATAACCTCGCTTAATGGACACTTCCAACAGGAAGTGATAAATGGGGCTTTAAATCGTAGCTTCTTTTTTGAAAAAAGAAAGAAGGAAGGAAGGAAGGAAGGAAGAAAGAAAGAAAGAAAGAAAGGGAGGAAGGAAGAAAGAAAGAAAGAAATGACGCTCACGGATTTTGAACAAGGCTTTCCCACTTAAACTCTTGGGGATGTATTGCCAGTCACCAACTGAAATGGTCCCATTTGATTCAGGGAATTGGCCAGGCACCTCTGCCTGAGCACAGTGTCAACAGAAGTCTGTTATTATGCCACATTACACAGGAGATCTGAGCGGTTTACTGCCCAGGAATGCTTGGCATCCCTTTTAAACCCACAGCTCCCAGCTCCCCTCCTTTACAAAGGCCTAAATCCCTTGTGTTTATTTGAATAGAAGCTGGCAAGATAATTAAACATCCCATTCAAACATCCTGTTTGAAATATTAAACAGTAATTAGCTTCCTAAATTTTCCCCCCTCCACTCTTGGCTTGGCGGAGGGAAGGAGGCCCCCTAACAGCTTGCCTCATCCAAAGGCTTCTCCGTGCGACAACTTGTGCTTTCTTTTCCCACGTGAAATTCGAGGGCTGCCATTCTCCCTCTTTGCCCACAGCAACTGCTTATCGCACAGAAATGGCAACTAATTTGAGTGACCTCTCTAAATGAAGGTTCAAACAGAAATGTCTTTCAGAAGTATCCGGGTCAACAGCCCTCGGTAACCCACGATGTCTATTCTTGGACCAGCAGCATCAAAACAGCCTTGTATAAATAGAAACAGTTTCTATTATCACGGCCTGTTGCCTCAGGCCTAGCACTCAGCACCTCCCTTCGCGGTGAAATATTCCCCTGAAATTCAGCTTTGAACAAAGGAGGAGGTCTCTGCTCCATAGTTTAGATGGAGCTTCCTTAACTGGATGTGGAACCTGTCTTCCAATGATTAGTTTTGATCTTTCCAGAATATGGAACATTTTGATTTCTTCTTTCTCATGGCTCATATGGGTGGGCAGCAAGTAGAAGTTCCAGAAATTATTTATGTTTTCCCTTCCCAGGGAATGTAGAACTTGATTCTCTTGCAGCCAACCTACCTGAACAGGACTGACATGAAGGCGAGATGGTCACCCAATTAATCTAACTGTCACTTTTAATTGTATCAGTTAACTTGGACCATAGCAGGGGTGAAATCCAGCAGGTTCTGACAGGTTCTGGAGAACCAGTAGTGGAAATTTTGAGCAGTTTGGAGAACCGGTACTGGGAACTTTGAGTAGTTCGGAGAACTGACAAATACCACCTCTGGCTGGCCCCAGAGTGGGGTGGGAATGGGGATTTTGTAGTATCCTCCCCCTGGAGTGGGGTGGGAATGGAGATTTTGCAGTATCCTCCCCCTGGAGTGGGGAAGGAATGGGGATTTTGCAGTATCCTTCCCCTGCCATGCCCACTAAGCCACACCCACCAAGCCACACCACATCCACCAAGCCACGCCTACAGAACCGGTAGTAAAAAAAATGGATTTCACCACTGGACCATAGTCTTTGCCGTGTGTATCATGAGGGTCATTTGGAGCGAGTTTCTTTTTAGTATAACTGTAGAGAAGCTGTCAAAATGAGGGATTTGTGGTGGATTTGGATGAATCCTGAATTTTGAGGCAAAGCATATATACTTCAAGTGGATTTTTCAGAACGCCAGAAATGAATGGAATGGAATGGCACGGCCAGAACAGAACAGAACAGAACAGCGTTTTTTTGGGCCAAGTGTGATTCGACATCCAAGAAATTTGTCTCTAGTGTACCAGGGGTGGGTTCTACTTACCTTTACTATCAGTTCGCAGAGGGGCCGCGAAGAATGCGCAGAACTGTTTTGATGACGCAGAAGCATTTTGATGCCATCGGGATCGGTGGGGGGAGCCTCCCGCCGGTTTTACTACTGGTTCTATGGTAGTACCTTAGAACCGGGGGCAACCCACCACTGTAGTGTACATACAAACCACAAAGCCATAGGTCATAGATCATAAATCACAGTTACAATAATTAATCATAAAACATAAACAATAAGTGATAAATTCTAAGATACCAATAGGAGAAGATAATAGGAAAAATGAGCAGCTGAGAAAAATGAGAAGATGAGATGGATAATAGCAATACAGCAATGCTACATCAGTAAATATCTTTAGGGCTAAACAGTGCTGTGGGAATTAGGTGTTCAGCAGAGTGATGGCATGGGAGGCAAAACTATCTTTGTGTCCAGTTGTTTTGGCATGCAACACCCTATAGCGCAGTGGTGGATTTCAAATTTTTTTACTACCAGTTCTGTGGGTGTGGTTTGGTGGATGTGGCATGGGAAGGATACTGAAAAATCTCCATTCCTTCCCCAATCCAGAGGAAGGTTACTGCAAAATCCCCCTTTCCTCCCGATCAGCTGGGACTTGGGAGGCAGAGAATAGATGGGGGCGGGGCCAGTCAGAATTTTTACTACCGGTTCTCCAAACTACTCAAAATTTTCGCTACCCGTTCTCCAGAACTGGTCAGAACCTGCTGAAACCCACCTCTGCTATAGCGATGTCCTGAGAGGAGAAGTTGAAACAATTTATGTCCAGGATGTGAGGGGTCTCTAGGTATTTTCTCAGCCCTCTGTAAGGTGAATGTAAGACCATTGCGAATTGTCTTCACTTTACCCAATGACATTCCCATTTAGAAATTTTGGATATTACAAGTAAGAATCTTCTTAGGAAAGACCTGCCTCTGCCAGCTGGTGGATTGAAGAAGAAAACCATGGATAGAGCAAACCTTGAATTTCAGGCAGTAGCTAGCAAGCATCCGTTGCAATCCAGTGAGCTAAACTACTGCATACAAAGCAATACTTATTTTTAGATTTAAAACAACAGCAGAAGGACAACAACACAGCAGGCAGTTTATATTTTGGGTAGGTCAGACCTCATTCGCTGGACTGAAAAGAGTGGTCCTTCAGTTTGATTGGCCGTGTGCTAAGTCATCAAATCCTCTGGGCATCACTTATCTCAATTTGGCACTAATCTACCAGCTATTCTGTAACATCTAATTGAAAAACTCCTGAAAATCCATATGTCATTTTTTTTCTGCTCTAGATTCAGGAGAAACGGATAACTGAAAAAGATAAAAACTGCAAGTTCGTTTTTTTAATATGTCACACAACATTTCTGCAAAACAAAAAAGCCAACTTTCTTTGTCAATCTGAAAATTGGCATGGGCATTCTCTATCATATATCCTACAATCACTAAAAATGTTGGCATATTTTATCCAAAGCATTAAATGTATAGGCACTTTTTTTTAAAATAAAGCAAGCAAAACAGATTTTAAAGAAATATAATCTGAAAAGACTTTATTTCTATCAATAAATCCCCTCAGGAATCATCCCTTCATCAAATTTCAGTTTGGGTTGCATATTTATTTCAAATATGATTCCCTTTATGATTCTTCTGGATTGGAGAATGAGATGAACAAAATTCCGTTATAGTGGAACTGTGGATGCTAATATATAAAAGTATGGATATGTAAATAAATAAATAAATAAACAAATCATAACATAAGGGATCTAATTCAGAAAATCCATATTTCAGTCCAGTACAAATCTGGATTCAGCTTTCTATCTGAATGTTGTAACTGACACATAAACATGGTCTAAACATATTGATAGGGACTGCATTTCCATTTCAATCAATATAAATATGATCATTACACTATCATATATGTAGTATGTATGTATATGTATATGTATATGCTGCATATGTATATGTTGTCAGCACTTTGTTTATTATTTCTGGAGAAATAGATTACCTTTACTAAATCCACAATATCATTTCATCAGATAATATTTTCTACCCTAGGCCTATCCATTAACAATAGAATTGTCATATGTATCTTATAAAGGAGCTAAACACAAAAATATCTCAGTGGTTTGATTTTGTCTTAATTTGACTGTATGTTGCATGCTAGCTTGACAAACCAAGTGCCAAATAGCTGGGTTCTGCTGCAAGACATGAAGTTCTCTTGACCAATTCAGTCAACTTTTTCTTGAATTACATCTCTCATTGCTGCTCAGTTTAGAATGAGAAACTGTGAATCAAGCATTTCTTTGAAAAGAAGAAAATAGTTACAATATGAAAGCAAAATACTCACTGCAATCTAAGTGTAATATTCTCTTTCCAGATGAGCCAAATAAAAACAACCCTTCCCCTTGTAAGACCACCACAACAAAAGCAAATCAGCAAAATTTATGTAGAATGCAATTGAAAATTCACTCTATAATATATAGCTATGCATCTAAGGTTGTAGTCCTCAAAAGTTGGGAAAGCTTGTGATGATCCAAAATTGAGAAGTCAAAGAAATGTTCTTGAAGAACATTTCACTCTTCTTCTTTCTTATTCTGGTGGGCACAAAGGAGTGAGAAAACGTTTGAAAGAGACCAAATGAAAGACATGATGCCATTATGATAAAATAAATATGGGTTGTGAGCTTCTTATAACTTGCTACACGTTTGATTGGTGGAGATTTTCAGCCTACATTGGTTTTAAAAAGAAGCTTTGAAGTGATGGCACAACTAAAGGTTATGCAATAAAAGTAAGGTGAAATATAGAGAAGCATATTTCAGGAACTCTGAAAATCTCTTCTTTCCCCCACTTCCTTTCCCACTCCCCTCAAAAATTCAGCATTGCCACTAAAATCTTGGGATTATTTACTTATTTTTTACAAGATTAAATGTATGTGCCATTCTTCCAAACCCAATTTTTCCAGGATCACGTTGGGGGCGGAGAGGGAACTTTCTGTCACAGAGTCAACATGAGAAGAATAAGAACTCATGACTCAACCATCTGCTGGTGAAAAAATTACTAGAAAGGATGGCATTTATCTGGAATGTGATGACCTTCAGGTCATGCTAAAAGAGTGCCCTTTTCAAGAAGTGCCTCTGTTAGCACTATTAGCAGAACAGCATTCATAAAACTGCTCTGCAGACACTAGTCTCCTGTTTGCTAATGCTAGTTTGATCCTTCCGTTGAGTGGTAGCAGATGTCAGAAGACTTGCAGGTTGGCCTCTGTAGAGGAGCAGGAACTCATGGCATAGAGGTCTCCGAGTGAGCGGGGAAAGGGTGGGGATTTTATTTTAAGTGTAACTGATTATGTTTCATACAGTTCTGCCCAAAGGGATTGTTTTCTGTCAAGAATCTCAACTGTGAAAAGGTTAGGCTGAAGAATCTGATAAAAGATTTCACCGAAGCATTGCTTGTTAAGGACAGTACTAAGCTGTAGCTTTGTACATCCAGTTACAAAGAGACTGAGTTCAGACTCTTGAAGAGAAGAGTTCAGGTGCCTTTAAATAGTGCATGCACTGCCCAGTGTCAGCATGTAAGTAACAAGAGTGCTAATCTAGTTTATAGTCTCATTATTTCAATGGCAGCAAGGTGTGGCATAATATGGGATGGACTTACCCAGGTTGCCAGGCATGACACTCTCTTTCACAACAGTTGCTTGCATTCCATTGGGACTGTCCATAGAGTGAGTAAAAAAAAAAAAGTGAAAAAATTTAAAAAGGGTGGGGTTTATAATCATGTGGCTGCCATTTTGAATTTGTTTTTTTTATTATTATCCAACATTCAATTCAAAGCAGTGGTGAAATTCAATTTTTTTTTAATTTCACCACTGTGGGTGTGGCTTGATGGGCATGGCAGAGGAAGGATACTGCAAAATCTCCATTCCCACCCCACTCCAGGGGAAGGATACTGCAAAATCTCCATTCTCTCCCCACTCTTGGGGGAAGGATATTGCAAAATCTCCATTCAGCCACCCCACTCTGGGACCAACCAGAGGTGGTATTTGCTGGTTCTCCAAACAATTCAAAATTTCCGCTATCTGTTCTCCAAACTACTCAAAATTTCCAATACCGGTTCTCCAGAACCTGTCAGGACCTGCTGGATTTTACCCCTGATTCAAAGCCTTTATTGTCATTGTACATCCTGTATACAACGAAATGGATGCCCATTTTCTATTCTCCTTCTTTCCAACAGTCAGGCAACCTTATATATATATGTATGTATGTATGTATGTATGTATGTATGTATGTATTATATTGCCCCTGTCCCTGTAGCAGTTTACCATGCAATAAAAAAGTCAAAACATAATACAAAACAATTAAGAAAGAAAAATGAAAACAAAAGCTAAAAAAATCCCAAGGACAAGCAACATGGGGGTAGGAATCTTCTGTCTACCTCAGCATTGCATGCCTATCGGGACCCTAGGCTCTCCAGCAGAGCCAGATTTTAAGGCTCTTGCAGAAGACCAGGAATCCAGTGGCCAACCTCACCTCCAATATATCCTTATTTTTTGGCACAGAGACTGTGAGTCAGTTTAATTCCGGTGACTCTCTAAACAAGCCCTGGAGTGTTCAGGAGTTATTTGTTATTGCCTTCTTCCTAGAGCTGAGAGAGAATGACTGGCCCAAGTTCATCCAACTGGGCCTGGGCAGTCCTGGGCAGGATTAGAACTCCCAGCCACCCGGTTTCTGGCCTGCTGCCTTGAATCACTATCTGTTCTAGTTCTCTATGCCTAAGCCTATATTAGGCTACTGGGTCAGGTTTTTCCACAGCACTCTTTCCAGCCTGATGTCCAGGCTCGGCATTTTGGGAGCTACAATACCAATAGAACTGAAGGGAACCATGCTAAATCACCCTATTCCATTGGGTTCTCTGTCCCCCAACCCCACTCCAAAGATTCAGCAGTGTCAGCATCCTAATCATGTCTCTCTTTTTGATGGGAGGACAGCCATATTTAGCCATTCAAGGATCCTAATCAGAGAATGATGTTCGTATTTGATAATGAGGTAAAATATTGCTATTACTCTTACATTCTGCTAGGCCTGTTGCCCATGTCTTTGATAGCCGTGACTGAAATGCTTTGATTAAATGAATGGTGAAGTTAAAATTTATTACGCTATAAAATCATGGGAAATTTTGATTAAGTGCATAAATATGGTCCACTAAGAATAAAATAGAAAGACTGCTCAGATCAAATCCTCTCTGCGCAGATGAAGTCATTTCAATTATTCATGGCTTTTAATACCATATTATTCGCCCCTTGGTATCTGAAATGACTAAGTCAACATCTCCTGAAATTAAATCAGAGATGTTACAGTAATCATTGTCAGTTATATGAAAGAAAATGTATAAATGTCAACTACTTTCTTTCCCCTCAGTCAGTAAACAAACAGCTTGATCATCCAAACAGGATTCATTACTCAGCCCTTACTGACTTCAAGAAGTAATTGCCATAAGATGCTACCATTCATCATGTATCTCCTTACTTCTCTGGAAGGAAAGGTAGCTAAGAAAGAAGTAAAAGTTACCTAGGTATTTTAAGGATGTAAACGATGACCTGAGGTTTATTTTCACACAGGATGACCAAGGTTTTGTGGGTGTCATGGCCGCTTTTTCCAGGAAGAAGCAGAGGGCCTCGGTTTATCTTTATTAAAATGTTCTGAGTCCAACAGCAACTACTTTATTAGTGCCTCTTTTAGGTATATTCAGATTCTTCCCTTTCTTAAAATTGAATCCATGACCTCCAGGATCGGCCGGCTTCCTTCTTGCAGCAAAGGTTAAGCAAAAATGTGACTAGCCAGAGCAATAATCTTCTCTGGGTCCCTTCAACCCACAAACTGAAATGTATCAATTTTTATAAATTCAGAGAGCGGTCTCAGCAACCATCGATGGGTCTAACCCAGCTGTAGAGTCCAGGAACAGATCCACACTCTTTGCTGACCATTGCTAGTCCAGGAACCTCTTCACTGACTTCTTCCTGAATGTAAGGAAAATTACCTCATCATTACCTCCCAATGCCAGCCCATAAGCAAATGCACACATTCATTCATTCATTCATTCATTCATTCCGTTTTGTTTCATTTCATTTATTCCCTGCCTGAGATGGGTTGGGCTGAGAGAGAATGACTGGCCCAGTCGGCTTTCATGTGTTGTCCAAAATAAAAGTGCATACAAATCTATTTCCTACAGGAAGGATTCTTTATAATCAGTTCCAAAATCTTATTCTAAATTTATCTGGACCCTTAACCTTTCTAGGATGAAAGTCTTATTTAGCTTTTTGCTGTTTATTATTTTTTTTAAAAAATAAATAAATTTATGATTAATTTTTTTCCCTTAAAGATTGAAGAAAAACTCACTTGCCATTTTGAGTCCTGTCAGTCTGAAGGTCTCTCGTAGTTTAAAAGCAGTTAACAAGCAATTTCTGAACATGATCAGAATCAGAAGTTTGCAAACTTGGTGTTCTTTAAAAGGCTCCCACTGCAGTTGCGACCAAAATGGCTGTTCTCTTGTCTCCCAGTGCTGAATATCCACTGGAAATTGCTGTCCTGTGATTTCCTGATGAGAAGCAACTGTTTGGAGTGCAGGTGAATCCTTTCCCATTTTTTCCTTGTCCTGAGAGTTTCCACTGAGCCAGCCTTCCAGCTGGCTCTTCATCACAGTCATCAACTCCACTTATTGTGGTTCTGTCTTCAGTGTAATATTTCTTCCTCTGGAAGCCTCCAAAATTGCTGGTTTCTGTAATGGAATGTGTGGATGACCTTGGGGGGACAAGAGAAAGAGAAGCTGTCTAGAAAAGTATCAGACAAGAGAAGGAGAAGCACCCAATGGTCAGAGAAAGAAATTTAGGAAGGACCTGCCCTAATTGATCAGACTGGTAGTAGGAAGTTCAGACTTGCAAGATTCTTATATTAAAGTAGACCTACCTCATCTAGTCATATTTCCTGTCTGGTTGACTTGAGAGTTTCTGAAACAAACCATCTTAAACCCTTCAGATTGTTCTCCAGTCTTGGATCCATCCTAGTATCAATCTCATTGTTGATGGCATCTAAAACAAGCCATTAAGACCTGGCATTTTTCATGGATATGGCCAGTGGTGGGTTCCTCCCGGTTCAGTCCAGTTCGGCCAAGCCGGTAGTGGTGACAATATGACGTCACTAAACTGGTTCTTCCCATCCACCCACCCCCACCCACCCCCATGTTATTCTTACCTTTTATTTGGTCCCACCCCTAATCTATTGCTGCCTCCTGAGTCCCAGCTGATGACTAGAGGGAAAAAAACTGTTTAAACTCTTGCCGGGAGGCTTCAAAGGGCCGTCCTACAGCTGATCAGTGTTAAAAGCAAACAAATGAGTCGGATCGTAAGTGCGAGATCTGGTTGTAAGTGCGAGGACCTTCCAGAAATGACTCTGACCAGCTAGCCACGCCCACCTAGTCACATGACCTCCAAGCCACACCCACAAAATAAGCCATGCCCACAGAACCGGTAGTAAAAAAATTTAGAACCCACCCCTGGATATGGCCCAAGTTGAGTATCATTCCCCTTTTGATTGCTTAATTATTCCAGTTTTATGTTTAAATTTTATATATCAGCTTGGTCATTTTTTTAAGCTTGAATAGTTTTCTTGGTTTGTTGCTTATTTCTGTTGTACCCTACCTGGAGTCTCATTGTTTGAGTCAGGTGACCCTATCAAGCCATGAAATAAGCAAGCAAACTAATAAAGCCTTCCAGTGCCTGTATTTTTTTGTTGTCAGTTGTTAGATTTTTTAAAAAATAATTTTGCCATTGATCAGTCCCTTAAATCCATGAACTCTAATCAATCCCAGAAGATCAAGCTCCATTCAACCTTTACATCTCCCAATGGACACCTTTTTGGTTTCTGTCCATCTGGGTGGTGCTTGTTCCCCTTGCTTTCCCACCCCTGTGCATAGCTCTGGAAATCTCCCTACCCTTCCCTTCCCCTCCCCTCCCCTCCCTTTCCTTTCCTTTCCTTTCCCTTCCCTTCATTTATTTTAAAGAAAAAATAACAACTTTAAATTACAATGTGGCAACAGTTGCTAAGTTTCTTTGAAACTGAATAATTAATTCTTCCATAGTACAAACTTTCCATGGACCTATAAAAGTGGGTAAAACAAGAGAACAACCTGTTCTGTATGGCTTTGATTATTGTAGCCTCGCAGCTACAATGCTACCACAAGGGAAGAAAAGAAAGACAATGAGAGAAAGAAGAAAAATCTTTGTCAATGTCAAGAGAAACAATGTGGGAAGGAATGTATATGAAGGCATTCATTTGTGCAAACATTTAGGAAAGGAAAAGAAAGACACAGGGACTGGAGAGATGCAAACAATCCCTAAAATGAAAGGCAGGCACTGACAGACTGGTTCTCATAGGAGCCCACCAATGAGTTTTCCTTACACAGACGAGAAGAACAAGAATCAGGGATACACTCAGTCACATCCAGAGTGAGCATCAACCCATCCTCAGACTGAAATCATTCCAGTCTGGACTGCAAGGTCTGAAGGTGGCTTAAGTAACACCTGGAGGCAGCACGGAAGACCAGTAGCTTAAGCTGCAGTATGAAAATATCCCAGGTCATTCCCTATATGGGTGATTTCATCCCCCCACTCCACAAATTAGTAAAAATGTGACAGTGTGTCCCCATGGGCTCTTACAGTGAATAACGCCTTCCCCACAAAATGTAGAACTGTTTTATACAACTGTCTTATCTCTCCCAAGGGGCCTTTATAAAAGGACTGAGATTTTCTGATAGAAATGTCAGTTCCCCACTTTCAGAACTATATCTTGCCATGTTTCTCAAGAAAGAGAATAACTGTAATATTAATACGGTCCCACGAATATCCAATATGTGCCACTCAAAAGGATTCTGCACGAGAGCCCAAAAGCTGTAACACCACCTGTTTTCTCCCCAGTGGCAAGATGGAATAGAATTATTAAAATGTTATATACTGTGAATGAAAGAAGAGAAATAGTCAGAATTTTGGATGCAAACTGCAGAAATCCAGCCAACTTTGTTGGCCATGAACCATCTTGGACGTGAAGCTTTGCATAACACAAAAGGTCCAGCCAAGAAGTAACTATCTTGGCTTGCTAAATTATAGGGTGTGGGGATAAGAGAAAAATGGAGTATGCTTTCTTTAGTGGGTAGCTTGGTTATGTACCTAGATTTCTTAAATTGTTAACAGCTCCCTCAAACCATTTAAAATAAATCAGAAACTGACCTTAAGTCCAAGCTGGTTGGAAGCACTTTAACCGATCTAATGATTAAGTACAATTGATTGAACCAGGATTGTGATGTCTGAACCATCTATCAGCATTCAACTGAACTTATCTTGGGATGATTATTTGAATAGAAGGCCTCCCCCCGCCCCACTAAATTGCAGACAAAAATCCTGACTGCCTTCAACAGCCATCGGAGCTACTGGCACATCCAAGGAGTGCCAAGTTGGAAATCTCTCCAGATTCTGCTCTGAATCTAGAGAGATCCCAGGAGCTCTGCCAGCTCACTTTCACCATCACATGCCTGCATTCTTTGCAGAAAACACTGAAAACTTCTCTATATGATCTTTTTTTTTCTCATCTTAAACATGATTCTGAGTTCTCCTCATTAAACCTAAGCTCTAGACATCTATACTGCTAAATAAACCAGGGGTCTCCAACCTTGGCAACTTTAAGACTTGTGGACTTCAACTCTGGGAGTTTGTTGTGACCCAGGCCCAAGTAGTTAGTATTAAATACAAACAGTTCGAAAACAAACAGACTTTATTAGAACAGCTGAGAATTAACTCATTCTCAGCATAGTCCAAACTAAATTAAAGCAAATTCTTCAAAACACCATTCCTCAGTTTATCACTGACCTTGGGATAATTAGGCAAATTGCCAAAGGCTTTTCTTGGCAAAAGTTCAGAAGCAGAAGATGCCGACAATGAATACAGTGAAACAAGAAGCAATTCTCTCAACATTGTTTTCTGGCAAAGAGTCCAAGAGCCATTGCTGTCTTTTAAGCCTTATGGGAGAGGCCAATCATCTCTTGGCCTTACCCCCAAGTCGTCCTCTCTGCTTTATCTGCTCCTGCCTTCTGGCAGCTCTTCTCATATGTGCACTAGGAACAGGCTCCTCCTGTTCCTCTGCCTCTCTGCTGTCAGCCTCTGGAGGCTCCGAACTCCGCACATCATTCCCCTGGCCCCATCTCTGCCTCCGACGCAGAGCTCTCATCCAGGCCTTCCCCAGCCTCCATGACTGGCCCATGTTCTTCCTCAGCCTCATCGCTGTCCGACTCCACTGCCAGCTCAGCAGGCTGCGGGTGGACCACAACAGAGTTGAAGTCCACAAGTCTTAAAGTTGCCAAGGTTGGAGACCCCTGAAATGAACCACAGAGGCTAATTGGGGCAAAGGAACAAAGTGGACAGGATCAAGAAAATGTGGTGATGCAATAAATACCTCTGCCAGTTTATAGGCCCCAAGTTTCTTTTCTTTGAGCATGGGCAGAGTGCCTTTACCCCAGGAACAAGCAGAAGTTTGCCCTCTATGCCTCGCAAAAGGAAACAGGATTTCCAGTTCAGAGGTAAGAGAGCCAGACTGAGCTAAGAATGTCTCATTTTAGAATCCAGCCCCTGGTTCCTGTCATTTTGACCCCCGCCCCCACTTAAAATGCACAGGCATTCACTGGCAAGAATAATAGAAAGGAAATGAGCCAGGGAGGTGAGGGAAGGGTACGTAATTAAGAAACATAAATAAACAGCATTATTATGGTAGAGAGGGTGTCTGGCTCTTCTATAGACTGAAATATAGACTGTTTCCTCTAAGGCACTCCACAGGTGGGGGAAGCCGAGCTGTTTCTAGCACACAAAGAGGAAAAGGAAGGGAAAACTTCACTCTGTGTATGTGTGGGAGTGGGGGATGGTCCCACCCTGCATTATCTTTGAAATGGCCCAGGCTCAACACTTTGATCTGGCCCTTCAGATGTTCCTGCTTCTTTTGGCAGCCTATTAGGAAGCAGCTCCTCTCCCCTCATAGGTCTTTCTTTTTGGGAAGAAGCCAGATTTTTATGGCAATGTATATTATCCTCCAGGATCTTATGTAAACTTCCACAAACCAAAGCTTAGGCTTTGTGTGTGTGTACATTACACGTATGGGTGCATTCTTCTCTGAAACTAGAAAGAAGTCTAGAGAAAAAACAACGGAGCAATAAAATCAATAACATTAAAGTGGATTTTGGGGACCCCTTTAGATTGTAGATGGGATGTGTCATCTTAACTTGATTAAGCCAATAAGAAAAATCAAGGTGATCCCTTAGCACAGGGGTGTCAACCTCAATTTCATTGAGGGCCACATCAGGGTTGTGTTTGACCTCAGGGGGAGGGGGGACGGAGAGGGAGTGGCCACAGTGGGTGTGGCCAGCTCGACGTCACTCATGTCAGAGGCACCTCTGGTGGCCTGAGCCCTCTGTCAGAGAAAATGGGCTCCAGAGCTCCGTTTTCAGCTGTAATGGCCTCCTGCAACCCTCTGCCAGTGAAAACTGAGATTGTAGCCCTCCTGAGCTCCATTTGCACTGGCAGAGGTGCCACAGGCCAGTCCTTCACTGTTTCCAGAGCAGCCCTGCGGGCCAGAGCTAAGCACCCCGCGGGCCAGATCTGGCCCCCGGCCCTTGAGTTTGACACCCCTGCCTTAGCATATTTCAGAGGAAAGGGCTGCAACAAAGAAGAGGGGGTCCAAAGCACCAGAGGGCAGGACAAGAAGCAATGGATGGATACTAATCAAGGACAAAGGCAACCTGGAATTAAGGAGAAACTTCCTAACAGTGGGGGACAATTAACCAGTGGAACAGCTTGCATTCAGAAGTTATAGGTGCTTCATCGTGGGAGGTTTTTAAGAAGAGGCTGGACAGCTACTTGTCTGTAATAGTATAGGGGGTTGGACTAGTAGACCTCCCGGGTCCCTTCCAGCTCTATTATGAATTTGTAATTTGTAAATAAAGTGACGGTGAGGGATTCAAACAATGGATTTCCTGAGCATAGAGAAACAGAATGCTCAGAAACTGTAGAAACAGCTGCTTTCCTCCCTATAACATATAAGTGGAAACATAAATGACCAGTCATGTTTCAGAGATATTACCTGAGAGGTGATGGGTGGTGATGGAGAAAAATACAGCCATGTTGGCAGGACAGACTGTTCCTACCACATCCATGAAAGGTAAGGGGGTTGTCTTAAAGTCAGTAGTATTGTGACATCACAAGTCTCACCCCTTCTCTGCATGCAAGATGATGTATCTCCGGATTCTTGCTCTTTCCCCTCTGCTCCTTCTGCAGCAGTTCATAGCCCATTCCAGAGATGTCCAAAGGGAAGGGTAAAAAAAAGTTAAGAGCTTCCATGAGAGTCTGAGAAAAAGATCCTGTTCATTCATTAATGTTAAAGCACCTTTTAAAGCAATTGGTCCTTTTGTCCAGACTGGCCCAGCAGAAGCCCCAAATAAGGGCTGCTATAATGAATTAGAAAGGAAGTGCTATTTTGTCCTGGTATGAGAGCTGAAATGTTTTGTTTCAAACGATGGTTGAATGTTTGTGGTATTAAAAAGTAGTCCCATGGTTTTCTCCTAATTTATTTAATTTAGGATTTCTTACTTTTTTTTTTTCCTGTGCTCCTCATAAAATAGAAAGGGGGAAAAAAAGAAGAAGAAATGAGCAAAAAGAGATTCGTGCTATCAAGATGTTGCCAACTCTTGCAGTGACGCTCAATACAGTTAGTTTGATTTTGCTTGAATTTATTAATTTAGTTTGTAAACTGTGATTTTTAAGAGATTGAATCCTCATGTAGTTCTGTGCAGACCAACTTTTGAAATGTGACTTTTCCCTTCTTCCATATTTTAACTGTTGGCCAGGAGCATTCAAATATATCTAACCTAACCTAGATCATTGTGCAAATCCAACCAATTGGGGCCATTGGTCAACAAAATATGGTTAAAAATAGCAGTTTATCCTTACATTCAAACCCAGCCTTAGAATTCCTTTTCTTTGATATCTGTTTCAGAGATTAAATTTTAATGTATGAAGATTTTGTTTGCCTTCTTTGATAAACCTTTTAACAGGTAGAAGCCCTACTGGTTGCTAAGACTATGGTCTTCTTTTTTCTACAGATTTACAAGAACAAAGAGAAAAGGAGCAGAGCCAAATTTAGTAGTCCAATTTTCCCCTCCTCCGAGTGGAAATTCAATTCCTATTTTTATACATTTACAAATGCAAACATATCTACGTAGTTGCAAATTCAAAAAAGAGAACCTATCCTTTAAAAGGAAAAGAAGTGAATTGCATCTCACCAAGCGGAAAAATCTGCAGCCTAGTGAATTGTAAGCTGCTTTTTCTGCAATCCAGCTTCAAGGTCCCTGCTTTTCAAATGAATGATTGATGGTCTTTAAATCTGATTCAGATCAGACAGCTCTTCAAATTCTTTTAAGTTTCAGTTTCAGTTGATTTAAGTTCAAATTTCAGCTCAAAAAAGTACAATTCAGTACAAAGTAC
Organism: Arizona elegans; assembly: GCA_022577455.1. Lineage (NCBI taxonomy): Eukaryota > Metazoa > Chordata > Lepidosauria > Squamata > Colubridae > Arizona > Arizona elegans. Next base: position 195,427,823 of record JAKOOJ010000001.1, on the reverse strand, counting down.
AAATTAAAACATAAATTACTGGAATGCAGACCGATAAACGTAATTCTATCATTACTAGAAATTAAAACTACTGCATGTCTTATTGTGTAGTTGGGGAGCCAGATAGCAAAATATTGCAACCTGAAATATTATTTCCCTGCTGGGGTTTTTTTTTTTTTCATCAAATTGGAAAAAAACGTAAACTCTTCAAACAGAAGACTGTCCTCTGTGAAGTTAAGTGTGCTTTGGGCTCAGCAGTAGATTTCATAAGATCACCCGTTTCCGTCACTGAACTGCTAACATCTGTTGTCTACAATTCAGATCATTTTTATGTTTAATGAGAAATACTTATAAATGTGATTGAAGCTCCGCTCATTTGTTATGTGTATCACACATTGCACCCTTGTGGCCTCCATCTCAACATTTTATTTTATTTTTTACTATACTCTGAGGACACTTTTGTTGGAAGAGGAAAAAATGAATGTTTGCAATTCGCTTGCCTCTATTGCTGGACTATTCTGGCTTCTTCCTTTTTTTTTTTTTTACTGCTTAACTGAGAAAAGGCCAATTAGATGAATTTTTTCTTCACTGTGGTTTTTAATTTGTATTACGTTGTTCATGTTCTAATTTTATGACATCTCAGAGAATTCAAACAAATAAACAGGCAATGCATTAAATATATATTATTACTGTGAGCATGATGCCTTCTTAGGTATATTCATAAGCAAGCTGCACAGTGTTGATTAACATGCCTTGATGATGAGACTGTTGAATCGTAAAGCTTCTCAAATGGACAGACAATAAATACACTGCTGTGTAGTTCTTGATACTTCTTATTTTCTACCTGAGCTTACATCAGGTACACAGAACGGAACAAGTGGGAGGAGCAAAGAGTGGTGCGAGAAAACAAATCCTCTCGGCATTTGTTACTTACTAAAACACCTCAAAGGAGAAAATAGAATATATGGAGACATAGCTGGAACGCAGTGACACAAAAATCTTCGTTTTACTAAGTATCCTTAAAGTTAATAATCCATAATAAAAAGAGAACAGAAATAAAAAAACAAAAACTTAAGCATAGTTCGTCATATAGCATTGAAACACAGAATCGCATGCTCATAGAAGGAACTTATTAGTGTTTCAAGTCTTAATTCCTTATTCCTGTAGGCATTTAAATTAAAAATATCCTTGACAGATGGCTGCCTATCCTCCGCTCCGTGACTTCCAATGAGGGAGAAACGACTAGCCCCCTAGGAAATTGGTTTTACCATTGAACTGTTTTTGGCATTAGGATTGTTTTCCTTATGTTCAACCTAAATCTGCCTTCCTGTAATTTATAACTATTATTCCATGTCTTGCCCTCTAGAAGGATGCAGGAGAGGTCTTGACCTTCTGTGTGGCACCTTTTCAGATATTTGAAAAGCCTCTCCCCTCCTTCAACTTGAATAGGATGGGAATGGCGTGCATGACCGCTGGGGTCCCACAGACGCAGTCCATGTTTTTGGGTGGTTTCAGGTTCGAAGCAGCTTTTGTATTGTCACCACCATTCTGTTACAGCTCAGGAGAGACTGTCAAAATAAATGAACAATTTACAATGTGGAAATGTGACTCTGGAAATATGAGAGCCATTGGAAGACCATCCTGTCTGATGGCACACACACACACACAAACACACACACACACACACTTTTTACACCTTGCTCACAGCCCATGAGATTTTAGCCATCAGGAAAGCCCACCATTTCAAAGGCCCCCATCTAAGTTTTATTTCCCTGTCTATTCTTTCCCAGATTTTTTTTTTAAAAAAAGCACCTTTCCCTCTGCTACAAAACTGTCTCAGCAAAGCAAAAGAGTTAATTTAAGGCTCGTTCGTTTATTTTTAGTCGCTCAAGATCTGAAGGATTCGAAAACATTTCCCTTTTCTAATAGGACCTGCCTTCCTGTGTATTAAGGCTGTCCATTGACCTTACTCCCTGCTGGAAGGTGCCACTGATCCGTGAAAAAATTCCTGCGAGGCCTTTGAAAGCTAAATAGGAACCAGAAGAAAGTATTACCATGCTTACAGCATTGGAAGCAGAGTTCAACAGGGGCTTTTGGGAAGGAAGAAGTTGCTCATGAAACAAACAAGCCCTTCCTGTGTTTGCTGAGAAGAAACCAATCACCCCTCTCTTGGCATAATAAGGTCATTACTGCTCGTTTGCTGATAGCTAGGAGGGTTTTCTGTCTGTAGTGGTGGTTTTGTGGCCACTGCTTTCTTTTAAGGAGAAATGTAGCTGCTGGTGGGGGGGGAGAAGTGGAGGGAAGGAAAGCAAAGCAAAGCAAAGCAAGACAAGCCATAATTGAAACACATTAATGGTAATTACTTCTTTCTTTCACTCATCATTCTGTCAGACAAATCTATTATCCTGCCATCTTGGTACATCCACCAAATTGCTCTTCCCTGTGGATGTACACAGACTTAAGGAAATCACGGCTCTGCTCTGTAAAATGTCCCTTGCCCGTTCTATTTATACTTAGGAAGGTACAGTACATCTCAGCCAGAGAGGAGAAGTGTGATTTTGTTATGAATCACAGGTAGCTGGAACTGCGAGTGCAAAAATTGCAACAAGATGTTGGAAGGCCTTTCTCCCCCCCCCCCCCCCCCAGGGTCTGGTCACTTACTTTCAAGTACAGGATTTTTTTTAAAAAAAATCAGGTTTTTATTGCATTATTCAGAGGCTGATGGGAGATCCTCAGATGAGTGTCTCACTTTCTTTGGTGTTATTTTTAAATATGGTCTAGAATAAATGGTTATATTGGCAGTCTATAGTTTTACAACCGTACCTGTGAAGGCAGACGGCAGGAAATTCAGATAGCAGAAATGAAAAAGAAGCGATCAGGCTTATAGAAGAGAAGAAATGGCTACTTGACAAAAAGAAGGAATTATGAACTGTAGAAAACTAAACCTGTATTGAGATCAGGTGGTCCTCGACTTACAACGGTTCATTTAGTGACCGTTCAAAGCGACAATGGCTCTGAGGCAGTGATGGGTTCCTCCCGGTTCGGTCCGGTTCGGCCGAGCTGGTAGCGGTGACGATATGATGTCACCGAACTGGTTCTCCCCCCCCCCCGCCCTGCCACCCCCCGACCCCCCCCACGTTATTCTTACCTTTTATTTGGTCCCACCCCCAATCTATTACTGCCTCCTGAGTCCCAGCTGATGACTAGAGGGAAAAAAACTGTTTAAACTCTTGCGGTGGGGCTTCAAAGGGCCTCCCTACAGCTGATCAGTGTTAAAAGCAAACAAATGAGTTGGGTTGTAAGTGCGAGGACTGGTCGTAAGTGCGAGGACCTTCCAGAAATGACTCTGACCAACTAGCCACGCCCGCCTAGTCACATGACCTCCAAGCCACACCCACAAAATAAGCCACGCCCACAGAACCGGTAGTAAAAAAATTTAGAACCCACCCCTGCTCTGGGGGGAAAAAAGTGACTTATGACCGTTCTTCTGCTCCAGTTTTAGTTAGCTGAAAGAGAAGCTAGCTGAAACTTTAACCAAAAAAAAAAAAAAAATTAAAAATCTCTGAACATTTCTACTGGGTGAGATTTTTGAAAACTGGGGTTTGAAGATGAGGGTGTGATGGGGAAGATAGGGAAGCAGTGTCACAGTGCAAGACATAAAACTGCTCAATTGCAACAATTCTTGGAACAGCCAGCTCAGATTAATTCAGACCTCACGCATGAGATACTGTAGGGCTTTGTGTGCCTTCGTAATAGAATCTCTTTATAATCTTCCATATCCAGAAAAAAGAATTAAAAACTAGCAGATTCTTATCTAAATTGCAGCCAATGATTAGTTGGAATGGATAGGAGTCTTTAAAGCCTATCATGTGCTTTATCCTTCGATCACAAAATAATCGTGCATTGTAGATCCTAGATGATCGGTCACAAATTATTGTTGTCTCTCTGTTTTTAATATGTGCATTGCATGTTTCTTTTCACACCTTCTGCTGATCCTACAGAAACAAGGATGGTCACCCACATACCTTCTGTCTTTATTTTTTAAAAAAATAATAATGACAAACAACTCATTTATGGCATTGTGCAAGACAGATTGAAAGGGGAAGGCTGAATGAAATTAAAAAATAAAGCACAATCTATAACATATGCAGCAGGGGTGAAATCTAATTTTTTTTGCTACCAGTTCTGTGGGCGTGGCTTAATTAGTGGGCGTGGCTTGGTGATAAGGAGACTGGGTGGGCGTGGCCAAGTCAATGTCACTTCTTTGCCCTTTTTTAACCTACAAAACACAACACAACACAACTGGCTCACCCACAATGTAAAAGCAGCTGTGCTAGACCCAGAATGGCCCCTGCAACAAGCAGGAACCTCACACAGCCACAAAAAGCCCAAAAAACAAACTTTCACACTTTACACACACAAAATTCCACATAGAGCTTTGTGAGATTTTGTGTGTTTGTGTAGTTAGAGTGAAACACTACAGAAACACACTAAATCTCAGAAAGCTGCACAAATATTATTTTATTTTAATTTATTTTTATTTTTATATAAAAGTAGCTAAATTTAAAACTTCTTAAACTTTAAATGGCTAGGTCTAAAAAAAGAAAAACTAAAAAAAAAACCCAATTAACTATTTTTTTTAAAGCTCCCAAAGGGGGAAAAAAATTACCCAATAGAACAGAGGTCTCCAACCTTGGCAACTTTAAGACTTGTGGACTTCAACTCCCAGGATTCCTCAGCCAGCTTTGCTGAGAGTTGAAGTCCACAAGTCTAGGCAGGAAGGCAGGAAGGCAGAAAGAGCTGCTCACCGATGAGCTTGATTGCAGGCAGGGAGATTCAGTTGGTTGCTGACGCAATGGATTGCAGGTATTACAGCCTTGCAACCAACAGCTAAAAGGTAAGCAAGCTGGAGTCTGCGGGGAGGGGAGGGAGGAAAAAAGAAACTTTTTTTCTTTTACATGGCTCTGGTGATCCAAGCTGAGTTGCCTGATTAGCAAACAACTCAGCTGGGATCGTCAGAGCTTGACTAGTCAGAGCCATTTAAAAGGGAAAAAAGGCTCTGATGATCGCGTGGCTCAGCTGGGCATGAGGGGCAGGGGCAGGGATTTTTGCTACTGGTTCTCCGAACTGCCCGCCGCCATCGCTACCTACTCGCCTGAACCGGTCCGAACCGGGAGCATTTCACCCCTGATATGCAGTCATCATCATCATCATTCTAGCACGTTTCCTACCAATACAGTCCTGATCTTTCTTTTGCCAGTCGGGCCCACAATATTTCACAAGTTTCATGTTAATGTTTCATGTTAAACTAAAGTGTTTCTTCTTGGATACATTTTCTTCTGGTCTTGCAAAGTTCTAGGTACTCCAATTCAGGGGTGAAATCTGGAGAACCGGTAGCGGAAATTTTGAGTAGTTTGAAGAACCGGAAAATACCACCTCTGGCTGGCCCCAGAGTGGGGTGGGAATGGAGATTTTGCAATATCCTTCCCCCAGGAGTGGGGAGGGAATGGGGATTCCTTCCCCCTGGAGTGGGGAGGAAATGGAGATTTTGCAATATCCTTCCCCCTGGAGTGAGGTGGAAATGGAGATTTTGCAATATCCTTTTCCCTGGAGTGAGGTGGAAATGGATATTTTTCTGTATCCTTCCCTTGCCATGCCCACCAAGTCATGCCCAGAAAGTCATACTATGCCCAGCAAGCCATGCCCACAGAACCGGTAGTAAAAAAAATTGAATTTCACCACTGCTCCAATTTATTAGTGAAACTTCCCGTATTCTTTCATTGTCTGTTATTTTTTCATTAAATCAGTAGTTTCATTAGAGATTTTTGACTATACAAAATATTTTTCTACCAGTGCTATAGGTATAGCAGATTCAAGGATATTTTTGGCTGTTTGTTCATTTTGATCCATAATGTTCATCTTCCATATTTTACAATAGAGTGAAGTGGTTTGATAAATTAATCTCAAAAACACTGCGCTTCTCTTAACAGTTTATCACTCTTTATTTTAGTTTTTCATAATGACTTTATCATTTTCATACACTCTTTTCAGCAGTCTATCTTCACTTTACCTCGTACCATTCTATGGTCACTTCCAATGTTAAAGCGATCGATGACAGTAAAATTGCAAAATATGGTTTTATCACTTGATATGATGTATCAATTTCGCTTATTTACCCAGAAGGACACTTCCAGGTCCACTTTCTGCTAGCCTTTTTCTTGTAAAATGAGTTCACGATAGAAAGTTCCTGTCCTTCAGCAAAATCTGTCCCTGAAGTACAGGAACGGTCTGCTTTATTTTCCCACAGTCAAATTGCTGGAAGCCTTTCCCTCACGTTGACTTCCAGACAAGAAGAGGATGCCAAAAGCAATTTCTTCAGGAGTGTATTTAGTGGTAAAGGAGAATTTTCATAATAAAGGTAGCCATCATGTTACAACTTCAAGTGGTATCAAATTTGGACCAATTGCCGTTGTTGTTGTTAAATGAAGAAGTGGAAAATGTGATGCCACACGACTGCATCTCTTAGCCACAGCAATCCAGCTGGTCCTGGTTGTCCCTGGTTGGATTAAACCATAAGCAGAGGAAGTCCCAAAAAGGAGTGTAGGTGTCTTTGAATTCACTGAAATAAATTAAAAAGAAGTAGGTCAGAATGTGTGTTAGTACAATCCTGTATTTGAAGACTGTATTTGAAGAGAAACCAGATCTTTCTATTTTGAAAAATATAAGTATTTCAATGAAAAAAACAACAACTAACACATTAAATTATATATCAAACATCATTTTTATTCAATGAAAACTAGCCAAGTCAAAAGAGGCAATAATTTAAGGTGATGAATAACTTCTCAGCAAAACTGAGCAGGCAGAATATTAGGGTACCTCATGTTTGTCTATGTCAGGGGTGGGCAACTGTGGCCCTTGAAGTAGTTCGGGAATAACGAGAGGCACAAGCAAGCAAGTGACAACAGCTCTTTAATATACAGTGAGACTTCAGCAAAAACTCAGAGGCTGCAGTCCTCCTTATATACAATCCTGGAGAGACTGTCAGCCAATCAGAAACGTAAGCAGGTTTGAAACTCCCGCTTAAAAGTATCAATACATAACACCCCTCCCTTCCCAGAAGGCACTAACACTCAAAAATTAACATATGTACAAACAAAGTCTCGCAGGTGCTTAGGCTGAGTTCTCGCCCTAGTTGACCTGCGCAGTTCAGTGTTTGGTGAGGCGTCGAGCTGGTCGGAGGGACTCTTTGTCTCTCCCGGCTCCGCCAATGGAACCTCCTGGATTTTATCCGGGGCGTGGTTATCCCCGGCTGGGAGTGGCGACTCGCTGGGGCGGCGCTGGAACCAGGGCTTGTCAGCTAAGTATTCTCGCGGCCCCGGGCTTGAGTTAGCTGTTTTGGAGAAGTGGTCATAGTTAGGCTCGGACATGTCTGCGTTGATATTTGCCTCGCCAACCACCCGTTTCCTCAGTTGGTCTATGTGGCGCTTCCAGAGTCTATCTACCCCTACGTCCACCGTGTATGATTTTGGGCCTGTTATTCCCACTATGGTTCCGGCAACCCACAGAGGACCGCTGGCATAATTGCGAGCGAACACCGGGGACCCGACCTGAAACTGCCTTAAGCCACAGGTCTCTCCCTTAAAGTTTTCGTGCGAATAGTTAGGGTGAAGCCTGTCCAACACGCACCGGAGCTTTCTCCCCATGAGGAGCTCTGCTGGGCTTCTCCCAGTTGCTGTGCATGGTGATGCATGCTGAACCGCAAGGAATTGATCTATCCTGGCCTGCCAGTCCCCATTGTCTAATCTGGACAGTGCTTCCTTGGCTGTCCTGACAAATCGTTCAGCCAATCCGTTGGAAGCCGGGTGAAATGGGGCTGATAGGGCATGGCGGATCCCCAGGCCGGCTAAGTAGCCTTCGAAAAGGGTCGCTGTAAATTGGGGCCCATTGTCCGATACCAAGGTATCTGGCAGGCCGTGGGTGGCGAACAACTTTCTTAGGGCCTTGATAACCGCTTCGGCCGTTGTGGATGGCATTAATACAATTTCGAGCCATTTTGAGAAGGCATCCACTACTATTAAAAACGTTTGGCCATGGAACGGGCCGGCAAAATCAATGTGGATCCTCCCCCATGGGCCTTTTGGTTTCTCCCACTCTCGGATGGGCGCTACTGGGGGATCGGGGCGAGACTCCTGGCAGGATCTGCACTTCCCCACCCACTCGGAAATGACCTGGTCCATGTTGGGCCACCAGACATAGCTGCGGGCTAAGCACTTCATCCTAACGATGCCAGGATGCCCTTCGTGCAATAATTCTAAAACTCTATCTCGTAGTTTTGCTGGAATTACCACTCTGTCACCCCACAGTAAGCACCCCCCTTGCGTAAATAGTTCATTTCGTTTGTTGGCAAAACCTTGGTACTCCTCCCCGACCACCTTGTCCGGCCACCCTTTCAAAACCCAACCCATAACAGTCCGGATAACAGGGTCTCTATTTGATGCCTTCGCCACCTCGCCGGAGGAGATGGGCCCCAAGGTTAACGTGTCCAACAACAGGACGGAGGTTTCCGGTGTTGGGTTGTCCAGCAGGTCGGGAAGGGGGCAACGGCTAAGGGCATCCGCATGACCCAGGGTCCGCCCAGGCCGATGGACGAGCTGGTACGAGTAGGCCGATAAGAAAATCGCCCATCTAGTTAAACGGGGGGAGAGGGCAGCGGGGGTTGGCCTGTCGCCTGCTAGCAGTCCTAGCAACGGTCTATGGTCAGTCACAAGTTCGAATTTTCGGCCATAGAGGTATTCGTGGAACTTCTTAACCCCCGCAATCGCAGCCAGAGCCTCTCTGTCCAATTGGCTATAGTTTCGTTCTGTGCTGGACAGAGTTCGGGAGTAGAAGGCAATGGGTGCCTCTAGGCCGTTCGGCAGTCTATGGCCTAGGACGGCACCAACTCCTACGGGGGAGGCATCGCAAACTAAAACGAGCGGCAGCTCTGCATTGTATTGGATCAGGAAACTGTCCTCAGATAGAAGTTTTTTTACTGCCTCAAAAGCGGCCGCTTGCGGTTTCCCCCAGACCCATGGTACATTCTTCCCTAAGAGTTTGTGAAGGGGATCAGCGACCGTGGCCTTATCTCTTAGGAACATTGAGTAGAAATTTAGCAGTCCAAGGAAGGCTTGGAGCTCAGCTTTGGATTTGGGGGCTGGTGCGCTTTTGATGGCCCTCACCTTGCTTTCGGTAGGGTGGATGCCTGTGCCGTCCACCCTGTACCCCAGAAATTCTACCGAGGGGACCGCTATCCTGCATTTGTTCTTTTTAAGTCTTAGTCCCGCTTCTCTGAATCTGGACAGGACGTTCCGTACCCTGTCCCCTAGCTGGTGTTCGTCTTGGGCGCTGACTAAGACGTCATCGAAATAGGGGACTACTCCCGGAAGTCCTTGCAACAGGCGCTCCATGGTGCTTTGAAATAAGCCGGGTGCAACGCTCACCCCAAATTGGAGCCTGGTGCATTTAAATGCACCCCTGTGAGTCACGATCGTTTGCGCCTCTGCCGTGGCGTCGTCGACCGGTAACTGTTGATAGGCTTGGGCCAGGTCTAATTTAGCAAAATTTTTTCCGGGGCCCAGGGAGTGTAGTAGATGGTGCACGATCGGCACCGGATAGGCGCTCGGCTGCAAAGCCTTGTTGATCGTGCACTTGTAGTCGGCGCAAATTCTGATTGAGCCGTCGGACTTAACTGGGGTGACTATGGGGGTCTCCCACTTGGCATGGTCAACGGGAACCAACACCCCTTGCTTAATCAGTTTGTCCAGTTCTGCATCGATCTTTGGTTTCAATGCGAACGGCACTCTTCTGGCCTTTAGTCTTACTTGGGCTACGTTGGGGTCTAAGTTTAGTGAAATAGGGGTCCCCACATACTTGCCCAATGTGTCCCCGAAAACGTCCTGGAACTCGGACAGGAGGCTGTCTTTCAGGGTTGACTTGGACATCAGGTGGACGCCGGTGAAGCCCATGCCAAGGGCTCGGAACCACCCCATGCCCAGGAGGCTCGGCAGCTGCTTCGTGACGATGGTCAGCGGCAGGTCTCTTTCGTAGTCTCCGTAGGTGACCCGGAACGTGCCCACGCCTTCGAGGGGGACTCGGTTCCCCTGGTAGTCTAGGATGCGCAGTCTCTGTCTGGAGAGTTGATCCTTCTGGAACGACGGCAGGAGGGTCTTGAGGGTTGTCCACGACATGATGGAGAGAGCTGATCCGGTGTCGATCTCCATCGAGCACGGTCTTCCGTTGATTTCGACCACCGTGCTGACTTTGTCCTCGACCGTTGTGCTGGCCTGGTCAATGTGTATGCTGCGGCCATCTCGCGGTTCAAATTCGCGCCGTTTTTTCGCGCCGCCTTCTCTCGTTGGCTGCTTCTGGCGCGCTGATTCCGGTTGGTTGCGGCGCTCACGTGGTTTGAGACTTCTGGGCAGAATGGCTCTGCAGACTCGCGCCAAGTGCCCTTTCTTCTCGCAACGCCTGCAAATAGCCTCTCTGTATTTGCAGGACAGTCTATCATGGTGCCCACCACAGCTGGGACAGCTTCGCCGGGGGCTGCCAGTGTCTTTTCTCCGGTGCTCTGTTCGGAAGACGTCCTCATCCGACTCGGACTCCGAGCTGGATCCGGCGTCTTCTCTGTGCACCGGGGCAGACTTGGGGCTGTCTTTGCTGGTCGGCGGACGCTGTAGCGTTTCAGCGGCCTTTGTGGAGGCTTTGTGAGCCCTGGCCTCGTCAAGGGCTCCGGCGAGCGTCAAATCAGGCTTGGCGAGCAGCCGCCGTTGCAGCCTAATGTCCCGAACACCACAGATCAGTTGCTCAAGCAACGCGTCATCCAAGTCTCTGTAGTCGCAATGAGTTGCGGCTTTTCTCAGGCTGGCCATGTACGCGCTGACCGGCTCTCCTTCTCGTTGGACGCGCTGCCTCAGTTGGTATCGCTGCACGAACTTGGAGGGGACCGGAGCGTAGTGAGCCCGGAGAGTTGCCATCAGGGTGTCCCATGAGACTGTTTGAACCGGCGTTGGCTCACACAGTGACTCGGTCATCTCGAACACGTCCGGTCCGCAGTGGCTTAGGAATAGGGCTCTCTTTCGATTAGCCGAGAGGCCCTGCATGTCGCTGGCTTCTAACGAGCATTCAAACCTCGTTACGTACGAGACCCATTTTTCGCGGGTCGGATCAAAAGGCTTGGGCGGAACGTAGGCAGACATGTCCGGTATGTCTCCTGTGGTTCGCCTCGTTGCCTAGCTGAAGCTCGTGGTCTCACTGGTTGGCTTCTTGTAGCCTCAATCCCACCTTCGTCGCCAATGAAGTAGTTCGGGAATAACGAGAGGCACAAGCAAGCAAGTGACAACAGCTCTTTAATATACAGTGAGACTTCAGCAAAAACTCAGAGGCTGCAGTCCTCCTTATATACAATCCTGGAGAGACTGTCAGCCAATCAGAAACGTAAGCAGGTTTGAAACTCCCGCTTAAAAGTATCAATACATAACAGCCCTTTTACAAGCTGGCTCAGGAATTCTGGGAGTTGAAGTCCACAGGTCATAAAGGGGCCATATTTGCCCAGCCCTAGTCTATGTTATATTTAGTTAAACATTTTTGAATAGATATACCTGGGTTATCTTGGGAGCAGTAGATGACTGCTCTAGTCTTTGTCTCTCTTCTCAAATGTGGAAGATTTCACTGTTGTAGCAGAAGTACAGATAGTAGCAAAAGTTAACCATGAAGAACCATGAATAACCATGAAGAATATGAAATCTTAATTCAGTAACATTTCTCAAAGTTTTCTCATTTGATTCACTAGATCTCATCTTGGACTTTAAAATATGAATTTCAGTGGTGCTCTTTGATTCGATTTTTAGAGATTTCTGAAAGTAGAGGTCCATTCACTTACACTATACTGTAGCTGTCAGTTGAAGGATTTTCCCCCAGTCCCTCAAACTGCAAGGAAAACTCTTAGTGTATAATGCAAATCTGATCTCATGACTGCTGAGGCCTACTCATGCTGAAATCAATCCCTGATTTTAAAGTAGCAAAGAAATGTTGGGACTCATACGTTTTAACAGCAGCAAATATTAAACACTTGGCATATAAAAATCATGGTGCCAAGATTACTGCAAGTCCTGATGAGTTTCTTTAAAACGGGCAATGATGCAATATTGTTTTCTGCATTGTTGTTTGTTTTATCAATTTAATCTTAAAAAGTATAAACATTACTTTAGCATTCAGAATCACAGAAATGTTGACCATACTCAGAATGAAGCAAAAACATATCAAAATAGTTACTCTATCTCCACTACGATCCCTGGTTGGGAATCGTCATTTCCTTGATTGCGATACAAAGTGAAATGGTTGCACTTAACACCTAGATACTGTAAAAGAATAAACATTGTGTTGCAAAATTGATTTTATTTTTACTACCAAATGTTGTATGATAACTTTTCGACAGAATAAAAATATGTAATGTCTTAAAAACTGTATCAGTTACCTTTTGTACGCAATCAGGTGTTTCTGTGGACTCTTCTCTGGCAGAAACTGAAAAGTGTTAAACAAATATTTTAGAACAAAGTAGAGAATTATCAGTTGAAACACGTCTATTTCTCTCCAAGAAACAGAAGGACAAATCTTACCATCTTGGTCTTTCCTGGACAGGTAGGGATACGAGTTGGGAGCAAATATCAATTGCCTGGCCCTTACCAGTTCTTCCTTTTTCTCAGTTTCTTTTGAGACCTCCTGTAAAAAGAAATTGGTGAAGTACAATCAAAATTAACTTTTAATGCATTATAAAATCTCGCTTAAAGAGGTTGTTCTAATTTCTTACTATCATGTATGATACTTACAGGTTTTGCTCTTCTGAGGGCTTTCTGGTACTTTTCATATTTCTCCTTTAACACCTCATACTCCCTTTCCTCATCTCTGTCAGCATCTCCTGGCAAAAAAATAACAAAAGATCTAGAACTTGTACAGTCAAATTTAAGATGAAATAAATCACTTTTCTTTTTAGAATGAAAAGTTAAAATGTTTTTAAGTTAAAATGATACTCACTTTCTGGATTGTCTTTCATTTTGTTCTGCAGATCCTTATTCTCCCTCATAAATTAAGCCATTTCGCTGGCTAATCAGTCATTCTCCTAAGTTGCAGAAATTATAAGAAGCAAACATCAGTCATATAATATAAATACGTGGACAAAAAGAGGAGCTTAAAGCAGCATTGTAAGGGAAATGAATGACTTACAGCTCTTATGGCGATATCTTTTTCTGCCAGCTCCTTTTCTTGCATCGACCATAGTTCTTCTTCCAAAGACAACCCACCAACAACACTGAAATTTAAGGCTGGCCATTAAATAGGAAGGGTCAGGTGTGATGCAGAGGGAGGATTGCCTTTGTATCCTCACTCCTACTACACGTTTTCACACAAACAAAATAGTTACTTAGTTACTTTGGTCTCTTTGATGTTGTCTATATTTCTCCAGACACACCTGCCATGTCACTGCGTTTTTGTATTTACCAGATGAGCTCTTATTTTTGAACTTTCAGACTTACCGTAGCTTGCCAAGTTCTTATCTTTAAGCTAACTGCGCGTGTCCACATTCCTTCACTTTCTTCTAACTCTTTCTTTGTTTTCCGGCTAAGAGAGGTGGCCGGGAAAGCTTTGCCAAGATGTAGTTAATTAGCCAGTAAGATGTTTTATTTTCTTTATAACAAATAAATGAGTTTTTCTTAGAAAATATATCTTCAGGTTTATTTTCTTAAAGTATGCTTCAAGGGAAAAGCCTCGATCCACTTCTCTAAATCAAGGTGCAATTACCCAAAAGCAGAATGGGATTAATTGCCACCCTGACATGCCAAAAGAAGACATTTTGAACACTTGAGGACAAACCAACTGGAGAAGGCAAATTTACTAAGTATTATAAATCATAGTGTGGATACAATCATACTGCCTGGATCATATCTACGGTAGTTGCAATGAACTTTAGCTGCATTCTGGCCATTTTTTCTAAAGCACTTCGTAGTAGTTCTGGCAAAATGCTCGGACCATAAAGCCACTTTTTGACAAGCAAGGTAACTACATAATCTATTATCATTTTTACATTGTAGCATAATTATGTATCAGTTTTCAATGGAATCTATATATGCCTCCTCTAAGCAAAAAGTTAATACTTGTAGTTGGGACAAAATTTAGATCTTGAAAAACAATATCAAGCTTGCATATAATCCATATAATGAGGTCCAAAATCAGAGGTGGGTTTCAGCAGGTTCTGACCAGTTCTGGAAAACCGGTAGCGGAAATTTTGAGTAGTTCGGAGAACCGGTAGTAAAAAATTCTGACTGGCCCCACCTCCATCTATTCTCTGCCTCCCAAGTCCCAGCTGATCGGGTGGAAATGGGGATTTTGCAGTAACCTTCCCCTGGATTGGGGAGAAAATGGAGATTTTACAGTATCCTTCCCCTGCCATGCCCACCAAGCCACGCCCACCAAGCCACGCTCACAGAAACGGTAGTAAAAAAATTTGAACGCCACCACTGGTCCAAATGTTAAGGGATGAATGTCCTGGGATTAGGTTTTCAAAGAAGATGATCGTCTTTGTTTACTTGCTTTGTCATCTTTCCCAGAGTCAAATTGACTAAAAATCAACATGACTCTTCATTTATGTTGAACAAAATATTTCAGATTTGAACACAGGAGGCTATATCTGTATAACCGAAGAAGGAGAACTAGCGCACATCCTGCCTCTGGCCTGTATTTATCAGGAAATATGAAATATGCACAGACAGCCCAATTTTCCAAAGATGTGTCATGAGACGCTTGGCCTTGCAAACAACCTAAGTACGCTCCCAATCCCATCTGTGTATGAACATCCACACTGCTGCTGAAAGTCACATTAGAAAGGACAATAATCCGAAATGAGGGGTCCTTGGTGCTCTCTAAGCTTGGTTGCTTTCTTGCAGATATTTCATTACCCAAACTAGGTAACATCATCCGTGCTGGTGAAGAGTGGGGTTTGCTCTCAATTTATATTCTAGTGGCTTGCCCTGTCAGTGTTGGGGGGAGTGGTCTTGGGGGTTTTTTGTTGGGCTATTTACATTAGCTTGTTTGGCACTTCCTTGATTGGGGTATTGTTTACTTGTTGATTGTTGCTCTGATGTTAATTGTAGTGTTAATCTATGCTCATCTAAGTGTTGATTCTGCTGGGGAGGTGTTTTGGTCTTTTTGTTTCCTTTTTGGCTTGTTGATTCTCTTTTGCACAGTATGTAGTTATTGTTTATGTCTATGTGTCTCTTGATGGCCAATTTGTCAGAGTGCCAGGCTTACAGGAATTCTGTTATGGACTTGGCTTGGTCTAAGATGGTCAATAACATAGATGCATAAAGGCAACCTCTGTCCTGCCCAATAAGATTGTGCAACATTTCTAGGGCAGAAAACTAAGCATTGCCTCATAATTTTTATTTTTCTTATTAAAAACATATCTCATAATTAATGGCCTAATTTAGTGTCACTAGCTGTTTCTCAACCTCGGGCACATGAAGATGTATGGGCTTCAACTCCCAGAATTCATGCTGGTGAGAGAATTCTAGGAGTTGAAATCCTCACATCTTCAAGTGGTCAAGGTTGAGAAACACTGCCCTAGTTAGTGGAGATTGGGAGGGGGGAGAGAGAGAGTGAGATCCCCTAGTGCCGTGATGGCGAACCTATGGCACGCGTGCCACAGGTGGCACGCGCAGCCATATTAGTGGGCACGCCAGCTCAGCTCTGGGGCGCCTGCGCGCACCAGCCAGCTGATTTTTGGGCCTTCTGGACCCACCAGAAGTAGGGAAACAGGCTGTTTCCTGCCTCTGGAGGGCCTGGAGGGGGTGGGGAAGGCCTGTTTTTCTTTCTTAACTGGCTCCAGATCCTCTCTGTATCTGGGAAGGGTGAAAACAGCCTTTCCCACCCCCTTGGAGGTCCTACGGAGGCTGAAAGGGCCCATTTCCCGACTCCCGGTGGGACAGGAAGTGACGTTTTTTCCTGTCCCCAGCCTCCAGAGACTCCTAGAGAGGTTCTGGAGGCTGGGGACAGCAAAAAATGTCACTTCCTGTCCCACCGAGAGTTGGGAAATGGGCCCTTTCAGCCTCCGTAGGGCCTCCAAGGGAGTGGGAAAGGCTGTTTTTGCCCTTCCTATATACACAGAGAGGATCTGGAACCAGGTAAGAAAGAAAAACGGGCTTACCAGGCCATCATGTGCCAGGAGCGGGGGGGAGGGGGTTGCGCACGCATGCGCGTGGGCACGTGCGCGCACAACCCTCCCCCACCCCCCCTTTCCTGGCACGCGATGGCAAAAAGGTTAGCCATCACTGCCCTAGTGACTACATCCATGCTTTCATTAATTTTTGTGGCAACACAAATCAATGGTTGGCCAATGTCTATTTTCACATTATTATTATTTTTTAAAAAATGCATTTCTGGGAAATTATACTTTCAAGGCCTTTCTTCAGATGCTCTTTTGCTATTGGGGTCAAAGGAAGTCAACTCAATTCTGAAAGAAAGGATTCTAGACATAGAAGGCCAGTTGGACTTTTTTTAATACACCTATGGTAGATTTTCCCAGTTAAGAAAAAAAACATTAATAGATACAAAAGTTCAGTTGGATCCCATATGCTAATCTTATTTAGAGAGTTAGAGTGAATCAACTCAGCTAATTAAACTTGATGTCCCTCTAATCATAGCATGAAGACCCTCATTAACCGCCCTAAATCTCCAGAGAAAGGCGGCATATAAATTGAACTAATAAATAAATAAATAAATAAACCATTGTTAAGCAACAACCCGCATGGCATCACCTGAATTTCACTTCTAGCTGCAGCTCCTCCTTTATTTCACATAACTGGTAATAATAATAATAATAATAATAATAATAATAATAATAATAATAATAATAATAATAATATTGTTATTATTATTTTATTTCTATGCCGCCCTTCTCCCGAAGGACTCAGGGCGGTGTACAGCCTACTTAAAAACACAAGACAAAACATCGATTAAAAATTTAAAATAATTAAATAAATTTGGCTCAATTTAAAACCCCACAAATTTAAAATACCCCAATTTAAAATTATTATGTTGATAGCCCAGACTGGCGGAACAACAGGGTCTTCAGTGCACAGCGAAACACCCGGAGGTCAGAGATCTTAAGTATTTCCGGGGGCAGTTCATTCCACAGGTACCACCAACCTAGGACATGGCAGAATCACTACAAGTTGCTCTCAACTTTCTACCCTTGTAAGCAGTCCAGGATGTTTTGGTGAATAATACTGAAGCCCCTAGAAATGTAAAAGAACCAAGAAAGGTGCATTTCCCCAACCAGGTCCTGAGCCTATCATCCACCAGGAGCAACCCATGCTGTTTCTGCCAAAGTCTTGAGCCCTACCACTTTTTCAACAATTTCCTAAAGAAATTGCCAAAGAAGCAGATAGAATTTTGAATCCTGAACTAATCCTAAAATTACACATGCAAGTTGACAAATAAATAAAACAAAGGATCTCTTACCTCAAAGAGGAGTTTCCCTACATAGAATAGGAATGTCTCCATCCCTAATGTCCTAAACTAAACTAATCCTAAAATAAATATAGTAAATATAATAAGTATAATAAATAAATAACAAATAAATAAATATTGTGTGTAAATGGATCTAAATAAATAAGTAGATTAAATAAGATAAATAAGCAAGCAAATAAATACTGAAAAGTTAAATAAAGCCAAAATGTGATCTAAGCTACCACTTGTCAACACGCACACAGAGAAAAACTCATCAGTGAGCAACTTTCATTCAGCCCACCCAAAGATTTTATTTACTTCCCCTTTGTGAGCTCATCTACTTGTCAGCACCATTATGAAGCATCACCTCACAAAGGAAAAGCAAAGCAAACTGATGGGCTGAATGAAGGTTACTCAGAGTTTTTATTTGTTTTTCAATATTTCAATATTTTTCAATATTGATAAATGGTAAATATTGGTAAATCCTTTTGATGTGTTTGGTGGAATCAAGGATTAGCTAACAAGAAAAATGCCATAGAAAAATTAGTGCAACTGAAGAAAGTAGGGAGATCGCTGGAGAAATAGGCACAATTTAGAAGGAAAAATGGTGCAGAGGAGACAATTGGAGAGATATCTGTGCTTGGCAGAGTAAACTACAGTATGGCTCTTGCTCCACTATACTGTACTTGCCTATTATTCTTGAGGGAAAAAACTTCAAGACAAACACAGTATTCAAACTTAATTCAGCAACAGCCCTTTATTTTCTGCCTGAGCTATTGATATACATACTGCAATATGTTGCATAGTCATTATTACTATGATACAGTGCACTTTTCTTCCTCTTTTTCTGTCCACAGCAGAGCCTTTTGGATGATTAGAATAAATGACAGAAAATCAATTACGTTTAGGGAGCATCTGTGTATTGAGCATTTAAACAGAAAGCATTCCTATGTTAAGCGGAGTCATGATGATGTCATTACTTAATCCAGACAACACACTGAATCTTAATTACAGAGGGTGGGTTTATGCAACAATCTAGACTTGTGTTTATTAGCTAGTTTGTAGAACAAAATGTGGTACCTATTATTGTGATGAGACCTCACACTAAAAATGCTGCCCAACCCACATCAAATTAGGGAAGTCTGGATGACCAACAAAGGCCTGAACTGTTTTTTTAAAAATTATTATTAACTGAATGCAAAAAAGAAATGAAAATACACAAAATTAAAAAATTTAAAAAAGTAAAAGAGAAGAAACAAAGATACCAGATGTACATTTACAGACAATAAATTGATGCCATAATTCATTGCAATTTTTTGGAGTCATGTTTGCATTTCTGGTGCTGAACAGTAAGTCTTTGATTCCAAGTCTATTTTCTTTCTCCAAAAGTAAAAAAATAAAATAAAAATTAAAGAGTTAATTTCACTGCATCTCCAATAACAAATAAGATCATTTCAAAACATTTGTTATTGAAAAGGCTGTAATCTAAAAAATTCAAACTGTTGATTTTTTAAAATCTATTATTGATTAAGACATGCAAGCAAAGCAAAAATGAAAGCGATTGCATGTACGTATCTAAAGAATTTCTTTAAAAAAATTAAAAAGAAAAAGGAATTTTAAAGTAAATAAAAAGAGTGTTCTAGAAGCAACTTTTCCTTTTGCCAAACCCCTTTTTCCACAGGTATTAATTTTTATTTATGTATTTTAACCCTGCTTTGGACATTACTAACTTACACTTGTCTGCATCCCTGTGCATTCTTCCTGGCCTGGTCTGCTTTCTACATGCTGTCCCTTATCCACATAGCACCTCTTGTGCACTCCCAAGCATCCTTTGGACCTGTTACACCCCTCATGTGTCCTCCCTGGCCTAGACAGCTCCTCTCTGACCATGCCTGCTCTATTCTACTTTTTCTTTATTTTCTCCTTCGGTTTTGGTCTTTTCTTAAATTCAAGAACTTTTTAGCCTGGTCGTCCTCAATTATGTGATCCTTTTGAATTTCTTTCCAAAGTCCCTAGAAAACATCAGGGTAAGACTGTGATATCAATAGAGAGAGATGTGGGAAGGCAATAATACCCTTATTGCCTTATAACTAGGGGTGAAATCCAGCAGATTCTGACAGGTTCTGGAGAACCGGTAGCGGAAATTTTGACTAGTTCGGAGAACCGGCAAATGCCACTTCTGGCTGGCCCCAGAGTGGGGTGAGAATGGAGATTTTGCAATATCCTTCCCCTGGAGTGGGGTGGGAATGGAGATTTTGCAGTATCCTTCCCCTGCCATGCCCACCAAGCCACGCCCACAGAACTGGTAGTAAAAAAGAATTGGATTTCACCACTGCTTATAACACCATATCATTTTTGGTGGTGATACTGTTTTCTTTCTTTATTACATAGATTCACTGAAACTAAACAAAGCACAGACAAAACTTTAGGTGCATTTGGAATTATCTAAATTTCAGATAATCTATAGTATATGCATCTCCTCCATTTTTTACTTTAAAAGTTTGTTATTTGATTATTTGGTTCATGGCACAGTAAGTCAGATATTCAGACTGGATCTGGATTCATCTATTGAGTCCTTCCCAAGGACCTGGGATAGGCAGATGTTAACGTTTGATGGTGTTAGAAGTGTCATTGCAGGATGTAAACTGTTCCAAGTAAAACTGCCTTTTGCAATTGATTGATGGTGATTTTATCAACGTTAATCGTGTTCAAGTGGTGCTCCAGATGTTTTGAATTGCACCAAGGTGTCTATTACTATTGGTACTCTCTCTGCACTCTTTTCATCATCATCATTCTAGCCATTATCTATCCACCTCAGGATGAAGGTTTCTTCTGCATGTTTCCAACCAATACAGTCTGAACTTTCTTTTGCCAGTTGGGCCTTCAATACTTGCTGAATCCATCTTGTTTTAGGTCTCTTTCGTGGATTCTGTTTTATCAAGTGGGAACCATTCTATTCTGCTTTGGTCCACCTGCCCTCAGTTCTTCTTGCTATGTGAACAGCTCATTTCCATTTCTTTTCTTTTTTTTAATTCTCTTGATGATATCGTAAACATATGCAGCATTTGGATCCAATATGGTTAAGGGTCATTTGAATCTAGTATGGGCAACATCTCTGTGAGCTGCTTCTGTTTTGGGTATTCACAGGATGACCGCACTCTGGAAAATATTTAAGTTAAGGAAACCATATGGAGGAAAGAGGAGGAAAGAAAAGCTCTTTAGAAATACTATCATGGCAAAGCAAAAATATCTAAGAAACTGGTGTGATGAGAGTCTTTAACTGGAACTCAGAGCTTGAAAGATGCTGTATGTTCAAAGACAAGCATCTTAACAAAAAGATACAGGAGCAACTTTGCATGTAAGTTAGCCATATGCCAGTGAAGAAAATCAAACACCCTGAATATGGACGTCTTCCTGGAAGCATCTCAGAAAAAGGAGGGTACCGTTCCTACTATGACTGAGGAAAGATGTACCGTATTTTTCGGAGTATAAGACACACCTTTTTCCCCCGTAAAAGGGGGTGAAAATTTAGGTATGTCTTATACACCGAATGTAGCCCCGCTCACCCACTGGCCCCCACCCTTTGGCCTCTGCCTCCCAGCAATTACCTCGTTGCAAGCAAACAGCAAGAAAAAACAGCTCCTTTCAGCTTCAGCACATTCTAATTAGCACAAGTTGATTGGATCAGCTTCCCAACTCTCAGCTGATTTGCTCTCAACTGTTTTGAACAGGGCTCTGCTGCTTGCTGCAAGGAAGTAAATTGCTGGAGCAGATTTTTTTTTTCTTTGTGCTAATCAAGCTATGCTGAAAACGAAAATGAAAGTAAAGCAGGCTGTTTGCTGTTTGCTGCAATGAGGCAAAATTGCTCAGAGGCAGAGGCAGAGGCAGATTTCTTTTTCTTCTTTTCCTCACCCAAAAAGGTAGGTACATCTTATACTCTGGTGCGTCTTATACTCCGAAAAATATGATAATCACAGCTTAAAATAAATAAAAGTACAGTAAGAACCCAAAACTACTGCCTGGATTAAATTCTATACTCCAGGGCCTGGGGAATGACTCCCCACTGTGTTATAACAGCAGGCAGAGAACCATTGGTTGTAATCTTTGAAAATTTCTGGAGAACTAATAAGAAATCTGAAGACTGGAAAATACAAAAATACTAATATAGTTTAACATTCAAAAAAGGGGAAGTAGAAGGAGCCAGGAAACTACCGATCAGTTATCTTTCACCTATGTTATTGGTCAGACACCAGAAGAGATTGCAAGCACTTAGGGAAAAAAAAATTGCTAGCATTGCCAGGAGCCAGTCCAATAGTTGACTGAACATCACATCCAGAAGGAGCTTGTAAATTATTCTATATTGACTTGGAGAGAACTTTAAAGTTAGGTCCCTCTGAGTTATATGCTTGGCATTGTGCTATTTGATAACTTTATAAATAACCAAGAGAATGAAATTAGAGAGATGGTTACTAAATATATTGATGACATCAAGCTTGGGGAAATAATCTACCCTACTCTAAATTAATTCAAGATGCTTGAACACTGACAAATCCAAAAAGATAATGCTCATTGATGGAAACTATACACCTGAGTAGAAAAAGAAATATCTAGGTACATAAATAGGAGACTGCTGTTTGGCAGCAGTACATATGCAAAGATGTAGGAGTCCTAATGGGAGAGCAGTGAACATGAGCAAATATCATGTTATGAAAAAGTAAATGCATTAATGGATTTGCATTAATAAATGCCTTACAGCCTTCTCTAAGCAATTTACAGAGTCAGCATATGGCCCCCAATAATCTGGGTCCTCATTTTACCCACCTTGGAAGGATGGAAGGCTGAGTCAACCTTGGGTTGGTCAGGGTTGAACTCCTGGCAGTGGGCGGAGTCAGCCTGCCATACTGCATTCTAACCACTGCATCAGTGGTGGGATTCAAATAATTTAACAACCGGTTCTCTGCCCTAATGATTTCTTCCAACAACCAGTTCATCAAACTGCTTAGAAAGTTAACAGCCGGTTCTCCCGAAGTGGTGCGAACTGGCTGAATCCCACCACTGCACTGTGCCACCAGGGCTCTTAACAGAAGCATTGCATCTGGATCACAGGAAATAATAGTTTCATTACATTCTGAGATCTTGGAATATCATCAGTTTAGAGCACTATTCCATAAAAGGAACATGGAGAAACCGGAGCAAGTTCAGTGGTGAACTAGATGACAACGTGTCTACAAATGAACCCCTACAGGGAACAACTGAAGGAACTCAGTGGGACAGCATACAGTAGTCCACAATCTGTCTGCCCTTGTGTCATATGATCCAGAAAAAGTATTGGGGGGGAGGAGGGAGTTGATAAGCGATGGAATAGAATACTTTGTCAAAGACAGTAACTTTCCCATAGGGAAAAGAAGTGGGGGGAGAGAGCTGCTGGCAAGGAAGAAGGGAACGGGAAACTTAAGGAAAGTTAATTTTTGTGTGCAGCAAAAAAGAGAGAAGGCTGACAAGGCAAAATGGATTTTAGACACAGTTAAAAATAAGATTCTGGAAATGAGTTAAGGTGCGGACTCAAAGACGAGCCACTGAAGAAGGAAGAAAAGGAGCACCGAGGGCTACATCTACTCAACAGAGATAATTTCTGTAAGAAGCTGAAGGGAAAGGAAGATCTCATTTTGCCAGCTTGAAAGAGAGCCGTCACAATTAACTTGGTACTGAACTCTAGCTAGGAATTTTAGACTTAGGCTATAGGTGGCATACTTATCCAATAGAGACATGGTTAATTTTAAAATGCATGACCAGATCAGAGATATAAATCAAGCTTTGGGATTATCACTTTACTGCTGCTTCTTAGAAAGGCAGATAAAGAAAGGCAGGAGAGCAGGGAGAAAGAATCTGGCTTAATTAGCTGTTGTTTATGAGCTGCAATTAAATGCTATTTTAATTGCTGTACAGGCCTGCAAATGAAAAAGGAAAGCAGACTTTGTCCGTACCAGGATTGCTTTAATTGTGCCTTCCCCTGACATCTCTTTCCTCTCCTCTCAACTTGGAAAGTCAAACCCCAAAAGTAGGAATGAAATTGATTTAAGGATCCAAGGCTGTTTTCTTCAATGGTGCAATGGGAAGAAAATTTACAGTTCCTGCAGGTCAAGGCCCACACACTGCAAAAGATTTTCTTGTAAATCTTTAAGATAGGTTTAGGATGGTTGCCGTTATTTTTGTAACCTTTATCTGAACCATAACTTTCTCATCAGACGCTCTATATTCTACCTTTGGGAATGTCAAGTCCCCAGGAGCTAAACTATTACTTTTAACTCTTCTCCTGTACAAAACAGCTGTCCCAAAGACCCAGGGGCCTTCCAGTATTGCAACCTTATTGTTCCCATTCTTCAGGGAACAACACTTTTTTTTTTTCATTTTGTGTGTACTAAATGGAGACAAAACGTTCCCTGGAAAGTAACTTCCTAGGGCCCACTGTTTAACTGCTTGAAAAATTCAAAGTGGAACAATAGGGGTGACATGACTAGGGGAGACATGATAGCAGTGTTCCAATATCTCAGGGACTGCCACAAAGAAGAGGGAGTCAAGCTATTCTCCAAAGCACCTGAGGGCACAACAAGAAGCAATGGATGGAAATTAATCAAGGAGAGAAGCAACTTAGAACTAAGGAGGAATTTCCTGACAGTTAGAACAATTAATCAGTGGAACAACTTGCCTCCAGAAGTTGTGAATGCTCCAACACTGGAAGTTTTTAAGAAGAGGTTGGATAACCATTTATCTGAAGTAGTGTAGGGTCTCCTGCCTAAGCAGGCGGTTGGACTAGAAGACCTCCAAGGTCCCTTCCAACTCTGTTCTTCTATTCTAATATTATAGTGGCATCCGTCCTTTAGAGTAATAGCTTAGAGTTCAAATGCCATTTTTATTTATTTATTTATTTATTTATTTATTTATTTATTTATTTATTTATTTATTTATTTATTTATTTATTATATTTCTATACTGCCTTTCTCCGGTAGGACTCAAGGTGGTGTACAGTCAAGAAAAATATAGACACACAAACATCATAAAATTGCTAATTAAAATTATTACTTAGTTTGGTCAATTAAATAAAACCCAGAATTAGATAACATTTTAAAAAAAAATCATTCACATGTTCATATGTTTAGCCCCGCCTGTTGAAACATCAGGGTCTTGAGGGCACGGCGGAAAGCACGGAGATCAGGGATATTCCGTATCTCCGGGGGCAGTTCATTCCAAAGGGTTGGAGCCCTCACAGAGAAGGCCCTCCCCCTGGGAGTCGCCAGTCGGCATAATTTGACTGATGGCACCCTGAGTAGTCCCTCCCTGTGAGAACGAACTGGTCGGTGGGAGGCTATTGGTGGCAAAAGACGGTCTCGTAGGTACCCAGGTCCTAAGCCATGGAGCGCTTTAAAGGTGATAACTAACACCTTGAATCGCACCCGGAAGACCACCGGGAGCCAGTGCAGCTCGCGTAGGAGAGGTGTTACATGGGCGTAACGAGCTGCGCCCATAATCACCCGCGTGGCTACATTCTGGACCAGTTGGAGCCTCCGGGTGCTTTTCAAGGGGAGCCCCATGTAGAGAGCATTACAGTAGTCCATACGGGAGGTAACTAGGGCATGAGTGACCGTGCGCAAGGCGTCCCGATCCAGAAAGGGACGCAACTGGCGGATCAGGCGAACCTGATAAAAGGCACCCCTGGCCACAGCCGTCAAATGATCTTCTAAAGATAGCCGTGAATCCAGGAGGACACCCAAGTTGCGGGCCCTCTCTGTGGGGAGCAAGATCTCATCCCCTATTGTCAGTGATTTTAAGAAACTTGGCAGTCGGCTGTCAAAGTCTAATGAGCAAATCAGTAAGAAATAGCTTCTCTGGAGGAAACAGTGGAGAACAAGGATGGATGATTGAAAGAAAACATCAAACATACTTTCTACTATCCTGTATGACTGCACGTTAAAAAGCAATTGCGTTTGGTAACACTGTGTAAAAACATGGTAGAATGAAGCAACTGGGAGCCACCAGAAAACAAAGAGACGCAACTGTAAAATATTGGAGGAGTGATGAATGTATGCAGACTATTCTTCAAAATATTTGGTAGCCTGTTGCTTTCTGATGCAGTGGAGAACATTTTTGAAACCTTAGCAACAAAGAAACATTCAACAGCCTATCTAGCTAGTTTCTGAATATGGAATGAGAGGTGATAACATGCTACCTGCTTCAAGTGTTGAAACACCTTGGCACAATCATGGTCATGGTGGTGTCTGGTAGCGCAATAGTTAGCAATAGCACATAGACTTATATACCGCTTTACAATGCTTTACAGCCCTCTCTAAGCGGTTTATAGAGTCAGCATATTGCCCCCCCACCAACAATCTGGGTCCTCATTTTACCGACCTCGGAAGGATAGAAGGATGAGTCAAGGTAAGATTCAGACTGCCAAATTGCAGTCAGCCGGCAGGAAGTAGAAGTAGCCTAGAATACTGCATTGTAACTACTGCACCACCGTTGCTCTTAGAATGCAATACTGCAGGTTAATTCTGTTGATTGTCAACTGCCTGCAGTTTGGCAGTTTGATTCTCACCGGCTCAAGGTTGATTCAGCCTTCCATTCTTCTGAGGTTGGATTGTTGGGGGCAATATGCTAACTCTGTAAACCACTTATAAAGGCCTGTAAAGCACTGTAAAGTGATATATAAGTCTTTTCATTATTAATATTTTGTATCTTAAAATCATGAAATCTTTGCCCTTTATTTCCCATTATTTTCCATCCAGATACGAAAAAGGAAAAGAAAAGTAGAAACAAAGGGAAAACTGTAATAAATGTAACATGCTCAATAATATTGGAGGTTTATAGAATGATAAGTTTTAACAAACATGAATAAATTAGTTGGGGGAAAATGTAATATTTGGAATATTTCAAACTATATATTTGAAACACAATCAAAAAGAGAAAAGGATAATATTTTAAGAACTGATTGGATTGGGTAAAATGAGAAAGGATTAAGATGCGCTTTATAAATATATATTTGAATAAGTGGAAATATATTGTTAAGATGTTTTGAGAAATATATTTAATGATTAAAATTGAATGTAAAAAGTGATATATAAGTCTAAATGCTATTGCTATCATGTACATCACAGCAATGAGAAAAATTGTTCCCAATTGATTCCAGAATTGATTTGCAATCATGGGATTTGCCAGAGTTCTCTGAATACCATTTAGCTATGAGGCATTCCACAGACCAAGTGGTGGGATCGTACATTTTTGAGAGGAAATTTTAAGGTAGTTGATACAAGCTCTGCCCCTTTAGATGCGTGCAAGACATCTACACATATAGAAAAGGGACAAAGCTTGTGTCAGGTCAGCACGATGCTGCTTTCATTATTTGCTGCCCAAGGTCCCCATCTTTAGATAGGGGACTTCTCAATTGCTTCCAGCTTTAGTTCATGAACCAAAATAATTCTATGACTTTGCTAAATGCTGTGTCTGCTAAAGGAAATCAACCCTGACTGTTATTTGGAAGGGCAGATACTGAAGCCGAAGCTTAAATACTTTAGCCACCTAATGAGAAGAGAGGACTCATTAAAAAAGATCCTGATGTTGGGAAGGACTGAAGGCAAAAGAAGAAGGGGATGGCAGAGGATGAGAGGGTCAGATAGTGTCATTGATGCAATGAACATGACTTTGGGCAAACTTTGGAAGACAGTGGAAAACAGAGGGGCCTGGCCATGAAGAGTCAGACATGACTTAGTGACTGAACAACAACAAACTCCCTGTCATGCTATCTTTCTTGGTGGTCATTCCAGGGGTGGATTCTACTTACCTTTACTACCGGTTCGCAATGGTAGTATGACATCCGGGTGGGTGGGTGGAGCCTCCCGCTGCTTTTACTACCGGTTCTAAAGAACTGGACAGAACCAGGAGCAACCCACCACTGGATCATTCCCACAAGTTGTGATAAGCCATGGTGGCGCAGTGGTTAGAATGCAGTACTGCAGCCTACTTCTGCTGACTACTGGCTGACTGCAATTACTGCAAGTTCAAATCTCACCAGGCTCAAGGTTGACTCAGCCTTCCATCCTTCCGAGGTGGGTAAAATGAGGACCCAGATTGTTGGGGGCAATATGCTGACTCTGTAAATTGCTTAGAGAGGGTTATAAAAGCACTGTGAAGTAGTATATAAGTGCTATTGCTATTGCTTTGATAAAGGCTGTTTCAACTCAACATGCAGCCCAATGAAACCTTCACTTTCTGCCATTGAGATCAAATCTAGTGAAAACCAATCATCTCCCTGCATGGCTCAGTTCTTGAAATTGGGATACAATCACACCACTTGGTCTGTGGAATGCCTCATGGCTAAATGGTATTCAGAAAATTTTGGCAAATCCCATGACCGCAAATCAATTCTGGAATCAATTGGGAACCATTTTTTGCAGGCCACATCCTTCCAGTAACACCTTGACTACAGGCATGAAATGAGGCTTTATTTTTGGTAGAAGAGCACTAAACGTTGAAGATAAATTCTAACTTGAAATCAATCACCCCTGTTTCTCAAAGCAAGATACCAAGAGTTTCTATAAGGGCTATAAGAGGTGCCCTTTCTGGCAGGATATATTTCCATTTAGGCATGGAGGTGCAAGGATTCGGAGAATGTGTATTAGAGAGAGGCTCTGCTCCGTCTGTCACAAATATCCATTGAACCCCTGAGCATATGAATGAATGAAATGTTCTGCCTATCCAAGATCAAGCAACAACATACAGTATCTAATCTACAGTATCTACTTTGCTAGATGAACACAGAAATCATAAGCCTAATTTGTTCTGAGTTTGTGCTCTTTTTTATTTTTTACAGAAAAAAAGCTTCTTAGTCTCATATGTGATTTTTATCTTGAGTTAATGATTATTATTATTATTATTATTTTTTTGCAAATAAATCTCCCTGCCAAGAAGACAGATCCTTAGGTTAAATAAAGGGATATCATCTCTACAGTGGCAAGATTCAGGTAAGCACACCAAAAATGACTCCTACACAGACACACACCTTCTCTATCGGATCTTTGCAAATGAAGGAGTCATAAAAATGAGACTTTATTTTTTCTTTATAAGATTAGAGCAGCTAATTAAAAATAATAGTCCAAATGTCCTTCAAAAGCCCATTTTATTTAAGCTTTAGCAATATCATGTCGTTATCTAAGGAAGACTTCGTGTGTCACTTCAGCAATACTATAATATTTTGCACAAGTTTTGACTCAAGCCAACAACTGTTGTAAAATATGGTAGCAGTATAATCTGGGAAGTGGAGATTTTGGTATCTGGGGTACACTCCCATGAAATAACTGACTCTCATTTAGTTCTGCCTGACAATCTCACCTCATTCTAATCCCTGAATTCTTTTAGACCATTCCTTGGTTCCATCTTGTCACCTGAGAGGGTGTCTGCCACCCTGATCATGTAACGGGTGTAATTGTGTCTTTGGTTGTTTTCACACTAATCCTGTAGATGTTTACTTAGGATACTTCCACTCAAGGTATTTGGGTCAGTCCAAATCCATGCCAGACTTTTGTGTTTCATGCCATTACCTCTTTTCATTAGTCAAATTACTTCTTTTTGTCAGTTGAACAAACTCAGTACCATTTTTGCACTGTCTGATTGGTCAGCTGGAGGATCCATTGATTGGTTTATGTTTTCCCACTATTTTGAAGGCAGCAAATAAAGATAACTGTAGGCTGGATTCACACTGCTCTTAGGGGAATGCATGATGAACATGGCAGAAAGATGGAAGTGTCCAATATTTATTTGTTTGTTTCTTTGTTTGTTAGATTTGTTAGCCTATCTCATCTAGAGTTGTGCATACAACCAGTGGTGAAATCTAAAATTTGTTACTACCGGTTCTGTGGGCGTGGCTTGGTGGGGGAGTGTAATGTGACTGGGTGGGCATGGCCAATTTTTTTTTTTTTACTTTTAAAACCATTTTTTCTACAACCTCTTCTGCGAGGAGGTTGTAAAAAAATGCTTTCAAAAGGCTCTGACAATCCCAGCTGAGTTGCCTGATTGGCAGACACTTTTTTTCTTTTAAATGCCTCTGACGATCAGGCAACTCAGCTTGGATTGTCAGAGGGGTTTTTTTCTTTTAAATGCCTCTGACAATCCAAGCTGAGTTGCCTGATTGTTAGAGGCATTTAAAAGAAAAAAGGGTTTTTTTTTTTCTTTTAAAAGCCTCTGATGATTGTGCGGTTCAGCTGGGCATGGTGGGGAGGGGGCAGGGATTTTTGCTACCAGTTCTCCGAATCACCCGCCTCCATTGCTACCGGATCAGGCGATCCAGTCCGAACCGGGAGCATTTCACCCCTGCGTACAACGTGTGTGAAATACTATTTGCTCTGTGAATAGAAGGTTTCTGACAACTTTCTTTCTTTCTTTTTTAAAGAGAGGGAGGAGAAATGCAAAGAAAAATAGGAAGCTCACCCTCTCCTTTCCTCTCCCCTCCCCTTCCCTCCTCTCCTCTCCTTGCCCTCATATAGAAACAACTTAGAATAACAGAGTTGGAAGGGATCTTGGAAGTCAGAAGTTATCTTTTTATTAAAACAATTTAATAGATAATAATTGTTAGATATTGGAACACTGCTATCATGTCTGACCTAGTCATGTCACCCCTATTGTTCCACTTTGAATTTTTCAAGCAGTTAAACAGTGGGCCCTAGGAAAACAATTTAAAATTTAAAAAATGTGTTAGGTAAAATGTGTTAGGCCTCCCCTCAGGATTTTATGCATTTTTTTTTAAAAAAAATACTGAATTCTAGAAAAACTCCTTACTTCCTGTACACCATTCAATCCACTGACTACACTGTACCTTCTAGTACAGGGGTGTCAAGCTCACGTCGTCACAGTGTTGTCATATGATGTATCAGAACTTTTCCCCCCTTTGCTAAACTTGGGTGGGGGCAGGGCCAGCATGTGCTACATCTGGCCTGCCGGCCGCCAGTTTGACACACCTGTTCTAGTTTCTGGTCACCAATTCTAAAATATGGCCTCCTGATAGCCATTCCCATCCCCTCTCCAGTTTTTTTTCTTTGAAAAGAGAATTTTTCAAATAATTTGTTTCCATGTCTGGTACTAGGATGGAAGTGACTAATGAAGCTCCTAAATCAGGAGGAAGATCTAAAGAAGTTTGGCCACCTTGAGATTTCCATTAGAAAACAGTAGCACAAAGTGAGTAGGTGGTTTGGATGAGGAAGTAGTAAGTATCACTCTTATTCCTCCTATTGCTTCAGGTTCTTTCCTACAGTGATAGATCTTCAGGTTTCAGGCCCAGGGTCCTTGTATATGGTTGGTGACCATTGCTATTATTGGTCTGAAGGTAGCTCCATCACAACAATGCACAGTCTAAGGCACTAGCATGGATGGCTACCAGGATGGACTTTCCAGGCGACACACCTGAAAGCATGACCGTCTGGTTAAATTTGGGCAATTGGTAGATATGGCATACTTGTGATGGTAGCTAAGGATGCATTTCCAAATACACATAGGAAAATAACTTCCATGGGGATATATGGGCTCTTCCTTCCTTACATTGTACTTTCCTTCCAATAGCAAATGGAATTTGTTTGAAATTCTCTCTGCAGGCAATTTCCTCCCTTGACAATTCTTTTATATGTTCTGCTTGCCAGGATATTGATCCTCACTGTTTAATTTACTTCTATGCCATTATTTTCCTTAGCATACTAATTTCTGGGTATTATATGTCACCTCAGCAGGTAAGAAATATCCAAGACTGGAAACTAAACTGGGAAGTCAAAGCAAGCATCCCGGAAGAAGGCAACAGTCTCTCTTTCATGCTGTGGCAAGAGAACTATATTACTGTACATGGCTGTGTTGATGAAGCCATGAGGAATTAAATTCAACTTGAAGGAGGCATTATGTTTCAATTTATCATCACGTGTTTTGCTTCTACACGAAATCAAAAACTCCTAGAACCATGATGGCAAATCTATGGCATGCTTGCGTGTGTGCCTCCCGCCAGCCAGCTGATTTTTGGGTCTCTGCCATGCATGCGCGGGGGTCGGGCGCATGTGGGAGATGCATGTGCATGTGTGAAAGGCTGGGTGCACACGGGGGTCACAAGCACATGCGCATGGGGCGGGGTGGAGGTCGTGGGCATATTGCATTATGGGTGTGTGCACATGCGCTTTCGGCACTCAGTGCCAAAAAGATTAGCTATCACTGTCCTAGAAGAAGCTGGCTACAGCCAAGTAACCAAACATAGTGTGGCGACCAGTTTGCAACAATACACAGAATAGTTTACAGAAGTAGCTGAATTGTTTAAAGTCACTCTGTAACAGTTTAAACTGGTCAGGTATCTCTTCGGGTCAAAGACATTTTTCATATACTGTATACTTTTCATATATGGGTCAAAGATGTTTTTCATATGAAGCAGGGGCGGGTTCTAGTTACCTTTAGTAGCGGTTTGCAATGGGATCGCACGCAAGCGCACGCTTTGCTCGCATGGACAGATCGCCTATGATGACATCCGGGGTGGTGGGTGGAGCCTCCCGCTGGTTTTACTACCGGTTCTTGCGAACCGGTCTGAACCGGGGGCAACCCACCACTGGTATGAAGACATTTGCATTTGAGGTAGGAAAGTAGGGGAAATGATATCTGAATCAAAGTTCTGATTTCGTATTTTTCCAGTTTACCAAAATGCATTTGGCAGCAAAATGAATGTTAAATAACCTCCGAGAAATATATGTTCCATTAGGGAACTGTGAAGAGCAAAACGAAGTGACAGGATTGAAGCCAGAGACTGATAAATATATGGTTGGGAAACATCTATTTACTTTAACTTTCCAGAGCCAGATAGAAATTAGGAGTTCTGAAGCAGCCTACTGAACATCTGGTGTTTTTTGTATCATATTTGGGAAATATGGAGAAGTGGTGAAGTGACAGATGAATGCAGGTGGGCTAATGTTGCCCTGTGTTCAAAAGAGGGGACAATGGATTTTAAAACTACTAATAGTCTGACACTGAAATTTAAGACAATTCTAGGGAAGATTATAATGAGGTAAACCCGGGAGCATCCTCCCCAAAAGAGAGGGCTAATTACCAGAAATTAGCAGGGATTTGTCACAAACAAATCTTGTCAGACTAGCCTGACAAATCTTGTCAGACTAGACTTATTTTTCTGATTGTATAACTTCCTTAGTAAGAAACCCAGAAACCTGTAAAATCCTGTAAAAAGACATTGAAGGCCCTGGGTATATTTATCCTGGAGAAAAGATGACAGGACAGGAAAATGATAGCCTTCCTCAAGTTTGATTTGATTTGACGGTGATACCAATTACCTAGAAAACAGGATGGCATGCCCTACAGTGTAGGTGTTTATGTAGAGACTGGACAGCCATCTGTCAAGGCTTTTTTATTTTGGATTCCAGCACAGAGCAGGAGATTGGACTGATGGACTAAACCAGAGGTCTTCAAACTTGGCCGCTTTAAGACTTATGGACTTCAACTCCCAGAATTCTCCAGCTGGAGAATTCTGGGAGTTGAAGTCCACAAGTCTTAAAGCTGCCAAGTTTGGGGACCCCTGGACTAAGCAGACCCCTCCAAGTCTGTTTCTATAATTTAAAAAGTATATTTTGAATTACAATGAACTTTTTGAAGGGCTGGCTTCAGGATAAATTATTGATGTGGGAAGTTACCTTTATCTCTTCAAACAAAAACTCCTTTAACTGACAATTAACCAAATTGGAAACAGGCCCAGGAATGCTGTGTGCAGACCCTCTCCCTCATTTGCCTCTCTCACTAATTCTCTTGCTAGTGGTCCTATAAGATCATAGGTACAAAAGGATAATGCTATTCCCAATACCTTTCCAGATCTTACTTACAGGTAGTCCTCAATTTACGACCGCAATTGAGCCCAAAATTTATGTTGCTGAGTGAGACATCTGAAAAAGTTAGTTTTGTCCCATTTTACGACCTTTCTTGACACAGTTATTAAGTGAATGATTGCAGTTGTTAAGTTAGTAACACGGTTGTTAAGTGAATCTGGCTTCCCCACTGACTTTGCTTGTCAGGAGGTTGCAAAAGGTGATCACATAATCCCAGGACTGCAACCACCATAAATATGAACCAATTGCCAAGCATCAAAATTTTGATCATCTGACCATGGAGATGCTGCAATGGTTATAAGTGTGAAAAATGATCATATAAGACACTTCTTTTAGTGATGTTGTAACTTTGAACAGTCACTAAATGAACTGTTGTAAGTCAGGGACTACCTGTATTTATTTATTTATGAGACAACTTATATTCTTTTCTCCAGCTGGCACTTGTCATAGTCTTCACTGATGTGTTCCTTGTCAAACATGGTGGAACACAAGTGAGATACGGACAGCAACAGCCCTTCCTATTGCTATTGCCATATCAGAGAGGCTTCTAGCAGGACAACACTCCAGCGGCTCCTTTATGGTCTTCTCAGACAGGATAGGATTGAAAAAGTTATGGTGTTTGAAGCTGAGGTAAATGGCAACACGCATTTCACTTATTGAAAATATTGCTAAAGACAAAGAGTTTTCTGAATAGTTTTTATCCCAGAGCTATAATTGCACTCAACAATGAACTAAAGGGCCACCATCAGTGAGCTGTTGGACAGCATTACTTGGTCTGTTGTGTGGATGTTTGGGTGGTTCATTGGTGGGGAATTTGTGGTGAGTGCGGGTGTATTTGGGGATTGTTATGTCTGTTGGGCCTGGTCTTTGGGTGTTAAGTAAATTTCGTTGTATGGGTATACTGTGTATACACGTACAATAACAATAAAGTTAAACTAAAGAGCAACCAGTACTCTTTTTGTAATATAGGATGAAGTGTAGCAGTCACTTAAATAAATAATCAGTAATGCTTCAAAAGAAGGAAGCAAAAACACAGAACAAAATATTTTAATTAATTAAAATTGAGAAGGTGGTTTGATTGAAAAAGGGAGAGAAAAAAACATGTAGTCTGGCCCTCAATTATTTAGATCATATACTGCTGAGAATCAAAACATATTGTCAAGAAGATCTGGGAAAGCTTTGAAATATTTAATCACACTCAATTTTTGTTTTCACAGGATGTAATTCCAACATATCATCAGTTATACATGAGGCTTGCGGTCCTTGGTATGGAACTGTCTGGGGAATGCATCGATCTTTATGAGATATTTATCCTGAGATTTCTGCTCTGGAATAGGCAGTGTAAAATAATGCTTGCTGTGCTTTAAATTGAAGAATATTCTTCACTTCAGAGTGTCCAAATGTCAATAATAATATATTATATTTTGTAAGAACAGAAATATGTTTTTCTGAGGATATTATGCATCAAGTGTAAGCTATAGTACATCTTGTCATATTAAAAAAATGATTGTAGCGTTCAGAAACATTTAGTTACAGAATTCTGTTGCCATCGAAGCCCTCAGATAAATGTTGTTATGATGGCTTCAGGGGAAAATGCTATTTTTACACTAGTACTGAATTGGAATGATAATTTTCAGAGCCCTTTGGGACAAAAGAAAAGGCCTAAAGGAAGAGGTAACTAGGCATTGTGGCATAGTATTTAAAATTTATTTGCAATTATGCAAGTTGATACTCAAGCACAAGTAAACGTTGCAGTGGAAAAGAATCCATCTATAATGAATGGATCAATCTTCCTATTCAATAAATTCAACTGAATTACAAAGTAGTTCTCCGTAAACATTTAGCTGCTTTTTAAGTTATCTATTTTGACTTAGCTGATCCACTTCATGAACAATATCTTTGAAACACATGAAGTGCCTGCATGGACACTTTCCCAAGTGTATTTGCCAAGCCAAATGGCAAACAGAGAAGAAGAACTGAAGGAACATGTAAAATGAGGTGGTGGAAGCAATCTAGACGATGAACTATGAATAACACTTGGATTCAGCTCTGCAGTATCAGAGATGATACTGATTACCTTAACTTCAGACTATATTGTTTTGTTCTGTCTTCCTATTCTTTCTTTTTCAGGTACAGTTATAGGCAGAAAAAACAACAACAATGTGGCAAACCAAACCAAAACAGATTTTAACCTGATAAACTCATTCAAATATTCTTTCTTTCTTTCTTTCTTTCTTTCTTTCTTTCTTTCTTTCTTTCTTTCTTTCTTTCTTTCTTTCTTTCTTCTTTCTTTCCTTCCTTCCTTCCTTCCTTCTTCCTTCCTTCCTTCCTTCCTTCCTTCCTTCTTGCTCTTTCTTGCTTTCAATAATTTTTATTTTAAATTATATATTGTTTCTACACAAGATTACATTTATTCTCAAATTACCTTGCTCTGAAACATGACACGTGTGTATGGACACCACTATAATTGAGTAAAGTAAAGTAGTTATTCCAGTCTCTGATCAGAAGAACTGGGATGCCACTTTATTCCTCAGAGGTCCTTCTAAAAAGAGAAGTGCCTATTCAAAGATTTACTGAGATGAGAAAGTCACTATATAGTTTGGATGGGTGGGTAAGAGGCAGTGAAAGAAGACAAATATAATTGTGTTATACATCAGCGGTCACCAACTGGTGGTCCGTGGCAGGGGTGAAATCTAAAAATTTCCCCTACTGGTTCTGTGGGTGTGGCTTATTTGGTGGGCGAAGCTTGGTGGTCAGGTGACTCGGTGAGTGTGGCTTGGTGGTCAGGTGACCGGGTGGGTGTGGCCAAGTCAACGTCACTTCTTTGCCCTTTTTTGACCTACAAAAATAAAATATATCAATTATTTCATGCAATTAATACTTAAATAAAAATAAACGAAGTACACAAAACAATAAGAGGTACACAAATACTTACATAAGAGCAATAAAAGTGTTGTCTTTGATGTTGCTTCTTCCACCAATGATAATAATGACCCACAAAAAGAAGATATACCATGATATACAAATTTAACCATTTAATACTTAAATAAGAATAAAAGAAGTACACAAAACAATTAAAAAACAATAAAAGAGGTCCACAAATACTTACATAAAACTAACAGTTTTTATGGACCTCTTTTATTGTTTTATTGTCATCTTTAGCTATAAGACGTTTCCACGTAGCTATTTCAGTGGCACTCTCCTCACTTACACTTTTCTTGAACTTGATGCATGGATCATTGGCTAAGCGATAGTGTTCTCTGAACCACTTTTTCACTGCAGGAATAGGGTCCCATTTTGGAAGAGGTAGGCCAGTAACGCTGATGGTCATGAGCATTAAATTGGAAACGGTTAAATTGGAAACGGTTAGGCGACTTCTGTTCTCTGAACATATTAAGTTCATTTTCGAAAAACCCCTTTCCGCTTCTGCAGAACTTACTGCAATTGTTCTGACAATATCTTTTGCTTTTTTAATACTGTCAGGAATTGCATACCTCTTCAAAACTTTTAACACATTCTTCACAAAATCTCTATAGTCATTGATGTTAATGTTGTAATTGAAAATGTCACCAAATGTGCACAGTTGTTCTTCAGCTGCTATCCATGGAACGACTATTTCCTCAAAATCCCAGTACTCTGGCACCAAAAAATTGAGAAACTGTAGTTTATTTGTGGTGTCTTGCAATTGGCTACCAGTTTTTAAATGTTCACAACCCATCAGTTGTTTCTGCAATTTTTTTTTTGATGCTTCCTAAAAGTCTTTCCTGATGAAGTCCAACAAATTGATGATTTTCTATGAAGTTTATATTTCTGAAGTAATTAGCCCATCAACTTTTCTTTCGTATGAGCCCTTTTCCTTTGTAAGCAGCTCAAATGCTTTTATTGATCTTCTCACCAGTTTTTCAGCTTTTATTATGTCCGTATTATGTGCTTGCAGTGCAGTTGAAAGAAGTGAGATTTCTTCAAGAATATCGATCATCAGTGCCAAATCATTTAAGAAATATTTATTTTCCAGATGGGCAGTCATACCTGAGTATTTTACATTCACATGAAAATATTAATGTAGCACTGGATAAGCATGGCACACAGCTATGGTTGCCCTTAAACTACAGGCAGCCCATCTTGGCCCAAAATCTCTACCAATCCTTATGATGTTAATGTCAAGTTCTTCGGATATTTCGTCAAGTTCAATTCAGTTCTTATTGGATTGCTGAAAAATGGAGCATATCTTATCAATAAATATTTTTAAATGATTTACTTGCTTTATTTCCTTTATGGCATCATCTAAAACAAGTTGGAGGCGATGGTTCAAGCAGTGCCATTTGATAATGTTTGGAAACTCTTTTGCTATTCTGGTGCTCACTCCAGATTTTCTCCCAAGCATAAGGGCACCATCAGAGCATAATGCTATTAAATTTTTTTGTAGGTAGTCCCGGGTAAATCCAACCTTATGTAAACTTTTAAAAACTGCAGAACATATTGTCTCTGCATCTTGTTTCTGCAATTCAACAAGCTCAACAAAAATTGTTGGTGGGTCCTCTGAGTCCTCAACTTTTATGAAAACTATCAAAACTGGTTTGCAGGATACTGTTGAGGCTTCATCAATGATCAGACATATTTTCAGATTCTGTCCAATGATGCTGGTAAACATTTGGGTTTTAATTTCATTTGCAATGCACTCAACTATTTTCACAACCGTTGGCCTTTAATGCAATCCTACTCCCAGATCTACTTCATTTTCATCTTGTAATTCTATCAATTTCTCTATGCTTGAAATTAGTCTGCATGCTTTTGCCAGGCTGTAAACAGTTTTGAACATTTTAGAAGTGGTATATTGCACTTCTGATATTGCATTTCAGAAATCTTGTCCATTGCTTTTGTTATGGCTTCCTGCTCAGCTTGTTTTACATTGTCTCTACAAATGGTGTGTGATTTTGATATGAAATGTTCTCTCATTTTTCTTCCTTAGAGATGCCTGCTGCACTTCCTTGTTTTTCCCAGCCGCCTCAATCTTGAAAAGCTTCCACTCTTTGGACACATGAATACTGCTCTCTATTGCGAAGTCATGTTTCGCACAGTACT
Organism: Arizona elegans; assembly: GCA_022577455.1. Lineage (NCBI taxonomy): Eukaryota > Metazoa > Chordata > Lepidosauria > Squamata > Colubridae > Arizona > Arizona elegans. Next base: position 195,389,331 of record JAKOOJ010000001.1, on the reverse strand, counting down.
TGCAACCTAGTTTCTTGTTTGAAATTTCCAACCCGTCATAAGTCTCTTGAAAGTTTCTATACAGTTGCGTGGTCCAGCAGTCTGGAAGAATGCTTTCAATTTTGGACACGGCAAATGACTCAATACTTGACTTGCTGCATTGTCCTGTTTCAAGTGGTGGAAGTGGTGGTGCTTGGGATGATTTTGGATCCACTTCTGATGGTTGTTGTGCAAGTTTTGGTTTCTTGGCTAAGAAACCCATCAAAGTCTGTTGCCTTTTCAACCTTCCTGTTAAAAGCGGCAGCTACTGCAAAAGGAAAAAAAAGGAGCTTTGTTAGCTGATGACACACAATGTAAAAGCACACAAAAAGCTCAAAAAGCTCAAAAACCAAGTTTCACACTTTACACACACACAACACAACACAAGTTACTCACACACAATGCAAAAGCAGCTGCACTTCACCCAAAATGGCCCCTAAAACAAGCAGGAACCTCACAGAGCCACAAAAAGCTCAAAAACCAACTTTCACACTTTACGTACACAAAATGTCACATACAGCTTTGTGAGATTTTGTGTGTTTGTGTAGTTAGAGTGAAACACTACAGAAACACACAAAATCTCAGAAAGCTGCACAGATACTTTATTTTGTTATTTTATTTTATTTATATTTTTAGATAAAAGCAGCTAAATTTAAAACTTCCTAAATTTTAAATGGCTATGTCTAAAAAAAAAACCTAAATAAACCCCAATTAACTATTTTTTAAAGCCCCCCCCCCCAAAAAAAACCAGTTACTTCCCCAATTGAAGGCACAAGGCAGGCAGGCAGGCAGATTCAGTTGCTCACCGATGAGATTGATTGCAGGCAGGCAGAGTCAGTTGCTAGCTGATGAAATTGATTGCAGTGATTGCAGCAGGCAAAGCAAGGCAGGTGTTGCAACCAGTGGCTCGGGATTCAGTCCGAAGAGTGAAGGTAAGCAAGCTGGAGGCTGGGAGGAAGGTGGGTGGTTAGCTAGGTGACTTAGCCAGGCCAGGCAGGCGAGCCCGGGGACCTGGGGACCCGGGGAGCAGCACAAGACTCACAAATGATCCCCAGTGGTTGCATGAACTATGCAAGCCTGGGAATGGGGGGTGTCTGGCATGCTAAGAGCGCAACCAGCAATGCTTACCTTTTTGAGTGAGCAGCCGTTGTCGAGGTGTCCAAGCAAAGTGAGGTCCAAGCGAGGTGAGGCGTCTGAGCAGGCAGGCATTGGTGAACTTCTGGGCAAAGTAGCTGGGCCGCATGGAAAGGGGAACTTTTTTTTTTTTTTTGCAGGTGTGCACATTTTTATTCAACAGTGACGATCAGCTTCAGCAAGATGCATCTCAGAAAAGACCGTGGTAACAGACAGAAGTACAATTTTCACCCCTCTCCAGCTGGAGGAGCCTTTCCCAGAAAGGACTCTCAAAGACCTCTCTGCATTTCTGAAAGCCGAGCGGACTTCTGGACACAGCTTGTTCCCTTGACCGGTGGCTTCAGGGACCCAGTGCATGCCTTTCAAGAGCCAAAAGATCGGTGGATGAAGTAACATCCACACCCCCACTGGCTCTGGGCTCGGCAGGCCTACTGGGGAAGATGTCGGGATCAAGGGAGCTTAGAGACCTCTTCCTGCAGGCCACCCACTGCCTCTTGTAGAGCCTCTTCTGCTTTGGCTTCTGCTCCTTCAGCCTTTCCTGGGCACTCGGTGTCCTGGCCACACAGGAATTGCTCATGCTGCTGCTGCGGCGGGGGGGCCTCCTGCTCAGGCTGCAAGGTTTCACTCACTACTTCCTCTCTGTCCAGCCGCGGACAGAGAGTGGGCAGAGTGGCCTCCAAAGCCAGCCGGGCCTTGTGAGCTCCTTTTTCCAATTCAGCAGCGCTCCCGGCAGCCTCCTGACAGGCCACCCTCACCCTCTTCTCCAGGAAGGCAACTTCTGACCTGAGTCGCTCCGCCAGCCCTTCCTTCTCCTGGATCTGGCTGGCAGCACGGAGCATATCCGCTTGAAGGGAAGCCATGACTTCTTCCTGCTTAGTATTCAGCTGCTTTATCTGGGCTTCCAGTTCTGCCACCTTTTCCTGCTCTATCTTCAACTGCTGGTGTCGTTCCTCCCAGTCGGCACTCAAAGCTTTTACCTTTGTCTGAATGGTCTCCACTTGGGAGAAATCCTCTTCCATTTTCTTTTGCAAAGCCATGAAGTTCTTCTCCAGGCACTCGACGGAGTGGATGCCATCGCCGCACTTTTCCGCCATGGAGACGCTCTAGGCTACGCAACCGGAAAGGGGAACTTATATAGGCCTGGGTTGGGGTGGGTGGACCAGAAGCGCCGAGTGGCGAGAAAAGCGACTGGCAGGAAAAGTGAGTGAGCCAGAAAGAAGCAGCAAGCAGGCAAGCAGACAAGTGGGCAAGCGGGTGATCAGGCAATTGGATGGGCATGGGCAGGGGGGCCAGGGATTATTGCTACAGTTCGGCGAACCAATGGCAATCATCGTTACCAGTTTAGCCGAACCAGTCCAAACTGGTAGCATTTCACCTCTGGTCCGTGGACCACTGGTGGTCCGTGAGAAATTTTGGTGGTCCACAGAAAAATTACTTGCATTTTTTATATTGCACTAAATCAGGGGTCCTCAAACTGTAGCCCATGGGCTGGATATGTGCAATGAACACTTATGTTACTGAAGAGAGCTCCCACTTCAAGGTCTTTTTGTGCAGGTCAGACGGGGGCAGAAATTCTGACTTGGGTCTGCTTCAGCCTCCTGGTGCGGGTGAAGGCTGGGGGGAAGTAACGCTAGTGGAGAAGAGCCGGAGGGCCTTGTTCCAGTGAGACTGTAACATGGCCTAGAACTGGCTGACCATCTGAGCCTCCAGGTGCCGGTACCTGGCCTTGCACTCCCGCAGGTTTTCCCTCTGCTAGGAAAGCCTATGCTTGTAATCCTCAGTGAGGTGCTTCTGCTGAGCCTCCTTCTCAGTCAGATCCAATTTGAACTGAGCCAGCTGTTTTGCCAACTCTTTCTCATGGTGGCTGCTTAGCTCCAACAACTGCTTCCTGTTGGGGCTCTAAGGAGCCCAGGCGGGCAGGCGAGGAGTGGCGGGGAGGGGTGAGTAGAGGCTGGTGAGGCGCCCCTTGACGTGAGTGACATCAAGTTGGCCACGCCCAGCCACTCCCATACCCACCTAGCCATGCCCACCCAGCTGGTCATTAGGCAGATCTTATTAGTGGTCCATGGGATTTAAAATTATGAATTTAGTGGTCCCTGAGGTCCGAAAGGTTGGTGACCCCTGTTATACACAACTGGAGAGAGAGATATAACCATTTAAAAGAGTCTCATAAGAATTTGAAGTTTAAAATGGCTGCATGATTGCTCTTCTTGTATCCTAAATATCCAATGCCATCACTTCCATCTCACAGGTCAAGTAATTGATGATGAAGCGAAACTGGAAGTAGAGCAGGCACCCCAGAAGCTCAAGAGAACATTTTTTTTTCTCAGAATGATGGAATCAAAACTACCAGTTTGAACATTGCTAGTAAAGATTAATTCTTGAATGAATGGATGGATGTAGTTTCCACTGTCTTAAGAGTTTTGTGGATGTCTGAAGAGCTCCATGAAAGGACCCCTCCATTCTTTTTCACAAAGATTTTAACAAAATATCTTCAATATATAAGAGTACAGAGGATAAAGTGTGGACCACTCCTTATTCATGAAATGCTATCATTGGAAGGTTAAACAAATGGCTACAATTTCTGCCTCATCAGATGGAGTCAAATTGATTCAATTTCACAATGAGAAGATAAAATTTCAAACTGATTCAAGATTTCAAACTGTCTTCTTTAAAAACTAATTATAATTTTTCTACTACTGAGTGATGCTCTCCGGTTTTGGCAGGGTTTGTATACACAATCTGAGGGCCTCAAAGAGAAGGACTCTATTAGACACAGACTTTATCATGGCCTCTTTTTATGCTCTAATCCCAGAGCACTTTTAATAATGTTTCTGGGTTAATCTAAAAAATCTTGCAAATGGAGACAAGACACAAAATTTATCCAGAACCAATTTGACATGAAACAAGGTTGAATTCTGGTCCTGATTAAGTGACATGTACACATGTAGAACTGAACAATCCAACAGTGGTGTGTACCTACTTCCCTTTCCAAATTATCCTGGGCATACCAGTGAAGAGAAAAATATCAATGACGAACATAGACAGGTTGTCTGGAACAGAAAATCTTTGCTTACATGACACTTTGCTTACATGCCCATGGGTTGGAACTCTGATAGTGTGGAATTCTACACACAAACTTATTGACTTACTAATTCTTGGAAATTGTAGTCCAGTAATTTAGAGAAAGTGTTTCTTTGACCTATAGCCTAACACCTACCCTGTTTCTCAATGATGCTTTTATTGTGTGATCAATCTGCCCTCAAGCAAGGTCACTTGCCATTTGTAAACCTATAATGGGCACCCATTCTTTATTCCATGACTTTCTTCTTTTTTTAAAAAAAAAATGGCTAAAGAAGGGGAAAGACAGTTATAAAGTGCCTTTTGAGAGGTTGGACCAGAAATTTCACTGATATGTTAAGAGTGCTTGAATTATCTGAATAATAGACTTCCACCTTGGACTGCTCCTACTATGTAAACCAGAGTTTCCCCAACTTGGCAAATTCAAAGTGAGTAGATTTCAACTCCCAGAATTCTCCGCAACGGTTATGCTGACTGTGGAATTTTGAGATTTGGAGTTCATATGCCTAGAAATGGCCAAGGTGGAAGAACAATGCTCTAATGACTCACAAAGCAATTTGAAGATGACCTGTAGCATTTCTGCAGATTTTCTGAATTAATGCTGAACACATACTGAGAACATCATGAGTCAATCATATTCTCCCTGGTTGTGAGATGGCACCAAATCTTGAAAGCATCCAATTTAGAAGCCCTTTATCCAACAGTGGGGGAAAAGGCTCAGAGATGCCTTCTCCCATAATACTTGAAATGCCTGAGGCCTTCCAGATTGCTGCTCTGAGGCAAATCAAGTGACTTGTTCACTTGGGTGAAGCAAATCCAATCATCTCCATGGCCCAAACTGTTTCACTGAAACACACCTGAGTTACTTCACATAGGCACAGCAACCAAACTGTCCATATCTCAAAATAAAGAAGAAAGCATCCCACTGAGGGGAAAAAATGAGGTGTGTAACTGCAGGAGAATTATTGAATTTTGGGTTAGGAAAAAGAAGTCATCCTAATATTCGCACTCAGCTTGCTAACAGTGAGACTCAATGAACAGCCCAATCTGTTCCCAGCAAGAACAAAATGTTCACCAAATCTGGCTGATTAAAACTCGATGCACAGCACACATTTCTCGAAATAAATGTTTCTTTTTCATTTTTGTCCCACAGATCAAGGTTTTTGTGTGAAAAAGAAGCAGATCAGCATTAAAACTCTTTAATTTCAGTAGTACAATATTTTAATGAACATAATACTTCCATCATTCTCATCGTGTCTGAGGCAACCAATAGTGAAGGTTTTTAGAATAAATAAATAAATAAAAAACCTGGCCAAACAGAGAAAAAAAAGGATGTATTTTTTGAAAGATGGAAACTAAGAAGATTGAGGCCCTTCCCCAGCTGACCCATCTTGCACTTTTCCTGAAATATAAAGCGTCGATGTTCATGAAAAAGCGGTGCAAAACCAACAGCTGTGGTTAGCTGACTACCTTGATTTATTAAAAGAAAACTGTAGAAAAGAAAGTGGAAGTAATGTTTAAAAATGTACCTAAATGGAACTAATAATGGATTTTTTCTTTCTCTATCTGCATGTATTTATCAAAACTTATCCTTATTTTATCTATACAGCAGTTTTTTTTATCATGTTAGCACTATAGCGTGCTGCCAACTATGAGGAAATTGTTTATAATGAGATTTCCTTTCACATTTTTAAAAATTTGGTTCTTTTCCCATTCATCCAGAATCTGGATTGATATTTCTATGGTAAGAGTCACCTTATCAGTAAAATGGGCAATATTCTTTACCTGCCATGGAAGTAGAGTTTGGCATTTGCATAGATCGGTTCCTGAATTCATAGAGACCTGGATCTCTGAATCCACTGAATTAATGGATCCAATCACATTCCCCATTTCTTTGCAGGTAGTCAGGTAAAGAGCCATCTCTGTCTCAATCCCTCATTCCTGTCAGCCCGTGGGTTTTTTTTTTTTTTGGTGCGGGGGGGGGGTGTATATTAATTTTAAAAAGGAGATTGACCTTTTTTCAAAAGGCCGGGAAGGTTTTGTATGAAAAGTGCTACAAAAACAGCCGGGATAGGACAGCAATTGCAAGGAGCTCTCCAAACAGCCTTAAACCCACAGGCAGTTCCCCTCAAGAGAACTAAACCTGTAATCTGAAAAACAGTTTAAACACTGAGGAGAAACTGGATCTCTTTTCCCTTCATCACATCCTTTCCTCTTTCTTGCCAGCTGTTTTCAGGTTGATGATTGCTGGGGTGGGGACAAACTGCCCATTAAAATGAGGGGCTTTTTTTTCCTGTTTTAATAGTCAGACCCCCTCACCCATCCCTTCCCTAGCTGATCAGGCACTGGGTGGGTGTGATTTATCCACAGAATGGTGATGGATGTTTGGCAAAGTTGCCTCATTTTCCTTCTCAGTAAGCATCACCCACCAATCCACCTGTCTTTTCTGGGCTTGCAGCTAATTTGTGGGGTGGAGAAACCTGCCCTGTTCAAGCAAGGATGTCTCTATAAAGCAAGCTACAAGCTCTTTCAATAGTAGATTTTGACATCTATCACAACTTGCCACAATCTTGCCCTGTATGTTAAGGAGAACATATGCTGTCCATTGTCCTTTCCCTTCAAAATGGGGTGGGAAATGAAGCCCAGGGAATCTACCAGTTTCTTTCCTGAACTTGTTTTGCATGAATATGGTAAACACCACTTGCTACTCTCATTCATGAGCCAGAACAGAGCGTAGTAGCATCAAATTTTATGCTGGCATATTTTTCCGCTAGCTCCAGGACTGGTGGATTGCAGTTTAATGCGGCTGTGAGGAAGAGCCAAGTGAAAGACTTTAAAATATAGCTGGGAGGAAACCCACAGAGACCACCAACTGTCTATAAATGGATCGTTTTGCAATCCAAACACGCTTCTTTCAGCTTCAGCTAGTGATCCATCTACTCTATCTGTAGACTGATGAACTGACACAGTGACTCCCAGGATCAAGTAAAAGAGCTATTTTGAAAGGTGATGAATTTGAATCCTTTTCCCACTGATGATGTTGAGACTGCTATATTAATGATGCCCAGATGCTGATGCAATTCTATCACCATAAACTGGGATGGCTTAATCTCCTTTCACACCAAACATCCATTTCTTTGGCACCTTGTCAGTTTCAGATCCTGTAGTTTCCTACTTCTATATTCAGCCCTTTTTTATCCATTTATTGAATGGGAATCTATCCCCCACCCCTTGCAAAGTTTTGCATAGTTTATTCTACCAGTCAGCTGTGGGGGGGGGAAAGCAGGGAATTATGCTGGGAAATGAAAATGTACGTGCATGACAAAATGGACAAGCAAATGGATATTTTTGTGCTTGGAGATTTTTATTTGATAAACAGCACTGTAATGTGCAGTATCTTTAGGCTGGAGTCCTATAGTTTGAGAGTAGGATCCTGAGGAACTTTATTTGTGAATAGACATGTAGGATGGTACAGTTAAAGATGCTATCATGGTCCATGTTCATTGAGGCAATCTCATCTCTCCAAGTTTTGAAATGCCTTTAATTACTTAACTTTCCTCCAGCTTTGTTCCATCTATCCTTCAACATCTCATTGTCAATTGCCATTCCCGCTACCTGAAGTAGGGTTGTTGGTGGGTGGTCTCCTAAAGCTACAATGATATAGTATGTGGCAATGATGTCCTTGATATATTACATTGATATATTACATATTGCACTATATTTTCCCCACTGTTACAGAATTAAATAAGGGTAGGAGCTGCAATGGTGTCTCCCCAAGTTTCAGTTCATTCAAGAGTTTACAGCTCCTCAGCTTCCCCAAGTGGACTAGAAATCCGATTCACAATTTTACTTGAGGAAATCAGGAACCTTAGATTATACTCTGTATAGTCGTTATAATTTCCAGAGCATCCAGTGGTTTTTAAGTAATAGAGGAAAGATATCATTTTCATGATTTTCTCAAAGTTGCATTCAAGGCCATCAGCAAGGAGAGATCAATATTTTTCCTGAATATGACAGACTTTTTACATGACCCCAAGGAAGGATACAGTTGAAGATGCCTCTCCTTGTTTTCATTTTTTGGGGGGATTGCAAAAGGCCAACCATTCAGCATGGTGAGGATTTGCAACAGACACACCATAAATATATACAGAGCAATTGTAGCAGGGGTGAAATCCAGCAGGTTCTGACAGGTTCTGGAGAACCGGTAGCGGAAATTCTGAGTAGTTCGGAGTACCAGCAAATACCACCTCTGGCTGGCCTCAGAGTGGGGAGGGAATGGGGATTTTGCAATATCCTTCCCCTGGAGTGGGGTGGGAATGGAGATTTTGCAGAATCCTTCCCTTGCCACATCCACCAAGCCACACCACGCCCACCAAGCCACACCCACAGAACCGGTAGTAAAAAAAATTGGATTTCACCACTGAATTGTAAGTTTGAGATGTAACAAGCTCAAGATTTGATAAAACTGTTACATGAATGTTTACATTTTTATCTCATATCCTGGCAGGGCACAGAGCTCATCTTATGACCCTTCTCCTCGTTTCCATATATCCTTTAATTTCATCACAATTCTGTATCTTTGACAGAAGTTGAGAATAAGAGTCTGAAATACATGCATTTTTTTACCACTGCACTTCTTTGAAATGTTTTCAAAAAAGATAAGAAAATATCTCCTTTTCAAACTCATTTTATTCACTTAGCAACACATTTGTGCATAATATCTATTGCTAGAAATTCACAAGCAGTGGCTGCCACCCTTCAAGTAGTCAGATTTATTAAATCCATCCAAAATATTTTACAATGATTTAAATTGGAGCTTCTTTTAAAATGAAATATTAGCATTCAGTTACAAAAGAAACATGTTACACACCATGCTGTACTTACTCCTTGACTGGGGATTGGTTAAAGATCTCTGACACAGAGTAAAAGATGGAGGGGTTCTGACGATGGTTGAGGAGATGGGAGGAGGCATTTTTCTCTCCTGTTCTCCATTATACCAGCTGAGTGCAGATGGTCAGGAGGAGGAAGATGGAGTGATCGGGTGGGTGATGGCAATTAGCTTGATAGGAGAAGTGCTAAATGTTGGGCAGAAGCAACCAGGTGCTAGTCCTCTTTAGCTCTTTACCTTGTTGTGAGGTGGGAGGATAAGGGTAGGAGATCATGGGTGCTGTGGGTGGAGAAAAGGAGGTTCCTTTTGGTAGCTGGGCAGCCCTGCAGATTTGGTAAATAAAGAAATAAAATGTGTCAGTTATGTCACAAAACTGAAAAAATACTTTAACCCAAGCTACTTCTGTAAGGTTACCAGGAAGAATATCCTGTCGTCGTTTAAATGGTTTAAATCTTCTTCTTCGTCTAAGAGAACCTGAAGAGGGGAAATAATTTCATTCTGAATAAATGCAGCACTGATTTAAGGCAGTTTTGGGTTTTAGAACTGCATTTGCTTATATCAAGAAAATCCAATGGAAGCGTACAAAATCCAACAAGCTGTTGGTGAAAAGCCTTTGCTGTCAAATCTATGATTATCTGAACTAGTTTTTATCATGAGTATTCAGGAGAATGCCGGCGTTCTTAATGGAAATGCCGGCAACATTTTAAATTAAAGCAGTATGGGCGGTTGTCAGTCAACTAGTAGTATAATAATCACAACAACAACAGCACCACAGTGTGTTATATAATGCTTTTCATCTTCAAAGAACTTTTAAAATGTCATTTTCTCTTTAAGCCTGGGAAGGCTTGCTGCATCTCATCTTTAAATAAGTTCAAGTAGGCATTTCATAAACGAGAATAAAGGGATGGATTTGAAAGTAGGAACTTTTCTTACTTCAATCACCAAACAGGTTTTTGCCGCGAATGTGTGAGAAAAATCACAAAAGAACAAAAGCTTCTGAAGTCTTCCTGCCTTCTCTCTTTGCGAGCTATTCAGTCCAATCTGTTACACTGATAAACTAGATAGAGCTTTCCACTCAGTCACTGTGTTGTAGAGGCATTGTAGAAGGGTCCCAAATGATGTCCTCTCCCATCTATAGCTTCCATTTTCTTGCCCATTTCTTTTATCTTTTTCTTAGCAGGAAAATATCAATCAAGAAGAGAAAGATAGAATATCAAATGTTCTTTTGATGGATATGGCTGAGAGCCATCTCATTCTTTTTTTATTATTATTTATTTATCCTGCCATAGTCAGGGTGACTCTTAACCCTATCCAGGATACATAAGTGGCACTGAACGCAATTCATCTTCAAGTCAAATGCCAAATTTATCAGCTCTGTCTGTGGGACCGTAAGTCAGTTCTGTAATTCCTATAAGGTCATTTCATTCCCTCTTACCTACCCAGGATTTTCTTTTGATATTTATGGTCCACATTATAAAAGCAACATGTTATTTATTGTGATTTGGTAATTTTTCAAAGAAGATAACGGATCCCCAAATAGCAGACAGAGCAAACTGTTTCCTGTTTCCCAAGTTAAAATTATCTGAAAATGATGACTTTCCAGTCAACTCAGACAGGTGCTCTGCATGTGCAGGATTTTTTTTTCAGTGAGAACAATGCACTACAGCACATCTATAGTTAGATGCTTTGCTCATATAGTGCATAAGAATGGACCCTTTCTGAAAGGCCAAGTTCACCTTAACAAAAATAGCCATGTTTGTTAGCCAGTACAGGAAAGCAAGCTTGTGAGTCATTACAATATAAGGGATATGTGGAAGAGTGAGTATGTAACCCTATAATTTATGAGTTGATAGAAGATGCATTGTGTTCAGATACCTTTGTGATATACAGAGGTTGCACAGTGATATATCTGGGAATAATTCTACAGAGTTCCTCTGCTAATGAATATTTAGACTATTTAGTTAAGGAAAGATTCCCTCCATTTATCTTTATAGGAAAGGTTTTCCATTTGGAGGGCCATGAGCCATCCTGGATAGCATAACAGTAGCAGAATAAAAACTAGATGTGACTTCCTTTCATTTAGATCGAAAACATAACTAACATTAAATCGTATTAATACATTTTTTCCAATGTGATGTGATATAATGTAGTCTCTCTGTCTATCTATCCATGCATCCATGCATCCATCCATCCACCATCTATCCAGATTGAAAATTGGTTTGATAGCAATTTTTGGATCTCTTTAAATGCTTTATTATTTGTTTGCTTGGATTTGTAAAGCTGCCCATCACCCAAACGACTCTAGACAGCTACGATCATTAGAAGAAAGGAAAACAATTATAAAGAGAAGGATATATGAATTTGAACAAAATCCAAATCCTATGACAAATAATCTGCCAGGGGCTCAACAACCAACTTAATTCCAGGTTAGGGGCACAACCATATTTTCAAAGACTTTAAGAACTGTTGTCTGGGGGCAATCTTTTTTCTTGAGGGCAGGTACAGCAACTTTTATTCTCACAGTCACTCAGTTCAAGGTCTTATTTTGTACTCCTGATCTCCCACCTCAGTTTATCTAGTCCCCCACCCCTTCTGGGTACTTGACTATACTTCCAAACAAAACAATGAATTGTATATTATTCATTTTTAAGAATACCTGTTCTTGAATTCTATTCTTGAGAAGAAAGCATATTTTTGTACAAGTTCAATAATTTATAGCATACCATACTTGTTTTGATTCTTTTTTAAAATTTAAACAATTTTAAAATCAAATCAGGTGCCACTGAATCTATTGGATGCCATATTGTGAACCGGTCATAAACAGACTTTCTGTAAGCCACCAGGTCCTTCTGTGGTCTATTCTGAACAGAAGGAGTCATCTTTTTCTCAAATGAAGAGAGGAATCATAAGTCATGTTGGAGCTAAACTATGGTTAGCAGCAGCCATGTCATGCAAATAAACCTAGAAAACAGTTTGCTAACTAGAAATTTTGTAAAATGGACCCTACTTTTGAACCAACTTCTTATTTATTTTCCTTATTATACGAACAAGACCTCAGGTCAAAAATGTGTCTAAAAGGAGCCTCATGGGGTGGTTTTTTTGTTTTTGGTGGACTTCTGAACTTCCTCCAGTTGTGATAGATGGAGACTGATTCATTTCAAGAAAGGATACGATGAAACATAAATTGTAAGTCTTAAAGTGAGTACAATAGAATAGAATAGAACAGAATTCTTTATTGGCCAAGTGTGATTGGACACATCAAGGAATTTGTCTTTGGTGTATATTATGCTCTCAGTGTACATAAGGAGAATAAAATACATTCATCAAGAATAAAAAGATACAACACTTAGTGATAGTCAAGGTTACTAATAAGCTATCAAATCATATTAGGAAACAAATAAAAACAATATAATACAGCTAAAAGGGAAAAAAAGGCTTTTCCCCACAATCCATATGGGTCTCATTAAAATGAAAATTACATGAAGTACTGTGTGTCATTACCAAGTAATTAGTATAGTTCGACAAGAAATCACAGGTGTAGATGGCCACCTTTCAAGAAGTGTACTGAAATGGATAAACCAAATTTGAAATGATCACAGACATCTTGCCAAATGGTTTCACCATATATGCTGGGTTGTGATTTCTTGAAGAAACAATCACCAGCATAATATTAATATGAATAGGCCTCCATACTGTTTCATACTGATCCCTTCTCCCAATTTCCCTTGCAACAGTACCCTCATGTTAAGCTGGCTTGACAGAAAGTATCAAAGCCCAGCATCGCCAAGTGAACTGTTGCAAAGTAGATTAGAATCTGGGTTTCCCCAGTCCTACCCCAAATCTTAACCCAGTGGTCCCCAACCTTTTTGGATATGCAGACCAGCAGCAGTGATGTGGGGGAGGGGATGGTTATGCGCAAACAACCTAATCCCACATATGCACAAATAAAGCTTTGTGTGCTCACCCACAGTTTACGTGGCACAGTTCCCAATGGACCATGGACAGGTACCGGCCCATGGCTCAGGAGTTGGGAGTCCCTGCCTTAACCCCTATCCCAGTGTGGTTTACCAGTCCTAAAGAATTATTTGCTTTGCTTTCATGAAAAAATATTTTGCTTTTGCTTTCAAAAATCACGACTGTGGCTGCTGCATTCTCAAACTTTCTGCTGCTATCAAAGGGCCTTTCTATGCAGGATTGTTGCATCTACCTACCACCATTGTTTGGGGTGAGGAACAGAAAGGATATTTTTTCTTGTTTTTTTTTTAAATTTGGTTTATATGCCGCCCTTCTCCGGAGACTCAGGGCGGTTTACAATGCGTTAAGCAATAGCCTTCATACTTTTGTATATTTATACAAAGTCAGTTTATTGCCCCCATAATCTGGGTCCTCATTTTACCTACCTTAGAAAGGATGAAAGGCTGAGTCAACCTTGAGCCTGGTGAGATTTGAACTTGCAGTAATTGCAGGCAGCAGATGTAAGTGGATGTTAATTAGTCTGCTGAGCCACCACAGCTCCTGAGCTGAGCTGTTAATCGGAATATATCCAGAATGATGCAAAAAAGGCATTTGCATTGCTGGTACTCAGCAGAACTTGTAGGGTGGAGTGAATGTCTGTGGAGATTCTCAGTCTTCTACGTCATTGTTGTCTCAAAAGTGCTTTTTTCAAAAGGCAAATGAGGAAGAACAAAACATTTGGTTTCTCATCCAAGAAATGTCATCAGTTGTGATGGCAGGGGATGGGAGAATGGAAGGATAGGTACTGACAGTTGAGACTGGATGGTGGAGGGATGAAGGATAGGTTCTGATAGGATGGTGGTGGTGGGAGGATAGAAGGATTGTAATTCTTTGCAGCCATACGATCCATTAGCACTCTCCCTGAGAGCTGTTGAGGTCACTTGATGGTTTATCTTTGCCCTCAGGGAGCAATTGGTTGTGGAATCTTCTTGGCACTGCTGCTAGAGCTGCATTGTAGGCTGGAGATAGGTGGTGCCTTGTCCCTCCCCCTTTGTTAAGGAAGGGGTGCTCAATAAAATGGCCTCTTTTACATCTCTTTCAAACCAATGATCCTCTTTATCCAAAATGTGGACTTTGCTGTCTTCAAAAGAGTGGCCTTTGTGACCTCTACCTTTGGAGGGTGGAGCATTTTTTCTTCTGGTGAAGATCTGCCTCACTCCAACTTTCAGCTCAGTACTTAAGCTAGCTTCTTTTTATCCTGGTAAAGGTTCAGTTGCTGTAGGATTTTATGTAAAGGGATAAAAAAAAATAAACCCTGCCATGGCAGGTTGCTGTCTCTCCCTCATATTTATTTACTGATTTTGGAAATTACTGGGCCATTACATAGCACGCAAACTAAACAAGTAGTTGAGACATCAGAACATCATCCAAATTCTATTTTTTGACCATCTCCTATCAGAACTAGTAAACAAGAGAATCAGTGATAATAGACACAACAGTGAATCGGTTTCCAACAGCTTTTGAGGAATTGGGAAATGGAAAATGGTGGCGACATAGGTAGCTTTATAGCTACATCCTACCTAAATCTTTTGACTCTCCAAGTTGAACAAATATTTATTTCACCTCCATACACACCTATTTTACTTATGAAGCAAAATGCACATCCCATTAAAAAATTGCAATGACCCTTTTTTTTCCTCATCGTCAATAAAAATGCTTCATTTTCATGAAACAGATAGGAAAACATTTGGACAAATTATATTAAAATTGGTGGCTTCTACAAAAAGAAAGGACGTCTAAAGCACAGCTAGTGACTTCCTGGAAATAATCACTTTAAATCCCTGTTGTTCTTATTTTAATAATGAATTCAGTTGTTAGAAAGTGTTTCTGTTTCTAGAGGCAGAGCATCAGAATCTGACTCAGACATCTCCAACATATCTTTCCGTTATTTGATATGGCAGTGATGTTCCCACCCTATTTCTCTGTGTTATTGGCTGACAACTTCCCTGCCTTTTATAACAATAGGGCAGGGAGGCAGGGCACGAATTTGAATAGAAGACAGACAGTGGATGCTCATAACAGAAGTTTAATCAAATTTAAGCAGGCAAATTCAGACATTTGGAATTACAGTTTCTAAGGAAAGAGTTAAGAGATTTGTTAAAAACAACAGATGAATTGACTTTAACAGAAACAAGAAAAATATCTCAAATATTTAATATTTAAAATATAGTAGAAATATTTAAAATACGTTAAGTGGTGGTTAGTGGTTGAGAAATAAAATGAATGGGAAGGAGAGAATGTTCTAGCAAAAGTTCCTCTTCCCAACATTTTTTTTTTTACGTTCTATTTTTCACATTGTCTTCTGTTTGCTTTTTGGAACTTTTTAAACTTAAAGGTAGGTAAATAAAATAATTTTGCCCCAAGATGAGTTTAAGAGTCTAAAGTAGACCTTCACTATCCTCAAATTCAACAGCACAACTACATGGATTTGTTAAATACAGGGTGATGTTCTAGTTTTGGTAGATCAGGGTTGCAAATATCTACATAACCATGTGATGGCAGCAAAGAAACACAGGTAACTGTAACTCTTTGTCACCATCTCATGGCCATCAGAATTTTTGTTGCCACTGCTAACCCTACTAAAATATACAAAAAATAGTCCTAAATGTAATAGTTGGTGTTCATCATTTTAATTCCTTCATTTCAACATCTCCAAGTGGAATTCTATCCAAAATAATCCCATTGTTGGAAATACATAAATTTTGTTAATTTGAGGCTACAAATGGTGAGGGAGGCAGAAGAGAAGGAAGTTATTGTTTTCTAAATTTCATTTTTCTCAATGAAATAGATTCAAAGGATCCAAGGCATTTACTACTGAGTAGGCCCCTATGAACAAAGAGGGATTTATTTACAAAGAGATCTATTCATATTTCTCTGTAAATCTTGGAAAGCTAGAGACCCTTCTCGTCGGTAAAATGAGGACTCAAATTATTGAGGGTCAATATGCTGACTCTGTAAACTGCTTAGAGAGGGCTGTAAAGCACTGTGAAGTGGTATATAAGTCTAATTGCTATTGCCATCCAATCTGTAGCCCTCTGGTTATATTGAGTTTCATCTCAAGAATTTCTACTAGCCTTGAATCCCAATACACAAGAAGTTACAGGAGGATGTCCCTCAGCTATACACTCACCTTTAGCTGAGTATTTACTTACAGGATTCTCTGATATTTTTAATTTTCTTAGATGCAAGATTCATTGCCAGCTCTATCGCAATTTTCATGTATAATGTTTTTTTTTAAAAAAAAAGCAGTAATACAAATCAATCACTTGAGTCAAATTCTGAAAGAAAGTCTACAGGCATGCCAGTGATTTCAGGCCTCAAGAATGCTCAGCTGACAGTCTGATTTGATTCAGGGGTTGCGTGACTAAGGTAAGGGGCTTTTGCTTTGACCTCTGAACATGTTGTTAACATTATCACTACTGATTTGCACAACCAAGGCACTGGCAGGACAGAAAAGGCTGAAAGCTGAGCAGGGCAGCTGTTCAAAAACTGCTTCAGGTCCAGGTCAGGTTAAAGGTAAATTTGATTTCCCTTCTTAAAGTTGAAGCCCAAATTAAATAAGGAAGGAAGGAAGGAAGGAAGGAAGGAAGGAAGGAAGGAAGGGAGGGAGGGAGGGTTAAATATAAAAAAAGAAAATCATACAACCAGGGAGAAATTACTGTCTACGTAATTTGTGACTAAGATCAGTGATGAAATTCAAATCTTTTTTACTACTGGTTCTGTGGGCATGGCTTGGTAGGCGTGGTGTGGCTTGGTGGGCATGGCTTGGTAGGCATGGCAGGGGAAAGATACATTTCCACCCCACTCTGGGACCAACCAGAGGTGGTATTTGCAGGTTCTCCGAACTACTCAAAATTTATTTATTTTATTATTTATTTTATTATTCATATTTCTATGCTGCCCACTCTCCGAGGACTCTGGGCGGCTTACACCAAAGACAGTATACTAAATAGCATATTGCTGGCAACAATCTGGGTCCTCATTTTACCCACCTCGGAAGGATGGAAGGCTGAGTCAACCTTGAGCCGGTGAGATTTGATCCGCTGATCTGCTGAACTAGCAGTCAGCTGAAGTAGCTGCAGTACTGCACTCTAACACTGCGCCACCTCGGCTCTTTCAAAATTTCTGCTACCAGTTCTCTGAACTATTCAAAATTTCTGCTACCGGTTCTCTGAACTACTCAAAATTTCCGCTACCTGTTCTCCAGAACCTGTCAGAACCTGCTGGATTTCACCCCTGACTAAGATCCAATAGAATGAATGAATATGGAAGACAGCAATCAAGTGTTTACATAGAAAGAAACACCCCAAGGCCAGCTTGTCACTTCTTAACTGCTTTCAGCTATAACTCCCATCATTTTTTCTTTTTTTTTTTTTAATTGCAAAAGTTTTACAGTTACATTTTCACCCCTTTTCCCCCCCCACAACCCCCCCAGTCTTCCCAACCTCCCTAACCCACCCTAACCCTCCCCTCCCCCCAGACTTCCTAGTATACTCATGTCAGATAAAAGGAAAAAACCCTCCTTTGTATATAAAACTTGAACCCTTCCCTCCCCCTTACAAATTTTCATCTTCCTTACATTAACATTAATATTTCTATCTTAGTATAACATTTTCAAATAAATGTTCATCCTGATTACCTTAAAGATATTTCTATCTTGATATAGCATTTTCTAACAAATTTTCACCCTCAACCTTAAAAATATTTCTGTCTTAATATAACATCTTCTAACAAATTTTCACCCTCAACCTTAAAATATTTCTATCTTGATATAACATTTTCAAATAAAAGCTATTTGGTACTTCCTAGTTTGGTATTTATGCTGAACATAATTTATCCACTTCTTCCATTCCCATTCATAAGTCTCTTGAGAACAATCTTTTAAATATGCTGAAATCTTCGCCATCTCTGCAAAACTGGCCATCTTCAAAGTCCATTCCTCAATTGTAGGCAGCGCTTCATTTTTCCAGTATTTACCTATCAACAATCTTGCTGCAGTTATCATATACAATATCAATTTTGTTTCACCCGATGTAAAACCCTTAACTATACCCAATAAAAACAGTTGTGGAGAAAATTGAATTTTTTTCTTCAAAACATTCTGCATGACCCACCAAATTTTTATCCAAAAAGCCTTAACTTTCTTACAGGTCCACCAAACATGATAATATGTAGCGTCTAGGCAATCACATCTCCAACATTTAGGCTGCACATTAGGGTACATACACGACAATTTTTTGGGGTCTAGATGCCATCTGTAAAACATTTTATAAAAATTTTCCCTCAGATTCTGCGACTGTGTAAATTTGACATTCTGAACCCAAATTTTTTCCCATGTTTCCAACATCACTGGTTCCTCAAAATTTTGTGCCCACTTAATCATGCAGTCTTTAACTAGCTCAGATTCTGAATCCCTTTCTAACAAAACATTATAAAGTCTTTTAATATGCATTGGGCCTTTCTCTTTTATGTGTCTAACTAATTCTTCCTCATACATCATAATACCAGTTTTTTGGTCCTCTTTCCATCTCAATTGCAATTGATTATATTGTAACCAGGTTAAATTGATCCCTTCAGCCAACAATGTCTGTAATGTCTTCAGCTGCCATCTGCCCGCATCTGTAAAAAGAACCTCTTTATATAAAAACCCCCCGAGTGACATTATATTTGTATTCCACAAGGTATGACCAAGATCCAGCCATAGCGGTATTTTATAATTCCATTTGTTTCGGTGCTTCTTCCAAACTCTCAACAAAGAATCTCTAAGTATATGGCTTTTAAAAACTTTATCCACTTTACTGTCATAAAATAAGTAAGCGTGCCATCCAAATTCCAAATTGAAACTTTCTGCGTTTAATATTCCAGTCTTTTTTCCTCCAAACCAATCACTTACTAAAGTCAAAGCTGTTGCATCATAATATAATTGTAGGTTTGGAAGTTTGAGACCTCCCCTTTCTGGAACGTCTTGCATAATTTTCATTTTTACTCTTGGCTTTTTCTCGTTCCAGACAAACTTGTTCACACCAATTTGCCATACTTTTAATTGTTTATCATTTCTGAGCACCGGGATCATTTGAAACAAAAAAAAGAAATCTTGGCAAAATGTTCATCTTAACTGCTGCTATTCTTCCAAGTAAAGACAGCTGCAGTTTTTTCCAAATCTCCATATCTTTTTGCACCTCTCGCCACAACACCTCATAGTTATTTTGAAACAATTTCATATTTGATTCTGCAACCTGAACTCCTAGATATTTTACCTTTGGTACAATCTCAAAACCTGCCCTCCTTTCTAACTCCAGTTTACGATCTTGTGTCATATTTTTAACTACCATCTTAGTTTTTTTCTGATTCAATCTGAAACCTGAAACTTTACCATAGTCTTGTATAATGTCCTTCATCTGGATTATCGATTCCATTGGCTGTGCTAGGGTAACAACCAGATCGTCTGCAAATGCCTTTATTCTGTAATCCTCTTGCCTTATCATTATACCTTTCAAAGTGTTAGAGTCCCTTATTGTATTTAACAAGACTTCTAGTGTTAGAATAAACAACAATGGGGACAGTGGACATCCCTGTCTTGTTCCTTTTTCGATTTTAAACTCTGTTGTCAAGCTTCCATTGATAATAATCTGTGCCTTTTGCTCTTGATAAATTGCTGAAACCGCCTGTATAAATTGGTCCCCAAAGTCCATCTTTTTTAAAGTCTTTAATAGAAAATTCCAATCCACTCTATCAAAGGCCTTCTCCGCATCCAAAAAAACCAGCACTGCAGGAATCTGTTTATTCTTCTCAAGATATTCCAATAAGTCTATTACTTGCCTTACATTGTCCTTCATGTACCTACCCTCAATAAATCCCGCTTGGTCATCATGAATCACCTTTTGAATTACTGGCATCAGTCTGTTGGCTAATACTTTTGCATAAATTTTATAATCCGTATTCAAAAGAGATATTGGTCTGTAATTCTCCGGTTTTTTGGGACCTGCTTGCTCTTTTGGTATCAAAGAAATATAAGCTGTAGTCCATGATGGGGGTACTTTTCCCCCTTGTTGTATATTACAAAATAAGTCTCTGAGTTGTTCCACCATTTCTGCCTGCAAAGTTTTATAATTCCTGCATAATTTCCTGTTGTGACTTTTGGATTTTTTCATCTATTTTATTTATTTTATCATCCATGTCTTGAAATTTCTCATCCAAAATATTTGAAATGAATTCTTTTAAATCTCCCATGTCCAGATCTTTTTTTTGAGCTTGTGACTGCGTGTTCTGTTTACGTGGGGGGGATCCCCCCCCTGTTTTGCCTTCCTGCTTCTTTGAAGCCATCCTGCCACGTAAGCTGGCTTTTCTAAAAAGGGAGGTTCCGCCTCTTCTGCCACCTCCACAATACCTTCTAAGAAAGTCCCCCAGATTTACTCAGGGCAAAACTATAGTGCAGCAAAAACAAGTAAAAGGGAGAGATTTTCCTCTTATTTCTGTTGCAGCCGGAGCAACTTTGTAGCAACTTTTTAACTTTATAGAAGACAAGATAACTTCACCAATCCACACCCACTGATTCATTTGCTGAGCGCCATATTTTTTCAGTCACTTTCACTCATTCCGAAACTTTCACTTCAGCATAAAAAATCAGCAAAGGGCTAATACTTGCAGTTCAGAGTTTCAGGGTTCAAGTGGATTTCAAGTGTTTATTTGGCTTATTTCCTCACTCTTTAAAGGTTTCCTGAAGTCGGCTTGTTCTGCGAAGGCAGAAGACGTCCCACGCCGCCCGGAGTCTCAGCAGGTTGTAAGGGAGCCGCGCCTGTTTCCTCCCCAGAAACAATTCCCTGGGGGGGTTGCAGGGGCTCTACCTGTACCCTGCTGCCTCTTCTTCATAAATCCTAGGGATTTTGAAGATTTCAAGCCGCTTCACGATCGGGAAGCGGCTCTACAAGCGGCGGGGGTGGCGATGCTAAAAGAAGGCACCGTCGCCGCCGAAGACGAGGAAACCGGAAGTCACTCCCATCATTTTTTCAATTAGCATGAGACATTTTCAGATTTGGGACCACTGCATGACAACCAAATTAGCAAGCTGAAATTAAGTATGTCTTCAATGCTGCTAGAGAATGTACATCCATGGGGGGGTGGGGGATAGGCTGGCTATGTATGATATTACAGATGCTAATATTATTATGTTGACTTTACAGATACGTCATTCATACCTGCAGAAAAACAGTACCTAGTCACAAAGAAGACGAATAAATGCTTTAAAAGCAGACTCTTGGAAGACTTCAAAGTGCAAAGCTCAAAATTGTCAGGGATGCCGAAGTTAGGTCCGATCAGCCAACAAAACTTCCCCGTTGCTTTTCCAGGACTACAGCATTCTTCCAATCCCAGCAGAGACTTGTCAGTGTTTGTCCACTCTTTGCTTACACTAGCCTGGTGTGTCAAGACTGCACAAGCAGAAAACCATCTTAAGATGCCTTTGTATATATTAAGTTTGATTTTCAAGGTTGCCCACTGAGAAGCCAGAGACAGGCGATAGCGCCATTTCCTAGAGAAGAACGGAGGGGCCAGTTTCCTCCCCTTGGCAAGTCAGTAGCCTTAGAGACATCAGGAATGAGAATTTTTCTTTCTTTCAACTTAGTTTTGCCTTCTCTGCTCCTTCTGCACCTATTACTTCCACGGAAATACTAAGAACCAGAAGGGCTTCAATAGGCAGTTTTGGAGGGTTGTTTTCATTAATAAAGAAAATCAGGCAATCCATAATGCTTGCCCGGATATATTCTTCAATATCCTACTTTCCTTTCTTTCCTGCTGGTCTTCCTACCCTTTACCAGGCCTCTCTCACACATTTTGTCAAATCTCCTTTCTCTATTCCAGCCTTCCAGTCATTCCCCTCCTATACAGGGTGATTTCTGCTGCCGAAACAGAAAAGTTTCAAACCTCCGTTCCCTGGGTTGTTATTTACTGCTTTGCCTGTTTGTCCGTCTTTCATGGTTGCCAGCCAAATGGCCTGTGAAATTTATATTGATTTGATTTATACCCTGAATTTCTACACTGGCGTGTTGTGCTCAAGCAGGAGCTTCAGGTATCCCTGTATCCTTTCATTTCTTTCCATTCACATGACTCTCTGTTGACCTGTACTGTCAATCTGTCAGCTGCCAAGTTAAGAATTCCCCTTCCTCTTCTAGGTTTCCATCTGAAGAGGGCTTTTTGTGAATCGGGGCTTTGACTAGATCAGCCAGGCGAATCCTAACCTAGGAACATCGCTTTCCTTGAACTGCTTGAGCCCATCATGGAGCCTTGATTGATTATATTTCTCACCCAGTCGCATGTTTTTATTATAACTGACATGACAATGCCGCAAATATTCAAGCTACACCCCTTTCGATTCTTTGAGCAATCTGTGCACACAAGACTTAAGAATCAGAGCAGATTTCATTCTTTGGCAGCCAACATTTAAAAAGTAAACAACAGAATATCAAAAATTAAAAACATAGAGGAAAAGGAAGATTAAAATCTGAGGGAGATGGATGATTTAGAAATAGGAAAGTATATATGTGTGTGTGTGTGATAGATAGATAGATAGATTGATTGATAGAGGGAAAGATAGATAGATAGATAGATAGATAGATAGATAGATTAGATAGATAGATAGATAGATATAGATAGATAGATACCGTGTTTCCCTGAAAATAAGACAGGGTCTTATATTAATTTTTGCTCCGAAAGACGCCTTATGGCTTATTTTCCAGTTAGGTCTTATTTTGGGGGAAATACAGTACTAAACAGCTCTGTCTGATGATGATCTTAACAGGGGCTTATTTTTGGGGTTATGAGCATCCTGAAAAATTATGCTAGGGCTTATTTTCCGGTTGGGTCTTATTTTTGGGGAAACAGAGTAGATATTATTAATAATTTAAAAAATGAAATTCCAATGGAAGAGACATTTCTTTATAGATTATTTTAAACAATATGTAGAGGCCAACCCAATTCCCGAAGGAGCATTGCATAACCTAGAAGCAACATACACAATATCTCCTCTGATATGGTCAAAAAACAAAATGTATGGCATGTGGGACATCTTCAAAGGAATCTTTCCTATATTACCTAATAGGCAGGTAGATTGATAGCAGAAAAGTTGGGTCCTTAGAGAGTAAGGGAGGTCCCAAACTGTTTAGATCTATCTGAATCCAGATCATCTCCTTGAATTGGTAAGAAACTGATTATCAAAATAGATCTTAAAGATTATATTTTCCCTGTATCTTGGCCAATGGGGCTTTCCTTGAAAGGATATGGAAATTGCTCTTAGAGAAAAGGTAACAGTAATAGTAACAGAGTTGGAAAGGACCTTGGAGGTCTAGTCCAACCCCCTGCTCATGCAGGAGACCTGTCCTAAGGATTCGAACCGCCGAACTGCCGACCTTTCTGATCGACAAGCTCAGTGTCTTTGCCCCTGAGCCACCTAGTAAGGTAGCAATCAGGCTATCCAACCCAGGCATGATCTCTATGCGCCCTTCCCAACCCATGCTGCCTAGCGGCACACCCTCCCCAATCTGTGCAACATCTCTTGCCCACTTCCACATACCCTTCAGAGCCTGCACCTCTACACAACTGCACATCCTCTTCCCCACTTGGCAGCAGTCACTTATCTACCCACTGGCAAAGGAAGGAAGGGAGGGAAGGGGAAGGAGCAGGGAGGGAGGTTTTGTTTGCATAAGCAAACAAAAGAGACCCCCATGCCAATATTTTTCAGAGGGAGAGCTGCATTTGAGTAGCCTGCTGAAGAAAAGAAATTTGAGCAGCATGCCAACGAAAAGGAATAGCCTTGATTAAATTAAATTAAATCTGAATTCAACTTCTGTTTAAATTGTGTTAATCTAATTATTTTCCCATGTATTTGATAATTTCATCCTCTTGTCCTTATAAATCAGTTTTGCGCTCAAGGTTTCGGCAAAAGGAACTTTGGGCAGTAAGGCTTCAAATTGTGCTCACTTATTTGTCATATATCATATCTCAGGTGCTATCCAATAAAATGACACAGGGCAGGTCCAACGGAAGAAATGTGCCTTCCCTACCTGATATTCTGGATAGCTGGACCATTTAACAAAGAATCGATGGACAAGGCTTTGCCCCAGTGGTGAAATCCAATTTTTTTTACTACCGGTTCTGTGGGCGTGGCTTGGTGGGCGTGGTGTGGCTTGGTGGGTGTGGCAGGGAAAGGATACTTCAAAATCTCCATTCCCTCCCCACTCCTGGGGGAAGGATACTGCAAAATTTCCATTCCCATCCCACTCCTGGGGGAAGGATATTGCAAAATATCCATTCCCATCCCACTCCTGGGGGAAGGATATTGCAAAATCTCCATTCCCATCCCACTCTGGGGCCAGCCAGAGGTGATATTTGTTGGTTCTCCGAACTGCTCAAAATTTCTGCTACTGGTTCTCCAGAACCTGTCAGAACCTGCTGGATTTCACCCCTGGTTTGCCCACAGTAACTTCCTGTGTAATCTCAAAGTTAGGACGTGTTACTATATTTTCAGCGCGCCCTTCATTTTACCTTTAGAATTAACTATGAATACACAACTGTGTACTTGAGATGTCTACCTTCCAGCTATTTCTTGGATGTGTTTGGCCACATTTTCAGCCCCCCCCCTTTTTAAGCTGTGCACTGCTGTGCTAGACTATATTTGTGGGACTACTGAACATATCCATTTATGCAATAGAATGAACATCTGCCAGGATTTTCTTGTAAAAAAAAAGGAGAGAGAGTGGTGAATTGCAGCAGGGCTTATTTCTCCACCAAAAGAAACAGTCCCAGTATTGTGCTGACATGATGATGGTGCAGACAAGATACTGTGCTCGGTTTTAACAGAGAGATTACTGTAAGGTGGCAAATGAGCCTGAAGTTGCAGAATTAGCATTTGAACATTGCAAAATAGTTAAAATTTGGAGTTCAGATAGATTTTAAACATGACAAATGAACTTTTAATTTCCAGTTAGGACTGGAGGTGAAGTATATTTCTGTTAGGTTGTTTTTATCGGTGATATTACAACTATGCTTATGCCAGTGATATATTTACCGTATTTTTCCGAGTATAAGACGCACCTTCTTCCCCAAAAAAAGAGGATGAAAATCTGGGTGCGTCTTATACTCCGAATGTAGTCCTGCCCAGCTTCTCAAACGGAGGTTTCAGAGGCTGAAAAAAGCATCAGAAATGAAGCTTCAGAAAAGAAGGCCCCAAACAGAGCTTCAGAAAAGAAGCCCCTAAACAGAGCTTAAGAGACTTTTTTTCTGAAACGCCGTTTCAGAGGCTTTCAGAGGCAGAAAAGAAATTTTTTTCTGAAACAGAGTTTCAGAAGTTTCAGAGGCAGAAAAAAAAGCCAAAAAAAAGCAAGGCACAGAGCTCACAACCAACGAACCTGTTGCTAAAGTTCACCTCTGGGAACAGCTGATTGGGGGTATTCCGGGAGGCTGATCCACCTGCCAATCAGCTTTTTTCTTATTTTCCTCCCCAAAAACTAAGGTGCGTCTTATACTCTGAAAAATATGGTAATTTAGCATGAGAAACAGAATATAAGAAGCTGCTTTTTCCTGAGGTTTTCCCTGGAGTTGCTCAAGACTTTGCATTCAATAATGCCGTTTACTCTTTTACGTATGTATGCATGTATGTATTTTTTTATTCAATTTATATAGTTGCCCATCTCACATTCGTGAATCTGGGCAACTTATAATTAAAGCATAAACTATACCAAAAACACAGAATAAAATAACCATACAATTAAAAAATAATTGGAACAATTAAAAAATATTAAAACAATTCAAAACAATTAAAACCATGCAATACAGTCTTCAGGAAAGCACAATAATTCACAAGCAGTACAACCATTTTATGGGCTCCACACAACAAATTAATTCCCAGACTAGATTGGAAATTCGGGTCTTTCAGCCCTCCCAGAAGGCCTTCAAGGTCAGGACCAGCCTGACCTCAGAGGGAATGATGTTCTGTAGGGTGGCTGCAGCAGTAGAAAAGGCCCTCCTCTGGGGTCCCAAGTTTCTTTTGTCAGATCTGATGGGATGAGTAGATGTTACTGGAAGAGGTGGTCCCTCCAATCATCTGACGTATACGGCTTTATAGGTTATCTCTGTTGTGATCTGCCAGCAGCCTGCAGAGCTGGCAGCGGAGTCGGACAGTGAGGAGGCTGGGGAGGAACATGGGCCAGTTCTGGAGTCTGGGGAAGGCTCGGATGAGGGCTCTGTGTCAGAGGCAGAGATGGGGCCAGGGCCATCTGGGAGTTATGTGTGGACTCTGGAGCCTCCAGAGTCGGACATCAGAGAGACAGAGGAACAGGAGGAGCTTGTTCCTAGTGCGCGCATGCGCAGAGCTGCCAGAAGAGAAGAACAGCTAAAGTAAAAGGGACGACTCGGGAGTAAGGCCTGGAGATGATTGGCCCCTCCCATAAGGCTTAAAAGAGGAGCAAAGGCACATGGGCCCTTTGCAGGAAAGCAATGTTGTTAATTCTGTTCCCAGTCGGCATCTGTTTGATTCTGGACTCCGTGTGGCTTTGCCAAGTAGGTCTTTGGCAGTGTGTCAAGGGAGATAAAGGTTGGTGATTATTCCGGAAGACTTCTCCCGAAGGACTTTTTGCAACTAATTGGGACTCAGCTGTGAATGAACGTAATTCACAGTTGTTGCAATAAACGAGGTTTTTGGGACTACTCATGTGTTTTAATGACTCAGGAAGCCTAGGTCACAACAATCTCCAACACCTTGAATTGGATCCAGAAGAAATTGGTAACCAATGGGGACCAGAAGTGCAATATGAGCAGATCAAGGCATCCAATCTGAGTTGGTCACTGTGACCAGAAGTTTTGTCTTCCGAGCTTTCAGACTCATGCTGGAGCCCATCTTCAGGGATCCTGCAATCATATCCTGGGACACATATCCATCTTCAGGGATCCTGCAGGATCCTGCAACATAATCCTGGGACATGTACAGAGGTGGGACTGAAAAATTTTAGCAGCCAGTTCTCTGCCCAGTTGCTGGGTGGGGGTGGCCATGAGGACGTGGCCTAGTTGGCTTCCTGCACCATGGGGGGAGGCATTTTCAGCCTCCCCAGGCTCCAGAGCTTTTCCTCAAGCCTCTGTGAGGGTGAAAATGGCTTCCCTCAGGTTCTGGAGGCCCTCCAGAGGCCGGAAATGAGCCCATTTCCAGACTTCTGGTACGCCTGTTTTTAGCCCTCCCAGAGCCTCCATGTGGGCCCTGCACCTACCTGGCATCCAAAACTGACTGTGTGGAGATGCCTGGGAGGGGTGGCGTGGGGTGGGTGGGGTCAGCCAGTCCTTGCAACTACCAGTTCGGTGAACCAGATTAAAATTAACATCTGGTTCACCTGAACCAATATGAACCGGCTGAATCCCACCCCTGGACATGTATATTCCCCTTCATTTGTGAGAGCAATGTGTGCACATATTTGCCCACACCACTGCTTTTTGACCCAAATGAAGCTTTTGGATACTCTTTGGTGATGAGAGCAAGAGTGACTCGGGGTAGAACCTCCTGATTCAGGAATGGGACAACTGGTGCCTAACTCAAAGCTGAGCTAAGGTCCTAGCCTAAAACTCATGGCTGCCATCTGCTCTTTGAGCTAGCATCATGAGTCCAAAGAACACCCAGATTGTGTCACCATGACTGTCTATCTTTCCCATCATTAAAGAGAACTTTTCTCTTTAATGATGGATCCCAAATCCTTTCGTATTTATTTTATCCCATTTAGCAGATGAATGCACCCCTAAAAAACAAAAAGGAAGTAGCAGAAGGGAAAGAAGAAAGATTTCTCCCTTGCACCAGCCTTCTAGCAACACCTAAGTAATCTGTTTTTCCCAGGTCTATCACTGTGTCAAGAACTAGCAATTTTATTTATTTGATTTTTATCCCACCATTATTATTTTTATAAATAACTCAACGTGAAAAACATACCTAATCTTCCTTCCTCCTCCTATTTTCTTATTTTCCCAATAACAACAACAACAAAGCCCATGAGGTGAATTGAGCTGAGAGAGAATGTCTGGCCCAGAGTCACTCAGCCAGTTTTCATGCCTAAGGCAGGACTGGAACTCACAATCTCCTGGTTTCTAGGCCAGCACTTTTACCATTACACCAACTGGTTCTCATTTTTCAAGCAATACTTAGAAATCTGGAATTTTCTGCAATTTCTCACCTTTCTTCACATATCTCACCACATGCTCCTACCCCAGGGGGATTTACTAATCATGAACTAAGAAATACTACTGTATTACTTGCTTTGAAATACTACCCATGAATTGACTTTTTGTAAGTCATTTATTTTTGGGCGAAAGCTACATTCATCTGAATGTCATGAAGCACAAAGGCAATCATCTTTAGAAAAAGGATATTGATTACATAAAATCAATGTATTGTATCCTGGACAACTTCAAGATGTGTGGCCTTCAATTTCCAGAATTCTTCAGCCATCATTATCGTTGTTGTCAAGGTTGGGAAAAAATAGCTGTCAGGTTTCATTCCAAATTATGTTCTCCTCCAGCGCTGACAATAGCTTTAAATTGAGAAACACCTTCGTTTTGCTCTCTCAAAGTTCCCTTAGGTAGCCTCACTAATCACTAATCTGTTTCTCCAAACTGTTCTGACCAATGATCATTGTCTCCTTCTATTATGCCTAGTGATACTGCTTTTCATGAACCCATTGTATCTTGGCATCTCCTTGAGCCACCACCTTGAGGGATGAATAGCTTGCAAACTCCAATTTGGGTGGTAGTGTGCCTTGAGTTCATGGCAACTCTCTAAAAATGATTGCTGCTCTAGTTTCCATGGCAACCATTTTGTGCACATTTTCTATTCTCTCTTATTTAAAACTTTCATTAGATTTAACATTTAAATAGGCATTGA
The DNA here is from genome assembly GCA_022577455.1 of Arizona elegans. Lineage (NCBI taxonomy): Eukaryota > Metazoa > Chordata > Lepidosauria > Squamata > Colubridae > Arizona > Arizona elegans. The sequence goes on along the minus strand of JAKOOJ010000001.1, from coordinate 195,360,292 downwards.
TTAAAACATGACATTTCTAATGTTCTGAAAAATATTCGTTTTGCACAAAACCCCATTATATGGTACAGACAAATTGGTTGACAGCCAATTTAGTTAACAGAGCTTTTCAGTTGACATTGGATCATACCACAAAGTGCAACATTCTCACAATAACTTTAAAGGTCTCGTTCAAATCCACACGTAGCTAGGGTGACAATATACACCAGTGGATTAGGAGTATTGATGCTTTAAAGGATCAATGCTTTAAAGCTACTAAAGACAAAGTAGTTCCTGTGATCTAGAGCAAAAATCAGATTCAATGTTTTCCTCTGAAATAAGAACACAACAACAGTGTTTTAGGACTATAACTCCCAGAATTCCAATCAACTAGCTGAGAACTCTGGGAACTATAGTTCAACCCTTCTTCAAGGCCCTGGGATCAGGGGTGGGTTCCAATTGTTTTTACTACCGGTTCTGTGGGTGTGGCTTATTTTGTGGGCGTGGCTTGATGGTCATGTGATAATTATTTAGGATTTAGCAGAGGTACAGGTCTACCAGGCTTTTAACTGCTTGCAGAGCTGTACCGATCTACCCATTTATTTTTTGCAGGCACTGGTCTACCCATTTATTTTTGCAGGCACTAATCTACTCATGTATTTTTGCAGGCACCGGTCTACCCATTTATTTTTGCAGGCACTGGTCTACTCATTTGTTTTCTTTTAACACTGATCAGCTGTAGGGCGGCCCTTTGAAGCCCTGCGGCAAGAATTTAAATAGTTTTTTCCCCCCCTAGCCATCACCTGGGACTCAGGAGGCAGCAATAGATTGGGGGTGGGGCCAAATAAAAGGTAAGAATAACGCGGGGGTGGGTGGGCGCAGGGGGGCGGGCGGGGCAGAACTGGTTCGGTGACGTCATATCGTCACCACAACCTGCTCGGGAGAACCGGGCCAAACAGGAAGGAACCCACCACTGCCTGGGATGCAGGAAGCTGGAATAAAAATAGCAAGGCTTAAACACCATTATAGACATCTATTCTTTATAACAAGGGTATCAAACTGGCGGCCCCCAGGCCAGATGCGCCATGTGCAGGCCACACCCACCTCAGCTCCTCAAAGGGAAAAAACATCGTGAAATGTCACATGATGACAACATGACACCGCGAGTTTGACACCCACCTTATAACAATAACACCAAAAGGACAAGTAGGGGCTCATGTTTCTTTATCCCCTTGGCCATAATAATAAAATATCATATCCAAAAAGTTTTTTTTTTCCAATGGCAGATAAATTTGCATAGGCTGCTTTTGTCAATTTTTATTAATCAACAACTCAGTCGTGTATATTGTGTATGTACAACTTAGTTGCCTGAAAATTGCACAGAATGCATTCAAGACAGTTGAAGTAAGGGGTCAAAACTCACTGGCAGGCCAAAAAGGAACAAGATCCCAAAATACGAATTGTTATCATAACAACCTGCATTTTGATCTTGCACCTAAGTACTAAGTGGCACAGTTTGTTGCACTTCTCACTACTTGCTTGCCTATGGCAAACTTTTCTTTCTAAGTAGGTATGTACAGGTAGTTCTTGACTTATGACCACAACTGAGCCCAAAATTTCCCTTGCTAAGTGAAACATTTCTTAGGTGAGTTTTGCCCCACCTTTCTTGCCACCGTTGTTAAATGAAGGTATTAAATTAGTGACATGGTTGTTAAGTGAATCCGGCCCTCCCCATTGACTTTGCTTGTCAGAAGGTCACAAAAGGGGATCCCATGACCCCAGGACACTGCAACCGTCATAAATATGAGTTAGTTGTCAAGCGTCTGGATTTTGATAACATGATCATGGGGGTGCTTCAAAAGTTGTAAGTGTGAAAAAAAACAGTCATAAGTCACTTTTTTTCCTGCCGTCGTAATTTTGAATGGTCACTAAATGAACTGTTGTAAATCGAGGACTACCTGTATAGTGTAAGGCTGCACTAATCCTGTGTCCATTACCTGAACATAAAACCTATTAAATTTCATGGGATCCACTACTCAATGAGTAATTAAGCATATGGTTGCACTTTTTCCCTCACACATAAATATCGGACAAATGGCCCATAAACTTTACTTGCCTTAAATATGGCCTTCTGATCTTCCCCAACCCCCACTTGTGGCAGCTTTAAGCCTTAGCTTTTCTGTTTTATACTAATTCTTGCTGAAGCAGATAAGCTGTGTTTGGGTTACTTCGTTTCAGACTACAAATGGGGAATTATGTGATTTAGTGCTGCCAGAAAAATTCTCTGTGCACAGTAGACTAGGTATCAAAAACAAGTTTTGACTATAATATCTGGTTTTCTATACAGAGATTATATGCAATTCATGTTTTTGTACTGGGGGTGGGGTGAGAAAGAGAGAGAAAAAGAGGGCATAATTTTTTACAGCCCAGATAAAGCCTTGCTCCTTCAGTGAAGATTAAAATATCATCATTGCAGAAGATCAGCTATCAAAATGTCATAGGATTTTTAAAAAAACGTTAATAACAATTGTGGAAAATAGACACGAAAGCAGGATTATGATCTAGAAAGGCAGAAGCTTTCTTCATGCTACTTTTCTCCAATTTAAGATTCCCCTATGAAATACTCTTGCTTGAGTGATGGGGGAAAGATACAGGTAGGCTAACCTTCAATCAGAATAGAACTAGAAGGTACCTTTGAGGTCTTCTAGTCCAACCCCCTGCTCAAGCAAGAGACCCTATACCTGTGATGGTGAAACTATGGCACGGGTGCCACAGGTGGCATGTGGACCCATATTGGTGGGCACACAAGTGTTGTCCTAGTTCAGCTCCAGTGTGCACCAGCTGATTTTCAGGCCTTCCGGGCCCACCAGAAGTCAGGAATCAGGCTGTTTCCAGCCTCTGGAGGGCCTCCAGGGAGGTGGGGAAGGCCCGTTTTTTGTCCTCCCCAGGCTCCAAAACCTTTCTAGGAGCCTGGGGAGGGCAAAAACATCCTTCTCCCCCCCATCGGAGGCCCTCCGGAGGCTGGAAACAGCCCGTTTGCTGACTTCCGGTGAGATCGGAAGGCCGTTTTTTTCCCTCCCCAGGCTCCTAGAAAGGCTCTGGAGATGGGGAGAACAAAAAACGGGCGTTCCGGTCCCACTGGGAGTCGGCAAATGGGCCGTTTCCATCCTCCAGAGTGATGGGGAAGGCTGTTTTCGCTCTCCCCAGGCTCCTAGAAAGGCTCTGGAGCCTGGGGAGGGCAAAAAAACAGGCCTACCGGGCCCACCGGGCCATCATGTGCCAAAAGCGGGAGCATGGGGGGGGTCACACACCCCGCACATGCATGGGGGGGCTGAAGGGGTCTCACACACACATGCACATGCGTGGGGGTTGAGGCGCATTGAACTATAGGTGTGGGCACATGTGCGCACAAACCCCCTGTGCTCCCCCCGCTTTTGGCACCCAATGGCAAAAAGGTTTGCCATCACTGCCCTATACCATTTCAAACCCTATACCATTTCAGACCTTGATGTGTGTGTCTCTCTCCCCTAACCCTTTATTATTATTATTATTATTATTATTATTATTATTATTATTATTAATAATAATAATAATAACTGAGGGCAGAGAACACACACAATACTCCTTCCATTCTTTATTTTTCCCACAACAACCTTTTTAGGTGGGTTGATAGAGAAAGACTGGTTCAAAATCATCACCCAGGTTTCATGGCTAAAATAGGTCTAGAACTCACAGTCTCCTGGTTCCTAATCTGGTGTTTTAACTACTATCCCAAACTAGCTCTTTTTTTTTCCTCTGGACCAAATTAGCTTTCTTTCTTCTCTTCTCTTCTTAATTGATTAGTTTCATACAAAGTTTCCATGATCTTTTGTCTTTGGCTTTGGTTTGGTGTGAAGTGAACCTTATTAAGAATGTAAGCATGGTGAATTCAACAGATTCACAGCCACTGAAAGGACAGACTTCAAATTAATTGCTAAATGGTGAAGTCCTAGTAGTTCCAGAATGTGTTCGGTTTGTTTGTAATCCTAAAACTCAACATGTGATTTTAATTACATGTGGAATTATGATGTCTAAATACATCTGATAGCCATATATCTGATTTTAGCAACAAAAAAGGCACTTTTGTATCAGGGAGATATTCATGGAGTTTCTATTTCTATGTAGTTACCTAATTTTATATGTTTGAACGGGTACATAGATCAGAAAGCAATTATAATTCAGGATTCACAACTTTCCCAAGCTCACAAAACACTTTGCCAATGAAAAATGAAAAACTGAGATGTGTGTGTATGTGTGTGTGTAGCTGATCCTCTCATCCCCAAGTCAAATGCATTACTTTAGAGGGGAGAAAAACGATTAAAAATAATTATTTTAAACACATTGGGAATCATGCACAAAAATACCGGCATACATTAATGCACGCATTGTTTTTTTTTTTTAAATCTGAAGTTCATTGATAGAATTGCAAAAATCTGAAAATGTGATGAACTAAAATGGACATATTAATTTATTGCTACTATATATGAGTGAGGAATGCCAGATCTCTGGGACTGTGGAAAGCTTGAAAGAAGGCCTGTGACACGTCATTCTGAATGTTGTCATTACTCAGGATGACATGAAGTGCTGATGAGGCAAGGTGTCATTTTGATGTCTCAGCAAGGCAGGTGGTGTGGCCATCATGGCACGAAAAGCGTCATCAAGGTAAAGTCAGACCAGCTTATACATCTCTTCTCTCCTCCCTCATAATTTATGTTCCCACAGCATGCTTTGTCACTACCATCTGGGTAAACATCTGGCTGCCCATAGTGACAGATGGTAGGACTAGAGGGGTATCTCAAAAATAGTGCCCAGTGGATCTCTGGGCTGTATTTCTAATTTTTCTGAGACATGTTTCTGTAATCTTGGTGCATATCCAAGTGACCAATACAATTAAAAGATCAGTATTGCCATTCCCAATCCTTACCTGAACAAGGTAGTCAATAAGGTACAACAGGAGCAGCGAACCAGGGACCATCCCAAATTTGTCTTTCAACTGATATTTGAGAGAAAATTACCCTGTCGTCCACATGTGAGGGTTCTAAGATGTTTATTTGCAAGTTTGGGTGGATGGTAGTTGGCTTTAGGACAACTCGCCACAGTCAACTTACTGCGGGACAACTTGCCATGGCCAACTCGCTGCGGGACAACTCACAACACTAATATCAAAGAAATGGTGGAATAGAATCATTAAAGAAAGGATGCAAAAAGAGGGAGTAAATGAGATGTGAATGTCAAAAATTAAACTAATATAATATTTTAAATATTTAAATTGAATTGTTGAATTGTCCTGCAGTGAGGTGGCCAGTAATGAGTGGGCCGTGGCAAGTTGGCCATGCTGCATGGGCCGCATCAAGTTGGCTTCATTGGGCTAGCCACGCTAAGTTGTCCCATTCTGATGGTAGTGTAGATCAGGGGTGTCAAACTTAATTTAATTGAGGGCCTCATCAGGGTTGTATTTGACCTTGGGGGGACCGGGGTGGGTGTGGCCAGGGTGGGTGTGGCCAGCTCAACATCACTCATGTTGAAGGCGCCTGTGGTGGCCCGAGTGCTCTGCCAGCAAAAATTATTTATTTATTTATTTATTTTATTTTATTTGTATACCGCCCTTCTCCAACAGGACTCAGGGCGGTGAACAGCCATGATAAAACATAACATATAAAATTTAAAAGCAATTTAAAAACATTAAATAATTTGGCTATCCAATTAAAACAACCTGGGTTAAAACCAATTACAAATTAAAATTGAAGGGATAGGATCAAGCCAGTCCGGCTAGGTGAAAAGATGTGTTTTCAGGGCCCGACGAAAAGTCCAGATGGGCTCCTGAGCTCCGTTTCCAGCTGCAACGGCCTCCTGCAACTTCTGCCAGCAAAAATGGAGCTCATGAGGGCTGCACGTGGCTTTTCTGAGCTCCATTTTCATTGGCAGAGGCACCACGGGGCAGTCCTTCACTGTTCCAGGGCAGCCCTGCAGGCCAGATCTCAGCACCCGCAGGCCAGATCCGGCCCACGGGCCTTGAGTTTGACACCCCTGGTCTAGCTCACTTAAGTAAGCAAACAATGAACTGATGAATAAATTGAACAACAGGGAAGCCAGCATGCATATATCCCTTCTAAAAGTGGTAATTTATTTAGTAAGATGCTCTTGGATATTATAGTGGACCCTTAAATATGAATTGTACATTCTCAATATCAGGAGAAGTAGACAGTAATTGATTGTTGTTGTCAACAATTTGTGCCAAAGATTCTCCCTCAAGATAGGGTCAAAGGCAGAACAACGAACACTGCACAGAGAAATAAATTCAGTTTAGAGGTATATTTTTTCTGCTAGCTGGAGCAGTATAAAACCTGGGGATAGAACAGAATACACTGGGCAAAAGCCAAGTTGTTTGCTCTTCAAAAGTATCCATCCAATCAACTAGTTGACATATACAGTATATACCATACCTGGCATGGAATTTGCTGGGTATATTCAGCAAGATAATAAGTCTACATGTCTATGGAGATTCTCCGTCATCCAGGTCATGGTTGTCCCAAAAGTACTTTTTCAAAAGGCAACTGGACTTTGTTTTTCCTTGAAGACATTTCACTTCTCATTTAAGAAGCTTCTTCATTTCTGGAGCCACCATTCCATGATGTCCTTAGTTACTTCGTTTATTTGCCTTATTCTACCTTAACCTTCTTTTATCTCATTCATCCTGTTAATTTTATTTTGGTGCTACTTTACTGTGGTTACTAACCAAAATAAAGTACCTTCTTTTTCTACTCCACAATTTCTCTTTCTTACTAGAAATATCTTGAGATGAATAAATCCAAATCCAAGCCCCTAAAGGAAGGAAGCACTGGGGTTGTAAAAAGTGACATGGGAAGATAAGTTTCAGTGTCAATGATCCAAACATGTAGCTTGTCTTCCTCAGATCTCCCTTTCCTATTCAGGATGACTGGGTATTTAAAAGCAGTGAAAAATATGCTAAATCATGTATTTTATGCAATTTCAGGTATAAATGATCTTTCCATTTTTTTAATCCTAGCATTTTCTGGCAAGTGCGGAATCTCCTGTTTTTCAGACTTGATCCATTGGTTGTAACAGAAATTGACTGACTGGGTTGTCATCCCAGCTTGACATCATGGCCTGAGAGAGAATGACTGGCCCAAAATCACCTAGCCAGCTTTCATGGCTGAGACTAGAATTCATGGTATCCTGGTTTTTAGTTTGCTGCCTTACCACTAGAACAAATTGGCTCTTTCAAATGTATGAGCCCAAATTGGTACCTAAGACCTCAACATTAATGATGATGTTATCCATCCAGTCTTGGATGAATTCTATGGGCCTCTCTACATCTTCCGATCTTGCACTATTTCTTCGAGTTCTATGCTCTGCCTGGTGTCAACTTTGATAGTGAAATTCTCAACATTAAGGTTCCATATATATATATATATATATATATATATATATATATATATATATATATATATATATATATATATATATATATATATATATATATATATATATATATATATATATATATATATGGGGCATCTTACAATTTTCCAGCATCAGGTTTTCAAAGCTGACTCATCTGTTAGAGGATTGATAATTCATACTGAATCTTGATATGATGCACTGTTCTAAGCTGTCCCTATGCAGGTTTGCTCTGAAGGAAATTCCATGGCTATACTTAAGATAGCACTTTAAGGGGCTTTCAACTTTCTCAAATAATATTGTACTGCTGTTCTAGCTGTAGTGTTATTATATCAGAATTTATATATTAACATAGCAAAAAGGAAAACTTAATTACAGTGCTAAGACCACATATTTTTTCATGTCTATCAGTACATATTAGCAGATTATGTCCAACAGTAAGCAACATTCTATAGATAAAATTGTAGGAGAATACAAAATGTTCAGTAAAAAAACAGAGACCATCCAACAATCGCTTTTGGCTTGTGGACAATATAATAAAACCTCAGGTTAACAGACATTACCCACAATGGCTTTAGCCTCCCATTTTCCCACTCAATTTTCATTTAGATTCCATCCCTCCATTAATTAAATTGATGGTTTATCTGTTAAATCAAAGTTTTATTCAAATGACACCATTTATGTCAATTACACAATTATGCAACCAATGCCAATTTACCCAAACAATTCAAAATTAGATTTAATGAAGTTTCCCTTCCCGGAAGGGTGTTACCTGCATCTATCTTTCCCCCCCAAGAACAAAGGCCCCTTAACAAACCAAGTCTTTGGTTTTCTCGGCTGGTGTACTTAATTATCTTTGAATTTTCTGCCCTTTCAATTTAATTCTGCAATCTGGCTTGTCATGCTACAGGAGGTTAAATACCAGTGATTCTCTGCTAGCAAGGAAAATATTGAAATCCATTGGAAAAAAGGATATGACTTTTTGAAATATTTGAACACTGTGTTTATACTGGCAAAAGGTAATACTAGAACTGAACCCAGCAGGAGAATAATTGAAGGTGTGATCTCTCTCTTCTTAATTTAATACATTTAAGGACAAGCCCAGCAAGTAGCTTATGGCATCCCTCGCTGAGTTTTGTAACACACAAATGGTAAGGTGAGAAAATCACAGATGTTTCAAGGACCACTGCAGAAAAGGAATGTTTGTTTAATGAAGCATTCAGTTTCTCATAGCACAAATCAGGGATGGCACCCAGGATGAAGAGCAGATGGCAGCCAGTGTGTTTGACAGCATGTTCAGACGTAAATCTAGGCAAACATGCTATTGTATTCTTAATCCAAAACTCATTGCTTAGAAGTAATAGTCAAAGGATGGAATACACTGTATCACATTTCCATGTAACAGCACTAGGGTTGGGATGTTAGGCTCTTCCAGCTGAGGTAATTTTATTGATAGAATACACTGCTAGAGAGCTGTTGCAGAGTTTGTGTGTTCAGTATCATCTAGTGCAGGGGTGTCAAACTCGATTTCATTGAGGGCCGCACCAGGGTTGTGTTTGACTTTGGAGGGCTGGGGTGGGTGTGGCCAGGGTAAGCAGGGCCAGCTCAATGTCACTCGTGGTTGGGGGCGCCTGTGGTGGCCCAAGCGCTCTGCCAGCGAAAATGGGCCCCCAAGCTCTGTTTTTGGCTGTGACGGCCTCTTGCAACACGCTGCCAGTGAAAATGGAGCTCTGTTTTCGCTGGCAGAAGCACTGCAGGCTGGTTCTTTGCTGTTACCAGGGTGGCCCCGCAGGCCAGATCTAAGCCCCCTGTGGGCCAGATCTGCCCCCCAGGCCTTGAGTTTGACACCCCTGATCTAGTGTAATTAATTTTATTACCTCAAGATGAATACCTCCAAATTCCCTTTCTGTTTTTTCTCAACAACAACCCTATGAGTAGGTCAGACTGAAAGATTATCTGGCCAAAGATCATCTAATAAATTCTATAGGATATACCAGGGGATAGTGAACAAACATTTTGGATGCCTCCTCTTTTTTGAAGCTGGTATAAAATTTACCCAAGTCCTGTGTAAAATAAAGATGAGTGGAAGTTTGAAGATAAAATCCAATGTTGTCATTCCAAACATGAATGACAAAGTTCTTGTAGGAGAAACTTTACTCAGTCTAATTGATTATGTACCATCAAGAAGGCATTGACTCTAAGTGACCATATAGATAGTCCATTTCCTGGATGAAATTTTATTCATTCTGGGGAGAAAAATGGGTTGAAAGGAAATGCATTAGGAAAAGATCAGAAGAGAGGAGTAATGTATGTTATGCCTAAATAATGTGAGATGGAGGAATAAATATTCATATTATTGCTATTCCAAAAGACCTTTCTCCTTATATAGTAACTGTTTGCTGGGATGGTATATGTATTTACTTGGAAATCCAATCAAGTAAGGAAATGGATATGTGATTGCAGTTTTTGTGTACTTTTTTGTGTGCAAAGCTTTCATTTCTGAAGAATATTGAAGAATAATTATAGCCATGTATGCAGAATGTTTGCAGAATGTCATTCTAACTCCTTGTATTGTAGTTTTTTGACATGATCTGATAAAGGAGTACATGCATTTAAAAGAGAAAATATCACAGTTGCGAATATGTACTTTCATGGAAATGATTTGTATGCATACGTGAACCAGGCTCAGTTTCCTTTTTATGAAGTAAAGTTTAAACACTGAAGAATATTATTTATTAATATTTATTTTATTGATTAGATTTTTTTATCCCACTTTTATTACTTTATAAATAACTCAAGGTAGTGAACATACATCATACTCTTTCCTCCGCCTCTTTTTCCTCACAATAACAACCCTCTGAGGTGGGCTAGGCTGACAAAGGGAGACTGGCCCAAAGTCACCCAGCAAGTTTTCAGGACTATGGTGGGATTCAAATTCAGTCTCCTGGCGGCAACCGCACCATCTTTTCACACCCAATAAAAAACGAACAACTATATTGCCTGTGTTCACATACTATGCTAATAAGCCACTCTTTCTTTGGAGTATAGCTTGTTCACTGTGTCATTAAATCACAAGTGACCGAGTTCCCAAGTTATATTATGCCATGGTCGACAACCAAAATTATGACACAAAACACATTAGGCTAGAACCAAGTAGACCACATAACTTGATTGTGAACTTAGCCAAGGTGAATTGTAAACCATGGTTTATGAATAAATATGTGAACCCAGCCAACTGGGACAGTTAGATGCTAAATAATGTCCGCTTGATCTGATGTGTGAACCCAATCACAGTATGAAAAGAGATTGGTGTGGTGGTGGATGGGAAATACTCTCTTCAGGAATCAAATGTGGTGTCATTAGAAAATACCAGTGTAAAAGGAAAAAGTACAGATGCATCCCTAATCATTATTTTTCAGAATGTATGCTGGGGAACTCTTGGGTTCTGCAAGAACTCCAAAAGAAGAGAATATTCATAGCTCAGGGTTAAAATGAAGGGTCCTTGGTTATTTTCTTGCAGATGTTTCAATACCCAACTAGGTAACCTCATCAATGCTAGTGAGTCTGAGATTTGCCCCAGTGGCGGGTTTCTACCGGTTCGCAGGGCTGTGGAGTCGGGAGATAAATGTTCCGACTCCGACTCCGACTCCTCAGTTTTTGTACTTCCGACTCTGACTCCGAGTACCCAAAATTTCCTCCGACTCCGACTCCGACTCCACAGCACTGTCAGGGCTATGGGGTCGGGAGATAAATGTTCCGATTCCGACTCTGACTCCTCAGTTTTTTGTACTTCCGATTCTGACTCTGACTCCGACTCCAGGTACCCAAAATTTCCTCCGACTCCGACTCCTCAACTCTGACTCCGACTCCGACTCCACAGCACTGCCGGTTCGCCCCAGTTCGGCGAACTGGTAGTGGCGGCAGGAGGCTCTACCCACCCGCCCGGACGTCATCACAGACGCTCTGTGCATGCACATGAACAGAAGCGCCATATGCGCATGCGCCTTCCCAGTTCTGAACCGGTAGCAAAGGTAAGTGGAACCCACTACTGGTTTGCTCCTTGTTTATAACAACCAAGCTCTGTAATAACCTGATGGGGCTCTGTAAAAGATGAAGGGCAGGCGGGGGGGGGGGGGGGGGAGATTCATTGGAACACAGCCAATTTTCTATTAGTTCTTTGCCTCTTTATTTGAGTTTTTAATTGATAGGTTCCACAACTAGAAGAAGCTTGAAAGCCCTTGTCCTAGATAAGGCTATGAGGTAGGTAAGAAACTGCTTTTAAAGAATGCTGCCGAATATCCACCCAGCTCTTCCCTCCTCCCTCCCCCCCAACCTTCTCCCCCAAATGTCTGGATAGGAGAACAAAGCTTTCATTTGAATGTTGCCACCCCAAAACTGTGGAGAACTCTAGAAAGGTACAGGAGAAATCCTAGAGGATTCAAACTTGTCCCACCTCAGCAAATTGCTTTCCGTAAAGAGAAAATGCAGGAGTTGTGTTTACAGATTTGTGAGGTGACTCCATTTACATTCCTTTATGAAAAGCCAGAAGGCCTGACTCTTACTCTCTTGTCAGTCTCTGAAAGCTATAATAAGAGATTGGCTGTGTGTGTGTTTGTGTGTGTTTTGGCTGGATGTGCTTCCTCTCATCAAAGGTAAATGGAAGAAGCAGGCAGTCAGGCTGATAACAGAGAAAAACATCCCATCCAGGTCTCAGTGATGCAGGCCAGACCTAACCATTACACACCTAAATAATGTGTGAAAGAATCATTCAATCATTCAGAAAACCACTTGTTTCCTGCTGAGATAATTCTCAGGCATTCGTGACAGGCAGTGGAAAAAATGTATATGTTACATGAACAAACTTTGTACTGCAGATCTCCCCCACGCACTCCTGTCCAAGTCTTGCTTCTGCTGCCAGGGTCATTTCAGCCTTTGAGAGAACCTGGTGGTCTCATCATATTACCAATTTTGCCTTCTATTCTAAAACAGTTTCTCAAATCTCTGACTGGTAAAAATTTCAAGCCCTTCTAAATTTTTTATTTACATGTATTTTTTTTTTATAAATAACTCAAAGCAACAAACACAGACAATACGCCTTCCTCCTCCTATTTTCCCCACAACAACAAACCTATGAGATGGGTTGGATTGATAGAGAGTGACTGGCTCAAAGTCATCCAGCCAGTGTTCATGCCTAAAGTGGGACTAGAACTCACTGTCTCCTGGTTTCTAGCCTGATGCCTTAACCACTAGGCCAGACTGGCTAATTCATAACTTTTGAAAATTACTGCACACAGAATGTGCACTACATGTATTTTGCCAATGTAGTTTTTAAAAAAGGCACAGCCACCTGGTTCCTATGCTTCAATGTTATCAGATTCTCAACTGTGGGCAAATTGCTACGGTATCAATGACCTTGTGGCAACGTCATTGATACCGTAGCAATTTTCGTTTCCCAATGGAATCAGCTATAGCATTACTCTAGAGCAGGAGTGTCAAACGGGGGTGTCACATGATGTATCATGGGTTTTTTCCCCTTCGCCAAACTGGGCGTGGGCGTGGCTAGCGCATTACACATCCAACCCGCAGGCCGCAAGTTTGACAGCCCTGAGCTAAAGCATCAAAGGCAATTACCATGGTGGCCTAATTGCTGTAGTTTTGTCACTAGAATCACACAGGGGACCATTGCACCAATGGAATCGGAATCGAATAGCATAGCATAGCATAGCATAGCATAGCATAGCATAGCATAGCATAGCATAGCATAGCTTATCTTAGCTTAGCATAGCATAGCATAGCATAGCATAGCATAGCATAGCATAGCATAGAATAGAATAGAATAGAATAGAATTCTTTATTGGCCAAGTGTGATTGGACACATAAGGATTTGTCTCCGGTGCACAAGCTCTCAGTGTACATACAACAACAAAGTGATAGGTCATATAGCATAGATCAGTGATGGCGCACCCCCTGCATGCGCCCTGCCTCCAGCGTATGCGCGACAGAGATCCGAAGACCAGCTGGCTGGCGGGAGGCACGCACGCATGCGCAGCAGAGCTGAACTGCCATCAGAGAGGACGCTGTGTGCCACCTCTGGCACGTGTGTCATAGGTTCGCTATCACAGGCATAGATCATAGTTACAATCATTAATCATAAGATACAAGTGATAAATCACTTTCTCACTTGTTAAATCCTCATTCCTGTAGTTTTAAGTGATGGTCTGACGTTAGATAAAATAGTGATAATTATTTATTGTATCCTAACACGAGTTATGTTCTCGGGACATGCTGCAATAAAACATCAGTAAAAATGATTCTAATTACAATGAACAATAAAGGAATAAAAGCAAAACCATAAAAAACATGCACTTTAAATGTCCACAAGAAGAAGGTCAATTTTGTATGAAAATTTAAATAATTTACTTCAGCAATTTAAATCCCAGCCCTTTGTAAGTATTAACGCATCTCTCTCCAACTTGATCTTTTTTCAACACTTTGGACTGCAGTTCCAAGAATTTCCATCTAATATGGCCAGCAATGGGAGGAAGTGCCACATAAAGCACTGGTGCTGGTAGGTATTTGACAGCTGCTGTTAAAAACAGAAGAATGTCTGAGGGTAATCTTGTGGTTTGAAGGAAAACGTTTGGGACACAACCAAAAATAAGGCTCTCTTAATTTTAAAATAAGTTATTATTAGATTTTTTTTATCCCCCCATTTTTATATATAACTCAAGGCACTATACCAGAGGTGGTATTCACCAGGTTCTGACCAGTTCTGGAGAACTGGTAGTGGAAATTATGAGTAGTTCAGAGAACCACCTCTGACTGGCCCCGTCACCATCAATTCTCTGCCTCCCGAGTGCCAGTTGATCGGGAGAGATGGAGATTTTACAGTATCCTTCCCCTGCCACGCCCACCAAGCCATGCCCACCAAGCCATGCCATGCCCACCAAGCCATGCCACGCCCACAGAACCGGTAGTAAAAAATTTTGAATCCTACCACTGCACTATACATACCTAATACTCCTTTTCTCATTCTGTTTTACCACAATAACCAAACGGAGGTGGGTCAGGCTGAGAGAGAATGACTAGCCCGAAGTCACATAGTCCACTTTCATTCCTAAGGGAGATCTAGAGCAGTGGTTCTCAACCTTCCTAATGCCGCGACCCTTTAATACAGTTCCTCATGTTGTGGTGACCCCCAACCAGGGGTGGGTTCTAATTTTTTTTACTACCGGTTCTGTGGGTGTGGCTTATTTTGTGGGCGTGGCTTGGAGGTCATGTGACTGAGTGGGCATGGCTAGCTGGTCATGTGACCGAGTGGCCATGGCTATATGTATAGGGACTACTCAGAGGGCTGAAAAAAGTCATTTCTGACAGGTCCTCGCACTTTTGACTGGTCCTCACACTTATGACCATCCTCACATTTATGCCTGTGCAGCATTCTTAACAACCATGTCACTCATTTCACAACTGCTTCTCTTCAACTTGGTATAAGATAGGGCAAAAATGTAAATTGTGAGGACAGTCATAAGTTCGAGGACTGGTCAAAAGTGCGAGGACCAGTCAAAAATAACCTTTTCAGCCCTCTGAGTAGTCCATATGCGTAAAAGGATACAGCAATAGAGAGGGATGAAGGAAGGGAAGGGAAATTAGAGTAGGAGTGAAGGTAAGAGAGGGAGGAAGAGAGGAGGAGAAGGAGAAAGAAAGAGGAAGTAGGAAGAAGAAGAAGGGGGGGAAGAGAAAGTAAGAAAGAAAGAAAAGACAGAGGTGGTAGGTTTGAGGAGAAAGATTGCTGTACAATAAAAAAGATGAAAGGGAAGAAAGCCAACCCCAAACAAATATTAAGATATTAAGATAAAG
The DNA here is from genome assembly GCA_022577455.1 of Arizona elegans. Taxonomy (NCBI): domain Eukaryota; kingdom Metazoa; phylum Chordata; class Lepidosauria; order Squamata; family Colubridae; genus Arizona; species Arizona elegans. The sequence goes on along the minus strand of JAKOOJ010000001.1, from coordinate 195,344,995 downwards.
AATGAATTGTTAAATTTTAAAGAATAAAAGAGAACAAATAGCAATAAATAGTAATAATTAGAAACACACATACAAACATACAACGTATTTTCTTTGAACAGAGTATTTGGCCGGTCCACAAATTTAAACAGTTGTAGGAGGTTAGCACCCACCCCTTTCCTAGAAGAATGAAATATTTTGGGAAATATTAAAAAGGCAGAATATTATATTTTCCTGTATGAGAAATGGAGAAGCATATTTTACAGACAAAGCAACTCCCACCTTCCTGCCCCCCACCCTTTGTTAATGGGCCAGAGGCAGAAACTCAATCCTTTGTCAAAGGACATTTGCAACACAATAGCAACAGAAACTAACCCAATGGGCCCCATCAAGCCATGTGATCCTGTCCACCATTAAACCATCTTTCCAAGCAGTCTCCATGTTTCCAGTGTCTTTTTCCCCACTTGGAGCAGAACCCAGAAGGATATTTCTTCCAACACAGTATTTAGTCATTTCAATTAAATTTACAATTTTTATATTTCCTTTTTACCATATTTATTCCTCATCTATTTTTTTAAAAAAACCAATATTACCCTTCATCCTCATCTCTAATCTTAATCAAATTCAATTTTTCCCTTCTATTCTATATTATACCCCTTCCCATTGTCATCTATTTTTATATCCATCCTCACATTGGTTAATTATATAATACAAATTCAACATTTTAATATAAATCAATTAGTTATATAACTACCTTTTTTGTATATTAATCAATATGAACATGAATATTCCAATTATTTCCATGCAATCCAATTTCTTACAAATCAATTAATTATATTTACCAATAATAATAAACCAAATAATTTCCCCCCATATTCCTCCAAACCACAACTTAACCATTTCTGCTTTCAACACAATATGGAATTAACAGTATCTCAATTATTACAATTCCCTAGTTAAATAGAGCTTTTTTTCTTCTGTGTTTTAAAATCTTGAATCTCCTCTTTTGCCCTAAATTTCCCATTGTTTGCAGTTTGCACCTACCTTTTTTGGTGAGGAAAAAGAAAAAGAAATCTCTCTGCCTCATTTTGTCACGTTGCAGCCAAGACCCTGCTTACTTTCAATTTTGCTTTTTGAGCATAGCTAGGGGGGAAATCTGCTCCAGGAATTTACCTCTTTGCATCTAGCTAGCAACAGAGCCCTCCGCAAAACAGTTGAGAGTAGGGCGGCTCTTTGAAACCCCGCAACAAGAATTTAAAGTTTTTTTCCCCTCTAGCCATCAGCTGGGACTCCGGAGCAGCAATAGATTGGGAGTGGGCGGGGTAAGCGAACGGCGACCGGGCGATCCAGCAGAGGCAGAGGGTGAGTGAAGGCATGGGGAAGGGGGTGAGAGAGGGCTTTGGCGACCCCCGTGAAATGGCCGTTCGACCCCCAAAGGGGTCGCGACCCCCAGGTTGAGAACCACTGATCTAGAGTCTCTTGGTTTCTAGTCTAGCACCTTCACCACTACACCAAACTGGCTCTTTTTAGTTGTACAACTAAATATATAAACTTCTCTTTTTGATATTTAAATTCATCTTCCATCCATACTTTGTGTGTAGTGCATGTATGGGTGAAGCATTTGGCTAGTTCTTTGATCCACGAAAAAATAAGATAGATTTTGCAGTATTCCATTTTCTTTTATTGTCCTACTTGCTCTAACATCTTGCCTTTATCCCTGCAACTTGATGGTTTATTCTCTCTCCTTTCTGGTCGCAATCAAGTACAACATGTACTTGTAGAGCTAGGTAGATAATCCCAGCTCCTCTAGATTTACTTTATCATAGCTTGCTGAATAGCTAATTTACTCTATTGAAATTCAGTCCAGTTTAAAAACTTCAAACATGGAATATGATAAACTAATCCTTTAGTCCAATTTAGTCCAATCCCATTAGGAGCTCTAGATTTTGGAATTTTTAAACCTCTACCTGTACCAATGGAGTTAAACCAGGGGTGAAATGCTCCCGGTTCGGACCGGATCACGCAATCCAATAGCGATGGCGGCAGGTGGTTCAGAGAATTGGTAGCAAAAATCCCTGCCCCAACCCCCCATGTCCAGCTGAGCTGCGTGATCATCAGAGGCTGTTTTTTTACTTTTAAAAGCATTTTTTCCTGCAACCTGTTCGGACCAAAAAATGCTTTTAAAAGTAAAAAAAAAAAAGCCTCTGATGATCGCGCGACTCAGCTGGGATCGTCAGAGGCTTTTAAAAGCATTTTTTTCTGCAACCTCTTAAGGTTGTAGAAAAAATGCTTTTAAAAGTAAAAAAAAAAAAAGTTGGCCATGCCCACCCAGTCACATTACCCCACCACCACCAAGCCACGCCCACAGAACCGGTAGTATCAGATTTTACATTTCACCACTGAGTTAAACACATACTCTTGCACAAGCAACTAACATCTGTATAAATAAAAGCCTGAGGGAGTGGAGGGCAGGATTAAACTACTCACACCATATGCAGTGGTCCTAGTCTAGATCCATTTATCCTAGAATTAAGGAAATTCTGAGGACCATAAACAGATGCATGAGAATCCACAGCTGAGGGATTGTATTCTGTGATTCTCCAGATACTGCAACTCTCACCTCCCTTAAATATTCATCATTTTGTCTGGATTGCTGGGAACAGCAAAACTTAAGGCTAACAAACCCCCTGCCTTAAAAAAAAAAGGGCGTACCTGATTTAAACATGTGTATACACAAAGTTGAGTGATCATGCGCCATCAAGTCAGCGTAAGTAGTTAACAACCCCATAGATAGGTTTTTTTTAGCAATGATTTGTCCCTAACCTGGTCCTGATTTTCATACTCAGTATTATCTACTTTACCACATCTACTAATCTTGCTCAATTATAGCTACATCCAAGAGTGCTGAAATATCTGTATGATTCAAGAGTAGAAGCAAGTTCTTGTTCTGGGTTACTTCTGAGCATTTAACTATGGCCTGAATAAAGTCCTGGAACTGAATTGTTTTACAGCTCTGCCATATTATACCTCTGAAAATCCTAATCTAATACAGGTAGTCCTCAATTTACAACAGTTCATTTAGTGACCATTCAAAGTTACAGCAGTACTGAAAAAAGTGACTTATGATCGCTTTCCATACTTACAACTATTGCAGTATTCCCATGGTCATGTGATCAAAATTTGGATGTGTGACATCTGACTCATATTTATGACCGTTGCAGTGTCCCGGGTTCATGTGATCCGTTTTTGCGACCTTCTGACAAGCAAAAGCAAAGGGGAGGCCAGATTCACTTAACAACCGTGTTACTAACTCAGCAACTGCAATGATTCACTTAACAACTGTGGCAAGAAAGGTCGTAAAATGGGGCAAAATTCACTTAACAAATGTTTCAATTAGCAACAGAAATTTTGGGCTCAGTTGTGGCTGTAAGTAAGACTACTTGTAGTTATTCCAATTAAAAACAAAGCAAAGTATAGGTCTACCTGTAGGAACAGCTTACTATTCTTCTACAAATATTCTTCAGGTCTCCAAAAAGTGATTTAAACAATTGGTATATGAATACTGAAGCCATTTAAAAGGTAGTGCTCTCTTTTAACCTTAAAATGTGTGTGTATGTGTGTGTGTGTGTAAGTATTTATATTTCTGTTCTGCATTTTAGATCATTTCCATACACTGCATTTTCCTTTTATATTTTATGCGAACAGATGAAAAGAAAAGGTATGCTCTCAGTTGAAAAAGAGACAAGTGCTTCAAAATAGTTCCAGGCAAAGAAACTACATTTTTTCACCTACCAGCTGTCATTTAATTATATGAAAGAAAGCTCCCGTTTAAATATTTCAAAGGAGAATATAATTTCCTATATTTCCAAAGCAGAACCCTTTGTGGAAGAGCAAATTTAGCTTTCCAAAAATTCTTTTTAAAGACAAGCATTTCCCTATAGAAAAAAAAATGTCCATTCAAGAGAATGGACACCACAGATTATGTGTTTGGCCCTCTCTGTGTGGGGGTTTAAAATGAATTGGGGAAGAAAGGGAATACTATCTGGCATAGAGTAATCCTACTTGGTTTGGAATTCACTCTTTGTTTTGTGATCTCTAATACCCTTGAATTCTTGCCTTAAGCATTTATGGATAGTCCCAGATAACTAATCTTCAAAAACTCAGCCGTTTCAAATAATGATGAAGATACTTTTCTATGTTTTCTCTCACATTCCTCTACTTTTCTTTTGCCAAGGTTTTCTTCTTTGATTACACTCTCTTTTCTTCTTCTGATTTCTACTCTATGATGCAGGCAAAAACAAATACAAGGTTTTGTTTAGTAACAAGATTACCACCATGTATGGTACACCAAAGTATAGGTTGAGGTTTCTTGAGTTCATGAAGTGTTTATCTTGCAGTGCTTAAATTGATGCCATTCATTATACCACAACTGTATTCTTCCAAAGTTCAGAGAAACTATGAGGCCTAGAAAGAACCTCAAGTACATTGACTTCCAACCCATTTCCATCATCAACAAACAAACACAATCAAACAAAGCCTACAAGTTTCTCTTGATGCTTCTCCCTGGAGCCACAGGACCAAAAAAGAAAACAAAGTAAGGCAGATGGCCAATATAGAATGGCAGATCTACAATATATCCAGAATCATCCTCATTAGAGCTATTAAGTCAGTATTGAATGATATATAACAGAATAACAGAGTTGGAATACCATTTCAGACAAATAGTTATCCAATCTGTTTTTAAAAACCTCCAGTGAATACCCACAACTTCTGGATACAAGTCATTCCAATGATTAATTATTCTATTTATCAGGAAATTTCTCCTTAGTTCTAGGTTGTTCTCTCCTTGATTAATTTCTATCCATTGCTTCTTGTCCTGCCTTTGGGTGCTTTGGAGAATAGGCTGACCTCCTTTTTGTGGCAACCCCTGAGATATTGGAACACTGCTATCATATCACCCATAGTTTTTTTCATTAAACTAGACATATACAATTCCTGCAACCGGTCTTTATATGTCTTAGCCACCAGTCCTCTAATCATCTGTGTTGCTCTTTTCTGCACTCTTTCTAGAGCAGGGGTGTCAAACTAGCGGCACGTGACGTATTGGGACTTTTTTCCCCTTGCGTGCATGACACATCTGGCCCACGGGCCGTGAGTTTTACAGCCCTGTTCTAGAGTCTCATCTTTTTTATATTGTGCCGACCAAAACTGGATGCAATATTCCAAGTTTGGTTTTACCAAGGCATCGTAAAGTACTATTAACACTTCATATGATCTTGATTCTATCCTTGTGTTAACGCAGACTAGGACTGCATTGGCTTTTTTGGTAGCGGTAGCACACTGCTGGCTCATATTTAAGTGCTTGTGCACTAGGACTCCAAGATTCCTATTTATTTATATAGATTTAATGGAGCTTAACAAAAATGAGTATGCTTGATTTTATAATATTGAAGTAAATGGTTTATATAGGAGAGTTTAGCAACAATACCTTGAGCTTGATAGTTATTCTAAAAACAACTGCAATATGAGACCTGATAAATATTTCCTGATAAATTGGTGAAGTGGGATCCAATTTCACAGCCCAGGCAGTGATGGTAACATCATGGAAGCCCTTTTAACTGCTGTCTAACATGGGCTAGCCCTGTCTTCTGATGCGAGATCTAAATGTGTTGTAATTTTAGAAAATTTCTTCACAATCACCATTGGAGGATTCAGTGAATGGGACTCATATACAGCCCATTGGAAACTATCATAATACAGTGTATCCTTTACACATATTTGATTCTGTTTATTGGGCTACATGCAGATACCGTACTTCCCCGAAAATAAGACCCAGTTTTATATTTTAAGAGTCATTAGGTCTTATTTTCAGGGGAAGTCTATTCCACTGTCTCACCTCATGGTGACACTGACAACCCCACCCAGCAGGAGCCCGTGTGGCTGCTGCCGGCTAACTTCTTCTGCGGCCCTTGCCACCGCTTGCATGTGGTGCCCCCCAGCCTCCATTTCGATGTCAGAGCCCTTCAGGAAAAGCCTCTGCAGCCGAGAAACGAGCTCCGGATTGATGCACGCAATGCCCCCGGCCTCTGTTTCACCATCAGAGGCCTTTTGCTGTCAATCCCAAACTTGTTTCTCGGCTGCAGAGGCCTTTCCTGAAAGCCTCTGATGGCGAAATGGAGGCCGGGGGAGATGCGTGCAAATGGCAGCAGAAGAAGTGGGAAGGCAAGGTGAGGCAGGTGTCAGGGCATGTGAGGCCTGGCTGCAACTGACCTAAGTTAAGCTGGCATGGGGCATGTGGAACAGCTCCACAGACCCCTATCCCCGCCCCAGCTTGATTTTTACCCATGTGCCTCCCTCTCCTCATGCAACCAGATGCAACAGAGCGGGCAAGATCTTAACTAGGGCTTATTTAGGGGGGAGGCCTTATATTGGGTGTAAAAATCAAGCTAGGTCTTATTTTCAGAGTAGGTCTTATTTTTGGGGAAACAGGGTATCTATTTGGCATCTATTATCTGATTGTCTGTCTTTCAGATCTTCCAGTCTGCACACACACTCTGATCAGAGTTTTGAAAACTTTAAGTACAAATAAGCTGGGAAAGGGCTCAAAGGAGCCTTGATAGTACAGTGGTCTATGCACCCTGTTATTAACACAGCTGCCTGAAATTTACTGCTGGTTCGAATCTCTCCAAGGCTCAAGGTTGACTCAGCCTTCCATCCTTTCTAAGGTAAGTGAAATGAGGACCCAGTTTGTGGGGACAATAAGCTGACTTTGTATAAAAATATACAAAAGTATGAAGGCTATTGCTTAACGCATTGTAAGCCACCCTGAGTCTCCGGAAAAGGGCGGCATATAAATCAAATTTAAAAAAAAATAATAATAGTTTCATCTTTGAGTATGAAAGCCAGCTAAATTGACTGGGCCAATTTCTGAGCCCAACCCACCTCCCAAGGTTGTTGTTGTGAGAAAAAGTATTATTTGCCACCTTGAGTTACACATAAAATAGATGGGATAAAACAACAACAATAATGCATCTCAGGTGGGATTACAGTTTCTATTTTACAGAAGAGATGTGATATTAATGAATCACAAAAGGCCCTCATCAAGAAAGACAATATACTAAATTGAAGGTGGGTGGGAGTATTTCAATTATTATAAAGCTCCAATTCCAACATAATCTTTGTCAAAAAGTTGTGATGTTCATTGTATATAAAATAAGGTTTTTGATTTAAGATATGGAGGAACAGTGGGTTGCTTCAAAAAGACACAAGGGCATCAGGATGCTAAATATAGGAAACAACCACTGTTGACACCTAGGATCTAGTTTGTTTGTTTGCCATTATTTACTGAATTTTGAGCCATTCAGGTCGCATTTGTAAGGCCAAAAGGAAAGAAAGTTGAGTGTAAAAAAGTCATAACTGGTATTGATGAAATTGAAGTGCCAACTATATAAAAAATTGGTCGCAGTAGGAAACAGAGCTCTTGACAATGATGTCCTTTGATATATTAATAGCTGAAAATGCTTTTCATTTCATATCAGCAGTTTGGCAATGAGAAAATAACAATTACAAAGTTGGCTTTTTCTTTTGATTTTGATGGGAAAGGAATACACAGGCTGAAATGTCAGTGACAAATGTTTATACTGCTCAGAATATGTTCCAGTGCTTTGAACCCCTAAGGAAACAACCTATTTTTTCTTCTGCAATAAATGTGGCTTCATCTCGGTTTATGCAACAAGTAGCCAGGGGCTGGGAAAGGCATGCCCAGTGCGTATTGCAAGTCATCAAGTATTAAGGCATTAACTCCTCAGCTAACTCATGATCATATATTAAGTGTGGCTCTGCTTTTTGTGAACAAGTTGCATTAGGCACTGAAACATCATATCCCGTAATTCTTAACTGGTTGGTACAATACTAATTCTTTTGATTCCTCCCCCCTTTTTTTTTCCTTTGGCATTCGATCTAACAATTCATAATATGTCATGAAGTTTCACATTTCTATTATAATAGCACTCCGATTCTAGACTTGCCAGATGCCCTTAAAACGCACAGCAATATTTCCATACTATGCATGTAAATGTGAGAAGATGTGCTTTCTCAGTGGCATGGAAATGTACAGACTCTTGGCACCCTGATAGGCTGTGAACGTGCTGTATGGGCAAATTCAGGAGCAAAGCCATTTCTGTAATATTTGGTGTCAGGCTTTTAACAAGCGCGGGCTGAGATACTTGCTCCAATCTCTTTCCTTGTAACGGAAAAGTAGAACACAAATTATCTTCTAATATAAAATGAAGTAAAGACAGAGGGTATATACAACAGTCGACTTACAACAGTTCATTTAGGGATCGTTCGAAGTTACAACATCACTGCAAAAAGAGACTTATGACCATTTTTCACACTTACAACCACTGCAGCATCTTCATAGTCACATGACCAAAATTTGGATGCTTGGCAACAGGTTCATATTTATGATAGTTGCAGTGTCCCCAGATCACCTTTTGCGACCTTCTGACAAGCAAAGCCAATGGGGAAGCCAGATTCACTTAACAACCAGGTTATTAACTTAACAACTGCAATGATTCACTTAACAACTGTGGGAAGAAAAAGTTGTAAAATGGGGCAACACTCGCTTAACAAATGCCTTTCTTAGCAACATAAAGTTTGGGCTCAATTGTGGTCGTAAGTCGAGGACTAGCTGTACTGGCCTTTGAGAGCTAGATGAGGAATTGATTTACTGGAACAGGCAAAGCTATCCAAGTATTTGTACTAAGAAAAAATTCTTGACAGTTCTTTGAGAACAGAACTAGGTAGATCAAAGGATTGGCTTTGACCTCCAAAGCCTTAAATCACCTTAGCTTGGGCCTATCTCAAGGACTCCTCGCTAGTCAGATATTCTGGGAGCCCTGACCCCATCCCCCACATAATGCCTCCACCTCTCCACAGAGGTCAGCAGATGTTGTTGTCTCTCATTTCTGGAGCTCCTTCGTGAGTTCACAGGCCAGGTGCTTTATCTGGTCAATTTTAGAGCATAGGCAAAGGATGGTTTGCATCATTATTTACAGCATTTGATGCGAATGCTGTATCTGACAAAACGGGTTTCCAGATAGAAACCCTCAAATGCTACCAAGCAAAACATGCTATGCCACTATTCTGCCCTTAGTGAATTTTATACAGAAAGAGGGGGAGGGCGGCAAGTAGAGAGAAATGTAGAAGGGCACATTTATACCCCAATGAAATAGAGTGAATGGGAGAGTCCTAATAATTGCACGATGAAAGCATATAACAACACTGGTCTGCTCCGTTTATCCAATTTATTTTCAAGCCTACTGTGGATTTTATGGGTTTTTTTTTTAAACCAGAATTTGAGAAATAACACTTAAATGTTGTGAGACAGTGTCTAATTTTAAATAAGGGCTGGAAAATTAGAATTGACCTTAATATTTAAAGGTGTATTTTGATATCTCGCCTGTTCTCATTTTACAATATCTGGGTTGTTGTTGCTGCTATTGTTGTTTATCTGATCCTCGAGTTTGATCCTCTGTGAAATGCCTTTTTCTGATATATTTAGGACGAGGCAAAAGCTAACCAAAGCAAAACATTTTATTCCTGCGTGGAAAATATAAGCACAGTTCCTCCCATAGAAAACAAATTCTTTACTTTGGCTGCATTGACTGTAATCTGCATTCAGCTCAGTTGCAAAGTATGATACACGATCAAATATACGCTTTGCTTTGTCTCCTCTGGAGACTGAGCTTTTTCCAGAGCTTGAAGGTTCGGTACAGGATAACATCTCTCTACCAGCTATCAGCATTTCCAGAATTGGGATTATTTCCTAAGAAAGTGAAACAAGTCCTGTGCAAAATAAATGGATAGCTTTCCAAAATGTGATTTAGCAGCCAAGAGCAGCTTTGGCAATTCTCCAATTACACGAACCTGTATCTTTAGAATTTTCAGCACAGTCAGATTAGTTAGAGTATTCTGTAAATTGAATCCACCCAGTTACAATTGCAGCAGTCATAGCTGCTATCTGGATCTGAAATTAAGATTTCTGGAATTCAGAGTTTTATCTCCTAGTACCCTGGGAGTGATTATCCACCATAAACATTTTTAAAATAAAGCAGGGTCTTTTTCCGCACTGGAAGCTAACTATGCAGTAGCACTACCAACCTGTAAAGGATGTCATTCTGTAGCACAATCCAGAGGATGGATGACCTGGTTCTTCAGAAGAGTATCAGAAACCTTACTGACCCAAATGGATTCAAGCAGCCATCTCTAATATAACGGGTGCTAGGTAACATGGTCAGCAAACAGAAATGCCACTCAAATAATTCCATAGATTGAATTTAAATATTATCATACATCTCCAAAATGGAAAGTTAGAGAAAGCTTACATGGGGGTAATGAACCTGAATAATCTAAGATGTTGATTGAACTATAATTTTAGCATCATTGGCCAGCCCTGGTCAGAACCTCTGAGAACTTTGGTCCAGAACTTTTCCCAGTTTCTGGGAAGCCAGAGGCCCCCATATTGCTGTCTTCACATGTGCTGCCATATACTGGAAGTTCTTATTACACAGTTGTGTAAATTGTTGTGACATTTCGCCCTTGTGCTCAGGTTTCCCCATACTGCCACTTTTCTGATGGGTTAGGATTGCATTTCCCAGAATTTTCAATAAAAGCGCTGGCTAGTTGTAATGATACATTTACTGGAAAAGGGGTTATATGTTTGTTTCACCTACCAAGAGAGTACTTTTTCAAATGGAGAAAGTAGGAAAACATATATCTGCAAAGCTCTTTGAAAATGAAAGTACTAATTATTACAGCACGTAAAGGATCACTTCTAAGAATTTGCTGGATAGAATATAATTAACATTTGAAGGGATTCATTAAGAGTCAAAATGAAGCTCTTGTATAACGAGCTCCAACAAGCATAGCACACAACTCTCAACAGATTATTCTTCAAAAGGGTTCAAGGCTGTCATAACCAAATTACTATTTAAAGGGTCCTTTTCATTATCTTTCCATTTAAGTACCACTGTTTTAAATTAATGCCTCTTCCCTCCCCGCTTCTCTCCATATATGCTGTTTTCTGGGGACTATACATTGTTAGTCCATTTCTAATAATTGCAGTGTTAATTATTTTGCAGTTATCATGTTTGCTAAGTGTGGGAGAGAATTATTAGCTCAGTGGTAGAAAAATCAGATTCATCATTTCACTGATATAGTTGCTGCTAGGGGTGGGAGAGGCAAAAAAATAAAACAAAACAAAAAGGTTGCAGTTGAAATTATATAGCTGGATCAGACAGTACAATCACAATGGAGGCTCCAATGCTGAAAACATCTACTCACTTCACACCCAGTAAGGAAAAGCCAGGTCTACCTGAAGCCTAGACCCATCAACAATGTCTGTGTCTGTCTGTCTGTCTGTTTCCATCCATCCATCCATCCATCCATCCATCCATCCATCTATCCATCTATCTATCTATCTATCTATCTATCTATCTATCTATCTATGTATCCATCTATCTATCTAATCAAAGGAGTGGCCAAGAGTCAACGCTGACTTGAAGACACCAATATTAGTGCCTTCAGGTCAATGTTGTCTTTTGGCCACTGCCTTGAGTAGTTCCTGCAATTTTCCTAGCAAGGTTTTTCAAAGTAGTTTGCTCTTGCCTGCTTTCTAGGGCTGAGAGAAATTGGCTGGCCCAAGGTCACCGGCTGGTTTTGTGCCTAGGGCAGGACTAAAACTCAAGATCTCCTTTATTTCTAGCCTGTGGCCTTAACCACTACACCAAACTGGCTTTTTTTCCTCAGGCTAAACCTGTCTACACGTAATTTCTTTTTCCATCTGTCACATTCTAAATCTCCATGACAAGACTGAAATATGGCATAAATAATATGAGCAAATTGAGATCTTTCTGAAGTAACAGCACAATGTATGTAGACACGTGATAGCAATTGCAAATACCGTATTTTTCGGAGTATAAGATGCACCTTTTCCACCCCTAAAAAGGGGTGAAAATTTAGGTACATCTTATATACTGAATGTAGCCCCGCCCACCCACTGGCCCCCACCTTTTGGCCTCTGCCTCCCAGCAGTTTACCTCCTTGCAGCAAGCAGCAAGAGCTCTTTTCAGCCTCAGCACAGTCTAATTAGCACAGGTTGATTGTCCATTGGCCTCCCGACTCTCAGCTGTTTTGCGCAGGGCTCTGCTGCTTGCTGCAAGGAGGTAAATTGCTGGGAGCAGATTATTCTTTTTTTGTGCTAATCAAGCTATGCTGAAAACGAAAATGAAAGTAAAGTAGGTTATTTGCTGTTTGCTACAACAAGGAAAAATTGCTGGGAGGCAGAGGCAGACTTCTTTTTCTTGTTTTCCTCACCAAAAAAGGTAGGTGCGTCTTATAGTCTGGAGCATCTTATACTCCGAAAAATACGGTACCTCTCAAGGGAAATCTAACCTAAGCAACTAGGCCACCAAACCCATGAATGGCAGCAGTGAAACAAAAAGATTATTGCAGCACAGATCAGTGTTTCCTCAATAGGGAAAAAAAATCCTGTTAGCTATCAAAATCTGTATTTAATTAGATAAAAGACCTTAAAATATTTGAAGTGGAAAGTACATTATTTCATGTACTTCTTAGGATACTAATGAAACTTTGTTTTCAGAGTAACAAAACATTAAACTGATATGACAAAGGTTATGGGGGGGAAACAGATGTTTTATGGATATTTCTGAGCATTCTTCACATTTTAAAAAAATCTATAGATGACAGCATTATCTATATCAGTGTCATGAAAGGCCAACCTGTGTCTGATATTTACATTTCTTTTCTTGACAAGGGAGGAAAAGACTGAAATGCCAAAGGGTTGCTACCATTTATAAGACTAAAATATTTAATATTTGAAGTAGGATTAAAATATTGTAATAAGATTAAAGTGTTACACAGCTGTGTACACTTGAAAATTAGGATGCTGAACCTGTTGGACTCAGGGTCTCTTAGAAAGAACTTTTGAAGTTGATCTTGCTGCTACTGTTGCTGCTATCCCCATCCAATAAATCAGATTCAGATATTCAGATTCAGATTTTTACATATAGTTCTAAAATTCTGAATTGGCCCTAGGAATAAATAGAGCAGCATCCATCTTGGGCTATGGGTATAAATGCATTAACCTTAATCGCACTTGCCTCACTCCACAAATCTACTTGCATTCAAACACACTTTCATTTTATTTTCTTCCCAAAAGATCTTTTGGTACCGTTCTGCTTTATAACCTGGCAGACAGTGTGGGAAATCAGGTGAATCAGCCAAGGATGGAGATATTTAAGTTATAGCCTGGGGTGTAGCCCTGCCTTGTACATACCTGCTATTCACTATTCATAAGACCAAAATTATGCTACAGCCTGCCTTTAGCACAATGTACTTTCTGCTGACTTTTAAGTGGTATCTCTACATTCAAGTAAAGAAAGTCTCATTAATAAAAAAAAATGTCCATTTTTGAATCAAGATTATGGCCACTTCCCTCAACTGGGACATTCTTCAGATTTATGAATTTCATCTCCCAGAGATTGGACAACCATTTGTCTGAAATGGTATAGGGTTTCCTGCTTGAATAAGGGTTGGACTAGAAAAACCTGCTGTCTCTTCCAGATCTGTTATTCTGTTATTCCTTATTCTTCAGAAAGCATTGCCATGGATGAATTCCATGAACTAAAACAGGGGTAAAATCCAGCAGGTTCTGACAGGTTCTGGAGAATCGGTAGCGGAAAGTTTGAGTAGTTCAGAGAACCGGCAAATACCACCTCTGGCTGGCCCCAGATGGGGGGCAGAATGGGGATTTTGCAGTATCCTTACCCTGGAGTGGGGTGGGAATGGAGATGTTGCAGTATCTTTCTCTGGAGTGGGGTGGGAATGGAGATTTTGCAGTATCCTTCCCCTGCCACGCCCACCAAGCCACACCACGCCCACCAAGCCCCACTCATAGAACCGGTAGTAAAAAAAATTGGATTTCACCACTGAAGTACAGAAAATATAAAAGCCTCTCTTGAAGGGGAAAATGTTGAAAGATCAGCATTTTGAATGATGTAGAAAACAACAACAATGGAACAGGAATCCAGATGGGAGTTCACTGAAATTAAAGGAATTCTTCCTGGAAGTGAACTCTTCCCATGAAAAGTTGGAAGTGTTTCATTGGTCACTAAATCATTAAGCTTAATGTAACTGAAGTGTGGGAATCTTATCTGAATTATACCATTATATGTTTATGTTGCTGCACGCTGAACACACTAAAACATATCAATATGTTTTTTGATGCTTTTCAACCTCCGCAGAGGCAATCTAGCTATAGGAGGTACAGTATGTCAGTCAGTTGGACAATTTTATGGAAAAGTATTTATCTTGTCCACAGAGCTGAATATTTTCAGCTCTTTGACATTGAATGTAACCAGAGCTTTGTATGGGGAAGTCTGAGTGGATGAATAACTTTCACACTATAAACAAAGTAACCCAACATATGAAATGCAAGTAACTGACACTTTAGCTTCATAACTAATTGTGCAAATTTTAGGTGCAATAACTATTATACAACCAAATATTTTCTGTAATTGGGAAACTATCTTTCATATTGTCTATGGAGATTCTCAGTCATCCAGGTCATGGTTGTGCCAAAGGTGCTTTTTGAAAAGGTAACTGGACTTTCTTTGTTTTCCTTGAAACGTTTCACTTCTCATCCAAGAGGTTTCTTCACTTCTGTCTTTCATATTGCTGTGTAGGAATTTCAATCAATCAATCAATCAGAATAAAGCTGGAAGGGACCTTGGAGGTCTTCTAGTCCAATCCCCTGCTCCAGGAGGAGACCCTATACCATTTCAGACAAATGGCTGTCCAGTCTCTTCTTAAAAACCTCCAGTGATGGAGCACCTTCAATTTCTGAAGGCAAGCTGCTCCACTAGTTAATTATCCTCACTGTCAGGAAGTTTCTCTTTAATTCCAAGTTGCTTCTATCCTTGAGTTAGTTTCCAAACTAATCAAAACCTTCAGGACATCAATAAATAGAAGCCATGTTTGAGTACAATTGTCCATAGATGATCTGTATTAATCAATTCTGCAAACGATTGAATATTTGGAGCCATATCTTTGCTTTTCTGATGCTGAACAATAAGTCTTTTGATTCCATTTACTTTGCCCACAACTCAAAATGTTAAATCTCAAAGTTGAGGTAATGCATGTATTTGCTTTTTACTAAATTGGAATAATGAATTTAAATAAAACATTAATTTCACTGCAGCTCCAACAAGAGAAATACAATGAGCTTATTTCTAAAACATTATTTCTTGTTGAAAATGATATAATCTAAAAATATATTTAAATTCGGGGGCTTTTTAAACATTTCTTTTTTTATCAGTTAAGTAAAGCTTGCCGGAGATTCATCATGAATCCTTTGATTTTGCCAATGAAATACTATGAAGCTTATATAATGGTTACTTTAAAAGCTGGCAAGGACCTCTGAATTGTGGTTTATTGCTTTGTCATCCAAATGTTTTGTTAAATACTGATGCCAAGTTATTATTTTGGCATTATAAAGCGTACTATTCCAGTAATGTGGGTAGTCCTCAGATTACAACAGCAATTGGGAGCAGAATAGCTATCGCTACATCATACAGCACAATGTCACATGAACACATCACTTACTAATGGCAGTTCTAACAGTGCCAGTTGGTGTTGTTAAACAAGGACCATGCAGGTGGTTAAGTGAGGACTTCACATGACTGTGACTTCCAACATCCTGATAGCTTCCTCACTGATTTTCTTGTAGGAAGCCAGTAGGGATCATCAGACATCACAAGTATGTGACCTCAGGGTGGCCACAAGGGCTGGATCTGTGAGGGAGGGTTGTAAGTCCCCCTCAATTCAGCTCCATCACAAATTTGAACCAAGATTGTAATCTGAGGACCACTTGTGAAACCAACATAATTTGATTTTATGAAAGGACATCACACCTGTGATATCATTGGATTGTGGGTGGATATTGCTGGTTTCTTTACAGTCAATTGTAGATCCTAAAATATGTAAGCTAACCCTATTTCAATAGATTAACTATCAATTCTAAATGATCTGCAAACTCTAGTATGATAGTCAAAGAGCACAGTGAAAAATGGGACTAAAATTAAATACAGAACCAAAGTAATGTAAAGCTATTCTCCAAAACACTTGATGGCAGGACAAGAAGCAATGGATGGAAACTAATCAAGAAGAGAAGCAACTTAGAACTAAGAAGAAATTTCCTGACAATGAGAACAATTAACCAGTGGAACAACTTGCCTCCAGAAGTTGTGAATTCTCCAACACTGGAAGTTTTTAAGAAGAGATTGGACAACCATTTGTCTGAAATGGTATAGGGTTTCCTGCCTAAGCAGGGGGTTGGACTAGAAGACCTCCAAGGTACCTTCCAACTCTGTTATTCTATTCTGTTCTGTTCTGTTCTGTTCTGTTCAACAAGCCCCGCAACCAATCTTTCATTTGGGTCAAAGTAGTGTCAACAACATAGCCTAGTTTGATGTTTCTTCCTCAAATTTTAAAACCATTTTCCTCCTCTTCTAATACAGATTCCCTAAATATATATTCTGTATGTAGGTTGAACAGGTACATGAACAGTATGCAGCCTAGTCTCACTCCTAGAGAAGACAACCCCTTTATATTATGGATTTCAAAATGGTTACCAAGAGTAGTCTGCCCTACAAGAATAAATCAATAATGGATCAAATAAAAACTGACTGTTGCCTTGGGGCATTAATCAGCAGGGAAACACTGACATACTTCAGTCATGTGATGTGAGCTAATGTTGGACTAGGAAAAAAATGCTTGGCAAGAATGAAAAAAGTAGGGAGAGAAAGCAACAGGTAAAATGGATGGATGGAATCCCTGGAATGTCATTCGAATAGTTAGTCATTACTGCCAAAGACGCATCCAGATGATAGGTCTTTTACCTATAGAAACACCGTCCAACTCAATGTTACCTAGGAAAGCAACTATAGAGCAGTTAGAATAATGTGATTCTGAGTATTGCATTGTCTAATAGATCAAATTATGGAATGCAAAGAGCAAGAGCAAGATTTTGAAGGAAGATTCAGGCATATGGCCTATATATTTTGATATATTGTCATTCTCAAGCATACCTAATGCACAAATTCACAAGTTGTGTTAAACTTCTAACTTTAACCATTGTTTGTTAACCAAACAACGAGTGATCTAGTTCAGTCATTGCTCTAAATCACGGGTGTCAAACTCATGACATCACGTTGCCGTCATGTGATTATTGCGATATTTTTTCCCTTTGCGGAGCTGGGATGGGCGTGGCCTGTGCATCATGCATCTGGCCCGTGGGTCACCAATTTGACATCCCTACTCTAAATCATAATTTTTGATTTACAGGGCACCATGGCTACACTCAAACCATGCCAAGAAACAACCACATCTTAGTGAGATGAATACATTCAACCAGCATATCTCATGTCCACTTTTAGTAAGCTCACCATCCATTATGAAGAACCTTTTTCTTGTCAAAAGTCCTTTCTGAATAGCAATGTTTCCACTCTCCAATTCTGCCAAAGCATTTTGAATTTGGCTGTGTGATCATCCTTGTTTCTGCTGAACTCCAAATGCTGAGAAAAACCAAAAGTACACATATAGACTGGGTGAAACCAGGCTTAATAGCAGTAACTGTGAGAGTTACTTGGAGTCTTAGTGGACAATCAATTAAATATGAGACAACAGTGTGTGGCGGCAGCCAAAAAAGTCAACGCAATTCTAAATTGCATTAACAGAGGGCTCCAATCAAGATCAAATGAGGTACTAATACCACTCTATAAAGCCTTAGTAAGACCATACCTAGAATACTGCATCCAGTTTTGATTACCACACTATAAAAAGATGTTGAGACTTAGAAAGAATGCAAGATGTTTAGGGGACTGGAGACTAAAACATATGAAGAACGGTTACAGGAACTGGTCATGGCTACTCTAGTGAAGAGAAGGACCAGGGGAGACATGATAACAGTGTTCCAAATTTGAGGGGCTTCCACATTTGAGAAGAGGGGGTCAAGCTATTTTCCAAAGCATCTGAAGGCCAGACAAGGAATAATGGATGGAAACTGAACAAGGAGAAATTCAACCTGGAAATAAGGAAAAATTTTCTGACAATGAGAGCAATCAACCAATGGAACAGCTTGCCTTCAGAAGTTGTGGGAGCTTCATCACTGGAAGCTTTCAAGACGAGACTGAACTGCCATCTGTCAGAAATGGTGTAGTGTCTCCCGCTTGGGCGGGGGATTGGACTAGATGACCTACAAGATCCCTTCCAACTCTGTTAATCTGTTAAATCTAAAATGAAACCCACTATACAAATAAAATTTATGAGCTGTTCCTCATTCGTACCAATGATTTCAGATATCTGGCTGGCACTGAATGGATTCCTTACCCGATCCGTTATCCTTTTTGTGCCTGCAAAGTTGCAGACCTCACAATTCAGCTTCACTGCCAGCTTGTGCTTGTTAAGCACAATGGGTCTAGGTTTTTGCAGCACTCTCGGAGGCACATGGAGCCTCTATCCGTCCTATTCCCAAGAAACAAATCCAGCTGTGAATCACCTAACTGAATGTCGAAAACCAGATGGAGGGTTTGAATTCAGGAAGATTGGAGTGAGAAAGCCAAGTTCCTGCGAATATGTATGAAACACAGGAGAAATACCTGAACAGAGCTGGTAAGGATGTTAATGCCTACCAGCTAATTAATTGTTAATTCTTACCAGCCAATATAGTCTAGTGGTTAAGGCAGCAAGCTAGAAAGCACGAGACAATGAGTTCAAGTCCTGTCTTAGCCATGAAAGCCAGCTGGGTGACTTTGGGCCAGTCACTCTTTCTCAGCCCATCCTACCTCACAGGGTTGTGGGGAAAATAGGAAGAGGAAGATGTATTGGATAAGTTCACCACTTTGAGTTATTTGTAAAAATAGTAAAGGTACTAATCCATACAAATACAAATAAAGTAAAATAATAAATAAAATAAAACCAGGCTTCTATTGCTTTGGAAACTCTCCTTTCGTCTCGCCCCCTCAACCATGAGACTGAAGCTTCCTGACTATAGTTCTGAAGAGTCCAACAGAAATAGGGGAGCCATAAAGAAGGTCGAGCCTTTTGAGCCAATGCTACACCCCACCTCTCTCCAGCCTCTTCGCAGCTCTTTCCCAGACTTATGCTAAGGATCTCCCAGCATTTCTTTTGCAGGGCTGGATAGCCCTCCATCTTGACCACAGGCCCACAACCCTAGCTCCAGGCCCTGCTGCTGAGCTTCGGCCTGGCTTTGCAGAGTGACTGCTGGTCTGCCTCCTTCAGGTTCTGCAACCTACGTAACCATCCACACCTTGGCTGGCAAATACAGCTTGGCAAATTTGGAAAGTGTCTTGGCTTTGAAGTCACCATTCTTCCTTATTTAAATTCCCACCAAAAGCCACAAGGATGGCAGGGCTCCAGATTTTTCACAGTTATGCACCCCTCCCTATAGCTGCAACAATTACAGTGTACACACACACCCTGTACGTCGAGGAGAAAGCAAAATGGCTCTCACTAGCCCAAAGGCCAGGAAGCAAAGGAAGCTGGTGGATCCTTATGGAAATAAAACCAGAAAGTCCCTGGGAAACGGATACAATTCAACTTGTCTTTTTCTAAGGATCTTTGAAGGGTCATCATAAGCCCTCTTTTACGACTATAAAACTGGACAATTTTTACATCCACTTTCAGACTCAAACCATAAAATCACCTACAAGATAGCCAGATATATATTTGTGACAATAAAAGTTCTTGCAGTGTGCTCCAGGTCTCATCGGATAAGGAATGCAACTTGGGGAGGCCCAAAAGGCCTGCCTTTTCTGCTACAAGGCAAACCCTATAGAATATTTCCCCTCGGGGAGTTAGGATGGCCCCAATTCTACTGGCCTTTTTAGAGGCCTAAAAACCTGGTTCTATACAGAGGCCAAGGGGCCCTAATTGCATCCAGGGACCTGTCTCCTGGCTGGGCTAGTAATTGCCAATTTTGACACCTTTTTTGCCTGCTAGGTATTTTAATTTTTATATGGTTGTTTACAATTATTTAGATTTTATTTTAATATAGTTTGCTGCCCAGAGTCACCCATTGAGATGCACAGCAAATTAATTAAATAAATGCATAAATGCAAGGTAACCATTCTTTTCTCTTTTTAACTGTTTTTTTTTTTCTGTTGATGAAGTCTGATCATAAATAAAGACTTTGGTTTGATTGATTTGACTATAAAACTGTCTAGAAACTGCCCAGAAGGGTTAAGATTGGGTTTGCTGATAATTTTACTGGGGAAATCTACTAGAGAATTCAAGCTCAGAAATGTCGGGGGGTGGGAGGGTGGGAGGCAAGACAGATCAGGCTAATGCCAGCAATGTTGCAGTGGAAGCCCTGATCTTTTTTCCAAAGACAAGACTTGCAAGATTTTGATAATGTAAACTTTCAATAAATTTAGAGCTAGTACTTTAGAGTTAGGATGTGCTTCTTGTCTTGAACTACTTCAAAAGATTTATAGCAATCTTGCAAGTCTGATAGTACATCTCTCTCCCCCCACCTCATGCCTTTACAGTCCAAGAAACTTAGAAGGGTTCCTTCTGAGACATTTGCTACACACCCATTGTTTCTTCGAGCTAAACTGCCTCTTATCTGACCGTGTCTAGTCTGCAGCTCTTCCTCCAGTCTCCCAAGGTCATTCCCACATATGATTACAGAATGTTGACACTTGGACTTCAGGTGTCGGGAAACAGGGTGAGCCAAATGTTCCCGTGTTAAGAAAAAAAATTTCCACCTGAAAATCCATGCAGCTGCAACACCAAATATGACAGAAAGAAGCTTTGTGATCTCAGTTGGACCTCAACCAAGGTGGGAGGAAATTGGCACAACTGCCTGAGAATAGGGTAATGGCCATATGTAGAAAGATACTCTGTGAGATCATAAGCCATGATCCTATAACAGTGATGGCTAATCTTTGTGCTGTCGTGTGCCAAAAGCAGCGGAAGTGTGGCGGGGACAAGCACACACATGCCCATACCCATAATTCAATGCGCCCTGTCCCCCTGCACATGGGCGCATGACCCCCCACGCTCCCTGTTTTTGGCACGCGATGGCACGTGGGCCCGTTAGGCCCGTTTTTCACCCTCCCCAAGTTCCTAAGGCTTTCTTGGAGCCTAGGGAGGGTGAAAACGGCCTTCCCCACCCCCTCGGAAGCCCTCCAGAGCAGTGGTGGGTTCCTCCCGGTTCGGTCCGGTTCGGCCGAGCCGGTAGCGGTGACAATATGACGTCACCGAACCGGTTCTCCCCCCCGCCCTCCCCCCCCACCCTCCCCACGTTATTCTTACCTTTTATTTGGTCCCACCCCCAATCTATTGCTGCCTCCTGAGTCCCAGCTGATGACTAGAGGGAAAAAAACTGTTTAAACTCTTGCCGCGGGGCTTCAAAGGGCCGTCCTACAGCTGATCAATGTTAAAAGCAAACAAATGAGTCAGGTTGTAAGTGCGAGGACTGGTCGTAAGTGCGAGGACCTTCCAGAAATGACTCTGACCAGCTAGCCACGCCCACCTAGTCACATGACCTCCAAGCCACACCCACAAAATAAGACACGCCCACAGAACCGGTAGTAAAAAAATTTAGAACCCACCCCTGCTCCAGAGGCCAGAAACAGCCTGATTCCTGACTTCCGGTGGGCCTGGAAGGTCCAAAAATTAACTGGCCGGTGCGCAAATGCGCACTGTAGCTGAGCTAGGGCAACGCTCACGTGCCCACAGATATGGCTCCGTGTGCCACCTGTGGTTCGCCATCACAGTCCTATAACCTGTGTAGAAAAGTTGTATTTAATAAGCCATTACACTTTCTAAAGAATAGCATCCACATAGTACCATTGCAAGGAATATATAGGCATTCTTAATACCCATGAACAAAGCAAATATATAAGAAAATGAAGCTCTTTTCATTATTGTTAGTAATTAGAATGGTGATTAAGATATTACGTATCATGGCATATAATAGTTAAGAGCTGTACGTAAGTTTCTTCAGGCCCCAAAATATCACTTACACCATTTCCTCAGTTTATTCGTTTTAAGGCCTTGTTCAATTAATTGGTTATAGCTTAACTTCTAAATTTAAATAGTTGATCTCCTCTGTGTTAGTTGCTTTTTCCAGTTAATTCTTCCACAGCTACATTTGGTGGGAAGTGAAATGGGTTCTCAATGTAGAGACAGAGAGAAGTAATTACAAATATAAATGCACTCTAGCAATTTGAAATAGATGAATTAGTTTAAATTTCAGTCTCATCCTGACTGATGCCTGGAGGACAAGCAATTCATTAAGTAAGATTATACATGTAACTTGTTTAAACCGAAAAATCTACTCAAAGGTAGATAACATTCTAATATCAATTCATATTTTAATGAATTTACAACAGTAATACTTCATGACCAATTCCCTCTAGATATCTAATCAATTCCTTCCTTTCCTCATACTTTAATTTTATTTATTGATTTTCTAACAATGCTTTTGTATTGACTCCATTTCAAATGGAAACTGAAGGTTTATTGTCAGGAAAAACGTATTAACTATAACATTTTGGGGAAAAAATCAACATAAGTTTAAATGAACTTTGTACTACATGAGAAACCATTACAACTGCTATTAGAGATATTTTATAAACTTGATAATGAAACAGGGATAAAAAATAACCAAAAAAATTAGGATATAAATAATTTAAAAACTAACACAACCTAGAAATGCTCAAGGTTTTCCACTTTAAAAGATCAATATAAAAAATTATTGTCATTTGAGAGTGAAGATACTAAGAATTTTATTTATATAAAATTTGAAAATTATACTGTAAATTATATTATAAATTATATAAATACATTAAGTTAATGTTCAATATTATTAGCTTCTGCAGTTATAAAAAGAAATAAAACATATTACTAATATAATTGATAAAAATCAGGCCACTTAATAATGTAGACGTTAAAATGATAATAAAATCATAAACTACTTACCGGTAGTAAATTCTAAGCTCATCACATCTATATACTACTATCATTATCATGATCTTTAACTGTGTGCAATGGTACATCATAGGGCACTTTTTGAACCAAGGTACCTCAGAGAAACTTCCTGAATGTGTTCAAAATTCATGATCCATGACTTCTGAAGGAATGAAATTTGGGGAAGTTGTGGCTTCTATAGAGCTATTGGCTGATGCTGGGTTGCTGCTGCAGTTATATGAACTTCATTTTTAATGTTCTGTGACAGTTTCTCAGTCAGTCTCGCAATCCCTCCCTCCCTACCCACCCACCACCAGCAGCAGCCACTTATCTGCTGAAGGGGAAGGAAGGGGAGGGGAAGGAAAGGGAAGGGAAGAGAAGAGTTCCAATACCCTTTGCCAGATTCCCACAAGGACACTCAATACCAGTAGGAAGCTGGAAGTGGCTCCTATTCCCATTGATTTTTTGCTCATCTGTGATCATTCTGTTTCTCTGTCAACAACCCAATGAGAACGGGTTGCCTCATTAGCTATAAAGATAAAATGGATGAAATGGGGAGATAAAATGGATGATAAATACATTTTTAAAAACGTAAACTTTGAAAGGTCTTACTATTAAATAAAACACCATGTAATTTATTTGTGGATATATTGATTATTCTTAAAAATCCAAACAGAGATCTCAGTTGAGCATTTACATTACATTTAGTCAGTAACAGGTGTAGAAGTTAACTTTGAAATGTATTCTGCTATGAAAATTAATCCTCCTAAAGAGTCCTGCTAAAGTATCAAGATCTTATTGGACTTTGCAGCTGTCCACATGGATTTAGATATTTCGGAGTGATTATTGCAAAGGACTGACATCAGTTAAACAATATTAATTATAACCCTCTTCTACACAAGATTAAAACAAAAAATAAATCATAGCAAAAGCTTTCATGATCCTTGTTCAGTAGGATGATTACAAATGAATTATTATATTTCCTAAATTATTTTTGTTCTAAATGCTCTCGGCTTCATTATGTATCACTTTCTCAAATGTTCTGCTATTGTGGACTGTTAAGTATAAATTTGAAAAATGAGAGGTCCATCTAATTAATGAAATATTTTTCTATATTCTCATTACAGGTTTTGAAAGTAAGATCATAATTTCAGTTACATTTCTGGATCCCTTCCCACCCCCCGCTATTTTAAAAGAAATTTTAAAACTATAATGAACAAAGGAAGTATTTATTTTCTCTTGGAATTATTTCATGCACCCCATGCTATAATAAACAAATTTTAGCACTAATCACCTAGTCAAGAACAGGGGATTTAACCAGGTGCCTATCCCAATCAAATCTTATTTTTTTATCACTCTGTTTCCTATTCAATTCTTTTTAGTTTGACTTCCATGAAATCCCAATTCCACTTGATACAATGTGGAGACCACTGTTTGCAATTGCCCTGAAGACTATTATTTATTCATTTCATTTATTTATATACTATCCAGCTCCAAAGGGCTCAGAACATTTATACAAATAAACATTAAAAACATAGCTAGTCCCTCCCCCTCTAAAAGTAAAAGAAAAAAAAAACATCATCTTTATAATACAATTAGTTATCTAGCAAAAACATAGTATGGGTTGCCAATTTTCTTAATTTTAAGTGCTGACAGTGCTACTGTATGAGCATTTGTATGTGTCAATGAATAGTTTTTTTTAGCCACTAATTGGTTTTCTTGAACTGACTGCTAAGTGATAGATACAGAGAGGCTGCAGTGAATCACCTGTTGAACCTTTGCAGATTGAAGTCCGAGAATCAATGGAATAGTAACTAGTACCCCCTTAATGCCGGGTTCAATTATTTCTCCACAAAATCTCCAGACCACTGTAGCTATGATTACTGACATTTGAAAAATAGCAATAGCACTTGGTCTTATACACCGCTTCACAGTGCTTTACAGCCCTCTCTAAGCGGTTTACAGAGTCAGCATACTGCCCACAACAATCTGAGTCCTCATTTTACCAACCTCAGAAGGATGGAGGGTCTGAGTCAACCTTGAGCCGGTCAGGCTCGAACTGCCAAACTGCTGGCAGTTGGCAGAATTAGCCTGCAATACTGTATTCTTTTTTTGTATGTTATATGTTTTTTATTTTATTTTTATATGCATCAACATCAGTACATGAACAGTGTGACATCTGGGTATCATTCATTTTGATACAAATAACAATACTAATATCAATAATGTTTGTTACATTGATTAAGCTTATATACTCCTAGTATTAATACTCCTATTTGTATTAAGATATAAACCTACATTATTTAATTATTCAATATTTCAATGTATCATTCTAATGCCAATTACAATGTTGTTTAAGCATGCATAGTAATATATCTTTCAACCTCTAATCTTTCCATTCAATTCTTTAATTTATTCTATTTAATCAGGCCATCCTTACTAATCCTAGTATAGTTCACATATTGTATTAAAATCTAATCCCTTTACTCCATCCTGACAACAATCACCATATTGTTTAAACATACATATTAGATCCATCTTTCAACCTCTAATCTTCCATCTATTTATTAAATTTTAATATGTGTATCTTTATTTCTACTTCTATTCTATCAACCCTTCATTATATTAAAGAAAGAAGGGGGAAAAACCAAGAAAAAACATTTCCTTTCTAACCATCATCTCTTGCCCGTTTTAATATTTCAAAAAACAAATAATTCCTCCCATCTCTATCCTCTTATGCTGCCAAGCCTCCAGGGTATCTGCCCAAACCCCTATCTCTTTTTTAATGGTATCTTCCTATTCCATTTTTAAATCTCTTAAAATACTTTTCCCCTGATTTGTTTCATTAATCATTGTAGTCTTTATTATCTTCTCTTCTTGTTTTGCTTGTTGATTTATCTGTTCTGTCTTTTCCTCCATTCTTTCCATTGTCTCCTCCCTCTCCTGGGCATCTTGGTCTTTATTCATTGTCCCTCATAGAATATTTGCTATTCCCATCTATGCTTTGCATTAACTTGTTTATCTCCCTAAAGTTCTTTGTCATAGAGACCTTAATGCTTTTAAACATCAACAATATTTCTTTTGAACTTCCACTGATTTCTCTCATATGGAACATCTCGTCTTATTTTAATAAGGTCCACTTTTACTCAATAGTTCAGGCCTAATGTTGCTCCTCAAAGAATACTATAGTCACAGTTCTTTTATATTCCAGGGTTATTCAATCAGACGTTCAGGTAGTCCAGGAAACTCTCCAAATATCTCCTTATGTCTCCTCTATAAGTTTAATCACATATCTTAACATACAAAAATTGCTTTACTTAGATATCTTCTTTGTTCTCATCGTTGAACCTCCCATAGTCATAAGGTAAATAAGTATAAAGCAGTAGATATCAAGACAGTTCTCCAAATAAATGTTGTTTATTTTTCTAATCAAAAACTTTCCCAGGGTTGTAGAGTATGATATATTTTCCTTCATCAGTAGATGATGATCTCAGCTTAGGTTTCAGCGTTGTCTCAGTTCTAACAGGTATTAAATCCAGTTTAACTTCGATTTATAAAAGCAAAGCCAATTTTTAAAGTAGATAGATCCAGCACTGTGAAATGCCTTTCCAAAATGACGCCTACCCAATTTAGCTATCCAATTTTCTGTGCTTTGACATTTTAAACTTTTCCTCTCTTAGTTCTTTTCTTTCAGTTGTGGTTGTTCTCTATGTGATTATTCACTGCTTTAATAAATAGTTTAGATTCTCTTTCAGATTTTTCCCTTTTTTCTTTTTAATGTTAGATTTTGAGTAAAAAGGAATCTTCTCACCCAGTTCCAGTCACTGTTCATGTACACTGCTCCTGCGCTTTCTTTGTTATCTCGGTTGTCCCAGCTTCACGGTAGCCAATTTTGGCTGCCTGTTCTCCACATTGTGTGAGAGAGGGAAAAGGACCCTGGGTCAAGCAGGAGAGATTGAGGCTCTCTGTGACCTGCAGGATGCCCCTCTTTTCTTCACCACCCCTCCAGGGTGGCTTTAGCTCCTTTCAGAGCCCTCTAATGTGGAGAACTCAGTGCGGGAGCACCACCCAATATCGCTATGACATTGGACACCATGAGGAGTCCAACGGGCGCACCATTGGACTCCTCACGTCCAATATCACTGTGGCGTCAGCCGGAAGTCCTCTGCAATATTGTATTCTAATCACTGCATCACCACCATCATAATATCTTTTATATTATAATCTGCTTCATTTAATAGTAATAGAATCCTAAATATATAAACAATACATAAAATGTTTATACTGTGCCAGAAAAAAAAATCTTGAAGATATTAAAAAAGCTTTGGAAAACACAACTTGGCATTTGAACTTGATGACTCTTTTGGGGACTTTATATGGTATAGCACTGCTATTAAATCAGTATTATATCTGTTCAAATTACCATATAAATACTAGTATTTCCAAATTACATTGTCAGTATTAGAAACAAATTGGCATATGGATATGGAACTAATCCAAAGGTCCGCTATAATGAAACCTGCTTTTGGATTATGGCCCACATTTTCTGCAGCATATATTTGGATGCAACATAAAAAATACTGTTAGCTGCCAAATTTGTTAGAGCAAAATGCCAGAAAATACATCTTTCATGGGAGCAGTGGTATTTAAAAGAGGGGAGAATTGCCCTGCTGAAAAACTGACAAAATAATCTAGAGCAAAAAAACATTCCACAGTGAAAGTTTGATTGATTGGTTATGTGCCATCAACTTGTTTCCAACTTCTAATAAACACATAGATCTTCTCCATGAGGATGTACCCTAACCTGTTTTTTCAGGTCTCCCAAAATTGCACCAATCCCTAGTATAACTAAGTCCATCCACTTTGCTATTGGTCATCTTCTTTGAAGGGTTGTAAATGCATGATTTCCCTCCCAAATCAGTGTACGGCATGTGTACAGCATATTCTGGAATAATCAATCAGTGGAACGGCTTGCCTTCAGAGGTTGTGGGTACTCCAACACTGGAGATTTTCAAGAAGAGATTGAACAATCATTGTTTTTAACGGTATAGGGTCTGTTGCTTGAACAGAGGGGTGGACTAGAAGATCTCCAAAGTCTCTTCCATCTCTGTTCTTTACATCCTTCTCAGCAGCAAAATACTTTTCCTAGCCTGCTTCTTCAAAGTTCACGGAGTAGACTTTTTTGGAAAGTCCACACACTTTCACAGAAGGTACCATGGATTGCAGAGTATTACAAGGAATAACACCGATTGCACAATTCTGATCTTTGTAGCTATAGACACACCATGCATTTGTATCTCTCTTCAAGCACTGGTCTGCAGTGTATTTCTTGACTGATTGTTCCTTTAATCTTGAAGATTGATTCTAAATGCAAATCTGTCTACCACTTTGTTGCAATGAAAGATAAATCTACTCAAATATCGCCATGAATGTTAGCTACTGTATAATAGCCCACATTATTAGCTACTGTATATTATCTATGTTTTGTTAATTAATTATGTCTGTGCAAATGTCACAATAGAGCAGGAGTACTGAACACAAATGTGTGAAATAATTTTAGACATTTGCATATGTATTTATATAATACATTATATAATACACAATAATTTTTATTGTGGTGTTTCTTCACTTGCTTTGCTTTTGGCTGGTTTTTATTTCTGCATTTTAACTTCCAATCTATTTATAACAGAAAAATAAATTAAAATAAATTGGCTATATAATCTTAAAGAATGTGTATATATATCTATGTATCTATATCTATATATCTATATATCTATATATCTATATATCTATATATCTATATATATATATATATATATATATATATGTATGTATGTATGTATGTATGTATGTATGTGTATGTATGTATGTATGTATGTATGTATGTATGTATATATATATATTCCAAAACTATAATTTGAATCCATGAACCATAAGTGAACAATTTACATCTTAAATAAGATACTACTTATTCTAGAAATAAGAATAAATTGAAGATGCTATCAAGGGCTTTGAAAAGAAAGAAATCTATTTTTGAAGAGTATTACACATAATTCTCAAATCAGCAGGAATTTCAAGTAGGGCATCTAAACAAACAAACCTATAGGCAGCCAACCTACAGTAAGCATTCAAAAGAGAGAAACCCTGAATTTGAGGTCTACTCCCCTCAAAAGAGAGAGAAAGAGCTCATCTGCCCCTGTCACATATTCTAGTAACCCCAATTCAATCAATCACTCAATCATTTCCCATTTTAAAAATAAACTGCTCGGAGAAAACAAAACAAAACTAGTCTTTCTTTCAAATACAATATACTGTAGTTATTCGGAATCAAACTTCTCCTATGAAATTAAAAAATATAGATTGGAATCCAGAGGGTTCAGTATAGAGAAAAGCAAACTCTTAGGCTGGTGGGCATAATTGGGATTTGAGGGCTTACTATGGTTTCTTTCACACACAAAAAAGATCCTTCATGAATACCACCAGTCGTGAAATACTTTTTGATTATAAATCAAAACTAAGGATACTGTTTTCATCCTCCGCCTGTGTTCTGAGAGTAATTTTATCACTGCAGCTTACCTTGGCATTTTTCCTGAGACATTGGACTAACTTCCAAACAAAGCATTAGCCTGCCACCATCTGTCATCTGTATTTTCTTTAATACCTAAGGGGTGTACATATGATCAATAGGTATTTTTGTAAGGAAAGATTATGATAGAAGGAGGTGCCTTGCTTTACACTATACCAACTTCCTCTCATTTTTAATTAAAAACCTGAACCATAATGATGATCATGTGGGGGGGGGAGTGGGGGAGTGGAAAGACCCTGGTAGCACACACCAATTATATTGCCTAGTTTAAAGTCCAAAAGGTAGATGTTCCTTAATGCAGCTGGCCCAACTTAATGCCTTCCAATCCAATAATCTGGGACTACCAAACTCCAAGAATTCCTAAGAAATTCTGGGATGGGTAATCCAATCTACTTGATGTCCTTGGAGATTCTCAATCATGCAAGCCATGATTGTCCCAAAGGTGCTTTTTGAAAAGGCAAGCGGATTTTGTTTTTCGTTGAAGACGTTTCACTTCTCATCCAAAAGAAACTTCTTCAGTTCTAAGCCACATAATGCTTCAGAACTAAAAAAAGCTTCTTGGATGATAAGCGAAATGTCTTCAAGGAAAAACAAAGTCCGCTTGCCTTTTCAAAAAGCACCTTTCGGACAACCAATCTATTAAAAGATACCAGATTGGGAAAAGCTGGTTTGGCAGAAAATCTTGAATAATCAACAATGGTTCTAAAGTATACCTCTCCTTTAGTCTTAAGAAGTAGTCATTTTGTTGGTGGGCTAAAATGGAGCTCTCAGCATCTATGCTGAAACCCTTGATGCTCTGAGGATCAAAATATATATATTAAAGTTTGAGTCAGCAGTTTCATCCATTAGAATGAATAGCTGGCAATACAAAATTGCAGACAAATTCAGTTTGCAGGGAACATATGGAGAGCAGTCCACTAAAGAAAACTTCCCTCAATCCCAACCACAAGGTGTATCAAAAAAAGTAAGATGGAAATCCAATTCAGTGTGGAGGAAAGGGCACCAAACTTCAATCTTGGCTTTAATTACCCTTCAATTCTATGGAGCCTGTTCTACACAAGCAAGAATAGTACGCTAGTAGACAGCCCTGGATTACTGACATCAAGCATGCCACTTCCTAATTCTAATGCTAATGCTATTAGGATGGTTCCCTAATAACTCAAAGGCCAATTCAAATCAGTATTATCACTAGGAAGTAAGATATAAAACTGCCTAACATGCTTAATCTCAATTACTCAGGCCTATCGATGGAACAGCTGCCAGCATCACATCCTCATGTATGGACATGTGAACTATAATAATAATAATAACAGGATGTAGTAATAGTAATAGTAAGAAGAGGAAGAGGAGGAGGAGGAGGAGGAGGAGGAGGAGGAGGAGGAGGAGGAGGAGGAGAGGGAGGGTGACCAAATGGGAAAATGAGAAGAGTATTTGGGCCAATCTGCCATTGGTCCGCCCGTCTGACAGCTCCTGTATTTAAGCGGCTGTCAGACAGCAATTGTTGTTGTTGCCCTCATGTTGCCCTCATGGGAGTTTGCCTTGTTAGTTGTTAGTTCTTGTTAGCAATAAAGGTTGTTATTACTCGCAACCTGCCTAGTCTCAGTTCCTACCCGCCGAGTTCTCCATATAGAGCATAAAGACTTCGGGTAGATCCAGCTCCATGGCTCTATACTCCCTATGTGCATTTGTACAGGGCTTTGAACAACAAGAAAGCCCTCCGATACAAACACACACACATTAATTTGTTGAGGAAATTTGTCAAACTGGAATTTAGTCTGATTGATTAAAGTACCTTCTACTTTTTCCAGCTTGGAGTACCTGGTATCACTGCTCTTCACAGGACCCTTTTCTCAGTCAATTATGAGATCATTCAGCTATGTCCTTGGTGATCCGTTTGAAAATCGAAATAAGGTAGAGAGAGAACTAAAGCTGATATAGATGTAACAAGATTCTCTATGAGCACAGGTGTCAAACCCGTGACGTCACATTGCTATCACGTGATGTTTTTTCCCTTCACGGAGCTGGGGTGGCCGTGGCCTGCACATGATGCATCCGACCCACAGGCCGCCGGTTTGACACCCCTATGTTAAAGCATAACAACATTTTAGTAATCAACATTAAGCATGTTGTTCAGTGGTGAAATGTAAAATTTGTTACTACCAATTCTGTGGGCGTGGCTTGGTGGGGGGTAATGTGACTAGGTGGGCATGGCCAACTTTTTTTTTTTTAACTTTTAAAAGCATTTTTTCTACAAACTCTTCGGCTGAAAAAATGCTTTTAAAAGTAAAACCTCTTCGCCTGAAGAGATTGTAGAAAGAGGTTGTAGAAAAAAATGCTTTTAAAAGCTTCTGATGATTCCAGCTGAGCCGTGCGATCATCAGAGGCTTTTTTTTTTACTTTTAAAAGCATTTTTTTGGCCGAAGAGGTTGTAGAAAAAATGCTTTTAAAAGTAAAAAAAAAAGCCTCTGATGATCGCACGGCTCAGCTGGGCATGGGGGAGGGGGGCGCACAGGAATTTTTGCTACCGGTTCTCTGAAACACCCACCGGCATCGCTACCAGATCGGACGATCCAGTCCAAACCGGGAGCATTTCACCCCTGATGTTGTTCTGTTTCTGTGCCTGTTTGTAAATTCTGTCTTGTTTTAATCCTATCCAATTACACCAAATGGATCTTCCAGTTACATAAATAATACTCTTTTCTACCATATTTTTCCTTACGAATGCACCTCCTTTAATGAACAATTATTTCCTTAAACAAGGAAATAATTATTTGACGAATAATGTATCATTTCATGTGGTGTTACCATGATTACTTTGTACTTTTAAAGTCTTGATGTGGTGAACCAAATTGCTTTTGATCTTCATGGTTTAAACCTCTTCCACCTAAAAAAAAATGACATTTATTTGTTATTTTTCTATTGAGCTTCTTTAAGATGAAACTTGGAACAGAGTTTTCTGCTATTCAGAGGTAGCCCAAGCAAATTTGGTAAAATATTAGATGACAAGGTAGAGATATCTAGGTCCCAGTCCATCTTTAGCCAGGTAAAACAGTAACTAGTATATTAGACACAGCAATTTCAGGCTAGCCTATCTCACAGAGGATTGTGGAGATAAAAACAAAAGGAGATTTCTATGCAAGCTATCTTGAGCTCCTACAGAAAAAAACAGTATGTAAACATAGTGTAAACTAAAACTAGCCAAGTAAAAATAAATGAACTAAATCTTGTGAACCAGAAATCACACTTTCACTGATGACTGCTATGGTTCTTATAGTAGCAAAACCCATTAATTTTACTATGTATTGTAAGAAGTACTCTGTTCTGAATTTACTACTGTTCAGCTTACTGGGACCTCTTCAGTTTTTAATGTTATTGGGGGGGCGGGGGATACTATATTCATGGTATTCACCCGATTCATTTATTATACATTTTTATCATTTTTTCCCTACTGTAAAAAGCTCGGTGTAGTAAAATTTTGGTTCACCAGCTGTGTATTTTTTCAGCTTTATAATATTGTCTACAACATGTGGTCAACTGGAAATGAACACTGTAGACCACTGTAGACCAACCATGGTCACATCACAGATTTTTATAAAGGATTTGCAGCATAACTATTGACAGTTTTATTATTTTTTAAAACAAAAATGCTCTCCCGCGTCAAAATTGCCCTTTTCACAACATCCAGACATTTGGACAAATTCACTGAATTTTCCCTCACAACTCAACTTACTTTTCCTAAGCAATCAGTTTCAGCTTATAACCCTGTACTGAGTATTTGACTCAGGACTTTTGTTTTTTTCCCTAAAATGCATAATTTTCACTTGTTTACATTGAATGAAAGACATTGGTCAATTGATAGCTGTTTGCCACAGTTTGCAGAGAAAGTTCTTAAGAGTTCTTTGCCATTCTTTTTATTTTAACCTTCCGAAATAATTTTATGTCATCAGTAGACCACAACCCTGATTCCAATCTCTAGACCATTTATGGAGAAGTCAAAAAACACCACTCCCAATACAGATCTTTGGGTGACTTCATTATTTATATCTTTCTGTTGAAAATCCTATCGATTTGTGTATACACCCTGCTTTCAGTTTAAGCAGCAATAAATAAAAGGGCCTCTCCTCTAATCCTGTGGCTGATAAACTTGTTGAGGATTCTTCTTTGAGGGATTTTGTCAGAAGCTTTCTTGTACGTCCAAATAAACAATGCCTACTAGATCACCCTTATCCGCACGCTTCCTGAGGTACTCAGAAGGCTTACCTCTGCAGTCAGCATATCATGTTTTGTCTGTGTTCTACTTTTCTTTGCTCCTCCCCACCAAAATTCTTTATTATTATTTTTCAATGCTGAAGCCAAGAACAGAATGTAGACACTAGAGACATCAAGAAGAAAATGTGTTTGATATTACAATACCTAGTTGAATCCTTATATGTGCTGGGTACTTTTATCTTTAAGCAAAGTTTCTACAAGGTCACCCAGGACACATTTAAGCCAGAGATCCCAATCTTTTTGGACCAGTGGGCATTTACAACATTTTGAGAATATGTGGGCTCTCGACCAAAATGCCTTGAGAATGTTGCCTGTTTCACACAGTAGGTGTGGCTGTCATAAAACACAATTGTTGAAGGCAAGCTGATGAGTTTGCCCATGGCCATTCTGTGTATGTGTGAGAGAGAGAGAGTGAGAGACAGAGGGAGGGAGGGAGGGGGAGAGAGAGAGATCTTTATACTCATTTGAAGTGCCTGATCTTCTGATTTTCCCGGCATTTGACACATATTATCCCAACAACTTGTAATACAAAGATTGTCACTCCTATCAATTATGCCTATCTATGACCATAATAAAAAATATTTTGATTTGATTCAGTTCTATCATACTCCTTCGCCCACTCACCCGGATGTCATCATAGGTGATGCGCAGAGGAGCACCCACAGGCGCAATGCGAACTGATAGTAAAGGTAAGTAGAACCACCCCTGGGTACAACACTGGGCCATAAAGCACCATAAACAGTAAATTTATATATAACAGTCAAGGCAAATTCTATCTCTTTCAGTCCTAAGCCCATAGTATGGAGCAAAAGATGCCAAAATGGATGAGAAAATGGTCACTGTTCCATGAGGCTGTTCACCCACCACTTGCTGGACATGGGTTGGCTTTCTTAAAGAACAATGACCCGCTTCTACTGCAGTGTCAGACCCATATATCCAAAATTGGATGACCATTCCCAAATCACTGTGGCCCCCACAGATTGTTGAAACTCATCACATTGGAGCAGCCACTACCTTATTGATATCATTGTCACTGCTGATGAAATGGAGGACATAATCAACTCTACTGCCCAAATTAGGGGTGCTTTTAGAACTACGGTGCCATCCCTGGCTCAATGAGGAATCCCTTTGGCTGTGTGTCCTGGTTCAGGACCGGAAGTGAGCCACAATCCTTCATCAGCTGCTGGACCATTCTTCAGTCATCCAACAGATCATATCACCCATCCAAGTCAATGCCATGGCCATTTCTTGCACCAGACTAGACTGAAAAACATATCTGTCAGATTTTCAATCACCAACTTCCATCTCCACCAACTCCCCTCTCCAGCCATTCTCAACATAGCAACATCATTCAAATTCGGGGGCTCCGGCAATAACCAACTGATCCCAACATCAAATTAAAAAAGAAAAAACCCATTCTACATTTTATAAAGGCTGATGTAGATTCATTACTGATTAATCCCTTAAAATGACATCATTTCTGAAAAAAGAGGAAAATGCATTCGGAATGGGCTTAATTATAATGCACATATATCATTTTATGCACCAATCCCCACAGCCAAGCTTAAATGCTCTTCACTCATCTTTGAGTTGACAGAAAACTATCCTTGCATGAGATCTGCAGATCCCATTGCCAATCTCTATCCTGTCACTGCAATCATCTGGCTTCTCTCCAAAGGCAATTGGTGACAAAGTCTGACAGATAATATATATCTAGAGGCTACTCTTGAACAGTGTTGGAATCAAGAAGAACATATTGCTTTAACACCCCTGCAGCAAAGGAGAATTTTGTGCTACAAATGAGACAAAGGTAATGACATGGTGACATGGCAGAGAAAAATATATACCTTGTTGAAATGTATTTGTTTGGCATCTGCGGAAGAGGTGGTGGTAGTGGCAGGAGCCATCACAATGCCAGCTCCATTTATTATGTACAATATCACAAAAGTGATAGGGAAAAGCTGGCATTAAAGCCAGCCACACTGCATATTTCATCAATTCGTTGTTATTATGGCCAGGTACAGATGCCAACATCTGTACCATGCAAATGTAACAAGCAACATCAGTATGGAGAAATGGCCATTGATTCTTTTTTATATTCAGAAAATACACTGTGCTTCCTGGGATGCAGAAATGGCTTCTTTAAAAAAACAGTCGTTGAGATCTATGCATGATAAAGTGCCTCTGTGAGTAAATAGCAAAAAAAAAAAAAAAAAAAGAGGGAAATGAATATATTGATCAAAGCAACATTGCTGCAGAAATCTGAACAGATTTGACTTGGCTTCCAGAAATTATTTGGAGACTAAAAAAACTGGGGCAGTAGCTGATGGCATACTCTTACACTGGTCATGTACTGACAAGAGACATTTAAGCTTGGTATTTTGTGTGAAAAAATGAAAGCTGGTTCTTTAAGCAGACATGCTCCACTTTCTCCATGTACAAATTTTGCTATTGGCTTTCTTTTTCCCTTGCGTTTGCAATTTGGATAGAAGTTGGATGGTAGTGGCTGGGCTTGAACAGAGTTCTGGACACTGGCTTTGGGCAAACTCTCCCCTCTTCTGGCAGATATTTCTTGAGATCTCCAGAAATCAATGTTAGGATTAGAGAGGATTTCTCCCCTGACAAAATGGTGCCCCCGTCACCAGGTTGCAAAGATACTTGATTGTACCCCTTCAGGACGTGCTATATTTTTGGGAGGGGTAGACAGACATACTTCCAAACATAGTTCTAGATACTCACCATTTTTCTTCAATCCCCTTTTTCTATCCCTCTTTATCTCTGTTCCTTTGTATTCTACAAAACGGTACCCATGTTTATGAAGCTACACTATCTGATAAGGAATACCGTTAAGATATATCTGCAGTGGAATACATGGCAATTATACCAGAACATGTTTTGATTAGAATAAAAACGGAGCAGGGAGAATTTTTTTAAAAAGGTATTTTGTATTGGTAATAGAGTCTATGCATTGCATTCTGGATCTAAAAACTTTCCAGCTATTGGCAATCAAGTTAAACAAATGACAGGTAATATTTAGGTCTGCTCTAGATTAATTGCAGGGTTTTTCTGACAATGGATCTATTACTACCAATTTTGCCTACTGAGACTGTAACTAAATAGCTGCCAAACAGCCAGATCTCAGTTTTACATTCTGAACGATTCTAGGAATCAGGCTCTTTCCACATGCAAGTGAAACATCAAACCAGGATCAGTGTCCACACCTCAGGGGTCTAAGGTGCCATGTCAGGGTCTTGGAAAATTGAGGCCATTAAGCATTGGCTGATGTCCTACTCTAGAGGGAATGTTCTAGAGTTTTTGAGAACTTCTACTGGAACTGTGGAACAGGTTATTTTCCCATTGATGGGAATTCCTGATTTATCTCCCTACCAGTTTCTGGGGTTCATCACCTTTCTCTTTTAGTCAAGATGCCATGGTACCTTACTAGGATTCCCTCTCCCCAGTAATTTCAAGGCTGCTTTGCCACTCCCCACAGTTAAGATTATTTCTCCTATTAGTTTTCTTTGCCAATTGGTGAGATAACTGGTGGGCTGGACAGCAGTGTGGAAACTTATGGCATTCCATAACATTTGAGGCCAGTGGCTGCTGGAAGCCATTCGCTCTCTTAGTGATTCTTTCTCCTACCGTTTTCTTCTTTTGCTTTCAAGTTTCTCAAAGTTCAAATTAATTGGCTGCATTCATACAAAATACCAAATCAGGATTTGTTAAAACAACCCATCATGTGCCGATTTTCCCTTAAGACTGTGCCATGGATGAGTTCAGGATCACTCTGAGGTCCAAAGAAAACTACTTTCTGGCATAAATGACATGCAAACCCAGCCAATCTTTACATTT
Organism: Arizona elegans; assembly: GCA_022577455.1. Taxonomy (NCBI): domain Eukaryota; kingdom Metazoa; phylum Chordata; class Lepidosauria; order Squamata; family Colubridae; genus Arizona; species Arizona elegans. The sequence goes on along the minus strand of JAKOOJ010000001.1, from coordinate 195,307,230 downwards.
CATTAGTTAAATTGATTTTGGAAAGGGTTACAGGATTCCTCTCATTAAAAGCATGCTGTACTATTTTACACGGCCCAGAAATTCATGGAAAAATTGCTACTGAAGCCACCGTTGTTCCTATGTGCTAGTGTATGACAACTGTGGTTGGAACGATAACAATGCAGCCCTTCAGCAATCTGATAGCTATTTTTGTCTCATTAATTTACAAATAGTACATTGAACCTATTGATATCTAGACAAGCTACACCATGAGCATGTAAAATTCTGGAGGTTTAAATGTGTGCCCATTTTAAACGGATATCACGTGCACATTTGTGAATGAATATATTATATGAAAAAAATTATTTGTTAACTGGTTCCCCCCTACCCAAATTGTTCAATGGATTACACCCAAGTAAATATGCATTGGACTGCAATTTCAGTGTATTTTTACTATGCAATACCCTTCAATTGTTGCAAGTATAATGTATAGTTTGATGGTTTACTGTGACAGTACTGCAATGGATACAAATATACCCAATGTTTTGTTCTCTTCTTGAGCAGCATTATACAGAGCACAGAAGAAGAGTCAGAAGTAATAAGCCAAAGAAATTTAAAAGGAAATATTTCCAAAATTGCTGTTATTGTTATTTTCTGCCTTCAAGTCAGTGTTAACTCCTGGTGATTGCCTGGATGTATCCTTGCAGTTTTCCTGACAAGATTTCAGAAGTGGTTTACCATTGTTTTCTTCCTAGGGTTGAGACAGAGTGACTAGTCCACGATCACCCAGCTGGCTTTGTGCCTAAACTAGACCAAAACTCCAGGTCTCCTGGTTTCTTGCCTGATGCCTTAACCACCATTATTCACTATGCTTCTTGAAACCGTCTTCCCTGTTAACTACCTTTCTTTCTACCATACCCTTGCATTCTACCATACACTATACACTTCATACATTGTGTTTTGTTTTTATAGTTTTCGTCCAGGGGTGAAATGCTCCCGGATCGGACCAGATCGCCCAATCCGGTAGCGATGTTGGCCGGTGGTTTGGCGATCCAGTAGCGATGGTGGAGCGAAGCTCTGCCCACCCACCCAGGTGTCATTACTTCCTGGTTTTAACCAGGAAGTAATGTATTTTTTACCTTCTGTGCATGCACAGGTTTTGCACATGTGCAGGTCTGTGTGCACATGCAGACTTGGTGCATGCGCTTCCGAACTAATAAGGAAGGTAAGTAGATTTCACCCTGTTTTCGCCTCTCTCTTCATCACATCTCATCAATTTCATTCAGACAGAACTTCCTCAGTCTTCTTCTCATTCCGGTAATCCTTCAAACATTTATTTTGCACCTTAATCTTCATTCATTCCTTCTATATTACTAAAATGTTTCATTCTACTTGTTTGATGCTGGTCCCTCAATAATTCTATTATTTAGTCCATAATCACTCGGTACTCATTCATTTTGTCCCATTCTCTTCTTACTTTACCTTATATTAGCACTCCATTTCTACTAGATTCAACGTATTTTTAACAAAATTGGCAGAAACTAACTTTTATATACAGTCATTTCCTTGTCTTTCAGCAAATGTTCTTTTCTGAAAACAGAGCATACATACCCATCCATCTTTCTACCAACATTCACACATCTTTAAATTTCTCCATCCATTTTCCTATCTTCACTAATATTTGGCCAAGGTACACAAATTCATCTACTTGTTCTAGACTTTAGCCATCTGTATATAATTTATGACTGGACACTCCATTTCCCCTATAAAACACAGCTTGCCTTGTCTTTGATACATCAAGTTTCAGATCCATATTCTGTGTCACATCATACAATTTTTCTAATGTTTGCTGCAAATTATACATCATCTATATAAAAAGACTTCTATGGGGATGGAAATGTCAAAATAGGCAAGATGGCAATTAAGGAACTACAATCAAAGCCATATGCCCTCTCCCCTTACTGTGTGTACACACACACACACACACACACACACACACACGGATATGTGTATACACACACACATTTCACAGTCTCAACATATTTTTAATCTCCTGGTGACCATTCTTTATAATCCATACATCTATTAAGTGTAAGGGAACATCATATATTCTTTTTTAACTTATTGCTTAATTCTGAACTATTCACTAAACATTCTATTTATCATGTATGCTTTAATAGTTTATTATAATGGCTAATGCATGATAATGGTTAATGTCTCGGTATCAAGAACTGAAATTAAAATGTATCAGGCATCCGGAAACTACTCAGAACAAGAAAAAGTGGAAGAGCTGTAGAAATCTCTTTCTAAGTTGATTTTCTTACATTACACTTAGCCTTTTAAAAGTTTTATACTCAAACTCAGACATGACATGGGGCATCAAACCAACTTTATAAGGCTGGGTTGGCCTAGGTATTTCTATGTGTCTCAGGATTCAAATTAAGCAACTATTGCTTTTAAACCAATGGGGACAAATATCTTTGTTGTGTTGTAAAAATGCAGCTGTGTGCATACGTGTTGGGTGTCAAAAGAGAAAGAAGGCAATAAGACAACAGCATTGCTCCTCCGTCACATCTATGGCAACCGCCAGAGATAGCCCAATTATTTATGTGACACAGAAATAAACATGTTGCATTGATTTACTAAAGCTCGGTTGCCAATAGTAAAACCATCAATAGTTCAACATAAAGGACTTTAGAGGTTCTGAAGAGAGTTTCATTGCAGCAATAAGTGTGAGGCTGTTTCCTTGGCGGTTAACAGTTTTTATGGCAAAGCTTTGAAGAATGTTCCAGAGCTTATCAGGGGAGCCCTATCTGCTACATGTAAAACAAGAACAAACAGAAATAACTTTCAAGTTCTGGCCCATCATTATTAGTGGAATTGGGCTGAGCCGGGAGCTTCAGTAGGTTTAAGCAAGAAAGGCTTGATTGGTTTCAAGGGATCAACATCTGTTTATCCTGCAATTCTGAAACCTTTATCTCTCTTTTTGGGCAGATCTTACACACAGCCCTGCACACACACACTGGGGTCAGGCCCTATCGCTTTCATTGGAACAATATTTTCAGGAAGTTTCCTTGAAAAGAAACTGTTGTCTTTTTGTCACTTTGCTAAACAAATAATTCCCTCAACACTGTCAAACTAGTTACTAAGTCTGCATTACTATTAATCTTCTCATCGTTCCTATCACCCATCTCCTCCTACTTATGACTGTATGACTGTAACCTTGTTGCTGGTATTCTTAAGATTTATATTGACTATTTCCCTATGACTATCATTAAGTGTTGTACCTTATGATTCTTGACGAATGTATCTTTTCTTTTATGTACTCCTAGAGCATATGCACCAAGCAAATTCCTTGTGTGTCCAATCACACTTGGCCAATAAAGAATTCTAATTGCAGTCTAATTTTTAAAAATCTGACTGCCCATTAAGTGCCGTATGGTTCATTTCCTAAAAAGGATGAGTTGGAAACTGCACAGATTTCACATCCTTTTTAACATCTAGAAGGATGGTCTTTGGTCCATCATACCCAAATGAGATATTTTGCCATCTCTCTTCTTCTTGGCACAGAAATGCATCTGTTCTCCAGGGTTTGACACAAGAGTCTTCCCTAACTAGACCTACCCATGGTTATTAAGTATTAAACACAATGGGTCATGCCATTCACTTCCTGTTATTTCATAGGGACATTCATTTGAGTTTTGCACTGAAAACGCATCACAAGGTTCACTGGCCAGTTGCTCCAGAAGCATTGAAGTCTGGTTGGTCCCCTGTAGCGGAACGACGTCCCGATATCTTGACTGCAGGTTGCTGGTGAGGAGATGCCATTTTAGTTGGGCTACCACATCTGAATTGCAAACATGCCAAGGACAGCAAAGAGTGCTCTCCAGAGTTTTGCAGCCCAGATTTGATAGCCTTAGATATAATAAAATCTAGAATTTGCTGTCATTTCTGCAGTCCACACTCTACGAGTTCCGTGCTGTCTTCTTCTGCTGCTGTGAGAAAATACAGGCCTAGGCAACTATCAGTGTCAGCTTGCTGTCTAGTAGCAATAGCAATAGCACTGAAACTTATATACTGCTTCACAGTGCTTTGCAGCCCCCTCTAAGCTGTTTAACAGAATCAGCCTATTGCCCCCAACAATCTGGGTCCTTATTTTACCCACCTCAGAAGGATGGAAGGCTGAATCAACCTTGAGCTGGTGAGGATCGAACCCCGGGCAATCGGCAGAATTAGCCTGCAATACTGCATTCTAACCCCTGCACCACCACAATCTCCTAGTAACTAGGAGACTGAATTCTAGTTCTACGTTATGCTCAAAGCCAGTTGAATGACTTGCACTAGTCCTCTCTCTCAGCCTTCGGAAGCAAGTGAGGGCAAACCACTTCCAAAATTTTGTCAAAACTTCAGGAACGTATCCAGGCTGCTACCAGAAGTCAACACAGATTTCAAGCCCCCCCCCCCCCCCCCCCCAAAAAAAAAAAGGCTAACTACCAAGTTTCTGTTGCTGAATAATTCTTGAGCTCCCAAATCTGTAAACATATGCCCTTTTTATTGAAATACACTGGCTACAATCGTAAATGCCCCGAACGGAGAATCCTTTCAGGGGTTTGTTCTCCTTTTAACTTGGATTTGAAAATGAGTTTCAGCTGCAGGAAATGAAAGCCTACCCTTTCAACATCAAGCAGATTCCAGCCCAAAGCTAAAGGATTTCTGCTCCCAAGCAGCTTTTCTGGGAGGATGTCTCTTTCCAATGATACCATTTGGAAATATTTGAGACTGGTTCTGTGAGCGTGGCTTGGTGGGCGTGGTGTGGCTTGGTGGGCATGGCTTGGTGGGCATGGCAGGGGAAGGATACTGCAAAATCTCCATTCCCTCCCCACTCTGGGGCCAGCCAGAGGTGGTATTTGCTGGTTCTCCAAACTGCTCAAAATTTCTGCTACCGGTTCTCCAGAACCTGTCAGAACCTGCTGGATTTCACCCCTGCCTCTATACCCTTGCCTCATCTATGCCATAATTATCTAGCTAAATATTTTCCTAAATTATTATTATTTTTTCAAAGTTCATGGAAACAAGTTATATTTTTGGAAGTAGGGTGGACACATAGAATTCCCCGAAAACATAAAATAGTAATACTTCCTTCAAATACTGACAATCTGAAGCAAACATGGGTGTATCTCTTTTAACTTTTTTTCCCTCAATGCCATTCAGATGCAGAAATAAAAGTCTTGCTCTAGATTAGGTCTGATATTTTGCATTCTCACTCCTTCCCCATTCTTTAGTGAATTTACACTGAGGCACACATGCACTTGATTTCTTTTGTTCGTTTTGCCTTGTAGCTCATTTCATATTCTTTTATCAAGGCACAATGCAGTAAATGTATTGGGTACGCACACACAGCATATGGTACAACTGCATAAAATTTAATATTTGTTGAGTAAATTACGACACGCACACAGGTGTAAGTAGGCAGAAAATATATACAGTATAGTCCCAAATCACAGAATACAGAAAACAAAAATGGAGATAGAAATGCTAGCATACCTTTTTAAGTAAGTTGTCTTAAAATCTCCGTATGTAGAATGATGAGGGGATAGTTTCGGACCATCTGCAACCAGCAACAGCTCCCCATCGCCCAGTGCATTCTCACAGGGAGGGCCTACTCAGGGTGCCGTCGGCTAGACAGTGTCAACTGGTGACCCCTAGAGACAGAGCTTTCTCTGTGGGTGCTCCCACCCTCTGGAACCAACTTCCTCTGGAGCTCTAGTTAGCCCCTGACCTCCGCGCCTTCCGCCGCAACTTAAAGACATGGTTGTTCAGCCTGGACTGGGGGGGTTAACATGTATTTTAACACGCTTTTATTTGGATATTTTATTGTTGTGAGCCGCCCTGAGTCCTATGGAGATAGGGCGGCATATAAATAAAATAAATAAAATAAAAATAAATAAATAGTTTCATAGTGTAAATGCCATTTACTTCTGGGACCCTTGACCAAAGAAACGGTGTCAATACTGCAACAGCTCAAAAGTTGAGACGTTTTTCCTTCTCTCCTGAAGCTTGTACAGACGCTCCTAATACAATTATTGCCTGACTGATGGCTCTGGATTTTTCATTTAATACAAGCAGTTGTTTAGGTACGCGTGCTAAAATAAGCTACCCAGTGAAAACTCTGTGAGTGGAGGCTGCAAGACCAATTCTATAGGCCAGTGTTCCCCAACTTTTCCGAAAACAATGAGATGGGATAGCTTGTGTAAGTGATGCACTTTTGCACAGCTCCATTTGCACACTCGCACAAATGCAGCTTCACACGCATATGCAAATTCGCCTGTTGTTTCCACAGCCCAGTTTTGAATGGGCCGTGGCTCAGTAGTGGGCTATAGCCTGGGGATTAAGGACCCCTGCTTATGTTTCAGTTTTATATTGATGAACACAACTATTTCTGCTTTTTATAAGTCATGAAAAATATCAAACCTTCCTATCCAGCGTGGGGTCTGTCTGTAGAGGAAGATTATTTTCAATCACTGAAAGAGGGAAATTATCTTGGTAGTTTACGTTTTAAGAGTTTGATCTCCCAGTGCCAGTAAGTGGTGCTTCATAATTAGGCTTACTTGACTTTTTTTTTTTTATCCTACAAAGGATCCAAAATTGTTCTGTAGTTTTGCTCATATAAAGGACAAATTGCTGCCTTCACCCAGGTCAGAAGCCCATGAAATCTTCCCCGGGGCAGGAGATAGATTGGGAACTAATAGCTGGTGTGTTTCTGGAGGTAGGTGTATCCTGACACTGATGACACCTACTATTAATGATTGCACTCAGTCTAGAAGCTGTCTCAAAACTTACTTTGAACTGCAGAGCTCATTGCTAAATGAAACATCTGGCCTAGTTTTTTGGATGCCTCTGCTTTATGTCTTGTGTTTTGCATCGTCTTCTCCAGTGAAAAGTTTTAGAGAACTTGAAAGAGAGCAGGCATTTGTACCGTGTTGATCCTAATAATCCTATTATTGATTTCAGGTTTCTTTTTAAAATCAGCAGGGCTCTTCTTGCCTTTCATGAAATCCACCATCACTCCGGGAATACTTTTAAGAATTCTGGAGAAAGATCATTGCGAAGGCCCCGTGAAACGGTACCTCTCTCTCCTGCTCTACTTGGAAACACTTGAAGTTGCTGATGTACATGTCTGAATGTGAGCTCCATTGAAATGTTTTTTTAATCATATCAAAGAAATAATCAAATGAAAACTTCAATCCCCTTTTATCTTTTTCTCAAGACTATCCAGTCTCTCCCCACCCCCCACTCCCCTTAATCTGGATGCATCATGAGAAAGTAAAAATCAATTTTTTCAAACTGGAGCTATCTGATTCTCACCTCAGCAAGCAAAAGTTTTCCTCCACTTCTAGTTGGATCTTGAACAGATAGATACATATCCCACAAATGGAGATTGTCAAAATAAGTATTTTAATTCCAAAAGTTTGTTTATGTTTCGGGGATTTTGCTCTTGTATACACTGGGTGTGTCCCGTATATAAATAAGTCACCAAGATACTTTGATGGCCTCAGGAACAATGTGGGACTAGATACACTAACAAAAGAAAAGAATGACCCTTGATAGCCTGTGAAGTGTTTCTCCAGGAAGTAATTTAATCTATTTTGTCCCCCACCTCTCCCTTCCTTTGGAAGATTTTTGCTACGAAAAGATGATCCTGACTGTGAAGGGTTGGGCAAGAGGCCTGTGGTTTGATGTGGCCATGCTCTATCTTTGAAGGATCTCAACAATTTCACTTGCTTGGTAACCTCCATTTGGAGCAAGAAATGAGAACAGGGGAAATAGCAATAGCACTTAGATTTATATACCGCTTCACAGTGCTTTTACAGCCTTCTCTAAGCGGTTTTTATAGAGTCATTATATATTATAAAATGAGGACCCAACAATCTGGGTCCTCATTTTACCAATCTCAGGAAGGCTGAGCCAATCTTGAGCCAGCAGTTAGCAGAAGTAGCCTGTAGTACTGCATTCTAACCACTACACCACCATGGCTCATAGGACCACATGTAGGGGTCTACACCTCAAACTACTGTGTTCCTTGACTTAGGAGATGATTTGACTTGGGGCTCTTCTGATGCAGCCTTTCATAATCTTCCAGCAGAGCCCTTTCAATCAGAGGTGAAATCCAATTTTTTCCCCTACCGGTTCCATGGGCGTGGTTTGGTGGGTGTGGCAGGGGAAGGATATTGCAAAATCTCCATTCTCACCCCACTCCAGGGAAAGTATACTGCAAAATCTCCATTCCCACCCCTCCTGGGGGAAGGATATTGCAAAATCTCCATTCCCTCCCCTCCTGGGGGAAGGATATTGCAAAATCTCCATTCCCACCCCACTCTGGGGCCAGCCAGAGGTGGTATTTGCCAGTTCTCCAAACTACTTAAAATTTTTGCTACCAGTTCTACAGAACCTGTTAGAACCTGCTGGATTTTACCCCTGCTTTCAATCCAAGTCTTTGGGGACTAAGAATTGTATTATAAGTAAAAAGGTGGCACGCTCCCAAAAAAATCAATGAACATTTGTAATTTAAATATAATCACAATTAAGGTCATTAAAAGAACCGTGTTTGCCTTGCTTATTTAGTCATTGCGCCCTTCTCTCACAATTCAGCAGCAAAAAGGGGAGGCTGTGGGAAAGCACTGAACCTAAAATTGTGTGGATGTGTGTTCGGCACTGCTGACCTCCACCTTGAAAAACCTAACCTTTAAACATGAAAGCTGTCGGTCACTCGCTTTCTTCGCAAGCATTAAAGGAGACCTGGTGACACAGTGGTTAGAATCCAGTACTGCAGGCAAACTCTGCCTAAAGCCTTTGAGTTTGATCCTGATGGACTTAGGCTTCCATCTTTCTGAGGTCGGTAAAATGAGGACTCAGATTGTTGGGAGTAAAATGCTGACATTGTAAATTGTAGAGAGGGCTTTAAGGCACTGTGGGGCAGTATATAAGCCTAAGTGCTATTGCTATTAAAGCTAGAAAAAAAAATTCCAACTACCTTTTAGTGTCAGCCTATTAGTAAGAACCAGCCATCAACTCAGTAAAGAAAATTGCCAAGGGATTTGCCATTCTGACAGCTGCCAGAAAGAGAAGCTTGAAACATAGGTAGAGTTGCAATGGATAGGAAAAGGCAGGAACCACACAGTAGAAGAAAGAGGGAGATATTCAAATGAAAGATTTTGCAGACATTCAAAAGAACGTTTCAGTTAAACGGCGGTAAACGACCAGCACTTTTCCACCTAACAAAAGTTATTAAAAGGCGTAGGTTTCTGTGAGCTCCAGCTAACTATAGAGTTTTAATTCAAATGTTTGATTAAACTAAAGCATCACATTGAAGCACTACTCTTCCTTTGAAGAGCTAAGAGTGGAGCAGTCCCATCACTTCCAGCTTTATGATAAAAGGAGCTTCTATGTACATCTATTCCCATTTCTATTGGTGGGTCAAACTGAATTGGTCTCTATCAGTGGTAATTAATTACCAGAAGTCAACATGGATCTGTCATAAATTAATCTTGCCATACTTAACCTTCTCTTTTTCATTCCGTAACTTTCTTAATAAATTATGGAAAAGGTTTGGCATAATCTATCTTGACTTAACAAGACATATTAGCTTATGACAAAGCAACCCATGACAGATTGATTAGCAAGCTAGTCAAGTGTGGACTGGATGGCATGAAAATTAAGTGGATACATAGCTGGATAGTAAACTGTATACTCAAAGGGTGTTTATCAATGGCTCATCACACTGGAGAAAACAGAACTGAGTATGTCCCAAAGGTGCTTTTTCAAGAGGCAAGTGGACTTTCTGGTTTTTCTTGGAAGACGTTTTGATTCTCATCTAAGAAGCTTCTTGGATGAGAAGCGAACCGTCTTCCAAGAAAAACCAGAAAGTCCACTTGCCTCTTGAAAAAGCACCTTTGGGACAATCATGATCTGGATGACTGAGAATCTCCATAGAAGTGAGTACGGTGCTACAAATATCAGTACTGGTCCTATAATTAAAAAGTGAAGGAAAGTTTATCGAATGTGCTTCTATCTGCATATGACACAGTGACACACATAAATCTAATGTAACCATAATTGGTCTGTAAGAAGTTAGCACCCACCCCCTCTCCTAGAAAAATGAAATTTTAGGAGATATTAAAAGGGCAGAATACTTCCCCTAAAAGAGAGGCAGAAACTCAACCCCCCCCCCCTTTGTCAATGGGCCATTAAGGCCTGGGCCAGTCTATTCTACATAAAGATCTACCTCCTTCAGGCAACAGCCATAATAGGAATCCCAAAACCCTTTCATTACATCATCACCAGTGTGGGTTGCTCCCAGTTCTCACCGGTTCACAAGAACCGGTAGTAAAAATTTGTAGTAGTTCGGAGAACTACTTCATAGTAGTTCGGAGAACTACTTCGGAGAGCCTGTAGTACAGTGGACTAAAGCACTGTAATTAACATCTGCTGCTTGCAATTACTACAAGTTCAAATCTCACCAGGCTCAAGGTTGACTCAAAGGTAGGTAAAATGAGGAGCCAGATTGTGGGGGCAATAAACTGACTTTGTATAAATATACAAAAGTATGAAGGCTATTGCTTAACACATTGTAAACCACCCTGAGTCTCCGCAGAAGGCGGCATATAAATTAAAGCAAAGAAAAAAAATGGTAATAACATTGGCTGGCCACGCCCCTGAACCGGTCCCCAGCCCGGTCGCCACTCCCTTACCCTGCCCACCTCATCAGAGGCTTCTTTTTTTCTTTTAAAAGCATTTTTTCTACAACCTCTTTGAGTGGCCAAAGTGGTTGTAGAAAAAAAAATGCCTTTAAAAGCCTCTGGCGATCCCAGCTGAGTTGCCTGATCGTCAGAAGCTTTTAAAAGCATTTTTTTTCTGCAACCTCTTAAGGTTGTAGAAAAAATGCTTTTAAAAGTTAAAAAAAAAGTTAGCCACGCCCACCCAGTCACATTACCCACCACCACCAAGCCACACTCACAGAACCAGTAGTAAAAAAATTTAGAACCCACCCCTGATCATTACCAAGCAAGGCTCAACCAAGCTTGGGACTCAAAAACACAACCTACAAAGTTACCTCTGCATGCCTTATGGGAGTCTGACAACTAATCAGAATACAAGCTCAAATTCAAAAGCCCAGAGAGGGTATAAAACTCAGGCACTCTCAGCATCTCTTCCCTTTTTCTCCTTCATCCAACATCGTCAAGGCATGTGATGCTGTCCACCATTAAAAACCATTGTTCCAAGCATTCTCCATGTTTCCAGTGTCTTTATCCCCACTTGGAACCGAACCCAGATGGACATTTCTTCCAACAGTTCAAATCATGAGAAAAATCATTCCTTTTTTTTTTTTTTGCTTTGATCAGACTCTACCCTAAGTACAAACTCCAGTTTTGACCACCATGCTTTAAGAAGGGTTGAGAGAAACTGGAAGAGGGTCAGAGAAGGGCAACAAGAATGATCAAGGGGCTAGAAACTAAGTTTTAAGAAGAAAGACTGAAAGAACTGGGTATGTTTAGCCAGGAGAAAAGACAACTGAGAGGAGATGTGTTAGCAATCTTCAAGTATTTGAAAGGATGTCACACAGAACATTGTCTTGTCCTTTCACTGGACAGCTCAGGACACAAAAACAGGAAGACAGATTCCAGCCGAACCTTAGAAAAACTTCTTAACAGAAATAGCAGTTCAAGAAAGGAACCTTGTTACCCATTAGGATTCTTCTTGACAACCATGGACAATTTAACTTGAATCTAGTACAATTGATCTCAGCAGGAGAAAAATACATCACGAATCTCCTTTGTCGATTCCAGTATGCCTTGCGTGAAAAATGCTAGTGTTTCATAGGTGACACAAGAGCTTAAAGTCTATAGAGATTCTCAGTTATCCAGGTCATAATTGTTCCGTTGGTGCTTTTCCAAAAGGCAACTGGATTGTTTTTCCTTGAAGACATTTCGCTTCTCATCCAAGAAGCTTCTTCAGTTCTGAACTGAAGAAGCTTCTTGGATGAGAAAAAGTCCAGTTGCCTTTTGAAAAAGCACTTTGGGGATAACACCAGAGCATTCACAACCAATTACAAGTTTGCTCCAACTGTTATCAAAACTGTACATAAAATAGAATGTGAAGAATTTTTTTGTACCTTCCTATCTGAATTCCGAACAATGTGGGTCATGGCTGAATTACTGGGGACAGAAGCTATCTGTGAATATTAACTGTAGAGATATTAATTCCATATTCAAGTGTGACAGGCACAAATGAATTTGTTCCCGATGTATTCTGAAATTCAGGATAATTTATATGAATTCAAAATTATACTTAAAAATACATATAATTACACAATTACATGCTTAAAAAGGTAGCACCCAAATCAATCAGCTGTCTAACCTATTCTACAATATTTTGTATATTCAATATAAAGGTAAAGGTTCCCCTCGCACAAATGTGCTAGTTGTTCCCGACTCTAGGGGGTGGTGCTCATCTCCGTTTCAAAGCCGAAGAGCCAGCGCTGTCCGAAGACGTTTCCGTGGTCATGTGGCCGGCATGACTAAACGCCAAAGGCACAAAGAACGCTGTTACCTTCCCATCAAAGGTGGTCCCTATTTTTCTACTTGCATTTTTTATGTGCTTTCGAACTCCTAGGTTGGCAGAAGCTGGGACAAGTAACGGGAGCTCACCCCATTAGGCGGCACTAGAGATTCGAACTGCCGACCTTTCGATCGACAAGCTCAGAGTCTTAGCCACCGAGCCACCGTGTCCCTTATATTCAATATACAAAATGATTATAAAGCTTCAGAATTCCGTATTAGTCACACATCAGGCCATCTGGGAAATGAGCCTTATTAGGCTCTGGGACTTTCACCCCTTGTACCTAACCTCAGCAGAGACACACATTTTGTGTTCCTCCCTGTGCGTTGATTTCATGACATTCCCAACCCATGAAGACAGGCTTAAATTGTCCTTATCTGCACCAGTGTTAACACGATATTTTCCCCCTTAAGCCAACAGCATCCAGCGACAGCTGCAGGTATGTAAAATCCATGCCAACTCATAATCCACTGAGAGCAAAAAGCAGATGCCAAGATGAGCCTATGCAGATGAAGGGGCCAGGCTAGGCAAATAGGAAAAGGATTCGATTCCCAAATCAAAGATTTGATTGAAATTCTTTATGAAAAACTTTTGTCTCATCCCAATTATGTTCCTGACATCTTTGTAAATTGTATCTGAATGGATATTTATTGCCCTTGGAAATAGTAAAGTGCCATTAAAAAAAAAGTTAAGGATTCTGTTGTAAGTTGAGGTAGTCCTCAACTTACAACAGATCACTTAGTGAACATTCAAAGTTACAATGGCACTGGAAAAAGTGACTTATGACCATTTTTCACACTTACAACCGTTGCAGCATCTTCACGGTCAGGTGATCAAAATTCAGATGATTGGCACCTGGCTCATATTTATGATGGTTGCAATGTCCTGGGATCATGCAATCCCCTTTTGTAACCTTCTGACAAGCAAAATCCATGTGCGAAGCCCGATTCACTTAACAACCATGTTACTAAATTAACATCTGCAGTGATTCACTTAACAACTGTGGCAAGCAAGGTCGTAAAATGGGCAAAAGTCACTTAACAAATGTCTCACTTCGCAGTAGAAATCTTGGGCTCCATTGTCGTCAAGAACTGCCTGCTGTCAGGATACATCTATCCTCATCTTTTAAATCCCAGCAGTTTGGCATTCTTCAAGATGTTTTGTCTTGTGACTTTCTATGTGTGCTGCCAGGAAAATGTGACAATCGCCATACACTCTTACAATTCTCAAACTTTGCTTCCAGGCTTTTAATAGTCTTTGTTTTGGGTCAGGGCAAAACCACAGAGACATTATGGGAATATATTACAATATCAGAGGACCACAGAGTAAGGAAACATTCTCATAAAAAGCAGTGGTGAAATGTAAAATTTGCTGCTACCGGTTCTGTGGGCGTGGCTTGGTGGAGGTGAGGGTGGGTAATGTGACTGAGTGGGCGTGGCCAACTTTGTTTTTTTTAACTTTTAAAATCATTTTTTCTACAACCTCTTCGGATGAAGAGATTGTAAAAAAAAAAATGCTTTTAAAAGCCTGACGATCCCATCTGAGTTGCCTGATCGTCAGAGGCTTTTTTTTTCCTTTTAAAAGGCTCTGACGATCCCAGCTGAGCTGCGCAATCATCAGAGGCTTTTTCTTTTACTTTTTGTAAGAAGTTAGCACCCACCCCTTTCCTAAAAGAATGAAATATTTTGTGAAATATTAAAAAGGCAGAATATTATGTTTCCTGGATGAGAAATGGAGAAGCATGTTTTAAAGATGAAGCAGCTCCCATCTTCCTGCCCCCACCCTTTGTCAATGGGCCAGAGGCAGAAACTCAATCTTTGTCAATGGACCATCACCTGCAACACAATAGGACTTATCTAGCAACAGAAACTAACACAACAGGACCCATCTAGCAACAGAAACTCACCACATGGCACCTGGGAAGATTACATCAGCCAGCAAGGCTAGCTAAGACCCCCACCCCCTGAGAATCTGACAACCAATCAGCATACTTTTCCTGTGCTCCAGGAAGTTCAAAGCACAGAGAGTGCATAAAACCAAGGCATGCTCAGCATCTCTGCCCTTTTCTGTTCAGGAACTCAAACCATGTGATCCTGTCCACCTTTAAACCATCTTTAAATTGCAATAAATAAATAAATAAATCTTTCCAAACAGACACTGTTTCCAGTGTCTTTTTCCCCACTTGGAGTTGAACCCAGAAGGATATTTCTTCTTACACTTTTAAAAGCATTTTTTCGGCCGAAGAGGTTGTAGAAAAAAATGCTTTTAAAAATAAATAAAAAAAGCCTCTGATCGTGCGGCTCAGCTGGGCATGGGGGGGGGCAGGGATTTTTGCTACCAGTTCTCCGAACCACCCGCCACCATCACTACCGGATCGGGCGATCCAGTCCGAACTGAGAGCATTTCACCCCTGCATAAAAGGCAGGATAACATAAAGTGTTTCTTAATCAGAACATACATTTTTCAATTGGCTTTGTACCTTTTCTGTGTTTTGGGAAAACCAAACCATGGAGTCAATTACTACAATGGCATAATAATTTTCACAACTTTTACCTTAAAAATTCCTAATTAAGAGAGAAACCTTGTGTGTTGAAACGAAGACAAAAACGGAAGACTTACGCATTTCCTTTCTAATTCAAAGAGCAAATGTGGCAGTTTGAAGTTGCAGATGCCTGCAAATGAAAGAAACCTTGAATACATTTAAAATTGAAGCTTTTGACTTCCAGGCAAAGAAGAGACCAATCATGAGGAAGAAATATGAAAAACACATTTGACTGCTTCTCCCGTTTTAAAGGCAAATATACAGAACAGTAGTCAATGACACAATCAGCCTACACACATGATGGTCTTGCAATGTGTGCGATTTAACACAAAGCTACATGCAGACTGCAGCACCTGTTAAGTCTCTCACCAATGAAGCCAGATTTTCTGCATGAATAAAAAGGAAAGGAAATATGTACTGGTGATGATAGTTTGTTCTCAGATTTAGAAGCTTGGGAGGAGGGGAAGGCTAAACAGAAGTTGCTGGACCTAAGTCTCTGTCCAACCTGTTAATTGTTCTGAGATAATATCTAGAAAGGATTTTTTTTTAAATTACAGCTATTAATATATACAATCAAGAAAATACAAAATTTACAAAGAAAAATAAAAAGCCATTAACAAAATGAAGTAAAAAATATCAAATCAATGGTAAAAATAAATTAATATAAAAGAAAAGTACAAGTCTCAAAACAACAAGTTAAACTTTGGCTGCCTAGATTTTCCCACAAAATCACTCAACAGGCCAGTTTACATGCTGAAAGTGAACGCACGTCTTCCAGGGCCTTAAATCAGGAGCATTAGTGTCCTTCCACTACAGTAGAAGCTAGAAATGACATTTTATTAGCTTCCAACACATTGATAGATTTCTTAGTGGGAAGTTTTATACATACATACATACATACATACATACATATATATAAGCAGCGATGGTTTATACCCAAGCTATAAAGTACTCGCAAGTATTCCATTTGAGTACTCTAGAAAGTACTCCATTCGAGATCACGATCACCCTAGCAACTCCAGTTGGTTCAGTGTAAAACAACTGGACTGAGTAGTGCTGTTAGCTGTCGGAAGTGTTTTTCCTCAAGCAGTTCTAATAGCAGGTATAGATTTGTTTAGTATCTAAATTAATGGCAGCGTTTTATTTTAAACTGCTGAGGACGTCCCTTTATCTATGGGCTTTCAATTCCTTGAGATCTGGTGCTGTGCATAGGAATTTTTTAAAGAGCCCCCATGAATGTGGCCCACTCTTATAAAAACTCCACCCTATCACTCTGTCTCAAATGCCAAACCCCACAGTGGCATCAGCGGCCTTAAACCTGCACCTCTTGCCTTACGCAGATCAACTCTAAAGACCAACCCTAAGTTTACTCCAGGGGTGAAATCCAGCAGGTTTCTGACAGGTTCTGGAGAACCGGTAGTGGAAATTTTGAGTAGTTCAGAGAACCGGCAAATACCATCTCTGACTGGCCCCCGAGTGGGGTGGGAATGGAGATTTTGCAATATCCTTCCCCCAGGAGTAGGGAGGGAATGGGGATTTTGTAGTATTGTTCCCCTGGAGTGAGGTGGGAATGGAGATTTTACAGTATCCTTCCCCTGCCACACCCACCAAGCCACACCACACCCACCAAGCCACACCCACAGAAGCAGTAGTAGTAAAATTTGGATTTCACTTCTGGTTTACTCCCAAGGAAATGTCCACAGGATGGCTGCAGACCCTGAGCCACCAGGACTCCCAAGTGAAAGCAAGGATGGGCCCCCTCCTCCAGCAAGGATGTAAAAGTTGCCCCTGATTTATAATAACGGGGATAATTAAATGCCCTGAGAGGAATGATGCCAACTGTACATTTCGGGAAATCAAGTTGCTTTTAGTTCAATTGAATTCGACCTGTCCACTTTTTCCTCCTGGCCTATGGATTATTGGAACTGCTCCTCTCCCCCCCCCCATCCCCAAAACACACATACTCAAATAGTTATTCAGACGCCCACACCAATGAGATTCCTTATGGCTTCATCAAGGCTCCCCCCCACACACACACACACCCCATCTTTTAAAGTGGGGTGGTTTTTGTTTTTGTTTTTTTGCGCACTCCTCTATTGAACAGCGGGAAGCCCTGGAACTTTTCGAGGAGGAGGATGGCAGAGCCACCCACTCACCTACCCTATACTTCATCTACCATCAGCCCCGGATCCGTTCCTCCACAGGGGGTGGAGGGGGACATCCGCAAGGTGTCGCTTTTGTTTTTGTTTTTATTGCAGAGCAAAGCTGGGGCGCCGTGCAAAAGCCTGGCGCGTTCTTTTCCAGACGGTGTCGTTACGGTAGCGAGGAAAGGCGCGGGTGTGTGCGCGTGTGTCCAACCAAGGATGTACACAACCAAGGAAGCTTTATCTAATCGACCTTATGAATCGGTAGCTCCCCTACCCCTCCCCTACCTCACCCCCGTCTGAGCCTTTCGGGCAGCCCGTTGGACAAAGGTGCTGCTTTGCGGCGCGATTCTAGCTCCATTTTACTCCTCGCAACCCGGGACTCCCCGACTCCCTGTAATTATGGTCCTTCTCCTCCGTCCCCGTCCATCTGGTCTAGCCTCCTTCCTCCTCCTCTTGCTTTTTAACGATCGGCTGCAACGTTTCAAAACCGAACGGAAACCATTAGGTAAATGAAGACGAGCGGGATGATGACCCCGCGATTGCTTGCTTCCCCTGCAGAAAGCATCGGCTGCAACAGGAGGGCACTGGGGAGGGGAAGGGGGGTGGGTAAGAGACAAGCGCCGGGGAGGGCTGTTTTTTGCAAGGGGTTTCCCTCCCGGGGTATTCCGGAGCCAGGATCGGACAAGGCAGCGCCTCGGTTGTTGCCATTGCAGCAAACGGAGGGGAGGGAGGGAGGGAGGCGGGGAGGGTAGCTTCGCAAAGTGCGCGAACCCGCCCAAGATCAGCCGGTGGCATCGGAGTAAAGTAAACCCAGCGGGAGTGCAAATCGCGGCACTTTGCATTTCTCTCTTTTTTTTCCCCTCCCTTTCCTTTCCTCTTTTTGCAAGCCTCTACGTCTCCTTCCCAAGAATAAAGAGGCAGTAAGCAAAAGGGGTTTTTTTTGGCGCCAAATGCTTGGCACCTCCCCTGGCTCTGGTCTATGGAAATCAGGGAGGTGGGGTTAAGTTTCTTTCGCTCGCTCGCTCCTACCCACCCACCCTTTCCCCCCCCCTCGTCGGGTGTGTCAGGAATTTTTTTTTTTTTAAGTTAATAATATACAAGAGGTTCAAACCCCACTTAGTGACAGTCGTCTGTCTGCAAGCGCGGGGTGAATGCAGAGGGTTTTTTTTAACACTGGCCGGGGGAGAGGGGGGGAGCGGCGATTGGGCTGCTGGCGCTCTTTAAAGTCCTAGATTCGAGACGACCATCTGCATTAATTCAAGCCCCTTCTGCTCTTCTCCCCCGCGGCCGCCCCTCTGCCTTGCAACAACCGCCACCGCCGCCGCCAGCCGGGAGGTAAGAAGACAAGGGAGATCATGCAACGTAACCTTTGGGGAAACGAAAGAAAATTTGGGGAGGGGGGGAGCGGACGTGAGAGAAAGAGAAAGAGAGAGAGGGGGGAAAAAAGGAGGATCGGAGAGATCGGTGCCACCCTCGGGATAAGAAAAGGAAGAATTTGCGATCCGCGTTTTTGCTTGGGTTTCATTCATCAGAAGCCAATGGAGAAACAGCCGCTTCCCGCCCCCCCCTCCCCTTGATCCTCGATGTTGCTGCGGTCGGTAGAACCTTTCTTGCATCTGGCCAGATGTTTCAAGCGCCTTTCCGCGGCTTCTCTCCGCTCTCCTCCCCCCCCCACCACACACACACTCTCCCCGCGCCCCAATGTCTTGATAGCAAATTAATACGGCTTTTGGAACGAGAGAGTTAAGAATACCGTACAATAGTGAGAGTGATCGGGAGGGGGCGGGGCAGGCGAGCGAGCGAGAGCAGCTGGGATCGCGGCTGCTGTTTGGGGAAGATTTTTGCGCGCGCGCGCGCGCGTTTTCTCCGTGGGGGGGGTGGAGGAGAGAAAATGCTTTTTTAAAAAAAAATGTTTTTTTTTTAATTTATTTTAATTTCTGAGCGATGGTTGTTAACCGGCGGACCGTTTCCCCGTAAAATACCCCAAGCTCGCTTCTTTCATGCCCTTCCCTGGTTTTTGTCTTACCATCCCTCCGTTTTTTGTTTTGCTGGGTTTTTTTTTTTCCCTTTCTTCTTGGCGCGGCTGGCCGTAAGCAAAAGTTGCCCAGCCCGTTTCAAGACTTCCGAGCCTTTACAACTAACTTAAAACGAGGTACCTCACGCGCGAATCCCTGAGGATTGAGGATGGGAGAGGCGAGGTGGCTCGCCGACTTTAAACCGGCCGGTGGTAGTTCTGTCTTTTTAAGTACAGCTTGGTGGTTTCGGGACGGTGAACAATGGAAATAGGACGGGAAAATCGCAGTTTTCCTTCTTTTTTTGGGGCGGGGGGGGGGAAGTAACGCCGTGTGTGTGTAAAAGAGCAACGCGGACGCCCCCTTTTTCTTTTTCATCCCGGGGGGGGCATCTTTTCCTCCCACACCTCCCCAGTACCGCGTGTAATTTTGTGCGTGTGCAAGTGCCCGCGGACCCCCCAAAATAATAATCTTTCCGGTTATCTTATAAAAGGTGTTTTTGTTTTTGTTTTTACCCGGGTCCGGGTGAGTGGCGGGGTGCGCGTGTGTGAATTTCCTTCTGTTGCATAATGCTGCTTGGCTGGGTGACTTCCTTTCCCCCCCCACCCCTCTTTCCTCCTCCACCCCCCCCCCCCTTCCTCCTATCTCTGCGTGTGTGGGTTTCTGGAAGCGCTCTGGCGAATGAATGGAATGGCAATTTGCAAAGTAGCCCTGAGCGCCTCTCCCCCTCCCTGTTTTTTTTTTTTTTAAACATCCGCCGCCGTCCTCCTTTTCCCTCTCCTGCATAGACTACAGATGACAAAAGGAGGAAGAAACTTCCTCTTTACTTTGCTTTGGAATAGCCAGCAGGCTTTTTTTTCTGCAGGGCAAATGCTGGAGGAATATTTTGCTCCTGGGTCTGGGGAGGCTCCGAAAACCCTCTTTAAGAAGGGGGTGTGGAGGCTTCTGCCCTTCTTGCTGAATGGTCCTTGTTAAAGATTTTTTCCCCCCTGCATTTTCTTTCTTAGAAGAGAGTAAGTAAGTAAGTAAGCAATAGGATGTGGGTTAATGTTTCTTTCTGTGGGCTTAAGACTCTTTCATTGAAATGTTGATTGGTCTGGTTTCAAAAAGAAAAGAAACCCAGGCTTATCATGATGGATCTGCGGGCGGAGTAGGTGTGCCTTTTCTTCCTTTTAAATCTAATTTGTTTTTTTTTTCCCCTTCCTGCTTAATTTCAGGTTCTGCTAGGAAGGGGTGTCTTTTCTCACCCGGTGGGAAACAAACATTTCTCTCTTCGGTTGTAATATCCTAATTCAGGATCCCGACGGAAGCAACCAGCGGAGATGCCAGGGATGGTCAGTAAAAATTCCGATCTCGAATTCGACTCTTTGCAGCCCTGCTTCTATCCAGACGAAGATGATTTTTATTTATGCGGTCCCGACTCTGCTCCTCCGGGGGAGGATATCTGGAAAAAGTTTGAGCTACTGCCTACGCCTCCTCTGTCTCCCAGCCCGGCAAGTCTGCAGGAGAACCCCCCAGGAGGAGCCCCCGTGACATGGGGAGGAACGGCTCTAGGGGGATACCGAACCAGCGACCCTCTGGATTGGGCATCCGAGTTGCTGCTGCTGCCCCCCGAAGCTGACCTGTGGGGCAGCGGCGATGGAGGAGATTCCTTCGAGATGGGTTTGGGCGAAAGCAGCAACCTCAACGCCATCATTATTCAGGACTGTATGTGGAGCGGCTTTGGGACCAGTGATAAGCTGGAAAGGGCAGTCCCCGAGAAGCCACAGACTAAAGGAGGAACAGCTGGAGCGCCTGCCCCAGCTGGCTCTGCCATTCCCCCAGCTGCCCTCCCCTCCAAAACCAGCCCTGGAAACAATAGCGGCAGCCAAGCAGAGCTCAACAATTCCGTGTCAGAGTGTGTGGATCCAGCCGTGGTTTTCCCTTTCCCCATTAAGAAGCGAGATCCCCCAGTCCCGGTCTCCTCGGGAGGAGGAGGAGGAGGAGGAGTGGCAGGGGCCCGGGTGAGCATGAACTGCAGCGGTGGCTTTGCTCAAGGGGTGGCCACTCCTGCACCCCGAAGCAGCCACCACCCAAGTATAACTAGTGACAGCCGGGCCAACAACAGTTCGGGAGACGACACACTCAGTGATTCTGGTAAATAACCACATCCTTTGTTATGTGTGGGCGCTGGGAGGAGGTTTCATGGGGACTCAGACCAATACAATCTCCCTTTAAAAAAAAAAAAAGCATAGTAGGTGGGATTTCGATGGGCACTTTACATCTTTTCCAACAAAGGTGGCAGCAGGAAATTGGTGGCCTAAGAGACACCATCAGATGTTGTCTCCCAGGGACCTTACGGAATAAGGGGACTGCATGCTTGTTTTACTCTGCCATTCATTTTTGTAGCCAGATTAAACTGAGCTTTCACTACAATTCTACACCTACAAACAAGTATGGTGCAGCATCCACCGAAGAATCTAAATTTTAGAGCGCAGTGGTTTCAGGATGGGTTTGACAACTGAGTCTAAAAGGAGGGAAGGAAGTCGGTGGCTGCTGTTTGCAGAGGGAATTATCCGCTGCAGAACAGCAAATTTTATTAGAGGCAGATTTAAGGCAGCACTGGGGACAGATGTGGGCAAGGAAGGAAACTGTTGTTAACCAAATAAGATGCTTCTACAATTGTATGGGTTTAAAATGCTGATAGGGTGAAACTGAGCCAACATTAATGAAGTAAACCCTCCAGCTAAGAGCTGGGTAGTGGCAGAACATATAATGCAATGACACTGATTTGATAAGGAAATGATGTAGATTATAGTCCAGTTGTGTTTTTGAAAATAGTCTAAAGTTCAAAACTAGCACAAGCCCTAGAGACTTTTCATGAGTTCCTTTCATTAGATCCCTCCTAGATGTGTGGCAAAATGTCGCCAGTAGATGGCAGTATGTTTTTCTCTCCCGGCTGAGTATCTAGCAAAAAAAGTTTGCTTATGGGACTCTCCCAGCATTTTGTCCCTTGCAAAACATTTGAACGTTGACGATGGATGAATGAAATCTATTTTAAAAACCTACAGCACCACTATGTTAAGCACCACACAACTGTTAACTGCATTTATTATTATTGTTGTCCAAAATTGTACTTTTCCTGAGTATTGGACAAAACAGGCTTTTTTCAGCAAAAATGACTTCTGCTTGGTTGACTTTGCAATTTAATAAGATTTCGAAAGAAACGCTCAGTAAATTATATGAGGCTTTTAGCAGGCTTGGGGGATTTAAATGGAACAAAATATAGAATGCTGGCTTTAAATTCAGCAAAATGCTTATAATCTCAAGGGGTGGAGAGGGAAGGAGAATCCAGTGTGACAGTAAACAATTTCTTGTCTGTAAATGATAGGAGGCATATGACCATAATCATAAACTTGACGATCAGCCTCCTGTTTCAAAAGATTCACTGCCTCCTTCAAGTCTGAGGTTTGACAGCTTTCAGCAAGAAGGCTTCCTCCTAACAGCTGTCTTCTTGGCAATAAACCAGAACTTTGGCTTAAAGGGACTGAACAACTGGGACCACTCTGCATTTTCAGAGAGAACAATTGCTTAGTTTTCTAGTCCTTTTTTCAAAGAAATGGAATGGGTCCCAGGAGAGGTTTCATGTCTCCCTCCCCCTCCCCCCTCTCTGTGTGTATGAGAGAGAGAGAGATTGAGTATGTGTGAATGAGAAGGTTTGTTAACTTTTTCATATAATATAATGAATGCATTGTATCTGCCTTGTGAATCAATTTTGTCCATGCAGTTCAATTCAATAGAACAATTCCATAAAATTCAGATTAAGGGTTTATTTTTTCTTTATGCTCTTTTTATCCTATAACCAGTTGGACTGTAATTTTATTTACTTATTGGTCTGATCTTTCTGATCTCCAACTATGTCTCCTTTACTGATAGCTTGATGGCATAGGCATGGGATCTGTGGCTTGAAGCATGCAAATTGTATTCTGTGTCTGGAAGCTGCCCTTTTTCCTGCCTGCCCTTCCTGCTTTAAGATTTCTTAAGAGTTTATCCATTGGCCTTTGCTAATTAATGCAAAATGTCTTAAGTATGCTTCCCTGGAGTTGTAATGTCTTGACCTTTTGTCTTTCCAATAAAAGATGAAGATGAGGAAGAAGAGGAGGAGGAGGAGGAAATCGATGTGGTCACTGTGGAAAAGAGGCGCACTTCCTCCTACAAAGCTATCACCACCCTGACCATTGCAATGCGTCCCAAGAACGGTACTCCCTTTGCCTCGATGAGAACTCAGCCCAATGAAGTCATCTTAAAGCGCTGTGCCCCAATCCACCAGCAGCACAACTACGCTGCGCCTTCCCCTTATATCGAGAGGGAAGATGTGCCTCCGCCCAAAAAGCTAAAAAACGAAGCAGCGCCTCGTCCAGCAAAGCCAGTGACCCAACCAAAGCCCAAGAGCTCCAGCCCTCGCAATTCGGATTCAGAAGACAGCGAGCGCCGACGCAACCACAACATTTTGGAACGGCAACGGCGTAATGATCTGAGGTCGAGTTTTCTGACATTAAGGGACCACGTGCCCGAACTGGTGAAAAATGAGAAGGCCGCCAAAGTGGTCATCTTGAAAAAAGCCACTGAGTATGTCCATTCCCTGCAGGCTGAGGAGCACAAGTTGTTGTTGGAAAAGGAAAAACTCCAAATCAGGCAACAGCAGTTGATAAAAAAATTAGAACATATGCAGACTTGCTAACGTGAGGGTTGAAAACAAACAAACAAACACCTGACCTTTATATATTTGTCTGATCTGGACAGCTATTGCCACTTTGCACATTTTTGATTCCTTAAAGAGAGCTATGTTTTTTTGACGTTAAGAATGTTGGTTTTATTTTCAATCCCGTCTCTTGCGTAGATGACACCACCTTGTTACCTGAAGGGGAGATCAGATTGGATGTCCTTCTCTGGAATTGAAGAGACTGCCAAACCACGGTGGAATGGCTTTGTGTGTTTCATCTTGGAACTGTCGGTGTTCTTGCAATGTTGTGAGCGTTGGGACTTGCTTATGACATCCAGTTGAGTTGGAAACATTCATTCCATTTTAATGGTGCTTATGTTTTACAGGTGTTACGGGGCAAAACCATGTTATACCCAGGGGGAAGGGAACCGCCTGTGTAAATACCATATACACGTTTGCCTTTTGTACACGTCTTGGGTTATGAGAGGTGACTTTTGCTACCAATATTAGACTGGAAGTTCATACCTAAGTACTGTAATACCTCAATGTTTGAGGAGCATGTTTTTGTATACAAATATATTGTTAATCTCTGTTATGTACTGTACTAATTCTTACACTGCTTGTATACTTTAGTATGATGCTGATACATAACTAAATTTGATACTTATATTTTCGTATGAAAATGGTTGTGGAAAGTTTTGAGTAGATATTACTTTATCACTTTTTTGGACTAAGAAAACTTTTGTAAAGAAATTTACTATATATGCCTTTTTTTTCCTAGCCTGTTTCTTCCAGTTAATGTATTTGTTAATGTTTGTTGCATAGAACTGGGTAATTGCAAAGTTCTGTGTTTAATTTCTTCCAACGATGTACATTTAGTGCTGCATCTTTATAGCACTTTGAAATACCTCATGTTTATGAAAATAAATAGCAATTAAATGATAATGCTACTTATTTCTGAAAATCTTTATGACAGAAGATTTCCTATATTTATTGCTTCATTTATGGCAAATAATACCTGTATGAATGCAAAAGATGTTCCTTAAAGGCATTGACCTATATTCAATTTCTGTCTGTCTGTCTATCCATCCATCCATCTATTTACCTACCTACCTACCCATCATCTACCTATTTGTCATCTATCATCTATCTGATTTTGGATTAAGTCCAATATAAGAAATTGGCTTTGGCTTAATATACAAAGATTGGGAGCGGGGAGGGGGTCATTTAATTGGTCCCAATCAAGGAAAATTTCAGCAATGGATTTTTTTTCCTTTAATGTGTTGTGCCCCAGAATTTATTATGCTCAATGAATTCCAAGTTGACCTAGAGACGGCCAGGTGCTCTTGCACTTCAAGTTTATAAATGTTAAAAGGGTTTTGCTAAAGTAGTTTCTCTGCATACATAACCAAAAGAGAAGTTGGGGACATCGCCCTATGACACATCAGCTAGTGTGATAGGTCACTATGTTTCTAGGCAAAGCTCATCTGTTCCTTGGGGGTTCTTTTTCTCGAAAGATCCTCTGGCAAAATACACGAACCTGTCATCTGAAGCAGCACTTTCACAGGAGCAAGATTTTGCACTTGTTCAGCGTATACCCTTGCAGCTCTTTTTTTTTTCCCTATCACAGTCACAGCACTGATATAAGAATAACAACCACAACACAGCTGAATATTATAAGATCTGAGCTGCAAAAGTCTGACTAGCCACTAGATGACAACAAAGAGTTAAGAGTTTTCAGTGTCTTTACTGCCATCTACTGGTCCTACAGAGTTTTGGTAGCTGTACTGTAAAACTACAGTACACCTATGGTTGAAAGGACAGCGCTCTTCTTCCTACATCAACTGAAGAAAAAGGTATCTAGCACTGTTCTATTGGCAGTTCCACAATCCATCAAAAAGCTTTCCATGGCTCATTATCTGAAAGCTTCTAATTTACTCCCCCTCTCTTATTTTTTGGAATCTCAAATCGTGGATAATAGAAATTTGTCCCAATTCCAATGACTGAAACCATGCCTCATTCTTATAAATCCCGTCCTTTCATAGAATCATAAGACTGGAAGGGACCTCGGGGGTCTTCTAGTCGACCCCCTTGCTCAAGCCGGAGTCTATCCCAAAGAGTGAGCAATTACTCCCTCTTTGAATTGGAATAATTATAAGGAGCTATGAAGCCTGTATCAAATAAACTATAGTTATTGTAATTCCTATTTGGCACACGTGGTGAGGGATGGTTGCATGTCTGGTTCTGGTTTTAAGGCATGTTAGGGCTTATTGTAATCACAGTTTGTTCAATTTTTTTTTATTATTTGATTTATATGCCGCCCTTCTCCGGAGACTTAGGGCGGCTTACAATGCGTTAAGCAATAGCCTTCATACTTTTGTATATTTATACAAAGTCAGCTTATTGCCCCCACAATCTGGGTCCTCATTTTACTTACCTTAGAAAGGATGGAAGGCTGAGTCAACCTTGAGCTTGGTGAGATTTGAACTTACAGTAATTGCAGGCAGCTGGTGTTAATCACAATGCTATCGGTCTGCTGAGCCACCAGGCCCGTTCAATTAAGGTAACAACAAACTGGCTGAGTTTAGACACATACAATACCCATGATGGTGAACCTATGGCACGCATGTCTGAAGTGGCATGCGGAGCCATGTCGCCTGGCATGCGTGGCATCGCCCATTCCTTTTCTAGGTTTCAGGCGCGCATGCACATGCAACAATCAGCTGGCCGGTGCGCATGCTTACGCAGGAAAATGGAAGACCAGCTCTTCTAGTTTCCAGCACTGCTGCATGCAAAAAGGCCAGCTGATTGTCTGAACCGGAAGTTCAGTAGCTGAAACCGGAAGTTCATTTTCGGGTGCGCGCATGTGCCCTGGGCAGCTCCTCTTCCAGGTTGTGTCCCAGACACACATTCTCTCTTTTAGGCACTCGGTGCCAAAAAGGTTCGCCATCACTGTACTATACTAAGCCAAGACTTTATAATCAGAGTTGGATAAGCTATGGTGGATAACTTCACACATTACATTATCATCAAAATAAATCACATTATGTAAGACAACTTTCCCCAAATCTGCTGCCTTCGGGATATGCAGATTTCAATCTCTAGAGACTTGGCCATGGCCACTTGCCAGAAAACTGAAGTTTGGAGTTGAGTCCACACATCTGGAAGCCACCCAGGTTGAAAAAAAATCTTGATTTAGCATGTCTAGGTCAGTCATAGCGATGACATAGATTTTCCCCAGGAGGGAGCCCTTAAGATCCTGGAATCCCATCATTGCTGTAATTGAATCCACCCACCTTGCTGCCAGGCGTCTTCACTTTCTTTTCATTCTTGATAGTCAGCACAAAATAGCTGGGATAGTTGAAAGTAGCAAAAAAATTACTTCCCCCCTCCCCCGATTTATCCTAAAATCAGATTTGGAGAAGCAGGATTTCCTCATTGGTGGCAGACTTTTTGTTGCTGACTTGCTTTGCTTTGAGAAGGGCAGCCTATAGCCATCAAACTCAGATAGTATGTGGTTTGTCCTCTTAATACTGAGATACTGAGCTCTGGCTATGTTGTACCAAAGACTGATGGGAACATTTCTTAATGCCAAATGGTTATTCCTGGAACAGATGTAGAATTTGGAACTTGGAATTTTGGACCAGAATCTTACTCGTCTGAAATTCTGTCCCATAGATATTTCAGACCATTTGTATCCAGATGAAAGAAAAAAGAAAGCATGCTGAGCCTTTTGTTCTTCTACAGCTACTAGATTACTTTATTGTCACTGCAACCATCTCTTCCTCCTTTATTCATCCTCTTCTGGTTATCTCCTGTTTAACACCTAGTCTGTAAACCCCGAATAAGAGGAAATGTTGGGATTCTTATTGGGCTTACAGGCCAATATAATTGTCTCTGATCCTGAAGAAAGCTCTACAGAACTCTCTTCCCATCTGCAGTGATGAATTGGAGCACCAGAAAAAGGTCAAAAGGAGTTATCTAATTTTCCTTTGGCTATTACAGCTATGGAAATGGGAAGATCCATCCTGTTCTAACCATTCAA
This sequence comes from Arizona elegans, assembly GCA_022577455.1. Lineage (NCBI taxonomy): Eukaryota > Metazoa > Chordata > Lepidosauria > Squamata > Colubridae > Arizona > Arizona elegans. The sequence continues at coordinate 195,279,188 of JAKOOJ010000001.1, read as the reverse complement.
ACTTAAGTTTGTTGGTTGATTTGCTGCAATGACTTTTATGTAGCTTCCTCTGCTTGTGAAGTATTCTATGCCTGAACAGCAGAAGAGGCTTTTAATTTAGTGTAATTACTTCCATTATTTCATGAGCACTCTTTTTATCATCAGAATCAGCAATACATTCCAAATTAGAAGCGTAAAACAAGATTTTAGATTGCTGGATCGTTTAATTATTGTTAGCCAAGCCTAATCCCCTATCTATAGCTTTACAAAGCTCCTGAGCCTGAGCTCCTGAGCCTGATCTAGTGGATTACATTTCCATGCACCTTGACTTTGGAAAAGACACTTTTAAATCACAAAAAATGTAAGGCAAAGACCCTCTAGATCAGGGCTGTCAAACTCCCGGCCCGTAGGCCGGATGCTGGCCACGCCCTGTTTAGGTAAGGTGACCAGACGTCCCGCTTTTGGCGGGACAGTCCCGCTTTTGAGCAATTTGTCCCGTGTCCCGCGGCGTTTTAAAAAAGTCCCGATTTTTCATTCTGCCTCCTGGTTCCCGGCTGCCTCCTGAATCCCCGCTGATGGCTAGAGGGAAAAAACCTGTTTAAACTCTTGCCGCGGGGCTTCAAAGGGCCGCCCTACGTTAATTAGCTCGGCTTCCCCCTCTCAGCTGATTTGCTCTTGCTAAATTGCTCAGTTTTTTTTTCCTCTTTGTGCAAACCAAGCTCAAAACGAAACTGAAAGTAAAACAGGCTGTTGGCTTTGCGGTTTGCTTGCAACGTTGGAAAATTAGGCAGCAGATTTATTTTCCTTTTCCTCACCAAAAAAGGTAAGCGCAAACAATGGAAAATTATTTAGGGCAAAAGAGGAGAGTTCAAGATTTTAAAACACAAAAGAAAAAAAAGCTCTTTTTAACTAGGGAATTGTAATAATTGAGATATTATTAATTGTATACTGTGTTGAAAGCAGAAATGGTTAAGTTGTGGTTTGGAGGAATCTATGGGGGAAATTATTTGGTTTATTATTATTGGTAAGTATAATTAATTGATTTGTAAGAAATTGGATTGCATGGAAATAATTGGAATATTCATGTTCATATTGATTAATATACAAAAAAGATAGTTATATAACTAATTGATTTATATTAAAATGTTGAATTTGTATTAAACAACTGTATTACATAATTACATAATTAACCAATGTGAGGATGGATATAAAAATAGATGACAATGGGAAGGGGTATAAAATAGAATAGAAGGGAAAAATTGAATTTGATTAAGATTAGAGATGAGGATGAAGGGTAAAATTGTTTTTTTAAAAAAATAGATGAGGAATAAATATGGCAAAAAGGAAATATAGAAATTGTAAATTTAATTGAAATGACTAAACACTGTTTAAATTTGTGAACCAGCCAAATATTCTGTTCAAAGAAAATGCATTGTATGTATGTGTGTTTCTAATTATTGCTATTTATTCATATTTGTTCTCTTTTATTCTTTAAAGTTTAACAATTCATTCTTTATCTTAATATCTTTATATTTGTTTGGGGTTGGCTTTCTTCCCTTTCATCTTTTTTATTGTACAGCAATCTTTCTCCTCAAACCTACCACCTCTCTTTTCTTTCCTTCTTACTTTCTCTTCCCCCCCTCTTCTTCTCCTCCCTACTTCCTCTTCCTTTCTCCTTCTCCTCCTCTCTTCCTCCCTCTCTTAACCGTCACTCCTACTCTAATTTCCCTTCCCTTCCTTCATCCCTCTCTATTACTGTATCCTTTTATGCATATGGACTACTCAGAGGGCTGAAAAAGTTATTTTTGACTGGTCCTCGCACTTTTGACCAGTCCTCGAACTTACGACTGTCCTCACATTTTACATTTTTGCCCTATCTTGTCATCATGGTGAAGAGAAGCAGTTGTGAAATGAGTGACATGGTTGTTAAGAATGCTGCACGGGCATAAATGTGAGGATGGTCATAAGTGTGAGGACCAGTCAAAAGTGTGAGGACCTGTCAGAAATGACTTTTTTCAGCCCTCTAGTTAGTCCTTTTGTGCATATGGACTACTCAGAGGGCTGAAAAAGTTATTTTTGACTGGTCCTCGCACTTTTGACCAGTCCTCGAACTTACGACTGTCCTCACATTTTACATTTTTTGCCCTATCTTGTCACCATGGTGAAGAGAAGCAGTTGTGAAATGAGTGACATGGTTGTTAAGAATGCTGCACAGGCATAAATGTGAGGATGGTCATAAGTGTGAGGACCAGTCAAAAGTGTGAGGACCTGTCAGAAATGACTTTTTTCAGCCCTCTGGTTAGTCCTTTTGTGCATATGGACTACTCAGAGGGCTGAAAAAGTTATTTTTGACTGGTCCTCGCACTTTTGACCAGTCCTCGAACTTACGACTGTCCTCACATTTTACATTTTTGCCCTATCTTGTCATCATGGTGAAGAGAAGCAGTTGTGAAATGAGTGACATGATTGTTAAGAATGCTGCATGGGCATAAATGTGAGGATGGTCATAAATGTGAGGATGGTCATAAGTGTGAGGACCAGTCAAAAGTGTGAGGACCTGTCAGAAATGACTTTTCAGCCCTCTGAGTAGTCCCTATACACACAGCCATGGCCACCCGGTCACATGACCAGCTAGCCACGCCCACCCAGTCACATGGCCTCCAAGCCACGCCCACACAATAAGCCACGCCCACAATGGTGTCCTTCTTACCAATGTTAAAATCTGTTCACCTTACCCTATACACATAGCCATGGCCACCCGGTCACATGACCAGCTAGCCACGCCCACCCAGTCACATGACCAGCTAGCCACGCCCACAAAATAAGCCACGCCCACAATGTCCCTCTTTACCAATGTTAAAATCTGGTCACCTTATGTTTAGGGAAGGGGGAAAAATGTCCTGATACATCACGTGACAATGTCTTGAAGACATGAGTTTAACACCCCTGCTGTAGATCTAATCAAGTTCCTAATGGTTTCATAAGCACATCCATGGAGGGATTTTTAAGCAAAAGAAGGGAAATGGCTTCCCATTGTCTCCTTCCGAGATTATTTTTTTTTTAACTTCCAGTGTAATCTACTGACCTGGGATCTCCTGCCTTGCTTTTTGAGCTTGGCTAGGTCCTGCCATGGGTATGGGCAAATCACAAAGACATTTTGTGCAACCTACAGAACTATCCATGAAATGTATCCTTTTTTTCCTTATTCACCTCACAGAGTTCCTCTGCTAGACAGGTGGAAACATACATTTGTTTGGTTCATAAATAAATCATAAATTCTACCATTGAATACTACATCACAGTAATACTCCTATTGTTGAGGAAGTAGAGAACAACAGATGTGTGGTTGTAAGCAACACCTTGCTTATATCTCAGCAGCAAGCTGTTCTATGTTTGAAGTTCTCTGACCTGAAGCAGGAAGTGTCTAACTGAGGCAATGAATTACAGTGACGGCATACTTCAAGACAGAACATACTTTGGACATAGCTCTCTAGAGAAGTCTATATTGCTGGGAAAGGTGGAAGGAAAGAGAAGAAGATGATTAGCAGCATGATGGATGGACTGAATTATAATGACAATGGATGCACCATTGGAAGACCGGATGGACCAGGTTGGGGACAGATCATCACGGAAAAAAAAGTCAACAGCAACTTCATAGAACAGAATCCTATTTCAAGACATATAGCCACTCTTAGAAATGACAGTTTACCAACAACTGAGATTTGTTTTTTTTATTTTTTATTAATATAAATAAAAAGAGCAACATGTTCAAAGTCCATATAAACAGTGTTGTCTGATTACAATTATTTTGAGTAATATTCATCATCATCATCATCATAGTATTCTCTAATAATAATCTCATAATAACAGTGCTTTTCCCTCATAATATTAATACATATTAATTGTTAATACTAATCAAAATTAATCAAAATTAATAAGTTACAATAAACAACACTAATAATAAAATTAATCTTTCTCTTGTAATTTTCGAAGTTCTAACTCCTGTTTCTCTTATTTAACCATCAATAGAACAGATCCCATACCTCAAAATATTCAGTGTCTTCCTTTTCTTTAATTTCAAATGTTAGTTTATTCATTTCTGCACATTCTAAAATTTTTGTTATTATCTTTTCTGTGGGGATCTCCTCACCCTTTCAATGTTGTGTGAACATGATTCAGGCTGCTGTTAACACCTGTAATATTAAGTATGCATTTCTTTTACTTTATTTATCTAGTGATGCCCAACAGAAATGTTTCCAGTTTTAAATCTATATGTTCCTTTATCATTTTTTTCTAGCCAGGTGTGCAGTATTTTTTTGCTTTCGGACATGTCCACCATATGTGGTAATACAAGCCCGGGAATTGGTTGCTGATTAAAAAATTCTATAATTACTTATTGACTATTAGAATGAAAGAGGAGCAAGTAAAAGAAACTATGATAGCATGGGCTAAAAATGTTGGGTATTCTATAGAATTGGACAAATGGCAAAAGTTGTGGGACAGAAACCATAAATTGTCAACGTCCACTGCATTATACAAAATGTTTTGTAAATGGCACTTCCCCCCAGCAAGATTAGCTAGAATGTTTAAGAATTTGGTGTTGGAAGTGCAACCAAAACCAACAACTGAGATTTCTCTGGTAATGATCCCCAAAGATTATATTCTTTATGTATTCAGAGATGTTCTCAAAAGAAAGCCTCTCCTTACATGCATAGCACACAGACCTAAAAAGGGGGAGAGTTCCATTAACAATATAATTATATGTTTTAGGGATAAATCTTTATTTCCTACCATTATCCAGACATTTAATTTCTATTGAAAGTAGTAATATTATTACTGTGTCCTATAAAAAATGTCAGTATAAGAGAATATCATAACCAAAGGCTTTTTAAAAGTTGAGATTAATTGTAAAATGTAAAACAATCGTGGAATAATGTATTTTAAGTTACAACCCCCCATGATCCATCAATAAAATATTTACGTACAAGTGTTGGGAGCAATGAAATCAGGTGAAGTAATATAATTACTTCTTATGTTCTTGCCGCTTTTCCAGATCTCTTATTCTCACATGGCCTGAAGGATGCTCTGAAACCTTAAATCATCATGTTAGATAAGTCCACCACTTTTCTCTGTGATCCTAGGGTACAACTTTTCTTTTTAAATATTTTAAAGGGAGGGGGTGGGGATGAAATGGCAGTTCCTGCTACTAATGATAAATTTATTTATATATATATATATATATATATTTATTTATTTATTTACCCACTGTTATTATTTTTATAAACAATTCAAGGCAGTGAACACACATGATACTATACTGCTTCCTCTTCCTATTTTCCCCACAACAACCACCTTGTGAAGTAAGTTGGACTGAGAGAGAGTGACAGGCCCAAAGTCACCCAACCAGTTTTTATGCCTAAAGTGGCACTACAATTTCATGGTCTCCTGGTGAGTGGCCCAAAGTCACTCAGATAGCTTCCATGCTTCCGGGATTAGACCTCATCATCTCCTGGCTTCTAACCTGGTTCTTTAACCCCTAGATTGAATTGGTAAATAAATATAAGAGGAGAACCAAGGAGGACGGTTTCCAAGTTCTGTCCTGATCCTCCGACTGACTTGTCAAAAGAGAAGACAGAGATGTAAGAGGCAGCATAAACTAAACCTTCATAAAAAGATCTTGGAATTGAAAAATAAAAGCCAAGCAAATATGCAAATGTATTCAGGAAGTTGTATATATTTCAGCAGCAAATTAAAAATGTGTCTGGGGATTGTAAAAGTGAAATGTGACTCTAATTTTAGTCATTCCCCCCCACGTCCAAGTATTCCGTGTTTAACACCTTACAAAACAGTGTTCTAAGACATGACGATCGCTGGCTTGCAACCCTTTCTGTGTCGTGGAAAAATGTACAGAAAGAAAATTCAGCCAAAAAAATAAAGAAATAAAGAAATAAAGAAAGAAGGAAAGAAAGAAAGAAAGAAAGAAAGAAAGAAAGAAAGAAAGAAAGAAAGAAAGAAAGAAAGAAAGAATCGGTGGGATTTTTTTTGGAGACTGACTACAGTTATTAAATGATCTGAAATTCCAGCTATGCAGTTCATCTATATTTATGATTTGCAGGCGCTTAGTCCATGGGGATTTTTAAAGGATATAAATAAACAAGTTGTTAACAGTATCTCCAGTGTCTGATATCTACTCTGCAATGGGTGTGCAATACTTTGAATAACTTTTGCTATGTAACATGCATTGATTCTTTTGGGGGGGAGAAGTGTTGGATGTATGAGAAATGTCAGCTCTTCATCTATTTAAAGCTCTGAATCATGTTGGAAGTAGTGAATTATTTAGAGAAAGTTCATTGCAATAGCATCACTGTTTCCATTACAGTTCATTGTGGTGTCAATGTTTTTCTTTTCTAGCAACAAAACACATATAATTAATTAAACATTGTAATGAAGTAGATACAAGGTTTCCATTTTTTTTTTGGTTCCTTAATTACTTTTCATTAAAATATCATTTTTATTGAAGACTGGTTAAGTGGAAGGTAAGTTTTTCATTTCTATCAATGTCGGCTAATAAAAATTTGAAAGGAATTCCTTGCCCAGCATTAAGATCATACATACAGTATTTATTTACTATTAAAAATAATCTTCACTTCCCTCCACCCCACCCCGCTTTTCAACAAAATGTTAACCAAGTTATTTTGTAAAGATGTGCTCTTATTTAAGTTCATTTACTTACAGATCAATCCCTTCTAGGCCAGGGGCGGGCAACTGTGGCCCTTTTACAACCTGTGGACTTCAACTCCCAGAATTCCTGAGACACCCAAGCTGCCTCAGGAATTCTGGGAGTTGAAGTCCACAGGTTGTAAAAGGGCCACAGTTGCCCGCCCCTGTTCTAGGCTCATCCGAAATCTCAGAGTTTCAGATCTGCTAGAATTACAGGTTTTTAGATGGAAGCAAGAATTATAGGGACCCAGCTCTTGTAAGTGACTACTTCAGAATCTCTGTGCATAAAACAAAAATCCAATGGCCGGTCGGCCTTGCGACATCTTCCAACAGTCGTTGACATCAGGGATTGGCAGCCCGGATCTGCATTAAGTCATCATGAGCGCTACCTTCCCACCTTGACCTTTCCATTATTTGGATCTCTATGAGCTGTCATTATTACTGTACTTTATCCACCCTACTTTGAAAAATATAAATTCCATTTAAAAAGAGGAAAAGTTTAGGTCAGGCCAGCTTGATGGAATAAGAACGTCTTAAGCGCGCGACGGAAGGTACGCAGATCCAGAATCCTCCGTATCTCCGGGGGGAGCTCGTTCCAGATCGTAGGTGCCCCCACAGAGAAGGCTCTCCCCCTGGGGGCCGCCAGTCGACATTGTTTGGCCGACGGCACCCGGAGGAGCCCCTCTGTATGGGAGCGTACTGGTCGGTGGGAGGCTATTGGTGGCAGCAGGCAGTCCCGTAAATAGCCAGGTCCTAAGCCATGGAGCGCTCTGAAGGTGATAACCAAAACCTTGAAGCGTACTCAGAAGACCACCGGGAGCCAGTGCAGCTCGCGCAGGAGAGGCGTTACATGGGAGCGCCATGTCGCTCCCATCACCACCCGCGCGGCTGCACTCTGCGCCAGTTGGAGCCTCCGAGTGCTCCTCAAGGGGAGCCCCATGTAGAGAGCATTACAATAGTCCAGATGGGAGGTGACGAGGGCATGAGTGACCGTGCGTAACGAGTCCCGATCCAGAAAGGGACGCAACTGGTGAATCAGGCGGACCTGATGAAAAATCCTCCCAGTCATGGCCGTCAAGTGCTCTTCTAAAGACAGCCGTGAATCCAGGAGGACACCCAAGTTGAGAACCCTCTCCGTGGGGGCCAATGCTTCGCCCCCAATAGTCAGCGATGGCACCAGCTGACTATATCGGGACGTCGGAAACCACAGCCACTCGGTCTTGGATGGGTTGAGCCTGAGCCTATTTCTCCCCATCCAGATCCGTACGGCCTCCAGGCACCGGGACATCACTTCAAGGGCATCGTTGGGGTGGTCTGGGGTGGAGATGTACAGCTGGGTGTCGTTGGCGTACTGATGGTACTCCACCCCGAAACCACGGATGATCTCACCTAGTGGCTTCACATAAATGTTGAACAGAAGGGGCGAGAGGACTGATCCTTGTGGCACCCCACATATAAGGGGCCTCGGGGTCGACCTCTGCCCCCCTGTCAACACAGACTGCGACCGGTCGGAGAGAAAGGAGGAGAACCACCGTAATACGGTGCCTCCCACCCCCAACTCTTCCAACCGGTGCAGCATGATACCATGGTTGATGGTATCAAAAGCCGCTGAGAGATCTAATAGGACCAGGACAGAGGAACAACCTCTGTCCCGAGCCCTCCAGAGATCATCCACCAACAAGACCAATGCCGTTTCCGTGCTGTACCCAGGCCTGAAACCCGACTGGAATGGATCTAGATACGTCGTTTCATCCAGGTACTGGGGAAGCTGTCGTGCAACCACACTCTCAACAACCTTTGCCACAAAGCGAAGGTTGGAGACTGGACGATAGTTAGCCAATGTTGCCGGGTCCAGGGAAGGCTTCTTGAGGAGAGGTCTCACCACCGCCTCTTTCAATCACCTCCAGTATCTGTTCCCCCAGTGGGGCCCAAGTTAACTGGCAGAGCCAGGTCTTTAGGCCTTGATGAAAGGACAGAATTTTTGGACCAACCTCACATTGGGGAGCAAGATGTTCCAGAGGACAGGTGTGATAGCAGAGAAGGCCCTTCTCCTGGACACCGCTAGCCAGAATAATTGGGCCAGCAGGACACGCAGCCTACCTCCTCTGTTGGCCCTGGTGGGACAGACCAATCTCAGTGGGATGAGACGGCTTGTGAAGTAGAGGATCTCATAGTGTTTTGAGTGGGAACCCAGTATATATGAATGTTCACTTGGCCCCAACATATTATCATTTACAAAAGATTGGTCATTGTTTGGTCTACCAGATCAGGGCTACAGAATTCCAGATCACAATGAGATGACAGCAAAAAGGTACAGAAAATGTTAATTCTTGCCATCTAGTGCCATTTGGATTTTTGTACTCCTAATCTGGTTGCCCTGATGATTCTTCTTTTTGCAGAAGGAGCAAGCCATGTAGGTAGCTGATTAGGTGGCCTCTGTGACCTTCCCAAACTGGATAAGCAGTATGCTGATTGCTTGTTCCTCACAACAATAATGAAGCCATTTCTCTTCCTCTGTCTGGAATGACATTTCAAGAAATAAAACACAGGACTGGAAAAAAAAAGTCTCCAAATAATATTCAACTGAATAATATTGTCAGATATTGACTGCACACTTATAAACTCTGAAAGCATTTTTGTACTAAACATGGAACATGAGAGTTATGGTCAGTTATAGTTATACAGTCATCACAAGTGTTATATTCAATATATTTATTACATTTATGATTAGATGCAGAAGAGAGAGTGGGACAAGGACTGGGTTAATTTGCAGTAGAAAAATTCACAATGGTTCCTCTTGTAGGTTTCTGCACATAAACAAACAATATCCAACAATTTGAATTGTTGTAAGATACATTCACAGACCAAATAAGAATGTCAACTACTATGTTTAAGGAAGTCACTCATAAGCAACAAAGAAAAATAATATTCTCGGCATTTTTGTGTGCAAATAGAAAGATTTATTGAAGCCAGTTTGGATCATGTAGAAATCCTTAATTTTCTGGGTTATGGAACTTTCATATGGGTAGAAGCAGAGTTGATTTAAAGTATAATCTGAGCCATGAACAAATAACCACAAAATAATTATTTTTCTTTCACTTTACTGTACATTATTTGAGCAGAAGAGGGTATGTCTCACTATTCTACAACCTGAATTGCATTCTATTTTGAATCCATCACAATTTCTTGTTTTTAGATAATCTTATTCTAATATAGAAATATCCATCCTAAATGAAAATCCTAAATGAAAATCCACTGAAAAGGCCAGAAATGTTTGATTTATATTCTTGTAATTTCCTGCCAGCCAAATAATCACTATTCAAGGTTTTATTTTCTTTCTTGAGTGTGGAAAATAAGGATGGGAAGATGGAGGAACATAATAAAAATATTCAAAAATAATTAACAACACAAGAGAGAGGGGGGGCGAAGGAAGGAAGGAAGGAAGGAAGGAAGGAAGGAAGGAAGGAAGGAAGGAAGGAAGGAAGGAAGGAGTTCTTGCTTGCAGGGAATTAATATTTCTTGTAAATATTCCAATGCACCATTGTCGCCACTTTGTTGTGTCGCTGTTTGTAATCAGTCTGTGTCATCTCGCAGCAGCTAACTAGTTGGCGGTTATTATTATTATTATTATTATTATTATTATTATTATTATTATTATTATTATTATTATAGGGTAAACTACACTAATGGTGCCTAGGGTGCAATTCGAAAACATCTGGAGCATCACTTCAACATTATTGGCATTGACAAAATCACTAGCGGTCAATTGCAAAAGACAGCTTTACTTGGAACAGCTTATTTCCTGCAACAATATCTTTAACACCATCAAACAACAACATCTGCTTACCCCAGGTCCTTGGAAAGGACTTGATAAATGGTCAAAAATGCCAAATTCAGTCAACATCTGGATGGCATTGCTACTAATCATAACAAAATAGCCACACAGTAAATTCCTTCCAAACATTTGGCTTTCAAAATTCATCAGAAATCTTCCTTCACCCTCCTAGTCTTTTAAAAACAAACAAACAAACAAACAAACTTTTAATGTGCCATCTAAAATTCTCTGCAAAATAAATACAACAACACAGAAACTACTGTTAAAAAACTTTGCTCCATAGAAGAACTGGTTTCGCCTCTAGTGATAGATGTATGTATACCAGTCTTCGTAATGGATAAACTGCCCTAGGAGAAGATGGCTTAGGCTGGATCTATTCTAGTTGGCCTTCTGAAAGGGCCTAAAGATATGGCTTAGCCATCTAGCCTGGGATTTGATAGCGGTAATGTGGTGCCTGCAAAGTGGCTCTGTTCTATTAGTAAAATTGATTACACTGTCCCACAGATTATGTTTCTTACATTTTCAGTTTCTTGGGATCAGCCTCAGGCCTGATTGATTGCATAATATTGTTTGGGAAGGGAGAGTCAATTCATTTCCGACTCTGCTCTGATTTTCTGAAAATTCACCCAAGCTGGTGTTTTTCTTTGAAGAACTATGGTTCTGAACACTCTATGGGTACTCCTATTCTCATGGGTATGAACTTCCATCTCATTATCTTCCAGGTCCTGTTCTGAAGCCAGTCAAAATTCTTCCCACTCCACTGTCTCCCAGTTGCATCACTGCTGGAACTTATTCTTTCTATATAGGCATATTAGAACTTTCATCCTTCTTCTCCCAATTCAGCTGCCATAACAACCTTAATTATGACTACAGATATATTAGGTTGCAAAATTGCTGACATACAATCATTCCAATCTCTCAATTCACATGGATTTTTTTAAAATGGCACAAATTGTGCAAACCCTTAGAATAGATGCAGACAAACACAGATATTGAAAAAAGATGGATTGAGAAAGGAAACCAGCAATTCTACTCCCTTTTTGTATGGAATAGGGTGAGGGGTTTTTAATAATTCTTACAACTAGCAAGTCATGGAAAAGGACCGGAACTGAAGATGTTCTTTGCATTCCCTTATTAGTCACCTGAGGGGAAGAAGAGTCATGTTCCCATCATGCTTTCTGTTTTTCAAAGTCGGCAGAAATGAAGACAGCTTTAGATCAGTTTTAGACTGCTTTGTGGCTATAGCACTAAAACTGAAGTGGAGAAGACAAATTTACTGAGTGGGACTTAGCTAGCACTACCTTTTTAAAAGAAGCCAGACAATAAATCTGCCATTATAGTAAAAAAACAAACCATGGTACGTTCTGTATTATTTTGGGCAGAAATTGCCTCTCTGCATCATGTTAAACTTGGCTAACAAAACCATGAGTAACACATTAGCCACAACTGCTTGTAGGTAAGAGTCACAGGGGACAAGTGGCCTTACTAATCCACCTTAATATGAGGTGTGAACTGTGCCAAATCATTTTACTGAGCTTCGCTGGTAGTCCAATGATTTTTTTTTTCAAAACTGCAAAAGTGTGCTCTATCCAATCTGCTGTCTTAATATCTGTTTTGGAAAAACAATGTAGTGATTTTTCAAAACTATATCCATGTATCTGGCTCCGGAACTTTGTTTTTTAAAAAAAGAAAGTGAGCAGATAGATTAAAAATGATGGAGACTTTAAAGATCACATTTCCAACCCAGCCTAGGCTGCTCGATAATAGAACCAGATATAGTTTTTAAAAATTCCTTCTTCATGTATATATTCTGCTCGCTTCTACAGCCCTTTATTTTCTTTCATTCATTTAGAAACAGAAAAGGCTATCTCAAATGAAATGAATAGGCCTTAGTTTTCAATATTTCCATCCTATGAGGAAACATTATTTTCCACCTTAAAATGGTATGGTTGACTCTATGGATGGATGGAATGTGAAGCCCAGGCATATTTCTCCATATACAATCCTGCAACTGCATATAACAGTCTCATTGATGCCTTAGGAGGCTTGCAAGAGATCAGCACAATTAGGAAAAAGAGCCTTATGCATATGGGGGGAAAAGCAAGTTGATTTTCAAACTTTTCCCCCCCTCTCCATAAACACACATTTCTTAGAGCAGGCTGGTTTTTCTCACCCCTGAGAAACTGAGGATGGGAAAGGCCACTGAAGAATTGTGCACACAAGCATTCATTATTAATTATTCCCTTCAGTGAAGTTGCTAGTCATTTGCTATTGGTTTACATGTTTCAGACACAAAAGTTTTATGAACTTCCTTTAATAAAGTGACAGGGATTAAAATAGATGTGCTTACATTTAGCAAAAGCAACTTTGTCCACTGGAAAAGGAAAGACTTGGGGACAAGAGTGCAACCAAATACATAGATTTTAGATTTTTCTCCATTTAACACTGCATTTCTTCTCTTACAAAGCCAGACCTAAAATATTAGTATGTTGCAGTTACTTGGAAGCAAGTCTTAATTAATGCAGGTTTCAATAAACATATATAATATTAGATATCTAATACATAATATTAGATTATAAAGATTTATTTTTACTACTTTGAAATGACCAAAAATTACATCAATATTCCCCTACAGTCCGTCTTCCCATCCCTGTTCTTATTTACTAGTCTATATTCTCCATTTTCAGTCAGAATTAGCTACAAGCAAATATTGCAAGAATTAAAATTCCAGCCAAAGGACAGTGAAAGATAGCTTGTCAGTGGGTTATACACAGAGAAGCAACTCAAATCTCTTCCTTTATATCTGTTTGTTCCTTCTTTTACTAACGCTTTGCCATAGGCAGCAAAACTATTTTAGTTTTATTTGTATGTTTTTAATTATAGTTTACTGTCAGAACTTCCTAAAATATACACTTTTAGTATTTGAGAAGTTGAAACATAGAAAATTGTCCTTATCTTCAATATGACCCTTAGTCAATCCAACTCAGTATTATGGGTATGACTCTTTCATAACCTGGTTTCTTCTAGATTTGTCAAGAATAAGTTCCAGAATTCTTAGCAAGGACTATGGTGGCTGGAAATTTTGGAAGGACGTCTACAAATCTGAAATGCTCCCTAGCTGGGAAAGATTGATGAATGCTGATAGCAACAATTTCCCAAAGTTTGAAAAAGGAGACTTTCTCAATTAGAAACTGATTCTGGAATTGTTGTATGAAAATTGTCATGATGACTGAAGAAAAGAAAGGGATTATGTGGAATGATGCACATTTCACAATTTGCTCTCCCTTGGCCTTTGCAGACGCCTTCTTGTTCTTGGAGATTTGTGGAGAAGCACAGTCATGTTTTTCTATGCTATAAGTAGCAATAGCACAAAGTTAACATATTGCCCCCAACAATCTGGGTCCTCATTTTACTGACCTCAGAAGAATGGAAGGCTGAGTCAATCTTGAGCCGGTCAGGATCGAATTCCTAGCAGTGGGCAGAGTTAGCATGAAATACAGCATTATAACCAAAAGTGTCACCAAGGAAAGAGAACATCACACCCTAATTTGTTCCTATTTGCTCATGCTTACAGCAAAACCAGAAATAGTAGGTGCCAAATTGCCTTTGATGTGCTTCTGAAGCATTCTTTTTCTTCTTTTATTCATCTTTCCCCAACAATAACCCATAGAAAGACTCAAAATTATTGTAAGGAAGTTATGATTGACTTGCCACATACTCTTACAGCACTTGGAGGTGGTTAAGATCAGAGCTACAGATGGTTGCCCATCCCTGGTTTATTGCAGAAAGTCAATCCAAAAACATTCTATATATGTTTGGTGTACTGAAGTATGCATGCTTTAGATGGTTTATTGTTAAGAGATGTTACGGCTGATTTTGACTCTGAGGATTGGCTCATTGCTGTTACCAACTTAATAGCAATCTTGATTTACAAGTGGGAATCCCAATCTCTCCTTTTTTAAACAAATTCTCTGGCTGCTTCTTTTAACAGAGCCCCAAAGGTTCTTTCTCAAGAGGCAACTGGACTTTCTGGTTTTTCTTTGAAGATGTTCTGTTTCTCATCCAAGATGCTTCTTCAGCTTCTTGGATGAGAAGCAAAATGTCTTCAAAGAAAAATCAGAAAGTCCAGTTGCCTCTTGAAAAAGCACCTTTGGGACAACCCTGAGCTGGATGACTAAGAATCTCCATAGACTTTTAACAGAGCCATTCTAATTTATCCAAAATTTGAATCTGGAGTTCTATTGGAGGAGCTGTGGAGGAGCAGCCACGATGATTCACTGATTAGAATGCAGTATTGCAGGCTAATTCTGCCGACTGCCAACAATTTGATTCTCACCAGCTCAAGGTTGACTCAGCCTTCCATCCTTCCGAGGTTGATAAAGTGAGGACCCAGATTATTGGGGGCTGACTCTGTGAACCTCTTAGAGAGGGTTGTAAAGCACTGTGAAGCAGTATATACGTCTAAGTGCTATTGCTATTGAGTGGTTTTTCAAAAAACCAACCAACCAAACCAAAATCCTGCTTATCAGTTTTACTAGCTTGATCCTAGGATGCTGCTTCAGAGCCACATGAAGATATCTACTTCAGAGTGCCCTACTGCAGTTTTCCCATCGTGGGGGTAAGAAAGCAAAAGATGCTAAAATTGCGACATTCACAACGAACCCTTCTCCTTCTTTTTCTCCTTCTCTTTTTCATTTTCTTTCTCCTTCATCTCCTTCTCCCTCTCGAAATCTGCTGCTATAAATGGGCAAGAGAAAGGTGGGGGATGAGAGAGAGAGAGAGAGAGAGAGAGAAACCAGGCTGAAATAAGGGAAACTGCATTTTGGCATTGACACCTTCATTTTCTTTCTGCCATGTCAGCATTATCGGTGGCATTAAAATGTGACATTGGTGGAAGCCTTTGTGGTAGAAAGGAAACACCCATGCACCCTCTAGACAATAAGCTCCAGTTCAAACAGCAGACTGTCTGCTGTATAAATGCACACAGGAGCGCGTCTCCGACTCCCCGCATTCCTTATTATGCATCCCCAATCGTAGCGTTGTTTATGCAGAAGGCGACGGTGAAAGCTCACATTGATTTCCCTTTCATAGGAAAGGAGATGCTTGGCGAAAGGTCAGAGGCAGCCCTCCTCCCCTGTGACAGATCTTTCCCTGTGGTAGAAGCCGATTGGCTTGGTGCCTGACAATCGACTATGAGTGACATATTTTGGGCAGAGCTATGGTGAAATGGGAGCCATGTGGCTGATGTTAGTAAACATTATCTCGCACGGTCTGGCAGGACACCCTCAGCAGCAGGAGGGTGAATGGCTGGCAGGCCACATGAACTGGACACACAGGCAGCGGCGAGCTACCTAGGAAACACAAGCCAAAGCCTACAATCTAGCAGCTGCTCCGGTTGTCTTGGCAACCGAGACCCGAACAATGAGCTAGAAATTCAGCAGGCGAGCTGCTTTTATTGAAAAGTGCCCCCCTCCCCAGCTCAGGCGAGGTCAGACCCCCCCACCCAACCTCCACGTTAAACATGTTCCATTGGCAGTGGCAGGTCCTTATTGTTTGGATTGTTGTTACCGTACATATATAAAAACACGGGATTTCAAGACTCATTCCTTACATTACCGAGTGATCTTGTGCATTTGATAATGGCTTTCATTAATATTTGTTGTTGTTGTTGTTGTTTGCTTGGTAGTACATATTTGCTTGTACAAAAACTAGATTTCTATGTGGATGATTTTACCTTGTATCCTCCCTGGAGCTTCTATCATAACATAAAAAAGAAATCAGTATGTGGTAAAAAAATAATAATTTAAAAGTATGAAAAAACTGTGGATATATGAAACTTTCTTGCAGATATATGGTCTTCAAGCTGATAGCAAAAACCAGAATCAATATTGAAATATGAGATGCTGAAAATAAAAATGCAAAATATTTTTTAAAAATGAAGAATTCAGATTCCCTTGATCCTAGTTAGTAACTACTTAAATATTTGCACTTTTCTTGAAATATTGGAGATTGTTGCTTATATTTACTTAAATTGTTTTATCTGATAATTTAAATTAACCTTTATCTTTTACTCTTAATATGCCTGCCTTGCTATGTAATGTATCGAATGAAAAGGAAGTGTTCCTGCTTGCATTTTGTTAAACTTGCCAGGCTCAAAGTTGACTCAGCCTTCCATCCTTTCTAAGGTAGGTAAATTGAGGACCCAGTTTGTGGGGGCAATAAGCTGACTTTGTAAAAATAAAGAAAAGTATGAAGGCTATTGCTTAACACATTGTAAGCTGCCCTGAGTCTCTAGAGAAGGGTGGCATATAAATCAAATTTAAAAAAAAAACTTCTATTATGAATATTTGCGGTCAGTTTTGCCATTACTGCATGTTCTCTAATTTTGGTGCTCCATTGAAGATTAATTCTTAATTCCCCTTCCAATTACCCATAATTTCATCAGTTTTAAGTATATGTCAGCCAGGCCATACAATATTTTTTTTTCTTCCCTTCAATCATGTCTGATTCTGCAAATCCCTGCAGTTTCTTAGTAAGGTTTCCCAGAAATGGTTTGCCATTGTCTCCTTCTTAGGGTTAAGTGAAAATGACTGGCCCAAGGTCATCCAGCTGGCTTTTTACCTCAGGCGGGACTAGAAATAACAGTCTCCTAGTTTCTAGCCTCATGCCTTAACCATTACACCAAATTGACTCTTATACAATTACCGGTTTTCTTTACTTGTGTATTTATTTAACATAGAACATTTGCATATTGCTATTGTCATTTGTTTAGAATGGTATAGCATAAAATCTTAGAGTTGGAAGGAATCAAAAATAGCAGATGCACAGTCTTTCTGAATTCCAAGCTTCTCTTCTTTGTTTTGGCGATGTGGATTTTCCCAAGTTGAACTCGGTACTCTCAAGTCCTGTAGCAAATGTTTTCAAAAGAGACAATCAATTTTATTTGTTTATTTTTCAGCTCCTACAATAATTTCACTCCCATTTTTTCTCTGCTACAGAAGACCCCAACTGAATATGGAAGAATCAGAATGTCTATTTGGAAAAACCAACCAACCAGCTAATGAATACTTGAGGAGAATGAGTGAGGACAGCTCACTTGGTTCTGCCCTCTTCCTCTGCTTTCAGCATTATTTCCTTCTTTATGTTGAGGCCTATTTTTGTGGGCTCTGCATGTCATTTCAAGACCTAAAAAGAATCTCCGCTTTCAGAAATAGGGGTTAGCAGCTGTCTGACTATGTCTGGCCTGGGAAGCTAAGCAGAGTCAGATCTGGTTAGTCTTTGAATGGGACACTACTAAGGAATTCTATGGGCAGCAGTGGTAAACACGGCAGTATCATAAGCAGCTTTTGAAATATTTCTGTTTGAAAAGAAGCTTGCTGTGCAATAAGAAATGACTACTGTTTAAAAAACAACAACCAAACCCCTTCCAGATGCTGAAGTAAGTTCACGGTATTATCCTTGGCATCTACAGGTCATTTTTAAAGGCTGCTTTTCTATCTCTGGAAGTTAAGTCGAGCTGAACTCAAACAGACTTCTGTTTTGACGTGAATGGGGGAATTGCATTTTTCCTTTTGCACTTAGGAAATGAATACCTATGTGGATTTCCATGGCTGTAGCAAAAGGGCCCTAAGTTCCATGTTTGCATTTACTTGCAAATTAATATGATGCAATTATTATCGCAGCCGTCTAGCAAGCATGCCAGTCCTGAAAAATGTTGAATAGGTAGGTAATTTGAGTCAAATGGATTTTATCAGGGTTTCCTTCCTTTGTTTTGATACTGGATCCCAGAACATAAATATGTCTGATTTTTAAATGATTCCATGAATAGGTAAGTGCTTTCAATTAAATGATTAAAATGCAAATAAAAGCATGTCTACCGTTGTCAGCGCTGAGATTGTACAATATGTTAAATATGAAAAGCGAATCATACATTATGGATTTAAAGCGCGGCTGTTCATCAGTGAAGCTGACAGTGTTTCAAAGTGAACAGTGTTGGATTTATATTCTCAGAAAGAAGTCATCACAGAGCAAGGACTTTTATAATAATCTTTGGGGGACAAGTGGTGGGTTTTTTTAACCTTGAGGCAAAAGCATGGAAGAAAAGAAGCGACACTTCTTCCCATGAATGGTTTAATGTTTGCCTTGAAATATGAAAGGCAATAGAAACATTTATTATGTTCTGTATCCTACGTATGCTATATTTGCACACAATTAGCCACTCAAGATGCAAGAGAAAGTGGGCCACACCGAAATCATTTTGATTCAGTGATCATTACGAAGATAAGTTTTAATGGAATCAAGCTTGGTTTAATTTTCTGCTGGGGTTGGGTAAATGGGTGCTTCTCAACCAGTCTTATGCCTTCTGGTTATGCTGAAGCTCAGTTGTCAGAATTGTGATACTTTATAGCTTCTGGCAATGTTAAGTTGAAATTCAACATATCTAGTTTTGCAGATACCAAGAACAACACCATGGACTTGAATTCTAACACTCTTAGAGTACAGGGGTGTAATCCAGCAGGTTCTAACAGGTTCTGGAGAACCGGTAGCGGAAATTTTGAGTAGTTTGGAGAACCGGCAAATACCATCTCTGACTGGCCCCAGAGTGGGGTGGTAATGGAGATTTTGCAATATCCTTCCCCTGGAGTGGGGAAGGAATGGAGATTTTGCAGTATCCTTCCCCTGCCATGGCTACCAAGCCACACCCAC
Organism: Arizona elegans; assembly: GCA_022577455.1. Classification (NCBI taxonomy): domain Eukaryota; kingdom Metazoa; phylum Chordata; class Lepidosauria; order Squamata; family Colubridae; genus Arizona; species Arizona elegans. Next base: position 195,259,948 of record JAKOOJ010000001.1, on the reverse strand, counting down.
CAAGCCACATCCACAGAACCGGTAGTAAAAAAAAAATTGGATTTCACCACTGTTAGAGTACATTACTAGAAGGCCATTCTAGACACTCAGTGCTATCAAACAGAAGGCAGCGTACAAAATATTTTCTGTTCTTTTCCCTAGAACAAATTTCTTGGTTTAAGGAAAATTATAGAATTTTGGGGTCTTTCTGGACTGCAGTGTTTAACTGCTTGACTCCCATAAATCAACCAGCAGGAAATGAAGCCATTTTAAGCAATCTCTTTCCAGGCTTCTACCTTTTTGTCCTCTGTGACATAGGAGAGCCTTGTATGTTTGCCCAGACTGCATTTAACATATCGTCTGGATAATGGATTCTCCTTCTTTATATGTGGAAGGAAGGAAGGAAGGAAGGAAGGAAGGAAGGAAGGAAGGAAGGAAGGAAGGAGGTGAGCTTGCCATTCCCCTCCATTGCAATTTCTTTTTTATAGATTTTAGCAAGAGAGGTGGAATCCCTGCCAGGGGACATAGTAACCAGATGGAGTGAAGGTGTTTCCTTGCAATGAAATGAAATGCAGTGAGCAAACCAGAAAGATTTGGCATAAAACACAACTTCTGATGCACAACAGTATATCACAACACCACACAAAAAAGATGGGTGGAAGAGATATTCCTTGTAGGCTGGGGAGGAGATCTATCTATGTGGTCGTTAAGAGTCAACAATAATGTCACAAGTTTTGCCTTAAATCCTTATTTGATAGCACAGTTCAGCTACATTTTCATATAATACTAAGCCAAGATTCCAGGTTGGGGAATAGCACAGAACAAAATAGGAACAAGTTATACTGCAGGCTCAAGTATAATGTTAAGCCATGAATAAGCAATACAATAGCTCCAGAAGCTTCAGTGTCATTTCATATTGGACAAGGGAAACACACATAAATGTATTCAATTGGATTATATAGAATCTGGAACAGGATAGAAAACAATAATCATGACTTTGTTGTATTTAATAAATAAGTTTAAACCAGGTGAGGTCACAAAAATCTGTGTTGTGGCATTGCTATCTTTTTTTAATGACAAGCTGTTCTATTAGAACAATTTTCCAGCACAATTGCCCCCATACAGAAATATTGTTATCCTATTGTGGTTAGTTAGCTAGCCACAGTAAGTACAATAACTTTGTTAGCCTTCCACTAGGTATTAAAGATCTTGATGTTGGCACTGGGGGTTAAGCAAACACTGCCAGCTAAATGTATTATTTTATAAGAGGGAATGGCTGTTTCGACCTAAGACATTTATGATCCAAACTGTTTGTTTAAATTGTGTTTTTTTTAAACTTTGTAAGTTATCGGGATGACTGTCATGAGATCGACAGACAGCTTGAGTAGCATTTATGTCTATTTGGATGAAATACTGTATATAACTCCTCTTATTAGAATGTTTAGCTTGCCTTATATCAATCAAATTAGCACAGTCCAGGATTTGTTTAAAAAATTACCTTCATGTTGTTATCTGGTCTTCCATTTTTGAAGTATAGTCTAATTTGTTATTAGGATCTTGCTGGAAGTCTTCTCCTACGATGGCATTTATAATAACTTTCCTATTTATTTTAAGGTAATGATAGTAGCTGCCACATGAATAAATGGCTTAGAATTGTATCTTATTACAACAGGCATAATGGTGAGGTGCAACTGTAATGTGATAAATTACAGGAGTAACATAAAGGTCCCAGGAGTTATTCTCCTGGCTTCCTATTACGCTGACCATGTAACCCAGCCTCCACTTTATGTTCCTGAACCAGCAGAGAGAATTTGCAATGCCATTTGTTCTTTTTATTATGTAGGGAGCCGTGTGTGTTTGTGTGTGTGTGTGTTTCAGTTAAATTATAAGATGCTTCTTAGCGCTTGAATTCTGAGAAAACTACTAAGGGCAGGGCTTAACAACATTTGATGCCTCCTTCTCTCTATTATAGCTAAATTGTACCTGTTCCTACAAATATAGTTCAGTAAAGTTCACTTGCTAAAGCTAAAAGGCCAAGCCCTGTTCCATGGGACACTACACTGGTGTTTGCAAGTAATCCAACCAGGCCTGAAGTTCATTCTAATCTATTCTCTCGTAGACATGCTGTGTGGGGAGAAACTGAGAAGAGATACTGCAGAAGGCAGATATCTGAGAATGGTTGTAACCAGGTTACATCTAAGGAGGGGATTTTTTGAAACTTGTGGGAGAAAACAAATCTCTGAAGTAAGAGGGACAATGCCTCTGCTTTTCATGTCAACATCTCCACACAGGCATCAGAGAGAATGTTTCTGCTTTGATTCTGAGCATCTGCAATTATGAGAGGTGCCTAACAGGTAAAGTATGATTTGAAATGACATGTGGTTCTAATTTTCTGAGATGTGGTTCTAATCTCTGGGGAACTGCTCATTGCAGCTTTGTTTATGCTGGGGTACGGAGTGGAGAACACTAATACAGTTGTCTGTAGCACAACTGTAACAAACAATCTGCTTATTGTGTATTTTCAAAGCAGTTTTTCATGCAGACTAACAGGTGGCAGATAGTCACTGTAGGCACACTGTTGGAGAAGAACAAATCTCAGTTAACCAAAATTGTAACATAGACATTGGCACAGGCTAAAGAAGAGAGATATTTTAGGAATGACATCTCAGTATTTGTAACTGTGACTGTTAACTCTACACATATTTATCTTGCAGCCCCTTAGTCTATCTTGGAACAAAAACCTTAAATATTTTTGTATGAACCAGCAGCTGAGGTAGAGGAACATAATAATGTGCATGCTTGTTTGGTTTTTTTACGTGTGTGTAAACACACACAAATTCACACACACATTGCAACAGAGAAAATTTACGAATATGTATGATTCAAAGGTTAAGATTGTATATACACTCTAGTGTACTTTCTTAATACTTTGATAAGTATTAAGTTGTTTAGACCAGGGGTCCCCAACCCCCGGTCTGTGGACTGGCACCGGGCTGCAGCATGTCAGAAACTGGGCTGCACGAACAAGCAAAGCCCCATATGCGGGATGCAGGCATCAGACAAAACCATGCCCCCTCCGGTCCCTGGAAAAACCTCTCTCCATGGAACTGGTCCCTGGTGCCCAAAAGGTTGTTAAATGGAGCATCTTCATACCATCAGGGATTAAACTAAATGTACCTGAAGACAATAGATTAAAAGCAAACAGATTTAAGAAATAGAGCGCGTATCCATACAGGCTTCTTATCCCTGATGGTATGAAGGTGCTCTTCTCATCGCCACCACACAGGATGAATACCAGATTAGAATAAACAAAACTTAATAGAACTCCAGGGAAAATGGGGGAGTTGCTTTAAAACACTTTGCATAGTATTTTATTCTTAAAGTTAGTATTATCAAACTGAATAATTTAACAATTGACGCTAGGGTTTTGGAGAAGTTTTCAAATAGGCCCTTTGTTTTAGTGCATTGCTGCTATTTAAAATGAAGTTGAGGCTAATGGCTATATGCAAGAAACAGAATGATGGTATTTTCAAAAATATCTGCATTAATGGAGACTCAAAGAATGTAATTATTCCAGAAATTTTAAGCATGAATAGTTACATTTAATAAGGGGTTTTTTTCGTAAAAAAAAATCCCAACTGTATAGTATTACAAAGGGGTAGCCAGAATCACAGCTTGCAATTCGTGAGAAGCCAAACATGAGCTTAAAATATACCAGCTGCTACATAGTTAGTAATGAACACAAATGAAACAACTCACTTCTTTCCAACAAGCAAGTTCATTGGATAAGTCATCTTTTTAAATCTAGGTAGGCCAGACTGAGAAATCAAAAATTATCTTTGGCAAACAGTAGTGGGGCTATCTCTTCTGCCCTGTTGTCAAGAAAACTGTGTAGATATGTCCCTAATATTAGGGAGTAGAATGATTGCTTCGATTTGTTTTACTTTGATGTGTGAATCAGTCATTGTGGATGGTAAACCATAGCTTACAATTTAGCATTACCTGCAAACCAGACCACTTATTTATTTATTTATTTAATGTATGGCATATCATACTTGGACTAGTAACATTTCAACTAGATTAGTAAAACCCAATAAAATATAAATGTAAAAAAAAAATCTGTTCAAATAACAATGTCTAGACCACGGGTATCAAACTCGTGATGTCACGTTGCCATCACGTGAGCGGAGCTGGGTGGGCATGATGCATCTGGCCCGCGGGCCATCAGTTTGACACCCCTGGTCTAGATCATCTAACCATTGAAGCACAGCATTGTTTATATTTTTTTAAAAAATCAGATATTGGGTCAGACCACTTTCACTTATTAGTTTAAACTAATGTTAAAACAAACCATGGTATGGTTTAATGCAGGGGTCTGACTGAGGAATTCTGGGAGTTGAAGTCTACAAGTTATAAAGTTGCCAAGATTGGAGACCCCTGGTTTAATGTATGAGCCTCACTCACTTTCATCATCCAAGGTTCTTTCATAAATGAAGCTTTCTCCATCTGATCTGTGTGAATCCCAAGCTTTCCTTTATTACCTTTATTGTTGTTGAGGAAGTAAAAAAAAATGACTGCAGTTTCATAAATCTGATGGGAACTAAGAATTGTTTATGAAAGCAAGGCTAATAAAATATCTCTTCCATTTTCAACTTTCTTGCAAATTCATTGCTATCTTATTGCTGTCTTATACTGTTGACTGTGGGGCTACTTCATAACAATGATCTTTTGTGATAAAGTGGGATGCAGTTCTCGTCTCTTGCATCTTAACCAAGTTGATTCAAGTTACCTCTGGAATGATAGCATTCTGTTGGATTCAAATCCATTTAAATTAGTTATGGTTGAATAGTTAAATTTAACCATAGTTTAATTGGTCATCCAAATGTAAGTGTGTAACACACTGCATATCAATGCCAATCATGTTGGTGTTTTCAAAAAAAGGTTGATGTGTTGGTACATTTAACAATGCATTCTAATCCTAACATTTTGCTAGTAAAGTATGCAATGTTGCTAAAAAATAAGTATACAATAGACTCTTGAAATGTCTTAATTTAGATAAAAAGAAAGCTATAAAACTGGTAAATGGTGGATTTTGTTCTTCTGAAATAGTATTTGAGAAGTGCTGATACATTTTATAATACAAATTCTATAAAGACATAAGATAAGAATAAATGAATATGTTCAACAACTTGCCTAAACTCGTATTTGAAAGATGCTGACCAAATATTTTTTTTAAAAAATCCTTGAAAGGAGAAGATTCTCTAATCTTCCTTAATTGATCTAAACTTCTATCTTTTAACTTAAATCTTTCCTCTAATCTGAAATCATTATTTTTTGTCTCATCTTCTTTTGTTCTTTTATTTTTCAAATTAACAGTTTTAAAAGTAATGTTTAATAACAGTTTATATATGCATGTTGTTATATTTCTCTTCTTTTGTCATAAAGATCCATGAGCTATACTCTGACAGTGGAACTGAGATTTCACCTTGCTTTGAGTAAAGTCTTTGCAACTAATTGGGCTTTAAAGAGTTCTATGGTCTATTGATATGAAATAGAAATATCTCTGGATTTCACCCTAAATTATCTTTGCCAAGTGCATCTTCACATGTATTAATTGTTTATGCTATACATTTGAATATTGTTTCCCATTAAAAATATAATATACCAAGTAGGATCCATGTCATGGGTGGGTTCTACTTACCTTAACTACCGGTTTGCATTGTACCCACATGTGTGCGTGTGCACGAGCGAAGCGTGCATGCATGTGTACACTTCTGCCCTTTGAAGCCCCGTGGCAAGAATTTTTTTCCCTCTAGCCGATCAGATGGGATTCAGGAGGTAGCAATAGATTGGGGGTGGGGGCAAATAAAAGGTAAGAATAATGCGGGGGGGGGCGGAACCGGTTCGGTGACATCATATCATTACCGCTACCGGTTCGGGGAAACCAGGCCAAACTGGGAGGAACCCACCACTGAATAACATGCCAAATATTTTTACTCTTTGCCCATTTGCCATCATCCTTCTTAAGTTATAATATTCAGGATTCCGAGGAGACCTTAGCAATGTAGTATTTTTACAGACTTTTAAGAATATAAGAATAACCTTGCTGCATCACAACAATTAGCTTCTTTTTTCTTGCAAATCCAGGTAAATCTCTTTGGAAAGCCCCAAACTGATCTTAGAATATGAGATCAATTGACATTCTCCAGCCTTTCCACATCAACTATTCCATCTAACCTATAAACTTTATCATCCATCTATTTTTCTGCCTCTTTGGAAAAGCCATCTAAGCTAGTGGTGATCACCACAGCTTGTAAAATAAATTCTACAAATTCATTATCTTTAAGTAGTCACTCTGGCATGTTAACAAAGGTAAGGGGAGAAAAATAGGATTAGCATTTTGCACCACTGCAGCATAAAAACAACTTTTTCTAAGTAAAATAAAATGGGACATTAACTGAAATATAATATAAAACATTATACCTTTTCCCTCCAGATATATAGTGACAGATGCTACGAACAATTGTTATGGGATCCTTGGGAGGAAAAAAATTAATATTTAAACCTAGAGATGTTTCATGCAATTCAAGTCCAATGTCTCCACCATATGTTTGAAGATGAATACTATACCTGAGGCTGTTCTGAGATGGTCAAACATCTGCTTAGTCTTAAATCAGAGTATATAGATATAAGCATATTCCAACGTAGGTCACAAGTTCTTGATAATCAGCTGTTGCCTGAGGCCTCAATTTTTTTTAAAAAACCCCAAAAAACAGCTTTGAGTGATTTTCAAGTGGTATATTCAGAGGATTGTTCTTCTAATTACATAATATAAAATTATACTGTTTCTTATATCAAACCCTAATGCATACACACATACATAACCACATATCTCGCCACAAATAAAGAACAGCAAAAGGCAGCTTGTTGCTGAAGTAGCCATCTGTGCTGATTATAAATGCCTTTTCTGGAAAACATTTTCTTGGCATGATGTCTACGAAATGCATTAGCATCCTCCAATATTTTAATTATTAATACCAAATGGTTTACATGATTATTTTTTTTCTTGTTCAACTGCTTTCATTTCCAAAGAAGCACATTCTTTTTTCTTTCCTCTCCCATCTTCACTTCCTCACTTTCCTCTCAGTCTCCCCATAATATCTCTCAATGAAGTGAATTTGGAAGGAAAAACTTCCTTTTTCATTCAATCTCCAAGACACCTAGCCACAGGCATTAGAAAAATCCATCCAAATCAGGAGAGAATGACTGTGGCAATTTCTGGACCTGTGGACTTCAACTCCCAGAATTCCTAAGCCAGCCACGCCCAGGAATTCTGGATTTGAAGTCCACGGTTTGTAAAGTTGCCATAGTTGCCCACCCCTAATCCTGATGGAGTGCTTTTTTCTTCTCCTTTCCTTTTAAGATTCCTTTTATCTCCCTCTTTGATAATGTGATATAAAGTAGCAAAAGAAACATTTGGTAAGGTAGAATGAGCATTATTATAAACAAAATTATGAGTATAGGAAAACAATGCATTACTAGAGGGGGAAAGATTCCTTGAAAAAAATCTAGCTGTGTGTTAGGAATCATTGCATCTATGGACTTAAAGGAAGTGACTTCTGCAGTTCCTCGCACAACATCTTCTCAGGAATGATGAGCCTCTTCTGGGAGTCAGGACTGATAATGACTTTAGGAACACTAGGAGCTTCTTGCTTGAGTTAATACAAAGGAATAAGGAAGTGCCTTATTCTCCTCAGAAATTGATGGATTTTGAGTGACTTAGCTGGAGGGCCAAGTTGCTATAGTGATTGGAAGAATTGAAATCACTGAGTGGGAGGTTTGGTAAGGACCAGAAGTATTGCAATAAATGCTTCCTCCTCCTCCTCTTCCACCTCCTCCTCCTCCTCCATGTAAAATGGTCTTCAGATTTGCATCTCTCACTCCCTCTTTCTCCTCTAACTGCTGTGCCAGACTACTGGTAATCCACTACTAATCCTTTCTCCTCAGTAGCCACATAAAGGAAGAAAAGATGCCAGTTTGCGGCTTAGGCGGGCTACATTGAGGAAATGTCCCCATTGCTGCCAAGAACGTCCATCTGCCACCTACAAGTGCAGGTGCCAAGGAGTCTCCTCTGTCCACAAAGCACAACAACAACAACAACAACAATAATAATAATAATAATAATAATAATAATAATAATAATAATAATAATAATGGATCCATGTGCACTAATCATTTGCCAAACACACCAAAAGGAAGGCAAAAACTCTCTCTCTCTCTCTCTCTCTCTCTCTCTCTCTCTCTCTCTTTTAAATGAAAGTTTATTTAGTCGGCAGAGATTTGCATACAGATGGCCAAGTCAGGGGACTGTGTATGCTGCCTGGACTGTGGAGGGCAGGGCCGCATTCAGGCAGCCTTTAGAAGCATGCCCGGCTTTTACTAGAGCATCGGGCTGGGAGAGACCTCATTCGGCACACACTGAATAGTCATTCAAGTAGCTTGCTTTGAAATGAGAAAAGACCTTGGACTGGGGGTAGGAAGGGAGTGGAGCGAAAGAAAGCAAATTCTTTTCTTTGTGAGAGAGAGAGAGAGAGAGAGAGAGAGAGAGAGAGAGAGAGAGAGAGAGAGAGAGAGAGGAGGAGGAGTGTTGGGAACGAGGCCAGAGGACTTAAAGAATGCGAGTTAGCAACCAGGAATTAGAGGGAAGTTTCTGTGGAGACACACAATTAGATATATGGCATTCACCCTCTCCTTCTAGTGGACAACAAGAGCAAGCACATTTCAAAGGGTTCACGGTGCGCATTTGGGGAGGAAGGGGGGAAAAAAAAGACAAGAAAGAGAGAGGGAAATCAGTAGGTAGAGCTATCCTGTTTCTTTAGCTCTCGAGATAAAGGCCTTGAAATAATCAGCAAGCCAGAGTAAACTTCAAGCAAGGAAGCTTTTTCAGGAAATGAAGAGTGTGCTATCCCAAATGCCTTTTTTTTTTTTTTTAGATTTGATTCCCCCTATCCTTCTTTTATAGGCAAGCAAAAACAAACAACGCATGTCTAAATGCATGCCAGGTGGGATGGTAAACGGAGCTTGCTCTGGATGGATGAAACATTACTTCTGTCTGCTTCTTTGGCAAGAAATGATGGTTTCCATCATGACAAGAGTCTTGGCTCCAGAATGCTGTGGGAAATCTTTCCTTTGACCACAGGGCAGCAAATACCGTAGAACTTGAGACATGAGATAAAAGGACCCTTCTTTGGGCTTTTGTTGCCAAAAATGGGAAGAGACTGGAATTAAAATCTGAAGGAAGAGGTTAAGTCTTTTCAGAATTTGTTTTCATAGGAGCCACCATCCAAGCTTTCTTATTGCCTTTCCTCCTTTTTCCAGGACATTGATGGGGAGGGAACAGTGACCTCATAGAAGTGAAGATCTCTGGAGTTGAGCAAAAACAAGGCAGAAGCATGTCATTACAGGTACAGGTAGTCCTCGATTTACAACAGTTCATTTACTGATCATTCGAAGTTACAACGGGATTTTAAAAAGTGACTTATAACCGTTTTTCACACTTATGACCGTGGCAGCATCCCTGTGGTCATGTGATCAAAATTCAGATGCTTGGCAACTGGTTCATATTTATGACGGTTACAGTGCCCTGGAGTCACGTGAATCACCTTTTGTGACCTTCCGACAAGCAAAGTCAATGGGGAAGCCAGATTCACTTATCAACCGTGTTACTAACTTAACAATTTCAGTGATTCACTTAACAAGTGCAGCAAGAAAAGTCATAAAATGGAGCAAAACACACTTAACAAATATTTCACTTAACAACAGAAACGTTGAGGTCAATTGTGGCCGTAGAGTTGAGGACTACCTTTATTGAGGTTTTCAGGATAGTTCAGTGACTGTTTCTTGGTCATATGGAGCAACCATGTCCCTTATGTTCAGCAGCATTATCCAAGTTCTTTGTTCCCATTCACATTTTCTTCATAGTCTTCCAAATAGCAATGGATGCAATAGGTTGAGGGATTTTCCCAGTCATGACAGGATGCTGATGTGACACAATGGCATTTTCCTAATGATAATAAATGCTCGGAAAAATCCATGCCCCCCACACCCGACATTAGAGGTGCCTGATAAAATAAGGAAAGCTTATAAATTCATATGATAGAGGAATACATTATTGTGTATTTTAGGTAGAGGAAAAAAGTGTGGATTTGATACTGATATGTGGCTTTGGAAAACCACTCGGTCTTGTAGACACATTCTAGACACAGATTTTATATCAATTATTTTGCTAGCAAATTAAATATGTGAAATTGGTGATTTCATTGAAATCCAGATTTGAATGGACCACAACACTTTGATTATGCCTAAATTAAATTGAGTTTATATTCCATTGAAATAGTGCTTGAAGCTAGTTGGGATCATACTAGGTCTCACTGATTTCATTTGGTTTTAAGTGCAGGCAAACTAATTTAGTCTGGATCTAGTCCATTGTTTTTACCTGAACTAAAAATACATTTGGAAATTGGAAAGGAAGCAAACCCTGAAATCTCTTCTTTCATCTTATTGATTATTTTCAGTTTCTACTTCATTCTTTTAAATAAAACATAATTTAGATTATTTAGACCACATTCTAGCTGTACAATAATGCAGTTTCATTACAAATCTATTTTAATTTTGTTCACTGCTCAGAGTTTCTTCTGGTAAATAAGTGGCTATACAAATGTGTTTAATAAAGAGATAATACATACATATTCTGATGGCTTGATAGATTTTTTTCATTTTTTTGTATTTCAATAAATAATGAATAGAGTTCAAAACTTCAGATATAGTGGTTGTAAACAATTTAGAGTTTGCATTTCAGTTTTTTAAAAAGTGTTCAGAATCATTTAGCAGTACTTTTGGGAAACCAGCAGTGTAAAAGGGAGTATATGTTGATGTTTGGGGATTTGCCCAAATATAAACTTTTAGTCAATTATTTTTAGTTAATGAATACTAACACAATATTCATAACAATTGTATTTGCATGCATTTCTGGGCGTATAATTGCCTAGCTTGTTTAATTTGCTGGAGAACTCATTTTGTCTGGAAGGATAATGCTAGAAAATTCAGGCATAATTAAATGGAAGATATGAGCAATGGTTGAGAATCTGAATCTATTCAATTATTTCATTCCTCTTCTGAAGTAGGCCTTAAAAATATTCCAAACTAAGCAAAATTGAAGCAAAAAACTGGATTTCTGTTTGTAAAAGATTTCATTGCATCTAGTAGCTATCTTATGCTATCAGCTGATTTACAACTTCACACAATAACTGTCACTTCTGCAGTGGCACAATCATAGCATTGCATTCTATTTATCTCCCTGTGCATATTGTGTGTTACTTTGTGTGGTCTGCATCCTGCCACAACCCCCCCCCCCATCACTGTTTTTTTCTGGATCTGATTTGCAATTTCAGTTCTTCCAAAAGGTGACAGGTTAAACCTCCTTATCAACTGATATTCTGGGAAAGGAACAGTGATATTATTTTCAATAGTTTTTGTCATTAATACTTCGGTTCATAAACATCAATGGTTGCAATCCTGCATATTACTCTATAAGATTTAATCCTTAGAATGTCAACAAACCTGTCCATATCTATAGGATTATAGTCTGAAACTTCTGGGTTTGTGTCTGCCTTTTCAAAGTTGAGTTTTACATAATTGCATAATATTTTACAACTCTTTTAGTAAATCAATGGGAAGAATAAGAATGTGAGGAGTTAGCCAATGGTTGTATCCAAACTCCTGAATAGCCCTAACAGCTAAATTTCCATATAAATGATCCATTTAGGAATTAGGCATTTATTTTGAATGCCTTTTTGATCTGTGAGGTCTGAAATTATGCCAGCCTGAGGAACTCTTAGGTGTTTGCTATAAAGGTGGCTTTCCAGAAAGTTTCAAAAGGGGTCTCAGGATTTTTTTAAAAAAATTATCTAACCATGTATTTCTGAGGATCACAGGACACATTATGTCCTTAAAATCTATCCAAGAATACGTTGATTGCAAATGTTGCCAAATGCTACAAAATGTTAACAAATATAAATAAACAAGATGATTCATGAATAAAATATATATAGAGATTTTTTAAACATTTGAGTAATTACTGAGCTACCGTTCTGAAGACTGTAATGTGTTCGGAAAAATCTGTGCCTAACTTTTATGCTTGAAAACCAAGCTATATGTTACATAGAATTGTAGTGGATGAATATGTACATAATTTGCTCCTAGCAGTGATGACTGCCTATGTTTCTTTTCATTTTAAGTTTTGGATCAAAACCCCACATATATTTTAAAGAAATGAACTGGTCTAACTAACAACATCTATCAGATGTTTTTAACCAGGAGGGACTAATTTTAGTCTACTTCATATCTTATCCTGCTTGTCACCATCAAAACTGTGAATGCTGACCATGTGTATAGCTGTGCAGAAGTGTGCAAATGGACAACAAGTTATACTGTAGTTAATTCCTTTGTAACCATTTAGAAATCCTTGTGTCTAAGAAATAGAAATTTGAAGCTCTGTAATGTTTAACTCTATCTGACAATTTTCCCCAAAGGATAATTAGGCCCTTATTTGACACTTTAAAATGTAACTAGTCATGAATTTTTGAACATAATGAAAAAATAATTCCATCTTTGCATTTAGGTGATAGATAAATTATAAAAAAAAATGGCAAAGTTATTTCCAACTTATGAAAACATCTTCAAATTTGTTACGCTAAGTTATTAGTTGTTAAGCATATTGCATTTTACTTTGGAGCATTTCTATAAATGTTAGTATGGAATAATTTTCCAAAAAGGAAATCAGTATTTTTCGGTTGTGTTCATACTTATGTTCTTTATGGAAGCAAACCAGATAATTATATAAAAACATTTTATTTAAAACTACAACATTATTAGAAATGTAAAGTGCGATAGCTGGTTTTGTATTAATATTATAACAGCTTTAAATTATAGATTTAAAGATTTATGGATATTTGCATATACCTATTATGAATAGCTATTCTAATTTCCAGACTTCAATGAATCCAGACATTAAAAGTTATCTACTTAAATACAGAAAAATGATATTAGGTTGATTTCGTATTTAATAATCTTTAAAGTAGACCACCTAAATCAGCAGGGTGCTTTGATGTATGACTAAATCTTACTTAAGCCACACAATGTTTACTTCTTATAAATAAGAATTCTATTGTAGCTTTCATCTTTACATTTTAATAGTACAGAATATTACTGTACACTGTCTCTGCTATCACTAGGAGTATTATTGTAGTAATTGTTTTCTTTGATCAAGGTAACATTTCCTTCAAATCAGTCTTAACTCTCTCTCTCTCTGTGTCTGTGTGAGTGTGTTTGGCAACATCAGGGTAGCAGATTGTCTCTGCTTTTTTCTGGATCTGTTTTTTTGTTTTTCCGCATCCTAGTTAATTCTATATCTCTTGTGGTATCTGATCCAAATACTGACCAGGCATAAACCTGCTTAGCTTCTATCTACCAAAGGATCCAATAGATGTTGCCATCTGCTGAGGCCCACAGTAGTAGAGACATATACATACAATGAAACATTTTGTCAGATCAATTTCTGTACAATGAAAAAGATAAATGAGACATGAGCTTTGGAGTGCTTTAAAAGAGTTATGGTATAATTTTTTTTGGCTGATGCTAAAGATATTTAATATTTGTTATATCTGCTTTAACAAAGAGCTCTTTCTCTTTGTAAAAGGAAGAACTTGTTATAAATAACTATACAAATATCTGCATTCCAAAAACAAGAACATGTAACGTTTTAAATTCTTTTATAAGGACCCTGATCTCATGGAAGAGATTTGCTTTTGTTGTGCACTCATTTCCACTGAGAGATACTTTCCCAGTTTATGTAAAGTAGGTGCCTGGGCTGCATTTTTCTGTTATTCAAACCATTCCTTTTGTTTTGGCACAAATTCCTTATTGACAGTGAATGCTGATTAATGGATGGTCCAGGGAACCGGTCACTGCAGACATTTGGATGAGCGGTTCACACCTGCCTGCTGGGAGGGAAGATTGTGTGAAATTTAATTGGCAAAATTAGAATAAGATCTGTGGACGATCTTGCTCATCCCAAACATATAGAAATTTGTGAAACTCCCTCTAGGAGAAGCGTATTGCGGCCTCTTCTTTCATGGGCACAATCTCTTCTTTGGAATAGTGGTGTCCTACCCATCAATGACCTGCAACTGATAGTATGGCATTATCAAAGCACGAAATGGCCCTACAAGGAGGAGATGATAGATAGATAGATAGATAGATAGATAGATAGAAGAAAGGTAGGTAGGTAGGTAGATAGATAAATAGATAGATAGATGATAGATAGAATGATAGATAGATAGATGATAGATAGATGATAGGTAGGTAGATAGGTAGATAGGTAGATAGATATATAGATAGATAGATAGATAGATAGATAGATAGATAGATAGATAGATGATAGATAGATAGATAGATGATAGATAGAATGATAGATGATAGATAGATGATAGATAGATAGATAGATAGATAGATAGATAGATAGATAGGTGGATGATAGGTAGGTAGATAGATAGATAGATGATAGATAGATGATAGATAGATAGATGATAGATAGATGATAGATAGATAGATGATAGAATGATAGATAGATAAATAGATAGATAATAGGTAGGTAGGTAGGTAGTAGGTAGATAGATGATAGATAGATGATGGATAGATGATGGATAGAATGATAGAATGATAGATAGATAGATAGATAGATAGATAGATAGATAGATAGATAGATAGATAATAGTTAGGTAGATAGATGATAGGTAAGTAGATAGGTAGGTAGATAGATAGATAGATAGATAGATAGATAGATGATAGATAGATAGATAGATAGATAGATGATAGATAGATGATGGATAGATGATGGATAGATAGATAGATAGATAGATAGATAGATAGATAGATAGATGAATGGATGATAGGTAGATAGAATGATAGATAGATAGGTAGGTAGGTAGATAGATAAATGATAGGTAGGTAGGTAGGTAGGTAGGTAGGTAGGTAGGTAGATAGATAGATAGATAGATAGATCTCTACGGTGGCTTTGTGCATTGCTGACACACTAAGTAAGGGTTGTTTTGGGAATGGGGCAGGCAGGGGAAGCATTTGAATTCAACCAGAGAAAGAAGTGCTTTGTTTTTGCAGCTGGCTGTCATAAACTACACAAGTGCTCATGCTGTGTTGGGACTAACACTGCTTGTTTGTGTGTCTGCATGCTCAATGTGTATAGTTGGAAATAGTCAGTTTATTACACACACATGCACAAAAGACAATAAGATTCCAGGGTCCTTTCCCCAAAGAAGGAACATAACCTTGTAAAGTTGGTTTAAGTCTTCTTCTTACTGCTTATGGAAGTGGGGAACACAAATGGTGGAATAATTGATTAAGGGCATAGAAATAGTTTCTTTGATCCAATGCTGTGAGATGCCCTCAAAACCTCTGTTGGGAGAACAGTAGTTGTTGATGATTCCAAAACCCAAAATTTACACAAATTCTATGCAAAAATGATTACTTGCTCAGGGGTGAAATCCAGTAGGTTCTGACAGGTTCTGGAGAATCGGTAGCAGAAATTTTGAGTAGTTCGGAGAACCGGTAGTGGAAATTTTGAGTAGTTCGGAGAACCAGCAAATACCACCTCTGCCTGGCCCCAGAGTGGGGTGAGAATGGAGATTTTGCAATATCCTTCCCCCAGGAGTGGGGAGGGAATAGGCATGTTGCAGTATCCTTCACCTGTCATGCCCACCAAGCCAGAACATGCCCACCAAGCCACGCCCAGAGAACTGGTAGTAAAAAAAATTGGATTTCACCACTGGACTTGCTGTATATTCTAAGACTTTATGACCTTACCTATTTTTGTCTAACATTATACAAGAAAATCAGGGCATGATTAGAATGCATATAGAGCAACAGCTGGACTGAATTTACCTCAAATTTGATTTGATTGGTATCTAGATGGGAAATTATGAAGTACTCAACCTCAAGCTATAGCAAGGAAGGAAGAGATCTAAAGAAACTGATCTAAGAACTCACGACAGAGAATGATACAATTCTTTGCCATTTTCCTTCTTGCAAATCAATCCTGTAACCATTAAGTATAACCACTTCTACTTCACAAATGTTTATTTGGGGGGGGGGGGTGTCATATATAACATTAAACTATTATTTGGTTGGTTGGTTTTGGCTCAGTGTGTTGTGTAAGCCCAAACATTATAGCGAATAAAGCAAAGTTTATGGCCTTAGCAACTTCATATAACACAGGAACCCAGCCAGAGAGTTAGATAGGAATGAAATTGGATAGAGATGTGCAGGATCGGACTCTTGAAATTTTCCTCTGGCATGGGCTAATTCAAGGGTTCCAGGCAGGGGTGAAATCCAGCAGGTTCTGACAGGTTCTTTGAGCAGTTCAGAGAACTGGCAAATACCACCTCTGGCTGGTCCCAAAGAGGGATGGGAATGGAGATTTTGCAATATCCTTCCCCCAGGAGTGGGAAGGGAATAGGGATTTTGCAATATCCTTCCCCTGGAGTGGGGTGGGAATGGAAATTTTGCAGTATCCTTCTCCTGCCATGCCCACCCAACCACGCCCACCAAGCCACACCATGCCCACCAAACCACAACCACAGAACCGGTAGTAAAAAAATTTGGATTTCACCACTGGTTCCAGGGGTGTTTTCTGTATTCTGGAAATATATTGTTCAGAACAGAATGGATTCTGAATGTGAAATATTAAATCTGCTTTGCACCTAATTAAACTTGTTCTGCTATATTCCTGTGTATGAAAATAACAATGACTTTGAAAATAAGGAAATATCCAATTTATCAGGATTATATTATTTAATATCCACCTCTAGTTGGGCTATTGTATTTGTGAGAGGGCTTTCTCCAAGATAGAATATTAGATCCCGACACAGTTTCTTGGTTTATTGAAGCCTATCAGGAGAAGTTGGGCGTGAATTTAAGTCCTGATGATTACAGAAGTAACAGGTTAATCTTGATTCCCCCAAGTAGCTCAGGGGTGGGTTCCACTTACCTTTACTACTGGTTCGCAACAAGCTCGCTTTGCTCGCGCATGCTTGCGCTTCTGCGCATGTGCAGATCACCCATGATGACATTGTGGCGGGTGAGTGGAGCCTCCCGCCGGTTTTACTACCGGTTCTATAGAAACGGACCGAACCGGGAGCAACCCACCACTGAAGTAGCCATCTGAGAAGGAGTTAGGATCAGAAGAAGAAGACCTCTGCTGAAGAAGCAAGAGAATATCTCTGGTGAAGAAACTGTATGTTTAAAGATAACTCAGTGGGCAGAAAGCGATCAACCTCAAATCAAGTACAGATCTTGGATGCACAGATCTGATCTATTACTTATACCAGTGATGGCTAACCTCTTCTGGACTGAGTACCCAAAGCACATGCACCCAACCCCCCCAAAATGCAATGCACACACACACACACACACTTGCACATGCCCCACCCCCGCGCATGTGCATCCCACCCCTTGCACATGCCCTGCCCCCATGCATGCACCCCCCCCGCATGCACCCCACCCCCTGTGCATGCGCGGCAGAGACCCGATGACTAGCTGGCTGGCAGGAAGTGCATGCGCGGCAGAACTGAACTGGGCGACAGCTCATGTGCTCACAGATAGGGCACTGTGTGCCACCTGTGGCACGCGTGCCCTAGGTTCGCCATCACGGACCTATAACCTTTTTAGCTGGCATACGTAGTTTATGTTTCATTGACTCCAACAGAATGTAAAAGAACTGGGAGAAATTCTGGCAAGAGATATCCATCCCTACCAAAAAAAATAAAAACGCCTTATGTCCCACCATATTTATCTGGGAAAGGCTTTGGAAGTTGTGATGGTTCTGCTCTAGTTCTTTTCTCCTGCTTCAGTTAGGGTTGCTTTTTAACCATCTAACAATGCAGTGCTACTTTGAGAGGTAAAACCAAATCAATTCACTGAAGATTGATCTCCAGTAGAGCCTACAACTATAGCTTTCGTCTGGATCGAATCTGTAATTCAAGCACACTGAAATAGACTTGGAAAGTACATCCTTGTTGGACTCCTGAACACAGAAGCACAAACATGATTTCGAATCTGTTCAGAATAAGCTTAAGGGTGTGCCATTGGTCTTGAGCATAAAACCATTGGGCTCGGTTTCTTTTCTTGAAGATTATGGGTATCGTATTTAGTTAAATTTGGTAACCTCAAATGCATAAGGTGGCATCTTACTCCCCGGAAAATGCTACCTGCAAATACACCTCGCAAAATAACTGTGGCGATGCCAATTTTATGGCAATTTAAAAAAAAAAAAGTGCGACTCCACTAATCAGGAGCCTCTTTGATCTGTTTAACCCCAAAGGTCAATGCGTCCTGACCTCATCAGTGCTCTTGCTCAGCTTGGGTCATTTCTTCCATTGTTTTATTCATTTGTATTAACTTCAAAACGAAGCAGCCAAGTTCCAGTGTACCTTGCAAATCCTCCTGATCTCACAATAGGTGAAGGCCCATTGTTTCATTCCTAATCAGGCCCCATTGTGTCCATTCAGCGAAATCCGTTCATTTCCTAACTCTAATGACTACATCCTATTTCAGTCCAGAAAGCATTTGGTCATTCTGCTGGTAGAAGTTATTCAAGCCCTTTGATCTCACCTGTTAACAGCTTCCATTTGTTAGCTGCATTGCTGGGAAAAATGAGCTTGAATTAAAAGAGGAACAGGGTCCCTCTGTGTATCTGAACCCCTGTACATAAAACCGTTCCTATTTATGATGGTATCATTGGGAAAGTGTAACTGTTGATAGAGGGTAATCCATACAATCTTCACTATCTGAAGGAGGCTTTAAAGACGGTTTTTCTCTAAATGCTTAGCTTGGGCTGGTAACTCCCAGGCTGCTAATTAGCTCCACTTAAAAGTAATCACATTAAGAGTGGGCCCAATCCATCCAAGGCTAAATACATTTAATTCACCGAGGACTGCAGTGGGTAATTCAATTGGCAGGTAAAATTCAACATGGCCTGCCTGTTTGCTGCGTTGCCTGCTTGGCCCATTTTCTGTTTGCTAAAGACATAACACATTTAAGAACATAAATCAGAAGAATGCCTTATGGAAATCTGTGTTGCATGATCATTCAGAAATGTGTCTAGTGCCCTGAATGACATAATTCTTAACCAATGCTAGCCTAGAATGTTTCTTTTAAGTCCATGTCAGCATTTTGCTCAATGAATATGAAAGACACTTTTAATTAAAAAATGGTTGGTTTGATTATTTTGATTTGGTGACAGTAATTTAAGTTACCCATGAGAGTAACTTAATCATCTCAGAGCTTGTGTTTCTCTGTATGTGAGAAGCAGTTCTAGAAACCCTGTTACAATGTCTGTTTTGTAAGTGGCCAGGATCCCAAGGAAAAGATATCAGTCTATGAAATCTGGGACAGATAATTAAAATATCAAGAGGAACCGATAACAAAGGGGAGGGAGCCAAGACTATACTGACAGGCAATAAATTATTCATTATAAACTGTGTTTTTGAAAGATTTAGTTGTTTTATTCATGAGCTTGCTTTTTTTTTTTTTTTTTTTTGAGAAGGTTCAGTTAGTATGCTGGAACTCAGAGTAATAAAGCAAATTATAATTTTTTAGTTGAATGTCTGAGAGCATTTTAATTCATTTTGTAGGTATCAGTTTAGATGGAAATTCTAATTTTCCATTTTTTCCTATTCTTTAAAAAAAAAAAGATGGGGGGAATCAAATCTTTCTTCCTCCCCTTAAACTCCTTTAAAATGGAGTATTTCTTTGTTCTTAAAATCTGCATTATATGAGGATCTCATTGAACACGTGGAATTCCATTGCAGAATAACAAGAAGAAAGTGGTGTACTAAAATGTGAACCTTTAATATTGGTGCTGAAATACAGTCTGCAACATACAGATTTGTGAATTATTATCTACAAAGATTATTTGGTGCTTTAATTAAAATAAAATTAAAAAGGACAATTAATGGAATTTTACATATTCCTTTGTTTATTAAGTGATGATTAGATGCACCATAGAAAAAAGGGAGTTATATCTATCCACAATCCAGTTTCTACATTTCTTTCACATTTCATTCTGATTAAGGTAGATTGGCAATTTAAGATCTACTGTTGCAGCCGCCAGGTTTTCCCTACCTAACCAAAGTTTTTCTGCAGTCCTAGCTCAGTAGAATCACATCCACTCGATTCTGGGCTTTTTTCTTTTCTGCATATATTGTATATATCTGCAGCTTTTAAACCAGTGTATGCAGACTCACACAACCACAGCTGCTGAAAATCATCACACGCAGTCTCCCAATACTTTGAGGAGGATAACAAAACCAAACCTGGAATATAACCACTAAAATAATAACTATTTTATTATTATGCTATGCAAAGCATACTCACAAAACACCCTGATCTAGGCCATATTTGTATGACAATATCTTTGCCTGCTTTCTACCATACGTTTCCCCACTGCATCCAGTTTCCTCAATACACAGAAATGGTGTGTTTTCCAGCCTCCAATTGTTCCGATTCCCACTTCAGATCTAAACAGTGGAAAGCTTTTGGTTAGGTTTACATACTCTACTAATCCAAAATGGATTTTCTTGGGTGAATGCAGCTGTTGGCCACCCAAATCTAATTATAGATACAATTACAGATATGGACTTAGAGCAGGGCTGTCAAACTTATGGCCTGCAGGCCAGATTTGTCACGCATTGGCCACGCCTGGTTTAGCGAAGAGGAAAAAAGTCGTGATACGTCACGTGATGCCAACATGACGACACGAGTTGGACATCCCTGACTTAGAGTGTTTTGTGAACTTTGCCACTATGGTTTATTCAGTAAATCATATCTTAAAATGTGGCCCCCAACTTTTGGGCATCAGCAACCAGTTCTGTGGAGAGAGGTTTTTCTGTGGACCGGAGGGGCCGTAGTTTCTTGTGCCGCCTGCATCCCACGGATGGGGCTTTGTTTGTTTGTGCACCCCAGTTTCTGGCATGTCACAGCCCATTGCTGGTCTATGAACCGGGGGTTATGGACTCCTGGCTTAGGGTGATTTAGATGGCTTAGTGAAATATATGAGCTCAGCAAAGGGCTGAGTCATAGCAGTGGAAGTTTAGAAAAGCTGCTTTGCTTCCACATATTCCTTCCTGTACTCTTTTACTTTCTCCAACTGAGGCGAATGTCTGTCTTCCGTTTCTATGAGACATTCTTCATTTCATGAACAGCCATAGTAGTGATGCACCTTTGAGTTCATAACTATATATAATTTTGAACCTGGGAGTGCCTGAGGAATGATGCTAAGCCTCACTATCCCTCATCATAAACTGCATCACAGCTGAAAATATCAGAAAAGATAACGATAGATACTGAGGTGGGTTCTACTTACCTTTACTACCGGTTCGCAACAGTATTGTGTGCGCATGCTCACTTTGCTCGCGTGTATGCCTTGCTTCTGCGCAGATCGCCAATGACAACATCCGGGGCGGTAGGAGGGGCCTCCCACCGATTTTACTACAGATTCTTGCGAACCGGTCCGAACCGGGGGCAACCCACCACTGGATAGATACCAACTCTACTAAAAGGCCCCACAAGCCCATAACTTATCTAGAAGTATTTGATAAATTTATCTAATGCGGATTCAAATATTAATTTTCCTAAAGTTCGGCAAGGAAACTGGCCAGTTGTCCATGTAGTCCAGTAAAATTTGCAACATGTTTAACCAAGTTAGTTGCATAGTATGCTAAACTTGATTAGCTTTTACTTTTCCTTAGGACTTTTGATGTGGCTTTTCAAGAGTTGATGGCATAGATGGGCTAATTCAGTAAGTAAGTTCAGTATACTGTATGACCTGCAGCTCCTCACAGTTTCAGAAAAAGTGTTCTTCCAACATCAGGCCCAATAGCGAAAGATCAATTAAAATGATTTATTGCTACTCATGCCTACAATTAGCACTGTTTGGAAGTAGATAAGAGTCCACAGAATTCAAGAGGGTTGGACTAAGTTCGCTTGTCCAACTCTGCTACATAGGGATTCTAGGCTGATCCCTGTTTTAACTCAACCCTCAGGTTCCGCCACTCTATATCCAATTTTTCTATGAGAACTTCAAACATGAACTGCTATGTGAACTTATTGTACCATATGAAAAGTCTTTCCTTAATTACTAAGTCAGAGACTTCCCGCGGCCAATGTTAGCAGAAATGTTAACTACAATCCACAGAGTTATCAGCTAGCCTGGGCAGCTTGCCCCAACCTGTTATTCACTGCACCTGATTGAGGGTGACAGTTCAACATATCTGGAGATCATTTCCATAGGAAATACATTAGACGTAAAATATAGGCTCCTTACCTAGGAGAATTCCTAATGAATTCAATAGGATCAATTTTTAATAGAAATGTTGCAAATTGCTGCCTTCATGTTATTCAGAAAACAAAGTAGAGTATACACCGATAAAAATGAAAAAAGAGGGTTTTTTTGCATTTACAATTCTGTCAAAATGTTGGCCTTGTCCATATTGATGTCTTCAGAGGTATTGGACATAAATTTCTATGACAGCTGGCAGACCCAGTACCAGCAAATGTTGTCTGTGTATGCACTCACACACATACACAATTACAGACACAGACTTAACATACTATGTGAATATATATATATATATATATACACACACATACACACACACACACACCAAATTTATATTTCACTGATAAAGAAATAAAGGGAGAGTAGTATAGATCTATTTCAAGCTATTTAGTTCTCATCAGCTAGCCATACCCTTACTCGGATTCGAACTTATATATATTTTATAGTAATTTTATAGGATGGGAATGGCTTTTTATATATATATATATATATATATATATATATATATATATAATAAAAAGCCATTCTCATCCTATAAAATTACTTGAAAATTGGGCTCTTCAAACCATGGAACTTGTGCATGAAGTGCATAAAATTTTCAGACTTTATATGCAGTGTTGCATATTTTAATTTAATAAGCACGTACTATATAGGAATATTTTTCCCTTTCTTTCTAAATGTGCAGAACAAATTGAAAGTGATCAGTTTCATTAGTGACATGATAATACTAGGTTCATTGTCTGAGAATAGCCTGAATTAGCTCCTCAAGGGAAATTGCTTTTCCGATTTGCTGAGCTGATATAGAAAATGAATGCATGATTGCAAGGAGTAAAAAACCAAGTATTCCCCACTCCCTCTTTTTTTGGGGTGGGTTTTCCCCCATCACTAAATTAAAGTGTTACCCTCTCATCTGTGAAAATGTGCTACCCTAATGTCCTGACTCTCCCTATTGGATCTGTTCATCTCAAAGTCAAATATTACCCTCCCAATGGAATCCATGATAGACAAAACAATTTGTTGAGTTTTGAATTTGGCAGTCCAGCCTCTTCTGCACATTTGCAACTAGCAAGAAAAGGTTCACTAGCAGCCCTGGTGGCACTTAGTGAACAAAGTGGTTAGAATGCAGTATTGCAGGCTAATTCTGCCAACTGCCAGCAGTTCGATCCTGACCAGCTCAAGGTTGACTCAGCCTTCCATCCTGCCAAGGTTGGTAAAATGAGGAGGCAAATTGTTGGGAGCAATACGCCTACTTTGTGAATCACTTACGGAGGGCTGTAAAGCACTGTGAAGTGTTGTATAAGGCTAAGTGCTAGTGCTAGTGCTATTTTGGCATTGCAGCAAGAATGGTTGAATGATACCATCTGTCATTTTGGGAGGACTTCCTATGCCTCTCCTTCTAACATATTCTTCTATTGTAACCTGTGATGAATTTTAAAAATGTCAGAACTGGAAAAAAATTGAGTTGCAAGCAGTGCTGTTATTGAGCTCTAGAAGCTGCCCAAGATGTAGGAAGGACCTGAAATTTTGGTTTTATTTATTTAGCAAATTTATATAGTTGCCCATCTTACAAAGGTGACTCTGGGTGCTTTACAAGCAATTAAAACAGCAATTGAAGCCATGTCACAATATAACAGATGGCAGACATAAATAATAACATAAATAAAATATAAATAAAATAAATAACATAAATAAAATATAAATACATATAAATGTAAAAAAAAAAAAATCCCAAGATGGTGAGAGGACAACCATGATTTAATCATGATATGAGCCGAGGTGGCACAGTGGTTAGAGTGCAGTACTGCAATTACTTCAGCTGTCTGCTAGTTCAGCAGATCAGCAGATCAAATCTCACCGGCTCAAGGTTGACTCAGCCTTCCATCCTTCCGAGGTGGGTAAAATGAGGGCCCAGATTGTTGGGGGGTAATATGCTATTTAGTATACTACCTTTGGTGTAAGCCTCCCAGAGTCCTCAGAGAGTGGGCGGCATAGAAATATGACTAATAATAATAATAATAATAATAATAATAATAATAATAATAATTTAGATTCATTCAGCCACTTTGCAGGTTCACTATGAGATCCCCAACCCCATCCAGGGTTGATGGATGAACCATATTTTCAAGGCCTTCTGGAAAGCTAACAGAGATGGCCCTTGCTTCAGAGGGAATGATAGCAATTGCATAGCACTTAGACTTATATACCACTTCATAGTGCTTTACAGCTCTCTCTAAGCGGTTTACAGAGTCACCATATTGCCCCCAACAATTTGGGTCCTCATTGTACCAACCTCGGAAGGATGGAAGGCTAAATCCACCTTGAGCCTCGTGAGATTCGAACTGCCAAATTGCAGGCAGCTGGAAGTCAGCAAAAGTAGCCTGCAGTACTGCATTCTAACCACTGCACCACCGTGACTCTTGAATGATGTTCCAGAGGGACATCCAGCAGAAAAGTCATATCTCCTGAGTCTCACAGGTGGGACTTCCTAACAGACAGGACCAGTAGGGGTTTCCACTTACCTTCACTACCAGTTCAGAACTGGGAGCATGTGTGTTCGTGCGCTCGCAGCATTCACACATGGTGCTTCTGCGCATGTGCAGAGTGTCCATGATGAACTGGGGCAAATCGGTAGAAACCCACCAATGGACAGGACCCAGAACACATCACTTCTGCTGCAACTGATCGGATGTGTAGACAAAACCAGAAAGGTCCCTCAAATAGCCTCCCAGACTCATTCTTATTACCCAGAGTTGTTCTTCTAAGGAAATGGGAGTTTTCTAAATGTGATATATCAATAAATAGAATACATAGACTTGGTCCCATTCCATACTCCCAAGTGCCACCCAATACTTTTCAACAGTCCAGGCAAGTCCATGTTAACTTTCCCATGGATCTCTATTTCCATTGCCCTCGGTTTGGATATCAATCTAGATCTACATTTTTTTTTCTTTACTGATTCAAATGTCACACCCTTTCAACGAAATATTAGATAAGCGGCATAATTTTCTCAGGTGCAGATTTTGGAGCACCTGCTGAAGAATGAGCTTCCCGGTTGACCCTGACACCTCCTGTCTTAGAATTGTATTCTAAATGTGCTGCTTTTCGAAATGTTGTAACGGAATTGGAAAAAAGAAGACCCCCTCCTTTTCAAAGGCCTGGTGTATATAATTACTTAAGTCTGCCTCTCCTGATTCTGAGCGCTGTGCCTTCTGCCTCATGATCATGAAGAACATGATCATGTCTTATTTAAAAAGACAATTACTGGGTTCATAAATCATGCAGCCCTAGGGATGTGCAACTTATCTCACTTGGCCTCCAAGTAGCATGCTGAGAACTGTTCTCCCAAATAATAAGCAGAATCAAGACAAAAACTAACCGTGACTAATTTGGTTTATAATTCACTGTAAATTGTATGCATTTACCTTGTTTACACGTGTTGTTTTTGCAGTTAAGTATTAAATTATTTTATTAAGTCTATATGCCTAATCTAAAATGCCGCCCCAATTGTTAATCAACTGGTTCATTATAGCAAATGTATTTAATGTGATTTTAAGCTGTATGCATGAAAATTATGATTTTTTTTAAAAAAATATCTTTATTAAATATTTACAGTAAAATTAACACATAGTAATGATTGGAAAACAATATAAGAAATGAAATGTAGGAACTCATAAACACAAGACTAAAATGAAACAACAAACATGACTAACCGAGAGTTAAGCTCACTCTCCAATTAATATTAACTAATATCATCCTAACCAAACATTTCAATACAATCAAGTTCTTTTAATTATCTACAAAACAATTGGCCTGTTTTTTTCAAAATTATAAAGAATTATATAGCCTATTAAGTATCTATTTAATCTAATAAGACGATCTTATCACCTATCTCCTAGGTTTAACCTTTTTTTAAGCCAGACAAAGCATCTGTCCCAACTTTTATTATATATTGAGTCTTTCTTATCTTTTAAGATATATGTTAACCTGTCATAATCATAAAAATTATGATTTTTAACTATGTTTGAGGCTGTCTTGCAGATGGTAATCAAACCATGGAAACTCAAGTTCTGCACTTTGCTCTAAAACATAATCTTGGCTTAATATGTCAGATATTTTCTGCAATTTGTTTCTAAATTTAACAATGCCCTGAAGGGATTAACAGAAATGTACAGAAGACTTGACTCTGTGATGAAGAGAAAACGAAGGAAGCGTTTCTAGTCCAATGGAGATCCTTGAATTATAGGTAATTCTCAATTTACAACAGTTCATTTAGTGAACGTTCAAAGTTACAACGGTGCTGAAAAAAGTGACTTATGACCATTTTTTACACTTACGACCTTTAAAGCATTCCTATGATCATGTGAGCAAAATTCAGATGCTTGGCAACTGGTTCATACTTATGAATGTTCCAAGGTCATATGATCACACTTAGAAGGACTAGGGGTGACATGATAGCAGTGTTCCAATATCTCAGGGGCTCCCACAAAGAAGAGGGAGTCTTATTCTCCAAAGCACCAAGAAGCAACGGGTGAAAACTAATCAAGGAGAGAAGCAACCTAGAACTAAGGTGAAATTTCCTGACAGTTAGAACAATTAATCAGTGGAACAACTTGCCTCCAGAAGTTGTGAATGCTCCAACACTGGAAGCTTTTAAGAGGAGATTGGGTAACCATTTGACTGAAAGGGTATAGTGTTTCCTGCTTAAGCAGGGGGTTGAACTAGAAGACCTCCAAGGTACCTTCCAACTCTGTTATTCTATTCTATTCTAAATCATCTTTTGCAACCTTTTGATGAGCAAAACCAATGGGGAAGCCAGAGTCATTTAACCATATTACTAATTTAACAACTGAAGTGATTTACTTAACAACTGTGGCCAGAAAGGTCATAAAATGGAGCAAAGCTCAAATTAACATATGTCTCACTTGTCGGACAAAAATGCTGGGCTCAATTGTGGTCGTAAATTGAGGACTACCTGCAATACACATGCCGCATGCAGTTCAAACTATATACACATAAACACCAGGATGCTGGAAACTACATGAAAGAGATGTGGGACTTGAAGGGAGGGAGAAAGATTGATTGCAGCCCTGAACAACATGCAGCCCACAAGTAGCTTCACGTGGCCCACCAGTGAAGAGTAACCAACCCATTACCTTCAGGCTCCAGGAAGAATTTGCCACCACCAGCTAGGTTCTTGCAGCCACTTCTGCCCTAAAAAACAGCCTGCTTAGTGCCTCCAAATTTTCCAGGCTAGCTGCAATGTCGCTAGGGTTAGGTTTATGATTTTGTTTTCAGGCGTCAATCTGCCCTCTTGTGCTCTGTATTTCTTAAGCAGAGTAGTGCATAGCACCATAGAGATGACCTTGGAGAAGGAAAGTGGTTTCCCTTAGCAAAATATGAATTAAGTCTGGGAAGGGAAGGAAATGTGAGAAAAGAAACTTAAAGTGACCCTGTCTTGACTCTCTTTGATATAAGAGCAAGAGAAAGGAAAACATTGTCAGGCTTTCAATATTCTGCTGCCACTGAATAGCTATAGCAGAGGTGGTATTCAGCCGGTTTGGATCGGTTCGCTTGAACCGGTAGCGGAAATTGTGGGTGCCCCCCGCCCCCCGCCCCCCCGCCCCAGCTCTATGCCATCCTATTAGGCACGTTTTTGAGGCCAGACGCATGCGCGGAAGGCGCGAGCAAAGCTCATGCCTTCCACACATTCTGGCCAGGCGAATGTGTGGAAGGCAGGCGTGTGTGCGAACCGGTAGTAACATAGTGTGAAACCCACCACTGAGCTATAGCAATAAAGAAACATTCCACTATTTCTTGTAAAGTCTGTTTCTTGTCCTGGCTTACCTTGAAGGATTGATAGGTAGCCAGCTTCTGGAATGGGGATTAACTATTCCTCTTTCTCTGGGTTGGTATCAGTGGTGGGTTGCCCCTGGTTTGGACCGGTTCGCAAGAACTGGTAGTAAAACTGGTGGGAGGCCCCGCCCACCGCCCCGGATGTTGTCATCCGCAATCTACGCATGCGCATAAGCAAGGCGCGCACATGAGCGAAGCGAGTGATCCCGTTGCGAACGGGTAGTAAAGGTAAGTAGAACCCACCTGTGGTTGGTATGGTCGTGTTAACTGCAAGGAAACCTTTCAAATCCACTTCAAGGGCAAGCATCAGGTTTGGGGTATTTCTTCTTACAGTCTTTCACAAATAAATCCTATATGAAAAGGGAACTCCCACCATTGCTGACAGGTTCTTGGGAAAAAAAAATTTAAACCATCAATATTTTTCAAACTGGGGTGCATCAATCACTTATTTTTGTCATAATTTATTGGGAAAGAGCATTTGTGGTCTTGGATAGAATAAAGGGAAGTGATTTGACCTGATTAAATTTGAGAGCTGGTAGACTGATTTATATTGTGGTTGAGAGCTACATTAGGCACTGCGATTTTTCTATGAGTACGTGTGCATAAAATGCCTAAAGCATGATTCTGTTCCAAGTTATAATGGAAGTTTCCTTGAATCCGAGTGGGCTCCCAAACATGTCATTGTCAACAGAATTTGCAGATTATTTGGGACATAATTTCTCTATAGATAAGAAAGGCATCATTGGATAAGCAATCCAGAGCTGACAGCAGGCAAGACATAAGGGATCAGTTAAATAAATCATAAATATAATGCATTCACTCACATTCTTTTACACAGATTGAGAAATGAGTTATTATTAGCACTCATCATGAGATTAGATTACTAAGGGATGGAATACTGGTTTAGGATCTCTTCCATTTAGCAGAAACACTGTGAGCTGGCAGTTATGGAATAAATATTTTCCCATCATGGTTATGTTTTATGATCATCCTCATTTTTATCTTTGATGACAATAGCTAGTGGACACAACTTCAACAAATTATGAAGAAAGAATATGTATTTAATTTGTGGAAACTTTCTAACTATTTGTCCGTTCAGCCTTATTAGATATTGTTAGATATTGTTATCTAAATGTACCGTGAATGTAAAATGATCCCAAGAGCCTGGTGACGCAGCAGACTAATAGCCTGTTATTAACATTCAGCTGCCTGCAATTACTGCAAGTTCGAATCTCCCCAGGCTCAAGTTGACTCAGCCTTCCATCCTTTCTAAGGTAAGTAAATTGAGGACCCAGTTGTGGGGGCAATAAGCTGACTTTGTATAAATATACAAAAGGATGAAGGCTATTGCTGAGCACATTGTAAGCCACCCTGAGTCTCCGGAGAAGGGCGGCATATAAATCAATTTTTTTTTAAAAAGTGTTTCTTTCAACACTAGAGTGTTATTAAGGGCTAATGTTACAAAGTTTTCATTCTTCTATAAGTCTCTTAAAAATAGCCATTCTTATAAATAAAAATAGCCATTCTCATAAATAAAAAATAGCCATTCTCATAAATATCAACTGTTGTCAACTGTTTTCTCGTTACTACTGCATTAAAATTATTTATATCTTCATAAAGCAATCCACTCCGCTAATCCACTTTGGTGATTATGAATGCATGGGAAGACATTGGATCCACAGGCCACCTTTGATGGATTGACACACTGAGTCCAAATTACTTGGAGAAAAAAAACAATTGACATTTTTTCTATTCTACATGCAGATGGAAAAAATGATCCATATTTCTGAGATGTCTAAGATTAATATCATCAACTAATATCATTTTAGATGTCCATGTTTAATACATCTTTCCCAGTACTGGATTCAAATCCTGTCACTACTGGTTTGCTCGCGTGCGATGCTTCTGCGAACCGGTAGGAACCCACCACTGATTTTTCCCAATAATCTTAACTGTAAAATCAAAATTATAAAAGTGTAGATTTTTGGACTGAATTCTTGTCCACTCTATTATGCCATCAAGCCAAATATAAAAACAGAGGCAAGCTCCAACTGTAAATTACACAAAAGTGTAAATGCAACACATATGCACACAGAGCTGAAGAAGCTTCTTGGATGAGAAGCGAAACGTCTTCAAAGAAAAACCAGAAAGTCCAGTTGCCTCTTGAAAAAAGCACCTTTGGGACAACCGTGACCTGGATGACTGAGAATCTGCATAGACAGATGCACACAATATTTTTAAAGGAAAAGTACAAAATTCTCCTCAGTTAAATTTCAGCAGAGGCAACAATTGACAACAAGGATTGTAACATTGATTTTAATCCCAACCCAATTTAGATGTTTAAACTAACTAAAATGACTAAATAACTAATGACTAAAAATTCCTCTGCTTGTAAATGGTATTGGATGCCCACCAAAACTAAGCATGAAATTATAAATAATAATTATATTAGGGGAGATACTCTGATTAATTAAATCTGATTAACATGCTTTACTTGACTTGAAATAATAATATGCTACTAAATCTAGTCAATTTGCATTTATGTATTTGTGAGTCGAGTTATTGTTATCATTGTCAACTGTCAAATTACTGACTGTGAAACTAAAGTGCCATATGACCCATTGATTGATTCTTCTACGTGAATTAGCTTGATCATTATCTTTTGGTTCTTTGAGGATCTGATGAAGCGACCAATTTTTTTTTTAGTCTGCTTTCATCACCATACTATGAAGTCTAATATGCATCTTCCTCAAAAGGAGTCCTATATCAGATGGACTCAGCCCAATGTCATCTGCAATAAACTACACTGACAACACATGAATGACAATGATGGCCAAAATCTCGTGCAAGTCCAAGTTGCAGCATTTATATAATAACATCATACACTGCTCAAAAAAATAAAGGGAACACAAGCAGAAGACATCCGAGATCTGAATGAATGAAATAGTCTTATTAAATACTTTGTTCTTTACATACAGTAGTTTTGTGTTCCCTTTAGTTGTTTGAGCAGTATATAAACTACTGTATGTAAAGAACAAAGTATTTAATAAGGCTATTTCATTCATTCAGATCTCGGATGTCTTCTGCTTGTGTTCCCTTTATTTTTTTGAGCAGTATATTTGTGTCATTTGCCCCATCTGTCAGGTGCAATGAATCAGGATCATTTGTAAGGTTGCAGCAAAGAATGTTGTGACCTAGGCTCACTTAGTCATTACAAGACACAATTAGTCCCAAACAAACCTATTTTATTATAACAGCTGAGAATTATTTCATTCCCAGCTTAGTCCAAATTAATTCCAAAACAAGTCCGTCAGAAAAAGTCCTTTGGGTTTATCACAAACCTTTATCTTCTTTGGCACCCTGCCAAAGGCCTTTCTTGGCAAAGTCCCACGAAGTTCAGAAACAAGAGCCACCGACTGGAAACAGATTTAGCAACGTTGCTTTCCTACAAAGAGCCCAAGAGCCTGTGCTGCTCTTTTAAGCTTTATGGGAGGGGCCAATCATCTCCTGACCTAACTCCCGAGTCATCCCTTTTGCTTTAGCTGCTCTTGCCTTCTGGCAGCTCTGCACATACGTGCACTAAGAACAGTCTCCTCCTGTTCCTCTGCCTCTCTGCTGTCTGACTCTGGAGGCTCCAGAGTCCATGCATCACTCCCAGATGGCCCTGGCCCCATTTCTGCCTTCCAACACAGAGCCCTCGTTCAGGCCTTCCCCAGACTCCAGGACTGGCCCATGGTCCTCCCCAGCCTCCTCACTGTCCGACTCTGCTGCCAGCTCCGCAGGCTGCTGGTGGACCACAAAAAGAAGATTTAAATAATAGAAATTACAGAATAACAGTTGAAAGGGACCTTGGAGGTCATTGAGTCTAACCCCCTGCTCAAGCAGGAGCCCCTGTACCATTTCAGACAAGTGGCTGCCCAGTCTCTTTTTGAAAGCTTCCATTGTTGGGGAACCCACAACTTCTGAAGGTAAGCTGCTCCATTGGTTGATTGTTCTCATTGTCAGAAAATTTCTCCTTATTTCTAGGTTGAATCTCTCCTTGATCAGTTTCCATGCAGGGCTTCTTATCCTACCCTCAGGTGCTTTGGAAAATAGGTTAAGCCTATTTTTTTTTGTGGCACCCCCTCAAATATTGGAACACTGCTATCATGTCACCCCTGTTCCTTCTCTTCACTAGACTAGCCATGCCCAGTTCCTGCAAGTGTTCTTCATATGTTTTAACCAAAGGATATTTATTCAAGCTTATAAACAAGAATGTGGTCAATTAAAGTTCAATACTAAATTGGCACCAGATAAAGATTAACAGAATACAGAAAGGGTTGGACTTGCAGTGCTTGTGGGAATGCAATGACTCTAAACTAATGATGTGCTTAACTCCCCCCTCCCAGCTCTGCTTGACCTTTTCCTACATCATCTCCCCCAGACTCTTATGATTCAAGGTGTCATTTGCACAAATCCATTGGGGCTTTCAACCTCTCAAGTCTTGGGGAACCTACTTGCGGAGAAATGTGTTCCTTTGCCTATGAGCTCAAGACTATAACAAAATTGCCATTCTGGAATCTAGAAATTTCCTATATTCCTATGAATATAATATTTTCAAATACAGAATGCCACATAGTCAATGTAGTCTTTCTCTTAAAATCCTGTGTATCGAATGCACAGAACACAGCTAGTCCCTTTTTTTAAAAATTTGATTTATATGCCGCCCTTCTCCGGAGACTCAGGGCGGCTTACAATGCGTTAAGCAATAGCCTTTATCCTTTTGTATATTTATACAAAGTCAGCTTATTGTCCCCACAAACTGAGTCCTCATTTCACCTACCTTAGAAAGGATGGAAGGCTGAGTCAACCTTGAGCCCGGCGAGATTCGAACTTACAGTAATTGCAGACAGCTGGTGTTAATCATAATGCTATCAGTCTGCTGAGCCATCAGGTCCCATTGAGCCCAACATTTCTGTTACTAAGCAAAACAGTTGTTGAGTGAGTTTTCCCTCCTTTTTATGATCTTTCTTGCTATAGTTGTTAAGTGAATCATTGCAGTTGTTAAGTCACTAACAAGGTTGTTAAGTCAATCTGGCTTCCCAATTGATTTTGCTTGTCAGAAGGTCACAAAAGGTGATCACATGATCCCAGGACACAGTAACCATCATAAATAACTGATGCCATCACAAGCACTTCTTATAGTTATCCATAAATGTATTAAACAGTAAAAGAGACACCACACACTCTGCCTTATTCCGTCCTTAGCATTCAACAATTTTTTTTTTAATTTGATTTATATGCCGCCCTTCTCTGGAGACTCAGGGCGGCTTACAATTATTGCCCCCATAATCTGGGTCCTCAATTTACCTACTTTAGAAAGGATGGAAGGCTGAGTCAACCTTGAGCCTGGCGAGATTCGAACCTGCAGTAATTGCAGGCAGCTGATGTTAATACCAGTGCTTTAGTCTGCTGTGCTACCAGGGCTCTTTTAGTTAATGCATACTGCAACCATTGCAGTTATCACAAAAAGCTGGTTTAATAACAGGGTGCTTTAGATCACTGTACTACCAATTTGCAAAATGTTCCATGTTTTCTGCATATTTTTTACTTCTATCACGTACTGCTCTTAAGGCATTCAGCAATCTAACCTCAACTCTGTAATAATGCAAATTATTATTCCATAATTCAAGTTTTCTGTAAGAGGTGTGCATAAGCGCACCAACGTGCCTACCGTCCCTGTCCTACTGTTCCCATTTATTCGTATCCTTATCCTGTATTCATAATCATGTTTATACTTATATCTGTTATCTTATACATGTTTGACAAATAAATAAATAAAAAATAAATAAGTCAGATGTTCTTAACCCACTTAACCCAAGGATTCCTGTAATAATAAAAGATTAAAAACAGACATATAATTTGGCCTTCAAACTACATCCTACTGTCTCTCAAGAGGGGTATATGTAACTTCCTGGCCCGAGTGCTTAGGGGAAAAACAGGTTTTTAATGCCGCTAATGAAATGCCAATAGGGTTAGGGATAATCAAACATTGGGGGGAATGGACATCATTCCAGAGGACAGGTGATCCCATGGGGAAGTATTCGCATTATCATACTATCCTTAAAATACAGTTTCTAGCATTTCCTCACTACAGTTCAGTGGTGGGTTTCACTTACCTTTGCTACCGGTTCGCTCATGCGCAGAGCATATTTGATGACGTCTGGGCGGGTGGGCGGACTCTCCCGCCACCACTACTACTGGTTCGCCTGAACCAGGGCGAACTGGTAGCAACCCACCACTGCTACAATTTCATCTTCTAATCATTTCATCATTTTGTTTTCACTGCTAAACATGACAATGTGGTTTTTGTGGGCTTTCATATTGGTTGCAGAGGTGGTCACCAAAGCACAAGCACTTAAGTAACTCAAAACATCATTAGGATTTCCATCGTTCTTAATACTGATTTGATTTAATGCTGTTGGCCTTTCTTCTATTGCAGCTGGCACCCCAGTAATATTTGCTAAGACGTAGGAGCTATGCAAGCGAATTTCTCATAATTACATCATCAATGTTGCTTCTTTGCAATTGTGGGACAATACCTTTTATCAAAAGAACAATAGTGGCAGTTTTTAGAGAGACCTGGACAATTTTGTAAAATGATGAAGAAATAGATACTTTTTTAAAAAAAATCACATTTCCACTAAGCCAAGGATGCAGGTCAAGTAGCATAAGTGCAGTGGTCTTCATAACAAGTCAGACTTTGACATCTGGCAGAAGAGCTCTGTAAAGGAGGCAGGAGAGAGGAGGAGAAGAAAAGAGGGAGAAGGAGGGAGGGAGGGGGAGAGAGAGAGAGAGAGGGAGGGAGGGAGAGAGAGAGGGAGGGGGGGGAATCCCAGTGAAACTATCCTAGCAGCAATTGTGTCAATAATGCACCTGGAAAATTTGCTTTGGAACAGAACCTCTCAGAAAAGGATAGAGATATATAAAAAGCACAGTGCCTCTGTTTCTGTCATTCTCATATATGCAAACAAGCCGGACTCAAAACAAACAAAAAAACCCTAGGAAAAATAATGGTGGCCTTCACACAGGGAACCCATCCTACATTATTTATGTAAAGGCTGATTAAGGCACCTCTCTTCCCTCAATTTTTCTTTGAGCGGTGAATAAGATATCCTGTGTGTTGCTTCTGTGCTGAAGATTTAAATGTCCCCACACATTTGATCCAACCAACTCCGGCACAGCTGATGACAACAAAGCCGAGTTTCAAGCTCATTGTCATCACCATGGAGTTAGAACAGATGAATGGGTGGCATTGATTCTGATTGGCAGACTCATTCACACGCATTCAGAGCTCATGAATTTTACTTAACACGTCCTCCTATTGCTTATTGGATGGGATTTAATTGGAGTGATGTATTGCAGCACTGCGAGATGAAGTGGAACAGTTTTGCTCTCTCTCGCTCTGTCTCTCTCCCATCCCTTGCTTTAAGTGGTTCTTTTCTTCCAAACCTTCTGGTTAGATATGCTTTAAACTAAATTTATATATACCTACGCACCACAAATATTTATATGTGTGTACATATATATATATACTGTATATATATATATATATATATATATATATATATATATATATATATATATATATATATATATATATATATATATGAATGATATAAAGAAGGAAAAAGATCTTGGACTTGTCTTAGAATTATATTATATTTCTTTATTTAAATGACACAAAATAGGACACCCAAGATCTTTACATGAATGCAACTAAAATTTGAATATTGATACTTGTGATTTGTTTCACAGCTCAGTTGTCAAGCAAAACACAATTTCACTCAAACTCTGAGCATTGCTATTGTGTGTTACACAGAAATCAATCAGGCTTGCTTATGTGGAAGCTTGCTTACTACTAGCCTTTTAGATAAGCAAGCTGCTTGAGTTTAATTTCCATATTTGCTAAAAAGATGTTTTGAGTATACATCTACTTGTAAAACTGATTGCATCAGTTTATATATTTGCTTTCATTACAAACTTTTCTCTAGCTGACAGAGTTTATTTGAGTGAGAACATGATTAGAGGGAAGGAAGCGAGTATGAATAAGTGTAAAATGCCAAGGCAGAAGAGAGAACCAGAGGTGCAAAAAATGCAAGAAATAAAACTGAGCAGGAGCAACTAGACCAGTGTTTCTCAACCTTGGCAGCTTTAAGATATGTGGACCAGTGGTGGGTTTCGGCAGGTTCTGACCAGTTCTGGAGAACCGGTGTCAGAAATTTTGAGTAGTTCGGAGAACCGGTAGTAAAAATTCTGACTGGCCCCATCCCGGTCTATTCTCTGCCTCCCAAGTCCCAGCTGATCAAGAGGAAATAGGGATTTTGCAGTAACCTTCCCCTGGATTGGGGTGGGAATGGAGATTTTACAGTATCCTTCCCCTGCCACACCCACCAAGCGATATCACGTCTACCAAGCACACCCATAGAACCAGTAGTAAAAAATGTTGAAACCCACCACTGATGTGGACCAGTAGTAAGCAGGCTTTCACAGAAACAAGCCTGGCTGATTTCAGTGTAACACACAGTAGCAAGGCTCAGAGTTTGAATGAAATTGTGTTTTGCTTGACAACTGAGTTGTGAAACAAATCACAAGTAACAATGTTCAAATTTTAGTTGTATTCATGTAAAGACCTTGGGTGTTTTATTTTGAGCCTTTTTAAATAAAGAAACAGCATACATTCTAAGTCAAGTCCAAGATCTTTTTCCTTCTTTATATTATATACATTTATGTGATGTTATGATACGTTGAGCAATTCTGAGAGTTGAAATCCACATATCTTAAAGTTGCCAAGGTTGAGAAACACAGAACTAGACTATCCATGGAGATTGGAGAGATTATTCCCAAAAGGCCACCTTTCCTTCCCAAAGTCCTTCTACAACCTTGAGCATGTACAATGCAGAATTATTTTAAAAACACAAATTCTCTCTTCCATCTTTTTTTTTAAACTTGACTGGCTCTTTTCAAATGGGTTCTTCATTTCATTTCAGTATGGATGTTTGAGGAAAGAAAGACAGAGCTAACAAGTCCATTTGATACTGCTGGCCATCTCATTTTATTTGCTTCGTTGTATTTATATAGCCACCTACCTTATAAAATGTGACTCTGAGCGGTGTACTGGACAAACAGCTATAAAATAAATAATATTAAAAACGTTCTGCAATTTTTAAAAAATCAATTTTATTATTAAAAGATTAGGAGAGGAAATTCAGAGTCACGACTTCATAGGGCAATGCAGCGACTTCATTAATTCACCATTTCTTTGACATTTCAAACATGTTGACACAACCATGTTTTGAAGGACTTGCAGGCAGTCCTCAACTTACGACCACAATGGCCTGTGTGACTGATCCGATTTTACAACCTTTTAATGGTGGTTGTTAAGTGAACCCATTGTTCACTAAGTGACTGCTCATAAGTCAAGGTCAAAACCTGTACTGTTTTTTCAGATCTTGTAATTCTGCTTCAACAGAATTCTATAGGCAGATTTCCTTAGTATTGCTATTTTGAACAAAAGTAGTCCCTATATATTTTCTTTAGGAATTTGGATACCTTAAGTCCGCATCTCAGACTTCGGCCTACATGAAGTAATAATACAGGTAGCCCTCGACTGATGATCACAATTGAGCCCAAAATTTATCTTGTTTATTGAGACATTTGTTGTGAGTTTTGCCCTATTTTGCGACCTTTCTTGCCACAGTTGTTAAGTGAATCACCACAATTGATAAGTCAGTAATATGGTTGTTAAGTGAATCTGGCTTCCCCATTGATTTTACTTCTCAAAAGGTTGTCAAAGATGATCTCATGACCTTGGGACACAGCAATGGTCATAAATGTGAATCAGTTGCCAAGCATCTGAATCTTGATCACATGATCATGGTGAGGCCTCAAAGGTCGTAAGTATGAAAAATGGTCATTAGTCACTTTTTTTCAGTGCCATTGTAACTTGAATGGTCACTAAATGAACTGTTGTAAGTTGAAAATTACTTGTACATTGGCCCTTTCATAATAGATATCAAAGCAGGTCCTGGAGAAAGTTGTAAGAACTGGAAGATTGCATTATATCAAATTATTTTCTGCAGCCAAAGCAGAGCCCCTTGCTTTGCATGCATTTTGAGATGCATGTACAGTTAGTCATACAGCTGAATCTTGTAGTTATAACAATTAAATTGGTAGAATCAGATAATCCATCCATACAAAGGGATAGGCACATTTGCGCCCATGTCTTCCACCGGCATGAAGAAGAAGACAATGAAGATAAGGAAGGAATATCTACACATCATGCCTGCACCAGTAGAAATGTCTAGGACACTGCCATTTTTAAGATGTACAAATTTGAAATGAAAACCTGTGATACTTCCCAAACATTTGAATATAGAGCTTCATGTTTCTGACGTTTCTTATTCAGTACACATCTGTGTTGGTCTTCACTCATTGTTTCAATACAATGCAGGGTGGAAATAATGATAACAAATTATAGAGTGTAGTCAAGACTTTATCACCACAATGGGTAGATCTTTCGGAGTTCTTAAATGTTCAAATGAGGCATGATAGTTGCTACTATTTCAGAACTACAGTCTTCTTCTGCAAATGATATTTAGACAGCCCTTATAATATCAGGGACATGTGTGTTTTGAAATTAGATGATTTGTCCCCATATCAGGGGTGAAATCCAGAAGGTTCTGACAGGTTCTGAAGAATCTGTAGCGGACATTTTGAGCAGTTCGGAGAACTGGAAAATACCACCTCTGGCTGGCCCCAGAGTGGGGTGGGAATGGAGATTTTGCAATATCCTTCCCCAGGAGTGGGAGGGAATGAGGATTTTACAGTATCCTTTCCCTGCCATGCCCACCAAGCCACACCCACAGAACTGGTAGTAAAAAAAATTGGATTTCACCACTGCCCCAAATGGTGGCAAAGACAAAGATGGAGAAGCTGTTTTCAGTGTATTGTAGACAATTAATATATCTTATAACCACACTTAAATGCAGATGGCACAGAAATAGTCCCATGTAGGTGTTTGACCTAATCATATATGGGAAGTAAAATTGGAACATATGTATACATTCAGGAGACAGAACTAGACATAGTAGTAATTCTTTTAGATCTTCACCTTTAATATGGGAGGGTTGGTGACTAAATAGAAAATGGTACAGACATTGGGGTTTTGCAGATGCAACTAGTTTACGTAAGAGCAGTGTGAGTGCTGATATAACTTTTAGTTATATATATTTAGTTGTTAGTTATATATATTTAGTTGTTTAGTTATATATATTTAGTTATTTAGTTGTTAGGGAGTACAGAAACTCCATCTTCTTGCAGAGGTTAGAATGGAATTTCTTTTGTTATACTGGAGAAAGTTTAGACCATAAATAAATCAATAAATTCAATTTATATAGCTGCTGCTGCTCTCCCATTCATGATTCAGGGCGGCTCACATAATGAAACACACATACAAAAGCAAAATACAGATATCAATAAAACAACACGCCTATTAAAACCAAATTAAAGCTATATTTGGAATCACTAACATCTTAAGGAAGTTACTTTGACTATGTCAACTATGCTCATTATCTGCATAGAAGTCACACATAGCAAATCTTTCTCAGTAAGGTGATATATAAATATTAGCACAAATGAACAAGTACAGTTTGCATTTTCAGTATATTCCAAGACAGGATGGCTGTTAGAATGGCTTCTGGAATCACACAACCATTATTGGGAGGCTGTATCTGTTTCCCCAAACAGGTTTATATTGCTTCTAGGATGGCTGGATGCTTCAGGAAGATGCTATAAGTCACTAGTGGAGAAACATGGTAAGACACATAGTCCCAGTTTTTCCAGCAAAATGGTCTTTAGAAAAAAAGGAATGCAATAAAACACTTCCTAGCTGGCAGTTCTCTCCCCCCCCTACCCCACCCCCACCCCCAACCTATCCTGCCTTGTTCTCAAGTCTGAGCAACAATTGTTGAAATTGCTAGTAGCGTTTTAGATTCTGCCGGTGTTCAAGAGGTGAACGCCATCACTCATGGCTAATGTTGATAGGCAGTTGTGCCTCTCTTTGTTTCTTCTTTCCCTGGAGGAAATTCTAGAGGCAAGCTTTGTTTACTCTGCAATTTCTCCTCTTCTTCCTTCTCCCACTATTTTCTTTTTCTTTCTTTTTTTTTTAAAAAAAGTCAGCGATAATGTTTACTTGGCTTCCTTCTCCTGATACTGTTTACCAGCTTTGATGTGGCTAAATGACTAAGTCAATACATATTAGGGAATACATAATAATGTTGTAATGAGAATTAGCAGGGCACTGAAAAGACAGAAAGGAAGCCTGCTAGCTTTTGCACTGTTTAGTCTGGTGGTAATGAAGAGCTCAGAGATGACCTGATTTCTTTAAAGTAGGTCAGGTTTGAGTGAAGCGCAGCTATGGGTCTCTCAGGAAGCTAAAAGAGAATATCTCTCTTTCTCTCTCTCCTTCTCTTTTTCTCACCTTGCTTCCTGAAATCATGGTGGATTTTGCCATCACCACAGTTGGAGGCATGAAAATCGTTACTTGGGATCTTTTCAAAAGTGTCTTTGGTGTTAGGTACGCCTCTCCTGGTGTATGTTATTTTGTGCCCCATTGGTCCTATAACGTATCCCTTGATTGGTAAAAGTAACGATTCCACCTGTCATTGAATTTGTACTGACCTTTCTGGATCTTCCCTTCTTGTATGTCAAAGATGGGCAATCCTTTGTTGGCCAGGAAAGGCTTGAGGATTGCATGAAAGCCAACTGGGAGGACCACTTACTCTCTTCCAGGCCAAGCCACCTTACAGGGTTGTTGTTGAGAAAATAGGAAGAGGAAGGAGTATTACTTCTTTGCCGCAG
Source organism: Arizona elegans (assembly GCA_022577455.1). Classification (NCBI taxonomy): domain Eukaryota; kingdom Metazoa; phylum Chordata; class Lepidosauria; order Squamata; family Colubridae; genus Arizona; species Arizona elegans. The sequence goes on along the minus strand of JAKOOJ010000001.1, from coordinate 195,218,748 downwards.
GGGTGAAATCCAGCAGGTTCTGGAGAACCGGTGGAGATATTGAGCAGTTTGGAGAACCGGTAGCAGAAATTTTGAGTAGTTCGGAGAACCGGCAAATACTACATCTGGCAGGCCCCAGAGTGGGGTGGGAATGGAGATTTTGCAGTATCCTTCCCCTGTCATGCCCACCAAGCCACACCACGCCCAACAAGCCACGCCCATAGAACCGGTAGTAAAATAATTTGGATTTCACCACTGCTTTGCCGCCTTAAATTATATATAAAAACAATAAAGGTGGGATATGAATAAGTAAGTAAGTAAGTAAATAAGTAAATTTTGAAACTGCTAGGATTTGTCCAGGAAATTACCAAGAGTTTTGACTTTTGCATACAATCAAAATCCTGCCTACTGAACAGAGACTATTGGATGTACTGTCTTCAGTGGTGGGTTTCAATTTTTTTTTACTACCGGTTCTGTGGGCATGGCTTGGTGGGTGTGGCATGGCTTGGTGGGCATGGCTTGGTGGGTGTGGCTTGGTGGGTATGGCTTGGTGGGTGTGGCAGGGGAAGGATACTGTAAAATCTCCATTCCCTCACCACTCCAGGGGAAGGTTACTGTAAAATTCCCATTTCCTCCTGATCAGCTGGGACTTGGGAAGCAGAGAATAGATGGGGGTGGGGCCATTTAGAATTTTTACTACCGGTTCTCTGAACTACTCAAAATTTCCACTACCGGTTCTCCAGAAGTGTCAGAACCTGCTGAAACCCACCTCTGACTATCTTCAATGAAGAGCGGAGTAAATACATGACCAGAAATGTGAATTTCATCCTCTGTGTTGAGGGAAAGCTAGGTTTTACTATCTTAATTCAACAATCAAGCCCTTATCTTGTTTAACAATCATTCACAGTTATGACGGTGATGAAAAAGGTAATTTTGTGACCAATCCTTTCATTTATGACCCTGTAGGTCTGAAAAAAACAAAGGAAAGATTTACAGTAAGCAAGAAAGATCATAAGCACAGTCATGGTTTTACTTAGCAACTCCTTCATTTAACAACCGTGTTGCCAGTCCCAACTGTGGTCACTAAACAAGGACTTTCTGTAATTAAGATTTATCCAGGAATCTTTTCTCTGTGAAAATTGGAGGCAGTTTGCCTCAGGGAGGAGAAAAAAAAGGACCTTCCCAGCAAAAGTATGTCTATCATAGAATGCCCTCTGGCTGAAAGATAGTCTGGTGTCAAAGTTAGTTTTGGTTCTGAGAGAACCCTGATTTGATGTCATCTGTTTTGATTTCCCATGATTCATCTTCTGTTATTGTTTCTATTGATTACATCTGGCCTGAGATGGTATGAGGGAGGGAAGCTGCTAAACAAACTAATTGGATTGCAGTCTCAACAACGAGTAGCTACTTCAGGGTTACAACAATTGAGTTTCTTCTCAACGAACACAATCATGGGAGTTGCAATGCTCATTTCTTTTCAAATGTACTTAGAAAACATGCTAAACAGAATAACAGAGTTGGAAGTGACAATATAACACCGGAAACATTAACTATGTATATAAGTTCAATTCACCTCCTAGCTTTAATGACCATTTTCATGAATACTTTTGACAAGCCAAGTCAGTTTCTGAGAATAACTTTCTTCCCCTCTTTTCCTTTCATTACATGAATGGTTTAACCAAAATTAACCTTCTAAGTAGACAGCTACACCGTGACAGAAGAACTAGCATCAACTGGAACTGAATATTTTCAGTGTTTATGCAAATCTTAAGCAAATCACGCCAACAATGACCATAAATTGTAGTCCTGCCTCAGCCATGAAAGCCAGCTGGGTGATCTTGGGCCAGTCACTCTCTCTCAGCCCAGTCCATCTCACAGGGTGGTGGTTGTGGGGAATATAGGAGGAGGGAGTTTTGTTGGATATTATTCGCTGCCTTGAGGTCTTTGTAAAAATAGTAAAAGCAGGATACAAATAAATAAAATATATATCTCATCTTAATTTTGTAAAGGTATCTTCATTGCACAATGGGTGCTTACTTTAGCTCAAAGAAACCTTTTAAGTGCACATTTATCACACTTTTTTTCTGTGGATGTTATGTATGTGTGCAAATATATCTGGGCTGAAGCAATGTGAACTATTAGGTGCTATTAATGTAACATCTATCTATTGGACATCTAGATTAAGGTATCCCAATTTGGGTAGTTGTAACACTTGATTGCAAGATATATTGACATTAGGCAAGGGACTTTGGATATCATCATGCAAAAAATATGATCTCCCATCTGAAGTGTGTTTATTCTCCTTTTATTAAGAATATGACACAAGCCCGGCTTCCTTTTAAAATACTACAGGTAATAAAATTACCCTATACTGAACTTGGGTGTGTGTGTGTGTGTGTGTGAAACGACACATACATTTTATATTATGAATGAATCTAAGTAAGCTGCTAAGATTTTATTAGCTCTGGGAGAAAGCTATTTACTAATTTTACAATATTACATCTGTTTTAAAATAAGACTTGCTCTGGATATTTCATTTTCAGGAACCAGCCACTGGAATCTTTTAATCCTTTACTATTCCATTGAGGATCTTCTGGTTTTCAAGAGTGCAGTGGAAAAGTAATTGAACCTATCTCTTTAGGGTTGACATTTGTAATGAAAAGCAAGTATTTATATTTAAATGAATAGAGGGCCCATGTTAGCTGGAGCTTTCACTTCAACATTTAAGTTCCAATATGTATGCCGTCAATTTCATAAACTGATCATTTGCAAAAGAAAGAAAAAAAAAAAAAGACACATTCTTTAAATTATTGGGGCTGTTGAAAGAAATGTCCATCTGGGTTCACATCCAAGTGGGGAAAAAGACACTGGATTCATGGAAGTTGCTTGGAAAGAAGGTTTATTGATGAACAGGATCACATGGCTTGAGATTCTGGGCAAAAAAAAAAAGGGCAGAGATGCTCAGAGTGCCTGGGTTTTATGCCCTCTGTTGGGCATTGAATTTGAGCTTGTGTTCTGATTGGTTGTCAGACTCCCATGGGGCCATACAGGGACAACTTTGTAGGTTGTCTTTTGAGTCCCAGGCTTGGTTGACTCTTACTGGGTGATGTTGTAATGAAAGGGCTTTGGGCAATTCCTACTATGGCTCTGCCTGAAGAAAGTAGATCTTTGTTATGTAGAATAGACTGGCCCAGGCCTTAATGGCCCATTGACAAAGGTAGAGGGGGGGCTGAGTTTCTGCCTCCCTTTTAGGGGAAATATTCTGCCCTTTTAATATTTCCTAAAATATCTCATTTTCCTAAGAGAGGGATGTGTGCTAACTTCCTACAGGGCAAAAAACAGTTTTTAGCAATTTTCTTCATATTTAGTAGTCAGACCTACTGCATCTACAGATTGTCTTCCTTAAAACGTATTTCAGACTTGGAGTTTAGCATCTGATGCTTTCTTGCATCTGATTATTCTAATTTCAAACTGAATATAGGAAGTTGGATTAGGCTGCCATGTTTTATTTTTCCACTAGTGAAAAATCGCAGCAGGAGAATATTCATCATATCAGACAGTTCCCCATTTTCATCTTCAGTCCATCAAAGGATTGGCTATCAAATTTCTATTTGGCATAACAGCAGAGGTGAGACTTTGTATGTCACCTAATGGATTGCTGTTAAATTTTGCTTTATATAACACAAGGCAGGCCCAGGGGTGAAATCCAGTAAGTTCTGACAGGTTCTGGAGAAACAGTAGTGGAAATTTTGAGTAGTTCAGAGAACCGGCAAATACCATCTCTGGCTGCCCCAGAGTGGGGTGGGAATGGAGATTTTGTAATATCCTTCCCCTGGAGTGGGGTGAGAATGGAGATTTTGCAGTATCCTTCCCCTGCCATGCCCACCAAGCCACGCCCACAGAACCGGTAAAAAAAAATGGATTTTACCACTGGACAGACCCCTACATGAGCCATGTCACTTCAACAAATGTATAAGTGGCACAGCTAGAATCATACTACTATAACAAAATATGTTATTTTCTCACTATCAAAAAAAATCACACTGAAGATTTGTTTTCCTACTTCAAAATAGTTGAAAATCAGGACTTTCCTCTTTAGTTGCATTCAGATTGTTATTTAAAAATATGTTCAATAGATACATAGTTAAGTAATAAAATGGGCTTCATAAGAAAAAAAACATTAAGAAAAACAAATCAAATCTTGTAATTTAGCAGGTCCTGATTTTGTTACATGGCCCCATCTATTATCAATTCATGCAGGTGCCTCATTTCAATTAACCTGGAATTCAAGTATTGCAGAATCTCATCCACTAATTATTTACATAATTACAGAGCAGAGACGAGCAGAATAGAATCAGTCATCATGCTATATTGCTGTGATTACAGAAGAAAAGAGACATATTCAGCAGTACACCATTCAACATCCATGGACAAAATTGGTCCTTAGTGAAATGGAGGTAAAATATGAACAGAAATGTTCAGTGAAAGAGGCACGGACTCTTAAAACAAGACAAGGTACTCATGTCTCACCTGGACTACCTGCTTCTTTTAGGTAAGTTGATCCTAGATCGAGGAACAGTTAATTTTAAATCCGCTTTCTAGGAAATAATTCCATGAGACTCAATGAAGTCAACATCCTAGGGTAACACCATAGAAATATGCTGTCTTCTTGGGGATGATGCATCCATACTGAGGCTGTGTGTGCCTCCTCAAAATTAACCATGAGGACTTCAATTATCTTTACTCCTCAAATATTTATGTATAAGGAATGTAGCTTTAGCACATTGTAATATCACTTGATCCCTTATTGACTCTTTCAGTGAAGCATGAATATTGACAGAGCTGGATTTGGAACCAAGAGTCCAAATGCCCCAATAAGAGATCCTCTATGCTAATATTCAATATGCTTTGTAACAGAAATGATTAAAGATTAAATCATTTGAATAACATGTCAAATAGAAGGCAAAAATCAGAACACTTCCCACCAGCATCTAGTTGTTGTTGTTGATGTATTGTACACATATTTTGTTACACATCTTTTTTGGGCTGAGAGGATTTTTTCCAAGTGTACTTAAACATTAACTTTAACATGCTGAAGTTCAGATATAGTCTATTTTTTGTGGTATTTATATTAAATGATGGGTACATAGAAGCAAAATACATGATGGATTATACTCTTCCCTCCACCTTTTTTTTAATAGGGAGTAAGGATTCTGGACCAGCTGTCTATTTTGAAGAAGCCCAGTTGTCTTTTTAAATTTTCAGTTATCTTAGTGTGAGCCACCCATAGTTTTATTTGGAAAAAATACCGTATAAGCATTGGAAATAAATCTCTTTGCTACGCATTGAAATTATGGAAAACGATTTTTCAACTTACTGCTTTGCATGCCAAAAGCAACAATGCTGTGGTCTGACCTGACTGAAATCACAGTGCATGTAATTCGATGAAATTAAGGAGAAAAGTGATGGCTCCCCCTAATTTCTACAAAAGCAGCTATTCATTAAAATAAAAAGGTAAGCTAACTGAAGTGGCAGGCGAGCCCCTTGGCTACTGTCACAAAACATTATGTCCAAGGGAAGAAAGTGACTGAAAATATAATGCAATAACCAACTGCATTTCCCTAGCCCTTTAGAAAAGTCCCAAAGTAGCTGTAGATGATTTATCGATCAAAGTGTACTGAATTTCTTGCTAGCATTGGGGGGCGGGGGGGGGGACCACTTCTATATATTGTCATGCACTTTTATGAGTCAGGGTAGAAAAAAATATTAAAAGGAACTAATGAGAGAAAACTAGGCAGTTGAGTAGCAGAAGAATATTAGTGTTATTAATTTTGGAGTAGCTAGTATTTCCATTCATTTTTATGATGATTCAGCTTGAGGTCTACAGCTGGAAGGCTTTTGCTGCGGCATCCCCAAACCTCTATAAAGAAGGTAATATAAGAAAGTGTTTAGCATTTATGAAGTCCAGCTCTGAATTTTACTACTACCTAATATTTCCATTTTTGGGGTCCTTGGTATGCATGGACTGTAAATGGTACCTTTCATGAATGAGATCTTCTAAGAAGCGGAGAGACTGCTCCTACTGTGTGTTGGTGGATCTTTTTTCTTCTTCCTTTTTTTTTTTTAAAAAAAGAGAAAGACCTACAGCCATGAACACACATACCATGCTACAAATGGTTCCATTATGCTAGCTTTTACATGCAAGCAGAATTGTCCCTCTCTTGGCCATTATTTCTGATGACATTCTTAATACTGGCAATTGTTTTAGGAAAAGACACTATTGTCTGCCTTTGGTTATCTGCTGACCAAAGCACATACAATACAAGGCTTTGGATAAACTGAGCTTAGCCTCCGGGGAAGAGCTTTAATGCGGAAGGGCCTGTCTGAATATCCCAATTCACTGGCAATCTTCTGAAGAGGAAATGTTGGCCATTATATATGGGGTGCAGTTAGTCTAAACCCTGAACAAACATCATTTGTTCCTTCATAAAGAAATGAGCTTGGGAGGGGGCGGGTACATCTGAATGCTACCAATATCAAAGTGGGAGAACAACAACAACAAAACATGGATTGAAAAAGATAAAAGGTGTGTGTGTGTGTGAGAGAGAGAGAGAGAGAGAGAAAGAGAGGGAGGGAGAGAGAGAGAGAGAGAGAGAGAGAGAGAGAGAGAGAGAGAGAGAGAGAGAGAGAGAGAGAGAGAGAGAGAGAGAGAGAGAGCAGTATTTATTTTTGTTGATTTGGCCTGGCTAACAAAAACTACCTTTCCAGTTAGTTGAATGGCTGTTATTTTAAAATACAATTTCCCCGCTAGAGGATATAGAGTCAACATTAAAATGAGGGTGGGAAGCTCTTAGTCTGCTATGCTAGGATGGGGGTTCTTTGCCTTTCATTTTTGCACTGTCACATGAGCATCCTGCAGAAAAGAGCCAAAGTCATAATCCGTTCCCCTAAAACAAATGTCAGAGAAAGGCACTGTATTCACGCTCAAGTTCCAAAAGTCTATTAATATGAAATATCTGACATTTAATGCAAATTAAGATTAAATGTTTGACGTCCATCAATGACGCTTGTTTTCCTGGATCTATAAATCAGGATTGGTCAATCTTTCAGCAGCCCAGACACTGCTGCTCTTTTTCATTAATGTTTTGAGCAGATGAAGGCTGCCGGGGATGGAGCCACGATACGGAAATGACAGAGATGGATTGAGACTGGGAGTGTAGTGTGGTGTGTGGTTAGAGTGCTGAAGTTGGACCACGGGGGCTCAGGATCAAGTCCTCCATCCTTGTGGAGATGTAATGGTGTGCGGGAATGACCTTGGGAGACAGGAGGAAGAGATGCTACCTAGACAAAGGTCTGATAAATGAAATTTGAGTCCAAAGGAGAAAATAGAGGAAGTGTTCTCAGATTGGATTCTCCCTGGTTTTCCAGAGTAAAAGGAGAGGCGGCGGGTGGGGGGGACGTATGTTCAGGCTTGCAAGATTCTGCTAACATTAACATTAAAGTAAAGATAGAGCTCATTGTCTTGCTTCTTGTCTGGGCTACCTAACAAGAGTCAACTAGGTGATTGGGTCTAATCTCTCTTTCTCAACCCTAGGTAGCAATAGCAACAGCACTTAGACTTGTATACCACTTCACAGTGCTTTACAACCCTCTCTAAGCTGTTTACAAAGTCAGCAACTTGCTCTCAACAATTTGGGTCCTCATTTGGCCAACCGCAGAAGGATGGAAGGCTTAGTCAACCTTGAGCTGGTGATAATTGAACTGCCAAACTGCTGGCTAACGGCAGTCAGCAGAATTAGCCTGCAATACTGCATTCTAACCACTGCGCCACCACGGCTCTAGGTATCTAATATAAAGCTCTAGGTATCTAAATAGCTGCTGTAAGCTATTTATTCATTCAGTGAAAAGGCAATTTATAAATAAATGGTGTGATGTAAGGAAGACTTGTCAATCGAAAGGTCGGCAGTTCAGCAGTTTGAATCCCTAGTGCTGCATAACAGGGTGAGCCCCTGCTACTTGTCCCAGCTTCTGACAACCTAGCAGTTTGAAAGCACGTAAAAATGCAAGTAGAAAAATAGGGACCACCATTGGTGGGAAGGTAACAGCGTTCCGTGCGCCTTCAGCACTGAGTCATGCCGGCCACATGACCATGGAGACATCTTCAGAAAGTGCTGGCTCTTCGGCTTTGAAACGGAGATGGACACCATCCCCTAGAATCAGGAATGACTAGCACATATGTGCAAGGGGAACCTTTACTTTTACCTTTAAGGATGGGTCCGGAGTTCTGCTTTTGTTATTATTTTTTGTAGTTGTTTGCCAGTTACGGAGTTTTTGGACTTTTAGCTGGGTATGGAGCCTATATTTATTGCCTGTTTTCTCTCATGTCTGGTTTACTTTCAAATTAAGTGAAGTTTGCCATGATCCACACAGAAACTCCTTATTCAATATAAATAGGAGGGAGCCATACATCCCATGCTTATCAGGGGTGGTATTCACTTACCTTCGCTACCAGTTCGCAAATGTGAGCGCATGCGACATAACACAATCGAGTTTGACACCTGTGCTGTATAGTATTTGAAATACTGTATAGTATTCATGAGCAGCATGGTGGTCTAGTGGTGAAGACACTTGCCTCCCACTTGGAAGGTTGAGAGTTCAATCCTAGATAGCTTCAGATGTTTCTCTCCTAGGCGCAAAGAAAAAAATCTCTGCTGCAAACACTGCATAGGTGTCAGGAAGGGCATCCAGCCAGTAAATTCTTCAGCAACATCCCAGTCATCCTGACTCTACCCTGTACAGGGACTACAGGTTCATAAGATGGGAGTTTTAATACTGTACTGTATAATAGTAAAAGAGGATAAACCCATTTCCAAAGTGTATCTGCAATCTCCTGTATTCTTTTGAAGTTTTTCAAAATGATCTCTTTCTGAGATTTCCTCAGACCAAATCTTCCTTTGCTTCATTTTGCACAAATGACAACTAGTGTTTAAAGGCCCTATGGCAACTATGTGCATGCACTAGACTCAACTACCTGTGTGCTAGACTTGCACCAACTGAGTTTTGTGATACCAATTTGTGAATCACACTAAATTGAATTTTTTGCTATTTGAACTTATATGTGGAAAGGAGAAATATATTGGAATCAAAATCAATAATAGGTAAATGCATTATTTCAAGCGACTCTTAGTTTTATGTATAAGGATAATGTTAACTCTGGCTACATTTTGAGAGGGGGAAAAATGGTCTGGATTTTGTTCCATCTATTGCAAAAGGCATGTTAAATATTGCCAGCTATGTTGCTGGTAACCACTTTACCTGTGATTTACAACAACCCTTTAATAGGAAATTTGAAGGCAGTTCAAGGTCTGGATGATGCCAGAAGTTAATATATTGTACTAAATGTCAGGTGATTAGTGACTGAATGGAAGATAGCTAAGGAGATATGCAGGGATTACTACAGACATTAAAATATTTGAATGTATTAGCACTCAGTTTCAAGGTACTGTACCTGAGGAGTTTTCCTGATCTGGTGCATTTTCTTTTAGGTCTGCATCACAGAAGAAACTGGAAATCTAAAAACAGAGGCAGCACTCTGCCCTTGCTCGATTTACGTAGGATTTACTGTTAGCCTGAATTGTTCAGACTGCTGAGATGGAAGCAAAGGCCAAAATTAGCAGCTAAGCAGTAACTGGGCTGCTGCAGCTGGGCATCTGCCAAACATACCCAGAATTTCAGCAATAGTTTCTGGAAATAACTTTATGATTTCCTGCTTTTGTGGGTGGGCAGGTGTGGGTGTGTATATTTGACAAAGTTCCCATTGGCTGCACTGCAATACTGTTTAAACTGCATCTTCTTCTTCTTCTTCTTTTTTTTTTTTTATCTTTACCTTTGACCAAACCTGTCCTGTTCTCTCCAGAGTTATGAGCTGCAGGGCTCTGGAGCCCCACAAACACAGGAAGGAACCAATGTAGCTGTATTTTTATGCAATTCATCACAATTAAGAAACATCTTTATAGTTCCAAGCATACCTTTACAAGGCATGTTTGGGCAAATCATTACATCTGCTATTAAGTTCCTTTTCTTTTTCCTCAAAAGTAAAAGAGGGTTATAAAGGGCACTGTTTCTTGGTTTTTGGAAAGCAATTTAATCTGCAGGTAAAGGGAGCAGTGTTATGGATTGAACCACAATTAAACTCATCACCTTCATATTTTGCTTTTCTATTGCACGCAATCCAGGGGTGAAATGCAGCAGGTTCTGACAGGTTCTGGAGAACTGGTAGCGGAAATTTTGAGCAGTTCGGAGAACTGGCAAATACCACCTCTGGCTGGCCCCAGAGTGGGGTGGGAATGGAGATTTTGCAATATCCTTCCCCTGGAGTGGGGTGGAAATGGAGATTTTGCAGTATCTTTTCTCTGCCACACACCCCAAGCCACACCCCCAAGCCACACAACGGCCACCAAGCCACACCCACAGAACCGGTAGTAAAAAAATTTGGATTTCATCACTGACGCAATCAGAACTTCTAGGAGTCATATTCAAGAAGATATACCCCCTCTCCTGAATTCAAGGGGATTTTCAGAGAAATGTTTGGAGTTAAAATCTAAACTGCAAATTTAGACTTACTGTACTTTGAAAAGACTGTCACAAAAAATTATAGGACTTTTTTGGGAATAAAAATGCATAGTGTCACCGTAAAATTATCTTAAAGTATCATAAATTCCCTCTATCACTCTAGAATAGTGGTCCCCAATCTTTCCAGCTTGGTGGACTGGTAGGGGGAAGGGATGCTTCTGTGTGAATGGTGGTGCACATACATGCGTGAGTGCAACTCAGGGGTGGTATGCACTTACTTTGTTACCGGTTCGCACATGTGAGCATGCGTGCCACATCCGCACATGTGCAGGCGCAGAGCATCAAAAAATGGGACGTGATGATGTCGGGGCGGGTGGGTGAAGCCTCCCGCAGCCACCGCTACCAGTTCGCTCAAACCGGATAGAACCGCCGATAATACCACCACTGGTGCAACTCCATTTGTGTGATTGATGGGCACACATACATGCCACTTGTGCACTTGTGCAAATAGAGCCGCACGTGCACACTCAACTGATTCTTGCATATTTGGTTCCAAAGGTGCTGTGGCCCAATAAGAGGACGTGATCTGTGTATTGGGGACTCCTGTTCTAGGACACTCTTCCCACATCAAATGTCCTACATTTATGTTGGTTGGATTACAATTTTCATCACCCTATTCACCACGTCTGATGGAATAATGGGGGTTATAGCTCATGTGTTTGGGTTGAGAAAGGTTGGCTTCCCTACCGTACCTTGGTTGTCAGTAATTGATTGTTCTTTCCCTTCCTCTCCTCCACATTTTCTGGTAGATTGAGATTCCAATCTGGTCCCTACATAGATCTGAGATAGAGACTGTTCTTCAATATTTTTTTCAGTGCATTATGCCAGTGTTACCAATAGAAGAGAATATATTAAATACAGGGTTGAACTGTGGAGTCCTTGGTGCTCTCTGAGGTTGTTTGTTTTCTTGCAGAGATTTCATTACCTGATCAGGTATCATCTTCAGTGCTAGGAGGCAGTGGGGTTTGCTCTCTGTGTATAAACAGTAACTTGCTCTGTCAGTGATGGTGGGGAATGCCAGTGTATAATAAAATGGGAGATGAGCACAGTAATCCAATTGTAAACAGTGTTGCAATGTTGGTGCCCACCTCTAATGAAATAGTGTCAGTCATATTTGAGGATTTCACAGCAACTTGCTATGCTTATTTAAAAACCTTTGCTTCATAAAATACATCTCTATCAGGACTCTGATCCTACAGACATTATAGCAAATTAGTTCACAGCTTCCCTTAACATTGGCTTTGTTGGCTCCTGCTGCTAAGAACTGTGGTTTTTTAATAATTGAAGGACCACCTATTCCCCACCTAACCTATTTTACTGTTGTTTTCAAGATGAGAAAGCAAAGATCGGTGGGATTCTTTATGTAGTATAATAGACTGATATCTTGTATGTTGGAAGAACGCATTCATTCAGAAATTCGTCAGACAAAACTATGATGTTTAAACTAATATAAAGTGACTTCTGAGGTGTAGATTGCTTTATATCTATTCACCAGATTGGACTGCATTGTTATAAAAGAAGCAAAATGAATTCAGGTGGTAATTAACAAGAGGGAAATAAATATAGCATATGGCTAGAAATCAGGGGTGAAATCCAGCAGGTTCTGACAGGTTCTGGAGAATTGGTATCGGAAATTTTGAGCAGTTTGGAGAACCCGCAAATACCACCTCTGTCTGGCCCCAGAGTGGGGTGGGAATGGAAATTTTGCAATATCCTTCCCCCAGGAGTGGGGAGGGAATGGGGTTTTGCAGTATCTTTCCCCTGAAGTGGGGTGGGAATGGAGATTTTACAATATCCTTCCCTTGCCATACCCACCAAGCCACGCCCACAGAACCGGTAATAAAAAAATGTGGATTTCACCATTTCTAGAAATTAATTTAATCAATTATTGTTGTTAAATTCAATCACATCCATGATCACAGTTCTTAGCTTTGGAATAAAGGATTAGCTTTTACCTAATGCCCTGCTTGTTACCCTTTTAGACCTAATATTCTGTTTTCATATTTTGGCATGCTGCTCTTATTTACTCTTTTATGTCAAACATTTGGTATCAAATTGATGCTGAATCCACGGAGTCACACCTTGAGGTGCCTCAATAAAACCAACTCAGTTTTCATTTCTGAACTTCAAGAACTGTCACTAATCAGTGTTACTTTAGCACGTTGTAAATGCCATTAACAAAGATAAAACATTTAAGCTGGGATCTTATCAGACAGCTTGTGGACTGCAAATGTGTGTTAATTCAAATAGTATATGTATGTGCCAATTGAATATCAAAATGTGCAAATAAAATCCAAGGGGACCTTTCATGAGTCATAGAAGAATACTTTGCATAACAAAATCTTAACACTTTGGTATATTTACAAGCTACGGAGTGAGGGTCAGCGTGAGACAAATTAGCACTGTCGTGTGAGGTTCAATTGATATTGACAGTAGTAAAGAGAAGGCAGTGTAAAACTACTGCTCTCTATACAGTTACAAAGGGCCCCTGTTTCACAAACATGTCTTGTGCTCATCAAATAAAGAAGGGATATTATTTCTGATGGCAATTTAAGCAGGAAATTAGCTCAAGTGCAATTCCAATTTTTGCTGTTCATTTTGAGACTGTTCAGATGATAACTTGGTCCTGGGGTTCTCCATGCTCGGAGAAAGAGATTTTTATGACTTTATGAGACAACATTTTCCCTCTGCTTTTGCTTGCCTAGGTATTGTATAAATTGGGGAGATTCTACATTTATTGAAGTATAGAAGCTTTTCTGTCCTTCAAGTTTAAAACTCATTTTCTAAGGGCTTAAGTTTAGGGTTATCCCATTTAGTCTAGTGGTGGGTTGCCCCCAGTTCACACCGGTTCTATAGAACTGGTAGTAAAACTGGTGGGAGGCTACGCCCACTGACCCTTACATCATCAAAATGCTTCTGCGCGTGGCCCATTGCAAAGGTAAGTAGAACCCACCCCTGGTTTAATCATAAAACATTTGTTTTACAAACTGTTACAAAGAATAGTTTAAAAACTCATTGGCAGGCTCTTTCTTGTAAAGGTTGCTATGGACATGAGAGACTATCATTCATTAGGTTGAATTTCCTGAAGTACCCAACAGAGGAATTTTTAAGCATTCTGCTCAGGGTTTCTGCCTTCAGTTCAACTCCAAGAAGAAAAAAAATGGGAACTTATTTTTGTCCAGTCTCCAGAAATTCAGGTGTAATACATTTTGGGCCAGTCCTGAAATGTATCAGGTAAGTGAATAATTGGGCAGTTTTGTATACAAGGTTTTAATGAGGAATTCCTTTATTATACCAATGAAACGAAATCTCTAAATAAAAGGGAGTTATTGTGAAGACAAAAATTATAGAAAAATCAAGGGGAGACAACAACTTACTTAATTAGAAATAAGTATAGTCAGCTTAGAGGGATGCCGTGGCTCAGTGGCTAAGACGCTGAGCTTGTCGATCGAAAGGTTGGTATTTCAGAGGTTCGAATCCCTAGTGCCACATAACGGGGTGAGCTCCCGTTACTTGTCCCAGCTTCTGCCAACCTAGCCGTTCGAAAGCACGTAAAAAATGCATGTAGAAAAATAGGGACCACCTTTGGTGGGAAGGTAACAGTGTTCTGTGCGCCTTTGGCCTTTAGTCATGCTGGCCACAGAGCCACAGAGACGTCTTTGGACAGTGCTGGCTCTTTGGCTTTGAAACGGAGATGAGCACCATCCCCTAGAGTTGGGAACGACTAGCACGTATGTGCGAGGGGAACCTTTGCCTTTTTATAGTCAGCTTAGGCAAATAGGTTATTAATTATCCCTTTGAATAATCTGAAAGGTCTTCGCCCATGTTCGGTGTTCAATGAAGAGAAGAAAATTAGAGAGTTGGTCTGGGCCTCCTGCCTGGAGGTTTATATGCAGGCCTTCTTCTTTCAATTTTTTTGTGCATATAGAATGAGAAGGATAAATGAAAACAAACTTCCTTTGAAGGAACTGGTGTTTCTTAATTATTTCAGGATAGCTAGCAAATTTAAAAAAATCTATGTAATGAGTACACCTTTTGGTAGAATGATAATGAGAGAATATGATTTTCATCAGTTATGTCACTGTATAGGATTGAACAGAAGATTTGGGGAGGGGAAAAATGCTTAATTCCATTTACTTAAATTACTCGTTCACTTGAAATACTCTTTTCTGAAGAATGAGCAGTTTGTGGCAATCCTCATTATATAACCTCAGGCATATTTCTCAGGCATAGGAGCAACCCTAGCACCAAGCTAACATTATCTGAGCTTTGAAGCTAAATAGGGGCAGTCCTAGTTAGAAATTGGGTGGAAGACCTCCAGGGAATATTTGGGTTATGAGATAGACTGACAGATTGGAAAATATCACCAGAAAAATGCAGTGATAAATTGCTTCCTTTCTGATATAGGAAACAGTTTGGATGCATTTATAATTATCAGGAATTAAGATTTATACAAGGACTTTTTTAAAACCTTTTTTTAAAAAATAAAGAGGTAATACCTATGACCCTTCCATGTTTGGCCCTGTCTAGACTGAAACGAATAAGCAAACAAAATGCAGTTTAATTCAGAAAAAAAGTAAGGAATTATTGACTGGGGTTTTGATGTCCCTGAATAGGATTATTTTTAAAAATCAGGTTCTTAAACACTCAGCAATCCTTCTGGATGGATAGGGAGTAATAACATAGCCATGGTGTCATTTGTCAGCCTTGGCTCTGATTACATCCATCTGGTATTCTCATGTAATTATGATTATTCTCCTCAGGCTGCCATTAAGTCTAATTCATAAATGAAATCTGGTTAAGATATAGCTACTGGAAGATTTCTGGGTGCAATTCAAAGTACAAATTTTGAAGTTTAAAACTTGGAATGGTCTAGAACCACAAGTGTGGGAGAGAAGATGGAAGTTTGAGTTCCCCAGAACAAGAAATTCAGAGAATGACAACAAGCAACTGTTTCTTGGCATGGACTACGGAAAACATAAAACAGAAAAGTAGAAAAAGCAGAAGGAAAAGGCAGTGTTATTAAGCCCAAAACATTTTAAGGAGCAATAGCAATAAGTGTCAGAAGCAATAAAATGTTAGAAATGGCATCAGTTCTGATATATCAATAATGATTTCTTCCTAGCTATGGTGTGTCAAGTTTCTGGGAAGCTTCAGACACATTTAATCTGACAAGAAGAGCATGACACAATATAAGAACTGTCTTCTCTCTTATAAGTACCTGCCAGAATACCAAGACCATCTCCAGTTACCCTGCTCTGTGTTCCCTTATAGTTCAATATTGTCAAGATTGAAAACATCTTTCAACAGGCATCCACTAACTCTCCATCTTTATTGAAGACTATCTTATAGGGATTCAGTGTATGAACTATGAACAGCACTAACAGGTGTGTGTGTGTATAAACAGAACAAACGGCTAGGGATAGAATATCAGTATGCAACTCTTTAAACCAGCTATGTCTTTACTTGAGAGCTCTTGATTGTGCACAGGATACCCCAAAGTCTCTGCACTACATTGCCCTACTCTCTTATGTCAGATGGCAGAGCACTTTTTTTTTTTTTTACAAAAGCTTTTAGTTAAAAATGGGTGGAGTGTTGTCCAGAGATTAAAATACTAGCAGTCCAAATCCCAACATGTCTAGGGGATGCCACATCGGGGAAGCCCGACTACTTCCAACACCATCATTTACATGAAATGTATGACATTGGAATTTGAAATCAACTTTATTAGTCATCACTGCGCAATGCAAATCTGTCATATAGCATAGTGGTTGCGCCTATTTCATGAATAGAATGAAGATTTTGAATATCATCAGATGGGATTTCTGAAGAGATGCTGTTCCGGAGGACGAGAGTAAGAGCATATTTTCCAGATGCTGATAAATGGCATTATTATTTAAATTAGTTTGATTGAATATCAGTTTTGATTCTTAGACACCACTTAGATCAGGAGTTGTCATCACGTGACGTATCGCGACTTTCCCCCCTTCACTAATATGGGGGTGGGCATGGCCAGTTCGTGACGCATCTGGCCTGCGGGCCGTGAGTTTGACACCCCTGATTTAGGTTTTCTCCATAATGACCTGTCCTAATCCAGTCTTTTGGGTCTTCTTAGGCCTCTTAGCATGGGTTAATTTATAAAATGTTTCAGATGGCCCTGTCAGGTCCTACCAAAAAGTAGAAGTTTATGCATGCAGTTACAAGTGGCCAGGATGGCTATTTCCCTCTGCCTCCTAACAGGAGATAGGAGACCTGTTTCTGTAGCCAGTTCAAGCTAAAGGATTTGTCAGAGAATATTCCCAGTAGAATAGTTTTATAGATACACTAACCTAAACGGAGTGCAGTATGAGGACTATAAATTTTATAGGAAGATAATCCATAGTCAAGAAAGATAGGAAGAAGGGTTCCTTTCATTTACAAAGAGGAGGCAGCTCAACCTTGACAAATGCCGCTTGATAAGTTATGTGTACTTTGATATTTTTAACCAAATCTACTTACCGGTTTGGAAACGCACGCACCACACGCGTGCGCTCGCTTCGCTTGCACATGTGCATCACATGCACGCACACACCTTCTGCGCCAGGGGTGGGTTCTACTTACCTTTACTACTGGTTTGCAGTGGGGCCGTGTGCGCACTTTTCTGTGCATGCACAGAAGCATTTTGATGACATCAGGGTCGGTGGGCGGAGCCTCCTGCCAGTTTTACTACTGGTTCTACCTTCTGCACACGTGCAGAAGGTAAAAAAACATTACTTCCTGGTTAAAACCAGGAAGTAATGACACCCGGGCGGCGATTGCTACTGATCCGGTAGCAATTTTTCCTTGTGGTTCGGCAATCCAGTCCAATCCAGGAGCATTTCACCCCTATTTTTAACCCTTTGTAAGATGTTCAAAGCTGTATGGCTAGTAGGCAGCCTTAATACAGAATTCATCATCATCATCATCATCATCATCTGTAAAAGGCAGCTTTATTTGGAACACCTCCATGATGTTGAATTTAATACCATCAAACAACAACTTCTACATATTCCAGGTTCACCAAAGGACAAATAGCCGGATAAGAAATGCCAAATTCAGTCTAAACATCTGGCTGAAAGTGTAACCAACTGTAACAATGTGAAAATTACAAAGCATCCTTTAAATCAGGATAGAGTGAGGTCAATAACTGCATTCCAAACAACCGATAGTCCCAGGATTTTTGGTTTAATGGAGAGGGGAGTGGGGAGGGGGAGGGTTTTTTAAAAAGTAAATTAATTCTGTGCAAAGCTTAAGGCACCCGTTTGTCTCTTAACTTTCCAATTTTGCCAAACATCAGAAAAGGAGGGGGAGGAATTTTTAGCTCAACCTTGTTTGAAAGCACAAAAGGTATGCTATACTCTGGCTCAAAATCTGTACACTCCTTATTTTTAAATGAAAAGTAGTTATTATATTTGTTTTAATAGTTTTTGAAGCAAAATTATGTCAGACACAACTGTAGCGGTTACAGATTTATTTCATAATAACAGAAAACTGCAACGAGAAGGCCATTCATTTTGCTTATTATTTTTATGGGGGGCCATTACAGCCACGTTCTTTTGCTTCCACATAAAAATTTCCGTTACATATACTTCATTTGTGAAAACACTAGGCCGTTCAGAAATGGATCTCCTTTCCCTTTCTATTGCCATATAAAGTAGTCATTTCTGATGCTGTGAAATCCATTCATCATATCTCCCTCCCTCTGACAAACATCAGTTCTTTTGCCGTGATAAATATAGTATATGCTTTAGTCTATGGTTCACAATGTTTTGGTGGTATATAACTACTGGTGCTATACCCTTTTGTTAACCTTCAATTTCCTTTAATACTTTTTCCCAACTAATAACAGAGGATTATTTTCTCTGTCTCTTTCCCCCTCTCTCCCTCTCTCCCTCCTCCCTCTCTCTCTCTCTCCACACACCCCTAGATTTATTGAATATGGGAACATTTCCTTATATGGACACAGTAGCATCACTCAAACTGGACCCCTGGAATTTGGGGGCTACAGCTCCCAGATGACCCAGCCTTATAGGTACAACCCTGGTGGTAATTTTGGGAACTATAATCCCAGGGTATCTGAATGTCATTAGTTTGGAGAAGGTTGCTGCATTGGACAAGATCCTTGGAGGTGGAAACTATTTCTTTTTCCTGAACAATTTGGGAAAGAGATCATCAGTGAAATCAACATTAGATATAATCTGTGGATTTCATTCATTTATTTAGATTTATTATCTATCCAACTTTAATGGACTCTGGGAAGCATGTGAAACTGGGAAATCCATACAACAGCTACAGGTAGTTCTCAATTTATGACCACAATTGAGCCCAGGTTTTATGTTGCTAAGTGAGAAATTTGTTAAGTGAGTCTTGCCCCATTTTATGACTTTCCTTGACAAATTTGTTAAGTGAGTCACTGCAGTTCTTAAATCAGTAGCACAGTTGTTAAGTGAACCTGGATTCATTGACTTTGCTTTTCAGAAGGTCGTAAAAGGGGGTTGCGTGACCCCAGGACACTGCAGCCATCATAAATGTGAGTCAGTTGTCAAACATCTGAATGTAAATCACATGACCATGGGGATGCTGCAACGGTTGTAAGTGTGAAAAATGGTCATAAATGACTTTTTTCAGTGCTGTTATAACTTCGAACAGTCAGTAAGTGAAATGTTGTAAGTCGAAGACTACCTGTAAAACATCAAACCAACCCCTTATAAACAACATAAATCAAACAAAATGGCGGCCCTAGACAAACAGTAATGCATTAAACCAAGGCCTGGCACCAAAGCCAGGTTTTCAGAACCTTCTAGAGCTCTCTAGGAGAAAGGGCACAGTCCTTATTTCTGAAGGAGGGGTTGCTCTCCCAGAAGGTGAGAGCTGCGACAGAAAAAGTGTGCTTCCTTAGTTTCACAAGATGACTTAATTTAACAGAGGGCCCCTGGAGCACACCCACTCTGCCACAATATACCTGGCTGGTGGGCAGAAATGATTGGTGTCAAGTAGATATCAAGGTAATATGCCATTCAGAGCTTTATAAGTAATAACCAGTACCTTGAATTACACTCAGAAGTTGACTGACAGCCAATGCAGCTTATGTAATTGGCAGTGACACCTGGGTGTACAGTACAGCACTATAACTAATGCAGCTGCATTTTAAATCACCTGCAGCTTGTTGGTGGAGGTCAAATGTACGTAGAGTGCACTGCAATAATCCAATCGTGAGGTGATCAGGGCCTAAGTAACTGTGGGGCTTCCCAAAAGGAAAGAGCACCACTGGTGGTCAAAATGAACCTGTGCAAAGGCCCTCCTGATCACATTTGCCAGCTCGAGCAGAAGTTGTGAGTCTAGAAGTACCCCAAAGTTGTGCACTGGTCTTGAATGGGGATGTGCAGCCCCATCTGAGACCAACATTGTTAGCAGCCTTGACCCTGGCAGGCAAAATAGCCATTCACTCAGTCTTGTTAGGACTGAGCTGAAGTCTGTCTGCCCTATCCAGATCCAACTGTACTGATAAAATGGATTTATGATGAATCTTCACACTTACAGCTGTTGCAACATTCAACATTTGGGAACTTGGTGACTGACCCACATTTATGACCATCACAGTGTCCCATGGTCGCATACATCCTGTATGACCTGTCTCTGCTTCAGTTTTCTCCACTTGTCCACTTCCCTCCCCCATCTTTGCTCCTTTGTCTGTCCTACACAGCATAGTTAAGTCAAGAGGCTGCTGTATTCTGCTGCTTCGATCTACCTGCGGCGGCTTCCCTGTTGCTGCCCCCCAGCTGATCCTCCTCGTCTTGCCTCCCCTCTACTGGGCTTGTAGTGGTGGCAGAAAAGGAGTAGCCCATGGGCTACCCACTGTAAAGTGGGGTCTGCTGGGATTACCATTACTAAGCAATGCAGTCACATGACATTGTGTTTTAAAAGCTAGTCTGTCTGTCTGTCTGTCTGTCTATCCATATCTATCTATCTATCTATCTATCTATCTATCTATCTATCTATCTATCTATCATCTATCTATCTCTATTTATCTATCTCTATCTATCTCTATCTATCTGTCTGTCTGTCTATCTATCTTCTATTATCTACCTATCTACCTATCTACCTATCTACCTACCTACCTACCTACCTATCTATCTATCTATCTTCTATTATCTATCTATCTACCTACCTACCTATCTTCTATTATCTATCTATCTATCTATCTTCTATTATCTATCTATCTATCTATCTATCTATCTATCTATCTATCTATCTATCTATCTATCTATTTAATTTATATGATTTCCCATCTCACAACAAGCGACTCTGGGCCACATGCAATTATGAATCAAACAACAAATAGATAAAAACAATCACTATAAAAAGATTTTTAAAAATCATTCTTAAAAATGACAAGCACTATGAAACATTTAAAATAGTAACGGCAACCCCAGTCTCAATTGCCACCGTAACCCAAGGACTACCTGTATTTTGAAAAATCATTTTGGCCGTACCTCTCTGCAAAGAGGCAAAGAATGCAAAATTAAACCTCTGCCAAATAGTGGCTTTCACACAATATTCTAAGGGCCAGATGTGAGCTGCATTACCAAGCTGCCACACCAAAGTTTTTTGCAGGCCTTTCTGATCCAATGTGCTTCCAGGAAAAATTTGGTATCCCAAAGCACTCTAAAATGCTGACATTGGTTCTATAAGGGAAGTACCATCATTGGGATTAATTTCTGTTCCTCAATATGAGAATGGCTTTCTGTCCATTTAGGATTTAGCCTAGGTCTATGAGCTCTTATCCAGTCTTATTGCAGCCTGAAGCACTGAACAGAATTTCCCCTGCATTACTTTTTTGGAAATAGCTGTGTTGATGGGAATGGAGCCACCCTAACACAATGCCTCCAGTTCCCAACTCATAGAGTTGGCCCAATAAAAAACATGGTTTATAGTATCAAAAGCCATTGAGAGATGGAGAAGGTTCAACAGGGCAAGGTGGTCCTCTTTTTTTCTCTCTTAAAAAGAGAAAATTATTACAAGATACTTGACTTACAACTGCCATTGAGTCCAAATTTTTTGTTGCTAAGTGAAACATTTGCTAAGTGAAATTGGCTCTGCTTGTCAGAAGGTCACAAAAGGTTATCACGTGACCCCAAGAAAACAGCATCTGTCATAAATATGAGTCAGTTGCCAAATGCCTGAATTTTGATCACGTGGTCATGGGATGCTGCAACGGTTGTGTGAAAAATGTCATAAACAGGTCTGGGCTGCTGGGGGTTCGCAGGGGTTTGGAAGAATCTCTAGCTAAGATTCTGCGCAGTTCAGAGAACCCCCAAATCCCACTCCTGGCTGGCCCCTCCCCACCCTCCCCTCCCCTCCCAGGAGTCCCTACGCGGCCCATTTTGGATGCAGGTAAGTACAGGGCACATATGGAGGCTTGGGAAGGGCGAAAAACAGGCCTACCAGAAGTTCGAGAAGGCCGGGGCCCGTTTCTGGCTTCCAGAGGGCCTCTGGAGCCTGGGGAGGCCATTTTTGCCCTCTTGGAGGCTCAAGGAAAGCTTCCAGAGCCCTGAGAGGGCAAAAAGCACCCCCTCACCATGGTGCAGGAGGCCAACTAGGCCATGCCCACCATGGCCACACCCACCCATCAACCAGGCAGAGAACCTCTTAGTAAAATTTTTGAAGCCCACCCCGGTCATAAATCACTTTTTTCAGTGCTGTTGTAACTCTGAATGGTCACTAAACCAACTGCTGTAAGTCGAGGATTATCTGTAGTGTACCCACGGTAGCTTCTGTCCCCTAAGACTGCATATGAATGGAGGCAGAAAATCAGTTTCCAGAAATTGCTGCAATTCTTGAGCCACTACCCTCTCAATTATCTTGCCCTCAAAGAGGATACAGTATGCAGTTCTGGAATTGTAGTCTTCTTTACTTCCTCTCTCAAAATAATTCATGAAAGCTTTAGAGATAACCTTAATTAGTGGAGTTCATGTGGAGAACTATGCTTGCAGCCCCTTGCAGAGAACTAGAGTGTACGGGTGCAATTTATCTATATATTTATTTCAAATTTATATTTTTAAAGTTTTAAAACACATTTCAAAATACGTTTGTTTGAAATGTATCATATTTTTGTTCCTTTGAGGTAGTGCTGATTCCTGGTAACTTCTTGGACAAGTCCTGCAGTTTTCTCGGCAGGATTTCAGAAGTGGTTTACTTGCCAACGTCTCAGGGATGGAAGAGAACGACCGGCCCAAGTTCATCCAGATCAGGGGTCTCCAACCTTGGCAACTTTAAGACTTTTGGACTTCAACTCCCAGAGTTCCTCCGACAGTTTTGCTGAAATCCACAAGTCTTAAAGTTGCCACGGTTGGAGACCCCTGATCCAGATGGCGTTGAGGCTATGGCAGGACTAGAATTCAAGGTCTCTTCGTTTCTAATTTGATGCTTTAATCACCAAAGCAAACTGGCTCTTAGAGATCCATGGTATTTTGATGATATATGTCTCCCAAGGTTTGTGTGTTAAAAATAGCAAAATGGGTATCAGCCTTTGGGGTTTTGCTGCAATATTATAGTAATAGCAAAATGGGTATCTGCATAGAATTGGCTATTTTGGCAAGTACAGGAGAAAAGGCTTTCACAGTAGACAGTTGTGAAGTTTTGATTTAACATTGCTTGGCCCATAAAAACCTATGTTTATATTGCGAAGTTTTCTAATAAAACCCATGATTTTATATTCCATACAAAATGTTCTTATGTAACTATTTACTTTTATCTATTATGTACTTATGTGGTCTGCCTAATGTTTTATTCATTCTGTGTAGGATGTTGCGTCTGTGTCTGTGTAGCCTTGCTTAGCCTTGCTTAGCCTTCAAAGCCACTTATAAATATCCTGAAACACTCATTACTTTTGATGGTGGTGGCATTTGGAGAAAACTCTCCAGCGAGGACTTTAGGTTACTCTGGGAGAGATGCTTGGATTTCATGCTGCTTGGAATGGTGGTGAAACAACCACAGTTCCCTGTAACTTACTGATCTACATCTCTACGTGTGTCTAATCAATGGCCATGCATAGTGAGCCTACTAGGAGTTGGATGTGAACCAGGGGTGAAATCCAGCAGGTTCTGACAGGTTCTGGAGAACCGGTAGCGGAAATTTTGAGTAGTTTAGAGAACCGGCAAATACCACCTCTGGCTGGCCCCAGAGAGGGGAGGGAATGGAGATTTTGCAATATTCTCCCCTCAGGAGTGGGGAGGGAATGGAGATTTTGCAGTATCCTTCCCCTGGAGTGGGGTGCGAATAGAGATTGTGCAATATCTTTCCCTCAGGAGTGGGGAGGGAATGGAGATTTTGCAATATCCTTCCCTCAGGAGTGGGGAGGGATTGGAGATTTTGCAGTATTCTTCCCTGCCATGCCCACCAAGCCAAACCACACCCACAGAACCGGTAGTAAAAAAATTTGGATTTCACCACTGATGTGAACAACCTATGGGGGACTACATGACATACAAAGCCAGGAAAAAAAGATTGGAAAAGAACTGGGAAAAACTTACACCGGATAGGTGTGGATGTGGGGGAGGTGAAATGTGGGGAAGGACAAAGAAGCCAGGAAGTAAGTACCGTAGTGGAGAACTTGCCCCTAACCTGGAAAAAAAGGATCAGAGGTCCATCGGCACTATCGGAAAAGTCTTCAACCAAACCAACAACCAAGCTCATTGGTAATGGTCGATTTATTCTTCTTTCCTATGCAACTGAAGGGGAAAAAATCATCAGGTTTTACTGTTTCAAAGGTCATGGATGAAATGAAGTGGGGGGGGGAAGGTTCACTGGTTGAGATCCCCTTAAAAAAGGAACAGGCAGAGTGTTGATATTTGTGGCCAGATTATCTCTGTGCAGGAAAGATTGTAATTCATGGGCCACTCACAGCTGGCCAAATATATTCCAAACATCATTCCAAACTTAAGTTGCTGCATCCAGAATCAAATGAAACCTCTGATTCATTATCAAAGATAGATAGATATTTCTGCTGAAAGTCAGGTACTTAGTTACAAGGGTATAGGATACGGGTGTCAAACCTGCGGCATCATATTGCCATCACATGACGTATCACGACGTTTTTCCCCTTTGTGGAGCTGGGATGGGCGTGGCCTGCGTGTGACACATCTGGCCTGTGGGGTCGCCAGTTTGACACCCCTGGTATAGGGAATCAAGGCCACATTATCTGTGTCACTATGGGTTTTTTTAAAAATTATTTTATTGCAACACATTAATACAATACAAAACCTACAACATTTATATACATAAACTCTTTTTACAGCTCTTTCGTAGTGGTCCTTACTTAATATTTACTATTTATACAAATTTTGACTTTATCTTAATCCATATTACTATCTGTCCTCTTCATTTCATCAACATTTTAATTGTCCTTTACATTTCAATCACTATATTGTAATTTACCAATATTAAAATTTACCAATTTTAATATTTCTTTTTCTGCTCTTTATTCTTCTTTCTCATTTTTTCATTTTTTCATTTTTTCTTTCCTCCAACTACTCATACATCTATGCCAAATTTTATAGTATTCTGTATCCTCTTTTTCCTTGAGTTCTTTTGTCAGTCTGTCCATCTCTGCGCATACTAAATTTTTTTTAATTAACTCCTCTTCTGTTGGTGGGTTTTCCTTTTTCCAATTTTGTGCATAGACTGCGGGCTGCTGTTAGAATGTGTAGTATTAAATACTTTAATTAATATTTACTTTAATTAATATTTCCTTTGTATAATTTTCCATGGAGACAGCAATCAATAAGGGGAAAACCAGAGACATTTCTGCTAGGGATCTTCGTGTCACTATGTTTTATGTAGGCCGGGGAAAAAAAATCAGATATGCTGAAGATCAGACTGACTTGAAGTTGTATCCCTACTCCTGATGGCAGCTTCTAATCCAGTGTTATGTTGGTGTAATGCTGAGATAAATAGGACGCTTGAAAGTCTCATGAAATAAACATGCTCTTAAAAACTTAATATATGGAAATAATAACCAAAGGGAATAATATATTTTAGTCTTCAGTATAGATATTAAAACAAAAAGTATATTAAGAGGTCTTCTAATATTATTAAATGTTTACCATTGTTCTTCTTTCGATGAAATATGACCATTATACAAATTACAGTGAATTTAATTTCTTCTCTATTCTCATTGTTTTTCTTTCATGTTTTTATCTTGCCTTCCACCAGCTTAATAGCCTAGTAAGCACACTAGGCTGCTTAATAAATTGGAACAGATATTTTAAATTCAGGAATGATGGAAGTTGTGCTTCATAAGAATATTTTAATCCATCGTTCCTCTTATATGACAGAACATGGAGGCATTTGGAATGACGAGTGTGCCCCCAATTGACAGGTGTTTGTTTATTACCAAGCTGTTGGTTCATCTGCTGTGAGATTTACTGAAAAGGCAGGGGAGAGGATAAGGAATGCATTAATGGCTTACAATGTAAATAGCCGACTGTTATGCAATGAAGTGTTGCTAGTGAGGAAAATGGCTGAGACTTGGAAAAGTCATGAAGTTGATGTTGGTTATCAAAGGAAAACTATTTTACAGTACAATCTCAGGCACTTAAATTCAGAAGCAAGTCTTTTGGAGGCTTAATGAGGCTTACGCCCTTGTAAATATGTTAAGGATTCCATGCAGTCCCCATGAGGGATTTGGCACGTACCAGAGAGTATTTATGTTATTTATAGTCTACAGTTAACTGTGTCAATTCAGATTGCAAGGAATACATGTAGGCCATCTCTTCCTAGCATTGTTTACATAAAGATGCATGCAGGTATACATTATTCAGCACACATGAATCAATTAAAATGTCAAATCGAAAAAGAAAACATCAAAAAATGTAACAGTCGTTCCAAGTAAAAACAAAAACCAATAGATAGATTTTTTTTTTGGCATGGCAAAAGTTTTCTCAACAAAGAAAAGTTCTCAGATCCTGTTGGAAGACAATAAAAAAAAAAAGAATCTAGATAAAACTCTTCACAATCTGGGGAAAGATGTGCAGCAGTTTTTGAGAAGATCCAGCCAATCTCACTTCCATCATACTTTGGATATAATTTTATTACACAAGAATTATATCCTGCATCTATTGTGGGACGTGTCTTGGCAGCAGCACAGTGCAGATTGTAAAGCAGCATTGATACGCTGTAATCTGAAAAAAAAAAAAATGCTCCCTGGCCATCGCTTATTCCCAAAGAAATATCCTTCCCTTCCCTTCCCTTCCCTTCTCTTCTCTTCCCTCCCCTCCCCTCCCCTCCCCTTCCCATCTTGTTGCTTTCTAGCTATTTTAGAGTAAGCGTGTAGCAGACTCACCCATCTTATCAGAGAGCATGGGGATCATAGGAATCATATTGATGAGAATAAAGTGGGGAAAATGTGCAGCAGTAGTAAGGTTACATTTGACCTATGTGAAAATTAATCCTTTGATAGAGGTGGCTGAAAAAGTTTTTTGCTTGGTTGGTTTGATGAGAAAGACTAATTCAGAAAGTGATTCTCTTGGGTGCCTTAGTCCTAATTCAAAATAATAAGTTTGATCTAGTGGTAAAGGCACCAAACCGGGCAGGGGCGGGGCCAGCATGTGACACAACTGGCCCGGGGGCCGCAAGTTTGACACCCCTGTTGAAAGCTATCTTGAAATGTTTTATAAAGAGCACGAGATAACGGAAAGGACCCACTCTTCAAGAATTCTTAAAAACATTCTAACAGTGTGATAGTCTGCTATCTCTAAATAAATAAGGGTGTGAGAGTGCCATACTTTTCATCTTTTTTGCAACCCCCATAATGTAAGAAGGAATTTCTAGTTTTGTCATGGAGGTATTGGGCCTAGTTTGAGAAAGAGCTATGCATCTAGATTTGACATGAAACTCTTCAATGGCCTAATCCAGTGTTTTTCACTCTTGGCAACTTTAAGATGTATGTACTTCAACTCCCACAAATCCCTAACCAGAGATGCCGGTGTATTTAAGCACTAGACTGGCTGGGAAATTTTGGGAGTTCAAGTCCATACGTCTTAAATTTGCCAAGGGTGAAACATTGCCCTAACCTTTCCAAATCAATGTGAAAAGATTGTGTGCTGTAAACAGTGGTGGGTTTCAAATTTTTTTACTACCGGTTCTGTGGGTGTGGCTTGGTGGGCATGGCATGGCTTGGTGGGTGTGGCTTGGTGGATGTGGCAGGGGAAGGATACTGTAGAATCTCCATTCCCACCCCACTCCGGGGGAAGGATACTGCAAAATCTCCATTTCCTCCTGATCAGCTGGATTTGGGAGGCAGAGAATAGATGGGGGTGGGGCCAGTCAGAATTTTTACTATCGGTTCTCCGAACTACTCAAAATTTTCACTACCGGTTTTCCAGAACTGGTCAGAACCTGCTGAAACCCACCTCTGGCTGTAAGCATACAAACCCTGTTCCTGAAGTCAAATGCCATCCACTTTCTATTAGGTTTGTTTCCAAAATGTTTCATTTATCCCAGAATAGCCTACTGACACCAGACTTGAAACAAAATGTTCATATATTCTTTCTGCTTGTTTTGTGTCAGGAAAAATGTCTCTCCCCCTCCCCCCACACACTTTTCTGATAATATAAATAACTCGCAGTTCAAATGTGATTGATTCTGTCTATACTTAGGATTCACAGCAAAAACTCTGGTTAAGCTTGAGTGTAACATGGGACAAATTGCCTTTTGAGTATGCTCATGGCTTGTTTGGGGCCAGGGCAATTATGGGATGAATTACTTCCTTTCTGAAGAGGATACGTGAGGTTGTTATTTGCAGTGAAAGTGGAGACTGGAGGGCAGGACAACACAAAGTTGTCAGGTAGTGATCAGGAAAGGAAATGGCAGAGCTGACACCACTTTTTATTGACTTGTAAAAGCATTTAAAATACCAGTTCTTCCCTCACACTGACCATAATGCCAGTCAGCTGGACTGCAAGTACTCAGATTAACATGACAAGGATGCTTGAAAAGCTCAGCAAATGATTTGCATTTTGTATTCCAGATTTATTGGTAAACTCACAATGTAGTTGGGATACACACTGCTGAGGTTGTTCTCACAAAGTAGGATGCAGAATGAATATATACTGCAACAGGGTAAGAAGTCATCTGAAATCAGAGCTAATTAGTCCATATACATAGAGATTAATTAGCTCTGATTTCACACGACTTCTTACCCTGTGTTGCAGCTTTGGAAAAAGATAAAGTGCTCCATGAAAGCAAATCTTTTAATTAAAACAAAGGTGGGAACTATGGCCCAGTGGTGAAATCCAATTTTTTTTACTAGCGGTTCTGTGGGTGTGGATTGGTGGGTGTGGTGTGGCTTGGTGTGTGTGGCAGGGGAAGGATACTGCAAAATCTCCATTCCCACCCCACTCTAGGGCCAGCCAGAGGCTGTATTTGCCAGTTCTCTGAACTACTCAAAATTTCCGCTACCGGTTCTCCGACTTGCTCAAAATTTCCACTACTGGTTCTCCAGAACCTGTCAGAACCTGCTGGATTTCACCCTTGCTTCAGTTCCCAGAATTCCTGAGCTAGCTATGTTCAGGAATTTGAAGTCCACAAGAATTTAAAGTTCACAAGGAAGCTGAAGTCCACAAGTCATAAAAGGGCTACAGTTCCCCACCCCTGAGTTAAAAGAACTATAGCCTGCT
Source organism: Arizona elegans (assembly GCA_022577455.1). Taxonomy (NCBI): domain Eukaryota; kingdom Metazoa; phylum Chordata; class Lepidosauria; order Squamata; family Colubridae; genus Arizona; species Arizona elegans. Next base: position 195,189,442 of record JAKOOJ010000001.1, on the reverse strand, counting down.
TAGCAAACCTGGAAAGTAATATTCCCATTCCAAAATGGTTGCTTATAATTCTTTCTTTGAAAGAATCAAGACTCCGATCCCTCCTCAGTCTTGCAACCTCTTTGGTCTGTTGCTATCTCTCAGCCCAGGACGTCTTCCTGGATCACTGTGGTGAAAAACCAGCTATTTATAACTGCTTGAGCTCCTGAATTAAAAACAAAATAAGGTTAACAAGTAAATGATTTTTCCAAATTTTTACTCTGATGGACAGTGGGAGTGGAGTTAGAAATGGAGGGGATTTAAACACAGTGGCTTCTGTGGCAACAGATATTATGGACATTCAAGGGTAAGAAAGGAGCTGAAAACAAGTTTAAACCTGCTGTGGGCGGGTTCCGATACATTTCATACGGATCAAATTACTATAATTGCAAATGTGACCCACAGCAAAATAAACTTAAATATATCAGAAGGAAAGGGAATTCTTAAAATACTTGCGCTTTGCAAAAAAAGAAAAAAAACACAAATACCTCATTTTCCAGACATGTCTATATTTTATAAATGAAGCCAAAATCATTCTCATTTCCTGAATAATCTTTCTACCTAGCCTAAAAAGTGCAGGAACAAAAAAACACAAATTCAGCTCTCCTGGCAAAACAATACATGACAATGTTAGGTGATAGTCCTAGACTGACAACAACAATAAAAAAAAAAATCCACTGAAGATCAGTAATAAGGTTCAGAAAGACAAATAAAAGCAATTGGGTGTTTTGGAACATCTTTGGATGATCGAGAAGGTTAAGAGGAATCTCCACTCCCAAAGTTGATAAGGTATCTTGGGTCTTTCAAGCATTCTCAAACAAACTTATGTTTGTATGGTTGGAAAAAGGACTGATGGGGGTGGGGTTAGGATGAACATAGAAAACAACTACATCAGGGGCATCATCATGTGACATAGCGGGACTGTTTCCCCCTTCACTAAATCGGGCCTGGGCATGCCAGCGTGTGACGCATCTGGCCCGCGGGCTGCGAGTATGACAGCCCTGACCTACATCGTCAGATCAGTGCCTCATTTATTCTAGTATAGGTAATCCTCGATTTATGACCACAATTAGCCCAAAATTTCTGTTGGTAAGCAAGACAGTTGTTGAGTGAAATTTGCCCCATTTTACCACCGTTCTTGTCATAGTTGTTTAGTGAATCACTGCAGTTGTTAAATTAGTAACATGGTTGTTAAGTGAATCTGGCTTCCCCCTTGACTTTGCTTGCCAGAAGGTTGCCAAAGGTGATCACATGACATTGGAGCGGTCATAAATAGGAATCAGCTGCCAAGTGTCTGAATTTTGATTACGTGTCCAGGGAGATGCTGCAATTGTCATAAGTGTGAAAAATGGTCATGAATAAGTTTTTACAGTGCCGTTGCAACTTCGAACGGTCGCTAAATGAACTGTTGTAAGTTGAGGACTACCTTTATCATCTGCAATAGCTAAGCAATAGCTATCCAGGATTTGAATAAGCCTTGTCCAATTCTGGAGAAGCTATGACACACTCTGGCACCTTCTACATCGAAAGCAGATGATTTGCAACTGGACAACAATTGCTTACCCTTCCCTGGAACATCCTGATGGAACAGAAAATAGAGTATATTGAACACTGGTGAGAAGAGAGAAAGAAAGAGAGAGAGACTGAGATTTTAACTCTGGACTGTTCACTCATTGCAGAACCTGGCCAATTCTGTTGCCTGATTAGTTCATAGATGGGAACCCTCCTGAGAATACAAGGAATGTTGGCAGCGGTGAAATACCCCCTCCTCGGTTCTATCTGGCTCACCAAACCGGTAACGCTGGCGGCAGGAGGCTCCGCCCACCCATTGGGACACCATTACATTCCCTTTTTTTACAATGTGCATGTGCAGAAGAGGCTTTCTAAGTGGATTTCACTGCTGGATGTAGGCTAGACTAGAAAGTTTAAAAACATCTCAGAAAAAGCCAGGGACAAGTGATTTCTATAATGTTGCCAAAGAAACAGTACGTAGATGTGTCCATAAAATCATGAAGGATCAAGTTTGACCCAAGGGATGCTTTCCCTTTTTAATGACACAAAGAAATTGATTGACTTGGATTTGAGTTAGGTTACATCTGTATATAGGAACAAGTCCCCATTACTGCAGTTGTTAAGTTAGAAAGTCCCCATTTGGATTTATATAAAGTTTTAAAGCTTGCCACAATTAAACAAGTCTCAGTTGTTAACACAATGTAGGAAAAAAACAGTTTAAAGCATCCATGGTCTTTATGCGATCATTCTTAAAAAGTAAAATAAGTGCACCAACAGTTGTTATAAAAGACAGAAAGAAAGGAAATAGTTCATGCTTATAGCTTCCACTATGAATTTTGCAGCTTAGATCTTTCTCTTTTGCTGCTTTGATATGTGAGTTGGGGTGGGCTGGGGTGGTGGGCACAACTGCTTCAGGGACAATTTAACTTTCCTTTCTGGCTTTTGCATTAGAAACGATGCCTAATGTCTTTATTGGTAGCTTTGAATATTAGCACATACCAGTCATTGAAGTAATGTGTCAATTGTTTCCTAAAGCATTTTGCTTTTGAAATTGCAAAGACCATTGCCACCCAAATTTCCAGTCAAATCAAGTCAGCCTTGCTATTTGTGAATTAAAACATGGACTTAGAAAGCAATTCTGGGTCTAAATACTCATAAGTTAAGTTCCACTGAATTTAACCAGGCGTAATAAGATTGATTGCAGTCTCTTAGGCCTAACATGCAGAATGGTACTGCCTCTAATATTAAGCAATGCATACCATTACACTGGAGCAGACAATTGGAAGTAAATTGTTTTAATTTTTTATTAGTTTGCATCTGTCAGTCTTTATTCTCCTGTCGGAAATGCCTACAAAGCTAACTCAAGGATTGGATGGTTTTTAAAGAACCATCACTATTTATATAGAGGAAAGCCAGAAATCATTCAAAATATTCCCATTCAGCACTGCTTCTCAACCTTGTCAGTTTGACGATGGGTGAACTTCAACTCCCAGAATTCTCCAGAATTCCACACATCGTCAAATTGCCAAGGCTGAGAAATACTGCCCTACAGAATATCAGGAACCAACTTAGAATGAGCCCTTTGTGGCTCATTTACATAATTCATTTTTGAAACATTAATTAGCAAGGAAACATAATTGTTCCTCTGTTCATTTGTGTGTTTGTGTGCATGTTTTAATTTCCAGTGCAAATACAAATTAAAAAGTATTCTGCCCACAGTACCATACAGATAAAGTGGCATTTGAAAAGAATGTAATTTACAGTAATGTTATCTTAGTTGGAAAGCTTGGATGTTACATGTTTTCCATAGTAGTGAAAATGTACGCTTTGTATGGCTCTAAAATCACTTGGAAAAGAACCTTCTATAGCAAATCTATGCGAAAGTTAGAATATTTTGGACATGTGATGTGACACCCAGAAAAATACGGCATCCTTCACTTAATCATCCAGGGAAAGATTGAAGGGAAACGAGGTCCAGGCAGAAGAAGAAATCATGGCTTCAAAACCTTAGGGACTGGTTTGGACAAAACTCAGCAGCACTTTTTCATATGGCTGTTGACAAAAATAGGATTGCCAACATGATCGCCAATGTCCGATGACGGATATAGCACAAGAAGAAGAATAGAATTCTGACACTAGAAGGACACGATCTCCTTGAAGGATGGCATGCTTACCTCTGGGATACAAAGGATAGGAGGAAAACTTATTTTCATAAACATAAAATTAGGGAGACACTGATTCGTACGTGGGTGGAAATCAGACAGAGGATTTATACCAAGGTTCCTAGCTGGTTGTCGATTATGGAAGCCTTAGTGGCCCCAAATAGGAGAGGAAATTATAAATTGGGCACATATAAGGACATCTTGGATGAAGAAGGGAAGCTCAAACCTTTGGAAGTATTGAGGGACCAGGGGTTCAACCTGGATTGGTGGAACTATCTCCAGATAACTATCTCTAGATTTCAAAAAGATAGAGATAAATGTGGTATTGAAACGAAATTTGGATATTTTGATAAAATTATTTGGGGAACAGATAAGAAAATGCTATCGAAAATCTACAATTTTCTATTAGATGAGGATAGAGCAGAGACCATAGCAAAAAATCAGTTAAGCATTTGGGAAAAAAACTTAGGATACAGCCTTAATTTCAATGATTGGGAGATAGCTTGGAACAGGAATTATAAAATAACGAAATCGGCAACATTCAGAGAAAATCACTACAAAATGTTGCATAGGTGGTACCTAGCCCCGGACAGGCTGGCGAAAATATTCCCAAACCTCTCTGCTACATGTTGGAAATGTGGAAAAACGGTCGGCACCTTCTATCATCTTTGGTGGACTTGTCCTGAGACCAAAAAGTTCTGGTTAAAGATTTGACTCTGGCTCTCTGAAATAACGGGACAGGAGATAGTCCTGGCCCCTGAATCCTTTCTCTTAGGTATGACTGAAGATGGTCTCAACAATAACAAAACCCAACTCGTAATTCAAATCACAACCGCGGCTAGACTAGCTTTTGCGAAACTCTGGAAAAATAAAACTACGCCCTCAGAGGAAATATTAATAAATAAAATTTTAGAGTGCGCAGAAATGGCAAAATTGACGAGCGAGTTAAAAAATGAGGAGAATTCTAAATATTATGAAGTATGGGGAAATTGGTATAACTGGTTGAAGAACAAGATAAAAGTATGATAATAGGTTATGACTTGTTAGGCACTAGAATTGGACTTAATTGTATAGAATTGTATAGTATATTGTATAGTTATGGATGGAATCCATCCAACGTTTGATTCACCAATTGTGTAAACACTGTACCTCGGATCAAGATAGAGATTGTATATTATTTTTTTAATTCTGGAAAATTCAATAAAGTATTTACAAAAAAAAAAAAAGAAGAAGAAGAATAGCAAATCTATGGAAATGATTATGCAGGCAGAATCCAACAAAACGTTTGGAAGTGTTCATTCCATGGGATTTGAAAATGTCATTTCCAAGCCTGATAAACCTACATGGAGCATATTGGAGAAAAATGTCTAACTTGCATTTTGGTTTGAATAACAAATTTCCTCAATTCCTCACAACTGAATTACCGTATGTCAGAATTCAACTGAACTTCAATTCACTCAGGAATTCTGTCCCCAAACAACTTTGACTGGCTAATAAATTGACATGGATGATGAGGAGGCCCAGCAAATGTTCCTAGTTACATTTAGCCTCTCTGTGGAATTTTGTGTCAAATTTTCTTATAGGTTTGGATTTTAATATTACTTTTATGTTTAGTAATAACTTGTGTTATTTATTTATTTATTTAGCGTATGGTTGGTCACACACAGTATTAAAACACTTCATTTTTACAGATTAAAAACAATAAAAACAATAAAAAAACCAGTAAGAAAACCTAAAAGGAAAACAGAAATAACATTTCAAAGTTTAATGTCGAGTTTGGAGATCCAGTCAGTAGCTGCCATTGTTATGCAGAGGAAGTCCCTAGAATCTCCTGGATACCTTCTGTTAGGGCATTCCCTCACTATATGCTGGATAGTCTGTCGAGGGGCCCCGCAATCACATTGTGCTGAAGGTGTCTTTCCCCATTTATACAGGGAGTCAGCACACACCCCATGAGTTGTTCTAATTCTATTATATGTCATCCATATGTGTCGGGGTAGGCTAAATCCTAGAGGTATACAACTAGGACTGATATGCTCGGAGACATCTTGGGGGGAACAGCTATTCCACGCCTCCATCCACTTTTGTGTGGTGTTCTGATGATCGGCCATCAACTTACGCGCTGTCAAGATTGGTGGATTTCTTGACTTTAATTGGCATCTTAAGAGATCAGGAATGTATCCATGTATGGATAGAGAGGAATTTAATAGGAGCTTACTATACTCCCGAATGAGAGCTTCTTGTCGTGGTAAGTGCGGGCTGAGTATGTGATTAAGAACTGGTAACCAGTAACTAGGTGTAGGTTTTATGCACCCAGTAATTAGCCTCATCGTATGGTTAAGTTGAACATCAATAAGTCCTGTATGTGAGCTGTTTATCCATACAGGTGCACAGTATTCCACTGCAGAGTAGCAAAGCCCGAGGGCTGCACATCGGAGAGTTGGGGCTGAAGCTCCCCAAGTTGTTCCACATAGTTTTTGTAGGATGTTATTTCTGCTGTTAACCTTGGCAGCCATATTCTGGATATGTTTCTTAAAGGACAGGGTCCTGTCTAAGGTGACCACAAGGGATTTTGGTGTTGCCTCGTATGGGAGCAGTTTGTTATTTAGGTATACATTGAGTTCTCTTTTTGCCAATTTGTTGTTGAGGTGAAAACATGATGTAACTGTTTTACTCACACTTGGGATTAACCTCCATTGGTGGAAGTATGTGCTCAAAGTTGTAAGGTCCTTGTGGCTATATGCTAATGCCAGGTCATCAGCATAAGAGAACTTTTTTGATATTGTGGGTGGTATATCAGAAATGTATAGATTAAATAGAGATGGAGCCAGCACGGAGCCCTGAGGGAGTCCGTTATTCAGGTGTCTTTGCTTACTGATTTTGTCACCCATGATGACTTGAAAGGTCCTTGCTGAAAAATTAAACTTGTGTTTAATTTTGTCGATACCCTTTTGTATGAAAAGAAGTCTTATCCTCTTCTATAAAAAAGTAGGGTCTTCTTAGTACTGTAATGTGGAAGCCTTGGGATTTTCTGTTTCTACAAATAAGAGAGATTCCACACAAGCACACTAATGCTTTTCTAAAACGTGGCTATAATTCTTGATCTCTTGAGGTGGTATTCTATGGGCCCCAGGATTTTTGAGACTTCCTGCTCTGAATAAAGAGAAAGTTCCAAACTTTTCTCTGTTATTTTGTTCACAAACCTCTGCAACTCTTACATCTCTGAAATTATAATCCCAATGACAGGGGAATCAAATAGTAATAACTTAGACTTATATATCGCTTCATAGTGCTTTATAGCCCTCTCTAAGCAGTTTACAGAGTCAGCATATCAATAGAAAATAAATAGAATAGACATGAGAATGTCCCCTGGGTGTGACCAGGAAGACTCTGAATCCATTGCCCATATGTCAGTCCTGATCTCCAAACATATTTTATAATAGACATATATTAATACCTTCCAGTGATTTAAATGTAAATTTAGAATGGGGAGAGAGACCAAGGAAGGTAAATATTTCTTCTTCCTAAACTGATTTCTCAAATTACCAGATATTTGGAACTCCCCATGCTGCATGTTAACTCTTGGCCCAATAAGCACCAGAAATGGGTTTCAGCAGGTTCTGACTAGTTCTGGAGAACCAGTAGTGGATATTTTGAGTAGTTCGGAGAACCGGTAGTAAAAATTCTGACTGGCCCCACCCCCATTTATTCTCTGCCTCCCAAGTTCCAGATGATTGGGAGGAAAGGGTGATTTTGCAGTATCCTTCCCCTGGAGCGGGCTGGGAATCGAGATTTTACAGTACCCTTCCCCTGCCATGCCCACCAAGCCACGCCACACCATGCCCATCAAGCAACACCTACAGAACTGGTAGTAAAAAAATGTGAAACCCACCACTGATAAGCACCCTAGGTAGCTTTAAAATAATAATATCAATTACTTTAGAATGTTTTGCATTTTAGTTTTTATACAGACACTTAATTTTTAAAAATCTTTACGTTTTTAAGTAATGATCTTTCTTCAGTTGAGATCAAAGTAGGATCAGAATACTACCTTAGAGATCAAGGTTTATAGCCAAGCTTTATAAAAGCTTTTTTTTTTTTTTTTTACTGCGTGCCTTAATACAAATTTTTTGCTATTTTTCTGTTCTGGAAAGCCAGAAGAAACAATGAATGACTTGAGTATGCCGGTGAATACAACTGAATTATCACTGTCACTTTGACTCTTGTTCCAATCAAGCTTCACAATAGTTTACAAGTTTGTTCGTAATAAAAGAATCAATGAAAGAACAACCTTGAATTGGAGATATTCTTGTTAAGGACAAACACTCAACATCCTTTACATCATATAATTATGCAACTTGTTTACAAAAATGGTACTAACACTTGATATTCCAGACAGTCCCCTTAAAACCTAATCAAACATGAACATTTTAAACATGCAATGAAGCATGTGTTCAGTTTACACAGATCAGTGTAATGCCCTCTGCTTTTGATCTGTTTTCTTGCATGGCTTAAATTTACTGGAAACTGAACTGAATCATGCCCATTTGAGAGGTTGCAACGGCTTGTGTTCCTAATACAGAATATGTCCCCATTCAATTCAATAATTCAATAACAGGTCAGCAAAAAGGTCAGCTAATCACTACAAGAAGATGCCTCAGTAATAATTTTTGGAGAACATACCCTCATCACTGGCTCTTGGCTGATTCCTAGCCCAAAGCTATATTTATTTTAGCTTTTCCAGATTACAGATCATGTATTCCCTCTAGTCATGGTATTAGTGTTAGGATGTGCCCAATTCCAATTGAGCACTTTGGGCTGGTATGAGCAGACCCCTTGCTCATGGGCACTGTTTTCTAGGCCTTTCTTCTTTGGGGACATATAAGGTAGTCCTCGATATATGACTGCAATGGAGGCCAAAATTTCTGTTGTTAAATGAGACATTTGTTACTTGGGTTTTATCCATTTTATGACCTTTCTTGCCACAGTTCTTAAGTGAATCACTGCAGTTGGTAAGTTAGTAACCTGGTTATTAAGTGAATCTGGTTTCCCCATTTACTTTGCTTGTCAGAATGCCACAAAAAGGGATCGCTGAACCTTGGGACACAGCAACAGTCCTAAATATAAACCAGTTGCCAAGCATCTGAATTTTGATCCCATGATTATGGGGATGATTGCAATGGTTGCAACTGTGTGAAAAATGGTCATAAGTCACTTTTTTCAGTGCCGTTGTAACTTTGAATGGTCACTAAATGAACTGCCTGTATAGAGCTTGACTCTTTGAAAGTGTGATCTCCTCCTGCAATTACGTGGTCCTTGATCACACAGAGCTAATTTTTGATAGTTGATTAAAGTTAATAGTTGTGAACTACCTCTCCCAATTTCTCCAACTACTCTCCATAGACTGGGAAGGGATCTGAGAGGGATAGAAGGAGAAGGTGACGTAGAGGGGTTTTTTAGCAGCCAGTTTTCTGAGATCACAGAACTGAACTGTGAGATTGGAAAGGTTTTACCTCATGTACTGTTGGTTCTCTTGCTATTCCTAAATCCTGGCAGCCAGGGGATCTGCTACTAGATCTGGGATGGTTAGAAAAGTGTTAGAAAAGTGAGAGGAGGGAAGTCCTTCCCAACCAAATCTTTGGTTTCCTTCAGCTCACCCCTACAGTGAGAGACTTGATGGAGTTTTTTGCCAATGCCTGTCAGCCCATCTGAATCAGAAGTGACAGGAATGCAGCAAAGACCCATAAAATGCCTGTCAAGCCCCTTAGGGGGGTGGTTTTAAAAACAGGTTAGGCCTCTTGTGGAAGAATGCAAGACCCATATTTAAGAATGGTCTTCTCCAGTTTCCTTGTCAGTCCAGAAAACAGGTGATAGTTAGGCAGGTATAGCCTAAAAGAGAAGAGCCTGATTCATCATCACACAGACATCATTTGTGACATGTTGTGGGGGGAGGGGGCTGGCAGGAGCAGTTCGCAGGAGGATTTTTATCAATATGGATTTTGCATATATACATGGATCCTACTTGTCTGTGGAGATTCTCAGTCATCCAGGTCGTGGTTGTCCCAAAGGTGCTTTTTCTGACTTTCTGTTTTTTCTTTGAAGACGTTTCACTTCTCATCCAAGAAGCTTCTTCAGCTCTGACTGGATGGTCCTTCCATTCCTTCCATTCCCTACCATTCAGTCAGAGCTGAAGAAGCTTCTTGGATGAGAAGCGAAACATCTTCAAAGAAAAACCAGAAAGTCCAGTCGCCTCTTGAAAAAGCACTTTTGGGACATGGATCCTACTTCTTCAGTATCATTGGGGATGGGGGCAGGGGAATCTTGGCTTCTTCCTTGTGGGAAAACAACTGATGCTTATTTTTCCTGCCAGCAGGTAGATTACAAGGAGTGCACCAATCACTTCTTCAGGTAGTTCAGACCCACATTAAATCTGTGGGGACAACAACACCAGTCACTGGCCTCCTTGCTGAGGCAGAATGAGATCAGGGCAAGTAACAAGCTGGAAAAAGAAAACAGATTAATGTCGTTTTGAGGAAAATCTTAAAAGACTGCCATGTTGCCATAGAAGTGGAGGGGAGAGCAGGTGCTTCAGTTTAATTTAGACTTCTGTGATTGTGCATTTCACAATGCTGTTTTGCTTTTTAAAACAGGATACTGTTGGGCAGATATGACCAAAAACAATTATCAAGTACTGAAGGATCTGCTGAAGAGAAGGCATATTTTTCCCCCTGATAATGGGTAGGCAGCCTATTGAAAATCAAACACATTCAGTATAATGTTGTGTAATTTACTTCCTTCTGTAAAGAAAAGGGGGCACCCTTCTCGCTAAGCAGCTGGTTTCAAGTCTGTTTGTAAACAATATTCCTGGAACTGTCAAGATAAATGCAGCTGCAACATCAAGTCCTCGTGACCTGATTATAGCTTCATTAGAGCGATATTTCTTCTCAATGCGCAGTTCTTGGAGGTCACCTTCATGCATAGAAAACATCCCATCTCCTGGATGTTTTACAAATAACCTGGTTAGGTTTGTGGCAGGAATCTAAAGAAATGTGCCAAGGCAGCCTGATGCCTTCTCTCCAGGGGTGAAATCCAGCAGGTTCTGACAAGTTCTGGAGAACCGGTAGCGGAAATTTTGAGCAGTTCAGAGAACCAGTAGCGGAAATTTTGAGTACCGTATTTTTCGCAGTATAAAACACACCTTTTCCCCCCAAAAAAGAGGATGAAAATCTGGGTGTGTCTTATACTCCGAATGTAGCCCCACCCAGCTTCTCAAATGGAGGTTTCAGAGGCTGAAAAAAGCATCAGAAACGAACCTTCAAAAAAAAAGCCCCCAAACAACTTCAGAGGCTTTTTTTCTGAAGCTCTGTTTCAGAGGCTTTCAGAGGCAGGATTTTTTTTTTTTCTGAAACAGAGTTTCAGAAGTTTCAGAGGCAGAAAAAAAAACAAAAAAAAAGCAAGGCACAGAGTTCACAACCAAGGAACCTGTTGCTAAAATTCACCTCTGGGAACAGCTGATTGGGGGTATTCTGGGAGGCCAATCCACCTGCCAATCAGCTTTTTTCTTATTTTCCTCCCCAAAAACTAAGGTGCGTCTTATACTCCAGTGCGTTTTATACTCCGAAAAATATGGTAGTTTGGAGAACCGGCAAATACCACCTCTGGCTGGCCCCAGAATGGGGAGGGAATGGAGATTTTGCAGTATCCTTCCCCTGTCACACCCACCAAGCCACACCATGCCCACCAAGCTACGCCCACAGAACCGGTAGTAAAAAAAAATGGATTTCACCACTGGTACAGTGTTCCAGATGCCCGCCACCACTTTAAACCTAAATCATTGATGTGAAGAAAAGTTTTGCCAGAAGGTCTCAGTACAGTGGTGGGTTTCTCCCGGTTTGCCCGAGCCGGTAGCAGTGATGATATGATGTCACCGAACCAGTTCTACCCCCCCACCCCCTACCCCACCCGTGTTATTCTTACCTTTTATTTGGCCCCACCTCCAGTCTGTTGCTGCCTCCTGAGTCCCAGCTGATCAGCTAGAGGGGAAAAAAACTGTTTAAACTCTTGCTGTGGGGCTTCAAAGAACCACCCTACAGCTGATCAAGGTTAAAAGAAAACAAATGAGTAGATTAGTGGTTCCCAAAGTGGGTGGTACCACCCCCTGGGCAGCGGTGGGATGCCTTAGGGGGGCAGTAAGAGGCAAGGAGGGAGGCAGGGGGGCACTAGAGGCAAAAGGGGGTGGCAGGGAGGTGCTAAGTGGCAAGGAGGGTGGCCCCCACCCTTTGGCCTGTGCAGTTACCTCCTTGCAAGCAAACAGCAAGAAAAAACAACTCCTTTCAGCTTCAGCATAGGCTAATTAGCCAGTTGATTAGATCAGCCTCCCGATTCTCAGCTGATTTGCTCTCAGTTGTTTTGAGCAGGGTTCTGCTGCTTGCTGCAAAGAGTGCTGGAGCAGATTTTTTTCCCCTAGCTATGCTGAAAAACAAAACTGAAAGTAAAGCAGGCTGTTGGCTTTGCTGTTGCTGCAATGTTAGAAAATTAGGGAGAGGCAGATTTCTTTTCTTTTTCCTCATCAAAAAAGGTAGGTGCAAACAATGGGAAATTTAGGACAAAAGAGGAGAGTTCAAGATTTTAAAACACAAAAGAAAAAAAGCTCTATTTAACTAGGGAATTGTAATAATTGAGATACTATTAATTGTATATTGTGTTGAAAGCAGAAATGGTTAAGTTGTGGTCTGGAGGAATATATGGGGGAAATTATTTGGTTTATTATTATTGGTAAATATAATTAATTGATTTGTAAGAAATTGGATTGCATGGAAATAATTGGAATATTCATGTTCATATTGATTAATATACAAAAAAGATAGTTATATAACTAATTGATTTATATTAAAATTTGAATTTGTATTAAACAATTGTAATATTACATAATTAATCAATGTGAGGATGGATATAAAAATAGATGACAATGGGAAGGGGTATAATATAGAATAGTAGGGAAAAATTGAATTTGATTAAGATTAGAGATGAGGATGAAGGGTAATATTGGTTTTTTAAAAAAATAGATGAGGAATAAATCTGGCAAAAAGGAAATATAGAAATTGTAAATTTAATTGAAATGACTAAACACTGTTTAAATTTGTGAACCGGCCAAATACTCTGTTCAAAGAAAATACATTGTATGTTTGTATGTGTGTTTCTAATTATTGCTATTTATTCATATTTGTTCTCTTTTATTCTTTTTTTTTTCTTAATTTGATTTATATGCCGCCCTTCTCCGGAGACTCAGGGCAGCTTACAATGCGTTAAGCAATAGTCTTCATACTTTTGTATATTTATACAAAGTCAATTCATTGCCCCCACAATCTGGGTCCTCATTTCACCTACGTTTGAAAGGATGGAAGGCTGAGTCAACCTTGAGCCTGGTGAGATTCGAATTTACAGTAATTGCACACAGCTGGTGTTAATCACAATGCTTAGTTTGCTGAGCCACCAGTTTAACAATTCATTCTTTATCTTAATATCTTTATATTTGTTTGGGGTTGCCTTTCTTCCATTTCATCTTTTTTATTGTACAGCAATCTTTCTCCTCAAACCTACCACCTCTCTCTTTTCTTTCCTTCTTACTTTCTTTCCCCCCCCTTCTTCTCCTCCATATTTCCTCTTCCTTTCTCCTCCTCCTCCTCTCTTCCTCCCTCTCTTACCCTCCCTCCTACTCTAATTTCCCTTCCCTCCCTTCTCTTCCTTCCCTCTCTCTCCATCCTTCTTCCATTTCTCTTCTCCTTCCTTCATCCCTCTCTATTGCTGTATTCATTTTCAATTTTATATTTTCTTACTTACTTCTGGGACAGAAACCAGCTCTCAGTCCTCCTTGTGACTTCTTGAAAAGCATCCCCCACACACACACACTCCACCGCTTTAGGAGGCAGGGGAGGGTTGTAGGTTGATCCCAAGGGGATCTGGGGCTACTGGTCTACCAGTTAAAAGCTGGTAGACCAGTACCTCTGCTAAATCCTAAAGAATTGTCACATGACCATCAAGCCATGCCCACAAAATAAACCACGCCCACAGAACCGGTAGTAAAAAAAATTAGAACCCACCCCTGTCTCAGTATCACAGCATTTCATCTTGCTCAGCGCTGGAGAAGTGCCTTGAAGAAAGGCCATAGTTGTGACTGTCAGTTTTTTGTAAGAGAAAATAGGCTGGTGGCTGAGGCATTCCTTACCTCAGTTTTCTAAAGAGACACAGATACACTCCCAATGACTCTGGAGGAAAGCTTATAGCCTTACAGTAGTTAATTATCTATGATCTGTTTAAGACCCTTGCCACTGACATACTTTGCTCCCATTAGTGACCTTTCAATAACCTGGTCTTTTGTTTAATTCATGTATGTTGAGAAGCATTTCTTGCAGCTTGTTGGAGTCAGGAAGGGGAGAGAAAAAGGAGGAACAGAGGGAGCTTGACAAACCAACCGCAAAGCTCACTCTAGAAAGGCTGGAATATGGAAAGAAAAAAAATAGGATTTCATAGGCTGATGTGAGATCAGATTTTTGAGTGTTTGCACCGGTTATGGTGCTCTGAAAGGGGATTGTTTTAACCCTCCAATGATAATTTATTGGCATTCTCTACTAGAACTCAGAAGACTGCCTTTTATTTCTAACTAACTTCTCTTGCTTTTCCATATTTTAGTGGTGAAATCCAATTTTTTTCACTACTGGTTCTGTGGGCATGGGTTGGTAGGCGTGGTGTGGGTTGGTGGGTGTAGCTTGGTGGGTGTAGCAGGGGAAGGATACTGCAAAATCTCCATTCCCACCCCACTCTGGGGTCAGCCAGAGGTGGCATTTGCCATTTCTTTGAACTACTCAAAATTTCTGCTACCAGTTCTCCAGAACCTGTCAGAACCTGCTGGATTTCACCCCGATATAACTGCTCAACTGAGTGGGTATTTTTTAAACGTATGAACTTTAATTCTTTGCAATTCACAGCAATAGCACAACAATGGAAGGAAATTTTGCAAGCGGGGAGTTCACAGAACTGGAAGTTAACATGGTTGAGGAAGGGTTGTATATATTGTACTTGTTAATCTTTGCCTTGTATCTTTTAATCTTATTTAATTTATTTGTACTGGGTCCTTTGGAACCTGGTGGAAAATGATGTCACAATATAAATAATGATAAATGAATAATCCCAAAGCCTGGTTTGCCTCTCTTTAGTGGAGCATGAGTTCCATAAATATTACATGGTTTGCATAGGTCAAATGCTTACATGCAAGATTAAGTTAAGCTATTTTAATGCAGGCTAGCAATAGTTGAGAAACTAGGGAGATTTGGGGGCACACAAATATGACAAAAATTTCCATATGCAATTTCTCTCTTTCTGTGTGTGTGTATTATTGCAATAGTAAAAAGTAATGCAAACTAAATTTAAAGAAAGAAAAGAGAATAGCAAGAATAAAAAGTTCAAAAAGAAAAGAAAAAATATAATAACAAAAAAGAAAATAAATATATAAAGAATTGACTTCTAGCGTTTAAGAATAGACTAGAAATACTTTAACCATTATGACATTACTAACAAATATCCCTTCATCACTTATATGATTCTTTATCTATAAGCAAATCCATAAAATATCAACTTTTCACTCCTGGTGTCAACAAAAAGTTCATAAAGGGTTGCCAGAACTTTGCAAAAGAAATATCTTACTTTAACATTGATCAAATACACCAAGTTTATATTCTTTCCTTTTACTTCTAACAGTCTTAATCTTTAATTCATTCGAAGATTGTAATAGGATTTGGTTTCAATTCTTCTTTATCCTATCACAAAGACTTCTTCAAAGGTTTAACAAGCCTCTTTTGTAAATTCAACTTCATTCTCTTAGTTTGTAAATGTATTTCTTCTTTATTTTTTACTGACACTGTTGATATTATAACTACTAATTTCTGGCTTCGTTCTTCAGAGATCTTTAATATTTCCAAATTTACTACCAAGACCAAGAAACAAATGACATTCAGTTACTCGAGAAACATTGTGGGGTCCTTGGTGCTGTCTGAGCTTGCATGTTTTCTTGCATATATTTCATTACCAAACTAAGTAACATTATCAGTGCTAGAAGAAGGGAGTAGGGTTTGATCTCATTTTATGCACTAGTGGTTTGCTCTGTCAGTGTTGGTGGAAATGGTCTTGGTGGTTCCTGGATTAGGTTGTTGTTTACTATTTGATCATTTCTCTGAGTTAGTTAGTCATTCCTTGATTGGGATATTGTTTATTTCTTGACTGTTGGTCTAGTGTTAAGCTTCATTTCATCATTAGTGGTACTGGCTGGGTTAATGGGGATTGTAGTTTCAATTGTTTGCTGAAATTGGTAGCAACAGAAAACAAAATCAAATATTATCCTTCTCATCTTTCCTATTACTTTCTCCATAAGATACCAAGATATTGGTATCTTATGATTACATCACTTTGTTGTTTGTATGTACACTGAGAACTTTGCACTGGAGACAAATTCCTTGTGTGTCTACACTTGGTCAATAAAGAATTATGTTCTATTCTATTCTATTCTATTCTATTCTATTCTATTCTATTCTATTCTATTCTATTCTATTCTATTCTATTCTATTCTATTCACAAGCAAACAGACAATATCAGGAAGACACAGTAGAATAACCTTTGACTTGGTACTGGATTTTCCTCCTGTTCTTAAAGGCCATTCCCTATTCCCTCTACAAATTCATCCTCAGTAGCAGCAAGGTAGGCCAGAGTACTGGAAGTGGCAAATCAAGCACCAGAAGTGTAATCTGTCTAATTTTGCATAGAACACAGGAAAATATCAGAAATGATGCAAGAGGATTTCCATAGGCCTGGTTGCTCCTTGCGCATAAGGAGAAAGAAGTGATCTCACCAATGATCTGCTTGAAACTAGTGTTTCACATTTTTAGGTCCAATAATACATTTAAAATGATCTCTTTGAATTCTGATTTTAGTTTCATAATTGCTTTGTTGTACAAACCACTTTCAGCTTTTGGTACTGTCCATGGGGTT
The DNA here is from genome assembly GCA_022577455.1 of Arizona elegans. Classification (NCBI taxonomy): domain Eukaryota; kingdom Metazoa; phylum Chordata; class Lepidosauria; order Squamata; family Colubridae; genus Arizona; species Arizona elegans. The sequence goes on along the minus strand of JAKOOJ010000001.1, from coordinate 195,172,712 downwards.
TTCATGGCAAAGATACTGGAGTGGGTTGCCATTTCCTTTTCCAGAGACATCATCCTGCCAACAAAAGTGTGTATAGTCAAGGCTATGGTTTTCCCGATTGCAATGTATGGCTGTGAAAGTTGGACCATAAGGAAGGCTGAGTGCCAAAGAATTGAGGCTTTTGAACTATGGTGCTGGAGAAGACTCCTGCGAGTCCCTTGGACTACAAGGCGATCAAACCGGTCAGTCCTAGAGGAGATCAACCCTGACTGCTCTTTAGAAGGCCAGGTCCTGAAGATGAAATTCAAATACTTTGGCAACCTAATGAGAAGGAAGGACTCACTGGAGAAGAACCTAATGCTGGGAACGATTGAGGGCAAAAGAAGAATGGGACGACAGAGAATGAGGTGGCTGGATGGAGTCACTGAAGCAGTCGGCGTGAGCTTAAATGGACTCCAGAGGATGGTAGAGGACAGGAAGGCCTGGAGGAACGTTATCCATGGGGTTGCGATGGGTCGGACACGACTTTGCAACTAACAACAACAAACCACTATTATATTTCATTGCTTCATTTTTAAATAGTAAGACAATAAATTTATTTTGAGATGTTTTGGAGCATACCAACACTTTAAACTTAGATGTTACCCAGTCTTTTTCAAATATGTCATCCAGGGAGCATAGAGAGTGGTTGCTTTTCCAATCAACAGAATTTTCCCTGCTTTTAAGAAAAGCAAATTATCAAATAAATACATTTTCGTATCATCCCCCCCCTCCCCGAAACCCTCGTCCCCGTCATAACATGGCATACAAAATATGATGTATAACTTAAAAGCTAAATGTGTAATTACCAGGAAAAACTGCCCGTTGTCCCAGGGAATGTAAATCAACAAATTCAAGTCAGCCACAGTCAGGCTATTTCTAGGATTTACTGTATTGCTTTGACAAGGCTTTTCTTCAAGTTGAGAGCTACAACTTCTGTTTGGTTTCAGGGCAGAACACACTCTGCATGAACTGGCCTCTGGGGTGACTTCTGTCCTATATACTATTTCTGAATCTGATCCAGAGTTTCATGTGTCTGTATTTCCAAGAACACCACTTAGTAGTTCAGGGGAGGGAGGGAGAGAGGGAGAGAGAGATATTTAAATTAATACATTGTGAAAGGCAAATACCAAAACAGTCTCTCTCTTGCTCCCAGGTCTCCCTCTCTGAATATGGGAATAATCTATAATAGCTTAATAGGTTTTTTCCCACTGGGGCTGGTTTCATTTGTAATACACAGCATGGCAAGTTGTATATTAACAGGAATGAATAGATTTTTCCTCCGTTATAATTTCAGTGATTATAGGATTCTGAATCAAGCTCATTAATTGTCCAGTAGAAATAGCTACATCACTAATCAATTTTTATTCTATTGAGGTAAGTATTTTATTTTTTAAAGCGCAGATTCTGGGCTTTGTCTTCAGATTCACTTAGCATTTTACTGGGCAGGCAGACACTTTTATTCTTCTAGAGATAGGATTGGTTGAGCACCATGTGGCTTTGAGTCCCACAGATAGTGATTTGCAGTAGATAAATAGTAGGAAAAAAAAGTGTCTTTCAAATGTTGTTGAACTACAATCTCCACTGGCCCATGCCAATGATGAAAGTAACAGGAATTATAGTTCAACCATACATCATAAAAATGAATATTAATTGATTGCCTTGTTGATTTGTGCAGATCTGCATGTTTTTGATTTTTTTTTTTTAATTAGATTTCTATACCGCCCTACTCCCGAAGGACTCAGGGCGGTGCACAGCCAAACAATAAAAACACATACAATACAAAATTTAAAAATAGAATAAAATCAAATTAAATAATTTTGGCCCCGACAAATTTAAAACCCCAAACTTTTAAAACCAATTTAAAATTGAATATATAAAATACTAAAAGATATTTAAAATTTTAAAAATCTTTTATAAAAGAGGGGGAAAATTAGGCCAGGCCGGCCTGGTGAAATAGTAAGGTCTTTAAGGCGCGGCGGAAGGTGCGCAGATCCGGGATCCTCTGTATCTCTGGGGGGAGCTCGTTCCAGATAGTAGGTGCCCCCATAGAGAAGGCTCTCCCCCTGGGGGCCGCCAGTCGGCATTGTTTGGCTGACGGCACCCGGAGGAGCCCCTCTCTATGGGAGCGTACCGGCCGGTGGGAGGCTATTGGTGGTAGTAGGCGGTCCCGCAAGTACCCGGGTCCTAAGCCATGGAGCGCTTTAAAGGTGGTAACCAGAACCTTGAAGCGCACCCGGAAGACCACCGGGAGCCAGTGCAGCTCGCGCAGGAGGGGTGTTACATGGGAACGCCATGTCGCTCCCATTACCACCCGCATGGCCGCACTCTTTGCTTTGGAATTTCTGATTTCTATTAATTGAGACATTGATTTCTATGTATGCAGGTTTGTAACCATCCTGGGAATATAAATGAAGTTATCCTAGTGTATTCCACACAGCAAGCAGTAATGTCTACAATTTTGAATAAGTATTTTGCATCTGGTCATTAATGTGACATTCATTAACTTTATCTGGGATGGGAATAGTGATAAATGAGCTGGATTCCATTTACCTTTATTGTAGTCAATCCCTTTCTTAATGGATTTTAGCATGCTGCAGATAACAAGTCAAATCCAAAAAGACATTAAGAATATTAGATAATATGAATATAAGAACTGTATGTTTTAAATTTTTTTTGGTCTGGTTTCTCCATATAAGGTCTCCTGCTTGAGCAGGGGATTGGATTAGAAGGCCTTCAAGGTCTCTTCCAACTTTTATTTTGCTATTCATATATTTTGTGCATTCTACCTTCTCCTGAATTTGCTATGGGAAAGACTGGAAGTTCAATTTCCAAAGAAATAATGCAGGGGAGCCTCACCTATTTCTCAAAGAAGACACCTATAATTTTTAATTAGCATGCCATTCTCTCATTACAACATGGCAGTCCTATATATGGGGCTGAGAGTAAAGGGATAAAGCAAACAAATTAGATTTACACTTTAGATCCCAGCACCTTTGTTACATTTGGATCCAACCATTCATAAATACCAGATCTGAGGGAACATCTATTTTATTACAAAGATAATCATCAGCTGGCTTTTATTTCATTTTGTGAACAAAATGAGCAGACAGTGTGTGGCAGCAACCAAAAAAAGCCAACGTAATTCTAGGCTGCATTAATAGAGGGATAGAATCAAGTTCATGTGAAGTATTGACACCGCTTTACAAAGGCTTAGTACAGCCACATTTGGAATACTACATCCAGTTTTGGTCACCACAATAGAGACTCTGGAAAGAGTGCAGAAAAGAGCAATTAAGATGATTAGGGACTGGAGACTAAGATATATGAAGAATTGTTTCAGGAATTGGGTATTGTCTAATCTAATGGAAAAAAGGACTGGGGGCGACATGATAGCAGTGTTCCAGTATTTGAAGGATTGTCACAAAGATGAAGGGGACAAACTATTTACCAAAGCACCAGAAGACAAGACAAGAACCAATGGATGGAAACTACTTCATGAGAGAAGCAACCTAGAACTGAGGAGAAATTTCCTAACAGTGAGAACAATCAAGCAGTGGAATGTCCTGCCTTCAGAAGTTATAGGTGCCACATCACTGGAAGTTTTCAAGAAGAGACAGGACAGCCAATTGTCTGAAATGGTATAAAGTATAGACTCTCCTTGTGCAGGGAATTGGATTAGATTACTTCCACTGTTATTCTATGTTCTGTTTTACAACCAAAGTAGAGAGATGGCAAAAATTAGATTGCAATGGCTGGCTTTCTCCATAATTTCTGCCTATTTCTACCCTTGAAAGAGAATACATATAGTGCAGGGTTGAACCCGGGGTCCTTAGTACTCTGAGCTTTTTTCTAGACATTTCATTACCAAACTAGGTAACATCATCAGATGTACCTAGTCAGGTAATGAAATGTTTGCAAGTACATAACCAAACTCAGAGAGCATCAAGGACTGTCAGTGGCTCTTGTGAGAATAGAACACATTTTAAACTCAGTCAATTAAAAAAAAGGGCGGGGGAGGTAAACGTGACAGACAGATTTTCATGTAAATAGTGAATAAGGCTGACATCATCATCGTGGCATAGGATAGATCTGGCTCTGAATTCTTATATAATTCTAGTTATGTGGTATGGTACAAAGCCATATTTCCCAGATTCACACTTTTGTTAGGGAATTCTAGGAAGGAGGGAAAGGAAGGAAGGAAGGAAGGAAGGAAGGAAGGAAGGAAGGAAGGAAGGAAGGAAGGAAGGAAGGAAGGAACTGTGGGAGTAGGCAAAGATTTGTGCATGTCCCAGCTGAAATATGATGAACCAGGCCATTGTTTCTTGCTTACATAATCATATATACTGTAAGTGTTGGGCTTTTCTGTTTATTTATCCTACTTCTTGATGTAAATACTTATGTGGGTATCATATCCTTGGGTGGCTTTAAAGGATATTTAAACTCCCTTTTGGCACAAATCCAAAGCAGCGTGGATGAACTAATAATGATAATAATAATAATAATAATAATAATAATAATAATAATAATAATAATGCAAAATCACAGAAAGCCTTTTTGTGGATGATAGAGAGATCATTTTAATTGGTATTGGAATTTTCCTGTCATTATTAGCTTTGTTTTGTGTCATAAGCAGAGATTTTTATGGCAGCTACTAAAAAAACCAACAACAATTCAGTCCCCTTCTATATCATCACTCTGTTTCATGGACGAGTCTGCCTGAATGGTGCTGAGCTCTGCAGTTTTGGAATTTGCAAGCTGTGGCTTATGTGAATTTACTGCAATTATGTCGTACAAATTATCAAATGCAAATGTCATCAATTTGACAGCTTTGCCAGAGATTCCTATGAGGACACAAGGGTGGGAATCACTCCAAAAACAAAGCAAATTAAAAAATATCCTATAATTATATATCTGAATAGCATAAACCATTTAATTAGCATCTTCCATGTAATAGGCACAGATAAATTGAATTTATATCACAGAATCAAGAAGATAAACATAGAGAGCAATCTCCTAGTTTTTGTTATAATATAACCTCCAATCTGCCCTGCCTCCTCCATCAGTTCCATTGAAATAAACAGCAATTTCAGAGATCTTAATAGCACTGTGGACCAGCCAACCAAAGCTAGGAACTGAATGCTTGTGAGAACGTTAACCACAATAATCCCAGATTTATAGATTATTTTTTCTATGAATTCAGGAGATAATTTTCAGTCAAGTTCCTAATTTTCAGACTTCCAACTGCAAAATGGGTATAACAATACTTGATTGGCAACAAAGGTATGTTGAAGAAAGCAATGAGAATAAATATAATTTTTATTCCCCTGTCTGCTGGCTGAGAAGGCTGGGATATTAAAGAGCTTTTCTTCTTCCCTAGAAAAGAGTACATACCAACATTCACTCTAAATATAGAAGTACTCTAAATTTTACTATTCATATTAACATCAATTTGAATATAAACTCAAATCCATCAAAAGGAAAATTCCTTTAAGATTTTTTACTCTGAATACTTGTGTTTCAACAGATGTCCAGATGCAATAGTGGTTCTACAATGAATCTTATACATTATACTGTATATATTCCATATCTAGTCATATTTGTGACTACAATTATAATACAATAGTGCTCAATTGGACTGGATTCTGTTCAGTATGACATCTTCATTTTGATATTTGATGACAATAGTATTAAGTGAAGGCTATATCTCGATGGAAACTTTATGCCTATTTGTTTCTATGTCTTCTTGTTCTTTGAATGATTGCAGCTATCTAAATCAAAAGCATGTACATTGTTAAGACTGATAATTGCACTTATTCAATTGGCCCTATGGAGAGTTTCATTGCAAAAGGGGGACAGAGAAGAAGGATGGCCATAGTTGAGATATATGTATAATTTTCTCATGATTAAAAAAGTTGGCAGTTCACTTTTGGAATGGCTTGGGGCCAGGGGTGAAATCTAATTTTTCTCCCTACCGGTTCTGTGGGTGTGGCTTTGTGGCCGTGGCAGGGGAAGGATACTGCAAAATCTCCATTGCCTCCCCTCCTGGGGAAAGGATATTACAAAATCCCCATTTCTTTCCCCCCACTCTGGGGCCAGCCAGAGGTGGTATTTGCTGGTTCTCTAAACTACTCAAAATTTCAGCTACTGGTTCTCCAGAACCTGTTAGAACCTGCTGGATTTCACCCCTGCTTAGGACCTATAGCCCTTGTTGCTCTAAAGACTCCAGATGTGTGCCATACAGAGAAATATTTGAAGTGTCATAACTTAAAATAGATAAATTAATAACAACAGTAAGAAAGACAAAGAAAAAGTCTGGATAGTGGATATGGTAGTACTGGAAGACAGCAGAATAGAACAGAAAGAATTGGAGGCAATCACAAAATACAAAGACCCACCATTTGAAGTAAAACAACTGTGGAGAAGGAAGCAAAGATAGTAGCAATAGCGATAGGTTCTTCATTGCGATCCCAAAACATCTGGAGTACCAATTGCACATCCTTGGCATTGACAAAATCTCATTGAAACAAAGTTCCTGTTACATTTGTGATCCCGCCCATTATAGATTACCTGTTCTAACCATCAATGGACACCTTGCAGCTTCTGCTACTAGCTGGTATTATTTTATGACGGGGATGTCAAAATCGATTTTATTGGGGGCTGCATCAGGGTTGGCCTAGGGGGAACCAGAGTGGATATGGCTCGACATCACTTGTGTCAGGGGCGCATGTTGTAGCCCGAGCACTATGCCAGTGAAAATATGCTCCTGAGCACTGTTTTCAGCTGCAATGGCCTCCTGCAACCCTCTGCCAGCAAAAACAGAGCTCAGGAAGGCCGCCTGTGGCTTTCCCTAGCTCCGTTTTCACTGGCAGAGGCACCGTGGGGCGGTCCTTTGCTGTTTCCAGGGCAGCCCTGCAGGCCAGATCGAAGCACTCCTGGGCTGTACCCAGCCCCCAGGCCTTGAGTTTGACACCCCTGTCTTATGAGGAATGACTATTTTAATACTGATAACGTGCTAAGGAAATGACTCAGCCATTGGACAGGCTGGACAGCTGCAAATGCTACAAAATGGGGATCTGCACCATGGTTTCGAAGAGCAGAGGTATGTATGAAATGCAACCAGTCCTGCATCTTCTAACTAATGTTCTCTTGATGTTTGGCCGAGGAGGCCAGCCTATTATATCCACAGGTAGAGTGTCCAACTTTCATGCTGGTCAATTTTCCTGTATGGTATAGGAAAGGGTTCATTTTAATCTTTATCTCAAGCAGCAAAACCCATTGGGCTAGGCATAATAAAGTATCATTTGCAACATTATTAAAATGATTGCAATCTTTAAATTTCAAGAGATTGGGACAAATGAGTCATAAATTATTTTTCGTACCATTAATTCAAATCTGGTTAAGTTTTATTTCCTTTTTAAAAAGCCATTGAATTTTCCCAATTTCTTCTTTTATCAACTACTGTAATCTCAGTTATGATTTGATAGATTATTTTTTTCAATTATTCTAATCCACTCTCACTGTGAGATTTATTTGGTTTATATCTTTGCACACTATTTTTAATAGTCACTGTACTTGCCTACTGACTCAAAAGTCATCTTGTGTGCCGATAACTGTCTTTCTATTGGGATTATAGTTGTATGTAACTTGAGTCTAGGAAATGTAATTGAGGAGAGGGAACAATAAGAAATGTTTTGAAAGCAGCATATATTTCTGAGAATAAGACATCATGAAATCCCCTAGAGGTGATATCAAAAAGCTGCTTCTATCCTTAACCTTGTACTGAATAGCCTTCTCTGAGAGGTTGGAGATGTGAACAGAGATAATGTTACCAGTTTTATCAATTCTAACTGAATCATTCCTAAAGCAATTCCTGAATGCAGAATTTTATTTTCCTGTATTATGTATCTAAAATAGATTGGGACGATAATGATAACAATCCCAAAACTGGTGGCTGTGGGACAAGGCAGTTCTATTGGACCAAAGAATTCTGCCCAATTTGACACATTGAAGGCTTTTCTGCATCCCTTGGGGTGGACTCCACTTCTAGGGCTTACTGGGATCTGTCCCGGTTTCTCTTAGATTGTCTTCAATGTCCTAGGATTAAATAGCATTCCTTGTAAACATCTTGTGCATTGTGGATTGATGAGATATTAGCATCTCTCAAGAAGGGCACTTCTGCACAGATCTTGAGTTGGCAAGCTATAAATGGCATGGACAATGTACAGAAGGAATTAATCTGATTATGGCTAAAACATATGTTCTCCAGTCCCCAACTGGCATAAATTAGCGTAGTTTCATTGTCCTAATTTACATAAGCTAAATGAACCTTGGTCACAAAATGAAAGGTGAAAACAGTGAGCCAGGAAGATGCCAGATTTTATAGTTCATTGTGGAGCTGTACAAATCACCCTATGGGAATTGTCAAACAATACAACACCATTTACATATAATTGAAACAACACAATAGGAATGGAGAAGAGTTAGTTGGAAATAAAGAGGAAAGCAAGCAAAATGGTACAACTAAAAGAAGAGAAAACTTAGATATATGAAAGACAAGCATTTAGGCCATATATATGATGACCAATATGGTGAGCCATACAGAACAATTTAGTTTTGATTATTTTGCTTCCAATAATCTGAATAGGATTTAGGCTGCAGTCCTTTAAACACTTATTTAGGATTTACTCCTTGTGATATCCTTTTAGCCTAATAATGGTAAAGATCACTTAAAGAATCTGATAAGTGAACCAATTCTGGTAATCCAAGCTTTATATTTTCTTCCTAATATTCCCCATTAAACAATATATCAATATGGTTTGTTCAATTTGAAATACCTAGCTTTTTGTATTATCAAATAGTGATTAAGAAAGTAAATTCAATTACTAAGCAATTTCCTAATTTGTTGGCTAAACCCTGGCATCAGAAATAATAGGTAACATGCTACTAGACAAAGGACTTGTCTTCATGAAGAGTCTAGAATTGACAGACTCAGGATTCCCTTGACCCATACTTTGATCCATCTTATCAAAGTGATGTCCTAACAGCTAACTACATGTTCTTTCTCTCATCTCTGGAATGAATTTTGCATATGCTCTGAACCCCAAAGTGAGAAATATGGAAGATTTATTTACCTTTGATTAATTGTGTTGATTTGAACTGCACCCCTTGTTCTTTCTCTTTGCCATTCAAAATTTTATTTTTATATAATCACATCTTACTTCTTATGTTCTTTGCAGGAGAGGAGAGGAGAAGAAAGGAAAGGAAGGGGAAGGGGAAGGGAGGAGAAGGAAATGAAGGGAAGGGGAGGGGAGGAGAGGAAAGGAAAGGGGAGGGGAGGAGAGGAAAGGAAAGGGGAGGGGAGGAGAGGAAAGGAAAGGGGAAGGGAGGAGGAGGAAAGGAAAGGAAAGGAAAGGAAAGGAAAGGAAAGGAAAGGAAAGGAAAAGAAAGAGACTTGCTTCTTTCAATATCTCTGCCTGAGAGAAGGGAGGGAGGGAGGGAGGGAGGGAGGGAGGGAGGGAGGGAGGAAGGAAGGAAATCTAATAGCAAATAAAGTTTTAATTTAAAAATGTCTAATTCCATTCTTTGGGATGTTAGAGGCATTCTATGCAGACGGAAACTCTTGACTCAACCATTTCAAGGACATGGATTAAGTCAAACTCTTCTAAAACCTACCCTTCATGCCACACAGCCATTAAATGTTTATAACCTGCTATTTGGCAAGATCTTCCACCTCCTCCACAGCAGGGCAGAGTTCTCACACAGTGTAGAAGTCTGTGGAAAACTGGAAGGAATTTTTCTGTGACTGGCAAAGTGTAGTTTCAAGGATGAAGAGCTCCCCTCCTTAGCTAGTTTCCCCACATGCTGGGATCTTTGGCGGCCAGGAGCTGGAGTTACACAAAGCTTCCTCTTCATAATAGGAACAGGAGTGTGCATTCTGCCATGGAGTGTGACCACCTGGCTTGGAGCCATACTTCTCCAGGCCAGGAGAAAACTACTGCAAATGATCCATTTATGGTGATTCTATTGTTCTCTGGTTGCAGAAGTGGTGACTTGAGACAGAAAATACTCCCTGGAACATAATTTCCCTAATCTCAAACACTACATTTCAGGGTAGATTATTGCAAAGCAGTTGAAGAGAATCATCATAGGCATCTAGTACAAGCCACAGTTTGTATCATGAAAGTTGTGATCATGAAGTAAATGGTAATCATTATGTAATTTGCATCATCATGCCTGAGATATGTCATTTTCACAATGGCTTCATGATGCTTGAATTGTCATGTGTCCCCCTTACCTTTTGTGCTTCTCTCCTTCTCCCTGACCATCAGATGACCCCATAGCAGAATCATGGTGAAAGCAATAAGTGCCCATTGATTTTGTTGTTTGGAGAACGTCTCTAAGGTAGAAGATGACAACCAGTTTAGGAATGGGTGCTCTGGGTTATTCAGGGCAATTGGCATGAACCCTTTGATTTGCCTGAATGACATTGTGCACTAGTTTGCATAAGACCCACTGCAGTGCTTGTCAACAGGACATGAAGTGGAATGGGTTTAGAAACCCAGGGGCAATGCCACAAAAATTATCTTTTCTTTTCCTGTCTTTGAACAGTAATAGAAGCTATGCTCAGGCCAAAAGCAAGAGGGAGCTAAGCAAGATTGGTTATCAGCAGAATGCAGGTTAGTTGATGGTTGCTTTCATGAAAATCTGCTTGTTCTCATAGCATTCCATTTTCAGAAATGGATGAAAGATCTGTAATGTTGGGAGAGAATAGTGAACTTCTCCTGAAAACTCTCCATGTCTCTCCAATCACAGGCAGAATCCCCATTAGTGACTGTTAATGTTTTCTAGAGTTATCTCCCAATTCTCCCTGTGCCAATATAACATAATGAGGAGAGGCTTTCGATCACCTCAACAATGTCTGGATGGCCTTACAAAATGGTATATGTCACACTGGATGCAAAATAGTCACAGACTTTAACTGTTGCACCAAGCAAAACAAAATTAAAGTACCTGCATGTGTATGTATGTGTGGGTGTGGGTGTGGGTGTGGGTGTGGGTGTGGGTGTGGGTGTGGGTGTGGGAGAGAGAGAGAGAGAGAGAGAGAGAGAGAGAGAGAGAGAGAGAGAGAGAGAGAGATTGTAAAGGGTGAGGAAAAAGAAGAGAAAAACTATTTTACTTAGAGGAAAAAATGATAGGAATAAAACCGAAAAATATCTCTGTTTTAGATAATCGTATCCAGTTATAGCCCTGTTTAAAAGGGAATGGCGGGTGGGTGTGTTAATCTGCAATTCAAACAGAATACATGGAATTCAGAAAAGTGTCATTAAAAATTGAGGTGGGGAAGGTATGTTATGGGTGTAAGGGAAAAACTATAGATGTCCAATTGAACTTCTTAAATTTCAGAGAATTACCACAAAAATGCATGACTGACTAGTTCCCTTTTCTCACAACAAGGGGACAAAATGAAAGGACAGTTTTAGGCTTAATGATGTGAATAGTCAGTCATTCTAGGTTCTCATATATATTCTAACTCAAAGTTTAGTAGGCCTGGCTTGGTAGTACTTGCTGTCCCTCTCTAAATACATTTCAGCTGACAAGAGGAAGGAAGTTGCTTCTGCAAAATGCCCATCCTACAGAGCCACAGAGAAAAAGAGGGGCTCTGCAAAGATATTGAAGATCTTAATAAAAGCTAGAAATACCATTTCCATTAATTCTTAGGACGCTAATCCTTTTTGTAATCGCTCAGTCAGCTCTCTTGGGCTCTGTTGAACATTAAATAGGGCAGTCCTTCCAAACCACAGACAAGTGTTGATAACAATAAATCAAATCTAAATCCTGAAAAAAAAAATGTGCAGAGCCTTTTGTAAAATGCTGGGCTATCAAACTGTCCACATGCAGTCCCTGGCTCCCTTCCAGTTATTTCTGTAACATTTATCTTCTCCAGATAATGATGTAAATGCTGGTTGTGTCAAGCTAAGCTTCCTAGCTGCCTTATATTTCTCTATTGTTAAAGTCACAAAAGAAGAAAACAAATAATCTATTGCTGGTAACTTTAGAAGATTTAGACTTTACTACTACTTCTGGCATTGTGTTTGTGTGTGTAAGTGTGTGCCTGCGTGCATTTGTTGTGTAAGGGAGAAAGGTATGTATGTAGATTTGGCTTGCAAGGGCTCCTGGGCATAACCCAGACAGTGGCGCTCACCACTTTTTCATTCTGTATGGAGGCCTTTGACAAAGGAGTTGTGCAAATGAGCCTTTAAATCCTTAAATAGTCAGCACACAATGCAAGAAAGAATGCAGCCTGGGACAAAGGACAATATTCACAGTTTATCTCAGGGTGATGGATCTGAATTGACGCATGAACATGGGTTTGTTATGGGATGGAGTAGACTGCAAACCCCTACTGAGAACCCACTGGCCACAGTCTGTAATGCAAACAGTCAGGCTAAGTCCTTAACAATTAGAGTAAATTGAACTGGCCATTATCTGAACTTCAACTTGTTCTCATGATTGATATGGGAAATGAAAAGTTGTATATATCTCTAGCAAAGATGGCATGTTTTCCACCTCTTGATGAAAGTTGGGTCCTTTTCATTTGATTTCCAGTGCTGAATTGGGCCTGTGTTTTGTAAAATTGTTGCCACTTTCATTTACTGTGACCAACACTTCTTGTCTCCTAAATTACCTTGTGGTGATCACAGACTTTTAAAAAAAAGAAGGAAAAAGAAAGAAACAATTGATCAAAGGAAGACTAAAAGCCTTGCAACTCTGTGCGTGGCCTTAATGCTAACTGCTAGAGCAAATAAATTACTTTAAAGGAGCGTTGGTGGCTCTGCTACAAAATGTAGAACCCTGCAAGTATCACAGGGACACAAACCATAAATCCAATCAGGCAAATTCTAGAATTAAGAGGCATTTGGAAAACTTTACTTGGGAGTAAAGGAGCAGGAATGAATGTAGTCCTCTATTTGCCTGCACTCAAAAGGATCGAACAAGGAAGCTGAAGTGGTTCGGGAATAACGAGAGGCACAAGCAAGCAAGTGACAACAGCTCTTTAATATACAGTGAGACTTCAGCAAAAACTCAGGGGCTGCAGTCCTCCTTATATACAATCCAGGAGAGACTGTCAGCCAATCAGAAACGTATGCAGGTTTGAAACTCCCGCTTAAAAGTATCAATACATAACACCCCTCCCTTCCCAGAAGGCACTAATACTCAAAAATTAACATATGTACAGACAAAATCTCGCAGGTGCTTAGGACGAGTTCTCGCCCTAGTTGACCTGCGCAGTTCAGAGTCTGGTGGGGCGTCGAGCTGATCGGAGGGACTCTTTGTCTCTCCCGGCTCCGCCAATGGAACCTCCTGGATTTTGTCCGGGGCGTGGTTATCCCCGGCTGTGAGTGGCGACTCGCTGGGGCGGCGCTGGAACCAGGGCTTGTCAGCTAAGTATTCTGGCGACCCCGGGCTTGAGTTAGCTGTTTTGGAGAATTGGTCAGAGTTAGGCTCGGAGATGTCTAAGTTAATGTTCGCCTCGCCTACCACCCTTTTCCTAAGTTGGTCTATGTGGCGCTTCCAGAATCTATCTACCCCCACGTCCACCGTGTACGATTTTGGGCCTGTTATTCCCACTATGGTTCCTGCTACCCATAGGGGACCGCTGGCATAATTTCGAGCGAACACCGGGGACCCGACCTGAAACTGCCTTAACCCACAGGTCTCTCCCTTAAAGTTTTCATGCGAGTAGTTAGGGTGAAGCCTGTCTAACACGCACCGGAGCTTCCTCCCCATGAGGAGCTCTGCTGGGCTTCTCCCTGTTGCTGTGCATGGTGATGCATGCTGAACCGCTAGGAATTGATCTATCCTGGCCTGCCAGTCCCCATTGTCTAATCTGGACAGTGCTTCCTTGGCTGTCCTGACAAAACGTTCAGCCAATCCGTTGGAAGCCGGGTGAAATGGAGCTGATAGGGCATGGCGGATTCCCAGGCCGGCCAAGTAACTTTCAAAAAGGGTTGCTGTAAATTGAGGCCCGTTGTCCGATACCAAGGTATCCGGCAGGCCGTGGGTAACAAACAACTTCCTTAGGACCTTGATAACGGCTTCGGCCGTTGTAGATGGCATTAATACAATTTCGAGCCATTTTGAGTAGGCATCCACGACTATTAAAAACGTTTGGCCATGGAACGGGCCGGCAAAATCAATGTGGATCCTCCCCCATGGGCCTTTTGGTTTCTCCCACTCTCGGATGGGCGCTACTGGGGGATCGGGGCGAGACTCCTGGCAGGGTCTGCACTTCCCCACCCACTTGGAAATGACCTGGTCCATGTTGGGCCACCAGACATAGCTGCGGGCTAAACACTTCATCCTAACAATGCCCGGGTGCCCTTCGTGCAGCAACTCCAAAACCCTATTCCGTAGTTTCGTTGGAATCACCACTCTGTCACCCCATAGCAAGCACCCCCCTTGCATAAACAGTTCATTTCGTTTGTTGGCAAACCCTTGGTATTCCTCTCCGACCACCTTGTCCGGCCACCCTTTCAGAACCCAACCCATAACAGTCCGGATAACTGGGTCTCTATTTGATGCTTTCGCCACCTCGCCGGAGGAGATGGGGCCCAAAGTTAACGTGTCCAACAAAAGGACGGAGGCTTCCGGCGTTGGGTTGTCCAGCAGGTCGGGAAGGGGGCAACGGCTAAGGGCATCCGCATGACCCAGGGTCCGCCCAGGTCGATGGACGAGCTGGTACGAGTAGGCCGACAAAAAAATCGCCCATCTAGTCAAACGGGGGGAGAGGGCAGCGGGGGTTGGCCTGTCGCCTGCTAGCAGTCCTAGCAATGGTCTATGGTCAGTCACAAGTTCGAATTTTCGGCCATAGAGGTATTCGTGGAACTTCTTAACCCCCGCAATCGCAGCCAGAGCCTCTCTGTCCAACTGGCTATAGTTTCGTTCTGTGCTGGACAGGGTACGGGAATAGAAAGCAATGGGCGCCTCTAGGCCGTTCGGCAGTCTATGGCCTAGGATGGCACCAACTCCTACGGGGGAGGCGTCACAAACTAAAACAAGCGGCAGCTCTGTATTGTACTGAATCAGGAAGCTGTCCTCAGACAGGAGTCTTTTCACTGCCTCAAAAGCGGCTGCCTGTGGTTTCCCCCAGACCCATGGTACGTTCTTTCCTAGAAGCTTGTGTAGGGGATCTGCAACCGTGGCTTTGTCCTTTAGAAACATGGAGTAAAAATTGAGCAGTCCAAGGAAGGCTTGGAGCTCCGCTTTGGATTTGGGGGCAGGTGCGCTCTTAATAGCCCTCACCTTGCTCTCGGTAGGGTGGATGCCTGTGCCGTCCACCCTGTACCCCAGAAATTCCACAGAGGGGACAGCAATCATGCACTTGTTTCTTTTAAGTCTCAGTCCCGCTTCTCTGAACCTGGACAGGACGTTCCTTACTCTGTCTCCTAGCTGGCGTTCGTCCTGGGCGCTGACTAAAACGTCATCGAAATAGAGCACCACTCCTGGGAGTCCTTGCAAAAGGTGCTCCATGGTGCTTTGAAATAAGCCGGGTGCGACGCTCACCCCAAACTGAAGCCTGGTGCATTTAAATGCACCCCTATGAGTCACAATCGTTTGGGCCTCTGCCGTGGCGTCGTCGACTGGTAACTGTTGATAGGCTTGGGCCAGGTCTAATTTGGCAAAAATTTTCCCGGGCCCCAGGGAGTGTAGTAGATGGTGCACGATCGGCACCGGATAGGTGCTCGGCTGCAAAGCCTTGTTGATCGTGCACTTGTAGTCGGCGCAAATTCTTATTGAGCCGTCGGATTTAACTGGGGTCACTATGGGGGTCTCCCACTTAGCATGGTCAACGGGAACCAACACCCCTTGCTTAATCAGCTTGTCTAATTCCGCATCGATCTTCGGTTTCAATGCGAACGGTACTCGTCTGGCCTTCAGTCTCACTTGGGCTACGTTGGGGTCTAAGTTAAGTGAAATAGGGGTCCCCACATACTTGCCCAACGTGTCCCCGAAGACGTCCTGGAACTCGGACAGGAGGCTGTCTTTCAGTGTTGATCTGGACATCAGGTGGACGCCGGTGAAACCCATGCCCAGGGCTCGGAACCACCCCATGCCCAGGAGGCTAGGAAGCTGCTTTGTGACGATGGTCAGCTGCAGGTCTCTTTCGTAGTCTCCGTAGGTGACCCGGAACGTGCCCACGCCTTCGAGGGGGACTCGGTTCCCCTGGTAGTCTAGGATGCGTAGCCTCTGTTTGGAGAGTTGATCCTTCCGGAACGACGGCAGGAGGGTCTTTAGGGTCGTCCACGACATTATGGAGAGAGCTGATCCGGTGTCGATCTCCATCGAGCACGGCTTCCCGTTGATCTCGACCACCGTGCTGACCTTGTCTTCGATCGCCGTGCTGGCCTGGTCGATGTGTATGCTGCGGCCATCTCGCGGTTCAAATTCGCGCTGTTTTTTCGCGCCGCCTTCTCTCGTTGGCTGCCTCTGGCGCGCTGATTCCGGTTGGCTGCGGCGCTCACGTGGTTTGTGTCTTCTGGGCAGAATGGCTCTGCAGACTCGCGCCAAGTGCCCTTTTTTCTCGCAGCGCCTGCAAATAGCCTCTCTGTATTTGCAGGACAGTCTATCATGGTGCCCGCCACAGCTGGGACAGCTTCGCCGGGGGCTGCCAGTGTCTTTTCTCTGGTGCTCCGTTCGGAAAACGTCCTCATCCGACTCGGACTCCGAGCTGGATCCGGCGTCTTCTCTGTGCACCGGGGCAGACTTGGGGCTGTCTTTGCTGGTCAGCGGACGCTGCAGCGTTTCAGCGGCCTTTGTGGAGGCTTCATGAGCCCTAGCCTCGTCTAGGGCTCCGGCAAGCGTCAAATCAGGCTTGGCGAGCAGGCGCCGTTGCAGCCTAATGTCCCGAACACCACAGATCAGTTGCTCAAGCAACGCATCGTCCAAATCTCTGTAGTCACAATGGGTTGCGGCTTTTCTCAGGCTGGCCATGTACGCGCTGACCGGCTCTCCCTCTCGTTGAACGCGCTGCCTCAGTTGGTATCGCTGCACGAACTTGGAGGGGACGGGAGCGTAGTGAGCCCGGAGAGTTGCCATCAGGGTGTCCCAGGAGACTGTTTGAACCGGCGTTGGCTCACACAGTGACTCGGCCATCTCGAACACGTCCGGTCCGCAGTGGCTTAGAAATAGGGCTCTCTTCCGATTAGCCGAGAGGCCCTGCATGTCGCTGGCTTCTAGCGAGCATTCAAACCTTGTTAGGTACGAGACCCATTTTTCGCGGGTCGGATCGAAAGGCTTGGGCGGAACGTAGGCAGACATGTTCGGTATGCCTCCTGTGGTTCGCCTCGTCGCCTAGCTGAAGCTCGTGGTCTCACTGGTTGGCTTCTTGTAGCCTCAATCCCACCTTCGTCGCCAATGAAGTGGTTCGGGAATAACGAGAGGCACAAGCAAGCAAGTGACAACAGCTCTTTAATATACAGTGAGACTTCAGCAAAAACTCAGGGGCTGCAGTCCTCCTTATATACAATCCAGGAGGGACTGTCAGCCAATCAGAAACGTATGCAGGTTTGAAACTCCCGCTTAAAAGTATCAATACATAACAGAAGCCATTTTGATTTCCCACATATATTTCCTGAGAGGAGACATTTAAATCACTTGATATCTTCCATGGATGGAAATGGCTGTCCTTCACAAACAAACGTGCTTATTTAAGGCCATACTTCCTTTAACGTCCCTGCTTCTGTTTTTGTGGAAAGAACTGACACACATTCAAAAACTACTAAAGGAAGCTATATTGGCATTTGCATTTAGTTTTTGTGTATTGTATTGTATTTAGTATTTCCCCAATAAGCTGATTTCTATATAGAGCACGGGTGTCAAACTCGCCACATCACATTGCCTTTACGTGACATTTCACAACATTTTCCCCATTTGTGGAGCTGGAATGGGCGTGGCCTGCGTGTGACACATCCGGCCTGCGGGCCACCAGTTTGACACCGCTGAGCATCCTTATGTTTGCAAATAGCAGGGCCTTCTAAAGGCAATTTGATCAGTCATATTGTGGATTTGTATTTACTTTATACTGTACTTAATTGCCTATCTTTCTCCTCCTGAAAGTTATGAGGCAGTTTTACAGCTCTCCAGACTACTAAGGTGGTATCATCGGTAGGGCATAGCAATTGCTCAGAGGAAATTGGCTCAGAATCAAAGGTCTAACTAGGAAAGGGACATCAAAAAGAGCCAAGGAGGTTGGTGGTAGACTCAGAATGATGGGAACAACTTAGTAGCAGGGGGAAAATATGTAATGCAGCAATAACCTGGTGTGATTGAGGATTGCTCATGGGAACTATATGAGTTGGAAGGACAGAGAGCCAGTAATCTAGAGTACAGAGAAAAGTGTCCCAAGGAGGCACTTTTCAAAGAAAGTACTAAATCTCTTCAACTAATGAAATTTGCTTTTCATCCTTGCCTTGATGTAGTTCTAGTTCACATTTAGGCAAGGCCTTTAATTATGCAGTTAATTGCAGAATGTGGTGGATAATTGATTGAACAGTATATCTCATTCTAAGGAATCCAGTGGAAATCCGGTCTATACTCTTGGTCAGTGGTGAAATCTGAACCGGTTTACTACCGGTTTGCTGGCCGTGCATGCGTGCCATGCGCCAAATGCATGCTATGTATGTGCATGTGCAGTGTGCACCAAACATGAGCTGCGCCTGCGCACATGCAGTGCATGCCAAAAGGAGGCTTGGGAAGGTAAGTAGAACAGTGTGGGGGGTGATCAGCTGTGGCGCATGTGGGAACCTTTTAAAATACTTTTTAAAAGCATTTTTTACTACCGGCTTGGGTGAATAGGTAGTAAAAAGTACTTTAAAAAAGGAAAAAAAGGTTCCGATGACTGCGCGGCACAGCTGTGATCGTTGGAACTTTTTTTTTTACTTTTTAAAAGCATTTTTTACTACCGGTAGTAAAAAAAAATGCTAAAAAAGTAAAAAAAAAGTTTGGACTATCAGCTGAGCGACGTGCGCTCGTCGGAACTTTTTTTTTTTTTACATTTTTTACTACCGTTAGGCGAACCAGTAGCATTTTTTTTACCATCGGTTCAGGCGAACCGGCCGGAACCAGTAGCATTTCACAGCTGCTCTTGGTTCTCAGGCTATCACATAAGGCATACAGAGCATACATAGAAATGTGCTATCACATAAAGCACACATAGAAGTATGTTATGCAGATGGATGTTCTATGCTGGATTAATGCAAATTAATAGAATCGTTTGTTTATATGAAGTTTTTATAATTAAATTCCATTTTGTCTTTGCACTATCACTATATATTAATGATAATACTAATATTAAAATAGAAGCTTATTCATTAGATTTTTATCCTGCCTTTATAAGCAATTCAAAGTGGCGAACATATTCAATACTCCTTCCTTTGCTAATTTCAGAATAATAACTCTATGAGGTGAGTTTGGCTGAGATACAGTGACTGGCCCAAAGTCACCCAGTCAGTTTTCAGGCCTAAGGCAGGACTAGAATAAACCATATCCAGTTTTCTAGGCCAACTTTAATCACTAGACCAAACTGGTTCTCTAAATAAAATAAAGTAAAATGCCAATCCATGATAACATGACCATTCTCAAGGAATCACCTATCTCTCATAATATTTATGACCAATTTGATCTGGCAGGGTTGGTGTGCTCTGGATTCCATTGATTAAACAATGCTACCTATTGGGGCCCTAGAAATGTACCTGCCATACCCTGTGGAATCAGGATCCCCTCAAGATTTGAACAGCCCTCATGATTCCAGAATTTTGAAGGACCTTGAAGATGTGGCTCTTTGTTCATGCCTTTGGCAAGAACAAGTGATGTCATTGTTTCCTCCTGGGATTGTTTCTTTTGCCATCTTTTTTCTTCTGTTTTGTGCTCTTTTTGTGTTTTGGTATCCTGTTTTTAATATTTTAACAATTGCAAGCCACCCAGAATTGCTAAGAGTTGAATGGCATATAAATTTAATATATCATCATCCTTATCATAGCAATAGCAATAGCACTTAGACTTGTATATCACTTCACAGTGCTTTCCAGCCCTCCCTAAGTGGTTTACAGAGTCAGCATATTGCCCCCAACAATCTGGGCCCTCATTTTACCAACCTCAGAAGGATGGAAGGCGGAGTCAACTTTGAGGCTGCTGAGATTCAACATTGCAGGCAGCTGGCACTCAGCAGAAGTAGCCTGCAGTACTGCATTCTAGCCACTGCACCACCGCACCTCAGAATCATCATCATCGTGGTTCAGTGGTCAAGAGGCCAGGCTTGTTGGCTGGAACTGGCAGGCCAGGTTCAACAACCAAGCGCCACATGACAGGGTGACCCCAGCTCCTGCCAGCCTAGCAACTTGAAATATACAAATGCAAGTAGATAAACAGCTTAGGTAACAGCCAGGGGTGGGTTCTAAAATTTTTTACTACCTGTTCTGTGGGTGTGGCTTATTTTGTGGGTGTGGCTTGGTGGCAGGGGTAATGTGACTGGGTGGGCGTAGCCAACTTTTCTTTTTTTTTTTTTTACTTTTAAAATCATTTTTTCTACAACCTTAAGAGATTGCAGAAAAAAATGCTTTTGGAAGCCTCTGACGATCCCAGCTGAGCCACGCGATCGTCAAGAGGCTTTTTTTCCCCTTTTAAATCATTTTTTCAGCTGAAGAGGTTGTAGAAAAAATGCTTTTAAAAGTAAAAGAAACAGCCTCTGACAAGTTGGGTGGGGTAAGCGAGTGGCAACCGGGCCCGGGACCAGTTTGGGGGTGTGGCTAGCCAATGTTATTACCAGTTCTCCGAACTACTACAAATTTTTACTACCGGTTCTTGTGAACCGGTGCGAACCGGGAGCAACCCACCACTGGTAACAGCACTCCGTGATGTCATGCTAGCCACATGATCTCAGAAACATCTTCAGAGAGCACTGGCTCAATGGCCTTGAAATGGAGATGAGCATCACTCCCTGTAGTCAGTAACGACTAGCGGAGTAAAATCCGCAGGGACTCCTTTTTACCTTTGTCATCATCATTACTACTTCAGAGGTCATCTTTTTTCACAATCTGATTCAAGAATTTGAATTACTTGATTGCATCCAAGCAATATAGTTCAAACTAATCTTTATAAAACAAATTTAATTTGAGTAAATTGGAGTCTTAATATTATTATTAAAACTTCAACTCACTTATTCAGAGTATGGAGGGACATTGCATACATGTTCCTAGATGTGTTTCTTACTTTCCATAGTTGTCCCTTTTTTAAAGTGTGCAGTGTTTGTCCAATTATATACGGTAAGATGTTAAAGGCCCCATTTTCTCCATCAGTAGATTTTTATACGTTTAGGAGTTAAGAAGTCACAGAAAATATAAAATTGTCAAGACAATAGATTTTTTTTCTTTTAAAGAATGGAACTTTTTTTCCCTCCAAAATGGGGTGAAGACATTATAGAATGTAAATTTAGTCTCTGTTTCCAGTTTTCAATCCCAGGGGTGATTTTTACAAAATAAGTGCAGATCAAACATTCAAACTCTCTCCAAGGCAGGAAGTCTCATAGCAGGCAACATATTTCACCTGGAATTTCAAAACATTAGGCCAGATCTAAACAGGCACAGAAACATATTATAGACCCATTATGCCACATTTATACTCTACTACTCATTCATTTTTGACACTAATACAGGTACTGCTTTGAAATAAAGACTCTACATCTTGGTGCAGCAAACAAAATTTTAGTGAATTAAGACTGACTTTTCATGTATCATTTTTGCACTGAAAGAGAAGAGAAAATATCATCAGTTATCATTTTCATTGAGAAGGAAGGAGGGATATGAATAAGCAAATTTATACCTGAAAATAATGTTAAAATTATGGTGTATTTATATTTTGCAGTAAGGAATGTGTTCCTAAATACATAGGACAGCCATTTACAAATTTTCAAAAACGCCCATAATAAAAAAGACAATATTTTGTCTATTTCCCAATCTATATACCCACACAGTTATTTTAAAAAAAACGTATTTAAATAAAATAAACCAACTTATCCAACAAGTAATTTGAATAGGAGATACACCTAACACATACATATGTCTTTCTCTCTGTGTGTGTGTGTGTAAGTTTGTGTGGGGAGAGAGGGAGAGGGAGGGAGAGAGAGGAGAGAGAGGGGGGAGAGTGGGGGAGGGAGAGGGAGAGAGGTGGGGTGGGGAGACGATTCTTCTTTTTTACAGGTACTCAGAAAAAAAATGAAGAAAATCTGTTCGGTGACCATTTAGCCACCCTCAAATATATTTCACTTTGAAGGCACAACTATAAAGCAGGTACATGTGCATATACACGCAAACACACACACACACACACAAACACACACACACAGAGAGTCCTCTTGATATTGGGGACATGTCCCCCATGAAGGCCACCGGGGCAGCCAATGAAACCCAGAGACTTCAAGAAAGCCCCTTCAAAGGAGACCCAATGCATTCAAGAAGACATGGCATTCAGGCTGGGTGGATTTCCCTTTTGTCTACAGTCATCAGAGGCAAGTGACATCTTGAACGCCTCCAGAAGATTAAATAGCAAAGCTCAGTCGGAAGCTCAGGAAAAAAAAGAGAGAAAAGAAAAGGGCCAACTCGGCCATTATGAAGCTGGCCCTTTCTTGTTGGTGAAAGAGCTTTCAAGGAGAAGGCAGCTCAGAGAAAGAACACAATGCTGGATGGAAAGGGAGAATTCCGAGTGGAACCGGAGGGTGTGGGTTGCCCTGAATGAAAGATTAGTGCAGCTTCGCAGCAATGAAAAGGAGAATCTTAGTCAAGATGAAAATGAGGAATTACTTTTTTTGAGACTCCAGTTCACTGAGCAACAACAATGCATGATGGGAGGTACTTGACATAACACTCTTCCAGGCCATGTTTGCTCTCCATGTGGGACCCAGAAAAAACAACAACAGTGTGGCAAACCACAACAAAACAGATTTTAACCTGATAAACGCATTCAAATATTCTTATCATGGAAACTTTCTTTCTTTCTTTCTTTCTTTCTTTCTTTCTTTCTTTCTTTCTTTCTTTCTTTCTTTCTTTCTTTTTCTTTCTTCCTCCCTCCCTGTCTCTCTCTTTCTTTCCTTCTGTATCTCCCTCCCTCTCTCTCTCTCTCTCTCTCTTTCTTTCTTTCTCTTTCATTTCTCTTTCAAATTTTGTTTTACAGTTATTTTCTATTGATAGAGCCAACTATGTCTGAAGAAAATGGGCAAGTGAGGCTTGAGCTTGTATCTATCTATCCATTTGCAGTATCATCTTGTACAAATAGTTTACCTGAAAGTGAAAGATTATAAAAAGTGACAACTGTCATCAAACTATAGTTTCTATGAAGCACAGCAAATAACAGAACCTTATGTAAGGTTTAGGGAGCATGATCAGCAACAAATGTTCCTAATGATTCTGTTCCAACCTTGAAATTCATTCATAGAGATGGATTTAAAGTGAAACTACAGGTTCTGTACAAATACAGACTGTCATTCTTTGTTCTGCACTGTTCTAATGTCTTCTTTTGTGATGTGTGACATTATTCCACCAGTCTTTGGGTAGCACAAAATAAAAGCAGAACAGAATGAAAGCATAACAAAACAGAGGTAACATAAAGCAGATATGCTATAAAACTCTATAAAAGTCCCATTAACTCATCATGGTGCCAAGAATCATATAGCAGCCTATATAAGTTGAACCACAAAATTCGGCTACATGCAAACTAGCAGCTAACTCTATATCTGCCCCCCAAAAATAGAAATATAAAATAGGTTATTGTTACATTTAAATCCTGCCTTTATTTTTTTTTATAACTCAAGTCACCATGCATAATGTCTATCCTACCTGTTTTTCACATAATTGCATAATTGCATAATTTCACATAATTGTCTATGAGATGGGTTAGATTGAGAGAGAGCAGTGGCTTTCATATCTAAGGGAGGACTAGAACTGACAGTCTCCCACTTTCTAGCCCAGCATCTCAACCATTAAACCAAACTGATTCTCTATTAATAATCCACTAGATCAGCTCTGTCTGGTCTGTTTGACAAGACCAGAATAGTACAGCTGACACAAATGCCTTCTGAAAAATAAGCAGGATAATAAGATCTATATAAAACTCTCAACTTCCTCTGAACCCTGAGGATAAATCTGACTTTCATAGATCTGCCTTCTGAAACACTACTAGTAAAATATTCAAGTAAGCTAATATAAAAATGGTGTGTTACTTAAAAGTGGTTAAATAGGCCAATGGTTGCAACATATTCAAAAATCTATTTGGATAAGATCTGGATTTTTTTTAGCCAAATCCAGTTGATAGTTACCATTGAAAATTCTTTAGATGATGCTTTGCTTAATCTTTTCAAACCCCAGAAATAAGAAGGCATTTGCTGAAATCCAAGGGAAGCCAATTTGGATTTCACATTTCTATACCATTTGGATAGACAATTATCGGGGTGAGGGGGGCTAAGCCCTCTGGAAATAAGTTTAAGTAAGTGATCAATGTGAGTTATGTTGTGGCTTCAACTGGCATCAGACCAGCTTCCAATCATAGTGTTACTTTGGAGACCCGTGAAGCTGCTGAAAATGTAGCCCAGAATAATTTGTATTGGACCATTTCCAGCTTAAGAAAACTATAGTAAAATACATCACAAAGTCATAAAGAATTTGACTCTCAAAAACAGTGATGACCATTGATGTATACCACATAATATGATTGATGTAGGACAGAGAGTAAGAAAGAACTGATAGAAGGAAGGTACTTCTTCAGCAGCTCTGAACCTTGCAGACAACAACTCTTTTAGTTCTGTTGAGTTTCACTTCTAAATATGTTCTAGGCTTAAAGAATAAGAAAACTCTGAGAAGAGTAAAGCACAAGTCCTTGAACATGGATGGATAGAATGGAAACAGTTAAGGTAAATTGATGAAACAACTTCCGTTCTCTGATCTCTCAGCAGATTTGTTGGAAGAGTCCAGTTTTTGAAGTGAGATGTGTGCTAGAAAGAGGAGGATAGGCAGGATATTTATCAATTCCCTGAACTGACTTCTGTGATGCTTACACAGTATACACTCTTTTGATACCTACTATTTTCATTTGCTGATATTATTTTGTGGGAAAAGCCAATTTTTTTCTTGGTTGGACAAAATGTACCTTTCCTCCAGCTACAGGGTAGAAGTCCCCATGATTTCTAACTTGCCACCTGCAGGAGGAGTGAGGTTGTCATTGGACCTTTCAGTCTTGAGTCCTTAGAAGAGTCAGCAATTGGCAAAGCCAAAAATCTTCACCCAAAAATGTAGCTTGATTGATGTGATAACGAGATTAAGGAAGGGAAACAGAGGCCTCTCATCATCCACAGCTTTTGATTTTCAGTCCATCAGAAAGAGGTAATGAGTGATGTTGCAAAGTTTTCACTATTTTTAAGTAGTTGAAGCACAAAGCAGCAAAAAAGACCTATACCTATAGGTGATCAACACTAGTGTTGTAATTAGTGCAAGATAGGAAATTTAGCTCTCTTTTTTTTCTTATGGCAGTTTTCATTCTGGAAGATATGATGGAAAATAATTTGTTTCCAAAAGTGTTTCAAAGGAGATGAGAATTTCCAAGAAACATTTTCAAATAAATTGTAGTGTTGTTCCACATTGTCCTTGTATGCTTTTCTCTCCAACAGTGAGATTTCCTACACTAATTAAATCCCAAAGGAAAATATAATGAGGCAACTCATTTTCTTGCTTTTTTCTTCTTCTCTGGCATCCTGACATTCTGAAATCGGTGGAGAATTTCTGCTTCGGGGAAATTGTCCATCTGATTTACCTAATTGCAAAATTGGTGGAAAATTTTTGAAAGGTTCTTTGTGCCCAATTTTGGTTGTTGAATTTTAAAAACTAGCAAATTAAAAAAAAGTGATTTTAATTGAGCAAAAAAAAAAAAAAGAAATCAAATGAGAACAAAATGTAGTCATGGTCATTGATCAGAAATCCTATATAATAAATTAAATTTGATATTAAAATATAACAATTTTCCTATGTGAGTAAGATTAGCTCTGCAGATAGTTGTCGCTTTTCAACATTTTGACTAAGATCAGGTGTAGAAAAACATATAGATACAAATGTTGGTTTTAGCATTATTAGGGTTGTTGGCTAAATGTATGTATGTATGTATGTACTTTACCAGGAATCTTTCATTGAAATTGGTTTTTTCTTTGCTATGGATGTTTAACTATATTTTATCATTGAAAACTGAATAATTTAGTGGGATACAAATTTAGTTAATGGTAAAGAAAAAGAAGATAACACAATAATATTTTAAAATGGGTCAATCAATATTGTAATGATTTTTTTTTTAAATTTGATTTATATGCCGCCCTTCTCCAGTGACTCAGGGCGGCTTACAATGCGTTAAGCAATAGCCTTCATACTTTTGTATACTTTATACAAAGTCAGCTTATTGCCCCCACAATCTGGGTCCTCATTTTACCTACCTTAGAAAGGATGGAAGGCGGAGTCAACCTTGAGCCTGAGTGAGATTTGAACTTGCAGTAATTGCAGGCAGCTGATGTTAATAACAGTGCTTTAGTCTGCTGTGCTACCAGGGCTCTTTTAGTTAATGCATACTGCAACCATTGCAGTTATCACAAAAAGATGTGCACTTAATGAAATGGAAGCATCTCTAAAATGAGGAGAAAACTAGGTTCCAAAGGTCCTTTCATCCATACTAAGTCCATAGCCCACTGAATTGATTTCATTTCCCAGAGGCCTTCACTCTTTTAGCTGCCTTGAGTCTTCAGAGAAAGGTGGCATACAAGTTGAACAAAAAAAAAAAAAAAAAGCATTGAAGACCACAAAGAGGGGAGCATTCTGCTTGTTAAGAAGGGATGGGGCAGCATGTTCACAAATCTATGAAAATTGGAAGATATGCATGTCCGCTAATGTGGTCTATGACAACTAGCCACAGCCGATTCACCACAGCCGACTTTCCACAGCCAACTTGTTGTAGCCAACTCACCATGGAACAATTTGCCATGGCCAGCTTGCCATGGTACAGCTCACCGAGGAACAAGAGTTATACTAATGTTGAAGAAATAGTGGAATAGAATCATTAAAGAAAGGACGCCAAAGGAAGGACAAAATGAAATGTGAATGACAAAAATTAAAATAAGTTTTTAACTATTTTAAAGAGTTGAATTGAATTATTGAATTGTCCCACAGCGAGTTGTCCTGTGGCAGTTGGCCATGGCAAGTTGTCCCATGGTGAATTGGCCATGGAGAATTGACCATGGAGTGTTGGCTGTGGCAAATTGGCTGTGGCGAATTGTTCCATTCTGCCATTAATATTCCTTTGAATATGACCCGGGTTTGAACTGTGCTATACTCTTCAAATGAAAATGGTTATTTATTTATTTGTTTGTTTATTATTGTTTATTGTTTATTTATTTATTAAATTTATTTATTTATTAAATTTATTTATTTATTAAATTTATTTATTAAATAGATTTATTTATTTAATAAATTTATTTATTAAATAGATTTATTTATTTAATAAATTTATTTATTTAATAAATTTATTTGCTGTCCATCTTGCCACGAGGCAACTCTGAGTGACTTACATTAAAAGGTAATGTAAGTTAAATAGAAATATATATTTGTCAAGTCCCTTTCAAATTGAGCTGAAGATAATATGCTGCTCACTAGGCTTAGGTGATGGCAACAATATGTGACATTAGTATGGAAGGAATTATGGTTAGAATGTAGAGGTTAAATTACTGCTTAGTGACACCAGCTGTTAAATTGGAATAATGTATAATCTGACCATCTGTGTAATTCCTGTATTACTTCAGAGAAAAAACATGGTATCAATGTTAAATTGACAACTTTCCTAATTTTATTAATGTTTGGAGAATAGGGAGAAAGCAGTACATCCAACAGAACAGGAAGGAGTAAGCGGGGCTGCTCTGACACAAATACTAATTAAAACAACATATCCCATTTAGAATGTTGTCATGGCTTGTTAGGCAGTTCACATGTTGTTATGAATAGTAGTATCTTCAGTTATAGGAATTGTCTTCAATATGGAGAATATTACATACTCTTTAAAAAAAACCTAAAAAATATCCAAGTGTTGCAAGAGAAGTTAATGTTTCTTAAATCCGAAATATTAAATTTATAACATAATTATTTCCATATATTCTTTTTTTCCCTGTACTAATGATGTTTAAGGTTTTCATACTTGCTTTTTGGAATATCAGGATGCCCTTTCTTCCTTCATGTTCCTAAACAGAGGTACCGGCTTCCTTATATTGCAAGTTGCCTTCTGTTCCCCTTCTACCTGGATCTGAATAGATTTTGGTTTTATTAATTTTTAGGGGAGTGATGGATAAAAGTCTTTACCCTTGGCAAACATAGTTTCAGATTGTATGATGTGGGATGAAGGTCTCATCACAAGTCTGGAAGATGCTACCGCAAGATGTGATGCTGAGAACTGACTTTGCTGCTTTGAAAAAGACTTGGACTAACAGGGAAAACATGGGGGTTCACGGCAATTAGCCTCGATGACATGCATCTGTCTCTGAAAGTCATCTGCTGGAGAGTAGTGGGTTTCCTTATGCAGTTGGCTGGGCACTGTGCGAAGACTGCTGGATGAAAACATATGAAGAATGCAGGAATTGGGCATGTCTAGTCTAGTGAAAAGAAGGACTAGGGAGACATGATAGCAGTGTTCCAATATGAAGAGGGGCTGCCACAGAGAGAGGGGAGGTCATCCTATTTTCCAAAGCACCAGATGGCAAGGCAAGAACCAATGGATGGAAATTAATCAAGGAGAGAAGCAACCTAGAACTAAGGAGAAATTTCCTAATGGTGAGAACAATCAACCAGGTTTGCCTTCAGAAGTCCCTTTCGTTTTTCTGTTGGAAGTTCTATTAGAGATAGGCCAGGGGTCCTATCCAGCAGGATAGGATATGTTCTTAAGTCCTTCCTCCATGTTTGTAGAAGAGTACAAAACATATGTGAAAGGTTGAGAAAGAGCTTCATGTGCTCCTTCCTTCCTTCCTTCCTTCCTTCCTTCCTTCCTTCCTTCCTTCGTGGGCATGGATGAGCTTGGGTTTGAAGGGTACAGTTTGGTTTTTAGTAGAAAGAAGCCTTGAGCCTTGGACAGTGGTGGAATTAAAAAAATTTTTTACTACCAGTTCTGTGGGTGTGGCTTGGTGGATGTGGCATGGCTTGGTGGGCATGGCTTGGTGGGCGTGGCAGGGGAAGGATACTGTAAAATCTCCATTCCCTCCCCATTCCATGGGAAGGTTACTGCAAAATCCCCATTTCCTCCTGATCATCTGGGACTCAGGAGGCAGAGAATAGATGGGGGTGTGGCCAGTCAGAGGTGGTATTTACCGGTTCTCCGAACTACTCAAAATTTCTGCTACCGGTTCTCCAGAACTGGTCAGAACCTGCTGAAACCCACCTCTTTCCTTGGTGGAAGAAGATGGCAAGAAATAGAGAGGAGCAGCTGGATTGTTGAAAGATCTAGACGAGAAAGAAGACAAGAGCAAAGAGGAAAAACAGAATTAAAGCAAATAACTGAAGAGCAATAGTTGGAGCTTGCCACTAAGTGATCCCTTCAGCAGAAAATAGCTTTTTTTTTTTTTCACATTAGGATTATGAACGTATGCACCTGGCAGAAGCCATCATTATACATTGCAGCAGGTTAGAACTTAAAGGTGGGGAAGTGAAAAAGGCTGTGATCTATTGGAATTCCATATGAATTTACATATCAAAAGTTCCAACATGCAGTCAGAATGAAAATAGTTTTCGCTTGCCTCCCTGGAAATTCCTTGTGTTGCCAACAGCCTGGTATATCTTTTTGTGCTCTCCCATCCAGTATTAACCAGATCCAATCCTGCTTAGCTTCCAAACTCAAGATAAGGTTGACCAGGTTGTGTTGAGGAAGGCTTTTCCTCAATGAGACCTAATGCACCAGCTGTGACCCTGCCTGAGTGAGGCCGCATCTTACAATAGCTAGATGTGGCAATAGTTATCCACATCTTACCTATCTTCCATCTTTATTATTGTAATGTGCTCTATGGGGCTAGCTTTGAAAAGTGATGGGAAGTTGCAAACTTGCAAAATGTAGCAACTAGGCTACTAATGTGTTCAGAGATCATAAAAGACCTGCATTGAAAAATTATTTGCAATATTTGGCCCAATTTAAAGCCCAGAGTTCTTCACAGTCTCTTGGCATTAAGAACATTTGCTAGGAATTTAACTGTTAATTGTAGTGAAACCATTTTCGCTTTCTACATTCTTGTTTCATTTTTAAAATTTTGTTGGTTGCCTAGTACTCATCCAAATAGAAAGGCTTGGTGTAAATCAAATAATAATCTCAATGCTACTGGAACAACTGCCATAGGGTTCCCTACTTTGTCCTCCTTGCCGTTTCCAAACTGAAGATGCATTACTTACCAATAGCAATAGCAATAGCACTTAGACTTATATACCACTTCACAGTGCTTTACAGCCTTCTCTAAGTGGTTTACAGAGTCAGCATATTGCTCCCAAAAATCTGGGTCCTTATTTTACCCACCTCAGAAGGGTGGAAGCCTGAGTTAACCTTAAGCCAATCAGGATCGAATTCCTGACTGTGGGCAGAGTTAGCATGCAATGCTGCATTCTAACCACTGCGCCAACACAGTTCATTTATCCATAGATCTGCCTCCTTCATTTATAATACAGTAAAGGTTCCCCTTGCACATATGTGCTAGTCGTTCCCGACTCTAGGGGGTGTGCTTATCTCCGTTTCAAAGCCAAAGAGCCAGTGCTGTCCAAACATGTCTCCATAGTCATGTGGGCGGCATGACTAAACACCGAAGGCGCACGGAACGCTGTTACCTTCCCATCAAATATGGTCCCTATTTTTCTACTTGCATTTTTTAAGTGCTTTTGAACTGCTAGGTTGGCAGAAGCTGGGACAAGTAACGGGAGCTCACCCCGTTACGCGGCATTAGGGATTCAAACTGCTGAACTGCTGACCTTTTGCTCAAGCAGTATTCTGAGCATCATGGGGCTTTTGGGCTGATGCTCTTGCCCTTGCTATTACTTCTTCCGTTTCTTGCTAATTATGCAGTCTTTTTTCATGGTGCAGAGCCTGTGAGTTTTTCCCCAGCCCATTGGCTGGGCTGAGCCAATGAAAAAACAGCTGGAAGAAGAAGGGCATAGCAGGCAGGCTGAAAACCCCACTGGAATTAGTGAGCCAGGCAGGCATGTATGAATTGAGAGGGAAAAGAAAAACCTGTTTTCTAGAAGAGGGCAGGAACATAGGTTTTGTTTTTCACTTTAAAATTGATACACAGCTGGTGTTGCATAGTGGCCAGGGTTGGGTCCCAGCATAAACATAATCCTGCAATTTTAAAAAATGGGATGTTAAAGCAAGGTCACCAAAATGTGGCCCTCCAAATGCTCTGAACTACATCTTTTGTAGCTAGCAGGCCCAGTGATGTGACATGATAGAAGTTGAAACATCTGGGTAGGCCATTCACAAGAAACACTTCAAAAGGGTCTTCTCTAGCTTTGGAAACCCAACACTTACAGCTTCTGGTGTAAGCCTCACATGTTGGGATTCATTCTTTCAGCACCCCGATAGTTCTGCAATTTGCAAAGAGAAATTTGCAACATTCTCTCTTAATCAGTCAGCAAAAATCTTTTTGTGAAATAAAATTGTTGCAGCAGGAAAAAAAAAAAGAATTTTTATAAGCTGGTTCCAACTTTCCTTTCTTTCTTTCTGCTCCAGTAGCCACAAAGGAGTTGACATTATAACAAGGATAACCTAAATAGCGAATCCATCACAATTCACTTAAAGGTAAAGGTTCCCCTCGCACATATGTGGTAGTCGTTCCCAACTCTAGGGGGCAGTGCTCATCTCCGTTTCAAAGCCTAAGAGCCAGCGCTGTCCAAAGACGTCTCCATGGTCATGTGGCCAGCATGACTAAATGCCAAAGGCGCACGGAACACTGTTACCTTCCCACCAAAGTTGATCCCTATTTTTCTACTTGGATTTTTTACCTGCCTTCAGACTGCTAGTTTGGCAGAAGCTGGGAGAAGTAATGGGAGCTCACTCCATTATGTGGCACTAGGGATTCGAACCGCTGAACTGCTGACCTTTCGATCGACAAGCTCAGCATCTTAGCCACTGAGCCACCACGTCCCTATTCACTTAGGTCTTGTTTAAAAAATGTTTAATTTTGAGGCCAATCTTTAATGGCAAAAATGTGCTACATCTTTTCTCCTGAGGTTGACCTCTGTAATTTTCTTAGCAACTTTACAATCTTATTTTAGCTCTGTAAAAAATGCTGAATTTTCTTCATTAATTAAGCAACTTGCTCCTAATTAGGAAATCTTTACCACTGTGAAGGCCAGAAGGTGGATTATAGATGCAACCAACTAAATCTGATTTTCTACTAAAGTTACTCTAGGTTTTTTTTTTTTTTTTTTGAAGAGTCTTTAGCAATTTGGAATAATATGATCTCTCTGTCCCTTTCATGATTGCAACAATATATTGTTTTAAAATGTGAAATTATTCAAGGTGTATATAATCAATAATTCAGATCATTCAACCAATTAATAATAATTCAGGAATCTCCTTATTAAATTTAAAGTACCGGTACACAACATCTTTTCCATGTTGGCATGGAATACTCAAAAGGTTAGACTTCTGTAATGAATAGCAGGGAGGTAGTGTGAGTAAGTTCTGAAACATTTCTTCCTAATCATTTTTGAAGTGTGCACAGCCCATGTTCTTCCCATTTTGCACCAGTATATGAAATGGAAAGCAGCCATAGGGATATTGTATGCACCCCTATGATGTCATGCCATTTATAAAAAAATAGTGTCTTCTCTATAGAAATGAGAATTTGCTTCACTTTTTCTTCAGTTCCCTCGAAGAAAAAAAAAATCAGATAGGAGAACTAGTCATCAAAACCTCTTTTCTTCTTTTGTTGACTAAATTTCTAGCTGAAAGAGTCTTTTGTTCACTACCTTATGAGCAGGAAATTATTCCTAATCAGACCAAAAGGATCAGATTTCTAGGAACAAGATTGGCTTCTTTCACTTAAGAGTTCACTGATCCAAGTACACATGTTATGCTGTTAGTAACTGAGCGGAGAAGACCTTTCCAATCCAACATAGTGACAAGAAAAAAAATGTCCTTTAACATAATTGAAGAAATAATTATCCCTTAGACCTTTGATTGTCCCTTAAACCTTTGATTGTTTCCAATGCTTAGTTTTGTCTAGCACCACGGCTGTGATTGATAATGGTTCATGGATTTAGATTTGGCCCTTAAGAATTCTGTGTCTGCCATGCCCCTGTTCAAATTAAGAGAATTTGACAATTTATATTTTTCTGTGAGAATTAAGTATAGGCATCAGGAAGGGGGAAACAAGTAGGGGAATATAATGACTTTTCCATTGTAAAGCAATTTCTAGTCCATATGTACCTTTATGGCCATATTATATATTACGATGTCATAATGTGCATTTAATCATTTCAGCAACGTTTTACTTAGGCTTAAATGCTAATGCAGGTAGGTATGCATTTGTACACATTTATTGTGGACAAGCAGGTTCTTTTGGTAGTACAAGTCCTAGACCCTCCGTTTTCCTATCTACACAAGAAATATAGCTATGTGACAACTCAGGAATACATGCATGCAGAAGATTCATATTACTAGGCATTATTTTTTTAGATATTGGGAATGAGCAATATTTGTATTGCTACCAATTAAAAACATTGCTGTTGTGGATATAAATAGAATGCAAACTGGATAAACAGATTCAAACATCTGCTCATCTATAACTGTGGTTTCTTATACTTTTGTCAGCACAATCCTCAACACAATAAATGTTTATTAATGGCATCATCATCGTTTTTGGACTAGATCACATCATCATAAGATCTCTTATGGGAACTGTTGAACGTACTTCTATTCTTGGCCTCCTTGTCACCATTCCTGTCTTCAGCTACTCATCGCATCTTTCTTCATTTTTCCAACTGGTTACACTCCAGGAATTCTTCAACAAAATTGCCATACTTGGTCTCAAACACATGTGGAACTACCAGGTTGGGGGAAAGAATTCTATGGCATTCTTGTGAAGAGAAGAAAAGACTACCAAAGGTGTGTTTTTTTCCCCAGGAAGCAACTGGACTTCCTTGTTTTTTCTTTCTTTGAAGACATTTCGCTTCTCATTCAAGAAACTTCTTCAGCTCTGACTGGATAGTAGAGAATGGAAGGATTTATATTCCCTGCAGACAGCTGGTCATTTAAAATATAGTCTTTTGTTGAAGAATTCCTGGAGTTACACCCACATTACACCAATTCTCTGTGAGCTGCACTGGCTCTCTATTGGTCTCCGGTCACAATTCAAGATGTTGGTTATTACCTTTAAAGCCCTACATGGCTCAGGGCCAGGTTATCTTCGAGACTGCCTTCTGCCGCATAGCTCCCAGCAACCTGTAAGATCCCACAGAGTTGGTCTCCTCCGGATCCCATCAGCTAAACAATGCCGGCTGGTGGGCCTGCAGGGGAAGGCCTTCTCTGTGGCTGCCCCAGCTCTCTGGAACCAGTTACCTCCTGAGGTCTGGACCATCCCCATGCTATTGGCCTTCCAAAAAGCGGTGAAGACCTGGCTTTTCCAGCAGGCCTGGGTCCGTTGATCTCGCTCTTGTGATCTGGCGAGATCTGGCCATGAATGGCGTGAATGAGTTTTTAATGTTTTTAATGTTTTTAATTTTTCAATGTTTTTTTATAATGATTTTTTAAAATGTATTGTGAGCTGCCCTGAGTCTTCGGAGAGGGGCGGCATATAAATTTAATTAATTAAATTAAATTAAATTATTTATATGCAAGTGTGCTGTTCTGGTTAAAGGAGGCGGGGTGGGGGGGAACTAGCCCTGAAGACAACCAGTTTCAAGCCAAATTCTCACTCACAGAAGCAGCTATTGCCTTTCAGCCCAACCTACCTCCTAGGATTGTTGCTATGATAAAATTGGTAGAAAGATTTCAATGTTCTGTTTGGTCTAATGGTTAAGGCACCAAGCTAGAAACTGGCAGACCATGAATTCTAGTCCTGCCTTAGACATGAAAGCCAGATGGGTGACCTTGGGCCAGTCAGCCTCTCTAAGTCCAGTCCATCTCACAGGACCACTGTGTGCCAAATGCGGGGGAGGGGGACAAAAATATTAGTTATATCTGCTGCTTTGAATTATTTATAAAAATAATAAAGGTGAGATATATATATATATATATATATATATATATATATATATATATATATATATATATATATATATATATATATAAAAGCGTATGCCGTCTGCGCTCTGGGAGGAAAGAAAGGATATAACTCTAGCAAATAAATACACGTATTTTTAAAAACTCCTGTAAAAGGTGAGAATCTGAGAGAAACTGCTCTTTTCAAAGAAATAGCATGGATGGTTCATTAATAAAAATATTTGGGGAGTAAAGCAAAGGTGTTCTGCTTTGTGGCAGCTAAGGATGAAGCCTATTCAAAGTAAAATCCTTACCATCGCTACCATCTTCCCCATCGCCAGCACATCTGCTCTTTCTTTTACCTTCTTTTAATTCCTGGGTATTCTAGAAGAAAAATTGTAATGACTTCCTAAGGGTTAAAAGAATAACAAGGATGTTGGGGTTTGGAAGGAGGGGTGGGGGAGAGAATTATGGTAGGGATTTTTTCCCCCCTGGTTGTTGTTGTTTCTTAGGAATGCTAAGCCATAGGAAGGCTCTAAGCTTTGTTTTTTGCCCTGTCATTCTAAAGGAGGTGAGGGTGGATTAGAATGGCCCTGTGGGGCCTCAGCACAGAACCCCTGTAGGTAGAGCCGGGCTTTCAATCTTCTGACCAGCGGAGCTGAAACGAAAATGCGGGCGGGCAGGGTTCCCACGTTCTTTGACAGTTTCCTGCTGCAGATAGAGTCCCCGCCTCTCTCTCTCTCTCCCTCCCTCCCTCCCTCCCCTGGCCAAAGAATGGATAATTTGCGTCCCCTCCTCTTGGATACAGACGGTCAGATATTATTGGGCAAGGAGCAAGTGAGACCTTCTTCTAACCTTAATCCAACGCCAATAATTTCACTTGAGAATTCTGGGGAAGCAATTATTTTTCCTGGCGACAATGACGATCAAACAGGCCCTAATGGACAGAGGCAGAGAGGTCATCTCAATTTTCCCTTAGTTTCTACCCAGACAATATGTGGACTTTGTGAAAGGCCAAGAGCTCCTTTTCTCTGCGCCCCTTTGCTCTCCCTGCTACAAACGTTGTCAATTATTTTGTTACAGAATTAATGTGGCATTGTGTGGGCTTACTCTGGGCATGTGTGTGTTGATTTACAAATATTATAAATAGGAATTTTAAAAAGTTTTTTTTCCCCAATTTGTGGCAATAAGGTTGAGCCAAAGTTAGGAAATGGTTTGCCAAATCCCACTCTTATTAAATGCTTAAGTTTCTCCCACTCAAAGTAAAAATGCTTAATTTTATCCAATTATGTTTTCTAATTTGTGTAACACTGCTCATTATAAGTGTGAACTGATTTCTTGTTGTTATTGCTATTTTTCTTCCTGAAGCCTTTGCAATCAAACATGTACTTTAGTATAAAAGAATTAGGGGATTTTATGTCCATCTGCCCAAAATAAGATTATATAGTCACATATTCCAAAGATAAAATATTCAAAGAACTTGAATGTTCAGGTCATTTAACAAACATG
This sequence comes from Arizona elegans, assembly GCA_022577455.1. Taxonomy (NCBI): domain Eukaryota; kingdom Metazoa; phylum Chordata; class Lepidosauria; order Squamata; family Colubridae; genus Arizona; species Arizona elegans. The sequence goes on along the minus strand of JAKOOJ010000001.1, from coordinate 195,135,890 downwards.
ATTGAATACAAAAAGAATTATATGTCCTCTCAGAAAACCTTCATGGAATGATCTGATTTATACTAATTATGACATTGACAGATTTGAGTACTTATTAGCATAGATGGCTAAATAGGAATAAATATAGCAAAATTATTACGCTTTAATCATGAATTATCAGGGTTATTTTTCTCTCAACAAATAACCAATTATGTGGATATTTTAAGTTTGTATTTAAAAAAGAGAGAGAGCTGGGCTACAGCATGGCAAATAAATGTGTTTCCTAAAGAATTTATTCAGATTCGACAGAATTCAATGAAAATATGTCTTTTAATCTTAAAAAGCTTGCTGGTTTTGCCACATTGATGTGCTTGCATAACTTTCAAATTTATAGTCCGGAAGCTTTGGAATTAAATTTTATTTTTTATTATTTTGCATAATTGGAACTGATCGTGTGAATGGATGAGAGCTTGAAACTATTTACAGGACAGATACCTTAGCTCCACCTCTACATATCCTGCTCTTCCCATCCCTTCTTCTCATTCATCTTATGTTAGTGAAGCAAAGAAAATCAATCTGAATATGAGCCAGCAGTATAATATGGCTGAAAAAAAAGGCAAATGTAATTTGTGGCTGCATCTGCAAAATTTCCATATCATGGGAAGTAATTGTTCTTCCTCACTTGAGTACTATGTTTTGTTTTCAGCTCTACAGTTTAAGGGGGAAAAATCAGTGGAATTGGAAGAGTAGCAAAGAAGGGAAACAAGGATAACGAGAAACTTAGACCTAAGATCGAAGAAAGTGGCTATGTTTAGCTTAGAAGAAACAAAGGCATTCTTCAAATACCTGAAAGGATATCATGTATGTGGATGTCCACAAAGAAAAAAGTCAAACCTGCCTTTGTCTTATTCCACATGGAATAATGGATTTAACTAAAAGGAAGACAGGTTTTAATTGAATGTTAGGGGAAAAAATCCTAACTGCAAAAGCCAGTTGAACCAATTACCAATAGAAAGGGTGAGGTGGGGCCTTCCTCTTCATTGGTATATTCAGTTGGAGGCTAAAAAGCATATTGGAAGTATCACCCAATAATGGTAGAATTCTTAAATTGGAAACTTAAGAATTCTTGTGGCATAACTTGCCACAAGTTATGAGAAGCTCTTGTCATCAGGACTTCATTTCAGAGTTAGGGTCAGGCTTGCATAGAGGTCACAACCTTTGACCCGGAAAGGCACTGCCTAATCTTCAGTATATGCAGCCTGAGACTAGATATTGATGATGAAGGGAAGGTAGTTTATTTGCTCTTAAAGATGCTTTTCTGTTGCTTGAAATATTTCAAGGATGCGTTCAAGGAGACATTCTGGTAGACTAAGGCTTAAATTAGGTTTTGGGTCTTCCTCCAAAAACACAGTTCTCTTCTTGCATTTTTATAAGAAAGTAGCTCTAGCTCGTGTTGAGCAACTTGGATTTACATAAATGCAGGCAGGCAGGGATATAGCAAATGCATGGAAATTCCAAAGCAAAATAATTTCCTAATCTAGAAATTGCTGAATTCCAATTCCTAGCAGTTTGGTTCTATGGAACAAACCTAAGCATGACTGATTTTGGCTCCAACTCTGAAGGTGGTCAAGTTAAAGTCCATCAGTAATGTTTATAGCTACGTGGAGACTTCAGACTAGCTCTCCCAACTCTGAAATAGAGCAATTATTCTCAAATTGTGGGTTTAGTTGCTTTACCACAAGGACTGGCTCACTCTTGAACTCAGGGATGAGACCTTGTGTCTTTTGTGCCATGGGGCACTTCACGAATTTGCAGGTTTAGGCAACCTCACCTAATCTGTGCTTATTGGTCAAGCAAACTGAGGTTTATTACCATGTCAGTCTGGTTGTTGGGAGGGTTGGCTTATAAAGGCAGAAATTATTTGACCTTGTTCTCTCCTCCTGACTCCTCAATATATATATGTGTGTGTGTGTGTGTGTGTCCAGGTGATCATTGTTGAATTATTTATGTGTGCAAAACAGAGGATGGGGAAGGAGAAAGAAAACTCATGGCTACAAATAATTGGCAACAATATTGTTTCTGTTTGGCCTTTGGAATTCAGCTCAAGATGTTATCTCCAGAGAGCCGTGGGTTCCAGCAGGAGGAATATTTTCTACTAGTGTTTTGTGATGCTTCTTGAGAACAAAGATACCTCAGTGTACAGCTCAAGGAAAGATCATATCTGGGGAGAGTGGAGCAAGCTTGGCAAATGAATGCAATCATTGCTTTTCCACAGGGTGGTGAAAAATTCTGGCAATGGATAGTTTTTAAAAAAAAAATTAAAAAAAATCAATGGAAATGAAAAATGATATCATGAAGCAAGCAGCATAACAGCATGAGGTGATTCAATGTCCAAAGGTCCTCTTATGTAGCCATTACATTCTTTAAAAACATCTTGCAGACTTCTTTTAATGCAGTGAATGTTCATCGGGAAACCTAAATGCAAACTCCATTCTTTCTTCTTTGAAGCATCTCAGTCATTTGAATTGAAAATATTTTGAAGTCTTTATTAAATTCTTCTTACTGGAAAAGCTTGCAGAAGTAGAGCCCCCTTTTTTTGCTGTAAATAGAAGCTGCCAAAGGAGAAAAGGACAAGAAATTGTTGGACTCCTCAGGATCTTCCATGCATTGTTTACCTTCAAGCACTGTTCTCTTTCCATTGACAGGCCCTGCGGTCTACCTGAGACTGCTCCAGGTCACACGCAGCCTTCATTCTTGAAGAGGCTTCAGAGAACATGTTTCTGTGGCTTACACAACTTCAAAACAAATGACTCAAAAAAGCACACCCTGTTCTCAAAAAATTCTCAGAGGCTCCAAAGGGTGTGCAACACCACATGAACTTCTTATGTTTCTTCTGCAGCCCCCAAAAATTACACAAGAATGGGGTGTGCTTTTGAGAATAGTTGCTGGATGTTGGTGAACACTGGCATGTCACTCAAAACATTGTACCATGTTACCTTTGACAAGCATGTCATAAGTTCGCCATCACTGCTCTAGTGGTTAAGGCAGGGATATCCAATCCCTGTTTCATGGACCAGTACTGGTCCATAGCCTGTTGGGAACCAGGCCACACAAACAGCAGGCGAGTGTGTGAACCCTCATTTGTGCATACATAGGATCTAGGCTGCATGGGTGAAACCATTGCCACCGCCACCCGCCACCAGTCCATAGAGCCAAAAGGTTGGGGACCACTAGGTTAAAGCACCAGGGAGTAGTGTTGTGACTGAGGCCCAAGTAGTGATTACCAAACACAATTCAGTCCTGAACAAACTTATTTTATTAAAACAGCTGAGTATTAATTCATTCTCAGCTTTAGTCCAAAACAAATTCTTCGGCTTATCACCAACCTTTAATGTCTTTGGCAACATGCCAAAGGCTTTTCTTGGCAAAACCCCCACAAAGTTCAAGAGATGCTGACAAGAAGCACTGGAATCAACGTTGCTTTTCTACAAAGAACCCAACGGCTTGTTGCTGGTCTTTTAAGCCTTATGGAATTGTCCAATCATCTTCTGGCCTTATTCCCGAGTCGTCCTTTTTGCTTCAGCTGCTCTTGCCTTCTGGCAGCTCTTTGCATGCGTGCACTAGGAACAGGCTCCTCCTGTTCCTCTGCTTCTCTGCTCTTCACCTCTGGAGGCTCTGGAGTCTGTGCATTGCTCCCAGATGGCCCTGGCCCCATCTCTGCCTCCAACGCAGAGCCCTCATCTGGGCCTTCCCCTGACTCCAAGGCTGGCCCATTGTCCTCCCCAGCCTCCTCACTGTCCGACTCCGCTGCCAGGTCCGCAGGCTGCTGGCGAACCACAACAAGTAGTGAGTTGTAATCCTGTCTTAGAAGCCAGGGAGTAGTGAGTCCTAATCCTGCCTTAGGCAGAAAAGCTGGCTGAGGGACCTTGAGCCAGTCACTCTCTCTTAGCCCAACCCACCTCACAAGGTTTCTGTTATGGAGAAAAAAGGAGGAAGGAATATTAGGTATGTTTGCCACCTTAAGTTATTTCTATAAATAATAAAGGTGGGATATATAAGTAAATAAAATACGTCCTCTGTCTTGGCTGCAGATGTTCAAAAATTTACTTATCCAATGGCAGTCCATTGTGACTCCCTTGTCTATTGCAGCAGTGTACAAGATGAATGCTGGAAGATTATTATGTACTTATTTCATTGTCTATTTCTGATGCTTCGATGTAGGTACAAGTCAAAGGCAGCTTGCAGCTGAGCATTGCAGGATGAATATCTAAAGGAGGCAACAGTAACCAACATGCAAGAATATAATAGCATGACTAGGAGCATTAAAACGGCTTCCTTGGTAATTTAAAAGGATCAGGTTCATAGGATAATGAAAAGAACATCATGTTACAGTAAATTTAAAGAAGAATAGAATAATGACAGTACACAAAGCATCTGGAGATATGGATCCTGATCTATATAAAATCCAGAGCACATGTGGCTGATACCAACCAAATGCTGTTTCTGGGACGATGTAATGGAAAACCGGGAAATGCATTAATCTGACCTGGATGACCTTACCAAATGAGATCAAAAAAAGTATATCTGGAACTGCATGCCTCTACTGGAAATGATTACTTTTCTTTCATTTAAAGGAAAAGGAAAGGCTATGACATAATTTAATAAACAAATGCAGGCAATTTCAAAACATTTTCTTGTGGTGAGGATCATCTTGGGAGATAAAACTTGCAGTTCACAAAATGCTGGAAAAGTTCATCCACATTCAGCAAAAATGTATTTTCTCAATGTACTAGTGGGTACAATAAAAATGGATTTATCTGTTTATCTATTCTACCATTGTGTCAGCAAAACGTAATATAACACACGCATGCACACACATATTTCTATCTATGTAAGTTTTGATGACTTTCCAGAATAGTAAAAAAACCAGCAACCCCGAATTCCTGAGGATTGTGAGTAGAATAAAAACATAACACAGTGTTAGAATAAATTACTGGTAAACTATTCCAAAGTTGGTAAGCCCTGTATATTGACTGAACATAGGTGAAACTGGTTACAATCTGAATAAAAATATGAAATTTATTTGAAGTATGTAACTGCTGTTAACAAAATCACAGCAGTTTCTATGTTTGGGATTCATTTTAGCAACCCGATGAACTACCATTTTCTACCTTACCACTTGCAGTGCTAGCTGAAATTTCTAGGATCTGCAGCCACTTTCATTTCTTGAGCTGTATGACAATATTTGCCATTCTCAAGGAAACAGCAGCTTCAGCTGGCCAATAAAATAAAAATTCAGATTTAGCATCTCCAAAGTCAAAATCATGAGCGTAAAGTCACACACATTTGTCAGCTCTTCAGGTTTCTATCAATCCCATTCAATTAATATTTGGGACCAAGTGTTTTATACCTGTGAACTCCCTGAATTAAGAGAATGCCAACATCCTTACGGAGGCTAACCATCCATGCAATGATCAGGCTACTTCAAAAGCTGGATGGAGTGATCCTCAATAACAAATTAGTAGAGGGTATCAATGGCTATTGAGTCATCTCCTTGAGGTTTTGGAAGAACAAGCACTAGCAGTAGAAATTTCAAAGACATTGCTATATTTTCAGAAAATGCTTCCTTAGCAGCATCAAAATATTCACAATATGTTCCTAGCTCTAAAGAGGAATTATGAATTTTCCCATTCAACTTGACGCTTGCCCTACGCTACCAAAAAAAAAAAAAAAGATTTAAAGTTTCCAATGTTATTCTGCATGTTTTAAAAATCATTGAAGAAAAGAGAAGTTGGGTGAGTGATCATCATAGTGAAAAAAGCAGAATTCTTGTGACCAATAAGAGAAAAAACAAAAGCAAGAAAATTGGAGGGGAAGTTATACATCCCAACTCATTGCAAAAAAGACTGGATGTTTTATTTCCTCATTAGAATCACATAATTAAAAGGAGACGTTTGAACAACTGAGTCCACTGCCTTTTTAATGCAGGAATCCAAATTAAGGTATCCCATACAGATGACTTTCTGAACTCTACTTAAACACATCCAATAAAGTAGAGTTTACCAGCTCTCTGGTAATTGATTCTTCTCCTGAACCATACATATCTTATTAACAGGAAGTTTTTCCTAACATTGAATTGGAATTGGCCTTCCCGTAATTTGAACCCATTATTCATTCTCCTTCATTCTGGAATAATACAGTACAAATCTTGGTTTCTTCTAGATAACATCCTTTCAGGTATTTGAAAATAACTATCATATCACTCCTCAATGTTCTTCAGACATATCCAGGTTCTTCAGTCTCTTTCCTTAGCACTTGTCTTCACCTATCTAAAATTTGTCTAGTTCTATTTCTGCTGCCATACTACCATTTTTAAAAAGTATTTTTCACTCTTCAAATATCTACCTATCTGGTGAGGTTGCATCTACTGGTGAGAGAGACACAATATCAAAACAAACAACTTTTGCTATCTGTGGTTTGTACTTCACTTTTATTTTTTTTAGATTCTCAGGTGGAAACGGTATTTTTGTTCCTATGAAGATGTCACTGGAAGGTCAGTTTGGAAACGTTCACTTCCCCCCCTATCCTCTTTAAGTCGGCGAAAGCTATGAAGTACAAAATACAGACACTGATCTGTTTTTGCTCTTTTTATTGACAAAATAGTTGGAACTGTAGGTTGCAAAGAATCGGCAAGTTTGTTATTCAGTTTTGATAGCAGAGTCTTTGGATGCTCTAGGCTTTTCCAGTCCTAAGGCCATAAATTGTTCTTTCTGCCAATACATTTAGCCCTTTCAGTCTTATAACTGAATAAACAGTCATTTTATACAGTGATGCAGATTTCATTCTAGGCTGCAGTTAAACTCGGAGGGTTTGGCAGAATGATCTACATGACCTGGTTTAACACAACACACTGAACTCTGAAAAAAAGAGAGCTGCTATAATGGAACCTGTAAATATTGATATCATAGAAAAGTTTAATGATCCTTGATGCTTTATTTCTATTCATTTATTATGACGTAGATATAAATAAAAATATAAATTGATTTTATGCAGCCAAGTTGGCACCGACTCTTAGTGAGGATCTATTTTTCTCCCTGGCAAGCTGTCCCTCATCTGATCTTTCAAGTGCACCATTATAACTAGTTGTTGCTCATCCTCTGTTTTTTCTTCTTCTTTTCCCAGAATTAGAACCTTCTCCAGAAGATAGATAGATCTCCCCACCCAAACATACATCGATATACTTCCCGCTGCTGAGACTTGAAAGCTTAAGTTATGGAGACATCCATCATTTTGCCCCGAGAACAATAATCCTGTGAGGCAAGTTGCGCTAAGAAAATGGGAATAGGCGATGTCACTTAGGGAATTGCATAATCAGTTGGGAACTTGAAGCTGGGTTTAACTCAACTAACTTAGTTATAATACTACAGAATCATTTGTAAATAGCAGGAACTTTTTTTTGTTCCAAAGTGAACCTCTATTTAGAAGAATCACTGCAAACATAAAGGAAAATGCAAGACTTTAGTAAGAGTTTGTTTTGGGCAGGCTTTATAAACAACTTTCTTTTTTACTTTTTTTGGTATATTTTAGTATCAAGAGATGCACACCTTTAAAAAAAAACATTTTTTTCCAAAATAATTTTTTATTTCTTTGTCACTGAAAGATGGTGGCAGCCATTTTCAGTTCACACAGGATCCTCATTAATCATCACAATTAAAGAATGCTATTAATATTAAGCAAAGCTTCTAATTTGGGTAAAACCGCCGTCTGTGCTTAGTTGAAAATGGAAATGGATAGGACCTTCTGATCTCATCCTACAGGGAGAAGACACCAGAGGAAGAAAACAGTTTTAAATGTATATGAAACAGAACTATGATTTCAACTAATACAAAAATGCCATCTCTTTTCTGTCTCACATGCCCCTTCAATAAGAGATCAGCTATTATCCTAAATTTCTAGTCTAGGGCAATCAAGGCAGCCACATAAAACATAAATAAGTAAAGCAGCAGGGCAATTAAAACATAATTAAATGCATAAATCAATATTTCATTGCATAAAAATCCAAATGAGGATAGCTGAGCAAACCTGACCCACTCATGATATCCCAGAGCAGTAGACTCAGGAGCAAAGCCACCAGCTGCTGATAATTTGTCTGCATGCTCCAAGAACAGGTTCACAGTTGTAGAACAAATCTCTCCTTGTTCATGGCTGAGTGATCCCTTAGTCATCTGTACAGCAATATGCACAGGCTAATTGGAATAGTTTTCCCCCACACTCCCTTGCCCATTCCAGAAGGAAGTCCACATCTATTTCAAAACATGGGGAGTGTATTGCCCAATGGTATGTTCTAGATCATCTCTGCAGTGGCAGAGCCTTGCCAATTGTATCTGGGCGTGGAAGCTATGGAGAACTGGAACTGATAGGGAGAGCACAAGGGAATACCAGGAGTGTAGGCTAGACTGGGCTCTCAAGACAAAGTTCTGGAAGACGACAAAAGCAAACTACTTCCTTACACCGGCCAAGAAAATTGCATGAAGTCAATATTGATTAGAGAGAGAATATCTGCTGGTCGAATAGTCCTAAAATATTGGGACAAAGAAAGAATGTAGCAGGCAAAAGAAGGTGGCAAGAGCCCAGGAGAGGAAAATACATGATCAAATACATTACTAGTTGTTGGAGTAAGTCAATATGGAAGTGAAAATTGGACTTTGAAGAAACTGGACAGGAAAAGTATGGATGTCTTTGAACTTTGGCTTTGCAGAAGACTGCTGGGAATACTATGGACAGCCAAGAAAACAAACTGATGGATCAAGGCACAAATGACCAAGCTGAAATTATCCAAATTTGGATATATTATGCAAATATCTAGGTCTTTGGAGAAGACTCTAATGTCAGGAAAGGTGGAAGGAAAGAGAAAAAGAAGATGATCAACAGCAAGATTCAAACCTTTTTTTTTTTTTCATTTTCATTTTCATTGACTTCAGACCAAAGTCAAGCCTTCGGTATGACCTAAGCGTAGTACACAAAATTATCTGCTACAATGTCAATGATTACTTGTCAATGATTACTTCAGCTTCAACCGCAATAATACAGAAGCACAAAATAGATGCAAAGGTAAACCACTCCAAACTTGATTGTGGAAAATACGACTTCAGCAACAAAGTGGTCAATCTGTTTGGGTCAAAACAGTCCCCAAACCCCCATAACTTTAATCTTAGACTGTCTACTTTTGACCTCACCCCATTCCTAAGAGGTCTGTAAGGGGAGAGATCTTCATGCATAAAATCTATGTGCTCATTAGGAATCAAAACAACTTGATGGCACATCAGCGTCACCAGACTTATGTAATTATACAGTAATTATACTTTAGTCATCAAATTTCCACTCTCATATAAATAAAAAAGATTCATGCGATAAAGTAGTAATGACGCGTATAGAAAATTTTATTCATTCCATTCCATGAATGGGCACCTCCAGCTTCAGAGAAATCATCTAGTTAATATTCTGGATGGATTTCTTAGCACTTTGGAATTATAATTTATAATTATTACTGAGCTGCCTCTTTTAGATTTATACATGCCAGGGAACATTATTTTTTAAAAAAAATCTATGTCCATTATATTTTCAGTTCTACTGAATGAATGTCTCCTGTGAAAACTAAGCAATTACCTATGGTGCTCAAAGGGAATTGTGACGTATGTTTTCCAAACATAGCAACTCTATGCTCCATAAAACAAACCATTTTTAAAACTCAGATTCAGAAACAGTTTGCGGTAGAGGATAAAAGTTTTATGTTCAAAGAAAAGAAGTCCAAAATGCATGGTTACAGATGGTTTCTTATGTACCGTTACCAATAGCAATAGCACGTAGACTTATATATCACTTCATAATGTTTTACATTGCTCTCTCAGTGGTTTACAGAGTCAGCATATTACCCCCCACAATCTGGGTCCTCTTTTTACCAACCTCAGAAGGAAGGAAGGCTGAATCAACCTTGAATCGCTCAGAATTGAACTGCTGGTAGTCGGCAGAGTTAGCTTGCAATACTGCATTCTAACCACTGCACCACCAGGGCTCCCTAGCTAACCTTATCCTGGTGGGAGTAGCAAGTAGAAAAATCCTTGTGCTCTCTATATAATAAAAATATAATTGGCAGAGTATTTTCTATGGCCACACCAAAGTTATGGGATATTTTGCCCTATAAAGCAGACTGCTCCCCCTCTCCCAACCCTAGGGTTTCTATTTTTAAAAAATAATAATAAGATAAACAATCTATGTGTGTATGGCCAATTTAGTTTTTTTAAAACTCAATTCTGTATGTACTGTTGTCATAAGAGTCATTTTTCTTCGTGTTGTAAACTGCCCTGAAACTTGCATTTTTAAGAGAAGGGTAGGAAGTCAATACCTGATTAAATAAACAAGTATCTTTTAACATTGAGGCTATTGCATTTAAATAGATGATACATCCTCTCTTAACTGCCCCCTAGCTCTAGAAAAACCAATTCTAATTTAGTATGGTTCTGGCAGCACTTGGCAGACATTATGCTGGCAACGAAGAGAATGCATCAGTTGGTCCGGCTTGATTTAACAATAAGAGTTATATTCCAAAATCTTTCTATAGCCTCTCCTTCCCATAGTGACATTTGGCATCACAAACAGCAGTAGGAGAGACTATACTATGTGCCAGCATATGAATAGACAATGTCAGTCTGCCGTTAGCAGGTCAATCAAGCAATCACTAAAGTGATCTTTAAAGACAGCTGATGCTTTTTGCCAAGGATAGAGTTCTTAAAAATCCTTCCACATGGGTCTTACAATCTTAAAAAGCACTACATGTTAGTATTTTTATGCACTTCTCTTCTTTTTATTTAAAGTCCTTCACCACCAGGACAGGAATAAATTAGATTAATGTGCTCCAATTGTCTATATTTATTTTAAAAAGTCCTAGGTCCAGTGCAAACCTAATTCTGTTAGAAAATTTGATCTGAAATCCTGATTTTTATATCACACTCCTCTTAGTTTCAAGCTTAGTTTATCTGGTGTGTTCTGTATGAAACAGCCAACACAATCCAAGTTGTTCACTGAGATCAAAAGATATTTTAGTCCCAAAAAACCCATCCGGATCTTGGTTACATTTAATTACACCATGGCAGGGGTGAAATCCAGCAGGTTCTGACAGGTTCTGGAGAGCCGGTAGTGGAAATTTTGAGTAGTTTGGAGAACTGACAAATACCACCTCTGGCTGGTCACCTCTGGGGAGGGAATGGAGATTTTGCAGTATCCGTCCCCTGTCACACCCACCAAGCCACACCCACCAAGCCACACCACGCCCACAAGCCAGACCCACAGAACCGATAGTAAAAAAAAATTGGATTTCACCACTGCACCATGGATAATACAAATTAATTCTAATTAGCAAAAGGTAAAAAGTTGGTCGAAATGAACCTTCCATCGAACAATAAGAAAACATTTAATGAACAATTCATTCAGTGGAACAATGGGTATATTTAAAGGTTTGAAGGTTTGATTACCAATTTTTCTAGATACTACAGGTTCTTAGCTTAATTGATTGAGGCAAGGATGGTAAATCTGTGATAAAATAGATCTTCCAGCATCCCTTAACACTGGTTCTATCTTCAGCTGCCAGAAGTAGTTCAGCAACATGGGTTAGGTTATTCTTTTGTTTTTGGACAGATGAACAGTAGTAGTCATAATCAATAATTAGGTTCTTGAATATAATATAAGAAATATGACAAAATAGATAGTATAAGAACTAATTTTTATGGTTCTCAGCTCCTTCATCTTTGCTTTGAGCATGGCATGTGAACCTGCCCCTTTTAAGGAACATCTTTAATAATCGGAAAAATGCTAAACTAAACAATGACTTGGTTCCAGATCCTTTTATTGATTTTATAACCCTTCCAGGGCTTTCAGAGATGACCTCTTTTGATGATCAGATATTAAGGATTTTTCTCCACCATCCTATGTGTTCATTTGTCACAACACTGATGTTCTACAGAACTTTGTAGTTGTGTTTTGATGGATGAGAATTCTTGCCTAGGGCTACAGATTTCTGCTGCAAAAATTCATAAGGGGGATGGACCTATCAAGATGATCCATCTCAAAGGGCTTACGGGGAATTTCTCAGCTGTCTAAAAGGGGTCTCTATCAGTGCCCAGCCAATAAAGAACTGACAGAGGTGCTTGACAAAATTGCTCCTGAGAGGCCACTCCCCCAAGGACCAACACAGGGATTCTTTTTCATTAAGATCTCTGCAAGAAGAAGTGCCTGTGTCTGGAGTCATACTGGTGAAAAAGAAAGAAAAACCATAGATGACCAGGGCATAGGTGTAAGGGCCTCACTCACACCCTTGTCTACTTTGAGGTTACATCTTCCGAGGTCATCTGGGACCCCTGAGCATGGGAAATCTGAGGAAGAAGATAGACCAGGAGGTTAGATCTGTGCCCTTCCTGGATGGTTCACATGACCAGAGAGAAAATAGCAGTCTGGATATAGGAGATGGTGAATGGATTCTTAAGACTGATGTTGGTCAATCAAGGCTTTCACATAAAGCTTTATCTATCATCTATCTATCTATCTATCTATCTATCTATCTATCTATCTATCTACTATCATCTATCTATCTATCTCTATCTATCTATCAATCTATCTATCTATCATCTATTTATTTTAAGTATAGCACATCATATATGAACTAGCAACATACAGTATATTAGTATTATATGCTAATACATTTTATAGCTTTTTAATAAAAGGCTTAAACCAACCAGACGCAGCATTCTCTGCTAGTATTAAACGTAGTACCAATAAGTTCTTGTACATTTTAGTTAGTATGTACCACAAGTAAACTGGGATCTAATCTAGATACCACATTGCAAGCCAAAAGAAGACTGCTTGCATCCCACAAATTCAGATGTCTGCATCATGTATTGATACACACTGGAACCAATATTTCTTTAATATCAATAACATTACTTTGGCATTGATTCGATTTAGAAACCAATAATTTATAAGATTGCCCTGCCTACTCCCAAATGATACCAATATTCTACCCTTTCTGAACATTTCTGATTTTGCACAAATGTACAAAAGAGATGGAGTTTGATTCACAAGGATGTGATGCTGCTTTTTACAAAAGTCTTCAATCTTGTGGACCCCTTTGAAAATAAACATTGTAAAGGAAATATATATTCTAATGCTAATGATGGAATGCAGAGAAGAATCTTCCAAAGAGGGTTTAATAGATAACACAGCAAAGTTTTAAGTTCTCACTGGCTACCGATAGCTTCTTGTCATCCTTTCTATTGCTTCTGTCTGGTTTTGAGATGGGAAATAAGCTTTTTTGACATGAAGAGGAAAGTAAACAGAGACTTTGACAGGAAGATTCAGCAGAGTCCCCTTCCGTTTACCAATCAACCATTCCGAAGTTTTCTCATTCTGCATTTTTCATGTCTGTACCATTGTTTCCTTTGTAGTTCTACAAAGCGCTCATATAAATCCCTCCTGCCTTAAATTAATGGAAGTTTGGATTTCTCTGTTTGGGCTGGATCATTGGTAAAGTTTATTTTGAAAGAAAATGGGGGGGATAGGGTGGGAGGAACCGGTAGGTTCACTCTTTAAAATAGCTTGGGTCCATTCCACATGAGAAGCCTGATTGTACAGCACTTCAGATTAGATCTGTAAGAGGTGCTTTGGAGCACATAGGAATGTGAACATTGTCCATATCTGTGACACCTTAAAGCAGCTGTTATTTTACTGGGATCACAGACTTTAAGGTTTTGCAGACAGATATTATTACATTTGCAGTCTTACATGTTCTTTTGGAGATCTTAATCCAAAAACATTAAAAACATATTCTGTACCAGTTCAAAACTAATTTTGGCGCTTTGTGATCCCAAGATGTCAGTTGATATATTTGTAATTGATCCATTTCTTCATTATTATAGTAACTTACAGTGCCTCACATATTTTGGATTTCAGATCTCTTTACTGGAAAGGTGGCTTGAAGCCCTCCCAATTTTCCTTCATAGGTACTACTAGGATACTTTTTACATACAACCAGAGCATTGTTTGCAATATGAAGCAAGGATTGGGATGATTGGGCTACAAACAATGTCTTTCTCTTTGGCATGGAACTCAGCAGATGGAATTTTTATCCCTTTGGGGTTTAATGTAGGCCAAGTTAGAAAATTATGGTCTTTCTTTTTAATATCTTAGCAATCACAGTTTGTCTTTAAACTGCCTTTGAGGAATGGAAATACCCTCAAAATGTGAGTCTTTAATAGTGTCCCTTCCACAGTGCTGCTGTTGCTTTTTCTGCCTTTAAAATGTAAGAAGGACTAATATGCAAATAATGCTCCTGTGGTCATGTTTTCCATATGTCTACATTTCGATATGTCTACATTAAATTTACATCCAAGATTTCTGGTTGATCTTGTTCTTAGGTGTTCTGGTCAATCTGTAGTTTAGCAAATTAATGCCACGTTTCCATCTTCCAGTGCAGTTTGAAACAGCTGCCTTATTAACATCTTATACCTTATCACAGTCTTCTTTCTCACTGAACAGCTGGATATGTCTCTCATATTCCTGAAAGGATCAGGTCACACACACCCTCCTGAATCTCACAATAATCACAGAAGAACCTTCTGTGATTGGCAAGAAGTGACCCTGGACTGGGGAAGAGAGAGAAGACACTAGGACTAGACATCAACCTCTTGTCATGTCATATCAAAATCACCCACTGGGTTAAAGAGAGAGAAAAAAGGAGACAACTCCAGTGCCAGGCTCAGTCTTATGGGTTCTCAGTTGGAGAAAAGACCACACTCTTTGCATGCCCTTTCTCGCCACTTCATGCTGGGCTTCATTGCAGCTGACAGATTTACACAGGAAACCTGGCTCAGTAAGGCTGCCAGAGTTGGTAGCAAACAAGGAATATAAGGGAATTAACTTCTGGCCTGCTGACAGTAGTTAAATCTGCCAAAAACAACTCAAAGCCGGGTAATTTGGTTCCTTTTCTTTTGTTGATACCATGCCAGGCCACAAGACTGGATTAAGTGGCTAAATTTTGCATGGAGAACTCTCACCTCCTTGTGCTCAAATCCCATTGTCTTCCTAAAATGACAGTAGCTAGTTATGCCAATCTTTAACATCTCACTGGCTGTACTCCAGAGAACCTATCAGCTTTGAGCCTCTGAAAAGAAGGATTTATTCAAGAACTCGCTAGAAGCAATGGGGAAGGGGGAAAGGCTGGGAACGAAGGGCCAAATAAAATATTATTTAATGATAACATATAATTCTGACCAATCCATAACTTTCTCTCAGATTTCTTCACATAAACACTGTCCTCTTCCAATTAAAATTAGTTTTATTCAAACTCAAGAAAACTTGCTCTTATGCTTCATAACAGTGGTGGAATTCCATTTTTTTTACTACCGATTCTGTGGGCGTGGTGCGTCTTGGTGGGCATGGTTTGGTGGGCATGGCAGGGGAAGGATACTGCAAAATCTCTATTCCCACCCCGCTCCAGGGTAAGGCTGCTGCAAAATCCCCATTCCCTCCCCACTCTGGGGCCAGCCAAAGGTAGTATTTGCCAGTTCTCCGAACTACTCAAAATTTCCACTACCGGTTCTTCAGAACCTGTCAGAACCTGCTGAATAGCACTCCTGCTTCATAACCCCAAGGAATTCTTTCCCCATGTCTTTCTGTTCTGCCTATCACTTCTGTTGTCACTAATGTACAAGATTCTTGTACATTGCAGGAGAACAGAGAATGCTTTCTTTGGCATCTACTCGATGCTCTGATTGTCCTGACTTTCAACCTCCTTGTTACTGAGAAGAAAATGACCCAGTACTTTGGAATTGGTCTAATATTCATGTCTGGGCATCCCATGAATTATGTGAATGGCATATAGGGCATGTGGGCATGCTTGAAATTTGGTGAGGTAGTGGTTTGTTCTTTCCTTGTTGCACTGCAATGCACATGATCCTTCCTTCAAGTGGGATATGAGTGTCCCTTTTCATCCTTGCCTGATTCTCGTTTTGTTAGAAATACTTTCTTACCCGTTTTGATGAATACGTTGTTTTATAAAGTTATTTCAAAATAGGGGAGGCAACCCCCATCATATCCATCTGGACTCAGCAGTTTAAAATCACTAGTCAGATTTTGCTAACTCCAAGGGCCCAAGGATGTTGAAAAAATGCTTGGCAAAGTTGTACCCTTCACCTATTTGCTCTCCATTTGTGGTTTATTACAATGCCTTTCTTTGGAAAGGAGATAGCCCCGGTCTCCTTTCCAAATACGTTAGCGGGATGGAGAAAAATATAGCCATAAGCCCATGACTAGCATTCCCTGATGGAGCCAGGTTTTCAAGAAGGGGTGGAGGTGCAAATGAATGGCATTCCATGTGTCTGAATAAAATTTCACTTCCTGTAGGTCACAGGTGTCAAACTCGCCATGTCACGTTGCCGTCACGTGATGTTTCGTGATGTTTTTCCCATTTACGGAGCTGGGGTGGGCGTGGCCTGCATGTGACACATCTGGCCTGCAGGCTGCCAGTTTGACACCCCTGCTATAGGTGATCAAAGTCACAACACTGGCTTATTGATTGATGGTCTCTGTGGAATGTAGTTGTTGTTTTTTTATTAGCCCAGGTTTATCTAACAGCTGCAATCCCAAACACAGAGAGAGTTTGCTATCAGTGATCTACATTCTAGATGATCTACAAATTAGATTACCAGGATGATCCAGAAACTACAGGAAACCCAAACTATGCTGCAGTACTCATCTGAAATGGGTGTCATGATTATGTAATACTTGTGTTGTAGGAGAAGAGCAGGCAAAATCAGGGATGGAATTAAGTGAGTTATCAGCTTAGAGTCATTACATTCCCGTAAAAAGTCTAGGTCTGAATCATCTTGAATTCTGTTGACACTTATCTAGTGCCAGTTTAGTGTTGAACATTAGTTGACTAGATTCTTGTGTATAGACTTAAGCAATAAATCTTAACTGCAGCTTAAGGTATGGTCCTGATTCTTCACACCTGACAGTTGTAGATTCTTGCTTTGCTTGCAGTTCATTTCAAAGTGTTAGCCTAAACTTCTAAAGCTCTTTAACAATGACACTTGAAAGAATATATTTTACATACAATAATATTTAAGCCTTAAACTCATATTTCAAGCTGAGCTATGGTAAGTGGCTACAGATCAGAAGCTCTTTTGAGTATTACTTTTTTTTTACTTACTGTAATGGTATAACTCTTCCCAGAGTGGTCCACCAGGTGCTAAGATTAATTTTCATTTCCTCATACCTCTGCTGCCGCTGCTATGCAATTTCCTTTTTAACCTCCATTGATTCACACTCCTTTTTAAAATTCATTGTTGCATGTTGGTATTGTTTATTTATGAATGTTACTTGTTTTTCCTGAATGTTGCTGAGAATTTCTGGCTGTGGTGTAACAACTACATTTTAAAATAAACAAGTCGATAAATCAGCGGTTCTTCCTTTCGGTGAGAACAAGATTTTGGTTGATGCAAAATAGGCCATAATACTGTTCATTTTATGACAAATATTTACAGATGTTTATTACTGTAATGTATTAATATGTTCCTCTTTCTTCACTTTTTCTTTCCTCTTTTCTCCAAAAAATACCATTGTAGGAGCCACAGAAATTGTTCTTTCTTATCTGATTCTGTTTAGCTTCTGACAATTTGTCTGAACCAGGGACAGCTGGGTTCCCAGTATTAATATTTTGGAACAAACTTCATACACCAGGCAATCTGAATGTGTAAATTCTATGATTGCTTCTTTCAAGCACTATAGCATCGTTGAGACCTCCCTATTAAAAGCAAGATTATAATTCTATTTAGGTATTATTAAAATGTACACTTGGTAGGAAAATAGGCAGTGGTGGGATTCAGCCAGTTCGCACCACTTCGGGAGAACCAGTTGTTAACTTTCTGAGCAGTTTTGCAAACTGGTTGTTGGAAGAAATCATTAGGGCAGAGAACCGGTTGTTAAATTACTTGAATCCCACCATTGAAAATAGGACCTTGCACACTAGCCCTGCTCCCAATATCTGGGGTGGCTGGTTTATCCCAAACATGTCAGGGTGAAGTAAATAGATCTAGAGGATGATTCTAATAAAATGCTAACAATATTCTATATAATTACCACACCAGTGATTTGTGCCAAAGAGTAAAAAAAAAGTATGTGTATATGGAGAGGAGGATGTATTCCCATGGAAATGTATTTGTGTATTTAATTTACAATCTTCTCCCAATGCTATTATATCAAACTAAACCCATATTGTATTCTTCAATTGCCCTTATTTATAGAGAAAGAAAGATGGGATATGTTTCATTTCCTAGACCTTGTACAGTTTATCCTGTAGTAAAAAGAGCCTTGGTAGTACAGGAGTTTAAGGCACCCTGTTATTAAGCTGGTTATTAAGACCAGCTGCCTGCAATTACTGCAGGGTTCGAATCTCACCAAGGCTCAAGGTTGACTCAGCCTTCCATCCTTTCTAAGGTAGGTGAAATGAGGACCCAGTTGTGGGGGCAATAAGCTGACTTTGTATAAATATACAAAAGGATGAAGGCTATTGCTGAGCACATTGTAAGCCGCCCTGAGTCTTCGGAGAAGGGCGGCATATAAATCAAAATTAAAAAAAAAAAATTGCTATTCTCTTGTGCTTCTCATATTGTTAAATGTGTGAGCAGGGAACACAGGTCCTCACTGAGATGCCCTTTCCTTGTTATCCATATGAACAGCTTTCATATCTGCAGAATGGGGTGGTGATGGGAGGCTTTGAATGAAGGCATCTCAGAAGAAGCTTGTTCCACTAAACAAAGTAGTTATGTGAACTTGTGGTTGATGATCTGTTTTTACTTTGGCCACTGTTCATGCCAGTGTAATTCAGGCCCTTGGCAAATGCTGTCAGGAATAGCTAACACTCCAGAAGATAGGCTTAAGATTCAGAAGGATCTTGACAGACTTGAACATTGGGCGCTATCTAACAAAATCAAATTCAATGGTGAAAAAAGTAAGGTTCTACATTTAGGCAAGAAAAACCAAATGCACAGGTACGGTATAGGAACCTCGCTCAATAGTGGTGACTGTGAGAGGAATCTTGGAGTCCTAGTGGACAATCATTTAAATATGAGCCAGCAGTGTGCAGCAGCTGCCAAAAAAGCCAACACAGTTCTAAGCTGCATTAACAGAAGGATAGAATCAAGATCATGTGAAGTGTTAATACCACTTTATAATGCCTTGGTAAGGCCACATCTGGAATACTGCATCCAGTTTTGGTCACCACGATGTAAAAAAGATGTGAAGACTCTAGAAAGAGTGCAGAGAAGAGCAACGAAGATTATTAGGAGACTGGAGGCTAAAACATATAAAGAACGGTTGCTGGAATTGGGTATGTCTAGTTTAATGAAAAGGAGGACTAGGGGTAATATTACAACATTGTTCCCATATCTCATGTGCTGCCACAAAGAGGAGGGAGTCAAGCTATTCTCCAAAGCACGTGAGGGTAGGACAAGAAGCAATGGATGGAAACTAATCAAGAAGAGAAGCAACCTAGAACTAAGAAGAAATTTACTGACAGATCAATTAACCAGTGGAACAACTTACCTCCAGAAGTTGTGAATTCTCCAACACTGGAAGTTTTTAAAAAGAGATTGGACAACCATTTATCCGAAATGGTATAGGGTTTCCTGCCTGAGCAGAGGGTTGGACTAGAAGATCTCCAAGGTCCCTTCCAACTCTAAATTCTAAATGGCTCACCATTATGACCTTGTAGTTTCCTGTTACAAGTCAGCATGATCATATGACCTCATGCTTTATGACCACATCACTTAGTGACAGACTTCCCGGTCACCCAATTACTATAGTTTAGCATGGATTATCTGTATTCTATACCAGAACACAAGGGCCTAGGCAAAGACTTTCTACTACATACAAATCTGATGCATAAACAACGAATATTATGAGAAAGTGACGTTCAAATCCTGGTTGAGGTTGATAAGATGTTCAAGAACAGTGCACCACAGTTGGAACATTGTAGCATGATTCCAGCAATCCTTCAAGAAATTCCAAGCCATTGTGGTAGCCAATACTTGTAAATGGAAGCTTTCAAAATCTGTTTCCAAGTACAACTCAGTTCTGGGGGCATCCTAAATGTGATGTGATTGAGATTCCAGTAATTTTTTTTTTTTGAAAAAAAAATCTGTTGAATTAGTTGGACTATTTGCCAATTTCCTCTAAAGGTCAAATCTATGCAAAGATGTGGATGCCGGTACAAAAAAATGGGCATGCAACCCTGGTATAATACATCATCTTATTGTTATAAAACTGGCCCAAAAATAAATTGCTTTGGAACATTAAACGGATCACTACACAATCTGCTTTGGTGAACGGAGATCATCACTAAAGGGAAACATCTCTAACAGAATGTGAATATTGTTTCTCAAATGTTTTTAATTCTCTTTCCCCTCCCTTTCCTGACCTACCCTTAGGCTGATAAGAAAAGATAACACGAACTTAAGACCCATGGCAAATTGGTTTATCATCAGCCCCAATTCTACACCTGAACTATTCAGGAAGCCTTCCAGCAAGTATTAAGAGTATAATAAAGTCACATCTAACATTTCTAACATTCATTTATAACTCAAACGGTTGCTGGCAAACATGGAGTGCCTTTTTTTTTTTAATGAAAGGTATCTGCTGAAATACTTTTAAGGAACAGGATTTAAGTCATCTTAAATTACTGAACACTAAAGTTCTGTGCTAAACCTAGAGAGCAGTTTCTTCTGTTCATTGGAGGTCTGGCTGCATGACTGATAAGCTCAGAGATTGCTCATTCATGTACATTTGGCACCAAATAAACGTTTGGATGTCCTCCTGACAAAAATATTAATAGAAATCCTTAGAAACCAGAAACCATATAATGAAACACTCTCCGCGCTGCTTATTTTCTTTTGGTCAAGAAAGAATGTGAGGAGGACCAAGGCATGAGAAAAAGGCCTCAAAGTCTGCCATTTACAGGTCCTTGGATAACCAAGCCTCTTGACAACAATAAAACATATCTGCCATAGCTGCTCATTATTTATCGTACAGCCTCCTGAGGTGTTTGAAATTTGACTCACTCGCTCAGGTTCACTACAGATTCAGATTCCTCGACTTACGGCCACAATGGGGCCCAAAATTTTCATTGCTAAGCAAGACAGTTGTTCAGTACATTGTGCCCCGTTGTATGATCCTTTTTTTTTTTTAATCACAGTTGTTAAGCATATCAGATTAAGAGAATAACAGAATTTAAAGGGATCCTGTAGGTCATCTAGTCTAACCCCCCACCCAAGCAGAAGACCCTACACCATTGTTGGGGAACCTTTTCGGCACCAAGTGCCAAAATGGAAGCATGCACATGTGTGCTAGAAACTGGAAGAGCAGCTGCCAACTGCGCATGCGCACGCTGGACAGCTGCTCTTCCTGTTTCCAGCATGCGCATGCACTCCGGCCACCTAGACTTCCAGTTTCTGGCATGCATGTGTGCGCAAAGACCAACTGGCCAATGTGCATGCATGCGCCAGAAACCGGAAGAGCAGCCGCCCAGTGTGCATGCGCGTGCCGGGAAAATGATCTTCCGGTTTCCTGAGCATGCATGCGCCCCGGCCACCTGGTTTTCCGGTTTCTGGTGCACATGCTTGCATGAAGACCAGCTGGCCTGTGCACATCCATGTGCCAGAAACTGGAAGATCAACTTCCCAGCACATGCATGTGCGCCGGGCAGCTGCTCTCCCGGTTTCCGGTGCTCCCGCGCATGTGAAAACCAACTGGCCAGCATGCCAAAACCCGGAAGAGCAACGAGCAATGGTTTGTGTGCCCGGAGAGATGGCTCTGCGTGCCACTTCCAGCATGCGTGCCATAGGTTCACCATCATGGCCCTATACCATTTCTGACAAATGGCAGTTCAGTCTCTTCTTGAAAGCTTCGAGTGGTGAAGCTCCCACTACTTCCGAAGGCAAGCTGTTCCATTGGTTGATTGCTCTCATTGTCAGAAAATTTCTCCTTATTTCTAGGTTTCCATCCTTGATCAGTTTCCATCCACTATTACTGCAGTTGCTAAATGAATCATGGGGTCATTAAGGGAATCTGACTCCCCCCTCCCCCACTTGACTTTTTTTGTAGGAAGCCAGCTGGGAAGATTGCAAAGGGTGATTGCATGACCCCGGGACAGTGCAACGACCATAAACACAGTTTATGATAGTTGCAGCATCCTGAGGTCATGTGTTCACCATTTGCGACTTTCCCTGCCAGCTTATGACGAACAAAGTCAATGCAGGAAACTGGATTCTCTTAATGATGATGGGAGTCACTTAACAACCGCAGTAATTTGCTTAACAACCATGCCCCCCCCCAAAAAAAAGGTTGCAAAATGGGAGAAAACTCGCTTAACAACTGCCTTGTTTAGCAATGGAAAGTCTGGCCCCAATTGTGGCTGGAAACCTAGGATTACCTGTATCTTTCCATTGTATTTATACTCTATTGGAATGACTGCAGGATTTGGCATAGGTAGTACATGCAGTGAATTAGATGGGCTCTAGCACTAAACAGAACCCCTCATTAATCGACACTGATGCCAAAATCCCTGTGAGATCAATGTCATTGACAGCAAATGATCCCATAAGAATGGACATTATCAGCATGTGCCTGAGGTTCACAGCTCTGCATTTATTTTAGGATTACATTTTTCTACGGCTTGTAGATGCCTGAAGGATGAGATAGGAGCATAGCATAATCCTTTGCTGTAAAAAGTAAAAAAAAGCAAAAAAAAAAACCACCACAAAGCAAAACTTTGGAGCTACGAATCTATAGGATTTATGATGGGTAAATTGAGATCCCTACCACTTCATCATAAATTGAAACAGGAGTCAAGAAGTGTAGATTTATTTGGCTCTTGCTATAGAAGATCCAGGATGCTGGGTTGTTAAATATTCAGTTTTCTGCATACCTGGATAATTGGCATAATTCTGACAGAGTTAATTCAGATCACTTGCTGGGATTGCTCTGTTCTGATATTCAGCAATTCTGACATTCTCTTATTCACTTTAACATGTATTCCAGATTCATTCAGCCCTTCAGGGCCAACATGTACTACTTTGGGCCTTTCAAAGCACTTTCCTGTAATTAGTTGCCATCCACTGGCTTGTGTTCCTATACACACTCAGGAGTGATTCTGCCACCCCCCCACCCCCCACCCCAGTGATTTAGGATTGATTTACACGGGCAGTTAGCCTGATAAGATTTTACACTTTACTGATAATGAGCAATCTGCCATTTCTCTATATGGAGGCATTTTCACACATCTCACAACTTCATTACTTCAGCCCCACTCCCCCCAACCCAAGAAAACAAACCAAAATGGGATAAGAAGGCAGAGTGGCTAGATCCTGGGGAGTGCATATGTTTGGTATGCAAAAAAACCCAGGGTTTGATCTTGGCTATCACTTCTTCAAAGATCAGATCGCAGATAATGGAGAAAAAAACCCTTCCGTTCAAAATCCAGGAAAGCTTCTGCCAGAATTGTCTTGAGTTGTTTTATCTATTTTGTTTATCTATTCCAGCCATTTTAAGAGAAAATAATGAATAATAAATAAAACTCATTCCCAAAGGGAACACTGGAAAATAAAGAAAAATACCATTTAATATAGAAGGAACATTTAAAGGAGGTTAAAAAAGAAACAATAGAGATGGACAGTTTACAGAACCAACTCAAAGGTTTAATCAGATGCCAAAATGTTTGTTTGGGAGTGTCAGTCATAGCTCTGGAATCTAATAGGGAAGAAATCTTGCATAAAGAGATAACATAGAAGTGAAAAGGCGCTTCAGAAGATGCTGCTCTGGAGATTGAAGACCAACATAAGGGAGAATATATATAACATTTGAAAGCAACTTGAATTAGGCCTGGAAACAAATCGGCTACCAGGCAATTCTTTTAAAGTCCTCATAATATGATTTTGTTTTTTTAAAATATTCTAGCGCATGTACCAGTTAGAGTTAGAGTACGATGTACTGTGCATTACAAGAACGTCATCAGAAGGTTCTTAGATAAACCAGTTGTAATGAGTAATAAAGTTGGCTCCATTCTTTCAAAGAATGATGGGTTTTTTTCTAGAAGAAGCTGCTCATCCAGTCCTCTGATATGAGTAGTTCCATTTTCTCAGAGGTTAATTTAAGTTTATTATTAAGTTTACCTCCAAGGTCCCTTCCAACATGGTTATTCTGTTATTCACTGCTCATCCAGACTATTGTACTGTACAGCCTTTCCTATTCTGGGTAACAATGAGAAATAAAGATGGGTATTGCCAATATATTTTTGCTGAAATCTCCATTCAAATCTCTTTTGTATTTTATCAATATCAATCAATCAATCAATCAATCAATCAGAATAGAGCTGAAAGGACCTTGGAGGCCTTCTTTATTTTTATTTTATTTTATTTCCAATTTATATACCGCCCTTCTCCCTGAGGACTCAGGGCGGTGTACAGCCAGAATTAAAAAACATGAAATACAAATATTAAAAACAATTAAAATATATATAAATTTGGCCCAAAATTAAAAATACAAACCAATTAAAACATTTAAAGATTTCTTCTTAAGCCAGCCCGGGTTGCTGGAAAAAGTGGGTTTTAAGGGCACGGCGGAAGGCACTGAGGTCTTGGATTCTCCTTATCTCTGGGGGCAACTGATTCCAGAGGGTAGGTGCCCCCACAGAGAGTCCAACCCTCTGCTCAAGCAGAAGATCCTATACCCTTTCAGATAGTTGGCTGTCCAGTCTCCTCTTAAAAACCTCCAGTGATGAAACACCCACAACTTCTAAAGGCAAGCTGTTCCACTGGTTAATTGTCCTCGCTGTCAGGAAGTTTCTCCTTAACTCCAGGTTGCTTTTCTCCTTGATTAGTTTCCATCCATTGTTTCTTGTCCTGCCTTCTGGTCCTTTGGAAAATAAGTTGATCCCTTCAACTCAGGAGCTTTGTAGCAGCTCCTGAAATACTGGAATACTGCTATCATGTCACTCCTAGTCCTTCTTTACTTCTTTAGACTGGCCATACTCAATTCCTGCAACTGTTCTTCATATGTTTTTGTCTCCAGGCCTTTAATCATCTTAGTTGCTCTTCTTTGCACTTTATCCAAAATCTCAACATTTTTTTTTTTTTTTGTAATGTGGTGACCAAAACTGGATGCGGTTTTCCAGGTGTGGAATATTGCATCCATACTATTAAAAGCCACATAGCATAATGATATGGAGACAAATAGCACTATTTCCTTTTTGATTGGGAGTCAACCAGATTTGTTTTAAGAGTTTATGGTTTAAATAACAAATTACAAATGGTTTAAATAAATAAGTCCAGGTCTGCCCTCTGAAACCATCGTATAACTATGCTTCCTTGTCTCAATTTGCAATCAGCCTAGCAAAAATGTGTAGTAAGGAAACACAGCGATCTAGAAATTTTTTTCCTTGATGCCTCTTCTAATAAAAATCAGGCAAGAGTTCCCCAAAACTTTGCCTCAAAGCCTGAACTGCTGGAAGACCTGATCCCCATGGATCTTAGCAGCTACTGCAAAAATTAACTGTGTCCAACCTGTGAACTTTTAAAACTACTTCATACCTTTCCACGCTATTGGTCTGCATAAGCCAATCACAAGCAGCTTTTCAGGCATTCTGAAGACATTATACTCTCTCCATGAACCTTTGACTGGAAATACCAGGGATTAGACCTGGGGCCATCTGCCAAACAAGTACTCTGATTTCCTAGATGAGCAAGAAGAAACAAGAATGATATGAATTGCTGCACAATGGGAAGTTTCAAAAACCAGAGCTTTTCAGAGCACACCCTCCAACCAGCCTCGTTGATTTAAGCTGATAAACCCAAATTACATATCATTTTCATAAATGCCATTTTTGCACTGATTATAGTGGAACAGTTTCCAAACGTTTACAAACTCTCATTATTTTACAAGGTCTTGACATTTTAATTAAATTCATCCATTCTCGGAAACAAGCACACAGGAATGGAAAATATGGGAGCGGAACGCAGAGAGTTGTCAGTACTCTTTTATGCCCACAAAAGGCACATTTGCTTGCCCTGAAATCTGGGCGGGGGGGGGGGGAGGATGACATATTTTTTGGGTAGCGTATTTCCAATTGCAATGCAGTTACTTTCATCAGGACTTGTTAATAAACTTCTCAAGGTTATTTGAGTAGAGGCAGAATAGAGGGCCAGGCTGCCCTTTTGTTTTGTTCAGAAAGGTGATTGTTGGGTGATTACATACATGTATTAAAGCAGCTTCCATACCATTAAAATGACTTTATTAGCAGCGGCTGCAATTTGAAAAGAAAAAAAAAATCCAATGACCTGGGTTTGGAGGAAAGCAGACAGTAGCCTGCGCTTATAGCCAAAGATGTGTAAAAAATGTTGTTTAAATAATGACTGGCAGATGCTATGTGAATGGTCATTTAGGAAAGTGAAAGAGTCACCTTGAGTGGCAAAGGTTGGAGACAATTGCAAGATGAATAGAATAGAATAGAATAGAATAGAATAGAATAGAATAGAATAGAATAGAATAGAATAGAATAGAATAGAATAGAACAGTGGTTCTCAACCTTCCTAATGCCGTGACCCTTTAATACAGTTCCTCATGTTGTGGTGACCCCCAACCAGGGGTGGGTTCTAATTTTTTTTACTACCGGTTCTGTGGGCGTGGCTTATTTTGTGGGTGTGGCTTGGAGGTCATGTGACTGGGTGGACGTGGCTAGCTGGTCATGTGACCGGGTGGCCATGGCTATGTGTATAGGGACTATTCAGAGGGCTGAAAAAAGTCATTTCTGACAGCTCCTCGCACTTTTGACTGGTCCTCACACTTATGACCATCCTCACATTTATGCCTGTGCAGCATTCTTAACAACCATGTCACTGATTTCACAACTGCTTCTCTTCAACATGGTATAAGATAGGCCAAAAAACGTAAAATGTGAGGACAGTCGTAAATTCGAGGACTGGTCAAAAGTGCGAGGACCAGTCAAAAATAACTTTTTCAGCCCTCTGAGTAGTCCATATGCATAAAAGGATACAGCAATAGAGAGGGATGAAGGAAGGGAAGGGAAATTATAGTAGGAGTGAAGGTAAGAGAGGGAGGAAGAGAGGAGGAGAAGGAGAAAGAAAGAGGAAGTAGGGAGAAGAAGAAGAGGGGGGAAGAGAAAGTAAGAAAGAAAGAAAAGACAAAGGTGGTAGGTTTGAGGAGAAAGATTGCTGTACAATAAAAAAAATGAAAGGGAAGAAAGTCAACCCCAAACAAATATTAAGATATTAACATAAAGAATGAATTGTTAAACTTTAAAGAATAAAAGAGAACACATAGGAATAAATAGCAATAATTAGAAACACACATACAAACATACAACGCATTTTCTTTGAACAGAGTATTTGGCCAGTTCACAAATTTAAACAGTTGTAGGAGGTTAGCACCCACCCCTTTCCTAGAAGAATGAAATATTTTGGGAAATATTAAAAAGGCAGAATATTATATTTCTCTGGATGAGAAATGGAGAAGCATATTTTACAGACAAAGCAGCTCCCACCTTCCTGCCCCCCACCCTTTGTTAATGGGCTAGAGGCAGAAAGTCAATCCTTTGTCAAAGGACATTTGCAACACAATAGCAACAAAAACTAACACAATGGGCCCCATCAAGCCATTGATCCTGTCCACCATTAAACCATCTTTCCAAGCAGTCTCCATGTTTCCAGTGTCTTTTTCCCCACTTGGAGCAGAACCCAGAAGGATATTTCTTCCAACACAGTATTTAGTCATTTCAATTAAATTTACAATTTCTATATTTCTTTTTTACCATATTTATACCTCATCTATTTTTTAAAAAAACCAATATTACCCTTCATCCTCATCTCTAATCTTAATCAAATTCATTTTTTCCCTTCTATTCTATATTATACCCCTTCGCATTGTCATCTATTTTTATATCCATCCTCACATTGGTTAATTATGTAATTAAGTTGTTTAATACAAATTCAACATTTTAATATAAATCAATTAGTTATATAACTATCTTTTTTGTATATCAATATGAACATGAATATTCCAATTATTTCCATGCAATCCAATTTCTTACAAATCAATTAATTATATTTACCAATAATAATAAACCAAATAATTTCCCTCATATATTCCTCCAAACCACAACTTAACCATTTCTGCTTTCAACACAATATACAATTAATAGTATCTCAATTATCACAATTCCCTAGTTAAATAGAGCTTTTTTTCTTTTGTGTTTTAAAATCTTGAATCTCCTCTTGCCCTAAATTTCCCATTGTTTGCAGTTTTGCACCTACCTTTTTTGGTGAGGAAAAAGAAAAAGAAATCTCTCTGCCTCATTTTGTCACGTTACAGCAAAGACCCTGCTTCTTTACTTTCAATTTCGCTTTTCAGCATAGCTAGGGGGAAAAAATTTGCTCCAGGAATTTACCTCTTTGCAGCTAGCTCTTTGAAGCCCCGCGGCAAGAATTTAAAGTTTTTTTCCCTCTAGCCATCAGCTGGGACTCCGGAGGCAGCAATAGATTGGGAGTGGGCGGGGTAAGCGAATGGTGACCGGGCGATCCAACAGAGGCAGAGGGTGAGGGTGAGTGAAGGCATGGGGGGGGGTGAGAGAGGGCTTTGGCGACCCCTGTGAAATGGCCGTTCAACCCCCAAAGGGGTCGCGACCCCCAGGTTGAGAACCGCTGGAATAGAAGAATTCTTTATTGTCCAAGTGTGATTGGACACACAAGGAATTTGTCTTGGTGCATATACTCTCAGTGTACATAAAAGAAAAGATACGTTCATCAAGAATCATAAGGTACAACACTTAATGATAGTCATAGGGTACAAATAAGCAATCAAGAAACAATATCAATATAAATTGTAAGGATACAAGCAACAAAATTACAGTCATTCGGTCATAAGTGGAAGGAGATGGGTGGTGGGAACGATGAGAAGATTAATAGTAGTGCAGACTTAGTAAATAGTTTGACAGTGTTGAGGGAATTATTTGTTTAGCAGAGTGATGGCATTCGGGAAAAAACTGTTCTTGTGTCTAGTTGTTGTGGTGTGCAGTGCTCTGTAGCGTCGTTTTGAGGGTAGGAGTTGAAACAGTTTATGTCCAGGATGTGAGGGGGTAAAGCAGTGTTGATATTTGAAATAGGAAAGGCCACCCACCATCCTTTGGGATAGTGATTGGTAGTGGGTTTTCCTGCCAGCAGCTGATGCTGGGTGAAAGAGGAAACAAAGTCAAGGGAACCCTCTAAGAGCTGCATTTAGAGCAGGGGTCCCCAACCTTGGCAGCTTTATGATTTATGGACTTTAGCTCCCAGAATTCCTCAGACAGAATGAGGAATTCTGGGAGTTAAAGTCCACAAGTTTTAAAGTTGTCAAGGATAGAGACCCCTGCCTTAGAAGATATCTGTATAGACAAGACCACTCACAAGCTTCCTTACCAAGGCAACTTAGAGCTCAGCTACTCCCAGCACAGCAGAAATTATACACGAAGAATTTTCTGCCAACTAAACATATCTTGAGGCATGTACATTCATGGGATTCTGAGGCAATTTACGGTTGCAGTTTATTTTCATTTGGAAATTAGGGTGATAGCTCTTCTTAAACAAAGGAGGAGACTTTAAAGATGACACTGTTTATCCTCAAGTGACATCTTGCAGTCGATGCATCAAAGAAAACAATCAAGATGAAGTCGGTTTTGAGCTCAATCTTATATCTATTTATTCAGAACTTTGAAAGGGTAAGGCTTAGTTCCAAGTAGGCGCAGGAATTACAGCTAACTTTTGTATCATTTATAATCATCTTATCTTCGGTATATGGACTAAATTCCCATCCCCCCACTTTTTTTCTTTTGGTATATGTGAATTCTTACAAAAATCATGTAACGATTTGTGCTCAATATTCTCTTCAGTTGGTAAAACAGGTTTTCCCACATCCCTCGGCACTGCACATTGCTTTGGAAATTGTTTCTTTAAACTGTGTATACTGATATGGGATTTCTGAAGGCAATGTAGGCCGCTCTTCCGTGCCTCGCAGAAAAAAGACTCCCCAAGAGAGGCTCTGGGATTTATGGCATCCAAGCCTGAGATCTGAACAGCTTCCTTATGCCACAGTGCTTGGTTGGGAATTGTTGAGCGCAAGATGCATGGCGCCAGAGGGGCTGGTCTCCCAGGCAACAGGGGGGACGACTGTCAGTAGAGAATGCACATCCAAGGATGGGCAAAGAGAGTAGCTCAGCCTAGGGAACGACACATTTTTTGAAAAGTCTCCCTCGATCCAAAGAACAACACTGAAATCACTAAAGACACTGAGAGATACCACACAGATACCATAAATATACATGAACAAAGTCCATATGTTAATTCATCACTGTTAGCTGGAAACAACAATGCAGATAAAAAATAGAAAAAAACATTTTTTAGAACACCAGAATCTATTTTAAAAAAACCAAGACATTTTAATAGACAATGTTTTCCCAAATGTAGAACCAACATATCCATCCGTCTCAGTGTTGGAGCAGCATTTTGTAAGCACACTGCATCATCAGAGTAATAAATGATTACTAACTTACTTAGACTAAACCAGATATTAAACCACAGATCAATGTTGGGTGTTTTCAGAATGGACTCCTAAGAGTTTGGTTTGGGAACTGAATGAAAACTTTAGTCATGTTATCTATGGTGAATAAGAAGTTAGCTTGGGGAAAGAAATTTTGAATTGATAACCTGTTTTTGCTCAAGAGTTTATTTGATGGTCAGCATTAAAGCTTATAAATTATTAAGCCATTCCCAGACCACCAGAGATTGGTATCACTTTTTTTTTTGTCCTCACCGCTGCTGAGTTTCCAGAGGTCACTACAGGTTCAACTGATTAACTTTGAGCTCAGTGGTTGCGAAGACCATTTTCCAGCATTTCCTTTGTAGCTGTGCAGTGGGGCAACTCATCCACCTTTTGGCTCCTTCCTTTCTGAAGATGAGAAGCTGTATAATCTTACCTCCCTTCCCCCATTCTTGTTTGTTTGTGTGTGTGTGTGTGTGTGTGTGTGTCTGTGTCTGTGTGTGTGTGTGTGTTTGCAGAGGTGGCATTGCCATTCTCCTCACATAATCATCAAGGGTTTTTCTCCCTCCCTGAAAAGGTATGAAGAAATGAAGAAATGTCAAGGATGCAATTTCTCTACTCACCTGTTAGCAAACTGGATGACTTTCTTTCTCTCCCTTTTCTACAACCTTTCTGGGGAAGAATCAGTAGAGGACACATGTACTTTGGTGCATAACTGCTACTGAAGGAAGAAAACACCTTCTGATTGTGAGAAAGCACCCTTATATACTGAATTGCAAACTACCGTATTTTTCGGAGTATAAGACGCATTTCCCCCCCCTAAAAGAGGGTGAAAATTTGGGTGCGTCTTATACTCTGAATGTAGCCCCACCCACCCACTGGCCCCCACCTTTTGGCCTCTGCCTCCCAGCAATTTACCTCCTTGCAGCAAATGGCAAACAGCCCGTTTCAGCTTCAGCACAGCCTGATTAGCACAAGCAGTTGATTGTGGGTTGGATTGGCCTCCCGACCCTCAGCTGATTCAGGCTGCAGGAATTGCCATTGCCTATTGCCACACGGGCCTCCGCTGCTTGCTGCAAGTAGGCAAATTGCTGGGAGGCTGATTTTTTTTTTCTTGTGCTGAAAATGAAACTAAAGCAGGTTGTTTGCTGCAACAAGGGAAACTGGGAGGCAGAGGCAGAGTTATTGTGAGTGTTTTATGGTCTTATTTTCTTCTTTGTGACCTTTTGTTGTAAAATTTCTGTCTAGAATCAACAACTAGCTGGAATTTAAAAAGCATTTCACTAACTCAATTAAAATGTTACCTGAAGGAAAATAAGGGGGGGGGGAGCTTTACATCTAACAGATTGCGTGCTGAATAACTGATTCTGATTACAATACCAATCTATGCAAAGAAAAAAACTTAAAACAGTTCCAAACTGGTAAAATTTCATATTATTTCCCATATCCATGCACTAGCATATATCTTGTTTTCCTCCCCAAAAAAGGTAGGTGCGTCTTATAGTACGGAGTGAAAAATATAGTACCTAAGGCTATAAGGTAGCAATATACCCATATCCTATAAAAGCAATTGTAACTTTTTACATTATGTTTCTTAAAATGTATGGGAATACATACACAATGTAGAAAGACACAAAAAGGACTTCAAACCGATTCTCTTGAATGGAAGTAGAAACTTCAGTGCAGCTGGGATTTTTTTTTCCAATTCTTAATTTACTCTAAGTCCGATTCTTAATTTACTCTCCATTCAAGGAGAATAGATGCACCTTTCAGATCTTCCTGAGAATAATAATGGTAAATATGAAACAACATTTTACTTCCTGTATGATTGCTGCTTTATGGAAGGACCTAGAGTTATCATCGCAGGGAAAGCAATGCTATGTAGCACCTTTTCCCAACCTGGATGTCCTTCAGATATATCTCCAGTTCCCCAAAAATCCCCAACCAGCATGGCCACTGCTAAAAATTCTGATCCCTGAAGAAAATACAACAGTAGGACATTGAGATTGGAGAAATATGCTGTTTAATATATTGATATCTTTTAAACTAGGCAGAAGGTAATAAATAAGCTATTAGGAAGATTTGTGAAATGATTTAGTTCATATACAGCTGCAAAAAATTATTTTAATCTTTCTTTCTTTCTCTTTTTTATTTTCTTTCTTTCTTTCTTTCTTCCTTCCTTCCTTCCTTCCTTTCCTCCCTTCCTTCCTTCCTTTCGGCTGAAAGTGGCCTGCATTGTGAATCTTATTGATCTCTTCCCTCTGAAAAGAGGCCTCAAAGAAGATTAGTAGTCTAATCTTTATGTCTAGGGAATAATTATGGAAGTCAAAAATGAGCTTTTGCTGGCCATCTGTCCAACACAGACTGCAGTATCCAGTCAGATTTAGAATTCTCACTGCTGATCACACATAGAGAGCAGATTTCACATGCTACCATTCTACAGAAGGAACACAGTTGTAGTTATACGCAATGCTAGACATTAAAGCTGAAAAACTGAAACTAAAGCAAATGAGGATTACTCTGTTCTAAAGCCTATAATATGGGCTTAATATTAATACTAATGGTATAGGCATAATAACATAAATGAACTATTGTTTGCTTTGAAATGCTGTCTTATTTTTCTATTGTGGATGTGAAGGGAACATTGATATAATTGCCCACCTAATCAGTGGAATGGGGGCAGGATTAAAGATGATAAGCCAACAGAATCAGTTAAAAGAGGAGCCCATAAAAATCACCCTGTCCAAGAACACACATGCTGGATTCTGCTACTATCCCAGCCCCAGGCCTTCCAGAACAGGATCGAGGCTTTATTTATTTATTTATTTATTTATTTATTTATTTATTTATATACCGCCTTTCTCCCGTAGGACTCAAGGCGGTGTACAGTCAAGAAAAATATAGACACACAAACATCATAAAATTGCTAATTAAAATTATTACTTAGTTTGGTCAATTAAATAAAACCCAGAATTAGATAACATTTTAAAAAAAAAATCATTCACATGTTCATATGTTTAGCCCCACCTGTTGAAACATCAGGGTCTTGAGGGCACGGCAGAAAGCACGGAGATCAGGGATATTCCGTATCTCTAGGGGCAGTTCATTCCAAAGGGTTGGAGCCCTCACAGAGAAGGCCCTCCCCCTGGGAGTCGCCAGTCGGCATAATTTGACTGATGGCACCCTGAGTAGTCCCTCCCTGTGAGAACGAACTGGTCGGTGGGAGGCTATTGGTGGCAAAAGACGGTCTCGTAGGTACCCAGGTCCTAAGCCATGGAGCGCTTTAAAGGTGATAACTAACACCTTGAATCGCACCCGGAAGACCACCGGGAGCCAGTGCAGCTCGCGTAGGAGAGGTGTTACATGGGCGTAACGAGCTGCGCCCATAATCACCCGCGCGGCTACATTCTGGACCAGTTGGAGCCTCCAGGTGCTTTTCAAGGGGAGCCCCATGTAGAGAGCATTACAGTAGTCCATACGGGAGGTAACTAGGGCATGAGTGACCGTGCGCAAGGTGTCCCGATCCAGAAAGGGACGCAACTGGCGGATCAGGCGAACCTGATAAAAGGCACCCCTGGCCACGGCCGTCAAATGATCTTCTAAAGATAGCCGTGAATCCAGGAGGACACCCAAGTTGCGGGCCCTCTCTGTGGGGAGCAAGATCTCATCCCCTATTGTCAGTGATGGTACCAGCTGACTATACTGGGATGCCGGAAGCCACAGCCACTCGGTCTTGGAGGGGTTGAGTCTGAGCTTGTTTCTCCCCACCCAGATCCGCACGGCCTCCAGGCAACGGGACATCACAGCAAGGGCATCATTGGGGTGGTCTGGGGTGGAGATGTATAGCTGTGTGTCATCAGCATACTGATGAACACTCACCCCAAAACCATGGATGATCTCGCCTAGCGGTTTTACATAAATGTTGAACAGAAGGGGTGAGAGGACTGACCCTTGCGGCACCCCACAAATAAGGTGCCTTGAGGTCGACCTCTGCCCCCCTGCCAACACAAACTGCGAACGGTCAGAGAGGAAGGAGGAAAACCACCGAAGCACGGTGCCCCCTATTCCTAACCCCTCCAGCCGGCGCAGTAAGATACCATGGTCGATGGTATCAAAAGCCGCTGAGAGATCTAATAGGACCAAGATAGAGGAGCAACCTCTGTCCCGAGCCCTCCAGAGATCATCCACCAACGCGACCAATGCCGTTTCCGTGCTGTATCGTGACCTGAAGCCCGACTGGAACGGATCCAGATAGACAACTTCATCCAGGTATCGGGGTAGTTGTCGCGCCACCACACTCTCAACAACCTTTGCAACAAAGCGAAGATTGGAGACTGGACAATAATTTGATAATATAGCCGGGTCCAGGGAAGGCTTCTTGAGGAGGGGCTTCACAACTGCCTCTTTCAAGGCAGCGGGAAAGACACCCTCACTCAGAGAAGCATTTATAATCCCCTGGAGCCAGCCTCGTGTAACCTCCCAGGAGGCCAGTACCAACCAGGAGGGACACGGGTCCAATAAACATGTGGAAGCGTTAAGCTTGCCCAGAATCCTGTCCATGTCCTCAGGAGTCACAGAGTCAAACTCTTCCCAGATAACGCTCTCAAGACCTGCCCCTGTCTCCTCCCCTGGATCTACCCAATCGGAGTCCAGGCCTTCCCGAATCTGAGTGACTTTATCATGCAGGAATTGTACAAAATCCTCAGCTCGACCTTTTAAGGGATCTTCCTGTACCCCCACCTGAAGTAGGGAGTGGGTCACCCTAAACAGCACAGCTGGGCGGTTCTCTGCAGATGCAATAAGAGCGGAGAAGTAGCTAGACTTCTATGTAGAAGTAAGTAGCTAGACATATGAATCAGTGGTGGGTTTCAAAAAATTTTACTACTGGTTATGTGGCTGTGGCTTGGTGAGTGTGGCAGTGCTCAGTGGTGTGGCTTGGTGGGTGTGGCAGGGGAAGGATACTGTAAAATCTCCATTCCCTCCTCACTCCAGGGGAAGGTTACTGCAAAATCCCCATTTCCTCCCAATCAGCTGGGACTTGGGAGGCAGAGAATAGATGGGGACGGGGCCAGTCAGAATTTTTACTACCGGTTCTCCGAACTACTCAAAATTTCCGCTACCGGTTCTCCAGAACTGGTCAGAACCTGCTGAAACCCACCTCTGATCTGAATCCTCAGGAGGACAGTTGCTTCATAAGGTGGGCGCTATGACAGAGAAAGCACACTTTGATCTCTGTAATCCCTCAGGTAACACAGATGGAAATGGCCACTTTAAAACAAATGTCCCTCAAAATAGTCTAAAAAAAAGTATAGCTGGTGCAGAATTGAGAATACATCATCCTATTGCCAGTTTCCAATTTCAAAAATTGAATGGTTTAGCTTTTAGCTAAAGTTTTCAAGTCGGCTTCAAAGGCAATCCATATGTTCTTTTTAAAAAAAGTTTTTTTATTTTTTTACAAACATATCAATGCGTGAACAGTGTGGCACCTGAGTGTCTTACATTTTAGTACAAATAAAATAATATTCATCATATTTACTACGTTTGACAAGCTTATATAATTCTGATAATAGTACACATATTTATGTTAAGTTATAATCTTTCAGTATTTAGTTATTCAATATTTCAATATGTTATTGTTATGCCAATGTTCTGAGTGTCATTCCTTTTACTACAAATAAAATATTATTAATCATATTTGTTACATTTAGCAAGCTTATATGGTTCTAATAATAATACACATTTTTTGTATAATCTTCCATTATTTAGTTATTCAATATTTTAATGTTATTTTTATGCCAATCACCATATTATTCAAGCATACTTTATAATACCATTATTCAAATTCTGATTTCCCCTCTTATTATTACTTCACCTTATTATAATCTTCCATTATTTAGTTATTCAATATTTCAATATTTTTATGCCAATCACCATGTTATTCAAGCATGCTTGATAATACCTTCATTCAAATTCTGATTTCCCCTCTTGTTATTACTTCATCTTATTATATAAAAATGTGTATTCCATTAATCCCCCTTACAGCCGCAATTGAGCCAAAAAAAAAAAAATCTTTTGCTAAGTAAAGTAGTTCTTAAGTTAGTTTTGCCAATTTAATGACTTTTCTTGCCACAGTTGTTAAGCGAATCACTGCAGTTGTTAAATTAGTAACACAGTTGTTAAGCGAATCTGGCTTCCCCACTGATTTTGCTTATCAGAAGCTTGCAAAAGTTGCTACGCCCAGGATTCTGCAACCGTCATAAATATGAGTCAGTTGCCAAGCATCTGAATTTTGATCACATGACCATGGGGATGCTGCAACGGTTGTTAAGTATGAGAAATGGTCATAAGTCACTTTTTTCAGAGCCGTTGTAACTTCGAACGGTCACGAAATGAACTGTTGTTAGTCAAGGACTACCTGTAATCCAAGCATCCCTTGTACAATCCGTGCGCATATCAGTGGTGGGTTGTCCCCGGTTCAGACCGGTTTTCAAGAACCGGTAGTAAAACCGGCAGGAGGCTCCACCCACCACCCCAGATGTCATCATAGGCGATCTGCACATGCGCAGCTCGGCGCATGCGCGGTCCCGTTGCAAACAGGTAGTAAAAGTAAGTAGAACCCACCCCTGGCGCATATGCCTTGTAGAATAATAAATTTTATGGGTCTTCTCGGAGGCCTTCTTTATCACATAAGACAAAATGTCCCAAAACTAGATGCCCTGTCCCGTCAGCTGTTCCACAGTAGAAACATCCAATGTGTATTTCCTCAGACATAATACAACATGGGTTGTATTATCTAGGCTGGAAAGACAGTTATTACGATACCCAGTCTTTAAGACAGATAAAGGTGATAACTTGGAATAGTAATAGCTTTAAAGGTGATAACTTGGAATTGGTTTCAGAAACAAACCAGTAAAGCCACTGCGGATTGGTGTAACAACTGCTGAATCAGCTACTCTTACTTAGGACATGAAACGCTACATTTTAAATCAATGGAAACTTTCAAATTCTCTTCAAAAGCAGCTCCATAATAGAAAAGTGAATTATGTTCCTCCGGTAATATACTAAAACACACCGTTTAATATACTGGTTTATTTTTTTAGTTGCACATTCATATTTGAGGAATGAGAGGTAGGCTATCTTGCCATGATATAAATGGCACACTGTTTCAACAGCGATGGAAGAAAAATTGTTGCAGAGATTTTTATTTTTTTCTTTCTAGCCTCTCTCTCTCCCTCCCATGAAAACTGATTTTCCCGAAGCAGGCTAGCAGAACATCTCTTTCTTAGAATAAATTCTCATCCTTACTTTAAGAGAATAATTGTAACATATTTATTTAAAAAAAAAAAAAAAACTCCAGAAGGAACGATGGGTCATTGGCCAGAACTGAAGGAAGTACTTTATAGCTTCAATTTCTAAAACAATCAGATTTCTAATTTACATGATCTCTGCATGTTAGGAATCTTTTATCTGCCTGGATAAGTTGGTGAGCATTATCTATAGCTGCAAAACATACCTTAAGAACCAAACCTGATATAATATTCTATGTTTTAGCATATGTACATGTGTATACAGAAAGGAGTAATTTTTTTTTTAAAAAAAATATCCAATTACGATCTACATATAAATTTATCAGTGAGCTCTTTGAAAACCTTGCCTTCCCATTTGGAAATGTTATTTAAATGATTTGAAAAGCCTGGCTCAGCCAAAAATAATCTTTAGAAACTTCCTATCCTTTCATGCAGGTAAATCATAGATAATTTTACGGGACCTTTAGAAATGCAAGCCCAATGCTTTCATCTTCATAACCTCATAATTAACTTTCCATTGTGTGATCTCCTCAGGTTACAGCTCCTGATTAAAAGGTGAAAGGTTGAGGCAAAAAGTGAAGGGCAGAGAATTCCTTGATGCTTTCCCTTTTAAAGGCACTTCCTTCAGAGCAGGTATGATAAATACTAAGCCTTATTCATGTTACAGGCCTGAATTAGTGCCATATGATGAGGAATTCCAATTCAAAGAGAAGGCAGGATCTGATTAAAGGAACACTTAAAAACATGCATATGCAGATGGAGAGAGGGTAAAAGTGAAATGGGAAAATGGTGGAAGTCAATGCCCTCATTACATTTTCAGTAAATAAGAAATACTGGTGGGGGGGGTTGGGGTGGAGGGGAGGGGAGGGGAGCAAAGAAAAGACAATTGTTCCCTTAATCCCAAATTCAAGAATTAGTTCGATCTGGTTTCTGGCATGCATCTAGAGGTATGCCTCCCTCTATGAGGGAAATGGGCAGTTAAGAAGTTTGAGATCTCTCCCTCTCTCTCTCTCCCTCTCCCTCTCCCTCCCTCCCCCGCTAGCTGTACAAGGAAAGACTTGACTGGATGAAAAAGGCTGTTTTTGCTTCCAGGTCCTCAAAATGGACTGGCCGTCTCCCATTACTTTAAGACCAAATAGGAAACAATTTGCATGAAGTCTTTCTGCTTTGTTAGCAATATGGGAGAACCCATGCTGAATTTAAAGTGATGTCAGCCACAGTAAAGTTAGAAAGTTTCAAACTTTTTTGCATTTCTTCAAAAGAGTAGGTTGGTGTCATGGACCATGGTCCGATTCAGAAATCAATATATTAAAGGCTCAGCTTTATCTGAAAGGTGCCAGTGATTTTCTTGATTCTCATTTAATATGAAAAAAGTTAAGTGCTAACCACCATTGAAATAAATCTACCTTTGTACATTCATACAGATTCTAGTTTTTGTAATCCACTAATAATTTCTTCGAGATACTTGCTTGAATTTTGTAAAATAGCTTTTCAGATAATATCTAAAATGATGATGCTGTATTGGTCATTGAAGACTTGACACTTTGAAAAATAGAACCCATTTTTTGTTGTTGCTGTTTGGAAAGAGTAGAGGAAAATGAACAAAGCGATAAATAATGGGTTGAGAATGTTTTATTCAGATATATTAACCAAATAAGAAGTTTGACACCTGCTGGACCTTAAATACTTTCCTCAAATATAAGAAAGGACAGTTTATATAACAACCTCAGCTTTTTCTTCTGGTGACAAACCACTGAATGTAAGAACTTGTCTTATACCAGGGGTCTGCAACCTTAAATACTCAAAGAGCCATTTGGATCCGTTTCCCACAGAAAAGAAAGCACTGGGAGCCACAAAACCTGGGTGGGTGTGGCCAATGTCGATGTCACTCACTTCCACCAGTCACATGACACCCCCGCCCCCCCGGCCAGGCCTACCCAGCCAGTCATTAGGACAGAGAACCAGTTGTTAAAAAACACCGGGAACCACAAAATCCTTTTGACATCTCTCTCTCCCCTCCCTCCCTCTCTCCCCCCTCTCTCCCTCTCTCTCTGTATCTCTCTATGTCTCTCTCTCTCCCTCCTCTCTCTATATCTGTCCGTCTCTGCCCT
Organism: Arizona elegans; assembly: GCA_022577455.1. NCBI lineage: Eukaryota > Metazoa > Chordata > Lepidosauria > Squamata > Colubridae > Arizona > Arizona elegans. The sequence goes on along the minus strand of JAKOOJ010000001.1, from coordinate 195,095,809 downwards.
GGCCACTTCTCCATCCCCCACTGTCGCCCTTACCTTCTCAGGCCAGGTGAGGAGTGACTGGGAGGGGAGGGTGAGGGGCGGGGCCAGCCAGTGGTGGGATCATCTGACAGGGAGCCACAGCAGAGGGCCCAAAGAGCCACATGCGGCTCCTGAGCCGTAGGTTGCTGACCCCTGTCTTATACTGTCATCTCTTCCAATAGTAGTCAAAGCAAAATATAAGGGTAGCAGTCAGTGGTGAGCTGCAACTGGTTTAATAACTGATTCGGTGATGGTGTGCTTTGCATGCGCATGTGTGGTTTCCGTGTGCGTGCAGTGTTCAAAATACAGCACTTTGAAGTTCAGCTGCTTATCTTCTAAGGCAGCCCCGATTAAGTAAAATAGTGGAGGCATGGAAATCAGCTGTGCCGCACAAATCAGCTGAGCCAAAAAGAAGGAAATATAGGACAGGATAGGGCAGGAGCAGGTGGGCGGGACCAGCTGATAGTTGGAACTACCAGTTCACCGGAACCGGTCTGAACCAGGAGCAGCCCACCATTGGTGGCAGTGTCTTTCTGCTTCTGTTCCAAGTTGTTTGTGCCTTTTAGAAGTTCTCTAACATTGCTTGCTCTATTCTACAACTTTCCCAGGCAAGCAGCTTGTATCGCTACTCAAGTCCCTCCAACAGATTTTAAAACATGATTGGCTATATATCAGAACATCTTACCTTCTCTGGTATTCTGCTGTATTCCATTCACTTCAGTGGGGGCAGAATACTGAGAGAGTTTTTGACCAAACAGCATTTCGACAGCTTAGAGGGAAACAAAGGCAATTAATGGTTACCGTTGTTGCTGATCTACACTCCATCTAATTTTTTTTAAACTTTAAATCAAATGGATATTTTTGTGAATAACTTTCCTTGACGTGAAGATCATGAAAGCAACATACTTGGGGGGTCGGGAAGCATTATGAAATATTAGGAAATATAGACGATTACAAGAACAGGATGGGCTACTAGCAATGGGAAATAAGTTCAGTAATCTAGAAAAACACAGAGAAAGAAGGGTTATATTTTAGAATCTAGATAATATTGGCATCATCAGAGCAATTTAAAAAGGAGTATTATTCATTAAGACAACCATCTAGAAGAATTCTTGTTGCATTAGAAAGGAATTCTAGAAAAATTGTGCTGATTAGACATTACCTATTGTCTCTCATCTCTGATGTTTTGGATGCTACTTACTGTAAATAAAATAGCTATGAGCCCTGGTGATATAGTGGTTAGAATGCAGTATTGCAGGCAAACACTGCCCACAGCCTGGAGTTTGATCCTGATGGGGCTCGAGGTTGACTCAGCCTTCCATCCTTCTGAGGTCGATAAAATGAGGACCTGGATTGTTGGGGGCAATATGAGGACTCTGTAAACTACTTAGAGAGGGCTGTAAAGCACTGTGAAGTAATATATAAGTCTAAGTGCTATTGCTATATAAGTGTAAGCATTGTTGCTATTGCTATGATAGGAAAATTAAGGAATTACAGTATAGTTGTCCTTAAAAACTATTCAGGTCTAGTTCCAATACCTCCCTCAATTCACCCAGATCTATCACAATTTTAAGATAGATCATTCACTTTAGTATAAAGTTGATACTTGTTGTGTCCCTTGTTCTGGGGCATTGTAGACTTGTCTTAAAACTCTTCATGGGAGTACTGATAGTTACTTTCCAAGTGTTCGTTCTTAATAAAAGAAGAAGTAATAGTTACAAAAAGGCTATATTTCAAATATTTCCTTGAAAGGAACAAGGAAATATTTGGAAATTCCTCAACATCATACAAGAATAATTTCCCAGATGTGTTTGTAGACTCTAGGCTGATGTCCTGAACAATAGTTTTTCTTAGAGAACTTTTTGATCTAAGTTTCAAAGATAAGAGAGTTCATATTACTTCTATAGAAATTCCCATTTGAGTTAAGAATCATTTTGAGGTTTTCCTTTTCCTCTTTTAAATCAGAAGACTTTAACAAGAAAATGGCCATCTTTAGGGATTCTAATTAAGTTTAAAGTTATTACAGTCATTTAATTGCTTTTTTTCCTTTGGAGGCATGCAAAAATATATCTTTACCAGTTCAAGATTTTTGTTTCAGACCGTTTGGCACTACTTAGTAGTTGTTTGTTTGTACCTTTCCCTTTCAACAACATTGGCTCTGTATTCCATTCCTTAAGCTTCTTTGAGGGATTTATTGTGACCAGCAGCTAAAGATCAAATTCAGATATCCTAAGAATGCCAACCTTTGCAGAAGCATCAAGAAGTAATCTAAAGATTCAGTGAAAACCACAGCAATGTGTTCTTAAGAAGCCTTGGGTTCCCCAGGCACATCCTGGATAAGTGAGAGAAAAGAAGAAGTAAAGAACAGCATAAGAGATAGCTTCTTTACCATTGCTATTTTCCCCCTGTGATACTTAACTATAGGGAAGGGGGGAAATGGTAGGTCCTTGAGGACATTCAAACTTTCCATGGAGACTATTAGGATCAGTAAGGCCAGAGCTAATGGGGTCCTTAGACTCTAGAATTCAATGCTCCCTTCATTCTTAGCCATCTCCAGACAAATAACATAAAAATGTAACAGGCTGTAATATTTTGTACTTGTCAGCAGACAAATCCATGTAGAATAACTTCCTTTAGAATCAGCAGTTCACCGTAATGTTTGTTTGTTTGTTTGTTTGTTTACCCTGCCAATTTCACTATCCAGAGTGACTCTGGGTGGTATACATTCATATGCATACATATTATTTGTCTGGGTTTGTGTAGTTTGGCTCTAATCTCCTCAGAGGTTACCTAATTTTCTGTTTCACACAACACAATGAACTGTACACTGAGCCCATGGGCTTGGTTCACACAATCCAATTAGCTAAAATATGATTGACCAATGTCGTTTAGTGTCTTATGTATCTACAAGGCTTTATTTCAAATCCACATTCCAATTTCAGACTGTCCTGGGGACTCTGGTCAGAGTCCTTCGCAGGGTTTGTCTTAACCTGACAACAGAAGAACCATTCTGTTTGTTGGGTACAGAGATGGGTGCAGTGTCTCATTGCTTTCATCTCAATTGCTTGTGGCCATTGGACCACGAGCTCCACCAATTTCAGGACTGGGTGCAACATTAAGGCACATATAGAAAAGGAGATAGTGACAGATTTTATTTTCCTGGGCTCCAAGATTACTACAGATGACGATTATAGCCAAGAAATTAAAAGAAGCTTGCTCCTGGGGAGGAAAGCTATGGCAAATCTAGACAGCATACTAAAAAGCAGAGACATCACCCTGCCAATAAAAGTGTGTATAGTCAAGGCTATGGTTTTCCCAGTTGCAATGTCTGGCTGTGAAAGTTGGACCATAAGGAAGGCTGAGCGCCAAAGAATTGAGGCCTTTGAACTATGGTACTGGAGAAGACTCCTGCGAGTCCCTTGGACTGCAAGGCAATCAAACCAGTCAGTCCTAGACTGCTCTTTAGAAGGGCAGGTCCTAAAGCTGAAACTCAAATACTTTGGCCACCTAATGACAAGGAAGAACTCACTGGAGAAGAGCCTAATGCTGGGAAAGATTGAGGGCAAAAGAAGAAAGGAATGACAGAGGATGAGGTGGCTGGATGGAGTCACTGAAGCAGTCGGTGTGAGCTTAAATGGACTCCAGAGGATGGTAGAGGACAGGAAGGCCTGGAGGAATGTTGTCCATGGGGTTGCAATGGATCGGACATGACTTCGCAACTAACAACAACAATAGAAAAGGTCTGGGGGCTGCATCAAGATGCCATGCTTATATGCCTCTGTAACAGGGGTGGGTTCTACTTACCTTTACTACTGGTTTGCATCGTGCCTGCGTGTACACGTTCACTTCGCTCATGCGTGCACACGCTCTTCTGCAGATGCGCAGAAGCTTCTGCGCATGCGCAGATCGCCTATGATGACGTCCGGGTCAGTGGGTTGAGACTCTCTCCGGTTTTACTACCAATTCTTGTGAACCGGTCCGAACCAGAACTACTGCTCTGTAAGAGTAAAAGCAACAAAGTGTCTCATTTCTAAGGTTAGCATGATTCCCCACTCTTCCTTGGTGAGTTCTATTTTCTGAATTAGACAACACACATCCACTGATGTCAGTATCATAATCTCTAAATGTATATTTACCTATCTATCTAATCAGAAGCTATGAAACATATTTCATGTTTGGCTGCCACACAAAGAAGGTGTTGTAAGTGGCTTCTCAGAATTCAGTAAGAACTCCAATTAAAATGTTCAAAAAGTATTCTGCTCCAAACCAGCCATGTTTCTCTACAATCTACGGAATGTCATCCTGAGCAGGATATAGGCACAATGAAATGCAACAGCCCTGATAAAAGCAGATCGAAGGATGGACTTTTTCAAATAGCACCATCTCCTTAAGGAGTGTGGCTTAAGAGCAAACTTCTCAACTGCACTTCTCTTACAGACTATGAACTCAGTTAAGGAATTGTCTGTGGTCCCTTCATAACAAAGAGGCTTTCATTAGATATTATTATAATAATAATTAATATAATTATTAGAATATAATTATTAGAATTGCGTAGCTTCTTCTCCGGTAATATTACACTACTAACCAGAGCATACAAAACATTTGCTAGACCAATTCTCGAATACAGCTCATCTATCTGGAACCCGCACTGCATATCGGACATTAATACAATTGAGCATGTCCAGAAATCTTTCACAAGAGTCCTCCACTCCTCTGCTCGCAACAAAATACCTTATGCCACCAGACTTGAAATTCTGGGTTTAGAAAATTTAGAACTACATTGCCTTCGGTATGACCTAAGCATAGCTCATAAAATCATCTGCTACAATGTCCTACCTGTCACTGACTACTTTGGCTTCAACCACAACAATACACGAGCACACAATAGATACAAACTTAAAGTGAGCCGCCCCAAACTCGATTGCAGAAAATATGACTTCAGTAACAGAGTTGTTAATGCCTGGAATGCACTACCAGACTCTGTGGTCTCATCCCAAAACCCCCAAAACTTTAACCTAAGACTGTCTACTGTTGACCTCACCCCATTCGTAAGAAGTCTGTAAGGGGCATGCAAAAGAGCAGCAGCATGCCTACCGTCCCTGTCCTAATGTTCCCTTTCATTGTATTTATTTTATGTATTCAATTCATGCTTATACTTATATATATTATCTAATATGTACTTGACAAAATAAATAAATTAAAAACAAACAAACAAAACACTGGGTCAGCAAGCATAGCCTATGAGATCTGGAGCGACTCTAGCCAGTCCCTGGGCTAATAGAAGCATGACCCCTTGCAGGCCGAGCTGAGGATTTTGTACAGTATTTGGATGATAAAATAACTCAGATTCGGGAAGACTTGGCTGCCGACTGGGTTAGTTCAGACGAGATGACTGAGGCAAACCTTGAGAGTGTTATCTGGGAGGAGTTCGATCCTGTTGCTCCCGAGGACGTGGACAGGATCTTGGGACGACTGAACGCAACCACATGTTTATTGGACCCGTGTCCCTCCTGGTTGGTGCTGGCTTCCCGGGAGATTACACGAGGCTGGCTCCAGGGGATTATTAACGCTTCTTTGAGCGAGGGTGTCCTGCCGGCCACCTTGAAAGAGGCGGTGGTGAGGCCTCTCCTCAAGAAGCCATCCCTGGATCCGGCTGTTTTGGCTAACTATCGTCCAGTCTCCAACCTTCGCTTTATTGCGAAGGTTGTTGAGAGTGTGGTGGCGCGACAGCTTCCCCAGTACCTGGATGAAGCTGTCTATCTGGATCCGCTCCAGTCCGGCTTCAGACCTGGGTACAGCACGGAAACGGCATTGGTCGCGTTGGTGGATGATCTCTGGAGGGCCCGGGATAGGGGTTATTCCTCTATCCTGGTCCTATTAGACTTCTCAGCGGCTTTTGATACCATCGACCATGGTATCATATTGCGCCGGCTGGAGGGACTGGGAGTGGGGGGCACCGTTCTGCGGTGGTTTTCCTCCTATCTCTCCAACCGGTCGCAATCTGTGTTGACAGGGGGGCAGCGGTCGACCCCAAGGCGCCTTGTTTGTGGGGTGCCGCAAGGGTCGGTCCTCTCACCCCTCCTGTTCAACATTTATGTGAAGCCGCTGGGTGAGATCATCCGTGGTTTTGGGGTGGAGTTCCATCAGTACGTTGATGATACTCAGCTGTACATTTCCACCCCAGACCATCCCAATGATGCCTTGGAAGTGATGTCCCAGTGCCTGGAGGCCGTGCGGGTCTGGATGGGGAGAAACAGGCTTCGACTCAACCCTTCCAAGACCGAGTGGCTGTGGCTGCCGGCGTCCCGGTATAGCCAGCTGACGCCATCACTGGTTATTGGGGGCGAATCATTGGCCCCCACGGAGAGGGCCCGCAACTTGGGTGTCCTCCTGGATGCACGGCTGTCTTTAGAGGGGCATATGACAGCCGTGGCCAGGGGGGGGTTTTGTCAGGTTCGCCTGATACGCCAGTTGCGCCCCTTTCTGGACCGGGACTCCCTATGCACGGTCACTCAAGCACTCGTCACTTATCATCTGGACTATTGTAACGCTCTCTACATGGGGCTCCCCTTGGGGTACACCCGGAGGCTCCAACTGGTGCAGAATGCAGTTGCGCAGGGGATTATGGGAGCGACGGGGCGCTCCCATGTGACTCCTCTCCTGCGCGAGTTGCATTGGCTTCCGGTGGACTTCCGGGTGCGCTTCAAGGTGTTGGTGATTACCTTTAAAGCGCTCCATGGCTTAGGGCCAGGGTACTTACGGGACCGCCTTCTGCCACCAATAGCCTCCCACCGGCTGGTTCTCTCCCACAGAGAGGGCCTCCTCAGGGTGCCGTCGGCCAGACAATGCTGTCTGATGACCCCCAGGAGGAGAGCCTTCTCTGTGGTGACACCTACCCTATGGAACAATCTACCCCCAGAGATACGAGTGATCTCCGACCTCCGGATTTTTCGTCGGGCCCTAAAAACTTATTTTTTTCAGTTAGCCGGTCTGTCTTGATTTTAGGGTTAGTTTTAAAATTTTAATATTGATTTTAATTGACAAGTTTTAAATTATGGGCCAAATTTATAAATTATTTTAACTTTATTTTTTAACTGTGATGTTTGTATAGATGTTTTTTATCTGGCTGTTCACCGCCCTTAGTCCGAAAGGAGAAGGGCAGTATAGAAATTCGAATAAATAAATAAATAAATAAATAAATGTTCAAACCATATCAAGAATGGTGAACAGCAGTGTCTGATACTAGGTGGAGGTTGCAGGAAGAAGAAACCGTCCCATCAGATGCCAACCGATCAGAATGTCATTTTGAGCATCTAATTCATTCCGTTTGATTCAGCTTTCAAAATTTATCTCTGAAGTTCTATCAATTATTTAACACGAGGCAACCAAAGGAGCTTAGTCTAGTCACATGACTGCCAAAATGATAAAGGACAGATTGGTGAGTGGCTTACTTACAGTATGCTGGGTTTTTTTTTTTTTCCCCCTGAGCAGGCGGATACGCTTACACCAGGCTGAACCAACCCATCATTTGTATTTTTAAAGGAGGCTATTTTGAATACAAAGGCTTTTCATTTAGGTCTTCCTGGAAACAGAAATGATTCTGGAGATGAATGCTTTCCTTTTAATTTTGTTTGAAGTGGTACAGGGCTGATGGGTCTCCCAAAGGAAGTATCCATGGGCACATTAATGCCCACAGAAGCACATTGATAATTTACTTTATTAACTGTCCACAATTCCATAAAATTATGGGAATTATAGAAAAGGTTCAATCTGAGACTTCTATGAAGAGCTGAATATAGAATAATATAGAGTTGGAAAGGACCTTGGAGGTCTTCTAGTCCAACCCCCTACTCAAGCAGGAGACCCTATACCAGTGATGGCGAACCTTTTAGGCACAGAGTGCCCAAACCGGAAGGCGCGGCTCTGCACCAGAGTGCCAGAAACCCAACAATCAGTTGGCCAGTGCACATGTGAGCCTCGGAAACCCAACGACCAGCTGGCTGAGCTGGGGTGATGGCGTGCATGCCCACAGAGAGGGCTCTGCATGCCACTTCTGGCACTCGTGCCATAAGTTCGCCATCACGACCCTATACTATTCCAGACAAATGATTGTTTCATCTCTTCTTCAACAGATTCTTAGATTCTTCTGAGATAGAACCAGCTAGAATCAAGTCCTGAATACCAAAAGATTCTGGCTTGATTCTGTTGAATTAATGAGAGGGTTGCAAAGAGGGTGACCATCAATGGCCCTAAGGATACATCGATTGAATAATGCTGTTATGAACTTTGCCCCCCAAATTAACCATATCATTGAAATACCCAGATAGAACTCCTTTTGGACTTTGTCACTTTACAAATTTTTCAAGTTCTCTAAATAGCTGCTAGGCATCTAACGTGATTCCATTTTTTTGCCTGTATCTGGGCAACCTTGGCATGGCTCAACTTGAATTCTGCTGCTTTTGCCAACTGTGTGTTAAACCCAGATCTTGCATATGGTGTTCCCAGCATGTATTTGACACTGCCCATGAAGCCCAGGTCTTCAGAGCCAATGCTAGCTTTGTGTTGAGATTGATACACAGCAATTAACCAAAAGAAAAAGAAAAAGAAAGAAAGAAAGATATTCCATTCCTCAGGGAACTCAGCAAACATTATATAAAAAGCACCCCCTCATAGCTTGTATGTCTGAATAATCAGACATTTGAGTGATCCTTTCATCTCTTTCAAGAGGGTTTGTGGAGACCCTCTGAACTGGGATGACAGGATTTGGAACCTGAGATTGGGTTCTCTTTGTTTGTTATGGCCTATCATCAGTCAAATCCAGTGTGTAGGTTAATAAGGCTTAAACTTTAAAGGAATGGTGAGCATCTGATTGACAAGCCTGCAAATAATAATCCAGTGGGAAGTTTTGTGCTGGTGAACTTAAAGTGTTCATTGAGATGCGGTCTAATTTTATAGCCAATTATATTAATTCAGGAAATCTCATTAGGTAAACTAATGCCAATATCAAGACTGCTGATTATTATTTCATGTGAATTCCTGCATGCATCTGAGATACAATTATTAGTTTAAATATCATTTTGCCCTCTCGATGGCATATGTGATAAACCCTTCCAAAGATTTTTAAAAACAGCAAAGTTAGTTGGTGTAATAATCTGCATGTGAAGTAAGTAGTCTCATTAGCTCGGCTGATGTTCTCAAATATCACATAGCTCCTAGAAGTTTTTGTTGGTAGGTGTGTGTTGCAAAGCATGCTTGCTTTGAATGTAATTAGGAGGTTATAATAAGAGAGGCTTCAAAAATCTTCCTAGATTGGCAGAAGGTATTCACCATCAATACAACTAAATTGTACTGCATCTTAGGACTCCAGCACTGTCTGCATCGAGCAGCCCTTTTGATAGTTGGAAGTAGACAAATATCCTCTAGTTCATTTAAGTTATTGTCTATGTTTATTTTAGCTGCAATCCCCTTATTCAAAGAGACAAATTAGAACATGGTGAGGACACATATTAGTGGCCATATCCATCTGCCCACCCCCTATCAGGATGCATTTATGGCATCAACAGAAGATGTAGGTTTTATAAGAGAAGGGAAGAAGGTGTAATTATTTGAATGTATATTTTCAGTAGCTTTTAACATAGTTTATCATAATCCTATTAATCATAGCCATTTATTAATCATCATTATGAATTGTAGCAAATGATATTTATTGTTATCGGTACTTATATGGAGAATGTGGTAGTAATCAGTGGTGGGTTTCAAAAAAATTTACTACTAGTTTTGTGGGTGTGGCTTGGGGGGCATGGCATGGCATGGCTTGGTGGGCAGTGCTTGGTGGGTGTGGCAGGGGAAGGATACTGCAAAATTCCCATTTCCTCCTGATCATCTGGGACTCAGGAGGCAAAGAATAGATGGGGGCGGGGCCAGTCAGAGGTGGTATTTACCGGTTCTCCGAACTACTCAAAATTTCCACTACCAGTTCTCCAGAACTGGTCAGAACCTGCTGGAACCCACCTCTGGTAGTAATAGTTTATAGAGGAAGCCGAGAATTCTTTTCCCTCTCTCTTTGAGACTACTATATTAGAAGAACCCAGAATCAGCCATAAAGTTGAATGATGGAAATGTCAAAGTAGATAAAAGAAAGTACTTCTTCCCACATGGAAGTTTAGCTATGGAATTTGCTAGATTGGGAGGAAATTATAATCAATTGGTATGTGTTTAAAATTAAAGGAGACAAATTTGGATAAAGATGGATGGGTGTTTGCTATTTCCATTACAAGAAATCTTGTAATTTGTCTCTGAATATTAGTAGCTGAGTTCATGTCAATAGGTGTAAATGGTTGATTCCCAGGTTGATAAAGATTCAGAAGGCCTTTAAGTAATGCCACATGTCAGCTGCTTCTTTTCACCAAAAAGACCTGCTTCCTCCTTAAATACTGAAAAGCTGCTAGGAAATAAAAGAAAAAAAAGTTATCACCCTAAGACAGGGGTGTCAAACTCCATTTCATTGAGGGCCGCATCAGGGTTGTATTTGACCTCCAGGGGTGGGAGTGGCCAGGATGGGTGTGGCCAGCTCAACGTCAGTCATGTTGGAAGTGCCTGTGGTGGCCTGAGTCCTCTGCCAGTGAAAACTGGCTCCCAATCTCCGTTTTCGGTTGGGACAGCCTCCTGCAATCCTCTGCCAGTGAAAACGGAGCTCGCATGCCGTCCCCCTGAGCTTTGTTTTCTCTGGCAGAAGCACTGCAGGCCAGTCCCTCGCTGTTTCCAGGACAGCCCCGCGGGCCAGGTCTAAGTATCTACCTGGGCCAGATCCGGCTCCTCAGTTTGACACCCCTGCCCTAAGATAAATGTGGGATATAATAGTTCCAAATGGCAAATAGTTCAGTTGCTGGAATTCTTGTGACTCCATTTCTATCCTTCTCAATAACATTTCCTAAAGAGACTTTTGTGAGAATAATGGTTTTGATTGCAGGCATTTAACAAAGACATTAGTGCTTTCTTGTTGAAAACCACTTTGACTAGGGCACAACATTCTTCAATTTGAGAGCATCATGCCCAGTATGGCAAAGACCACCATCAGACTCAAATGTAGGATATGACAAGGCAAGGTAAGGCAGCCCATTTATTCTTGAGGGCTGATGGGGGATGGAGAACAGATTCTAGGGGCAAGTGGTCCCTAGGCTGTACGGTTTGATCCCCTTTCATCCCCTGACCCAGGGATTTGGCATTATTCTCATATTTTAGTTATAGAACTGAGACAAGAAAATGAGATTCCAGGTCTCTAGATCTGCTAAATTTTACACTTTGTTTATTGTAAGACATTGTTCTGAGTTCCATTATTGTTGTCACCTGTATAGTTGTATAAACAGGAAATCTCCATATGTTCATGCTTAGTATTGATTATTATTTTCTTTTCCCATCCTTTTCTCTCTTTTTTTTCTTTTTTGTTAAATGTTTCCATTTTGACTATCCTAGGTATCCATCCATCCTTCCCCTGCAGGATATCTTGAAGTAGATTGATATAAGCTGATGATAAATAATCTCTGTACATATGATATAGTACAAGGAATCCAAAGCTTAACTATCCCCAAAGATCTTTGTGAAGTTTTTATCACTGGTTCTGAAACTGCTAAAAAGAAAGTGTGACCTTTTTTTCATTCATTCATTCATGCACTCACTCACTCATTCATTCTTCATTCATTTTTAAACTTCTAAGTTGATACTTTTTCAGCATGGAAATGTCAAAGCATAGCATGGAAATACTGAATGAATATATAGCATATCCATTTAATAAAAGGATAAAATAAATTTAAAAGTAGGCTGAATAAATGACACAAACTATGTATAAATCCAGTTAATTATCTATATTTAGTAGTTATTTCAAAATAACTTCATTAGCATTCTCTGAACCAACTCACAGATGGTTAAATACACCATGTATTATTCTAAACTTGTATAATCTTGATTTGCTAAATGTTATAAAAAGGTAAAGGTTCCCCTCGCACATATGTACTAGTCATTCCCAACTCTAGGGGGCGGTGCTCATCTCCATTTCAAAGCCAAAGAGCTAGTGCTGTCTGAAGATGTCTCCGTGGTCATGTGGTCGGCATGACTAAATGCCAAAGGCACACAGAACACTGTTTCCTTCCCAGCAAAGTGATCCCTATTTTTCTGCTTGCATTTTTTATGTGCTTTCAAACTGCTAGGCTGGCAGAAGCTGGGACAAGTAATGGGAGCTCACCCCGTTTCACAGCACTAGGGATTCGAACCGCTGAACTGCCAACTTTTCGACTGACAAGCTCAGCGACTTAGCCACTGAGCCACCGCGTCCCTAAATGTTATAGTGAATGAGTTTATACATTGTGGTAAGTGATTAACAGTTACTTTGAATAGTTACATCATCAGCAAAGTAAAGCAAAATAAAACAAAGCATATTATGAGAACATTGAATTCTATTTTAAGGTCATTTTATGCAACGTTAAAAAAAAATTCTTTCAGTTTTATCAGGATATATAGTTAAAAATGGAAGTGCCCCCCTGAAACAGCTGGCCCGAAAAACAGAACTGATGATCATATGCCAAAACGTCTGTCTTTTTCCTTTATCACCATTGATTCTTTTAGCTTCTGTTAGTGACCACAGAAAGCTTCAGGCCAATCTGCTCGTTTCATTTGAATAATTACAAAATTCAGTTGCTGTATTAAAAGGACATTCAGCATATTGAACTGGGACTTTTGATCTTGGAAACTATGGCCCGGTTTAAGAAAAAAAAATGTTGAAAGGCAGAATATTTGAAAATCATTAGCTAGGGCTGGGGCATTCAGCAATATGCAGTTAGTAAACAATAATTAATTAACAGTATCCTTATCATTGGTTCTGGTATGATCATTCAGCTCTGAAATTATGAAGGCAAGGATACTGATTAACCAGTTAAATTCTTCCTATAACTAAGTAATTCAAGGTATCTTCTGGGCACTAGAGGTGGGTTTTAGCAGGTTCTGACCAGTTCTGGAGAACCGGTAGCAGAAATTTTGAGTAGTTCGGAGAACCAGTAAATACCACCTCTGACTAGCCCCGCTCCCATGTATTCTCTGCCTCCCATGTCCCGGCTGATTGGGAGGAAATGGGGATTTTCCTCCCCTGGAGTGGGGTGGGAATGGAGATTTTACAGTATCCTTTCCCTGCCACTCCCATCAAGCCATGCCCACCAAGCCAAGCCACGCCCACAGAACCATTAGTAAAAAAAATTTGAAAGCCATCACTGCTGGGCACCCATTGCTCCAGTGACTGCCATGTTCCAGGTTCCAAGTTTCCTAGAGCTTTACATGAACAATAGAAAGCAGCAGGAAACATGACGTACAAATTTCTATTTTAATGCTTCAAAAGCAACAGCAAGAAGCTTCTGTTTAAACATGTCCAGCTCTAGAGGATGACAGGGCATTCTAACTCTTTCATGACTAAAATGTTGGCTTAAAACCAACATTTCTTAATACTTTCCTCACACCGTCCATAGCAAATAATATTCCAGTAAAAATTTGCTAATGTAGGCAAGGCAAAGCTTGATAACAGGATCTCCCTAGCTCATACTTTAGGAAATGCAGATAGTACTTGACTTATGACTCATCACTTAGCGACTATTTGAAGTTACAACGGACTTCCACCCCCCCAACAGCTACTTATGATCCTTTTTCAAAGTTCCAACAGACCCCCTCCCCTGAAATCAATCATGTGACCACATTTCAGGGCCTTGGCAACTGGCTTGCATTTACAGCTGTTTACAATGCCCCATTGGTCGCGTGACCACAATTTTTGACAATTTTACCAAAAACTTCAATTGACTTCCAGTTTTAGGCAAAATTCTCCATAGCACCCACGGGTTCACTTAAGAACCATGGGATTCGCTTAATGACTGTGGCATTGGCTTAATGACCATTGTGTTGGCTTAATGGTCACGTGATGACCCGATTTTTTACTGTCACAATTTAAGACCATAATGGGCAGGCTCAATTACGATCATAAGTCTAAGATTACCTTTTATGCAGGACTGAAAATTTCCAGTGATTCTAAAAAGAAAAACATTGCAGAGATACCTATGCAGTGACAGAAGGTGTTCACATGGGATGTTTTAGCAAGGTATTCCAGCTGGTGATGATATTTTTGATGATCTTCCAAAATGCCTGTGATTCAATCACAATGGCCATTTGTACAGCAAAATGCTCTCTGTTTTTATGTGCTTGTTTGCTTCTGCAAATATAGAAAGCAATTGGAAGTGCTGAGAAATATGGATAGCATTTGGAAAAGTCTCTGTTTATAAAAGCAGACGTTAGCATGTCATTAGGATATGGAGAGCTTGATGCCACTCATTTAGACATAAAATAAGGAAGCAGTGTGTTTCATTCTTCCTCTTGGTTACTTTTATTTTTATAATGCATTTAGAAAATATCTCTTGTTTTTCATTCCCTTTGATACTGTGTGTTTGTGTGTGTCTCTGTATACAAACAGATGTATACAAACACATCTGAAATAAGCTTTTTTTTTTATCCCTAATCTCCATTCTTCTTGTAATAATGTTAGCTAATTTACAGTACAGTGCCATCTTCTGGTCACCACAAATCTCTTTCAGACTGCGAGTGATTTATGCATTAAAATGTCTCCTTAAGACTCTTTATTGTGCTGTCAATTAATATGAAAATGTACTGGATTTATCAACATCTAGTACAATGCTCAGCAACCAGTGGTCTGCAGGCCACTGATGGTTCATGAGAAAATTTTGGTGGTCTGCAAAAAAATTATTTGCATTTTTTATATTGCACTAAATACTATTTATCCTTTTAAAAAATTCTTATTAGTGGTACGCGGGATTAAAAATTATGAATTTTGTGGTCCCTGAGGTAAATAAGGTTGGTGACCCCTGATATAGTAAATGCAGAAAGCAATCATTGATTACATTGTGTTATACATTTGTATATAATCAATGAAATATTATTAATATTCTATTAGAGTTTAGAACAAAATTACCACTTTCAGTTAACCCTAGGGCTAAATATAGTACCCGGGTACTTGCGGGACCGCCTACTACCACCAATAGCCTCCCACCGGCCGGTACGCTCCCATAAAGAGGGGCTCCTCCGGGTGCCGTCAGCCAAACAATGCCGACTGGCGGCCCCCAGGGGGAGAGCCTTCTCTGTGGGGGCACCTACTATCTGGAACGAGCTCCCCCCCAGAGATACGGAGGATCCCGGATCTGCGCACCTTCCACCGCGCCTTAAAGACCTTACTATTTCACCAGGCCAGCCTGGCCTAATTTTCCCCCTCTTTTATAAAAGATTTTTAAAATTTTAAATATCTTTTAGTATTTTATATATTCAATTTTAAATTGGTTTTAAAAGTTTGGGGTTTTAAATTTGTCGGGGCCAAAATTATTTAATTTGATTTGATTCTATTTTTTAAATTTTATATTGTATGTGTTTTTATTGTTTGGCTGTGCACCACCCTGAGTCCTTCAGGAGTAGGGCGGTATAGAAATCTAATAAAATGAAAATGAAATGAAATGAAATAGTACCCCAAAATACTTTGAGGAACAGCCCCTCAGGATCTCCAAAAGCTGTCATGAAATTATTAAATGTAATGTGATAGAAGGAGGAAATATGAAGTGTGTGGCTAAATGTCAGCTCTTTAAGGTGGGGCATCTCAGGAAACAGACACTGTACGAATTACAGGAATGCTGTTTTATTATTACAAAGTGCATTATAAAATCTTATATTATTCATTTCTGTTTGGATCCATTCACTACATTGGGGAACCCAGCCTCTGTTGTCAGCTCACGCCCTGCCCACAGCTTGGGGAAAAAGATCTTGCATTCTTATTCCCAATGTAGTGCCAGAGCAGAACTGGAGCATTAATAGTTAAGGATGTTCACTCTATATGGTGGAATGATTCTTAGAAAATTACTTTTTGAAAGCGGATCATTCTGAAATGTTCTGAATAGGCAAAAATTAGTAATCAGAGAACGAGGTAAGGAGTATTTGTTTTCCCCAGAAGACCAATATTTGAAATGAACTATAGTTTGAAGCAATCTGCTAAATCGGTATTATTTTTACAGAAGTCTGAATATTATAAAACTTCCATCAGTCTCTCACTGGTGCCCTCCACATAAAGAAAGCTGGACCCAAAGCAAAGTCTGCACAAGTAGTACTTGAGGCCATAATTCAGCATCAGAGCTATCTGGAAACTGCACGGAGAATCTATTTTATAGTGAGAAGAATTCTGAAATCGGAATCGACCACTCCAAACCATGGAGTCCAATCTCACAGGCCAGGCAGGACTCTAAGTGAAAGCCTTTCTGATTGTTTCCATAAATCAGTGGTGTTGAATCTTGGCAACTTTAATGCTTGTGGATTTCAACTCCCTGGGTGTTGAAGTCCACAAGTCTTAAAAGTTGCCAAGATTCAATACCCCTGTCTAATACGCTCTATCGGGGTGGGTTCTAAATTTTTTTACTACAGGTTCTGTGGGCATGGCTTATTTTGTGGGTGTGACTTGATGGTCATGTGACAATTCTTTAGGATTTTGCAGAGGTACTGGTCTACCAGGCTTTTAACTGCTTGCAGAGCTGTACCGGTCTACTCATTTGTTTTTGGAGGCACTGGTCTACCCATTTATTTTTGCAGGCACCGGTCTACCCATTTGTTTTCTTTTAATACTGATCAGCTGTAGGGCGGCCCTTTGAAATCCCGCGGCAAGAGTTTAAACAGTTTTTCCCTCTAGCCGATCAGCTGGGACTCAGGAGGCAGCAATAGATTGGGGGTGGGGCCAAATAAAAGGTAAAAATAATGCAGGGGGGCGGGGGCAGGGGGGCAGAACCAGTTCGGTGATGTCATATCGTCACTGCTACCGGCTCTGCAGAACCGGGCGGAACTGGGAGGAACCCACCACTGCTCTCTATTATAACTTTCACCAGGGACCTGCCCAGTGGTGGTATTTACTTATCTTCGCTACTGGCTTGAAAATATGAGCACGCACACGACAGCCCTGGGCATGCACAGGATCTTCTGCGCATGCGCAAAGCATCAAAAATGGAACGTGATGATGTCTGGGCAGGTGGGCAGAGCCTCCCACAGCCGCCGCTACCGATTCACCCGAACTGGATAGAACCAGCTTAATACTACCACTGGATCTGCCTTCCTATAACCAATAGAGAATAGGTCTTGACTTTCCTATAGATGATAGTAGTTCACTATTTAAAAATCTGTACATTGGAAATCCTCAACTTATGACCACAATTGAGTCCAAAATTTCTAACCAAGACAGTGGTTAAATGAGTTTTGCCCCATTTTACAACCTTTCTTCTCACAATTGTTAAGTGAATCACTGCAGTTGTTAAGTTAGTAACATTGTTATTAAGTGAACCTGGCTTCCCCATTGACTCTGCTTATCCAAAGGTCACAAAAAGTGATTACAGCACCCTGGGACACTGTAACCATCATAATTACATTCCAGTTGCCAAGCATCTGAATTTTGGTCAGAGGACCACAGTCATTTTTTTTCAGTGCTATTGTAACATCTAACGGTCACTAAATGAATGCTTGCTAGTCAAGGACTATTTGTGGTGTCTTCCCTTCCTTTAGTTTCTGAAAATTAAAACATGTTCATTTCTGCTGTCTTCTGTTCAGCTCTATTTCTTATCCTTTGGTCATTCTGGTTGCAATGTGTTGTGTCTGTTCCAAGGCACTTCCTTCACAGCTGCTTTAATGCATTTTCCTCACATCTTTAAGTCAGCAGGAAAGGATATCAACATATACCAACTGCTTCCACCGCTTCAGCAATGCATTAAGGCAATATTGCTATCCTTATACCATTTTTCCCTTAAAATAAGACCCTGTCTTATATTTTTTTGAACCCCGAAATAAGCGCTTGGCCTTATTTTCGGGGAGGTCTTATTATTTTGGGATGTGTGGAGCAAGATGGAGTTCCTCTTGCCATCTTACCTGATTTCCAGCTCTGCATTTAAATATTTTTGGGGAGAGCTTATTTTCAGGGAAACAGGGTAGTTTTGTGGTGGGAAAGTTTCAGAGCCTCCTAACCATAACCCTCCCAACCAGAGTCACCAATCAAGGAGGAAATACCAATCCCTTGTTTGTTTGTTTTTTGTTTATACAATTTATTAGTCACCCATGTTACCATAAGGTACCTCTGGGTAGCTTACAGTTATATATACAGTCCAAACCTAAAAAGACATTAAAGCCAAGGACACATGGGGAGGACAGGGATGGAATGGGGAAGAGGTGGGATCTGTTATTACTCAATCAACCATTGCACTGTTACCTCAACATATGTTGGGGAACTGCTAGGGAATTCTCAGGGAAGCTTCCTACTCTAGATTTTTATTTTATAAGTCTGAGATGTTATTTTTTATTTTATATGTTTATATTATTTTATATCTTATAGGTCTGAGAACCATCTCAGAACCATTGTACCATATCTTTCAAAAATCCTGGAACACCACCTGAGGATTGGAAAAGATGTGTTTCCCATCTTCCCCCCAAAAAAGTGGGGGGGAACAGACCCAGGAAATTACAGACCAATCAGCCTAACTTCAATACCTGGGAAAATACAGAAAAAGATAATTAAAAAAACCAGACCTCCGCACATCTAGAAACAGATAAAGTTATAACTAAAAGCCAGCATGGGTTTCTTAAAAACAGATCATGACGAAACAATCTTTATTTCATTCTTTCACAAAGTGACTAAATTAGTAAACCAGCGAAATGCTGTGAACATAGTATACTTAGACTTCAGCAAGGTATTCGACAAAGTAGACCACAATCTATTTCTTGGTAAGCTAGAAAAATGTGGGATAGACAGCATCACCACCAGATAGGTGGCATGCAGCACCCTCTCCAGCTCCGCTGCGAATGTACACGTGACTCCTGCCAGCCACCTGGTCTTCGGGTCTCTGCATACATGGTGGGTGGGAGTGCACACCCGCATGCGCAGGGGGCAGGGCGCATGCATGGGGGCCACACACTCATTGCATTTTGGGGGTTTGGGCCCACACACAACATTCGCAAGCACACACGCTTTGGGCACTCGGTCCGGGAAAGGTTAGCCATCACTGGTATAGGGTCTCCTGCTTGAGCAGGGGGTTAGACTAGAAGACCTCCAAGGTCCTTTCCACTCTATTCTGATTGATTGATTGGTTGGTTGGTTGGTTGGTTGGTTGATCGATTTTATAGATCTAGTGATCTCTTTGGATATAATTGAGATAATAAAAATATCTCTCCAAAAGATGTTTTTGGAAGTGCAGCAATCAAATACAAAAATTGAATTTTTCAAGGGAACAGTTTTCAATGTCCAAATCATGCAAATATCAATCTCTCAAAAGATTGATATTCCCATGGCAAAACTACATCTGAAATTAGTGGTGTTAATGCTGGGCGTGTGTCTGCAATACTCAGACAAAACTAGAGGACATATATTGGTTCCTGCAAATAAATCTATTCTGGCATTATTTTGGATAAATCTTTGAAATTCCCAGTCCATTCACTTGTCAACTTTTTTTTTATTACTTGATAGATTCATCGACATAACCTAATTATCTTTGTTGGCAAGAATGTCAGTACCCCAGCACTTTGCGTCCTGAGATTCTCAAGAGTGCTTTCAACTTCTGGAGGTATAGGATCATGACCAAAATGTCAACAGTCGCTGTTTAATCGTGCATTGATTCCAACGAAACACACTTAAAAACCCCACTGCTAAGCAAATACACTCGAGGCTGTTGCTTAGACATCAAGTCCTCCTGAAAGCAGTCAGGTGTGCAGCTCAAGTACAATGCAAGCCGCCTTCAGATGGAGCCTGCCATGCATGCCGATTTACACAGAGCAAGTCAGGCTGAATTCAGGGAGGGATTTTTCTGAGAAAATGATCATCAGGTCAAGCTTCCCGGTCTGTTTCTATTAGGCAAGGCCTAATCAGAACTGGGGTCCCATTGAGTTCACCTTTATGCGTGAGATTTATGACTGGATTTTTCATTATAAACGCAATCATTCCGAAGTCAAGTCTCTCATCATCATCAGTTTTATCTTTTAACTGTGTCTCTTAATGATGAGGAATGAGGCACTGCAAAAGAAAACTGCAAACATGGCTTCCGTGGAGAACCGCAGTGAACCGCAGCAAACATGGCTTCCATGGTGAACTGCAGTGAAACATGAACCGCAATTCATGTTTAAATTTTGTGAAGAGCAGTCTCTTGATCTTCTGGAAGATATGGAAGATTGAGACATTCATGTTTCCTCTCATAGATGACACCCATCCTTGCCCTACTGCTACTTTTCAACCCTGTCCATGGATGTTTCCTTCTGGGTTGCCTGTGAGGGTGGGGACTAAGGGACATTATTTGGGGTGAGTGGGGTTTCTGCTCCTCCCTAAGTGGATGAGTTCAGTTTGTAGCTGCAGGGAAGAAGACGTGGATCCCTTGCACACATCATACCAATGTGTTAATACACAATTATATATTCTCCATCTCAGTTGTGATTGGGAAGCTCAGCAGAAGTCTGGGCCTAGTGCCTGGAAGCTGTCATGGTCTGGATAAGAGGAATAGGCTCATGATCATTTTGAATGTTGTTTTGTCTCACATAATATTTAGTTGTTCCAGTTTGGTGTCACTACTTCACAGAGAACCCTCAACGTATGACCAATCACTTAGTAACCATTCGAAATTCCAACAGATCTACCTGGAGAATACCCAAATATTCAAATTTGAAGATGTAATGGTCAGGCCCTCCTCACAGTGACATGATCGCACTTTGGGCCCTTAACAACCAGGCCACATTTGTGACTGTTTGCAGCATCCCGCAGTCACATGACTGCATATTACGACAGTTTTGCCAAAAATTGGCAAGCCATACCCATAGTAAATCATTGGTTTGCTTAACAACCGCCGCAAAAATGGTTGCAAAATCAGGTGGGTCACATGACCAACCCGACTTACAACAGTTACGACCATGATGAGCAGGCTCCGTTACAGTTGTTAACTCAAAGACAACCTGTACAATAATAAGCATTCTCACTATCTCTTTATTCAAGTAACTTATTCTAAGGTTGAAAAGTACTGGTCCTACCGCCATTACCTGCTCACCCTGAGTGATATCTCACTTTAGTGCAGTGAAGATTTGTTGCTGTACGTTCTCTGAATGTGAACTAAACTCATTTAAAATGCATGCAATCTAGCCCATATTTAATTAGTTTGCTAACTAGAATGTCATGGGGCATTTTGTCAAGTGTTTTGCTGAAGAGAAACTATATTATATCCACCAATTCCCATGCACTGCTAAAGAAGTTACTTGAACAACAACAACAAAATTGAAAAATTCTTTCTAAACAATTCCATGCTGACTAGTAATCCTTGGAGATCAATCTCTTTAAAATCAACTTTGGAATCTTCCCACATATCAGTAACATACTGACCAGTCTATACAGTTCCCTAGCTCTTCTGAACTTCCTCTTTTTAAAGTTCGGAAGAGAGCCTTCTAGTATTTCACCCACTATCCTAGTAGTCCAAGATAATGGATTGAGGTTCAGCCAGATGACATTTATGAAAACAAACAAACAAAAAAACCTTTGCTGCTGGAAACATCTGCTTCCTGAAGTCAGAGAAAAAGACAGCTCCAAAAGCATGCAGAAAATGTGTAAAATCCAGCAAACTTGCCAAAGAGTTTAGAGGACATTGCAAAGAAATTTGGACACCAGCTTGAATTGTAGGCTGCCAAATCACATACACGAAATACAGTCTTTCGATGTTTGCTGGCTTGTATGTAATGAATCTATTTGTTATGTCTTATTTTATGTTTGTGGTGTCTTCTTTAACTGGAATAATTTTATTTTGATCTTTCAATATTTCAATTTACCATCCTAACCACTGTTTTGAAACTCAGTTCCACCTAGTCCTGGACACCAAGAAAGGCCAATCAGAATTTTCTGATAAATTATGCAGAACCTCATCTTTGTTTTGCCAAGAGTTAAGTCTTGAGAGATAAAGGAAGTGAATTAATTATTTCAAACATTTAAGTTAAGTTAACCCTAACCCTAACCTTAACCCTAGACCTAGTCCTAACCCTTAACCCAACATTTCATACAAAACTTTTTCCATTAAAGCATCCAGAGCACAGCAAGAACATAGAATAAAAGGGTTGGAAGGGGACTTGGTGGTCTTCTAGTCCAGGGGTCTCCAACCTTGGCAACTTTAAGACTTGTGGACTTCAACTCCCAGAGTTCCTCAGCCAGAGCTGGCTGAGGAACTGTGGGAGTTGAAGTCCACAAGTCTTAAAGTTGCCAAGGTTGGAGACCCCTGTTCTAGTCCAACCCACTGCTCAAGGACACCCTATACAATTCCAGGCAAATGGCTTTCCAGCCTCTTCTTAAACACCTCCTCTATTGGAGCACCCACACCTTCTGGAGGCAAGTTGTTCCACTGATTAATTGTTCTCACTGTCAGGAAATTACTTTTTAGTTCTAGTGGGATCTTCCTTTAATGATCTTCCATCCATTACTTCTTGTCCTGCCTTTAGGTGGTTTGGAGAATGGGTCAACCTCCTCATATCTATGAGAGCTCCTCAAGGACATCTCAAGGACAGATCACACTTCTCCAAATTTCAGCCAAAGACATGCTTTAGTATCTTGTAGTCAGATCTATTCTGGAACTCTGAAATCATCTATCTAAAAATATTCTCAGGGCCTTTCTATTAGAAATAATGGGAAAGAGGAATGGAAGGGGGAGAAACCAAAGATTCTCACATTTTCCCAGCCAAATTACTATAAAAAGGGAGAAGTCATAGCTAGCATTCTCAGATCATCTTAACAGGGAATAAATAAAACAAAATATGTTTGTTTTTCTCATGACATTTCATATGGAAATGGGTGGGTGGCTCATCATGACTCTACTGTGAGTGTCTATTGTTAGGAATAATGGGAATATTTTAGAGTAAACTGTCCAGAGATAGCTGATCAGGAATATTTGTGCGGGGGTGGGGGGGACTATTGCAAGAAATGGGGGTGCAAGGAATGGTGAACATTTAGCAGAAGCCAAAAAGATAAGAAAAGTTTCCCACTGCTATATATAGCAATTGTTGGTTTTGGCTCGTATGTCAGTTTACTGAGTCAAATGCATACAGATATTCTTTTCCAGAAGTGATAGCAAGACAAAAAAAAAAAAAAATGGTCCGTATCAAATACTTCTCTTCCCAGAGTGTTCAGGTAAACAACAGATTAGCCATCTTTTTTGGCACATCCAGATACTTCTATATTTCTCGATGTACCTTGAAGCCAACAAGAAGAGTCTTCTCTGATGTGATGTCCTCCAGATAAGCGGTCAGATGAGAGAATGGTTGAGCCAGGGAGTGCGCTCAGGTCTTTGGAATGGCATGCCCAAGGAACAACTGATGGCCACAGAACAATGGCCCATAGATACAGGGTGTTTCCAGATCAAAAGGAGTGCAGCTACTGCTTTGTAGACATCAATGGCTTACATAGGCTTTAAACAGAATTTTATGACCACCCAGTGGAATGAAATTGCTTCTCTAAGTGATACTTGTGTTTGTCTTTGGACCTTTTTCAGATGCTGTTAGCACATAGCAGCATTATCTGTTGCTTACAGATGGATCCTGATTCTATATGGTTTCAACGGGCTTAACCCAATCCTCTGATCTCATCTTTTATCTGTCCAATTCTGACGTGCTTGATAGTAGATCCTGGGTTTCGGTTCCAGAAGCTTTTATTTACCACTTTTAGAAATGCATTCCTAAAGCAATCTCTCTCCCCACCCATATATCTGGATACGTATCACACACAGAGAGATACACACTAAAAACACAGATCAGATGGATCTTCCAACAGTAACAAGTGTTTGTTAGCAAAGCAAAAGGGTCTTTGTCTGGTAGAGGAGGATGTAATAGAAGAAAACCAACCAGATTGGGTGTCAGCCTTAACTACCCATTGATATTATTCTTATCCCTCATGGTGGTGGCTAAGAGAAAAACGGACAAAGAGAACACGCCAGTGATAGGAAGACTTAATCATCCCTGAGATGTTACTTAATCATGCATGTGACTCACTTCTTGTTTGGTTAGTACCAATTTCAGCAGGATGGTTCCAGGATTTCAGGGATGGAGCTGATCTCATGTGAATTGTGGAGGATGTGAAAAAAGGTTCTGCTTCATAAAATAGGAATTGCCTCTCAACAAGCACATGTAGTACAGTTTGGTCTCCTGTGACCTCTAGCCATTTTTCAGAGTCTTGGTTTATCTCCTCACCTGATATAGGGGTATTGGCATACAATGTATACAAACCATGGGCTTTACCATTAGATTATCCTTTTTCCTTGGCCTTAATCGCTCAGATGATTGCCCTTACTCCCATATTTACATATCTATTTGATTTATACTGTATCTCATCTTTGGTACAAACTTCAAAGGCACAATGGTTCCTTTATTTATTTTCTTGACAATAAAAACCCTGTGAGGTAGATTGGATGCCAAGCCCAAAATTACCCAGCAAGCTTCTGTGGGTTTATTTCTACAGGTAGCCCTCGACTTAACAACCGCGATTGAGCCCAAAATTTTTGTTGGTAATTGAAACATTTGTTAAGTGAGTTTGCTCCATTTTATGACCTTTCTTGCCACAGTTGTTAAGTGAACCACTGAAGTTGTTAGTAATACGGTTGTTAAATGAATCTGCCTTCCCCGTTGACTTTGCTTGTCAGAAGGTTGCAGAAGGGGATCACATGATACCCCCCTCTCCCTGGACACTGGAACCGTCATAAAAATGAGCCAGTTGCCAAGTGTCTGAATTTTTATCATGAGACCACGAGGTCATAAGTGTGAAAAACAGTCATAAATCTCTTTTTTCAGTGCCGTTGTAACTTTGAATGGCCATTAAACAAACTATTATAAGTCGACAACTACCTGTATAGCAGGGGTGAAATCTAAAATTTGTTACTACCGATTTTGTGGGTGTGGCTTGGTGGTGGGTAATGTGACTGGGTGGGCGTGCCAACTTTTTTTTTTTTTACTTTTAAAAGCATTTTTTCTACAAACTTAAGAGGTAGGCAAGTCAGCTGGGATCGCCAGAGGCTTTTAAAGGCATTTTTTTTTCCTACAACCTCTTCGGCCGAAGGGGTTGCAGGAAAAAATGTTTTCAAAAGTCTCTGACAATCCCAGCTGACTTGCCTGATCATCAGAGGCTTCTAAAATAAGGTGACCAGACATCCCGCTTTTGGCGGGACAGTCCCGCTTTTGAGCAATTTGTCCCGCGTCCCGCGGCGTTTTTAAAAAGTCCCGATTTTTCATTCTGCCTCCTGGTTCCCGGCTGCCTCCTGAATCCCCGCTGATGGCTAGAGGGAAAAAACCTGTTTAAACTCTTGCCATGGGGCTTCAAAGGGCCGCCCTACGTTAATTAGCTCGGCTTCCCCCTCTCAGCTGATTTGCACAGGGCTCTGCTCTTGCTAAATTGCTCAGTTTTTTTTTCCTCTTTGTGCAAACCAAGCTCAAAACGAAACTGAAAGTAAAACAGGCTGTTGGCTTTGCGGTTTGCTTGCAACGTTGGAAAATTAGGCAGCAGATTTATTTTCCTTTTCCTCACCAAAAAAGGTAAGTGCAAACAATGGAAAATTATTTAGGGCAAAAGAGGAGAGTTCAAGATTTTAAAACACAAAAGAAAAAAAAGCTCTTTTTAACTAGGGAATTGTAATAATTGAGATATTATTAATTGTATACTGTGTTGAAAGCAGAAATGGTTAAGTTGTGGTTTGGAGGAATCTATGGGGGAAATTATTTGGTTTATTATTATTGGTAAGTATAATTAATTGATTTGTAAGAAATTGGATTGCATGGAAATAATTGGAATATTCATGTTCATATTGATTAATATACAAAAAAGATAGTTATATAACTAATTGATTTATATTAAAATGTTGAATTTGTATTAAACAACTGTATTACATAATTACATAATTAACCAATGTGAGGATGGATATAAAAATAGATGACAATGGGAAGGGGTATAAAATAGAATAGAAGGGAAAAATTGAATTTGATTAAGATTAGAGATGAGGATGAAGGGTAAAATTGTTTTTTTAAAAAAATAGATGAGGAATAAATATGGCAAAAAGGAAATATAGAAATTGTAAATTTAATTGAAATGACTAAACACTGTTTAAATTTGTGAACCAGCCAAATATTCTGTTCAAAGAAAATACATTGTATGTATGTGTGTTTCTAATTATTGCTATTTATTCATATTTGTTCTCTTTTATTCTTTAAAGTTTAACAATTCATTCTTTATCTTAATATCTTTATATTTGTTTGGGGTTGGCTTTCTTCCCTTTCATCTTTTTTATTGTACAGCAATCTTTCTCCTCAAACCTACCACCTCTCTTTTCTTTCCTTCTTACTTTCTCTTCCCCCCTCTTCTTCTCCTCCCTACTTCCTCTTCCTTTCTCCTTCTCCTCCTCTCTTCCTCCCTCTCTTAACCGTCACTCCTACTCTAATTTCCCTTCCCTTCCTTCATCCCTCTCTATTACTGTATCCTTTTATGCATATGGACTACTCAGAGGGCTGAAAAAGTTATTTTTGACTGGTCCTCGCACTTTTGACCAGTCCTCGAACTTACGACTGTCCTCACATTTTACATTTTTGCCCTATCTTGTCATCATGGTGAAGAGAAGCAGTTGTGAAATGAGTGACATGGTTGTTAAGAATGCTGCACGGGCATAAATGTGAGGATGGTCATAAGTGTGAGGACCAGTCAAAAGTGTGAGGACCTGTCAGAAATGACTTTTTTCAGCCCTCTGGTTAGTCCTTTTGTGCATATGGACTACTCAGAGGGCTGAAAAAGTTATTTTTGACTGGTCCTCGCAATTTTGACAGTCCTCGAACTTACGACTGTCCTCACATTTTACGTTTTTTGCCCTATCTTGTCACCATGGTGAAGAGAAGCAGTTGTGAAATGAGTGACATGGTTGTTAAGAATGCTGCACAGGCATAAATGTGAGGATGGTCATAAGTGTGAGGACCAGTCAAAAGTGTGAGGACCTGTCAGAAATGACTTTTCAGCCCTCTGAGTAGTCCCTATACACACAGCCATGGCCACCCGGTCACATGACCAGCTAGCCACGCCCACCCAGTCACATGGCCTCCAAGCCACGCCCACACAATAAGCCACGCCCACAATGGTGTCCCTCTTACCAATGTTAAAATCTGTTCACCTTACCCTATACACATAGCCATGGCCACCCGGTCACATGACCAGCTAGCCACGCCCACCCAGTCACATGACCAGCTAGCCACGCCCACAAAATAAGCCACGCCCACAATGTCCCTCTTTACCAATGTTAAAATCTGGTCACCTTATTCTAAAAGCATTTTTTTCTGCAACCTCTTAAGCTTGTAGAAAAAATGCTTTTAAAAGTAAAAAAAACAGCCTCTGATGATCCCGTGGCTCAGCTAGGCATGGGGGCGCGCATGGACTTTTGCTACTGGTTCTCCGAACCACCCGCTGCCATCGCTATTGGATTGGGCGATCCGGTCCAAACCGGGAGCATTTCACCCCTGCTGTGTTCCTGGGTGATATGTGATCAAACCAACATGAACCAATATTAATTAGCCTCAGGAAAATTGCATTTTAGGATCCTGAAGCAGGTGAATTAACTCCATGCGTTCTGACGTGTCCCCCAACTTTTGGAGGCCAATGAGCATATTTGGAATTTTGAGGGCATGTGAGAATATTCATGCAAAATCTTAGCCAACTTAACCATAGCAAGTGTGGGCCTGTCACAAATATCCTTTCTGTATATGGCAAATTTGTGAGGCTCCCAAACTGTTCTTTCCCTGTCATTCTCAGATTATCTTTTATGTTTTTTGCTGCTTGGCCAGGAGGGCTGAAGAGAGCATGAGGGGATATGTTGGTGTCATGGAGTGGCCAAGGTTAAAAGTGTTTATTCTATGTTCTCATTGTTTAGGGGAATTAAAGAGAGTTGAAAGGGTCAAAAAAAGGGCACGCCAAATGTTGACTTTGTCCCTTAATTTAACCAAAGAGTAACTAAAATGTATATTTCTGCTTTTGAATTTCAGCAGTGTGCTCTGAGCAGGCCTGGCTCATGGTCTACAGACTGTGTTTCCCCTAGTTTAGTGCAATGTGAATCCAGCAACAGATTGGATGCATCAATGCATTACACTATGAACTATTCCTGTCCTGAGTTATCCACAAAATCCCTGAGATATCTCAGGTTCACTATGCTTTTTTTCCCCCTGTCTTTGAATCAGTGTTGCCTCCTCGTGACTGCAGGTTTCTTGGCAAAGTTTTTTTAGAAGTGGTTGCTCTTGCCTGCTTCCTAGGGCTGAAAGAAAAAGACTGGCATAAGATCACCCAGCTGGTGTTGTTGCCAAAGGTAGGACTACCATTCACAGTCCTCCAGTTTCTAGTCTGGTTCTTTAATCACTACACCAAATGCATAGTAAAAGCAAAATAAAATTTCAAGTTCATCAATAGGTAGATGACCGCTTGATGATCTTTCTGGTAACTTCTATGCCCAGCTTCGCTCCAGGTTTACTTATAGGTGAACCAGTTCTATGAGGACAATATGGAAGTTGGCTCTCAGACAAATAAAAGATTTTTGCTCTAGACACTGTGACAAAATTGTGACTTCTAAAATAACTAGTTCATCTAATAAATTGATCCCACGTTGAGAGACTTGAATAGACAACACTCATATTTTGCTGTGTAAAAAATGAATCTTCTGTTAAAATCATTTTTATACAATGGCACAAGTGATGAAAACTTTCCAGCTCCTTTAGCGTTCAGTCAGAGGATTGTTAAGAAGATGGGTTCAAAAACTGCTAATTTGTTTTTTGATGTATTGGCTAAACTCACAGCATTAAGGATGGAGCATTTTGTTTGATTGACAACAATCTTGCCGGAAAGACTGACTTAGATTTATCCTTTACATCTTATACCAGTGGTTCTCAACCTTCCTAATGCCGCGACCCTTTAATACAGTTCCTCATGTTGTGGTGACCCCCAACCAGGGGTGGGTTCTAATTTTTTTTACTACCGGTTCTGTGGGTGTGGCTTATTTTGTGGGCGTGGCTTGGAGGTCATGTGACTGAGTGGGCGTGGCTAGCTGGTCATGCGACCGAGTGGCCATGGCTATGTGTATAGGGACTACTCAGAGGGCTGAAAAGTCATTTCTGACAGGTCCTCGCACTTTTGACTGGTCCTCACACTTATGACCATCCTCACATTTATGCCTGTGCAGCATTCTTAACAACCATGTCACTCATTTCACAACTGCTTCTCTTCAACATGGTATAAGATAGGGCAAAAATGTAAATTGTGAGGACAGTCGTAAGTTCGAGGACTGGTCAAAAGTGCGAGGACCAGTCAAAAATAACCTTTTCAGCCCTCTGAGTAGTCCATATGCATAAAAGGATACAGCAATAGAGAGGGATGAAGGAAGGGAAGGGAAATTAGAGTAGGAGTGAAGGTAAGAGAGGGAGGAAGAGAGGAGGAGAAGGAGAAAGAAAGAGGAAGTAGGGAGAAGAAGAAGGGGGGGAAGAGAAAGTAAGAAAGAAAGAAAAGACAGAGGTGGTAGGTTTGAGGAGAAAGATTGCTGTACAATAAAAAAGATGAAAGGGAAGAAAGCCAACCCCAAACAAATATTAAGATATTAAGATAAAGAATGAATTGTTAAATTTTAAAGAATAAAAGAGAACAAATAGCAATAAATAGTAATAATTAGAAACACACATACAAACATACAACGTATTTTCTTTGAACAGAGTATTTGGCCGGTCCACAAATTTAAACAGTTGTAGGAGGTTAGCACCCACCCCTTTCCTAGAAGAATGAAATATTTTGGGAAATATTAAAAAGGCAGAATATTATATTTTCCTGTATGAGAAATGGAGAAGCATATTTTACAGACAAAGCAACTCCCACCTTCCTGCCCCCCACCCTTTGTTAATGGGCCAGAGGCAGAAACTCAATCCTTTGTCAAAGGACATTTGCAACACAATAGCAACAGAAACTAACACAATGGGCCCCATCAAGCCATGTGATCCTGTCCACCATTAAACAATCTTTCCAAGCAGTCTCCATGTTTCCAGTGTCTTTTTCCCCACTTGGAGCAGAACCCAGAAGGATATTTCTTCCAACACAGTATTTAGTCATTTCAATTAAATTTACAATTTTTATATTTCCTTTTTACCATATTTATTCCTCATCTATTTTTTTAAAAAAACCAATATTACCCTTCATCCTCATCTCTAATCTTAATCAAATTCAATTTTTCCCTTCTATTCTATATTATACCCCTTCCCATTGTCATCTATTTTTATATCCATCCTCACATTGGTTAATTATATAATACAGTTGTTTAATACAAATTCAACATTTTAATATAAATCAATCAGTTATATAACTACCTTTTTTGTATATTAATCAATATGAACATGAATATTCCAATTATTTCCATGCAATCCAATTTCTTACAAATCAATTAATTATATTTACCAATAATAATAAACCAAATAATTTCCCCCCATATTCCTCCAACCACAACTTAACCATTTCTGCTTTCAACACAATATGCAATTAACAGTATCTCAATTATTACAATTCCCTAGTTAAATAGAGCTTTTTTTCTTCTGTGTTTTAAAATCTTGAATCTCCTCTTTTGCCCTAAATTTCCCATTGGTTGCAGTTTGCACCTACCTTTTTTGGTGAGGAAAAAGAAAAAGAAATCTCTCTGCCTCATTTTGTCACGTTGCAGCCAAGACCCTGCTTACTTTCAATTTTGCTTTTTGAGCATAGCTAGGGGGGAAATCTGCTCCAGGAATTTACCTCTTTGCATCTAGCTAGCAACAGAGCCCTCCGCAAAACAGTTGAGAGTAGGGCGGCTCTTTGAAGCCCCGCGGCAAGAATTTAAAGTTTTTTTCCCCTCTAGCCATCAGCTGGGACTCCGGAGCAGCAATAGATTGGGAGTGGGCGGGGTAAGCGAATGGCGACCGGGCGATCCAGCAGAGGCAGAGGGTGAGTGAAGGCATGGGGAGGGGGGTGAGAGAGGGCTTTGGCGACCCCCGTGAAATGGCCGTTCGACCCCCAAAGGGGTCGTGACCCCCAGGTTGAGAACCGCTGTCTTATACAATTGTGAGGTTAGTAAGATGAAGGAACAAGAGGTAAAGAAGTCTGGCCTGTCAACATCCAAATAGAAGACTCAAATGATCTTCTCCTTCACCCCAGTCATTTCATAACAACCAGAGACTAATTAAGTTAATTGCGACTATATCTTATTGAATTCAATCTCAATCAGTGCAATCAATGGGGCTTTAGACATAAAATTTAACTACACTCGACCTTTTATTTTCATCCAAGGGTGCTTTCATCATTACCAACATTTCCACCGCCAGGTTTCAGGCAAAAGTGTAGCTATGTTGTATTTCATCTTTGGAAATGGATTTGGAAATACCGTACCACATAGTTGAGACTTTAGTTTGTTGAACGGACAGAAAGCTCCACTAACCCAGCAAGGCCTATTTCTTTATGCAAGCTAATGGAGATTATGCAGGTATTTTTACATATAAATGAAGAGAGCTAAATTTTTATTACAGTGGCTGGCAGTGGCTTTCCAACATTTCATTCAAGAATCTTGAATGAGCCATGGTGGTGCAGTGGTTAGAGTGGTTAGAGTACAGTACAGCAGGCTACTTCTGCTGATCACCGGCTGCCAGCAGTTTGGCAGTTCGAATCTCACCAGGCTCAAGGTTGACTCAGCCTTCTATCCTTCTGAGGTGGGTAAAATAAGGGCCCAGATTGTTGGGGGCAATATGCTAACTCTGTAAACCACTTAGAGAGGGCTGGAAAGCACTGTGAAGTGGTATATAAGTCTAAGTGCTATTGTTATTGCTATCTTGCAGACTTCTATTAGAAGTTGATAGAATCTGTGGAATCTTTTGAATGCCATCTGTGAATGAGACCTTCCAGACATTCAGTCAGAAAGAGGTGGAGACTCGTATACATCGTTCTAATCAAAATGGAACTTTCCAATCTGCATTTTTTTTATAGATATCATGGACAAAGGCACATAATTTAGGTGATTCAGTCTGGATCAGACAGGAAATCTGTGGCAGAGCCAGGAAATGAGTGTATATCTCCTCTCAAGCCCCCATCCATGCTTTACCACAAGATTATGCTGCTTTTTCCCCCCCAACAATCTTTTTAGAAGTAGTGGCTACAGAGTGTTTTTCACATTAGCGATGAGACATGGAGCAAATGTTCTCTCTAATCTATGGAGTTTTAATTCTACCATAATCACCCTGGGTGGTGTCTTTTTGCCTCTTTAATTATCCATGTGTTTTAAGTACAAGTGAACTAACAAGAACCATCTTTCATTCTTGGAACTGAACAGAAGCCAAACATTTTGGGGAGGTTGGCGAGATGACTTTGAAGTTTTTTTTGGTTTGTTTACACAATAAAACTCTGCGCTTTTGTTCTGTCTTCTGATTGGGACAAGAACCACACTTCAAATACTCAGAGGGTGTAATAGGCTTCAACTGGAAGAGGTACTGTGGGGCTGGAATAGGGGAATCACTTCCTGAGAATGGGAATCCAAAACCGATTCACGTGATGCCTATTTACATTTCTGCTTGAAAGGAAAATCAAGGATTATGAAGTTCACAAAGGCTGCCACAACAGGATAATACAATAATGATTCCTACAAGTCCAGGGTTCACTGGCAATTGCTAGCAATGCAACTGTAAACCAGATCTCTGCCCCAAAGCGATTCCAATTTAAATTTCAGTAAATGTGGAATTAACACAAATGGAAGATAAATGGACATACACAATACTAACACTCCATTGCTATTGTCCAGTGCAGCTGTTACCTCATATAATTATTTTACACACTTGTTGAGGAAGTGAGAGGGCTGAATATGGCTCAGAAATTAGCATGCCAGCATCCAAAAATTGTACAAGGAGATGACACTTGCTTAGAATGGATATTCTTGGTAGATTAAAAGATGTTCCAATTTCAGTCATAATCAGTGACAGAATTAGCTGTGCGTGTTTTTCTTCTTCATTGATTATTATTCTGTTTAGCGTTTCTTAGAAGGGAGAGGGATTGAAGCACAAGGCAGAGCTGTAGCAATTTCCCAGCCTCAAGTGCTTACAATTAGCACTGCTGTCAAGTATTGGCAGAAGAATCTAGGTCACAGTTTGTATCAGCCCTAAATATTATCACACAAAATCTGTCACCCTTAACGAAAGCAACAGAGCTTTCTTCCAGTCGTCTAACATTTTATTTAGGAAATGGTTAGATTAGATACTTGAAATTATAAAATAGGTAGCAAGGAGATTAAATGCCGAAAAATAAGCATTGCAAATATGAGGACTAGAATCTTGGTGCATGGGCAACCTGTAGGTCACTCCCTGCCCTTATCTATGCCTCACAAACCTCACAAAACAACATCCATTTTTTTTGTCGGAAACCAAAAAAAAAAAAAAGACTATAGGTGTGTTCCAGCACATTTATGTAATAAGAATCCCTTTCAACCCAAAATATTTACTGTGTGTATTTAAAATTACATGGCAACCTTCTTGACTGGGACCAGTGAGCAGCATTTAAAAACGTTAAATAGCAATAATATTGCAGTAAATACAACTTGGCAGCCAAGCTAGAAATCCATTCCAATTATCAGCACTACTATCCCATGCACTCTCTCATATATTCCAGCCAGCCTCCATGCCCAACAGCATAACTGGGTCTTCTAAGCCGTCTAAAAGGCCACCAGGGAGGGAGTTAATAATATTCCAGAGAGCAATCATGACCAAACAGGCTCCCTTCCTTAGTCATGCCAGATGGCACTCTTCAAGACACAGAATTTGTAGCATGCCAGTCCTATTGGAACTGATGGGACAGGTAGATACAATCAGAGAGAGCCAATCCCTCAAATAACATGACCCCACGTCATTAAGAGTAATTGCCAGCATCTTGAATTGAACCCCAAGTACATAGGCAACCAATGCAACTTGTGGCATAGAGGTGTAATGTGCATCAATCAAGGATTCCCGCACTACTATGTTTTGTTAACTGTGGTGAGATGGGCATCCTTACAAATATATATTTAAAAAAACAAATCTGAAAAAGTAAATTTTGTACCAGCTGCAATTTCTAGGTTGCACTCTTCAAGGGCAGCTCTCTGTAAAGTACACTGTAGTAGTCCATTCAGGAGGTGCCTAAGGCATAAGTGACTGTGAGCACAATCTAAAGCTGTGCAAAAGACCTCCTGGCCATGGGCTGCAACCTGTTCCCTGAACAGGAGCTATGAGTCCAGCAGGACCTCCAAGCTGTGTACAGATTCTATTTAAGGCAATGTAAATCCATCTACTGTAGAACTAACAATGGAAAATCCTCAGAATCCAAAAAGCTAGAACCACTTAATCTCGCTATGGTCAAGCTGAAATCTGTTCTTCCCCACCCAGTTCTTCCCCACCTACAAATGTCAAGACATGACCTCCAGAGCATTTCTTGGCCAGCCAGGGGTGGATATATAAATCTGGATATCAACATATTAATGATGCCTTATCCCTTGCCATCAAATGACTTCACCCACGGGCTTCATATAGATACTAAAAATGGGTGAGAACAGGGGTGAAATGCTCCCGGTTCAGACTGGATCACCCGATCTGGTAGCGATGGAGGTGGGTGGTTCAGAGAACTGGTAGCAAAAATCCCTGCCCCCCTCCCCCATGCCCAGCTGAGCCGCACAATCATCAGAGGCTTTTTTTTTACAACCATTTTTTCTACAACCTCTTTGGCCGAAAAAATGCTTTTAAAAGTAAAAAATAAAAAGCCTCTGCCGATCGCGCAGCTCAGCTGGGATCGTCAAAGGCTTTTTTTTCTTTTAAATGCCTCTGACGATCCAAGCTGAGTTGCCTGATCGGCAGAGGCTTTTTAAAAAACTCAGCTGGGATCATCATAGGCATTTAAAAGAAAAAAAAAACCCTTTTTTTCTTTAAATGTCTCTGATGATCCCAGCTGAGTTTTTAAAAAGCCTCTGCCGATCAGGCAACTCAGCTGGGATCGTCAGAGCCTTTTGAAAGCATTTTTTTACAACCTCTTTGCCGAAGAGGTTGTAGAAAAAATGGTTTTAAAAGTTTTTTAAAAATTGGCCACGCCCACCCAGTCACATTACCCCCTCCCAAGCCACGCCCACAGAACCAGTAGTAACAAATTTTAGATTTCACCACTGGGCAAGAAGAACACCAAACCCTGCAAAATCCCACAAAGCCAGGGCCACCAGACTTCTTTTCCCCATCAACCCCAACTGCAATCAGCCCTGAGAACCACCCATTGAAACCCACGCAGTGCCACCCATTCCCAACCCTTGAAGCTGATCCAGGAGGATACCACAATCAAGTGTATCAAAGTGATCAAGAAGAACAAGAATGGATGCACTCCATCCTGCACTCCATTCTGCTCCTGCCAGAGATCATCCACTCAGTCCCGTTCCCAGGCTTGGATCATGAATCCAGATAACCCATGCCAACATTTCCTGGAGATGTCCCATGTTGTGTTTCTCTAAAATAGGGAAGGTTGGAGGCTGGATGAAAATTATCCAAGACTCTAGGGCTAATGAGGATTTCTTGAAGTATCACTGCTTATTTATAGGGAAAGCATGGGATAAAATCCCTTACCTGTGCTTTCTGGAGGAATGTCATTTTATCACCGTCCAGCACTACGTAGTCTTGGTCCATAAAATAAATAAATGAGCAAATGTGATAAATAGGGAAGTGTGATTAAAAAGAGCCTTCCTCTGACTTTAGAAATATTGTTCAGTTCTCAAGATTTCCACAGTTTGGTTGTGGAAACCAAATTAGGTGGAGTTGACCACAAATGAGGTTACCAGAGATTTATGACATTTCCAAAATCTGCTATTCATTTAAACACATTACATATTAAATAAAGATTGAAGAGACAACAGGTGTCTCAAGCACATTCTATCCTCCTTCACATCCTGAGAAACAGCCATCACTCCAATGCACCTGACAAAGCCATCTTGGCTCTCTACAGGTTCTCAGTTTGTCTATCACCCAGGTTAAATCACTTTTTGTAGAATATAAGAACACTGACTGAAGGACATTAAAGTTATTTTAGCATCTGAAGCAGGAAATCCCCAAAGCACCTCTGTGTCTCCCTCCCTGGCTATAAAACTACAATAATAATAAATTAAATAACTAACCATTTGCTGCCTTTTCATTATATTCCATTATCTGAAAAAGCTGCTTTACCCAAATGGTCATTGATGAAATTATTGAACACAATAATTTGTTGACCTCATCTCCAACTAATGGCCCATTTTCCACCCTCAAAATGGCTTCTTTATTTCCCTTTCTTTCTTTCTTTCTTTCTTTCTTTCTTTCTTTCTTTCTTTTTCACATTTCTTAACCATCCATCTCTCTCAGAAAGGCTCTTATCTTCTTGCCATTTTCTTAGCCTCAATCTTAGCAAGAGACTGGGGATCACTTGGGTTAATATCTGTAACCCCTCCAAAAATATTACTAAGCCACATTGGAAAGATGATTAAAGTCTAAAGATATAACCAGATAAGGCAACTTAACCTGATAGAAACTCCATTAACATGAATATTAATAGCTGAGCATGTTTATATTGGAAGAAATTCTACATAATATGCCAAATCAACTAACCCATCCGATGTAAATAGAGGAAGAAGGAGTACATGAAAACAACATAGGATAGAATTAAGAAATAGTGTTTAGACTGTAAGGGCCATAGATTCAGTCAATAAATAAAAATAAAGAGTGATCATCAGAGGAATACAGGTAGTTTTCAACTTACAACCCAAATTGAGCCCAAAATTTCTGTTGCTGAGACACTAGTTAAGTGAATTTTGCCCCATTTTATGACCTCTTTAGCCACAGTTGTTAAGTGAATCACTGCAGTTTTTAAGTTAGTAACACGGTTGTGAAATGAATCTGGCTTCCCCATTGACTTTGCTTGTCGGATCACATGACCTCAGCTGATCACATGACCTCAGGACACTGGAACAGTCATAAATATGAGTCAGTTGCCAAGCATCTGAATTTTGATCACATGACCATGGGGATGCTACAATGGT
The DNA here is from genome assembly GCA_022577455.1 of Arizona elegans. Taxonomy (NCBI): domain Eukaryota; kingdom Metazoa; phylum Chordata; class Lepidosauria; order Squamata; family Colubridae; genus Arizona; species Arizona elegans. The sequence goes on along the minus strand of JAKOOJ010000001.1, from coordinate 195,058,610 downwards.
CATAAGTGTGAAAAACAGCCATAAGCAGGAGTGAAATCCAGCAGGTTCTATAACAGGTTCTGGAGAACCAGTAGTGGAAATTTTGAGTAGTTTGGAGAACCGGCTGGCCCCAGAGTTGGGTGGGAATGGAGATTTTGCAGTATCCTTCCCCTGTCACACCCACCAAGCCACACCCACATAACTGGTAGGGAAAAAAATTGGATTTCACCCCTGGCCATAAGTCACATTTTTCACTGCGGTTGTAACTTTGAACGGTCATTAAATGAATGGCTGTAGGTTGAGGGCTATCTATAGTTTCTGAAGGCTAAGCTGCACCCTTTTCAGAATGCCTTGCTACCTCCCTATACAACTCTAGCCCAGTTTGCATTCTTTCTTTTCCACATGTGCATGTATTCATAGACACACACACGGGAAGATTCTTTTTCTTCTATTAAAGTACAGCATGTATAATGGAAATGGTGAAGAAACAGCAGAAGGAAAAGCGAACAAGGGTGGCAAACTGTGTGTTCCTACCACAAAACGACCCATATAAGAATTTATAAGGTGTATTAATATATTCTGGAAGGTTTATTCTCAAGGAAGTGTACATGGATTGCAGAATTAGATTCCTTACTATGCGTAAGGAATTATAATGATCTGGGTATTTAGTCTTCGGACTTTTGACAAGGTAATTTTTTTAAAAAGGGTTTCCACACAATCAGCTTTAGAACAGTGAATATGGGCTAGACAAAACAGCCCAGGGAGGCATAATTGGTTTTCAAAATCACTGATTAATGTTCATCATCAGCAATGCAATTCAGATTAGGCTGTCTATATTTAGAGAATTGGAATATGACAGGTCCCTACTCACCAGCAGTTTAGGAAGAGGACAGGCAGAGATGGCATCCAGTAGGCTATTCAGTGTTTACAGTTAAACTCTTCATCCCTGTGCATTTGCAAAACCAGTGAGTGCGTGTTTAATAACCACTCATCTAATTTGGTCCTCCATGAGTCGCCATCACAAATTCTGCTGTCAGTATACATGCATTGGAAAGCAATGAAATCTCATAGACAACCAAATCCTACAGAGACATTACCACACAAGTAGGCAATCTGTGGCATTCCAAACACCGAAGAGCTACTAATCACCACCTCCTCCTCTTTGTCGGCCGTGCTTCCTAGGAAGGCTGGGAATTGTCATGTCACAGGTTGCCTACTGACTCTAAACTATTCCCAAGTGGTAGAAACTCAGCACTAAACAGCGCAGAGCTGAGGAGTGTTGCTGTTCCTTTGAAGTGAAAACTTGCACTACTAAAGAAAGACTGCATGTTCCTTAAACCAAATAAGAAATCTCCATGCATTATCAAAAACATGGTATCATTAGCAAGCAGATACAAGCAAAATTGTCACTGGCAAGTATTCTGAGCATGGAGACGCATGGAGACTCACAAACCAAACTGGCTTCATGGATAGGAAGGATGAGACCCCCAGTTTTTGGCATGCCATGAAATGGAAAATACAGTCTCAATTATTCTTTTTGTTATTATATTTTTACTGCTGTGGAGGGTATCTTCTTCCACAGAATATTTCGCTGACTGATTTTCTTCTTCAACTTTGATTGTAGTCTGTTTATGGAAAGGTTCTCAAGAGAGAAGTTTATTTCCACTTGTGAGGGTAGGCAGGGGAGGTTTTAATGTCTCCAGTGAACTCTCTGTGTGTGTGTGTGTGTGTGTGTGTGTGTGTGTGTGTGTGTGTGTTTGTATGTGTATGTAATTGTGTGTACACATTGAATTCAGGATTGGCCAAAGCACAGTGCTCCTGCTTACCGAAGGTTTGTATTTTTACTAAGGTTTAAAAAAGAAAAGAAATCCACCTTTTTTCTTTTTTCTCTTTAACTAAAAAAACCCAACAAAATTAAGATCTGCAGCCTCCATTGTCAGCTTGTTTTCATGCTAAATTCTTCATGTGCTTGAGAAGTCTCTGAAATTTGAAAGTGTTCACATCAAACTGCAATTTTTAAAGGGTTTTGAACAGGGGTGAAATTTTCCTGGTTTGGACTGGATCGCCCGATCCGGTAGCTATGGAGGCAGGTGGTTCGGAGAACTGGTAGCAAAAATCCCTGCCTCCCCCCCATGCCCAGCTGAGCCACACAATCATCAGAGGCTTTTTTTTTTTTTTTACTTTTAAAAGCATTTTTTCTACAACCTCTTCGGCTGAAAAAATGCTTTTAAAAGAAAAAAAAAGCCTCTGATGATCACACTGCTCAGCTGGGATCATCAAAGGCTTTTAAAAGAAAAACACCCTTTTTTTCTTTTAAATGCCTCTGACAATCCTAGCTGAGTTGCCTGATCGGCAGAGGCTTTTTAAAAAACTCAGCTTGGATTGTCAGAGGCATTTAAAAGAAAAAAAACTCTTTCTTTCTTTTAAATGCCTCTGACAATCCTAGCTGAGTTGCCTGATCAGTAGAGGCTTTTAAAAGCCTCTGCTGATCAGACAACTCAGCTGGGATTGTCAGAGCCTTTTGAAAGCATTTTTTTACATCCTCTTCACCGAAGAGTTTGTAGAAAAAATGGTTTTAAAAGAAAAAAAATTGGCCACGCCCACCAAGTAACATTACATCCCCCCCCCAAGCCACGTCCACAGAACCAGTAGTAACAAATTTTAGATTTCACCACTGGTTTTGAGTCACCCATAATGGGCAAGACGTTCTTTTTTTTTTTTCTGAGCAACCGCAGCATTCAAAATATTTGAGAAGTATAAATATGACCCATTCCCTTCTTTATTCTTCTCTAAGTCATATTTTTTTTAACCTGGCTCTCTCTTAGGTTAAGGCTTGGAGGACTGGGGGCTCTACTACCAACATTTCAAGAAAGCAACAAATCAGGGTTTGGATGTCATTGTGATAGTCAGCCTGTTTTGTTGTAGTGGTTAAAAACACCAGGCTAAAAATCAGGAGATGGTTTTAGTCTAGTTCTGCATGAAGCCGGTTGGGTGGCCTTGGGCCAGTTGCTCTCACAGCCCTAGGAAGGAGGTAATGACAAACCACTTCTGAAAAACTTTTATTTATTTATTTATTTTATTATTTAAATTTCTATACCGCCCTTCTCCAGAATAGGACTCAGGGCGGTGAACAGCCAAAGTAAAAAACAATATATACAAAATTTAAAAACAGTTTAAAATAATTAAATATTTGGCCAAAAATTAAAAGAACCCCAATTTAAAAACGATTTAAAATTCACTCAAGCCAGCCCAGCTAGTTGAAATAAATGGGTTTTCAGGGCCCGACAAAAAATCCGGAGGTCTGTTATTGTACGTATCTCTGGGGGGAGGTTGTTCCAGAGGGTAGGCGCTGCCACAGAGAAGGCTCTCTCCCTGGGGGTCGCCAGCCGACATTGTCTGGCGGACGGCACCCTAAGGAGGCCCACTCTGTGCGAGCGTACTGGCCGGTGGGAGGCTATTGGTGGCAGAAGGCGGTCTCGTAAGTACCCCGGCCCTGAGCCATGGAGCGCTTTAAAGGTGGTTACCAACACCTTGAAGTGCACCCGGAAGACCACCGGGAGCCAGTGCAGCTCGCACAGGAGAGGTGTTACATGGGAGCGCCTCGTCGCCCCCATAATCCCCCGCGCGGCCGCGTTCTGGACCAGCTGGAGCCTCCAGGTGCACCCCAGGGGGAGCCCCATGTAGAGAGCATTGCAGTAGTCCAGGCGGGAAGTGACGAGTGCCTGAGTGACCGTGCGTAGGGAGTCCCGATCTAGAAAGGGGCGCAACTGGCGTATCAGGCGAACCTGATAAAAAGCCCCCCTGGCCATGGCCGTCATATGATCTTCTAACGACAGCTGTGCATCCAGGAGGATGCCCAAGTTACGAGCCCTCTCCATGGGAGCGAGTGATTCGCCCCCAGTAGCCAGCGATGGTGTCAGCTGGCTATATCGGGACGCCGGAAGCCACAGCCATTCGGTCTTGGAGGGGTTGAGTCGGAGCCTGTTTCTCCCCATCCAGGCCCGCACGGCCTCCAGGCACTGGGACATCACTTCAAGGGCATCGTTGGGGTGGCCTGGGGTGGAGATGTACAGCTGGGTGTCGTCAGCGTACTGATGGAACTCCACCCCGAAGCCACGGATGATCTCACCCAGCGGCTTTACATAAATGTTGAACAGAAGGGGTGAGAGGACCGACCCCTGTGGCACCCCACAAGCAAGGTGTCTCGGGGTCGACCGCTGCCCCCCTGTCAACACGGATTGCGACCGGTCAGAGAGGTAGGAGGAGAACCACCGCAGAACGGTGCCCCCCACCCCCAGCCCCGCCAACCGGTGCAACATGATACCATGGTCGATGGTATCAAAAGCCGCTGAGAGGTCTAACAGGACCAGGATAGAGGAACAACCCCTATCCCGAGCCCTCCAGAGATCATCCACCAACGCGACCAATGCCGTTTCCGTGCTGTGCCCAGGCCGGAAGCCGGACTGGAGCGGGTCTAGATAGACAGCTTCATCCAGGTACCGGGGAAGCTGTTGCACAACCACACTCTCAACAACCTTCGCAACAAAGCGAAGGTTGGAGACTGGACGATAGTTAGCCAAAATAGCCGGATCCAGAGAAGGCTTCTTGAGGAGGGGCCTCACAACCGCTTCTTTCAAAGTGGCCGGCAGGACCCCCTCACTCAAAGAAGCGTTAACAATCTTCTGGAGCCAGCCTCGTGTCACCTCCCGGGAAGCCAGTACCAGCCAGGAGGGGCACGGGTCCAATAAACATGTGGTTGCGTTCAGCCGTTCCAGGATCCTGTCCATGTCCTCGGGAGCCACAGGATCGAACTCCCCCCAGATAACACTCTCAAGACCTGCCTCAGTCATCCCATCTGGACATACCCAGTCAGAGGCCAGCCCTTCCCAAATCTGAGCGATTTTGTCATACAGATATTGCACAAAGTCCTCAGCTCGGCCCTGCAAGGGGTCATCCCGCACCTCCAGATGGAGGAGGGAGCGGGTCACCCTAAACAGGGTGGCCGGGCGATTATCTGATGACGCGATAAGAGCGGCAAAATAACTAGATTTCGCCGCTTTTATCGCCACTAGGTAGGTCTTAATGTGAGACCTCACCAGTGTTCGGTCAGATTCGGAGCGGCTGGTCCTCCAACTACTCTCCAGGCGTCTTTTCCGGCGCTTCATCTCCCTAAGCTCCTCAGAGAACCAAGGAGCTAGGTGAGTTCGGTGCCGGGTCAGAGGCCGCAAAGGCACAACATGGTCCAAGGCCCCGGCAGCCGCACTATCCCAGGCAGCCACCAGGTCCTCAGCCGAGTCATGAGCCAGAGTCTCAGGAAATGGCCCAAGCTCCATCTGGAACCTATCGGGGTCCATCAGGCACCTGGGGCGGAACCATCTGGTCAGTCCCGCCTCCCTGCGGCGGGGTGCAGCGGTTAGGAAGTCCAGTCGAAGGAGCGAATGGTCAGATCATGACAAGGGTTTGATGGCTATATCCCCTATATCAAGGCCACTCAACCACTGACCAGAGACAAAAACTAAGTCCAGAGTGTGTCCCCCTATGTGAGTGGGGTCGTGAATTAACTGAGTAAGGTCCAAGGCCGTCATGGAAGCCATGAACTCTCGAGCCACTTCAGACGTCTCACCGATAGATGGCAGGGTGAAATCCCCCATGATGACAAGTCTGGGGGTGTCCACTGCCACCTCGGCTATAACGTCAAGCAGCTCAGGCAGGGCCGTTGCCATGTGGCAGGGAGCCAGGTACGTGACCAACAAGCCCATCTGTACTCCACGACCCCACTTCACAAAGAGGGACTCACATCCGGCTATCTGTGGAACAATGGTCTCCCTCGGATCCAGACCTTCCTTTATAATAACCGCCACCCCCCCCGCCCCTGCCCTGAGCCCTCGGCTGATGAAATGCACGGAAGCCTGGTGGGCACATATCCACGAGGGGAACTCCCCCCTCCTGGCCCAACCAGGTCTCCGTTATGCCCTCCAGATCCGCCTCCCCCTCCTGAATAAGATCGTGAATGAGGGGGGCTTTGTTAACAACGGACCTGGCGTTGCATAACATCAGCCGAAGACTCTGGCCCTGAGAATCTGGACAACCTGGGGAACAAGAAAAGCATTGGGGACCGGAGTGTGCAATCGCTCTAAGATAGCGAGTGCGCATTCCCTGAACATGATGTGGTCCCCAGCTTCCACCATATCTGCCCCTCCCACTCACTATGCTGATGGAACAGCCCTCTTCAAATCGAACTCCAACCCCCTCCCCGACTTCCGGTTCTACATCCCTAATGTCGCAGCCCTTCGCTAAGGCTGGTCTTGAACCCAGTGGATTTCCCCCAGAACCCACCCTAATCCCCCCCGAACCCCTTAAAATTTTTGTTAAAAACCCACTAAAAAACCCACTTAAAAAACCCCTCAAACTCTTCTTTGCTGCATGCCATCTCTTGGGGCTCCAACGCCCGTCATCAAGATAGGCCCTCGATAACGAAGAGGGCCAAACCTGCGAGAGGGGGGAATCTCGCAGGGCACGAAGGTCGTTCACCGAATACATCTGGACATCAAGGGGAGATGGTAGTCCATGGCCAATAGCCAGGGGACAATTTGATGTTATCACAGTCAAGAGGAGTGAGTGCCAGGCTTCAACAGAATTCCAATGGGACACATTGGACCTCATTGCCCTCTCACGGCAATGGCAGGAGTAAGAATACTGTTTCGACCCGGTAAAGGGTGACCCAGCCCCCCTCTCACGGCGGCTGGTCAACCACGATCGTCCAAGAACCGGAGTTGAGACAGTAGCTGTGAACCTACTCCACCAAGACTTGAATCCCCAGATGTAAACCTCCATTCAATGGAGGGAAAGAATGGGATCAGGTCAGTCCACATAGTCCGGGGCAGGCTCAACGGTGGAGATCATAGCAGTCAAAAACTCTAGGAAGGTCAAGATGATTCCTAGTCCAGGAGATGATGATGGGGGGGGGGAAGAGGAGAGCCAAGGCAAAAAACGCCAGAGGGGGGGGGGAAACCCTCAGTCATGGTCCAGCTCTCCCCCATCCCTCCAGATCTTCCTTATAATCATGCTGTTCATCTCGCCCAGCCTTCACAAATCAACATGAAGGCCTCTGGGCCGGTCAAGGGCCAAACAACGCCCCACGATCACCCAGGAGATCTAAACCATGAGTAAGCAGCTGCCACCATCTTCAACACTCCCACACACCAAAAACTGCAGCGGCCCCTTCCTTGAGCCGGCGGCCGCCATTTCCACGCCGCCAGCATCGCCGTCGCCGCCGTTGCCAGCCTCCCCGTCCTCACCTCGCCCCCCTCACCGCCCTAACACATGTCCAAAGGGCGGATTGGGCTGGCGAGGATCCCGACGAGGGTGCCGCACCGCCGCCATCGTCGCGGTGCTGACGCCGTCTTCCTGGCTCTGCCGCCTTCACCATGGGAGGTCTGCCGCCGCCCCCTCCTCCTTCGGGCCGCTTCTCGCCGTCCTGTAATCTCCTCAAGCCGCGAGCCTCTGCGAGCCTCCGCGGGCCTCCAGGACGTTCTAAGAAGCCGGAGACCCCTCAGCAGAGAGCCCCAACACTCCTCCAGCTGGGGCAGGGCTGCAGCAATCAAAATTCAGCCCTCCGAGGCCCCCCGAAGCCATGATCACTCCCCCGAAAACACCAGAGACACAGGGAAGTCGCCATCTTGCGCATGTGCAGAAGCCTTGGTCTTTGCTAAGGAAACTGCAAGGATTTGTTGAGACACTTACCAAGAGACATGAGTGACTCATAAACATATCTCCACTCAAAAACCATGGTTTGGTCTAAACAGAATCATGCTTCTGAATTCTGGTCTCTAGATGCAACTCTTGAAGTCCAGGCAGCTTTGTTGAATATAGGGGTGTGATATTTTTAGTATTGTGGGGAAGTGTCAGAGTCCATGCATAGTTTGTGCCGTACTATACTCTGTTTTAATCATGATCTGTGTAATAAAGCCCCATGGAAAAGTCCAGGAGCCATAACACATATATACAAAGCTACACAAGCTAAAACCAGATAAATCACACTATCTATCTACAGTTCAAAATCAGACAGAGACATTGGTGGACTGCTGCTGGTTCAGACTGGTTCGGGCGAACCGGTAGTTCCGACAAGGGCTGGCCCCGCCCATCCGCCCTGGTGCTATCACGTCCTATATAATGCCACACACATGCACAGAAGGAGTTCTCTCCACATTTTCGCTTCCAGGTGAACCGGTTGTTACAAGGGCAGCAGCCCAACCCTGGACAGAGACCTCATGAATGAAAGGCAAAGTTGGAGATAGAGACCTGTTTATGACACTGTACCTCACATAGTATAACATGCAGTATTTGATCCTCCTTCCGGAATGTGTTTTGTCTCTCAATATTCAATCTAGTTTTAAAAAAAAGACTTCTAAATAATGATCTTTATGTTTATTTGCTCATCTTGATTTTGCCCGTTTCTAGAAAGATTCCAAGACCTACTTTCCTGTTTGATGGATCCAATGTTCAACAATATAAATTGGAAATAGTCAACTATAGAAATGGAATACAAACAAACAAACAAACAAACAAATAAAGTGATGGACACCTCCCAAATAAGCAAGGACATTAGCTGAAGATAGCTTTCTCCTCCATGCCTGCTCAGAAGCAATGAAGGGCATCAGTTAAAAAGCTGCTCCTTTGCATGCCTGCTCAGAAATTAGCCTCATTAGATTCAGGGGGTTGTATTCCCAGGTCAGCATATTCAAGATTACAGCTCATCTTGCAAATAAAACAGCAGTGGTTCCCTCTACCCCTCCCCACTTTTTTGTTCCTGGCCAATACAAAGTCAGCTACCGAAGCAGTTGTTCCCTATAGAAATGTTGGAATAAATTGCTATTTGCACAGTGTGAGAGTTCCGTTGAGTTCAATTAGGCTTATTCCCAGTTGAGAGGCTAGTAGGGGAACAGCCATCTTGAAGAGCAATTAGCACATTTGCAGGCACTGCAAAGAAAAGACAAATATCTCCCCAACTTTTCTCTGCTGCCGCCTGACCTTTGGTGACATATACATATACATACACATACATGCATACACACACACACAAAGATAGATAGATAGATAGATAGATAGATAGATAGATAGATAGATAGATAGATAGATAGATGATAGATAGATAGATAGATGATAGAGATGATATAGGTCGGTAGGTAGATGGGTAGGTAGGGGAGAGAGAGAGAGAGAGAGAGAGAGAGAGAGAGAGAGAGAGAGAGAGAGAGAGAGAGAGAGAGAGAAGAGAGACTGTGTTTCCCCGAAAATAAGACCCTGCCTTATATTTTTTTGAACCCTGAAATAAGCACTTGGCCTTATTGCCATGCACTCAAAAGCCCAATTGGGCTTATTATCAATGGATGTATTATTTTGGGGGAAATAGGGTAGATATAGAGATAGATAGATAGATAGATAGATAGATAGATAGATAGATAGATAGATAGATAGATAATTAGTGTAGTCTATATATATATAGTCTCTCTCTCCTCTCTCTCTCTCTCTCTCTCTCTCTCTCTGTGTGTGTGTGTGTGTGTGTGTGTGTGTGTGTGTAGTCCTCAGGACTTTTCCAAAGCTAGCTAGGCTCACTCACTAATCTCACTGCTCTGCTCTTAGCTATTGCTAAAACAAGTGAACCATCTCCTGAGAGCCTGAACTGACAGCAGGACTAGCTAGATTTCAACTGTGGATGGGTAGCAAATGTCTGAAGTCATTGCCATATTTTTTTTAAAACCATTACCAGATTGTCATTAACTGCCTACAAAATGATCATGAACAAGGGAAAGATAAAACCTCCATTGATAAAATGGGCAGAAAAAGGCCCATGTGGAGAAAATAAAAATAAAACGAAACAAATGGCATGTGGGAGGAACAGCATGAAGCTGTTCAAAGTAAGAGTATTGATTTCAGCTGTTGGGGACTGAGAAGTTTTGCAGAAAAGAACTTTACTGGTGCACTACGCTTTGAAAAACAGTAGCCTTAAGGAGTTTGCATCGGTTTCTAAATTTGAATTATTACATAGCCCTATGCCTTTATACACTTGATCAGTATGTTTCCACATTACAAAAAGTGTTGCTGGGTGCTAAGCATGGATAATGTCACACAGGAAACCTTTTTAGTCTCAGTTTGCCTTTATGCCAGCTGGTATCCCAGTCACTTTTTCTATCGCTGGCTAGCTAAGACTTCTCTTGGGAAACTGTTTTAGGAAAAAGTAGAAATCCACAATGATCTGAATTAAACATCAGATGGCAACAGGCCAAGTCCCCTCCAGCCCTATTGTACCTATGAGAAGTGAGAAAAAGAGTTGAGGAGGGGTTTTTTACAGTTGACACAACTGGCACAAATCCATTTTGTGGTATTTGTGTTTCTGTGTACACTGCCCAGAGGAAAAAACTATATCCCCCCATCTGGACCGGGATAAGATACCAACTATGAATAACTCAAGTAAATCTATTGCAATGCATGCATGCAAATATAAATTCTGTCACTATTTAAATTTTATTTTGAATGTTGAACATGGAACTGTAAATCTAAGTATGTGTGAGTTTAGGACATTTTGTACTACTAACCAGAGCATACAAAACATTTGCTAGACCAATTCTTGAATACAGCTCATCTGTCTGGAACCCGCACTGCATATTGGACATAAATACAATCGAGAGAGTCCAGAGATATTTTACGAGAAGAATCCTCCATTCCTCTAACCGCAATACCTTATGCCACCAGACTCCAAATTTTGGGCTTAGACAACTTAGAACTATGCCAACTTCAGTCTGACCTAAGCATAGTACATAAAATTATCTGCCACAATGTCCTTCCTGTCAATGACTACTTCAGCTTCAACCACAACAATACAGGAGCAAATAATAGATACAAACTCAAGGCAAATCATTCCAAACTCAATTGCAGAAAATATGACTTCAGTAACAGAGTGGTCAATGCCTGGCATGCACTACCTGACTCTGTAGTTTCTTCCCAAACCCCCCAAAACTTTAACCTTAAACTGTCTACTGTTGACCTCACCCCATTCCTAAGAGGTCTGTAAGGGGCATGCATAAGTGCACCAGCGTGCCTACCGTCCCTGTCCTAATATTCCTTTTTACTTATTCTTTTCATGTATTCAAATTATGTTTCTACTTTTACCTATTATCTTATATATACTTGACAAATAAACTTATGATTATGATTATGTGAACCAAATCTATGAGTCGACTAATTCAATTTAAAGTGAAGCTGAACATTTCAATAATACAATCGTCTTTTTGACGAACATTCTGCTTTTGTCCTATTCCCCATCAAATAATTATTTTTCATCCCATCAATTGAAATCATTGAGTTGTTAATGTGGGTACAGGTAATCCCCGACTTACAACAGTTCATTTAGTGACCATTCAAAGTTAGAACAGCACTGAAAAAAGGGACTTATGTCCATTTTTCACACATACGATCATTGCAACATCCCCATGGACACATGATCATAATTCAGATGTTTGGCAAGTGGTTCATATTTATAACAGTTGCAGTGACCTGAGGTCATGTGATCACCTTTTGCAACCTTCTGACAAGCAAAGTCCATGGGGAAGCCAGATTCACTTAACAACCATGTTACTAACTTAACAACTGCAGTGATTCACTTAACAACTGTGGCAAGAAAGGTCGTAAAATGGGGTGAAATTCACTTAACAAATGTCTCACTTAGCAACAGAAATTTTGTGTTCAATTGTGGTCATAAGTCACAGACTACCTGTACATGAGACATTATAACTGAAAAATTGTGAGGCAGAAGAGAAGAGAGGAGAGGAGAGGAGAGGAGAGGAGAGGAGAGGGGAGGGGAGGGGAGGGAAGGGAAGGGAAGGGAAGGGAAGGGAAGGGAAGGGAAGGGAAGAGATTTAGAGAGAGGCTGGAAAAAGGAAACCCATTCACTATTTCTTAATTATAAAGTTTTATAGCTATCTTCTCCTCTTTGGTGCCTACTCCACTTCTGTAGAAGCAACCCCTGTAAAATCCAGGTCAATGAAAACAGCATGCAAGAGGTTATATTAATAGCAATTAAACTAGATAAAGAAAAGGAGGCCCACATTTCTGGTTTCTCATTAATGGAGTGGTTGTATTTCTTTCTTTTTTTCCACAGCCCCCCACCCCACCCCCTCACCTTAAAATGGTTCTGTTCTGTTGCATCATGCTCTTATCATATTATACCATGAACAATCTGCAGTCTGCTCTGAAAAAGGCTGGTTTAGAAAGGAAGTCTAGAAATTAAAAAAAGATTTTTTTAAAAAAAAATGTTTCCTCTATTAAGGTTTAAATGATTTCTATGTTTAGAAATTTATATATTTTTACTATTCCCCTTTTTAATATTTTTTAATTTCTCCCTTTTATTAGGTCTCATCTCCACATTTCTTCCATTGGAGCTCATCTATCTGAACGTTTATCTGTTGAAATACTTACGTAATCTCTTTTGTCTTTTGCTAAAATATTATTAAATGCTTTAATTTCTCCCTTACATGTTTCTGGATGATTTTGTTTATTTTAAGGGAATGGAATCTGAACTGTAAAGATCCAGAAAACCAGTAGGTGGCAGCAAAGACTTACTTTATGTACCTCACTATTGCCCTCTTGTGGCCTTGTGATATTTTGGATCTAATATTTATTAGCTGTCTATGTCCTATGTATTAACTTTAAAACCCCATTTTCTTTTTTCACTCTCTCCAGCTTGTGCAAAGTTTTCGCTTTATATTAAAGAATCCTTTCTCTTTTTGTTTCACAGTGCATTTAGATTGGAATCCTTTAATTTTTTTTTAATCTAAACAATGTTAAGTATAAATTAGAAATTATATCAATAATGGAAAATATTATTTTCCACTTGATTATTGGAGAAAGGGGATAACAGGGTATCACAAAATCAGGAAGTTTGGGGTTTACTTTGGAAATGGCTTTTCCTTGGACAGAACACAGGATTCGGTGCCTCGCATTCTCAAGAGCTGATAGCTCTTGCCATCTGAGTAAAGATCATTGAGCTAGAGGTTCCATTGGCTTGATTTATTACAAGTACAGGTAGTCCTCGATTTACGACCACAATTGAGCCCGAAATTTCTGCTGCTAAGAACGGCCGTTGTTAACTGAAGTTTGCCCTATTTTACAACCTTGCTTGCCACATTTGTGAAGTGAATCACTGCAGTTGTTAAATTAGTCATACGGTTGTTAAGTGAATCTGGATTCCCCATTGACTTTGCTCATCAGAAGGCCGCAAAAGTTGATCACATGACCTTGGGACACTGCAACCATCCTATATATGAGTCAGTTGCCAAGTGTCTGAATTTTGATCACATCAGAGGTGGGTTTCAGCAGGTTCTGACCAGTTCTGGAGAACCAGTAGCGGAAATTTTGAGTAGTTCGGAGAACCGGTAGTAAAAATTCTGACCGGCCCCTCCCCCATCTATTCTCTGCCTCCCAAGTCCCAGCTGATCGGGAGGAAATGGGGATTTTGCAGTATCCTTCCCCTGGAGTGGGGTGGGAATGGACATTTTTACAGTATCCTTCCCCTGCCACGCCCACCAAGCCACGCCCACAGAACCAGTAGTAAAAAAATTTGAAACCCACCACTTTATGTGACTATGGGGATACTACAATGGTTGTAAGTGTGAAAAACAGTCGTAAGTCACTGTTTTCATTGCCGTTGTAACTTCCAGCAGTCACTAAATGAACTGTTGTACATTGAGGATTACCCATAGATATCTTGGGAGGACATGCATTCTTTTGACCATGTTGCTGTTCTAAGTCTGAAAACATCCACGGATTGCCGTAACCATAGACTTTTCAGCCTTAGCTGCACATGTTTTGGGAAGACAGCTGCTTTGACCATCTCAGTTGGAAAAAATGTCCTCACCCTCTCTCTCTCTCTCTCTCTCTCTCTCTCTCTCTCTCTCTCTCTCTCTCTCTCTCTCTCTCTCTCTTTTTTTTTTTTTTTTTATGAACAAGTATACTTTCTTGATTGTCTCCGTTGATACCCATCTGTTGAGATGGAACGGTGCCCAAGCAGACACTAGCCAAAGCTTTTGTTCTGGGCATTAGTCCTGAGCAACAATAAGCTTTAGATGAGCAGCCAGCATGACACTATGTGAAATGTGTCCTGGGCCTTGCCCATTGCCAGTACAGGAATACCAGCAGCTAAGAAACAAACACACCAGTCTGCTTAATCACAGTTTGGTACGGGGGGGTGTTAGAAAAAGAGAGAGCTCTTTCGTTACTGAGCTACCTGAAATAGCCAAAACGAAAACCCCACGCTAGGTTCAGGGAGGGCTGTCAGGATGACGACCCGAATGGCAAAGAATGGATCAGAAATTCATGAAAATGACCAGGTTTTGTGTAACAAGTAAGCTGTCGGCCATGGGCATCGTTTGTCCGTGAAGCATGAATGCACAATGTAAATGAAGATTACAGGGACAGGAGTCTGAGCACATGTTTTCCATTTTCCAAAACAGTGGGCAAAGGCCTTACATTTCGACAGCTGAGTTTCTCAATGGAACACATGGTGGACTAAACCCCAGGGGGGAAAAAATGAAAGTCGCCTTTCTTTATTCTTAGGCTAAACATAAATGATGGTGCCAGCTGATTGTATTCTGCAGGGAAATGATTAAGGGAGAGGAGTTGTTTGCATATGCAAAGTGTGCAAGGGATTTTAAGTGACCGACTGGTTATATACTGGTTATATACTGGTTATATACTGGGCAACAACAACAACAACAACAACATCTCTTTTATTCATTAAACATGAAACTCAGTCAACTAGACATTTAAAAATGTGTCACAAGTACAAGTGACTGATGCTAATGGTTGATACGGGTTGCTGCCAGCATCCTAGATATCAACCAAGTATCTTCTTAAAATATATGATGTTCTGAATATGGCAGTTTTTTGAAGTTCCGCTGGTGTTATTGCAGGGAGCTGCAATTTCTTGTTTTGTAAAATTCTTGGACATGTTACCAAGTGCCCTGATGACTATTATTATTGGTTAATCTTTAGTGAGATTCACAGCCTTTGAGGCTGGTTAATAGCTCAGCAGCTCGAGTCCTAACCAAGGAGCTAGGAACTGTTAAGGTATCGTCGGAGGATGTAAGCTGTTCCGAGTAAGGTGGTTTTTTGTAGAGTCAAAATGTTCAAGTCCGGTAAATTTAAAATTTCTAAATAGCGGAGTAGCCCTTTGGGGATTGCTCCAAGGGCTTCAATTACAATCGGGACAACACACGATTTCTTTTTCCACAGTCGCTCAACTTCAATTTGCAAGTCCCAGTACTTTGTGATTTTTTTTCTTGCTGCTTATCTTCAATCCGTGCATCACCAGGTATTGCAATGTCAATGCATCATCATCATTATTATTATTATTATTATTATTATTATTATTATTATTATTACTCGCAGTGACATTGACAGATTCTAACTACCAAGGCAAATAGATGGGCATGGAATGTTGCAAGTGCATCAGATTGTTGAAGAAGAAAAAAGGGCTTTGGAAGAATATCTGAAGGACAATGATGAAGATGCATTGAAGTTAGTATATCAAGAAGGCTTACTGACTACTGGAAAGACCAAACTGGCCTATAAGAAAGACCAAATGGACAAAAGAATGGAGATATGGGAAGGCAAAGTACTACATGGCCAGTACATAAAAAAAAAAATAGCAGGGGAAGCAGATAATAACAAGACCTGGCAATGGCTAAGAGAAGGAAAGTTGAAGAAAGAGACCAAGGGACTAATTCTGGCTGCACAAGACCAAGCCTTAAGGACAAATGTATACAATGTCAGAATTGAGAAGAGGACAACAGACAGTAAGTGCCACCTATGCAAAGAAGCTGAAGAAACAGTGGACCACCTGGTAAGCTGCTGCAAGAAGATTGCACAAATTGACTATAAGCAGCAGCATGACAAAGTAGCAACAAGGATGCACTGGAAGATCTGCAAGAAATATCATTTGCCTGTAAGCAAGAATTGGTGGTACCATAAAATAGAGAAAGTTAAATTGCTCTGGGCCTTTAGAATTCAAACAGACAAGGCACTTGCCACATAACACTCCAGACTTAATAATTGTTGATAAGAAAGACAAAAAAGGTCTTGATAGTGGATGTGGCAGTGCCTGGAGACAGCAGAATAGAAGAGAAAGAACTGGAGAAGATAACAAAATATAAAGACCTACAAATAGAAACAGAATGACTGTGGAAAAGGCAAACAAGGATAGTACCAATAATAATAGGTGTCCTTTGTGCATCCCCAAAACAACTGGAGCACCACTTGAACACCATTGGCATTGACAAAATTGCCATCAGTCAATGCAGAAGGTGGCTTTACTTGCAACAGCTTCCATCCTGCGACGATATCTGTAACACCGTCAAACATCCATATTTGCCTATCCCAGGTCCTTGGTAAGGACTCGATAGGTAGACAAAAATGCCAAACCCAGTTTGAACATCTGGCTGACTGTGTGATGATGATGATGATGATGATGATGATGATGATGATGATGATGGTGATGATGATGATTAATGATGACCTGGAAGAAAATCTCAAAAATCAAAGACCTGCAAACATCTCTGACAAAATGTCAACAGTGATAAGCATCTTGGGTACAATCTCAAAACAACTGGCACCAGCAGAACCCCATCAGTATTGAGAAAATCAGTCAATTGCAGAAGGCAGCTTTACTCAGAACAGCTTATACCGCTTATGCAACAATACTTCTAACACCATCAAACAAGAACATCTGCTTATACCAGGTTCTTAGGAAGAACTCGATAGGTACATAAATATGCCAAATCCAGTCTAAACATCAGGCTAACTGTGGAACCAACCGTAATAATATACAGGTAGTCCTTAACTTACAACAGTTCACTTCGTGACCAGTCAAAGTTACAATGGCACTGAAAAAAGCGACTTATGACCATTTCTCACCCTTACAGCATCCCCATGGTCACATGATGAAAATTCAGAAGCTTGACAACTGACTCATATTTATGACGATCACAGTGTCCCAGAGTCCCAACTGACTCATATTTATGACGATCGCAGCAGTGGTGGGTTGCCCTCGGTTCAGACCAGTTCGCAAGAACCGGTACTAAAACTATCAGGAGGCTCTGTCCACCGCCCCAGATGTTGTCATAGGCAATCTGTGCATATGCTCAGAAGCTCGGCGTGCACGTGAGTGAAGTGAGGCTGTGCGCGCGATCTTGTTGCGAACCGGTAGTAAAGGTAAGTAGAACCCACCCCTGTATTGCAGTGTCCGCTTTCGTGACCTTCTGACAAGCAATGTCAATGAGGAAGCCAGATTCACTTACCAACCGCGTTATTAATTTAACAACTGCAGTGATTCACTTAACAACTGTGGCAAGAAATTTCGTTAAATGGGGCAAAATGCATTTCATAAATGTCTCACTGAGCAACAGAAATTTTGGGTTCAATTGTGGTCGTAAGTCGAGGACTACCTTTGCAATTCATTCATTTTTGGAAAACATTCAAGAAAACGTAGTCGTAAGCCAGAGTAAATTCTCTTACATGTCTTAAAATATGCATCCTGTGCTAACTCACACAAATATATAAAAGAATACTTCTGAACAAAATACCATGTATTACCATCCTCAATTGAAGTACTGATGTTTGGAAACCTACAAAAGGGATCAGAAAACGTATGTTACTCTCTGCAGGTTTGAAGCATGCGTTAACACATCGGCCTCTGTACTTTTTGTGAATGAATTAGGGAAATGAGGAAAGCCCTCCTGGATCCAACCCCAGCCACATAAAACCTGTCTAGCTTCCCCCCATAATCACCTGGGAATGCCGGCAACAGAATGATTCTCTGATCAGCACTTTCTGTCTGTAGATCAAGCAATCTTTTGTAGTGAAGGTCATCGTCGTGGTATTCTCCACTCCCAGCAACTTCCACTGCTTCTGTCCAGGGGGGGGGTTCTACTTACCTTTACTACCGGTTCGCATCAGGAGTGCGCACACATGCTTCTGCGCATGCACAGATCACCTATGATGATGTCCGGGTCGGTGGGCGGAGCCTCCCGCCGGTTTTACTACCAGTTCTTGTGAACTGGTCCGAACCAGGGGCAATCCACCACTGCTTCTGTCACCTGATCCAGTAAGCACACACAGCTGCTCTTTGAATCATTCATTTACATCTTAATCTAGAAATGATTTAAAACCAGCATCTTATTTAAGACAAGTTTCGATGTGTCCCATTCAATGGGACAGAATAAACTGAAATGCAAGTGCACCCCTGGCAGCTTTTTTCTTGCAATAATTTAATTCTGGGCTATAGATTTATTTATTGGAGGGGTGGAAATGGACGAGGATTAATTAACACTGGATTTGAGAGGTGATTGTGGGACATCTCCATTTTCCTTGCTCGTTTATGCAGTCTTGCTTATGTAATCCCAGTTCTGACAAAAGCCTGCAAACACAAATACGTAATCATTCCCAGGGTAGATGCATGAGAAAATTATCATTATTAGCGAACAATGTGCAGTTACATTGATAGCAATGCACCATTCATGGCACATAGAGTCAAGATAATGTAATTGTAGATTTAAAACCTTGCGACAGTGTTCCCATTCAAGAACCCATGCTCCTTTACTTTGTGTTTGTGTGTGCCCTGATGATATTCTACCTCACCCAGGAGTGTCCTTGTTTAGTCATTCATTAGGGTAATTATTTTAAATTGTTCTCGCTACTGACCCATAAGCAGATGGTTAGCATGAAGTCTGTGTTTATCTGGACACAAGATCTGGTCAGGCAGTTCCTTGCTGAGTGGGATCCTGAAAATTGGCATCTGCTATGCCATATAGTCAGTCAGTCAGTCAGTCAATGTGTCCGTTTTGCTAACCCCAAGGTCTATAGATTGGATGCTCTGAATATGAATTTATGCAAAATATGGGTCACTTTCCCAGCATATTTCATATTACTCTAGTTACAAACTAATTCTGTAATTAAATAACAACAACAAAAGCTTTGACTATTCTTTTTTTAATACCTCTTTTTAATTTCTTTTATTTTATTTTCTTCCCTCTTTCTTATTTCTCTCCCCCGTCTCTTTTCTCTTTCCATTTATGGACATAGATGTATATAACGAGATGCATAACACACATACGCAGACATATGGAAAGTGCTAATGTTAACACCGCTGCAACTCGTCTCAGTTGATGGTGTAATAAACACAGGGCAGAGGAACCGAGTAAAACACTGTAGTATACAATTACACACCAAAAGCGTTATGGAGAATGCCCAGATATCATCATGATCACAGCTAAATTGTATACAGCTGATAAATTCTTAATATGTCTGTAAAGCTTTCCATACACAGGAACTTGGTGTGGATTGAAAAGGAAAGCCTGCATGGGTTTGCTGAATGCTTTTAACATCTCCTCCTCCTCCTCTTCCTCCTTTTCTTTCTCCTTCTCCCTCTACTACTACTACTACTACTATCACACTACTACTACCATACTACTACTACTACTATCATACTACTACTACTAACTGAACATCTGCAGCTTCAATCTTCTGAGCACATCTCAACACTTGGGAATCAGACAGGTTAATATTTTTTTATCCACCATCAAATTTGTCCAGCATTAAAACACAAGCTAAAATATAAATAGGAGCCTTTTCCTTTCCTGAAAAAGAAAAACTGTGCCTTTGATCAAGAGCACAGACTCGTACAACTGCTACACATATAGACAGTTCTGATTTCACATTGCCCCGATTATAGTGATAAACGTGCAGAAGGTACTGCTGTACAATGTATAATGCATCCCAATTTGTCTCTCTAAATCTGTCCCACCTGAAGCAATCCAAATTCATCCTAGTATAGTAGGGCTGTCTCCACTCTTATTCACAAGGACCACAGTCGGGTATTTTTCTTAGAGACTTTAAGCTAAAGATGATAAGCTTAAATTGACAAAATAAGTTGGCAAACTGGCTCATATGAATCCCAGTCAATGAGCAGTTGAAGTCCCAGCTGTCTGTCCTTTATTACTATCAACTAATGGTGGGATTCAGCCAGTTTGCACCAGTTCACATGAACTGGTTGTTAAATTACCCACCCACCCCGGCTATCAAAGTAGATCCTGGGTGCTGCACTGCAATGGAGAAACAGGAAACAGAGCGGCTGGCACAAAGGAAGGAGAAGGCCGTTTTCCCTCTTTCTTCTCCCTGCTCCTTCTCCTTCCCTCGTGCCGGCCGCTCTGTTTCCTGTTTCTCCATTCCAAGGCAGGGCAGCACCCAAGATCCACTTTGATAGTGGTGGTGAGGGTAATTTAACAACCAGTGTGCCCAGGGTCAGGTTGGCCATCGCGGGAGGCTTGTCCCGCATGTGCAGCGGGGCTGGAGGATGGAGATGGGCCACACCTCCCATGATGGCCAACCTGACCCTGGGTGAACTGGTTGTTAAATTATTTGAATACCACCACTGCTACCAAGCTCCCAATCATCTGCTTAGTATCTGACAGTTGGACAACCCTAAAGGTGGGGAAGAGAGTCAGTTTGGTGTAGTGGTTAAGCTAGAAACTAGGACTAGTCCTGTTTTGGACCTGAAGCCTGCTGGTTGAGTTGGACCTGAAGTTGGACCTGAAGCCTGCTGGTTGAGTTGGACTTGGACCAAGTCACTCTCTCTCAACCCCTGGAAAAACAGCAATAGCAAAACATTTCCAAATCTTGATAGGAAAATTGCAGAGACCTACCCAGCTCAAAAGTCAACTCTGTTTGGAAGGCACACACACACAAAAGTGGGCAAACAAGGCAGCTCATATAACATGGTATGAGTTGTCACAACATGCCACAAATTGATGGAAAGATGTTAATGTATTTCTCTCTTAAGAATTCATCCAGGACTTCCGGTTTGCTGCTGGCCGCCGCCAGACGTTCCTCTGGGATCGTCAGCTCCCTCTGCCTGTATAGAGCCGCCGTTACAGCGGATGGCGGCTCGAAAAAACTCCGTTTCCAAGAGGAAACGGAGAGAGAGCCGGCAGGGGTGGGTAGAACTCCCCGCAGAGTCCCAAAAGTTTTTTTTTTAACTTTTGGGACGGAGCGGATGAGAAGCCCCATATCCCCTGCCGCTGCTCCGGGCTTTGGGAGACCTCTGCCTATGCAGAGCCAGGCGTCAAGAGCAAGCCTGTGAATCTAAAAGAATAATTAAAGAAATGAAGAACTGGACCCTTAATACTGAACCGCAAGTATCTCACCCTTTCAAAAACTATTTAAAAGAAAAGAGCAGAGGAAAAGAGGGAAAAAGAGCCTTCTAAAATGGCGTCTGCTGTGGCTGGAGAAGGGCTAAAAGGGAAAGTCCTTCCGTTTTTCATTATTACAATGTAGCGGAATAAATATCATTGGCTACATTTCTAGAGAAACCTCGCTCCTGTGCTGCTCAGAAGTTTTTTTTTAATGAGGGAAAGTCTTTTTGTTTTCTATTTCTTCTCTTATTTTTGCTAAATCTTGTCTGTGTGGGAAATGGCATCAGGACTTATACAGCTGGACAAACAGGGGGGGGGAATTTCCCCCCTTAAGAAATTGCGCCAACAAATTTCAACTCTCCAGCGTCAGAAACCCGATTTTAATATATTAGAATTTATCCTTGAAGAGATTGTAAGAAGGGATGAGATTGTGAATCAGCAACTTGAAAAATTTAAGCAGGAAATTAAAGAAATTGGTGAATTGGTGAAATCAGAGTCTGACTTCTTGAATAAAAAGATTTCAAAAGTTGCTAATGGTTTATCAGGCTTTCTGATTCGGATGGAGGCAAAGACTGAATTATTAGAGACTAAAATGAAGGAAATCGAGGAGAATTTGGATGACATGACTCAAAAAATTAAAAAGGATTTGATAAACATTCAGGATAATAGCTTGGAAGACAAATCTAAAATGGAGACTGACCAAAAGATTGGTAATGAGGAAAATGTACAACAGAGGATTGAAAGAGAAGTTTTAATGATTCAATATAATTTTACAGAATATGCAATTAGATTGAGAGGTCTGCAGGAAAATAATAGAGATGATTTAAGGAAAGTATCTTCTGAAATTCTGGCTGGGATCTTAAAGGTTCAACCTGATGAAGTGTATTGCAGGATTGATAGAATTTATAGAATAAAATCCTGGTGGGCAAAGCAAAGGCAACTGCCTAGAGATGTGGTGATCTATTTTACAGATAAAGAAATTAGGAATAATATTGTGCAGAACTCTTTTAATTCCAATTTGCAATTTCATGGAAGAAAGATTTGGATTTTCAAGGAGCTCCCGCCCAAGATGTTAATGGAGAGGAAGAAATTTGGCTTTTTAGTGACTGAATTAAAAAAAAGAAATATCCTATTCAGGTGGGACATCCCAGTTGGTTTAATATTGAGATATCAAGGCGTAAGATATCAATTGCACACTTCGAAAAAGTGGAAGATTTTTATCAAAAAATTCTAAAAATGAATTTAACACCTTTAGGCATAATACAGGATAAGCAAAAGGAGTTGGAAATAAAAGGAAAACATCAAATTACAGAGGCTGTGATGGATAAATTGTCTTTGGACTCCTTGGAGACCCCAGCTGGACTGTTTATAAATAAGAGAGCAGTGTCATCTGAACCCAAGGTGATGAATCATCAAGTCACAGACAAGTGCGCAAATCAACCAGTTGATATACAAGTGATGGAGAAGAAAGATGAGATGATAAAATTAACCCAACAAGAACAATCCACAAAGCAGAATGAAAATCAACCAGCAGATATACAATTGGTAAGCAAGAAAAGAGGATGGAAATTCAACCCGAAAAAGAAAAAGAAAAGAAACAGATCTTATAGAAACAGCAATTTCCAAACTAAGCAACAGTGAAGCCAGGCGCTTTAAAAAATGAATGAATATTAGAAAAGACAGTGGTGGCGAACAATTGTCTGATACTATCCTGAGGATTGTGGCAGATCTCTGCAAGGCCATGATTTTGGGAAGTGGAAAGAGCCTCACTTTGTTGGATTTGAATCATCTAATTTTTTCTTATTTACCTTTTTTTTCTCTTGGAAATATATTATAACTATTTTGAGCTATAAGGCAGGAGAGTTTTGCCGGGGCATGCAGAAGATCTGGATGTTACTCAGTAGGATGACGGGAATTAACAATCCTGATGAATACCACAACTATAACCATACGGATATATTCATAATTATAATGTCACTCGGGTGGTTGTTTTTACTTTTATACAGGTGTGAGGATATCTACTACTGATGGGGGCAGAAGATGACTGAAGATTTTGAACAAACTGTTGCACCAGCATGTTATTTTACCCTATTATGGGTGATGGATTTAACAATCTAGTGGAAAGACATCAAAGAAGATATTATATGGATCATAAACTTAAAGTTATTGTCTTTTCTCTTTTTACATAATGAAATGCATATATAGATATGTGTATATCTTAGTAAAGTGGGCAGTTGATTATATTTAGAATCGTATTGCATGATTTTGTAGGAATTGAAGGGCTGAAAGAGGTTAGTTTACTGATTGTTATAAAATGGGATGCATATATAGATATGTGTATATTCTAGTAAAGTGGGTAGTGGATTATATTTAGAATTGTATTGTCTGATTTCAAGTCATATATTTAGAGGAGTGGAGGAAGTGGACAGAATTGAATAAATTTGGTTGCAGGGAGAAGGCCGATTTAAAATGTTATATTAATATATATAAAAGATTAAAGGTTAATTTGTAATAATACTCAATAAGTATAGGGGAGGAGAAAAAGGGCAGATTACCGTAAAAATGGGAGTTATAAGATTAACAAGTTAAGGGTCAGTATTCCGAGAAGGGATTAAGGGAAAGGGAAGATATTATGTATGTAACTAGTTATGAAATAGCCTATTGTTGTGAAGAAGTCACAGGGGGGGTTGGGTGGAAAGGGTGGGTTAGGGAAGAGGGGGGGGAAAAAAGGGGGAAAAACTTGTATTTGAAAACTTTTTCAATAAAAAAAAAAAAAGAATTCATCCAGCATTGTAACATTAAGTAATAGGCAGGAGAAACTGGAGAGAAATAATAACAATTGTTTATATCAACACTTATATGATACGGACGATCAGGGCCCTTTCTTCATTGCCCCAGAAATCTAACTATCTTCAAGAGTTTATTCTTTTATTATCTATTTTTTTATAGCAACCTTTTAAGGTCCCTAACGTATACTTGCTTATTGATCGGTTGCTTAAGTGCTCTGCCTTTGCTTGCTCTGCACTTTGGGAAGCTGGGAGTAAGCAGGGGGCAAAAAGGATCCAGAATGGCTCTTATGCTGCAAATAGCATTAATTAACTTGGCTCAGCCTGTGCCAGGAGATGTGAAAATATGCATGGAACCTTTCCTTGGAGATTGATTCCCAGCCGTGTCATAGGGATAGTGCTATTTGTATCACACACTTTAGTGAGCTGACAAGCAGTTATTTCTAAGTCAAGTTGTATACAAGAGACTTCATTTCCTGATCTGGTTGCTCAGAGAATTCACATGCCACAAAAATCAGTCATCACTTTTCCTCACTTGAGAAGCTTCTCCCTGAATTCTTCTGCTTCAACAGCTTCTGATGTTCATCTTTCCGTCAGAGGAATTCCCCCCTCCCCTTCCCTGAATTTAGTGTTTTTCTGTCGTTCTTCCTAAAGCAGGGGTCTCCAAATTTAGCAACTTTAATACTTGTGGATTTCAACTGCCAGAATTCCCCAGTCAGAGAATTGAACTGCTGGCTGTGGGCAGAGTCAGCCTATTAATCACTGCACCCCCATGGCTCTTATACAACACAATATAAACAAGCAATAGTACAATAAACACACAAGTCCTATTAAACTCCTTTGTACTGGGAGATTTGGGGGGCAGCATGGCTACCTGCTTTAATAGGTAGCCAAGAATGCTTTAGTACATTCCTGCACCAGCAAAGGGATGATCTATAAAGTCCCTATTAGCTTATACATTCTATTTAATGAGAATCACATCAAATCACAGCTACAGATAGTCCTGAATTTACAACAGTTCATTTTGTGACCATTCAAAATTATAACGGCAACGAACAAAGGGATTTATGACTGTTTTTCACACTTAAAACCATTGCAGCGTTCCCACAATCATGTGATCAAAATTCAGATGCTCGGCAACTGACTCATATTAATGACGGCTGCAGTGTTCCAGGGTCATGTGATCACCTTTTGCGACCTTCTGACAAGCAAAGTCAACGGGGAAGCCAGATTCACTTAACAACTTTGTTACTAACTTAACAACTGCAGTGATTCGCTTAACGACTGTGGCAAGAAAGGTCATAAAATGGGGCAAAACTCACTTAACAACTGTCTCACTTATCCACAGACATTATGGGCTCAATTGTGGTCATAAGATGAGGACTGCCTGTAGAGTAAGTTCTGAATCATCGGAGTACAATTCTTCCCCTGAGACAAAAGCTTCTAATCCACTCACAATAAAGACACTTGACTCTTCAGTCACAGATAAACGGTGTGAAACAGCACGCACAGGGGTCTTCTCCTCAGTTGGCCAAAATCATCACGTATTCTGCTCTTGCTGATCCTTTTGTTTTTAAAGGCTCCTTTTGTTGATATAAAATTCTCTTGGCTTGGCGAATGAGATGGGTTGCACACAAAGAATTTAAACTACAGATTCGGGTCATGAAGGAAACTGTTTTGCATTACCTCTTAAGACAATTTCAAAATAGTCAGACCCTTACTCTTTTTTATGAGTCTGAAATAAAGAGAACAAGGCAGAAAGGGTCCCCCTACTGATGGGGAAACAAGAACAACCAATACCTCATGCAAACAAAACATTTTCCCCCCCCTTTGCTTGTTTCCTGGGGGAATTCACTGCCATATTCAAGAAAAAGACTGCCACCGAGGCCCTTAGTGTTCGGTGACCATCTGTACCAGGCCATTATCAGGGGAGTGAGATTGATTTTCTTCCTCTTTGTTCACTTATCCTAATACTCAGGAGTCTGCAATAGGTTCTGTATTGGGGCGGGCGGGGGAGGGTTGGGAGAGCAGGAAGGAAATGCTAAAGAGCCTCTAATTCATCCATAGCAGGAGGAGCAGAAAGCATCTTGCGCAGAAGAAGGCAGGGCTGCTTCTTATGGGTGTCTTGAATTACACGGTGGGACCTCTCTACATGGATTGCTTTTGTGCAGTTATACTGATAGCTGACTTGCTCTGCGCAGCCAGGATGATAAATTATGTTGCATCTGCAGTTATGAAAGAAATGAGGCATTTGGTCTTTCCTCAAGACCTTATAGTTTAATAGCACAAACAAACAAGGACAAATACATTGAGGGGCTGCTGTATTCTGGAACCATACTGACATCACATTATTGTTACAAAAATTGGTTTAGCTTGGTTGCGGTGCTGGCAGCTAAACCTCTCCTCGGTGCGTTTTAAGCATTTCCTATTTTCTTTAGAGCAGCTTTGAGCAAAACTGTAACTCACTGAGAAGTTTGAGAGACTGGGCTGCTGAAATTTAATTGCCCAGTTTTCTTTGGAAATTTGATAGCAATGACAAGTGTTGGAAGAAATATCCTTCTGGGTTCAGTTCCAAGTGGGGAAAAAGACACTGGAAACATAGAGACTGCTTGGAAAGATGGTTTAATGGTGGGCAGAAATCACATGGCTTGAGTCCCTGAACAGAAAAGGCAATCACACACTTCCAGGTGTTGGGTTAAGATTAAGAACCAAAGCAAGGGCCAAGATGCTGAGAGTGCCTGAGTTTATACCCTCTGTTGGGCCCCACCTTAGTGTTTCCTGTTCCTGTATAACAAATGTATCCTGATTGGTTGTAAAACTCCCAGGGGGCACGGGTCTTAGCTAACTATGTAGGTTGTCTCTCAAGCTTGCTTGAGCCTTGCCATGTGGTGAGTTTCTGTTGCTGGAGAGTTTCTGTTGCTAGATGGGTCCTATTGTGTTGCAGATGATGGCCCATTGACAAAGGTGGGGGGAATGAGTTTCTGCCTCTGGCCCATTGACAAAGGGGCAGGGCAGGGAGCTGCAGGGAGCTGCTTTTAAAACATGTTTCTCCTTTTCTCATCCAGGGAAATATAATATTCTGCCCTTTTAATATTTCATAAAATATTTCATTCTTCTAGGAGAGGGGTGGGTGCTAACTTCCTACACAAGGAAAGGAAGATGGTGGGATGTTTGGGTAGATGGTTGAATGTTTGGGTGGATGGATGGATGGATTGATGGACAGGTTATACCTACTCTTAATTCATCTGTAAAATGATTTCTCTACATTACCTTGTCATGTTCATTGTGATCCATGGCCAAATGACAATAGCAATTGTTGAGTCTTCTGCCTAACTCGCGTTTGAATGTTGATTGGAGCAGCCGCTAGCAACAAAAGTAGCGGGAGCCATCAGCTGTCGGATTGGCTACACAATTTGACAGCTTGCTATATAAGCCTCGTTCTGAGGAGAATTGTTCGTTCGTTGTGCTGTTTTGGTTGTCCTTCTGGTTACTCTCGTTACCTTAATAAACAGCTGTTAATGGGCACCCGCTTCTGTGTGTTTAATCTGAATTCACAACAATTGGCGACGAAGGATGGGATGTCTGTGAGGCGGCCCTTTCAACGCTCATTTTGTAACGAGTCGAAGTAATCGGAAACCTGAGAAGAAGAAGAGCGTTCATAGAGCCAGTCTGTGAGTACAATGGCTTTCGCGCTTCCCCCATTCACACAATTCGAACCAGCCTCTGAGACCTGGGACGAATACGTCGAGCGTTTTGAGTGCTTCCTCCAGGCCAATGACCTGGCAGATTTATCGAGCACTCGAAAGAGAGGCTATTTCCTGAGCTCATGTGGCCGGGAAATTTTTGTAACCGCCAGAGCCTTGGCCGCACCACAACCCGTTTTCTCAATTCCGTGGGAGACCCTGCTGGCCAAGTTGAAGAACCACTACTCCCCTACGCCCTCCAAAATCGCCCGGCGCCATGCTTTTCACCAGCGATCCCAAAGGGCCGGTGAATCTGTGAGCGAATATATGGCCTCACTGCGAACTGCTGCCCTTCACTGTGAATTTCGAGAGCTGGATGAAATGCTTTTAGACCAGCTGGTGTGTGGCGTGAGGGATCTTAAACTTCAGAGGCGTTTGTTAGCACGTTCAGATCTGACACTTCCAATTGCTCTTGATGACGCCCGGGCTGCAGAAATGTCTGCTCACTCCTCAGCGGAGATACAGCGAGCGCAGCCATCGGGGGTTTCCACACCTGCAAATCCCCAGTCAGTGCACCATGAGGATTCTGATGAGGAGGGGGACGAAGTAGTTGAAGGAGAAGTGAGCCGCCTCAAGACAGCGCGGAAAAGCAATAATTTCATCCCTTCTAAACCTTCCCAGGGCAACTGTTTGGGCTGTGGCGGTCATCATCGACGCGCGGACTGCAGGTTTAAGACAGCAGTCTGCCGGCGTTGTGGCAAGCGGGGGCACTTGTCCAGAGTCTGTCGGGCCATGTTCCCTAGTTCAGATAATTCGGGGGAGCCCACCCCCAAACAGCGGAGAACGAAGCGAGCTGTCCTGCGGGAGAATGCTGTTCAGCCGTTCCCGGATACCGAGGTTGATGCTGTGGGAGTGAGTCAAGCGTCCGCACCGCGCTCTGAATCCAAGATTCACATCGAAGTCCTCCTGGAATCAGTGCCTTGCCGGATGGAGGTGGACACTGGCTCTTCCCGATCGCTGATTGCATGGTCCACCCTCAGGAAGCTGATACCGACGTTCGCTAAACGACGCCTTCAACCGTGCCAAGTCAAACTCAAAGATTATCAGGGTCGGGCTATTCCTACCCTGGGCACTGGTTCTTTTTCTGTTGTTTATGGTTCCTTTGCAGGTCATCTTCCACTGATCGTCGTTCGGGACAGTCTGCCAACCCTGCTGGGCCTTGACTGGTTCGCTGCGCTTCACTTGGGGGTGTCTGGTATCCATGCTATCGGGGTGGATGTCTCCGCTGAGCTGACTCGAGAGTTTGCTGACGTGTTTAATGGCCAATTGGGTAAATACACAGGAGTGCCAATCTCATTCTCACTCGATCCTCAGGTGGCCCCGATCCGGCTTAAGCCGCGCAGAGTGCCTCTCGCACTGAGAGCCCGGGTAGATCTAGAGCTGGATAAATTAATTGCTCAAGGGGTTCTGCAGCCTGTGGAATATTCCAAATGGGAGACACCCATAGTCATTCCCCTAAAGCCGGACGGATCCATTAGGATCTGTGCCGATTATAAGGCGACCCTGAATAGGGCCCTTCAGGCTAATCATTACCCCGTCCCTGTAGTGCAGCACTTGCTGCACTCGTTGGGCCAGAGCAAGATCTTCGCGAAGCTGGACCTGGGTCAAGCTTATCAGCAGCTTCCCGTCGATGAGGACACAGCCCTGGCCCAAACAATAGTTACGCATCGTGGGGCGTTCAAATGTACACGCCTCCAATTCGGGGTCTGTGTGGCCCCAGGAATTTTTCAAAGCCTCATGGAGCGTTTGCTCCATGGGTTGCAGGGGGTGGTCCCTTACTTCAACGACGTCCTGATCGCGGCTGCAGATCAGGCGGACCTCATTGTCAAAGTAAGGGCTGTACTATCCCGTTTTAAGGAGGCGGGGCTGAAACTAAAAGCAGAAAAATGTCACATAGGAGTGCCCCAGGTTAAATTTTTAGGCTTCCTTATAGACGCGGCCGGTATCAGGCCAGCGCCTTCCAAGGTTGAAGCAATTAAGAATGCCCCAACACCAACCTCGAGGGCTGAATTGCAAGCATTCTTGGGGCTCCTCAATTTTTATGCGGTATTCTTGCCTCATAAGGCCTCCTTGGCAGAGCCCCTGCATCGACTACTTGATAAGAAAACTCCATGGTTCTGGTCAAAGGAGGCGGCTGCCTCCTTTCAAGCAGTCAAGGACGTGCTCACTTCTGATGCCATCCTAGTTCAATATGATGTTTCCCTACCTGTCTCATTGACCTGTGATGCTTCTCCCTAAGGGGTGGGGGCAGTCTTGAGTCATCTGTTGCCTAATGGGGCTGAAGCCCCGATCGCTTATTACTCCCGCACGCTCTCTGCAGCGGAAAGAAATTATAGTCAACTTGATAGGGAGGCCCTGGCAGCGGTGGCTGGAATCAAAAGATTCCACGATTATTTATACGGTCGTTCTTTCTCCCTAGTGACCAACCATAAACCATTATTGGGTTTGTTGGCTGCTGACCGCCAAACGCCACTGGTGTTGTCGCAGCGCATGTCACGGTGGCTAGAATTTTTAGCTGCTTATTCATACCAGTTGCAGTACAAACCAGGGAAGGCCATTGGGCACGCGGATGCCCTCAGCCGCTGTCCCCTCCCTTTTCCGGTCCGGGATTCAGCCCCCGTGGGGTCTATCCTTGTGATCAATGAATTTCCTGCCCTGGTGACGGCTAGCGAGGTGCGGACACGTACCGCGTCCGATCCGGTACTGTCTCAGGTTCTGGACTGGGTCCGGCGGGGCTGGCCGGATGGCCACCCAAGGACAGAATTCTTGCCTTTCTTCCACAGGCAGCACGAGCTGTCTGTGCAAGAAGGGTGCCTCCTTTGGGGCCACAGAGTTGTGATTCCCACCATTCTGCACAAGAATATCCTGTCCTGTCTGCATGATGCCCACCCTGGAGTGGTGAGGATGAAAACTTTGGGCAGGGGTTACGTCTGGTGGCCTGGGCTCGACAAAGATATTGAGACCTGGGTTGCTAGGTGTTCTATTTGCCAACAGTCTAGGTCCGCCCCACCCGCTGCCCCAGTGCAAGAGTGGGATTCGCCCAAGGCCCCTTGGTCGAGGTTACACCTTGATCTTGCTGGCCCGTTTCTGGGTCGTTCCTTCCTTATGGTGGTGGATGCCTATTCTAAGTGGGTGGAGCTGTCCCTCATGTCTGTTACCACTACTGAGGCTGTTACAAGAGTTTTGGAAGGGTTGTTCGCAACACATGGTCTTCCGGACACCATAGTCACGGACAACGGCCCTCAATTTACATCATCCCCCTTCCAATTGTTTCTGGCCAGGCTGGGCATTCGGCACGCACGTACTGCCCCTTCACATCCGGCCGCGAACGGATTAGCGGAGAGGGCCGTGCGGTCAGCCAAGGAAGCCTTATATCGCCTAAGAGGGTCAGATTGGCACCATAGGGTCTTTCAATATCTTCTGGCGCAACACTCTACCCCTACTCCTATGTCTAGGCTCAGCCCTGCTGAACTATTGATGGGCCGGCGGCTCCGAATCACTTTGGACCGCCTTCACCCCAACTATGCTCAGGCAGGACGGCCCAACATCCAGCTGCCCGCTAGATCATTTGCTGTAGGGGATCTGGTCTATGCATTCAATGTTAATCAGGGGGAAAGGTGGATTCCCGGCAGAATAATACAATTAACAGGCCCCTACTCTTATAGGGTTCAGCTCACTGATGGGAGAGTGTGGAGGCGCCACATTAACCAATTAAGGCGACGAGCTGCTGATGCAAACGACCCCATGCTGACCCCTGAGGCACCTCCTTGTCCCTCGAGTGCTGCACAAGGGTTGCAACCAATGCTTCCGGGCCCTGACTGCCTTGACCGCACAGAACCGTTTGCTGCCTTACCACCATCACCTGGCGAGGTCATTGGTCCGGAGCTTCCATCACCTGTCAGTTTGCCTTCGCCTTTGGTCCCAGAATCGGGCGTGGCAGACACACCTTCATCTGAACCAGTCCTTCGCCGCTCAGGGCGGAGCCGACGCCGGCCGGCGTACTTGGCTGATTATGCATGCACGGTCCGGGTGGGAAGGGGTGTTGAGTCTTCTGCCTAACTCGCGTTTGAATGTTGATTGGAGCAGCCGCTAGCAACAAAAGTAGCGGGAGCCATCAGCTGTCGGATTGGCTACACAATTTGACAGCTTGCTATATAAGCCTCGTTCTGAGGAGGATTGTTCGTTCGTTGTGCTGTTTTGGTTGTCCTTCTGGTTACTCTCGTTACCTTAATAAACAGCTGTTAATGGGCGCCCGCTTCTGTGTGTTTAATCTGAATTCACAACAGCAATAACACAAAATAAAATATTACTCAATGATTAGATTAAAATCTAATCTAATATTAGATATTACAAAAATATTACTCAATGATTAGATTAAATTTAAATTAAGTGGCTGCCTAGGCTGGAAAATATTGTGTGACCTTGCCTTAGAGCCTTTAACTACATTGCAAGTTTTACGTAAAATTAATTATAGAAATAGTTATATCTGATAATGGTGTTTGATTATTCCCTCCTGTTATCCCCAATTTAATGCAGACACCCAGACTTTACTCATACACTTTCTGATCATACACAGATAATACACAGATCAGATCCTGGATCTAAATTATCAAGTGCAAATTCTAAGGAGTGCTGAAAGTATAGCATAGAAACAAAATCCTTTCAGGAGTAGAAATGTTTTCAGATAGTACAAAACCACCATTGGATACAACTCAAATTAAACAGAGATGTACCTGAATTGCTGTCTATAAATTGTTCAGTTTTGACACTTGATTTTCCTTACAAAATCAATATTCTCATCCTATGATTAAAACATGGAGCAAATGTTTGGTTTTTGTTATTATAAATGTAAGAGGTATGGTCCTATTGGGTCTATAGACAGCAATTTTGCTTAAAAAAATTGCATTATTCTATAACTAATAATGTGACAACTAATTTTATATATAAGAGGTTCACTGGACGTTATTATTATCATTAATGCTTTACTTTCCCCCCTAGGACCACTGAAATCTCTTTGTTGACCAATGTTGGCCCAAGACTTAAAAGTAGTTATGGATAGGATGTGCAGCAGATGGTAGCTAAGGCTTCTTGCTCTCTGCCTCCTTATGTAGGAAACCAATAATATTTCCAAAAGGAGCAAAAGAATTGGGAATTGTCATTCATTGAATATTTATTTATTTATTCATTCATTCATTCATTCATTCATTCATTCATTTATTTATTTATTGGTTCGATTTATATGCTGCCCTCCTCCGGAGACTCAGGGTGGCTTACAATGCGTTAAGCAATAGCCTTCATACTTTTGTATATACCTGCTTAGTAGGGCTTTTGGCCCCCCCTAAATGGTGTTCTTTTTTATACAAAGTCAGCTTATTGCCCCCACAATCTAGGTCCTCATTTTACCTACCTCGGGAGGATGGAAGGCTGAGTCAACCTTGAGCCTGGTGAGATTTGAACTCGCAGTAATTGCAGGCAGCTGGCAGCTAAGTGCTACTTAATAGCACTTTAGTCTGCTGCGCCACCAAGGCTCTTTTTTTGAATCCTACATGATTATTAAATATATGTTTATTGAAGAGGGAAAAGAACACCTTATCTCAAAGAAAAGTCAACACAGATCAGAATATTTTAAACCACACATCAAAGCTAGTACAAACTATAGTTGCATAGTTTGCCCATAGCTGTCTAACCCAGGATTGATCAAGAATTTCCATAGTCACCCCATTTTCACCCCCCTAACCCTCCCCAAACTCCCCAACCCACCCTCCCAACCCCCCCCTGACCCTCCCCTCCCCCCCAGACTTCCATAGAATATCATTATCCCCTATACAAAAACCTTAAACCCCCCCAACCCCCATGTCATTTTTCATCTTCACATAGTTCGACTATTTCTATTTAATATAATATAATACTATCAATGAAAAGCTATTTGATACTTCTTGGTTTGGTATTTGTTCTGCACATAATCTATCCACTTTTTCCATCCACATTCATAAGTCTCTTGTGAGCGATCTTTTAAGTATGCTGAAATCTTCGCCATCTCCGCAAAGCTAGCCATCTTCAAAATCCATTCTTCTACGGTGGGCAGAGCTTCATTTTTCCAATATTTACCTATCAACAATCTCGCTGCTGTAATCATATACAAAATCAACTTTATTTCATCCACTGTAAAACCCTCAACTATACCCAATAAAAGCAATTGTGGAGAAAATTGGATTTTTTTCTTTAAAACATTCTGCATGACCCACCAAATTTTTATCCAAAAAGCCTTCACTTTCTTACAAGTCCACCAAATATGATAATATGTAGCATCTAAACAATCACACCTCCAACATTTTGGCTGAACATTAGGGTACATACACGACAATTTCTTAGGATCTAAATGCCATCTATAAAACATTTTGTAAAAATTTTCCCTCAAGTTCTGCGACTGTGTAAATTTAACATTCTGAACCCAAATTTTTTCCCATGTTTCCAACATCACTGGTTCTTCAAAATTTTGTGCCCACTTAATCATACAATCTTTAACTAATTCAGTTTCCGAATCCCTTTCTAACAAAACATTATAAAGCCTTTTAATATGCATTGGACCTTTCTCTTTTATATGTCTAACTAATTCTTCCTCTTGCACCATAATACCAGTTCTTTGGTCCTCTTTCCATCTCAATTGCAATTGATTGTATTGTAACCAAGTTAAATTAATCCCTTCAGCCAACAGTGTCTGTGATGTCTTCAGCTGCCATCTGCCCGCATCTGTAAAAAGAACCTCTTTGTATAAAAACCCCCCGAGTGACATTATATTTGTATTCCACAAAATATGACCAAGATCCAGCCATAACGGTATTTTATAATCCCATTTGAGTCGGTGCTTCTTCCAAACTCTCAGCAAAGAGTCTCTAAGTATATGGCTTTTAAATACTTTATCCACTTTGCTATCATAAAATAAATAAGCATGCCATCCAAATTCCAAATCAAAACGTTCTGCGTTTAGTATTCCAGTCTTTTTTCCTCCAAACCAATCACTTGTTAAAGTCAAAGCTGCTGCATCATAATATAACTGTAGGTTTGGAAGTTTAAGACCTCCCCTTTCTGGAACATCTTGCATAATTTTCAATTTTACTCTTGGTTTTTTCTCGTTCCAGACAAACTTGTTCACTCCAGTTTGCCATACTTTTAGTTGTTTATCACTTTTAAGCACCGGAATCATTTGAAACAAAAAAAGAAATCTTGGCAAAATGTTCATCTTAACTGCTGCTATTCTTCCAAGTAAAGACAGCTGCAGTTTTTTCCAAGTCTCCATGTCTTTTTGCACCTCTCGCCACAACACCTCATAATTATTTTGAAACAATTTCATATTTGATTCTGCAACCTGAACTCCTAGATATTTTACCTTTGGTACAATCTCAAAACCTGCCCTCCTTTCAAGCTCGTGTTTACGATCTTGTGTCATATTTTTGACTATCATCTTAGTTTTTTTCTGGTTCAGATTAAAACTTGAAACTTTACCATAGTCTTGTATAATGTCCTTCATCTGGATTATTGATTCCATTGGCTGTGTTAGGGTAACAACCAGATCATCTGCAAATGCCTTTATTCTGTAATCCTCTTGCCTTATCGTTATACCTTTCAAGATATTAGAGTCCCTTATTGTATTTAGCAAGACTTCTAGTGTTAAAATAAACAACAATGGGGACAACAATGGGGTGAAAATGTAATTGTAAAACTTTTACAATAAAAAAAAAAAAAGAATTTCCATAGTGACTGAAAGAAAGACTGAAAGCTATGTTTATCAATCAGTAACAAAGGAATAGCAGTCTCTTTCTCTCCGTTTATCTATCTCTCTCTGTCTGGAGATCTTTTAGAGAAAGAATGCCGAGATTTCCTGCTGATTATAAAAAGTGAGTGATGGAGATGAGAGCACCTTAGACATCATTAGAGGAATCTGATATCATTATCTTTCTGTACTTCATCACAACACCAAAGATGACTACCTGAGGCAAAGCAGACATCCTACATCAGATAATTAGCAAAGACTGTCAGTACAAATTTCAATACTCTTGTCGCTGTAAGAATTATTCTACAAGGTATTTGTCAATCCAACTCGTCTTGTCTCTTCCACTCCCAGCCCTTCTGTTCAGTTCAAATGTATAACACTTCAAAGTTGCAGATAATACAGTGAGCAGTGCTCAGAAAACTGAATGTAATGCTTTTGGTTAAAATTATTTATAATTCAGAATTCCTTAAAAATTCCCAGGATGTGGAGTTGGACAGGTACAATGGAGTGTTCTCTTCCCTATAAATACCCCCCCCCAAAAATGAGAGGAGTCTCCTTAAATTTGTCAAATGTAGCCTATATTTGGGTTTTAGTCTCTTTTTTGTGGAAATGAATAGGTGTAAACAGCTGATGTTCAGTTGGGACAAAACAGGAATTCTTATTTGTATAGTACAGCATGCAGTGAAAAAGTTTTAGGCTACCTTTTGGATTGGATTGCAGAAGCATTCCTATTGAAAGTATCAGGCTTATCTGGCACTGTAGTTGTTTTGAACAGATTTAGCATTGATGATAAGAATTGCTTTAAACTTACCCTTGGTTGATATCATAAAGCTAAACAGGACTGGACTTGGCTTGCTTTTGGAAAGGACATTACCAAGAAATACCAGGACTGTAGGTTAGAACAGTGTTGGCGAACCTTTTCGGCACCAAGTGCTGAAACGGAAGTGTGCACGTGGGCACACAGGAGTGCCAGAAACCAGAAGAGCAGTTCTATGGCACGCATGCACACACTGGGGAGCTGCTCTTCTGGTTTCCAGCATGCGCGCCGGCCACTTGGTCTTCCGGTTTCTGTCATGCATGTATGCGCGAAGACCAGCATGCCATCCTGCATGTGCGTGGCATAGCCCGGAAGAGCAACAGGCAACACCTGGCACGCCTGGAGAGATGGTTCTGTGTGCCACTTCCGGCACGTGTGCAATTACAAGAAATTGAAAACAAATATTTAAAAACAGGGTGATGTGTTTTTTTTATGATGTGATAAAGTTAATGCCTACTTTAAAAATAATTCTGTTAGGAGTGCCATTTTATGAATGTGGAATAGATGTAAACCCAGGCTCAAAAAATATGTTTATTTGCCTTAGCACAAGAAGCATTTTATACAAACACTGGGCAAAAAAAAAAAAAAAATGGTGAATATATAAGATTTGTTAATACAGGAAAATGGAGAACTAAAGATGAAATCAAGAGTACTGACTTCAGAGGGATTTGCTTTTCAGTGGTTTTTGAATAAATTTAGTTCATGTATTAATACTATCAGATACAAAAATACAAAAAAATAGGAAAGATAGGGGAGGGAAAAGGGAAAGGGAAAGTGTGGGAAAGGGGGGGGGGGAGAAAAGGCGTTGACTCCAGACTTCCTTTGGTGCACTAGAATAACATAACATCATATGATATTGATGATCAAACCTCAACTTTTTACTTTTACATAATAATATAAACTAGACGTTTCTATAATAACAAACCTATCTAATTGGTAAAACCTAAAATCAAAGTTTCATTTTTTTTCACCTCGAGCACAAAGTCCAGAAGCAGCTTCCAGGTAGAAACAAAAGTAGTTGTATTTTTGTCTTTAATCAAAGCTGTCAGTTTAGCCATCTCCGCTAACTCGATCAACTTCTGCAGCCATTCATCCATTGTGGACATCAAAGTGTCCTTCCATTTTTGCGCATAAAGTAACCTTGCTGCCATCAACATATATAGCATCGAAGTTTCAATGTTTTTTCTAAGTCTTTTTCTATTAAACCCAAAAGAAACATTTCTGGTTTTATCTTTATATTCGCTTTGAGAATCTCCTATATTAAGATACGAATCAGGGGTGGGTTCTTACCTTTATTACCAGTTTGCAACGGGAGAGTGCATGCACTTCTGCATGTGCGCAAATCATCAATTATGACATCCGGGCGGGTGGGCGGAGCCTCCCACTGGTTTTACTACCGGTTCTAAAGAACCGGACAGAACCGGGAGCATCCCACCACTGATATGAACCCTATTCCAGTATTTCTTTGCTTTGTCACATGTCCACCATAAGTGATAAAAGGTCCCTGCTTTATTTTTACATTCCCAACATTCATTTGAAATACCTTTATACATTCCTGACAACTTATCTGGTGTTAAATACCAATGATACATTATCTTACAACATTTTTCTTTTAAGTTATAATTTAATGTCGATTTTAAACTTTTCATCTACATATTTTCCCATTTTTCAAGTATGACATTACATCCAAAATTCCTTGCTCACTGAATCATGCAGTGTTTTACATGTTCATCCTCCAAATTCAAATGCATTAACAATTTATAAACTTTAGCAATAATATGTACCTGACTACCATGCAGTAGGATTTTCAATTCATTTTTCACAAAATTAAACCCACAATTCTTTTTGTTGGCTTTAAATCTTTCTTTAGGATCTTTTAGGATCACCAAAGCTAAAAGATATCATTTGACCATAAACTCACCAGTCTGGCTTAGCCACCATTTCTTTTCTTTAAAAAGCTTCCTGGGGCGACATCCAGAGAGGCATCTTTACAGAAAGCCTTGTTTTATATTTCTTCCAAACTCTTATGATGGCAGGCCTAAGAAAATGGTTATTAAAATCAACATTTACTTTAACTTTGTCATGCCAAAGTCTGGGCGATCAAAGTCTTAATTCATGATCTTCTAAATCAAGTAGCCTCTTATTTTGGAGGTTCAACCACTCTTTTAGCCAGACCAAACAGCAAGCATCAAAATACAAT
Source organism: Arizona elegans (assembly GCA_022577455.1). NCBI lineage: Eukaryota > Metazoa > Chordata > Lepidosauria > Squamata > Colubridae > Arizona > Arizona elegans. The sequence continues at coordinate 195,020,075 of JAKOOJ010000001.1, read as the reverse complement.
TTCAAATCTGGTAGACCCAAACCTCCTCTCTCCTTAGCATCTTACAAAAGTTTATATCTAATTCTTGGTTTCTTTCCTTGCCATATGAACTTGGAAATAAGTTTGATAAGAGAAGGAGCAATAATTACTTTTATAAAAGACTGAAAACCCTTTATGGACTTTTTGCTGAAAATGGATAAAAATGAATCGATAATCTCTGGATTTACTGCATATGAGAAGGAACTCTGTTCTGTAATTTTGGGGAGGACAAAAACAGTATTAACTATGTCTGTAATTGCTGCAAAGATGATTGGAAGGTCCTTCATTAAATATTTATTTCTCTATTTCCCTTTTTTTTTTTTTTTGGGATATACGCTGTTGTTCACTTCTTCTATCTCTCTTTTTATATCTTTTACACTTTTCTATATTCTTTTTCTTGTTCTGAAACTTTTAATTGTTTAAAAAGGTATAAATATTGAAGAAGGAAATAGGAATCCAATTTTTTAAAAAAATCACATGAAATTACCAGGAATTGAGTTTGAATCAAAGAAGACTTTACTTTTGTAAATGCCCACAAACTCTCAATGAGCAATTGTCTATCTGACAGGGTTACGTAGAACAAGCTAAGTCAACTGAGAACAATGTTTCTTAAATGCTTCCTTAACACTAAATCAGTGTTTCTTAAACTGTTTGACCCAATTATCCCTTTCCCCAGTCTTGAATAATATCATTACCCCCACTCAGTGGTGGAATTAAAATTTTTTAAACTTCCGGTTCTGTGGGCGCGGCTTGGTGGGCGTGGCGCGGCTTGGTGGGCATGGCCTGGTGGGCGTGGCAGGGGAAGGATACTGCAAAATCTCCATTCCCACCCCACTCCAGGGGAAGGATACTGCAAAATCCCCATTCCCTCCCCACTCCTGGGGGAAGGATATTGCAAAATCTCCATTCCCATCCCTCTCTGGGGCAAGCCAGAGGTTGTATTTGCCGGTTCTCCTAACTATTCAAAATTTCCGCTACCAGTTTTCCAGAACCTGTCAGAACCTTCTGAATAGCACCCCTGCGCCCACTGCACCCCATCTCACCAGTAGTGGGTTTCAATTTAGTTTGCTACCAGTTTGCTCATGCGCGTGTGCATGTGATGCTTCTACGCATCAGCAGAAGCTTTTGCGCATGCGCAAAAGCATTCAGGCGGGTGGGCAGAGCCTCCCGCCACTGCTGCTACTGGTTCAGCTGATAGGTAGCAACCCACCACTGCATCTCACCCCAAAATAGCAAAACCAAACCAGACTCTGTTGTTTTATACAAGTGTCTTAGCAGCTACAGTTCAAAACTGGATCCTTGACTCACAAATAAACAAATTGCTTCAATACCCTAGAACCATGATGGCGAACCTATGGCACGCATGCCACAGCTGGCACGCGGAGCCATATCGGTGGGCACGCAAGTGTTTCCCTAGCTCAGCTCCAGTGGGACCGGAAGTCGGGAAATGGAGGGCCTCCGGGGGGTGGGGAAGGCCATTTTTGCCCTCCCCAGGCTCCTAGAAAGGCTCTAGAGCCTGAGGAGGGCAAAAAACGGGCCTACCAGGTCCACCATGCTATTGTGTACCAAAAGCGGGAAGAGTGCGGGGGGGTCACATGCACATGCATTGGGGGGTGGGGCGCATTGATTTATGGGTGTGGGCACGTGCACGCATAACCCCCCCGTTCCCCCCCACTTTTGGCATGCGACGGCAAAAAGGTTAGCCATCACTGCCCTAGGATATGCCCAAACTACCCCAACAAAAGAGCCACAACTTTAAAGGAATGACTCTTTTTACCAGAAAGATTTTGCGAAGTTGCCAAAAGAAGCTACAGTTTTTCTTTCCCAGAAATATGGATGGAGCTATAGCTTCTTACAGTGTAGTTTTAGATAACATTTATGTTTGAGGAACCCTTTTGTCTAAGATGACAAGACTACTGAACTTTGTGAAAAAGATTTTGACAGGGTATTTTTCCTTCGTTTTACTATATGATGGTGTGATAATGAACTGCTTTTCTAACTGATTTTGAAAGAAAGATAGAAGAGGTATCATAATGGTTCCTGAACCTCCATATCCTTTTTAAGATCAGCAAACATTTCATCCATTTTATCAATTTAGCAAGGTTTGTTTTTTAAAAAAATCTGCCCCTAGAATAATTTTTTTAAAAATATTTCATTAGTTACAGTGTCACTGAGTTGCACTTGCACAGCTGCAAATAAAGCATCTGCTCAGAAGTTATTCATGATATGGATTAGGCATGGCTTGTAAAGCTGTAATTCTTAGCTGAATCAGTGGTATCTCCAAGCTGACTTGACTTTCTAGTGAAGTCAAAGAATCGAGTCAGATAATTTCAACTGATTCAGTAATTCAAAACTGCCCATTATATGCACAAAAACTGCTTTCCCCAAATCATTTTTAAAAATGAATTCACCAGATTTGATATTTCATGAATTTGGAGCATCTGGTATAACTCCAGCTAATTCTCCTGGCATGTGAGTAGCAGTACAATACTGAGAAGCTGCTTTCAAGTAGAGCTGTATTGGATATTTCTGTTGGCACACTGAGTATAAATCAAGGACTTCATTGCAACCTTTGATTCTAGCAAATTTTGCTTCTGGCACAGAATGGCCAGCAAAGACATAGAGTGCTTTCAGGGGATTTGATTTTTTAAAAAAATTACAAATCAACTCCCAAATTTTGTGAGGAGTCCAGTCCAGACTATGTTGTATCAAGTCTGCAACATTTCCCCATTATTTCATTTTTTTCTTGCCAGAAAAAAAATAAAATCTGTAAAGGAGGATAACACTGAATGACTACATAGTATCTTTTGACTGATAGCACTGAGGACACTTCAAAATTTTATATTAGAATTTTAATAAGACATATAATTTCCTTCCTTCCTTCCTTCCTTCCTTCCTTCCTTCCTTCCTTCCTTCCTTCCCTCCTTCCTTCCTTCCTTCCTTCCTTCCTTCCTTCCATGATAAAACACTCTTTTAAGCCAGTTTGAACCATCTCTGTGAGCGTGCTCACTTGAAGAGAATCTATGTCAGAGATAATATAAAAAAAGAAATTGCAAAGATTACACCCTACTGCTCGTGGCAGGGGGAAAAAAAGAGATGTTTCAACACAACCCTAATTACAGTCTTGTGAAGCAGTGTTGAGGCCTGCTGTGAAATCGCATCAAGACACAACTTTTTTTTTTAATTGTTCTTTTGCATTCTATTGCCATGGCAACTTCTGCTAGTTCATGGTCTCCTTTTGAGAACACAGAACACCTGCAGGAGGAATTGAGAGGAAAAAGTTAAGTTTATTGGCAGAATTGGAGCCTAAGCAAATGGAAGAAACCCCCCAATTTGCTTCCCCGGCAGAGCTCAAAATGCGAAGGAGGAGGAGGAGGAGGAGGAGAAGATTATTTTGATATCTCTTCCTTTTTTCCTTCTTTTGGATTATCGACCCACATGCTCTTTTTCCGATGCTTTCAAAGAAAGAAACTAAATAGGAAGGGAACACATGTTCTAAAAAATGAGCTGGCTAATATAACTGATGTAATAATGTAATTATATTCAAAATTAAAAGCTTATTCCTAATTCATTTTATTTCCTGCTTTGGTCACTTCTTTGATCTTGACCCAAGTATTGTTATGTCTCTCCGAACTTCAGGAGATGGAAAACCACAGCCTGTTTCCATGTTTTATTCACTGGCTCTTCATTTGTGAAGAATTTCTAATTGTCCAGAATTGATGAATTGATGCCAACCTACACAGGCATCAATTCACTTAAACCGTTTCATCTAATTGGTTTTCTTCCATGTTTTGTCTCTATGTCAGACATGAAAAGTGTTGTCGTCTGCATTTTTGCCACTGCAATGTTTTCTTTGTCACGCAGAGCTCAAATATACTGAAAAACAGCCCAGCAGAAGTTTAAAAATAACAGAGTTGGAAAGGACCTTGGAGGTCTTCTAGTCTAATCCCCTGCCCAAGCAGGAGACCCCATACCGTTTCAGAAAAAATAAACCTTCTGGGGATTTTTTAAAATTTTATTTGTTGCTTACCTTTCTGGTCTAGATCTTGGGATAGGATGGGTAATCTAACCCTTTTTTCAGTTTTCAAGGTTAATAGAGAACAATAACTTGGTAACAACTTAATCCCAGATTGTTTTGTAGCCCTCCATTGTTTAATTTGCAGTGAAGAACTACAAATCCAAATCCTAATCATGCACTCAAAAGCGTTTCACTATATCTGAAAATCAACAAATTGCTATTTTTACCTCCTCTTTAACTAAAACTTCAGTGGCATTCCAGTTACAATGGAATCTAATGACGGTAGATCCAATGTGGAGTAGAGGTCTGCCAGAGTTTAGAAAAATAGCTGCAGGAAAAATTTGATTTTTTTTAAAAAAAATTAATAGCTTCTTCTTTTTTTTTTTAAAGCAGATCTGGAAGAAATTTAAAGATAAAGCTGCTGTTTACAAGGGGACCAGCTGTCCTGCCAAATATCAGACTAACAGATTTAGACTGATGTCATGTTGGGAAGCAAGGACGCTGGGTATAAAAACAGCCTCTGCCATTTGGCATTTGCCACCACGATAATCTGTCTTCCTCAAAACATAAGACTTGGGCTCATCCCAAGACAGACCGAATGGCTGCGGATGTTTGCAACATCTGGAACTCTAGAGACCATTCCACTGTTCCACAAATGTTACCATTGATACACTTTTTTTCTTTAGACCTAAAGAAATAAATTCTAGATAACAGTAATTTACCAGATTGCTAGCTAAAGTATTCAGACAAAGTATAATTTCTTTGATGATGAACTCATAATGAACTCCTGCTCATTTCCCAAAATATAACAGGAGTATGCAAATTATTCCAAAGAATATGGACAGATTTTTTTAAAAATTATGTATGTATGACAAGGAATGCAAAAAAAAAGTTATATGTTGACACTGTTGTTAGCTACTAACCAATTAGATTGTAAGAATTGCCCAACTACTATCACATTTTATGTCCCTCGCATATTTCTAACTGTCCATCATTTCTAATTTCTAATTGTCCATTATCACTGGCATTTCTGGTACTGAGTTGCACAGTAAAATAAAATGGAGACTGTGGGTAAAATATTAGTAGATACTGGCTTTTGATACCATTGACCAAGGTATCCTTCTGGGACAACTAAGGGAGTTGGGAGTGGGAGGCACCGTGTTACGGTGGTTCTCCTCCTATCTCTCTGGACGGTCACAGTCAGTGTTGGTAGGAGGACAGAGGTCGACCCCTAGGCCCCTCATTTGCGGGGTGCCTCAGGGCTCGGTCCTCTCTTCCCTTCTATTTAACATCTACATGAAGCCGCTGGGTGAGATCATCCGACGATACGGGGTGAGGTATCAGCAATACGCTGATGATACCCAGCTGTATATATCTACCCCGCATCAATTTAGTGAGGCGGTGGATGTGATGTGCCAGTGCTTGGAGGCCGTGAGGGTCTGGATGGGAGTCAACAGGCTCAGACTTACCCCGGACAAGACCAAGTGGCTGTGAGTATTGCCTCCTAAAGACCATGCTGATTGTCCATCCTTGGTTCTGGGGGGGGGTGGGAGAACGGGCTCGCAATTTGGGTGTCCTCCTAGACTCGCAGCTAAGATTGGAGTAACATCTGTCAGCTGTGGCTAGGGGGACCTTTGCACAGGTTCGCCTGGTGCACCAATTTCGACCCTACTTGGATCAGGAGGTTCTCCTCACAGTCACTCATGCCCTTGTCACCTCACGGTTAGATTATTGCAACACTCTCTACATGGGGCTACCCTTGAAAAGTGTTCAGAGACTACAGTCAGTCCAGAATACAGCTGCGAGAGCTGTCGTGGGTGCACCAAGGTACACCCACATTACACCAATTCTCCGTGAGCTGCACTGGCTCCCTATTGGTCTCAGGTCACAATTCAAGGTGTTGGTTATTACCTTTAAAGCCCTACATGGCTCAGGGCCAGGGTATCTTCGAGACTGCCTTCTACCGCATAGCTCCCAGTGACCAGTAAGATCCCACAGAGTTGGTCTCCTCAGGGTCCCGTCAGCTAAACAATGCTAGCTGGTGGGCCTGCGGGGGAGGGCCTTCTCTGTGGCTGCCCCAGCTTTCTGGAACCAGTTACCTCCTAACATCCAGACCATCCCCACTCTATTGGCCTTCCGAAAAGCGGTGAAGACCTGGCTCTTTCAGCAGGCCTGGGGCCATTGATCTCGCTGCTGCGATTTTGCATGAATGGTGTGAATGGGTTTTAATTGCTTTTTAATGTTTAACTTTTAATGTTTTATATATGGTTTTTAAATGCATTGTAAGCCGCCTTGAGTCTTTGGAGAAAGGCAGCATACAAGTTGAACAAATAAATAAATCAACCATATTCAGAAGTAGCCCAAGACACTGATAAGCACTGCAAGGGGCAATGAAGTGACATCACCTCTCAAGCCACTAACCCAGGATTGCCCAATCTTGGCAACTGTAAGACTTGTAGAGACTTCAATTCCCAGAAATTCCAGTCAGCATGAGATTCTGGGACTTGAAGTCCACATATCTTAATGTTGCCAAGATTGGACACCCCTGCTGTAACACGAAGGAATGTGAAATGGGATTCAAATTGTCTATTCCTAAAAGAAGTGGCAGATTTTTAAACCCATGAGAGTAACTTATTGAACGTTTACTACTTGAAACTGGTCCTTTTTCTCTGTGATGATCATTATTGTTATTAATGGCCATCAGATGAGATAACATACGGCAGGGTTTTCTATCTCTGTGCATAATCCAATGATCTGTGGAACTTTTCAGTACCATTGCCCTTCGGTCTGCTGAACTGAAACTCGAGCCCTGATTACTGCCGAGTTATCAGATCTTTAATCTTTTGAAACAGAGCACCAGCTGGACATGTGAGATAGCAGCTGAGTTCCATTACTGCTGAATATTGTCATGCCTTTGAGGAGGCAAAGAAAAAGAAATGGGCAAAAAAGAAAAACACCAACAGAGCACCCAGGAGACAACAGCCACAGCAGGGGACAGGCTGAAGTGTCTCTTTCCATTAGATACCTCTGCAGCCTTCCTGCACAGCAGTAAGTACCTCCAAAAATCATTTAAGAAATCGGAAGATGCATTGTTATTATAACATGGCGTTCCTACTTCTGAAAGAACACCCCACTCCAGTTATAACCTCAAAATTATTGTCTTTTCTGACCAAGGAAGTGGCAAATTAAATAGTTCTGATTTGGGGAGAGACATAACAAGATTAGCTGACAAATGCTGAAAATATTCTCTGAAGGATCTTTTCATTCAGATGCAGCTGCTATAAAGAATCAAGACAATAATAATTAGTTCCAAGATATGTTTTACTATAACTTCGAGCACACATATCAAAGTTTGTTCCCCCAATTTCTATGTAAATTTCATTGGCTTAATGGAGTTGCTGGAAAAGCGATTTACTGATAACTGATATATATGTATGTATGTATGTATGTATGTATGTATGTATGTATGTATGTATATATATATATATTTGTTTTCTGAGGTTTTGCTCCTAGAAGCACCAAGCCGAAAACACCAGCCTGAAGAGGATGAATGAGACTTCATCGAAACGTCGCCAAGACACTTCCAATTTTACGTGGGAGAAAACCCGAATAACCAAAGACCCATACATACATACATACATACATACATACATACATACATAATCTGAATTATGGGCAATTTGACTGAAAGCATTTCCAGCACACTAATAATATAAAAAGGATTGTCATTGTGATTACAACAGATGGTTGAAAAATGTAACACGGTAGCAGGAAATATCTATATTCTTTCACATTTATTATTATCATTATGTCCACATTCAAGGAATGTGAGCTTTACGGTGTCTACTCATTAGATGAAAAAGATATATGCATATAAAATTCTGAATTGGCCAAATTGGAGATTTCAGCTTAATATTATGTAGTCCCTACCAAATTTCCATACCCTTTTTGAAGCAATCAAGTTCCACCTTATTCCTTCTTCCTCCTTCTTCCTCCTTTCTCCTTTAGAAAAAAAAGGGGGGCGGGAAGGAAAGAAGGAAGGAAGGAAGTGTGTGTGTGTGTGTGTGTGTGTGTGTGTGTGTGTGTGTGTGTGTGTGAAAGAAATGTGTATTGAGGAGGGGCGTATCCAGACAATAGTGAAAAAAATGTGGTTCTGCTCGTATCCTGCCTGTATTTATTTATTTATTTGATTTTTTATCCCACCTTTTATTACTCAAGGTGACAAACATACATTATACTGTTCCCTTTTCCTATTTTCCCCACAACAACAATCCTGTGAGGTGATTTCGACTGAGACAGAGTGATTGGCCCAAAGTCACCCAGCAGTCCTCAGTAGGAGCAGGACTTTGAGGCAAACAGCTAGGGGCTTTTACTCAGCTGATGTAGCAGAAATATTTCTAATGTCTTCATGAAATGAGGGAAGCAATTCCTATTTTCTGAAGCTAAAGAAGGGGATGCCATATATGAATTTCAGAACCTAGAGCTATTAATTACTTCCATCCTGACCAGAAGGTTGTCTCTTCTTGAATGATTAAAAAAAGAAAGTGGCAGTGTGTCATCTAGGCCCCAATTTTCTACAAGGGTCCCATAATGTGATATTTGTGGCCCCAGTTTGTGATTCTGGATAACCCCAATTGAAGTGGTTCGGGAATGATGAGAGGCACAAGCAAGCTAGTGACAACAGCTCTTTAATATACAGTGAGACTTCAGCAAAAACTCAGAGGCTGCAGTCCTCCTTATATACAATCCTGGAGAGACTGTCAGCCAATCAGAAACGTAGGCAGGTTTGAAACTCCCGCTTAAAAGTATCAATACATAACACCCCTCCCTTCCCAGAAGGCACTAACACTCAAAAATTAACATATGTACAAACAAAGTCTCGCAGGTGCTTAGGCTGAGTTCTCGCCCTAGTTGACCTGCGCAGTTCAGTGTTTGGTGAGGCGTCGAGCTGGTCGGAGGGACTCTTTGTCTCTCCCGGCTCCGCCAATGGAACCTCCTGGATTTTGTCCGGGGCGTGGTTATCCCCGGCTGGGAGTGGCGACTCGCTGGGGCGGCGCTGGAACCAGGGCTTGTCCGCTAAGTATTCTCGCGGCCCCGGGCTTGAGTTAGCTGTTTTGGAGAAGTGGTCATAGTTAGGCTCGGACATGTCTGCGTTGATGTTTGCCTCGCCAACCACCCGTTTCCTCAGTTGGTCTATGTGGCGCTTCCAGAGTCTATCTACCCCCACGTCCACCGTGTATGATTTTGGGCCTGTTATCCCCACTATGGTTCCTGCAACCCACAGAGGACCGCTGGCATAATTGCGAGCGAACACCGGGGACCCAACCTGAAACTGCCTTAAGCCACAGGTCTCTCCCTTAAAGTTTTCGTGCGAATAGTTAGGGTGAAGCCTGTCCAACACGCACCGGAGCTTTCTCCCCATGAGGAGCTCTGCTGGGCTTCTCCCGGTTGCCGTGCATGGTGATGCATGCTGAACCGCAAGGAATTGATCTATCCTGGCCTGCCAGTCCCCATTGTCTAATCTGGACAGTGCTTCCTTGGCTGTCCTGACAAATCGTTCAGCCAATCCGTTGGAAGCCGGGTGAAATGGGGCTGATAGGGCATGGCGGATTCCCAGGCCGGCCAAGTAGCCTTCGAAAAGGGTTGCTGTAAATTGGGGCCCATTGTCCGACACCAAGGTATCCGGCAGGCCGTGGGTGGCAAACAACTTTCTTAGGGCCTTGATAACCGCTTCGGCCGTTGTGGATGGCATTAATACAATTTCGAGCCATTTTGAAAAGGCATCCACTACTATTAAAAACGTTTGGCCATGGAACGGGCCGGCAAAATCAATGTGGATCCTCCCCCATGGGCCTTTTGGTTTCTCCCACTCTCGGATGGGCGCTACTGGGGGATCGGGGCGAGACTCCTGGCAGGGTCTGCACTTCCCCACCCACTCGGAAATGACCTGGTCCATGTTGGGCCACCAGACATAGCTGCGGGCTAAGCACTTCATCCTAACGATGCCGGGATGCCCTTCGTGCAATAACTCTAAAACTCTATCTCGTAGTTTTGCTGGAATTACCACTCTGTCACCCCACAGTAAGCACCCCCCTTGCGTAAACAGTTCATTTCGTTTGTTGGCAAAACCTTGGTACTCCTCCCCGACCACCTTGTCCGGCCACCCTTTCAAAACCCAACCCATAACAGTCCGGATAACAGGGTCTCTATTTGATGCCTTCGCCACCTCGCCGGAGGAGATGGGCCCCAAGGTTAACGTGTCCAACAACAGGACAGAGGTTTCCGGTGTTGGGTTGTCCAGCAGGTCGGGAAGGGGGCAACGGCTAAGGGCATCCGCATGACCCAGGGTCCGCCCAGGCCGATGGACGAGCTGGTACGAGTAGGCCGATAAGAAAATCGCCCATCTTGTTAAACGGGGGGAGAGGGCAGCGGGGGTTGGCCTGTCGCCTGCTAGCAGTCCTAGCAATGGTCTATGGTCAGTCACAAGTTCGAATTTTCAGCCATAGAGGTATTCGTGGAACTTCTTAACCCCCGCAATCGCAGCCAGAGCCTCTCTGTCCAATTGGCTATAGTTTCGTTCTGTGCTGGACAGAGTTCGGGAGTAGAAGGCAATGGGTGCCTCTAGGCCGTTCGGCAGTCTATGGCCTAGGACGGCACCAACTCCTACGGGGGAGGCGTCGCAAACTAAGACGAGCGGCAGCTCTGCATTGTATTGGATCAGGAAACTGTCCTCAGATAGGAGTTTTTTTACTGCCTCAAAAGCGGCCGCTTGCGGTTTCCCCCAGACCCATGGTACATTCTTCCCTAAGAGTTTGTGAAGGGGATCAGCGACCGTGGCCTTATCTCTTAGGAACATTGAGTAGAAATTGAGCAGTCCAAGGAAGGCTTGGAGCTCAGCTTTGGATTCGGGGGCTGGTGCGCTTTTGATGGCCCTCACCTTGCTTTCGGTAGGGTGGATGCCTGTGCCGTCCACCCTGTACCCCAGAAATTCTACCGAGGGGACCGCTATCCTGCACTTGTTCTTTTTAAGTCTTAGTCCCGCTTCTCTGAATCTGGACAGGACGTTCCGTACCCTGTCCCCTAGCTGGTGTTCGTCTTGGGCGCTGACTAAGACGTCATCGAAATAGGGGACTACTCCCGGAAGTCCTTGCAACAGGCGCTCCATGGTGCTTTGAAATAAGCCGGGTGCGACGCTCACCCCAAATTGGAGCCTGGTGCATTTAAATGCACCCCTATGAGTCACGATCGTTTGCGCCTCTGCCGTGGCGTCGTCGACCGGTAACTGTTGATAGGCTTGGGCCAGGTCTAATTTGGCAAAAATTTTTCCGGGGCCCAGGGAGTGTAGTAGATGGTGCACGATCGGCACCGGATAGGCGCTCGGCTGCAAAGCCTTGTTGATCGTGCACTTGTAGTCGGCGCAAATTCTGATTGAGCCGTCGGACTTAACTGGGGTGACTATGGGGGTCTCCCACTTGGCATGGTCAACGGGAACCAACACCCCTTGCTTAATCAGTTTGTCCAGTTCTGCATCGATCTTTGGTTTCAATGCGAATGGCACTCGTCTGGCCTTTAGTCTTACTTGGGCTACGTTGGGGTCTAAGTTTAGTGAAATAGGGGTCCCCACATACTTGCCCAACGTGTCCCCGAAAACGTCCTGGAACTCGGACAGGAGGCTGTCTTTCAGGGTTGACTTGGACATCAGGTGGACGTCGGTGAAGCCCATGCCAAGGGCTCGGAACCACCCCATGCCCAGGAGGCTCGGCAGCTGCTTCGTGACGATGGTCAGCGGCAGGTCTCTTTCGTAGTCTCCGTAGGTGACCCGGAACGTGCCCACACCTTCGAGGGGGACTCGGTTCCCCTGGTAGTCTAGGATGCGCAGTCTCTGTCTGGAGAGTTGATCCTTCCGGAACGACGGCAGGAGGGTCTTTAGGGTTGTCCACGACATGATGGAGAGAGCTGATCCGGTGTTGATCTCCATCGAGCACGGTCTTCCGTTGATCTCGACCACCGTGCTGACTTTGTCCTCGACCGTTGTGCTGGCCTGGTCGATGTGTATGCTGCGGCCATCTCGCGGTTCAAATTCGCGCCGTTTTTTCGCGCCGCCTTCTCTCGTTGGCTGCTTCTGGCGCGCTGATTCCGGTTGGCTGCGGCGCTCACGTGGTTTGAGTCTTCTGGGCAGAATGGCTCTGCAGACTCGCGCCAAGTGCCCCTTCTTCTCGCAACGCCTGCAAATAGCCTCTCTGTATTTGCAGGACAGTCTATCATGGTGCCCGCCACAGCTGGGACAGCTTCGCCGGGGGCTGCCAGTGTCTTTTCTCCGGTGCTCTGTTCGGAAGACGTCCTCATCCGACTCGGACTCCGAGCTGGATCCGGCGTCTTCTCTGTGCACCGGGGCAGACTTGGGGCTGTCTTTGCTGGTCGGCGGGCGCTGTAGCGTTTCAGCGGCCTTTGTGGAGGCTTCGTGAGCCCTGGCCTCGTCAAGGGCTCCGGCAAGCGTCAGATCAGGCTTGGCGAGCAGACGCCGTTGCAGCCTAATGTCCCGAACACCACAGATCAGTTGCTCAAGCAACGCATCATCCAAGTCTCTGTAGTCGCAATGAGTTGCGGCTTTTCTCAGGCTGGCCATGTACGCGCTGACCGGCGCTCCCTCTCGTTGGACGCGCTGCCTCAGTTGGTATCGCTGCACGAACTTGGAGGGGACGGGAGCGTAGTGAGCCCGGAGAGTTGCCATCAAGGTGTCCCATGAGACTGTTTGAACCGGCGTTGGCTCACACAGTGACTCGGCCATCTCGAACACGTCCGGTCCGCAGTGGCTTAGGAATAGGGCTCTCTTTCGATTAGCCGAGAGGCCCTGCATGTCGCTGGCTTCTAGCGAGCATTCAAACCTTGTTAGGTACGAGACCCATTTTTCGCGGGTCGGATCAAAAGGCTTGGGCGGAACGTAGGCAGACATGTCCGGTATGTCTCCTGTGGTTCGCCTCGTCGCCTAGCTGAAGCTCGTGGTCTCACTGGCTGGCTTCTTGTAGCCTCTATCCCACCTTCGTCGCCAATGAAGTGGTTCAGGAATGATGAGAGGCACAAGCAAGCTAGTGACAACAGCTCTTTAATATACAGTGAGACTTCAGCAAAAACTCAGAGGCTGCAGTCCTCCTTATATACAATCCTGGAGAGACTGTCAGCCAATCAGAAACGTAGGCAGGTTTGAAACTCCCGCTTAAAAGTATCAATACATAACACCAATGGTTCCCACTTCACTGTTTACATTTTTAAAATGTTCTTGTTTAATTAAATAGAAAAGTGTGGAATCATCAAAAAGAGAGCGCAAAAAGACACCAAAGTTATGTAGGCTTTTTCTATATATTAAATAATACCAATTTTCAATATATGATTTTTGTGATATATACAGCTCACTATAATAGAATACTGAATATAATGTAGGACCCCAAATCCCAGAAGAGATTGCAGCAATCAAGAGAAAAGACTAAGGAGAGGAAAGAAGGGGAGACAAAATGGGGAAATGTGAATGTGCTATATCTAAAAGTGTTAGGTAATAAAAAGATGACAACTTGCTCTAATATGTCTACGAAGAACCCTGTAAGAAAAAACATAACTCTCTGAGAGGTAAACTTGGTGGACCAGCTCTTAGTTGTTTCTTGGGACACAGCTTAGAAGAAGAAACCTGCAAATTCTCTTAATTGGTCACAATTAGGAGAAACCCACTCAAAACATATTCAGAAGTGGCACTAATTCCAGGGAAATTAAACTACATCTGCATAAAGGTATCAGCAAGTCTGTATCTGATTATAGGTCTTTTCAAGCATTTTCTCCCTTGGGCAATTAACAAGCTTGTGATGGAGAGCAGGAATCTGCCCCTTCCTACCTTTTGCATCCATTCAAACCTGAGACATGGCAAAAATTATTGAGACTCAGTTTTTTTCCAACCTTGGCAACTTTAGGATGTATGGACTTCAACTCCCAAAATTCCTCATCCAGCAGCTCCATGCTAAGTGGGGAATTCTGGAAACTGAAGTCCATATATCTTAAATTTGTCAAGATTGAGAAACGCTGCTCAAGCTTGTGAGGGAAAGAGCAACTGTAGCAAGTTTTTGGGTCACATCACCAGATAATATATTTGTCAAGCCAAAACTATTATTGTATGATTAAATAGTTACTTTGACTCAAAGTTAATCAGGAACCCATCAGTACTCAGACACATTTTGAGATGGGAATAATAACTTTCCGAAACTGAAAACCAGCAGGTTAATTGGTACAGCAATTCAGTTATATAAATTCATAGGAATTATTTTATCTCTGACACTCCTGATGCCATTTTTACATGAGACAAAATAGTGGCAGTTAAACCGCACATAATTCACACTGGGGACATACCAGTGGTGAAATCCATTTTTTTTACTACCAGTTCTGTGGGCATGGCTTGGTGGACGTGGTGTGGCTTGGTGGGCATGGCAGGGAAGGATACTGCAAAATCCCCATTTCTGGGTGAAGGATATTGCAAAATCTCCATTCCCACCCCACTCTGGGGCCAGACAGAGGTGGTATTTTCTGGTTCTCCGAACTACTCAAAATTTCCGCTACCGGTTCTCCAGAACCTGTCAGAACCTGCTGGATTTCACCCCTGGGACATACTGTTAAGAATACAAATAATCAGGAAAAAGTGACTTTAGCCTACCGAGGTATATGAATTCATGCTGTGTGGGAAATTGCTAAAACAATAGCAATGTCTTTAGATTATCATTTTACAAAAATCACCTTATCAATATGTCTCTTATTGAAATCCGTACTAAATGTGCATAGTTAGAGCATTTTTTAAGAATACAGAGAGACCACCAAGGCATCAAATTAAAGTGATAGTGGTTTGGCCATTAAAACAAAGAAACAAATGGAGGTAACTGTTGTAGCAAACTTTGAAATACCGGATACAAGGTGAAAAAGCGATTTCTCTGTATACATTACAGAGCTACACCAATAGCTCCCACATAACCATCCATTTTTTAATAAAACTTCCAATAATGCTCCTCGGTTTACTATTAACTTTTCTTCTTTCGAAAGGCATACAGGTCCATAGCTTGGATTTAACAAATTGCATTTCTCTCCTTTTATGAAGGAGGCCAAAAAACAAAACAAAAAATACAAAGGAGCAAATGTTTTCATGATATTCCCCATCTCGTCCCTCTGAGACTTGGAATTATGTTGCCTGCCTTGATGGAACCAGTACTTATATTACCACTGAAGCAATCTTGCCCGTTTGCATGGTTACTCTCAATTTTCCTCTAAATGGTGGTGCAATATTTTATTCCAATGCACTGCAACCGCAACAGGTAAGATTCATTGCGTACTAAAAGCACCTCTACTCTTGGCTTTTAGCAGCAAACAGAACATTACAGGCGGAAGTGAGCTGTATGCCACTCCATAACAGAATTTGCAGCTTTGCCGGATTCCATTACCTCCACCACACATCTTGAAACACTCTGGCAGCTTCCTAATGCTCACAGTGAGGGACTTAAACCTTTTGACCTCAAACATCTTATTAAAGACGATGCTGAACTACGTTTCCACAAGGGAGGGGGCATCGGTGGAAAGGAACAAGAAACTACCGGACTTATTCTCTCCTCTAATTCATTCAAATAAGCCCTTGTTGAGTGGAACACCTTCGCTTTGATGTTAAAGTCTCTAATTGGAAGGAAGTGAAGTGTTAGCCTGTCACGCTATTAGTCTCTCATCAAATGCTTTAAGACATTGGGACATTGAAGTTCTCACACTGAGGCAAAGAAAACATAGAATAGCCTGCTCTTTGTTAGCTTGTTCAGAATTTGCATCTGTTCTGTTTTGGTTTTGTTTGGTTTTGGGGTTGTTGGTTTTTTTTTTTTTTTTAAAAAAAAAAAACAAGCTGGCTCTATATGGACTTTGCTCTCTCTTGTGTTTTTCTTTCAGTGTTTTAAAAACTCTTCTTAGGACTCATTCACAACCTTCTATGGTAACCACAAGGGAAGGATGGGTAAAAAAGATTATCACCACAGATTGCAGACCTGCAATGATGAGAAAAGTCAGCAATCATTTCCATTGGCTAATATTAACTAGATATTAAAGATTTAGTAGGGGGGCTTTTTTGTGACCAAGGAAAATACTAGCTGTACCGCGTGATCATCAGAACCATTTTTTTAAAAAAAAACTTTTTTAAAGCATTTTTTTACTACCTATTTGCCCGAACCGGTAGTAAAAGAATGCTTAAAAAGTAAAAAAAAAGTTTTGATGATCACAGTTGTGCCGCGCAATCAACAGAACTTTTTTTTTCTTTTACTTTGTGAAGCATTTTTAACTACTGGTTCTGGAGAACCGGTAGTAAAAAAATGCTTAAAAAGTTTAAAAAAAAAAAAAAGTTCTGACAATTGTGCGTCGCTCAGCTGATAATCGGAACTTTTTTTTACATTTTTTTACTACCGGTTCGGCTAATTAGTAGCATTTTTTTACTACCGGTTTGGGTGAACTGGCCAAAACCAGTAGTATTTCACCCCTGGTCAAATCTCTATTCTTCCTTTTGAATCCACACTTCAAATAAAGTCCATCCTCCATTTCAGGCCCTGTTTCTATGCATGCTTTCCCTCAATACAATAGTGTGGTGAGAGGCTCTCACCACACTATTGTATTGAGGGAAAGCATGCATAGAAACAGGGCCTGAAATGGAGGATGGACTTTATTTGACATACTTAATTCTCACATTTATCACATAAACTGCATTGGGGAAATATATCTTTGAGGTCTGATATAAAAGGCCCATTTATGCTTCCTCCAGTCTGTTATTATGGTGATCTGTTTTAAGGTTTCTACTAATCTATCATTCTAAGAGTCTGTTTTAAGATTGGTCAAAAGGTAATGCTACCTGATACTTGCTATATCCGAAGACAGAAGCAATGAGGGTGAGAAATATGACAATAACCTAAATATGCCCCCCCTCTTTTTCAGCAGGAACAGGACTTTGTCTCATGTGACTTGCCATTGGCAATAAATACTGTACACAGAACAGTGTTATTAGTATTAGTGTGATATCATAGTCACAATGGACACCTCGTACTTCTTCACAAGTGATATAGTAATGTCATATAAAGATATTTGGTTATGTATTTTTTCTAAAACCAGGTCGAGAATAGAGGCCTGGCAGTCTTTACCAGTCGCAAATGCCTTTCTAATTTATTGCATCTGCACTAGTATAATTGAAACATCTTATGAATGATGGGATTTACATATCTCATGCATGGAATTCCATAATATAAATGGATTCTCCACGCCCTTACTATGGCCAAAAGATGGATATTGCAATTTTGCAAAGATAAATATGCAGTTGCATTCATTCAATGGATTGAAGACCTGATTACACTTGCTACTTTTGAGTGGATTGTCTATAGATGTAGACTTTGTATAGACAGGAATGAAATATGGAACTCGTTTATACAAAATACAATAGGTTGAAACAGGACAATAGTTTTTAGTGAATTGGAAATAAATATACACATGCTTGAATAATATTTACATTAGATAAGTATATATACCATTTTAAATGTCAATTTTATAACAATATTATATTTTGGGGTTTTTTGGTTTTTTTTACTGTATTTTTTCAGTTTGTTTAAAGCACTTGTGTGTTTTTTCTCTTGAGAATGTATCCATTGTAATTATCACTGTGTTTTGTTGGGAATGGGAAGGGTGGGGAGCCCCCATCCCCAAGAGGTAGCTGGGACTCCCTTCCACATTCCACTCTGCCCGGGCCCCCACAGGTGCCCCCCTGATGCAGGCAATGTCAAACTGGTCACACCCACCTAAACGGGCTTTTGGGGTAGGGCATATATTATGAGCATCCTGAAAAACCATGTTAGGGCTTATTTTCTGGTTGGGTCTTATATTTGGGGAAACACAATATGTATCAAATTTTAACTGTCAATTTTTATAACAATACTATACTTTGGGTTGTTTTCTTCTTTTTACTATTGTATTTTTTTGGTTTGTTCAAAGCACTTCTTATGTGTTTTTTCCCTTAAGAATGTATAACTGTAATTATCACTGTGTTTTGTTCCTTTTCTTTTTCAGCTACTATTTTAAAAGCCCCAGAAAAGGGTGGGGGGATTACAACTTCAGTGTAATTTAAGGTGAACAGGAACATTTTCCTGAAGAGTTCACCAAATCACTTAGGCTTGAAATTAAGTGAGGCAAAACTATTCCTCTCTTTGGCTCAGGAGAATAAAGCATGTTGAAGCAGGTGCACTGATGAACTTTAGATGGAGGCACTTATCCAATTTTACCGATTTCTGAATTGCGTGCTTCTACCAAGAAGGCTGCATTGGGCTAGTCTTCTTAGCAATAAGTAACTGAGGCAGATGATTCCATCTTCTTGTTTCTAAACTTGTTGGGCTTTCCAGACGCCAATGTAACTGAAAGTGCTGTCAAAATACATGGCTGAAAAAGAAAAGTGCAGTGATTCCCCTGCATCAAAGAAAAAGGGTGGAAGAAAACAGAGATGGAATGGAAGCTGAAGCTTTTTTTAAAAAAAAAATAGCAAGGAAAAGAAAGGCACCACTAAAATTGACTGATTCGGTTATTTCAACGATTGTATATTATACATCACTCAGAAATATTTGCATTAGTTTTACATGGAGTTATATTGCCAAAAAAAACCCACAACCCTTTTGTAATGAGTTTTTCTGAATGAGGAAATACAGTATTGAGAACCTATTGGCAAAGAACATAACTCTGCAAGGTGTATATTTCATCATTTGGTGCAGTGCCTTTCCTTTACACCAGTTGGTATCCACAGATTTAGACATTTCCACAATCAAAGTGATAAATATGGCAATCCACATTGGGCTAGACATGGTCTCATGGAGAAATGATGTACTTTTACAGTCAGACAGGTTAGACAGAGCAGTCAATATCCTTTCCAAACTACTATAGCCAGGCAAAGAGTTAAGCAGAGACATGATCCAGAGGCCGTTCAGTATTTTAATGAGGCAAAGCGGTTTTAAGTGTCAAAGCCAAAAAGAAAAAGAAAAACATAACAGTGAATGGGTACAAACCAGGCAGAACTCATACAATTAGTCTAAAAAGGCTCAGGGCAGGATTTCAAGCAGTTATCACAGAAACACAATGCAGACTGATACTGTTTCCAATACTAAAATACTTCCAAATGGAAGTATTTATAGCCCAGGCTTCCAACTTGTGTGTTAATCTTGACCTGGACTTTATTAGATTAGTTCAGAAAATGCTTGGAGGCAACAGTGATTCATTAGTAAGCCATTACACCCAAGGATTCTTTTCCTTTGATTTCACATCCCTCTGTGTCTCAATCCTGGGTTATTGTTTTTTTTGACCCAACATTATGTTATATTGTAGAAAGCAGTTCTGGAAGGGGGTTTAAACTATCTGTAGCAAAGACTAGGAGTAAAGGTATCTAAGTAGCTGGGGCTAATTTTTCCAGGATACCCTGTGTGGACCTTCATTTATAGCCATTAGAAATCTGCAATATCCCTCATAAGCCTTCCTGCTTCTCTGAAGATGAATCTTCCGTGGAGATTATGGCATGTGATGTCTTCCAGACAACCCCTATTTCCATTTCATGATCTAGTTTACAATGTTAAGTAAGCATTTTCATGTGGCTGTTGACAAAAATAGCATTGCCAACATGATCGCCAACGTCCAATGATGGATATGGAAGAAGAAGAAGAAGAAGAAGAAGAAGAAGAAGAAGAAGAAGAAGAAGAAGAAGAAGAAGAAGAAGAAGAAGAAGAAGAAGAAGAAGAAGAAGAAGAAGAAGAAGAAGAAGAAGAAGACGACTATTACAATGTACCCAGGATGGTTTCAAGCTGTTTGGCCCCATGCAGTTCTATTCAGACCGGAAGATGCTGTCTATAAACCCACGATGCTGAGCAAAACAATACTTTTGCAGAACATGTCAAACAAACTAACCAATAATGAGGTACTCAGTCTGCTCCCTCCAGCTTAAAGGTGCCTCCTTTCCTCACTTCATCCAAGGTATAGAACATAAATGGCTAATACTCACCCTTCCTTTGTAGGAAATATACTTACATATTTATGAAGATTTTGCAGTTTGCTTCAGTTTGTTTCTGGATACCCTTGACTAATTTGCAGAAGGATCACCCTTTCAACTGAGCCAATGACTCCCATTAGTTCTACCACCTTCTAAACACACATCCCCCCCCACACACACTTTGACTGTTGCATAGGCAAACTAATTGATTCTGCATATCTGATGAACAGTATTACCTTCCCCTTTAGGTAAGATAAAGTTTCAAACATACAAGATTCTCTCTTTTCTTGTCTTAAGTTATTTATTAATATGTTAAGTAGCACAGGACCTAGAGCAGTGGTGAAATCCAATTTTTTTTACTACCAGTTCTGTGGGCATGGCAGGGGAAGAATACTGCAAAATCTCCATTCCCATCCCACTCCAGGGGAAGGACACTGCAAAATCTCCATTCCCACCCCACTCTAGAGCCAGCCAGAGGTGGCATTGCCGATTCTCCAAACTACTCAAAATTTCCAAACTGCTCAATATTTCTGCTACTGGTTCTCCAGAATCTGTCAGAACCTGTTGGATTTCACCCCTGGCCTAGAGTAGAGTTCTGCAGGATATTACTCTGTGCTTTTCATCAATTTAATGTGGAGTCATTGAAGCATACTTGTTGGGTGCAATTGTTCAGTGGCCACAATTTAAAATATAAGGCAGTGATAAACTATCTATGGAGATTTTCAGTCATCCAGGTCATGGTTGTCCCAAAGCTATTTTTTTCAAGAGGCAACTGGGCTTTCTGGTTTTTCTTTGACTTCTTGGATGAGAAGCGAAATGTTTTCAGAGAAAAACCAAAAAGTCTAGTTGCCTCTTGAAAAACAAGCACCTTTGGAACAGTGATAAATAGATATTCCTTATTTAATTATCACAATTGGGGCTGACAATTTACTTTTTCATCACCGTCATAACTATGACAAGTCACTGTAGTAGGCAGTCACTAACTACCTTTTAGAAAAGGGCTACCTTTTCAGAAGCGGCATTTAAGTCATAAAATGGCATGTTCCCTTGACACAAAGGGAATAGAGATATGGCACAACTGCAAATTCCTGGTTATATTATAGGATCAACAAAGGTCTCATCTCACTATGAGTACAAGAAATGAACTTTTAGATGGAATGGCATCTTCATTTGGGGAGTTGAATATTGTTATTTATTGCCTTGGTTGTTTGAAAGTATGTTAGCCAAGAAAAAAAAAATTCAGATTGCCTTAAGGCTACAAATAAAATTTAATATTAGTAGATTTTGAAGAACACCATTTTGTATTTTACAAAAATATATTTTATGTAACAGTTTGTCATGTGATTATGAATATATGATGGCCTATATATATAATTATTGTGATAGTTAACTTTTCCATGGTTTTTGTTGTATTTCTATTTTTAAACCCTGCAAGTTTAAATGTTAAATTTAAATTGCTTGAATTGTTCACTCTGAAAGAACAACGGCACTCTTTTGTTACATTCCAGCCTAAATGCTGGATTAATTTATAGTAGGCATTGGACAGTTATACACTACTACACAATATATACATTGAGTTTTGGAGAAGCTTTTCTTTTAAAAGAAGTAGAAGAAGAAAAAAGAAGGGCATTCTAATTCATAATTCTACATACTGTATAAGCTTAAGTGTCTTTTTGGTAGATACTGGTTAAATGTATTATCCACTTCGCATAACTATTTTTAGCAGTAAGCACAGTACTTACCCTTTAAAAGACCTTTTTATCTCAATTTATTTCAATTTCTTAAATTGCCCTTGCTGACATAAGCATATTGCTAGAGATGTGATTTTATTTATTATCATTTAATTATATCACCACATAATGAGAAGTAAGGCCAGTCTCACTGGTATAAGCTATCTCACAGAATTTCTGCAAAGCTAGGACTATTATATATGGAGTGTAAAAAATCTAGATGACCACTAGATAGCATCAAAGTGATACAAACGCATCTAGTTCTCTGCTGACCTCTAACAGTTTTCTGGAGGATTGCAACTCAAATACTGTAGCTGTATTCATGGAAGGATAATTGAATATGATCAACCCCTTTGGTGGTCAGCAGACTCATGTAACACCTCTCCTGTGCGAGCTGCACTGGCTCCCGGTGGTCTTCCGGGTGCGCTTCAAGGTGTTGGTGACCACCTTTAAAGCGCTCCATGGCTTAGGGCCGGGGTATCTACGAGACCGCCTTCTGCCACCAATAGCCTCCCACCGGCCAGTACGCTCGCACAGAATGGGCCTCCTCAGGGTGCCGTCCGCCAGACAGTGTCGGCTGGTGACCCCCAGGGGGAGAGCCTTCTCTGTGGCGGTGCCCACCCTCTGGAACAACCTCCCCCCCAGAGATACGTACAATATCAGACCTCCGGATTTTTTGTCGGGCCCTAAAAACTTATTTATTTCAACTAGCCGGGCTGGCTTGATCCCACAGTTTTGGGTTAAATTTTAATTGATTTTAAATTGGGTTTGTTTTAAATTGCGACCAAAAATATTTAATTATTTTAAACTGCTTTTAAATTTTGTATGTCCTGTTTTTATTTTGGTTGTTCACCACCCTGAGTCCTATTGGAGAAAGGCGGTATACGAATTGAAACAAACAAACAAATAAATAAATAAATAATTCTATACCAGCAACCCAAGGTCAAAATGTGAGGGTCTGTATTTTGGCAATATTTTAAAATTCTTCCTAGTTTCTGCAAACCAGTTTGGGTTAACCAGGCTAAACCATACTTTCTGCCCCCTTTTTCCTCCAAACCGGAATTAAAATATTTTTTTTAAAATAGTGGTACACCTGAGGTCAAGGTCACTGGGAACAAATTGGATGAATCTTATACATTTCTCAGCCATTTCTGCTCAATTTTGCACCTTTCTGGTACGTGGACATGGGTTGTCTATGGAGCTTCTCAGTCATCCAGGTCATAGTTTTCCTAAAGGTGCTTTTTCAAGAGGATAAGATTTAGCAGTCCATCTGCATTTAAAAGACACAGGTCACTCTTTTGAAGACAGCAAAGTCCACATTTTGGACAGAGAGGACCGCTGGTTTGAAAGAGGGGTCAAAGAGGGCCATCTATGTCAAAATTGAGCAGCCCTCTCTCAACAGAGTGGTAGGGATATGACATTATCTTATCTCCAGTCTACAACACAGTCCTTTCAACAGTTCCAAGAAGGTTCTACACCCATTTGCATTATTCATGTAACCCTGAGGACACAGATAAATCTCCAGGTGGTCTCAACGACTCTCTAAAAGAACACAAATGACCAGCTGTTTGCAAGGAGTATAAAACCTTCCATTCCCTACCATTCAGTCAGAGCTTCTTGGATGAGAAGCGAAATGTCTTCAAAGAAAAATAAGAAAGTCCATTTGCCTCTTGAAAAAAGCACCTTGGTGGCCATGGGTAGCAAACTGAAACAACAAAGAACTTTATTTTTATTGTTTCTGTAAAAATGTGCGTCAATCCCAGGATGGCTGACTCATTAATTTAATAAGTTGTGTTTAGAATTAAATTTCATCCTTGAGTTTGCCCACATTAAAAGTAGTGCTCCTGTGCTTTGTTACTGAGGAAAAATTAAACCAAAGATAGCAACATAATTTATGCTCAGTTTATAAAGTGGAGGAAAACTCTAATTCAGCCATCTGGATATGTCCTGAATCAGCCAAAAGAAATTACTCAGTCACTGAGGACAGAAGTACTTTTGTCATTTCAAGATAATAGTTGGCTTATGACAATATCAGATTTATTACACAAGTTCCAGATAAATTGCCTTTTAAAATTTGAGATTAAAATATGATTAGACAACCTGAAATAAAGCTCAGTAAAATATGCTTTCTTTCCTTTACTTTTAATTTAAAAATATCTCCAGGAGAGTACACAGTGATATAAGTATTCATATCTTGTCACAGTCATCTTTCATTTAAAATCAGCCTAACCATCAGATAGGTTTTATAATTAATGTTTAGTTGCAAAAGATTGGCCTTGTGAGAAATGTAAAATTCTTGGAACTGAAAAGTTGGTTCCTGTAGGGCTACCTCAGTACCATTCTTGTGTTTTTGAGTTCATGTTTCAAAAATAACATGGAGGTGTTCTGAACGGTTGCATGTTTTAGAGTAATTAAGTGAACTCATTAAAACCCTCAAAGGAAGTTCAAGTTAGAATTCTGAATCAAAGGCTTTGGTTTATCCTTCTGTAATAGAAACCACCTTATTTGCTCCCTAAAACAAAACAAAACAAAAGAAGGCATCTTATTCTAGTTTAGAACTACTTAACATGAAATGATTCAGAATAGCTTCCGAAACATATTACCATAATCATGTTACCATAATGCAGTTAACCAGCAACTTCCCACTGATTATTGTTAAAGCATTTAGGATATGATGTTGCTAATTACGACAATTTTCTAAAAACTCCATTTCCAATTGTCCTCTTCAAGCTTTATAGGACAAAAAAGATATGAAGGCTTTGCTCTCAGTGTGGAAAACTATAATTCTGAGTGCAATGGCTGTACTGTGTAGAAGATAATGAACCATTAGAAAGTGATGAGGTAGCAGAGAGCAAGAATTAAGATAACAAGGTTACATGGCTAGTCATATTCATAAGCAACTTCAGCCCCAGTTCAGGAAATATTTAATAAAGCCTTCATGGTAACTGCATCCATTATAACTGCACCCACCTTTCATAGCTAGCCTTAAATTTATTTTTCTAGAAGCCTTTCCTTCAACTATTAATATCAACTTTATTCTTCAGCCTTTACTGTCCCAGTCTCATATTTCTGAATCAGCCATTCCCTCATGCAAGGAAGCATAATAAATAAGAAATGGCTGTTGACATATTTCTGAAGATTTATCAATCTCAGACTATATTTAGTAAACCACTGCTGATCGGCTTGTTCCAAATAAAGATCTTCATTTTTCTCAGTGCAGAAATAGCACATTGAGATATTGTGCTGGGGGCTATTTAGCTAATTTATTGCACTGCATAATCAGCAATGAGAGAATGATGGTGACCCTTACTGTGAAAAGATGTGCAAAAGTGGGAACGTCTCATTACATATCACTTCATCATATGGGTAAAACCTCATTTTATGATTAGGCACTTATTATAATATACATTAATATTGCAGTGAAGACTGAAATAGTAGCTCACTCTCAGCCAAGATACTTTACAAGAAGGGTCGTTAACTGGAACCTGGAGAATGAGGGAAATTTTGTGAAGGGGATGAGTGATAGGAAGAAACCATGAATCTCTCTCAAACGAAAGAGCAGAAGTTGTGACTTGGTCCTTGTGTGCCGTGTTTGTCTTCTTACCATAATAATGGTTAGAACCAAACTTTCCAACTCAGAGTATGCTAATTATACCTTTTCCAGATGCAAGCTTGTATCCTTGTTGGAGGAGAAGATGAAAGAAGTGAAGGCCAGAATTTCTGCTTTAAAGTGTTAAAAAGGAAAAGGTCAAGCACTCAAGGGTTAAACTATTCTGTGAGGACCAGCAGAATAAAGCTTCCGGGGCACTTTCTAGGAGTCAAGGGAGTCCAAGGAGAAAGAAAGCAGCCTGATGGAAGTACTGAGTACTTGGAATCATGTAGAAAGAAAGAACGGAAGAACCATGTAGTAGTCCATTCCAGTAGTGGGTTCCTCTTACCTTCGCCACCGGTTCGGTACAGAGAACCTTCTGCACATGTGCAGAGCATCCGTGATGACGTCTGGGCAGGTGGGCGGAGCCTCCTGCCACCACCACTACGCCACTTCGGGCAAACCAGTAGAAACTCACCACTGGTCCATTCCATTGGAACTATCCAACTGATTTGAAGCTCTGGGCACTGAAACTGAGTTGCAATAATCTGTAATCAAGAACAATTGAGAAGCTGCTCAACTTCACAGAAATTAACTAAACCAAATATTTTGGTCCCATTACAAAGCAGCTTCCACTGGGAAGCTGGAACCAGTTGTGGCTTAATTTAGATAACACCCAAGATATCCTAAATAAACCAACAACCAAAGAGGCTGTGGATCTTTTGTACTTTAAAGGCAGGGAACTCTGTCTTCTTTCAAAACAGAGACAAAACAGCTTTCCTAATACAATTAAAGGAGATAAATCCCATTTGGAGAAGTGGTGAGGTGTTGGAACTCTGAGGAAAAACAAATACAATCCTAGTATTGAAACAAAGTAGAAGAGGAAGGATTTGGGAAATTAGAAATAAATTAGCTTCATGTCTCTGCTAAGCAAAATTCTAGATCAGATCATCAAGCAACATATCTACAAACTTAGAAAAAATGCTACTATTACCATAGGTTTGTCAAGAACCAACTGTGTCAGACTAATGTTACTATTTCAATGATCAAACGACTAGTTGTCTAACTGAAGATAATGTTGTGCATTGTATTTATTTAATACATTTTAAAGGCCACCCAACTCCAGACAACTTGATTGTCTTACATGATTTTCTAAAAAAAGGAAACAGTAAACAAAAAAGAAGATAAGATTTCCTGAGCATTCAAAAAGAACAAATACCCCAAAGAACATCCCACCTTGATTTCAGTAAAGCTTGTGCCAAGAAATAAATCCACACAACTTCCTTGCCCAAGGACATCCACCTACATGTCTCTTCCTGTATCTCAGAGTTTTCCTACAGTTGAGACAGCCTAAAGACAGTTTACATTCTGGAACTTGCATTTTTCCTAATATCCTCCCTCAAGGTGCTGCATGCAGGCACAACAGGATATGTGGATGTATATCATGGAGGCAGCTTCAAATGACATTCTGGATAAGGAAAATCAAATGCACCCTTTAAAAAAGGGAGTAGCATTTTTTGTTTTGCTGAGTTTCTTTGTTCTCTTTGTCTCTCACACCATCTTCTACTTATTGTGACACAGGTTTTTGTTCTCAAAGTTTGAAGTGTTATTAGCTAGTACTTCCTGTTGCTTAACAGGAAGAGGGGCACTTCTGTTTGTAAATTTCATTGAAACATTCTACGGTGATTAATCATATTATTTCCATTTATTTTAGGGGAGGGATTATGGTTCTGAAAAGGAGTCTCATGTCTCCTTCCCAAAACTATCATGTGAGGTTACTTTCAAATGGTTCCCTGCCTTTCATAGCTGCCAATAGAGACTTTATAGCTATCTATGCCAGAGCTCTCCAACCTTATCAACTTTAAGACTTGTGGACTTCAACTCCCAAAATTCCTCAGCCAGCAAAGCTTGAAATCCACAAGTCTTAAAGTTGCCAAGATTGAAGACCCCTGATCTATGCCATTGGCAGTTCAGCAATATATGTAGGGTAAGAAAAAAAGGGAAAGAAATGGGTCTGGGGTTGCTCAAGCTTGTTGAAAAATACTTCAGTTCTTCTCAGAGTTATCTTACCACAAAGAATGAGAAAGAAAAGAAGTATTTTTCAACAAGCTTGAGCAACCCCAGACACATTTCTTTCCCTTTTTTTCTTACCCTACATATACTGCTGAAGTGCCAATGACATAGACTCACAAAAATCTTCAGTTCTTCTCAGAGTTATCTTACCACGAAGAATGACAAAGAAAATAAGATTTTTGTGAGTAGTGCTATTAGTCCAAGTGTCGTGTTGCAGGGTTGCTGAAGACTTGACAAGTACATAATTTATAATTTAACTCTGTTTTCAGGTGGTCTTCTCTGCTCAGGAAGATAAGCGAATAGTGGAAACGACTTCCTTTTCCTCCCCCACGGTATAAAGGAAGAAAACTGAAATGTGCACATGTAGAAGGCAGTCTGTTTGGGAAGTGGAAAGAAAAGAGAGTTGAGTTTGTGGTATGGAAATGCCTCTTTCCTAATGCTGTGAACTGTAACTTTTTCACATGTGCACCTAACCACAGCATAAACAAGCCCTGGCAGCCTCCTTTTTCTTCCCTATCAACATGGGCTCTTGCCTTCATCTCATCCTCAGCCTGTAAAGTCATCCATAACAGTTCCAGGGTTAAAGTAACTTTTTTCCCCTTACTGCATGAGTTGAAACAGAAGCAAGAGAGAGGCCTCAGGAAAGGTAATGGCAAAGCAAATGTCACGTTGGTACAATTTTTCCGCTATCTCAAGGATGGGTGGACTCGGCAGTGGTGAAAGGCCCTTGAAGAGATCTAATTTAAAAACAGAAAAAAACTAGAAAAGCAAGATCTTCCCTACTTAAGCTTAGATTTATTTAAATAATATTTCAATCATTGTACATAAAGAACACAAAAAAATACACGCTCAGAAAGGATCTAGTCAACTAGTATTATGGCTTGTCTATTACAAGTTTTACATTCTGTATGAGGAATGAATGTTCAAAGTACCATTCCTCACAGGGGCACATTTAAGGTAACAAAGACAGATGGAGGTCTTAGAAAGTGCACAGCAGTAAAATTCCCTTTTTATGTTGTGGGTGTTCTCATAACCAATGAATGGAAAGAGAAGCCCCAAAAGCACAACTCATTTTAGAAACTCATTAATCACATCGTAAATAAGTTTTCAAGTAAAGAAAATGTATGCCACTCCATCCCAAGGATTAAAATTCCACAGATTTTTCTCCTCTTCTGAAGAAGTCTTGAGGAGGTTAGGATTTAACTCTGATAGGATGGTCTTAACACACAGCAAGGAAAGAATGTAGTTCAGTATTCTCTTTCTCTTTCGTTTTTCATCAGTTTGTAAAGAATATTGTCTTAAGTTTTAGATCAAGTCACAATGTCTTTTTCCTTGTCAGAGCAATTTTCCTAATGCACCTAGTAATCTGTCTCCGATATACTTCCACTTTTAGCCAAATAATTGTTTCACTGCATTTTTATCTAAAGTTTAGCAAACTCATACCTCCTAGGTTGGTACACCGATATTTAAGGATCTCTCTCTCTCTCTCTCTCATTCTCATTCTCTCTCTCTCTCTCTCTCTCTCTCTCTCTGTGTGTGTGTGTGTGTGTGTGTGAGAGAGAGAGAGAAAGAGAGAGCACTTTATTTTACAAAACACTTGGTTTAAAAAAAAGTCCTCCCCAACATGGGTGTTCTCCTTATATATGAGTTCACTTAACAACTATGGCAAGAAAAATAGTAAAATGTGGCAAAACTCAGCAAATGTTTCACTTAGCAACATAAAATTTTGGGCTCAATTCTGGTTGTACATTGAGGACTACCTGTACTGTACTTTTCCATCTTTGTTAATCCTTTTCCTTTAAATCATTACTGTGTAGAGGTTGGTGCTATCCAGGGGTGGGTTCTAAAGTTTTTTACTACCGGTTCTGTGGGCATGGCTTAGAGGTCATGTGACTAGGTGGGCGTGGCTAGCTGGTCAGAGTTATTTCTGGAAGGTCCTCGCACTTACGACCAGTCCTCGCACTTACGACTCGACTCATTTGTTTGTTTTTAACACTGACCAGCTGTAGGATGGTCCTTTGAAGCCCCGCGGCAAGAGTTTAAACAGTTTTTTTCCCTTTAGTCATCAGCTGGGACTCAGGAGGCAGCAATAGATTGGGGGTGGGACCAAATAAAAGGTAAGAATAACGTGGGTGGGAGGGCGGGGGGGAGAACCGGTTCGGTGACGTCATATCGTCACCATTACCAGCTCGGCCGAACCGGACCGAACCCGGAGGAACCCACCACTGGTGCTATCTAAATTTAGGAGAAAAAGTGAAAAATATGGATTATGGAAGGTATCAAGTGAGGAGGAAACAAAGGTAGTTTGCAATTGTACATTATTTATTTATTTTGCTTTAAAAGACACCATTGCTGTGAGAATAACCTAGTGATAAGAGAACATCTGAGTGGATTGGTTTTTTTTATTTTGTCTGACTGCATGGGACATGAGATTGCTTAGTGCAGTGTTGGCGAACCTTTTCAGCATTTCGCTGATCAGCTGGCCAGCACGCATGCACAGGCCGATTTTTGGCACTGCTGCGTGTGTGAAGTGATCATGCTCTGGAAAAGCCAAACTTCCAGGTTCTGGCACACATGCGCACCTGACAATCAGCTGGCCGGCGTGCATGCCACACTGGTTTTCGGAACTGCCACGTGCACAAAAGGACAGCTGATCATCATGCGTGCATGTGCGCCAGAAACCTGGAAGACAAACAGTCAAGGCTACATGTGCTGGGTGACAAGGCTTCGTGTGCCACTTTGGGCACATGTGCCATAGGTTCGCCATCACGGACTTAGTGTCTTATACTAAGCAGGCATAACATCTATACATTTTGGAAAAGCAATTGGTGAATCTCACAGGATGGAGTGCAGCCAGGTCTGAATGAAATAACTAGTTGCGATGATCCAAATTTGCTGGTGCTTCGTTAGGAAGGTGGCTGAGAAGCAGAGAACTGGGGGAACAGCTAAGCATCTCCAGCATGGATAACCAAATAGAGTGTGTACAGAGCTGTCTTTTGTTCCCATTGCCAGACCAAGCAGTTTCTTACTATAACAACTGTCTCTGCCAGTACAATGACATGGGAACAAACCACTAGGAGTGAAACTGAAACAGGAGAAGGACATTCCTAAAATATTTCACAAGGCTTTCAGCCAATAAACAGAAACACTTTTATCTTAATTTCTCTTTCTTGGCTAGAATTTCCACAGTTCTACCGGTAGCAATAAAACGTTTTTTTCCCCTATAAAAAGATATCTTTCTAAGTATTTGGTGACTTGTATATAGAACCCCACATTATATTTTTGTGTTAAAAGGATTGAGGAGATATCAGCTGTTGGTGGCAAGATGAATTTGTTATGGAACGTTCTTTGTGGAGAACTTCAATATATTGATGAAAGTATTTTCAGATAGCTA
Organism: Arizona elegans; assembly: GCA_022577455.1. Taxonomy (NCBI): domain Eukaryota; kingdom Metazoa; phylum Chordata; class Lepidosauria; order Squamata; family Colubridae; genus Arizona; species Arizona elegans. Next base: position 194,989,199 of record JAKOOJ010000001.1, on the reverse strand, counting down.
AATTACAACTTAGCTAAATACATTGCAAAAACTTGGATGAAATGAACATCTCCAAAAATAGTTAGCATTATACACCTGCCTCAAAGAATAATCATTTATGTATTTTATTTGTTTGATAAACTTGAAACTCAACTTTCCACCAGGTGTGTTTATTATCAGCTTGTTACTCCAGAGATGTGAATGCTTATAATTACCAGTCTTTTGGGAATGGTAATTATACTATCAGTTTACTAACATTGCTATCAAAGTGACATTTTAATGCACCTGAAGGGAAATATTATGAAATATACGGAGATGAAGAAAGGTAGCATTTTAAATATAATTTAACTTAAGGCCAATGTAAGTGTTGGTCGCAACCCATTGTTGGGACCTGCTATTGTCCCTTTGGTTATAATATTGATATTATATTATAACTTTGATTATAATATTGATTTGGACAAATGGCAAGACTTATGGGAGAGAAACAGGAAACTAACGTTAGCCACCGCGCACAAAGAAAATCTATATAAAATGTTCTATAGGTGGCACCTTCTGCCTACAAGGTTAGCAAAAATGAACAGGAATCTATCACTGCAGTGTTGGAAATGTAACTCAGCATTAGGATCTTTTTATCACATGTGGTGGTTATGTACAAAAGCCAGGGAAATTTGGCGTCAGATAAAGACATGGTTGGAAGAGATGCTAGACAAAACATAGATTTGAAACCAGAACTATTCTTACTAGGAATTACAGAAGAGAAATATGGCAAAGGATTGATATACTTAATGCTGCATGTTATAACAGCAGCAAGATTGGTTTATGCGCAATATTAGAAAAATAAAGAAATCCCCCCCCCCCCCCCATGAAGAAGAAATAATAAAGAAAATCTTGGTCTGCGCAGAAATGGACAGGCTGACACTAGAACTCAAAAATAAGGGCGAGACAGAATACTATGAAATCTAGAACAAACTGTACCAATGGTTGGAAAGGAGGAAAAGGAGTCAGAGCAGAAAAGATTTAGGGTTTGTAGAACTGAAAATGGACAATATTTAGACAAATATACAAATAAGGACAAGGGATATGTTTATAAGATCAAAGTAGTAATGTATGATAAATAGTAATTATATTTGTTGTTATGTTAAAAAATATGTACAGAAATGACAAAACCAGGATGGTCATACTGTGTCCAATGTTTTTAATGTTTATTTAATAAAAAACTTCTTTAAAAAAAATCCTGGATTCTAAATTTGGGGAGTTTGCAGGCCTCGGAGTCAGAGGAAGGACATGTTATATCCACAGTGGGGAGAGTCAATTGTAGAAGGAATTCTTCTTGCTTTAGGACTTGAAGGATAACAGAAATATCCAGGTTGACTCTGAGGTCAATCTTCTCTCAACACAATCTCTCATCATAATTTATTTCTTCATCAGCTGCAAACTGGAAGGTAACGTCCATAATACATAACAGGAATATGCTTCTTGTCATATTCAAATCATAGCCTTTGAGTGAATGAAACAGAGTTCGAGAGAGAATGCATTGGCAGCCAAGCCCAGATTTCAGAATAACAAAATAATAGAGTTGGAAGGGATCTTGGAGGTCTTCTAGTCCAACCCCTTGCTCAAATAGGAGACCCTATACCATTCCAGACCAGTAGATGTCCAGTCTCTTCTTAACAGCTTCCTTAAAAGCCAATGATGGAGTACTCACTTCTGAAAGCAAGCAGTTCCACTGGTTAATTGTTCTTGCTGTTAGGAAATTTCTCCTTAGTTCTAAGTTGGTTCTCTCCTTGATTAGTTTCTATCTATTTCTTCTTGTCCTGCCTTCAGGTGCTTTGGAGAATAGTTTGACTCCCTCTTCTTCGTGGCAACCCCTGAGATATTGGAGCACTGCTATCATATCTCCCCTAGTCCTTCTTTTCACTATGCAGCTATTTATTATCACACAAGAAATACGTCTTCATTTTATAAAAATATCAGCATATTTTAAACTTGACTACTTGGGCAACTCTGAATCCAATTTATAAAACCCAGGATTCCAGTTGCCAGATGGGTTACTTGGGATCCCAATGCTAACCAGGATAGAATTGATACAGACCAGTGTTTTTCTCCACAGAAGTAATAAAGTAGTTTTACTCCCTCTGAATTCCTCTATTCTGCTGTACCACTGGTAAAGAAACAGCATTGCTTGAGATACATTTAACGCCATTGGCCAGTTATAAATAATTGATACCAGCTGAGGTAATTGGATATTTCTCTCTCAAAGCTAACTGGATCCAACCTTCGCTGTAGTTTTATCCCAAGGAAGAGACAGATATGGACTGGTCTGCCTTCCCAAGCTGTTGCTGCTTCTCTGCTTTTAGAGGCCCAAACTGCCAGAAACAGCTAAGAATGGGTATTCCTAATTTCAAAAATGACATATCCTTGTACTCCTACAGATTGAGATAACAATACAGGTAGTCCTCAATTTACGACCACGATCGAGCCCAAAATTTCTGTCATTAAGTGAGACATTTGTTAAGTGAGTTTTGCCCCATTTTGCGACCTTGCTTGCCTCAGTTGTTAAGTGAACCACTGCAGTCAATAAGTTAGTAACTTGGTTGTTAAGTAAATCTGGCTTCTCCGTTGACTTTGCTTGTCAGATGTTCTAAAAAGATGATCATGTGACCTTGGGAAAGCAGCAATACAGGGGTGAAATTCAGCCAGTTCAGAAGGTTTTGTGCATGCGCAGAAGGCTTTGCACATTTGCGAACCGGTAGGGAAGGTAAATGAATTTCACCCCTGCAGCAACAATCATAAATATGAACCAATTGCCAAACATCTGAATATTGATCATGTGACCATGGAGATGCTGCAAAGATTGTAAGTGAGAAAAACGATCATAACTCACTTTTTTCACTGCTGTTGTAACTTTGATTGGTCACTAAACGAACTGTTGTAAGTCAAGGACTATCTGTATCATGATCTAGAAATCCCTTAATTGTAATCTAAGTACATGGCTGTACTTAAGTACGTGCTTAGAAATAAACAAAGCACGGTCTCCATTTTGTTTAGCAATGCTCTCTGTCTACTGCACCGGCGAGTCTTAACATAGCCGAAACCCTCCTAGTGAGATGTTTCTTTCCCAGAACAATGTTCTTCGGGCCAGAGGATGACACAATTTTAACAACATAAATACCCGCTTGACATGCTCTTTTGAAAAATACAGTAGTGCAGAGACACTAACAAGGAGCTAAGTATGAAAGGCAGCCAAGAAGGAAAGATTCAAAAATAAAAAGGGCATCTGAAAAGGAACCAGTTTTTAAGAAGTGATGCTGAAATGAAAAAGGTTCTCATCAGCCTGAACTATGGCTAAGCTTCTGCCAATTGCATTTAAGTATAATGAAAAATAAATACAGCTGAGCTATTTAGAATAGCTGTGAGAGTCAAAGGTCTGTCAGCACCTCCATTGTAAATCTACTTTTTCAGTGGTTTAAAAGTATGGTAAAAATGGATTCCAGCTTTAAACTTGGCAGCCAGTCATTGCAGTGTCAGACTTTTTAAAGGCGATAAAATGGGACTTAATTTTTTTTAAAGAAAGCTGTTCAAATCATCAGTGTTGCCATGTTCCAATTTTTTAAAAAAAATCAAAAAATTCAAAATTCAAATTCCTCAGTCAAAATTCACTACCACAAATTTTTTAAAAAATATCTTTGATTCGAAAAGAAAATAATACACGCTATTAATCCATAATAGGAACTAGGCCTATGCTTTTCTTGGTGTCAATTCATGGTTTTAAAAGCCCAAAAAAGAGCTTGGATATAAATCAGCAGATTAAAATAATTATAATTCTTTAGGGTGGACTTTGTTAGCGTCATCAATGCAAGGAACATGAATTTGGGCAAACTCTGTGGAGGACGCGGGGCCTGTCACGCCATGGTCCATGGATTGTAAAGAGTCAGACATGACTTAGCAACTGGACTGGACAACATCGAAAGGGTATGCTTTAAAAAAAAAAAGCTCCATCACCTAATAATTCAGTTCTGGAAAAAAAAAAAACTCTAATTTGAACTTTAATAATTTCTCACACTAGATGAACTTTAACTTCAGAAGCTAAGGGTAGCTCTAGACCTTCAGCATCCTAACTTCTCTCATTATGGTACCATTGAAATAAGGTTGGAGGCATCTGACAAATGTGTGTATGTATGTGGGGGGGGGGAATTTTTTTTAAAAAAAGCCAAGATGGTGGCAGCATTACACATAAAAAAAGGTTTCAATTGCAGTTCTAGCTGCCATCTTGACTTTTTTTTTAACTTCTTCCTCAGAGATACCCTACAAGTATTGGTTTAAGTAGGGAGCCATCTTTGCCCATTACCTTAGCCTGTCCCACTTACGGACACAGGGAAAATATGCTGCAGATCATGTCAGTCTTGATTGGTAGGGTCCAGGGAGAGCACTTTCTCTACCAGTTCCCTTTCCCTATGGATCAGAGGTGGGTTTCAGCAGGTTCTGATCAGTTCTGGAGAACCGGTAGTGGAAATTTTGAGTTGTTTGGAGAACCGGTAGTAAAAATTCTGACTGGCCCCACCCCCATCTATTCTCTGCCTCCCATGTCCCAGCTGATCGGTAGGAAATGGGGATTTTGCAGTAATCTTCCCCTGGATGGGGAGGGAATGGAGATTTTACAGTATCCTTCCCCTGCCACGCCCACCAAGCCACACCCACCAAGCCACACCACGCCCATCAAACCACGCCGACAGAACCGGTAGTAAAAAAATTTGAAACCCACCACTGCTATGGATCATTCACTAAGGTGACCAGACGTCCCGCTTTTGGCGGGACAGTCCTGCTTTTGAGCAATTTGTCCCGCGTCCCGCGGCGTTTTAAAAAAGTCCCGATTTTTCATTCTGCCTCCTGAGTCCCGGCTGCCTCCTGAATCCCCGCTGATGGCTAGAGGGAAAAAAAACTGTTTAAACTCTTGCCGCGGGGCTTCAAAGGGCCGACCTACAGCTGATCAGTGTTAAAAAAAAATGAGTAGACCCATGCCTGCAAAAATAGAAAAAACAGCCCCTGTTAACAGCTTCCGCTAGGTTAATTAGCTGCAAAAAGCTGCAAAAAGTTCCTGGAGCAGATTTTTTTCCCCCTAGCTATGCTGAAAACAAAGGCGAAAGCGAAAGTAAACCTGCAACGTGACAAAATGAGGCAGAGAGAGATTTCTTTCTTTTTCTTTTTCTTTTTCCTCACCAAAAAAGGTAGGTGCAAAATTACAAACAATGGGAAATTTAGGGCAAAAGAGGAGAGTTCAAGATTTTAAAACACAAAAGAAAAAAAGCTCTATTTAACTAGGGAATTGTAATAATTGAGATACTATTAATAATTGTATATTGTGTTGAAAGCAGAAATGGTTAAGTTGTGGTTTGGAGGAATATATGGGGGAAATTATTTGGTTTATTATTATTGGTAAATATAATTAATTGATTTGTAAGAAATTGAATTGCATGGAAATAATTGGAATATTCATGTTCATATTAATTAATATACAAAAAAGATAGTTATATAACTAATTGATTTATATTAAAATGTTGAATTTGTATTAAACAACTGTATTACATAATTACATAATTAACCAATGTGAGGATGGATATAAAAATAGATGACAATGGGAAGGGGTATAATATAGAATAGAAGGGAAAAATTGAATTTGATTAAGATTAGAGATGAGGATGAAGGGTAATATTGTTTTTTTTAAAAAATAGATGAGGAATAAATATGGCAAAAAGGAAATATAGAAATTGTAAATTTAATTGAAATGACTAAACGCTGTTTAAATTTGTGAACCAGCCAAATATTCTGTTCAAAGAAAATGCATTGTATGTTTGTATGTGTGTTTCTAATTATTGATATTTATTCATATTTGTTCTCTTTTATTCTTTAAAGTTTAACAATTCATTCTTCATCTTAATATCTTTATATTTGTTTGGGGTTGGCTTTCTTCCCTTTCATCTTTTTTATTGTACAGCAATCTTTCTTCTCAAACCTACCACCTCTCTCTTTTCTTTCCTTCTTACTTTCTCTTTCCCCCACCCTCTTTTTCTCCTCCCTATTTCCTCTTCCTTTCTCCTTCTCCTCCTCTCTTCCTCCCTCTCTTACCCTCACTCCTACTCTAATTTCCATTCCTTCATCCCTCTCTATTGCTGTATCCTTTAATGCATATGGACTACTCAGAGGGCTGAAAAAGTTATTTTTGACTGGTCTTCACACTTTTGACCAGTCCTCGAACTTACGACTGTCCTCACATTTTACATTTTTGCCCTATCTTGTCACCATGGTGAAGAGAAGCAGTTGTTAAATGAGTGACATGGTTGTTAAGAATACTGCACGGGCATAAAAATGAGGATGGTCATAAGTGTGAGAACCAGTCAAAAGTGTGAGGACCAGTCAAAAATAACTTTTTCAGCCCTCTGAGTAGTCCCTATACACATAGCCATGGCCACCCGGTCACATGACCAGCTAGCCACGCCCACCCAGTCACATGGCCTCCAAGCCACGCCCACACAATAAGCCACGCCCACAATGGTGTCCTTCTTACCAATGTTAAAATCTGTTCACCTTACCCTATACACATAGCCATGGCCACCCGGTCACATGACCAGCTAGCCACGCCCACCCAGTCACATGACCAGCTAGCCACGCCCACAAAATAAGCCACGCCCACAATGTCCCTCTTTACCAATGTTAAAATCCGGTCACCTTATCATTCACACACCACACACCAGAGTTGAGGAGGACCTCCACTCTCCTGGCCTTCCAGGAATGCTTGAAGACCTAGCTCTGCCAACTCACTTGGCGCCCACAGAAGAGGACATATGAGGCTGGTTAACATCCCGAAGCCTCCCATCTTTTTAATTTTAATTATTTTATTCTTATTTTTAATTGTTTTTTTATAATATTGACCTATGGCTTTTATGTTTTTATGGCTATTTGTAACCGCCCAGAGTCACTCTATGAGGCAGTGGTTTCTAAATATGATGAATAACTAAAATATTGAATTGCCACTTATCAATATACAATATACACTAAGATACTAGTGATTGTTCATATTCTGTACTACTACAGGCTATTTCAGTCAGTTAAGGATTAACAACAAGATGCTTGTAAATTTAGAGAGGAGAGGGAGTGGGAGGTAGAAGAAATTGAATTCTGAAATAAAGTTTGGCTTTTGTTTGAGCTCAGAAGTTTGCATTATGCAAATAAGACAAAGACAAGAGGATAATTATGGTTCAAGGGAGCCTAAGCTGTACTTTGAAAGAGTAAGCCATTCACAGATGGAAAATTAAACTTTTGGCTTGTGGGTCACCTCCCACAGATCCCCCAAAGTTGAAATGCTATCTGCTCTTTCTGCTTTGGCTTTTTAATGGCATTCCTTCTATGCATGTTGGTGAAGAGTTTCAGGGGGCCTCAGCTGACAGGCATGTTTGTTCACAGATATCTCCAAGACTGGGGTAGAAGATGTATTGGTTGTTTTTTCTTGGCTGTAGATGCTGTTGATGGGAGTTATCTGGCTGTGGAATTCAAGGGTCCCCTCTCTCCTGGAGTCACATACTACATTCACATTGATAAGGTGGGGGAATCACAGAGTCACAGCCCACACTCGGTTTGACACATACTAGGCTAGTTCTTATGTTACCATTGCCAAATAGAAAGGCCGTGGGAAAGTGTTTCCACAGCAACAGCTGTAACGTGTGAAAACCACTTGTCATATGGACCGCTTTAGGAAGCTTGAAGGTCAAGGGTTAGAGGAGTGCCCACATGTTCCTTTTGCCAAGTCTTTTTTTCTTTTGGTCAAATTGTACAGCCCAAACTGGTTCAGACAAAGAACCTGCCCGCAGCTTGCTCTTCCCTATGTGATTGTGATGGACAGCTGCTGTCTGCAGATTCCACAGCATCCCTCTGGGTTGCAAAGTGTACATGTTCAGACTGCTTTAGGATGTGGGCCTTTACACAAGGAATTGGATCTTTCCTTGTGTTGCCGGGAATTGCTTAACTGGTTGAACTGCTGTGGCTTTGGACTCGTTATCCCATCCCTTTAACTCTAAGTCATAAACTTCTAACTGTTGCATGAAATACATTCTGCTAACCATTTTTTAATTCCATGATTTCAGGATGTTGCTTTGTCTAATCCCTAGTCTGCTTCTACTTCATCAGCAATAGTGGTGATGCAGGGGTGAGTTCTACTTACCTTTACTACCGGTTTGCAACAGGGCCGTGCGTACGTGCTTCTGCGCATGCACAGATCGTCATTTATGACGTTCGGGAGGGTGGGCGGAGCCTCCTGCCAATTTTACTACTGGTTCTATAGAACCGGACAGAACTGGGAGCAACCCACCACTGTGGTGATGACATAGTCAGAGATGGGATACTGGCCAGCATCTTTTGGCCATTTTAGGCTGGCACCTCAAACACTCTTCTCTATTTTCTCCATCATTCTGTTTTGTTTTTGTTTATTTGCTTGCATTATTTGCTTCAGGACAGCTTGGAAACTCACCAGTGGCTTAGACGGGCAAGGCCAGGAGTCAGGTTAGCTGTCTAATAGTTATTATTTATTTATTTATTTATTTTTGTTAACTTGGTACATTGAATGCCTAATAGCCATGTGCATGTGAGAAAAAATGCAGATAAAAGGGGTGTAACCTTCAGAGGTAGAGCAGTCTCGGTTTCCCCAGGCTGGGTTAAATCAAAGGGAAGTTTCTCTTTTCCAAAAAATTTCTACAACTATGCCATCTCTGAATTATAACAGGTTATAATTTACTGAACCATCATTTTGCTTTCGTTTTTTCAAACCACTCTTGGATGGAGTTCTCTTCTGGGTCCTGTTGCTATGGGAGTTACAACTCGGTCCAAAACAGATTGTAGAGATGGGGTCCTTCTGATGTCCAAGGCAAGCGGTCATTGTTTTCCTCCTCCTGTTTCTGTCAGCTGCCTTGAACAGCCAGCCAGCCAGCCAGTTCCCTGTAGGTGATAGAAGGCAATGAAAAAGCATCTGTTGTTGAGTGGGGGTTTTGTTTTGTTTTAGAAAAGCATCCCCGCTAGTCCTTGCTCCAGGCCAGAAAATGCAGCAGTCTCTCTCTTGTCTAAATATCATCCTATCTCCCCCTGTCAAAAGGGATTCTCCTCACTGCCTTTACTACCACCAAACCAACCCACCATTTTCGTCTGCAGAAAAACCCTATGGAATTTCAAGGCCCTGGCAGGCTGTCAGGTCATAGACATGGAAGAGGAACATGTGAGGTAGCAATAGGAGACATCTTCATGTTCCAAGACTGTCCCCTGACACTCCTTCAAAAGAGCATTAGACACATTGTTGTGGTCCACCAGCAGCCTGTGGAGCTGGCAGCGGAGTCAGACAATGAGGAGGCTGGGGAGGAACATGGGCCAGTCCTGGAGTCTGGGGAAGGCCCGGAGGAAGGCTCTCTGTCGGAGGCAGAGATGGGGCCAGGGCAATCTGGGAGTGATGTGCAGACTCCAGAGCCCCCAGAGTCAGACAGAAGAGAGGCAGAGGAACAGGAGGAGCCTGTTCCTAGTGCACGCATGTGCAGAGCTGCCAGAAGGCAAGAGCAGCTAAAGCAAAAGGGATGACTTGGGAGTAAGGCCAGGAGATGATTGGCCGCTCCCATAAGGCTTAAAAGAGAAACAGAGGCACCTGGGCTTTTTCAGGAAAGCAACATTGCTAACTCTGTTTCCAGTCAGCATCTCTTGTTTGTTTCTGAACTTCGTGGGGCTTTGCCAAGTAAGGCCTTTGGCAGGGTGTCAAAGAAGATAAAGGTTGGTGATTATCCTGAAGGACTTCTTCCGAAGGACTTGTTTTACAACTAATTGGGACTCAGCTGGGAATGAACGTAATTCTCAGCTGTTACAATGAAATAGGTTTGTTTGAGATTAAGTGTGTATTGTAATGACTTAGTAAGCCTAGGTCACAGCACCCATGTTCAGGCAGAGCTCAACCAACAGCTAGCAAGCATGTCACTCTGGGAATTTGAACAGTGGTTAATCTCTCTGTCTCAGGTAATGCCATGCTCAGCTCTGATTCTCCTCATATTAAGGGGAGTGATTGGTGGTTGATTCTCCCACTAGCAGAAAATGCTGCAAATAATACTGTGGGGACCCACCAATCACTTTCATTGAGTTATCCCACACAAAAACTGTAAGGACAGAGTCAATTGTGGGCCTCGTTCCAGAAAGCAGAATGAAGTTAAGCCACGGGGTAGTAGAGTTTATGGCAATGTATGTTCCCACAGACTGAAGGGCTAGAGAATTGCACGCTCAGCCAATTGCAAAGAGGAGGAGGCAGGGAAGAAGGAGAACCAGGATTTAAGGCACTAGAGGCAACATTTCAATATCAATAAATCAGTTGTGGAGTTTTTGTTTTTTGCCAGAGGGAATTGTGATTTCTTTCATGTGGGTTGACAGGTGGGAAAAAATACCATGATCAAGATTTTAAAAAGAAAGAAAGAAAGAAATGAAAATAAATCAGTTGCATATTCTGATGGTAGGGAGATGAGTTGTATTTTGTATTTTATTTTATGTTGGGGAATATTTTTATGAGAAAAGAGGGGGAAATTTGCCCTTCAATGTTTGTTGCTGGTGCTGTTATGCACTATGGATATTATGCAATCTATTCCATAAGTTTTTAAAACTTGCTCTTGACATCAGATCTCCATCCAGAGATTGCTGGTGTGACATAAATGAAAACCTTTTTTCATTTTTTTTTTTTAAAGGTGACTTTTTATTCTTTTAAGGCACGGGACTCTAGGTACTATGCCCAGCGTCACTTGCTTGTAAAATGAGTGGCTATATAAATTAGATAAATAAACAGGCATCGTTCAGACAGACAGCTACTTTTGCATGCTTCCTTTCCACCCTTGAATCAAGAAGAAGCAATGGCAATATTATAAACTGATTGATTGATTGACCGACTGATACAAAAATACTAATCTCTTGGCATCCTGGAAGAATGGTAGTGTTTGATAGACATATTAGGGAAAAGAACACTTCACATTATCCATTTCTTTTTAATGTTTAACTAGAAACCTATGATTGCCTAATAAATATCTAGTAAATGTCAGAGATATTTTCTTATCTAAACAGAGAACAGCATGACCACAGGGGGGGCAAAAAAGCAGTGGGAGCAATTTCCAACTTCCTGCCGGCTTCCTCATTGTGGAATGGAAAGCTGGCAAGGAGTATCGGAAATCTTCCTCCCTCCCTCTTCCTTCCTCACACTCCCCCAGTCCAGTAGTGGGTTTCAAAAATTTTTTACTACCAGTTACGTGGGTGTGGCTTGGTGGGCGTGGCATGGCTTGGTGGGCGTGGCAGGGGAAGGATACTGTAAAAACTCCATTCGCACCCTACTCCAGGGGAAGGATATTGTAAAATCTTCATTCCCTCCCCAATCCAGGCGAAGGTTACTGCAAAATCCCTATTTCTTCCTGATCAGCTGGGACTTGGGAAGCAGAGAATAGATGGGGGCGGGGCCAGTCAGAATTTTTACTACCGGTTCTCTGAACTACTCAAAATTTCTGCTATTGGTTCTCCAGAACTGGTCAGAACCTGCTGAAACCCACCTCTGCCCCAGTCCCTCAGCATGCTGTCTTTCTCTCTGCAAGCTTCCTACAAGCAAAGACTTATCTAGTGAAAAATTGACAGGGAGCATTGCCAATCACAATTGAGTTTTTGCCGGCTTCTCCACTGACTTATGGGAAACTGTGAGGAAGTGCTGGAAATGAGTATCACATGACCACAGTTCTGAAAGGGAAATCAACTCCCCAAATTTCAATCCCCTCAGAGCGATGTGTCCCATCATTCTGTAAGTTAGTTTATTTAAGCTACCATAGTTGAAAAATTGTTGCCCTATGATACATCATTACACCCAATTGAAGATTATAAACAATCAAACATTCAGGAGAATTTTAGTAGTATATAGATCAGGGCTGTCAAACTCTCAGCCCACAGGCCGGATGCGTCACATGCTGGCCACGCCCACCCCCGGTTTAGTGAAGGGAGAAAAAGTCCCGATACATCATGTGACACTGCTGTGATGACGCAAGTTTGACACCCCTGATATAGATTATGCAGGGTTTGGGCAACTCAAATGTTTTTTGTCTACTGCAGTTCTCAAATAAGAGGATAATGTTACTTCTGAAAAAAAGTTTCCATCTGAAATTAATTCATTTTTAACAGCAACAAAATCTTCTCTTGTACCAGCAGATTTTAAATAATTCTGAAGGTGTTGACAATATTTTTTTTTGACTAATGGCAAATTGAGACAGTTTTGAAAAGTGCTAATTATTTACCACATAAAAAAGAAAGAAAAGAAACTGTTCCACCACCTGCATGTGAAATATTTGAATGTACTAGTAAGTGTTACTTACACCCAGTTGGGGAGGAGGGCTTCTGGCATTAATCTATTGTGTAAATTCGTGTGCATGGTGGGGATTTTCCTCACTTGATTCTCATTTGCATAATAAGGTAGTTTAAGGATAAGGAATCAGACAGCATTTATTTTCTTTGCTTATTTGGAATTTTCTTGCCTTAATTGACCTTTAGTAAACTTTTTTCAGCAATCAGGAAATGCATAGCTCTCTGAACAAGAGATGTATGTATTTGAATGTCATTTTGGGTGACAGCTTAGCAGTTTGAGCATGTGTTCTTGCATGTTGTCAAGGTTTCTAGATAGCAAACTCTAGAGGAACATTGCTATGATTAAGGCTTTACATCCAAAGTCATGTTTAGAATTAAAAGCAGTGTTTGAACAAAAGATTCTACCTTACACCAATGGTCAACTAGTTATATCTTTGAATCCTGATGGTATGAATCATAGGGTGTCTTTCATTGTTCAGTCTTCGCCATGCCACTGTGGAATGAGGCAGGATGCTTGAACTTATTACTGCAATAAGCTTATATTATTACTGCAATAAAGTGGCAATTTCCACATTAGCTTCACCTAGCACCCTTCCTGTCCGGTTCCTATATCCAGGTCAGAGCAAGCAAGCACGCCACTCAGCTCTACCAGTTAAAAAAAATGCTGCATATTGCAAAATTGAAGACTCCAAAAAGGAAGCAAAGGGTGCTGGAGGCAGAGGTGAAAATCCTACTCGTGGAGGATCAGGGACTATAGCTACCTGCTGGTTCCTAAAGAAGAGGAAGCTATTTGATACAGTGTAATCGTTGATCATCATCATAACAATAGAGATGCACATCCTGTTTTAAGGTTAACCATATTGTCTTGGTTGCAGTGACATGGAAGCAGAGTTCTACTTTGTGGGTGGATGATCAGAGGGGTGGAAAGAGAGGGGAAAAGAGAGCAGATGGGAGACAAGTTGAACCCGGGAGTCACGTTTGGTGCAAGATGTTCTGCAGATTATAGTTTGAGGCTAGGAATAGAAAAGCTACTCGTTAGTTCAAAACGCAGCATAATATGCGAGCATGCTGCCATTCTAACACAGTTCAGAACTCTTGGCCTGCTAACTTTTTAATTTAATACTTGGTTACCCTGGAGTCTGCTGTAAGCACACTATCAGAGCCCTTTACCAAAATATTATATTTAATCATTTTCAGATTTTGAAGTAGCACTGCAATATTTAGTTGATTAAATTAATTTGAATAAGGACCACCACCCCCTTCCTCAGCATTAATTAAACAGCAGAAATTATTACTCATTTAACTATATTAGGGATAAGTGTAATTAGTTCAATCAATCCTTATGGGTCATACAACTATACAATTCTCCACTGTGCTGTTTTTGTTTTTGTTTTGAGGACAAAATTTCTAATGTGCAATTTCTGTAAGTAAACTGCTTGTCTTGTTAGAAATAAAATTAATTTATTCTGGATGGGTAAATGAGAGGATGGGGCAATACTTTTTCTAATGAAATATGCCCCTCCAAGGTGGATCCAGAATCTGTTGGAAATCCATGATGTTAAAAAAATATATTTTAGGAAAACATGTACAAAAGTCTTAAACCTCTTCTTCAAAAACAGCTTGAAGCTACTATGTATCATGTTTGTTTAGCTGTCCCTTCCAGTCCTTTCATGTGTAGGCTGCTTGGTTGTCTGTCTGTTTATCAGTCTAACTTGTCTCTCTGACTGTATTAGACTGCTAATTCAGTACAGGCTCCAGGCAGATTACGCACATAAAACACAAGACATCAGACCATTGTTTCCAAAGAAAACAATAACACAAACCCTAGCATCAGAGAGATTCCTGCATTCCTATATTCTTCTACCATGAAGCATTCTTCAAAGAGCTCAGTCTTTGCCACTGGAGGACAGAGAGGCGTGAACCTGATTCAGCATGAGCTAAAGATACTATTGCAGAGAGAAAGTGGATGACCTGGAAAGATGGAGGGAAGATTCCTTACCAAGACAAAATCAGGTAAATGTGGTTGGATCATAGAACTGGGAAAAGTGGCTTATGAAAATATCTTAGTCAGCTCCTCCCCACCCCAATTCACAGGATGATAAAAGAGGAAGGATAAAATTGCACACAGAGAACTGGTGTGTCTGCAATTTGGAGGTCCTCCTCAATTCATGGCTCTTGTTCAAGGAACAGGTAATGGCCACGACCATGAGGAACTTTGTATAATTTTGCATTGGGTGCCCTTTCCTGAACTGGGAGGTTCTGTTTGCTCTCATTCATGCCTTAATCACCTTCTAGGTAGACTACTGCAAAGCACTTACACTGGGGCTGTCCTTGAGTAGCATCCAGATACTATAGGTCAGTGATGGCTAACCTTTTTGTCATTGCATGTCAAAAGCGGGGGTAGTGGGGGGGATTGCATGTGTGCATGCCCACACCCATAATTCATGCGTGCATGCGTCCCTCCACGCATGCACTCATGACCCCCCCTCCCGCTTTTGGCACATGATGGCACGGTGGGCCCAATAGGCCCATTTTTTGCCCTCCCCAGGCTCCAGAGCCTTTCTAGGAGCCTGGAGAAGACGAAAACAGCCTTCCCCCCCATCCCCGGAGGCTCTCCGGAGGCCTGGAAACACCCCATTTCCCGACTTCCAGTGGACCCGGAAGGCCCAAAAATCTGCTGGCCAGCACGCACATGCGTGCTGGACTAAGGTAGGGCAACGCTCGTGTACCCACAGATATGACTCCGTGTGCCACCTGTGGCACCCATGCCATAGGTTCGCCATCACAGCTTTAGGTAAAGGTAAAGGTTCCCCTCGCACATATGTGCTAGTTGTTCCTGACTCTAGGGGGCAGTGCTCATCTCCGTTTCAAAGCCAAAGAGCCAGCACTGTCCAAAGATGTCTCTATGGTCATGTGGCCAGCATGACTAAATGCCAAAGGCGCACGGAATGCTGTTACCTTCCCACCAACTTTTTCTACTTGCATTTTTTAACGTGCTTTCGAACTGCTAGGTTGGCAGAAGCTGGGACAAGTAACAGAAGCTCACCCCACTACGTGGCACTAGGGATTCGAACCGCTGAACTGCTGACCTTTCAATCAACAAGCTTAGCATGTTAGCCACTGAGCCACCGCATCCCCTCCAGATACTATAGTTAGTCAAAATATAGCAGCACAGGCATTTATGGAGCTGAGGATGTTACATCTCTGCACAAGTTCCCAGTAAGCTTCTGAGTTCATTTGAAGGTGCTGGTGGTTATCTATAAAGTGCTCTATGGTATGAAGGCCAAGTTATTTACAGGACTGCCTTTCCCCAATCTTTTCTACTTATTAATTTGGGGCTAGAAAGGTAAGAGGAATAAGAATTTCTGGTACTTGCAGAGGGCTTTTTTTTTTCTTTATATGATGGTGTCCTTCTTTTATCACGAGGAAAAAGGGAAGTAAAGGAATCTATGGTAGAACTGGGACTTTCAGCAGACCAAGCCAAGCATACAAGTTTTGAGGGATGCTGGTAATTTAATTTTTTCAATAACTTGTGCTCCCCAATTATACACTATCTGGTTATTCAGAATGGAGACTCTCCACAGTGTTCCGGACCATCTCAGCTGGGGCAACAGATGACAAATCTTGTCTGGTTTGGGGAAATATTTGAATAGAAGATGACTATGCTGGGCTGACAACTGGGAAATAGCAAAACATCTCTGAAAAAGTCAGTGGCAAACCACCTCTGTTCAGCTGCCCCCCCCCCCCCCAAACAAATTGTGTCTAACTAGGCATTACAAACTGGACTCACACATCCCCCAAGAAGTGTAACTAAAAAGATAAGGGGCCAGGAAGGAAAATTCACCATGAATGATTATTGGCATTGGGCCTGTTTAGCAGGAAGAAGACTGTGAGGAAATACAATAGCTGATTTCAAGTATCTAAAGGGCTGTCATATGGAAAACAGGGAAGAACTATTTTTCTAGAAGATAGAAAAAGAAACAATGGGTTTAAATCACAAGAAGGATTTCCATTGAACACCAGAAAATTTTTCTAAGGGTTAGAGCTGTTAAAAAATGGCACATATTGCCTCAGGAGATGGTGAACTTTTCTTCACTGGAAGTATTATACTAGGCTGGATGGCCATCTATCAGGAATGCTCTAGAATTTATTTTTAGGTGAATCTAGAATTTCTTTCTGGTGAAGAATAGACTAGATATTTTTCAAGATTTGTTTCAACCCTTCCATTTAATAGTTCAAATCCAATAACATCTCATTTTTTGAGTTGCCTTTTCTGGTGTATATCTAGACTGTGTTCAGAGACTTGAAGATGGTGGTGTTTGGGTTATGAGGTGTTACTGGAAGTCTCACTTTCCTTAGCTATTTCTAGTAGTTGGTGCAGCAAATTCCATGCTCACATCTGTTTGAAAAGGTGCGGTTGCCATGGAGGGTAGCTTTGGTTGCCAAATGCTCACAGCTGAGGGCTTTCTTTGGCATTGGCATGCATGATTTGCGTAAGATTAAGGAACAAAAATAATGATAATAAAAAGCCTGTGTTTGAAACACTATGTAAGAATTAAGCACTGCCAATGAACCCTGCCAATAAAAGAAATGGGTGGGAATAGACTTAAGCTTCAGTGTACTCAGTGCATAGATTCACAGAACATGTTCACCTACTTCGTGCAACTTAAAACCTCCATTGAGCATGCTTTCAGATCTGTTGTTGTAGACTGTGTAGGGGGATCAGGTTCAGCTTACCCATCCCTTCCTCCAACACTTTGGCTTGTGCAGTGTTTGAAATGCTGTAACAAAATTGGCACAGAAGGAAGAACTGAAATACCCATCAGAATAGAGTTGGAAGGGTTAGGGTTTTTACAATCTAGATTCATTCAAGAATCAAGAATTAGAATAGAGCTGGAAGGGACCTTGGAGGACTTCTAGTCCAGCCCCCTGCTCAAGCAGGAGACCTTACACCATTTCAGACAGGTGGCTGTTCAGTCTTTTCTTAAAAACCTCCAATGATGGAGCACCCACAACTTCTGAAGGCAAAGCTGTTCCACGGGTTAATTGTCCTCACTGTTAGGAAGTTTCTCCTTAATTCCAGGATGCTTCTCTCCTTGATTGGTTTCCATCCATTATTCCTTGTCTTGCCTTCTGGTGCTTTCGAAAATAAGTTGACCCTTCTTCTTCGTGGCAGTCCTTCAAATACTGGAATACTGTAGTCAATCTCTGCTGAAAATTCAAATAACAGGCTGACAGGGGCCTGTTTGTTCCTGACCAACACTCCGTGCCCAAGGAGCAGAGGGGGGAGAGAAAAGTTGCACTTTCTTAAAAGGCAGCAAATGTGGGCAAATATTAGCTTTTGAAACTAAAGGGGGAAGTTATTCATTCACTCAGCAGTGGTTTCAAGCTATCAATCTTCCAGGTATTTCTATGAGCCTTAATCATCAAGGTTGTTTATTCGGAGCCATTTCTGAGAGAATAAAGGTACCTTTGGCTCTTATCTTCTGTCATCAAAGCACCCATTAGGAAATCCAAGCCCTGTAGGGAAGCTCAAGGGATTACTCAAAGAAGGTTTCTTGAAGTAGGGAGGAATTCTGCGCTCTCTCTCTCTCTCTCTCTCTCTCTCTCTCTCTCTCTCTCTCTCTCTCTCTCTCTCTTTTTCTTTCTCTCTCTCTTTCTCTCTTCAGTGCACAGGAGTTCAGTGGGGATGGGGGGAAACCCACACACAATCTGAAAGGGAAGATTTATCTTTTGGTTTTAATATAGTTTGGACTGGATTTTGTTCAAAGGAAAGCTGTAGCTAAAAGCATTTTAAGTGGCCTGGAATAAAGGCAGGACTGCATTCCAATGAGTTCTCATTTTGAACAGTACCTGCTCAAGACAAGCCTTTTGGCTTGTGGCTTGTTATTGTTTTCATAACAACAACAACAACAACAACAACAACAACAACAAGGGATTTACCTATTCTTGAAATGATTGTAAGAGTAAATGAGAGAGTCACCAGTCCACTAACACACAGGGAGATAAACATGATGTGTCTGGGTTGGATTTGTAAATAATATTAATCATATCATATTGGGTACGTATTTGGAGGCTTTTATCTTTCATCACCCTTCCTTATTCATGTAATTGTAGGGTGATTACAGGCATTGCTGTCTTCTACTTGTAACTTCCCCATATTTCCTCTCATATCTTTTTCTTCTTTCAACAAAATAGCTATTAAAGAAGAAAGGACAAAACAGTTGTATTATGGATATTTTATTTTGTTTTTCTTTTGTTTACTGGTGGCCCAAAGAGGTGATACAGTGAGTCTCACTTTATGCTTGAGAGTTAGTTATGAGGTAAAAATCAACTCATTAAAAAGACCTTCAATGTGTGACACTGCAAGTATTCTGTAATGGACAGATAACGGTAGGCTGGCTTGCAAGATAATCAAACATTAGAGATCCTTGGTGCTTATAACGCAAATATAACCAAGACTGGTAACCTAGAAAATGTGAAATTTGAAAAGAAAAAAAATATGGAAAGTGAGGTGATCAATATCTTGCGACTGTCTGGTGATGATTGTGATATAGGGAAGACTTTGACCTGGAATCTGACAAATAAAAGGAAAGAACATGAATGAATAATATGAAATGAAACTAAAATAGATATATTGTACATTGACAGAAAGAAGTAGGCAATGAAAATGGAGTTTATTTATTCATTTTAAATTTTGATTTGTCACCTATTCCGTAAGTTTCTAGTCATGTTAACAGTCATGAAAACAGATAAAACAAGAAATATAGTATAATAGCATAAAACTATTAAAAGCCTAATAGTGTCAAAGAAAGAAAGAAAGAAAGAAAATGAAACATTTCAACAAAAGCCAACCAGTCTCCACGAACTGTCATTATACAAAGTCATCATATTCATCAACAGCCCCACAGAATAAAATAAGCTTAGCTGTCTTCCAGAAAGACAGTAGTATGGAAGTTAATAGACTTTTTGGAGGGAAGCTATTCCAGAACTTTGGAATCACTGTTGTCTTCCATAGGCCATTTGTAGAGGAGAAACTGAAGCATCCTCTCTCAGCTTGATCACCCAAGGTGGGCAGATTCTATTTGAAGGAAACTATTCTGAAGTATCTGGGAGTCAAGCCATGTAAAGCTTTATAGGTTAAAACCAGCACTTTGAATTATATTCAGAAACTCATTGGTAGCTAATATAGTGCTGCAAAACAGCTGTGATATGGCTAAAGCAGGTCTCATCCATCAGCAGATAGGCCTCTGCATTCTGCATCAGTTGCTAAGTCTTCTTCCAAAACATGTAGAGAGCAGTGGATGTTAACTATAGTGTAAGTTATTATTGCTGCCCTCCAATAAGGATTGTAACCAGAGAATCAGCCTAAACTGGGTAAAGCCCCCATGGTCATACATTTCACCAGTTGAACAAGTGGTAAGTCCAGTAGAATTCCCAGGTTAAGAATCTGCAACTCCAAGCAGAACTGTTGTGGCCCCACCCTCTGAACCTGTCCCATCGGAGGAAGAAAGCTCCGAGCATGAGGAAGAGGAGTCAGCCAGGCCTCCCTCTCCAGGCCCCTCCCCTCTGGCATTGTCTCAGATGCCGGCCGAGGGAGAGGAGATCAGCAGGGAGACAGCTGATTCGGATCAGAGTGACGATGAAACATCATTCCTGGACGCATGCCTCCGAAGGCGTGATAAACGATTGCAGCAGCTTAGGAGGCGTGCTAGGGATTAGAACTGAGTCACTGGACCACACCCCAGAGACTATATAATAGAGGGTAGTGGTCAGGGATCCTTGTGACGAACAAAAGCAAAGCTTGGATAGTCACTAAAGCCTCGTCCGGAACTGCTGAGAGAAAGATTTAAAGTGTCGGACATTTGGACTCTTGAGTATTTATCTTTCTGTTTTACTGTGAAAATAAAGTCACTTGGCAGACGGTGTGTCTATCGCTGCCAAGTGGGAGATAAGACCTGGATGCGTTCCAAAGTGTTTCCTTAACCCTCGGCTGGCTGTGTTTGTGTGTGTGTGTGGACAGGGACAGATCAAGAACCAACACTGAAGTCTATAGAGAGTCATGCTTTGGGGATAAGCAGGAACTCCAACTTGCAAAGTTTTAATTTCAACTTCTTTTGTCCCATTGGGACCACAACTGTATCTCCATTTTAATCAGGGTATGACTCAGTGGTGAAATCCTCCACAGGTTGTGCCACCGGGTCACTGCTGGTGCATGCGTGATGCCCACCAAACACACACTATGTGTGCATGTGCAGTGCACGCCAAATGCATGCTGCATGCATCTGCATGCACAGTGTGCACCAAATGCACGCTGCATGCATGTCAGAGGTGGATTTCAGTAAGTGCTGATCAGTTCTGGAGAACTGGTAGCAGAAATTTTGAGTAGTTCGGAGAACCAACAAATACCACCTCTGGCTGGCTCCACCCCCATCTATTCTCTGCCTCTCAAATTCCTCAGGAGGAAATGGGGATTTTGCAGTAACCTTTCCCTGGAGTGGGGTGGGAATGGAGATTTTACAGTATCCTTCACCTGCCACGCCATGCCCACCAAGCCACACCCACAGAACCGGTAGTAAAAATTTTGAAACCCACCACTGATGCGTGTTCATGTGCAGTGCGCGCCAAATACACGCTTCATGCAGAAAAAGCCTTTTGAAGGTAAGTAGAACAGTGAGGGGACACAGCTATGTCACACAATTTAGATTCACTAGAAAGCAGGATTTCCTGCTTTCTAGCGAATATAAATCATGCGGCACAGCTGATCGTTGGAATTTTTTTTTTTACTACCGGTTCGCCTGAACTGGTGAGAACTGGTAGCATTTCACGTCTGGTATGATTCAGTATCATCAGCAGATGATACCTGACCCAATCTGACAAATGACCTCCTCCAGCAATTTTATATAAGTGTGAAACAACAGGGCAGCAAACTAAGCCTTTGGGCATCTCACAAATGAGTACTAAGCCAAAGCACCCTTCCCTGCCACCACTGACTAGAAGTGTCTATTCCTATTACAATTGAATTATCATAAAATGTTGCCAACTCTCAACTTTCAACTCTTGAGTTTCTCGAAAAGGATACTATGATTGCTGATAGAAAGGAGTTCTACCTGGACCAGAAAGACATTTCATTTTTTCAAGCCTCAATGCAACACATTATGGTGGCCAATGTGATTTTCATCTCATTTAGGTCTAAATCCTGCCAAATGGGGCGCCTCTAGATGCTCTTCACTTGATGTCACATGATCTTCTACAAAACCTTCCCCCAAAAGGGGGAAGATTGGAGATGTGACAAAAATGATCTAAAAACAGCTGGAATGAGAGAAGGCTTCTTCAGGAGTAGGCACACCATTGTTCTTTCAAGGCAGGTAACGCTATTCCTTCTCTCAAAGATGCATTGATCACTTCCAAGGAGAAACATTAAAATATGGATGTGCAACTTGTTTAGCATGTGTTAAAAGACTGCCTTTGTGCCTGATGATTGAAAAGGCGATCATTACCACTTCATACAAAGGACAGCAAGAATGAATGAAAAAACAAAACAAAACACTACTGCATGATTAGATTGTGAAGTGTGCATGGGAAGGCATTTGGCAGAATGAAAGCATATGAGAGTATCAATGAACAACATTTAGGAAGTGCAGCTCTTTATTAGTCAGATCTTCCCTTTTCCAACAGATTATTGGGAAACACATGAATGTGAGAAAACAAATTATATTCTCTATTTGCTACTTTAGAGAAAGTGAATAGGTTTGAATTGTGGAATGTTTTGTGTAAATATGAATTTGAAGGTTGGTTGTTCAATGCCTCATATGATGGAAGAAAAGCAGGTTATGAGAATAGATGGAATCTTCAGTAAACAATTGAACTTTGAGCAAAGAGGAAGAAAATGATATGTGATGCACCTTTGGTCATTCAATATATTTTTAGGTTTGTTGGTTGGGGATGGAAATACTTGTGGACTTCCGTATGCAGATCATGCTGTGTTGTTGGCCAAAAATGCAAACAATCCTCCATGAGTATTACATAGGCTATATAACATTTTTATTTATTTTATTTTATTTGTCAAGAACATATTTGGTAATAAGTATAAGCATGGATTGGATACATAAAATAGATACAAATAGGAGAAACATTAGGGCAAGGACGGAAGGCACACTGGTGCTCTTATGCACGCCCCTTACAGACCTCTTAGGAATAGGGTGAGGTCAACAGTAGACAGTCTTAGGTTAAAATTTGGGGGGTTTTGGGATGAAACCACAGTCAGGTAGTGCATTCCAGGCATTGACCACTCTGTTGCTGAAGTTGTATTTTCTGCAATCGAGTTTGGTGTGGTTTACCTTAAGTTTGTATCTATTGTGTGCTCGTGTATTGTTGTGGTTGAAGCTGAAGTAGTCATTGACAGGTAGGACATTGTAGCAGATAATTTTATGAGCTACGCTTCGGTCAGACCGAAGGCGGCGTAGTTCTAAATTTTTTAAACCCAGAATTTCAAGTCTGTTGGCATAAGATATTTTGTTGCGAGCAGAGGAGTGGAGGACTCTTCTTGTGAAATATTTCTGGACACGTTCAATTGTATTAATGTCCGATATGCAGTGCAGGTTTCAGACAGATGAGTTGTATTCGAGAATTGGTCTAATAAATGTTTTGTATGTTCTCGTTAGTAGTGTGATATTACCGGAGAAGAAACTACACAAGATTAGGTTTTTAATAACTTTTTTTTTAAAATTTGATTTATATGCCGCCCTTCTCCGGAGACTCAGGGCGGCTTACAGTGCATTAAGCAATAGCCTTCATACTTTTGTATATTTTATACAAAGTCAGCTTATTGCCCCCACAAACTGGGTCCTCAATTTACCTACCTTAGAAAGGATGGAAGGCTGAGTCACCTTGAGCCTGGCAAGATTCGAACTTACTTTAATTGCAGACAGCTGATGTTAAATTATAGTGCCTTTGTCTGCAGAGCTATCCAGGCTCCTTGAGTTATAACATTGAGTTATTAGATGTGTTCTGTTGGGAGGAATTAATGTTTCTCATGTGAAAAGGATCTTGCATGCTTCAGTCCAATTAGCTGTGTGAAATGTGAATCGGGTATGTGAGGAACAACAGTGGGAATAGATTACATACAGTAAAGAAGTGTGCATGGTAAATTCAGAAGTGATAGAGTAAAAACATGGTGAGATGGGTGGCAAATAAATTAAATAAATAAGTGAAATGAAATGAAATGAAATGAAATGAAATGAAATGAAATGAAATGAAATGAAATGAAATGAAATGAAATAGTGCTGAATAAATGTAGACTGCATAAAAAAGTGAAGGACCGGTATGAAACAAGGATGCTGAAGTGGATTTGTCATACAGAGAGAAATGAATGAGCATCTAATGACGTTCTGGAAGTTTTTTAAAAAGTGGCTTTTCCGTCAGGTGGATCATTGTGGATCGGTTGGGACTTACGATTGTCCAAACCAGGGTTTTCTTTCAATGTTGTTTTTTAAGCTCTGCAAAATGCACAGAAACAGAGAGGATATAAAAGTTCTCATCCCAACAGAAAACAACAGTTGCCAAGAAACACTCCTAGATTGGATGCAGATTCAATCCAGTAGCAGCAGAAATTCTTCCAGCAGAAATGCCATTGATTGCTTATGTCTAGACCTGCAGCCTTCTATGCAATCTTATGCATGTCTGCTCAGAAATGAATCTCATTGAAAACAGTGAGACCTCCTCAGAAACTGGAGTTCTTTTTTCTAGGTTTGATGGATGAACATATTGAAAACAAACAAACAAACATGGAACATCGTTCTTATAAATGATAACAGCAGTGAGTTTTCTTTATTCTGCAAAGGTGGAAGGACTCACAAATTCCTACAATGGAAGAATGGATGGTGAAGTTAATGGAATTGGTAAAGATGGCAAAATTGATTGCTTTGATTAAAGAGAAGGTTTTGTCTAGCTTCCTTTCTACTTCAAAAGCACTTTTGAATTATTTGTTTGAAACTGAAAAAAATGAAATGTTGACCTTAGGATTTGACTAGAACTACACTGCTCAAAAAAATAAAGGGAACACAAGCAGAAGACATCCAAGATCTGAATGAATGAAATAGTCTTATTAAATACTTTGTTCTTTACATACAGTAGTTTTGTGTTCCCTTTAGTTGTTTGAGCAGTGTATAAACTACTGTATGTAAAGAACAAAGTATTTAATAAGGTATTTCATTCATTCAGATCTCGGATGTCTTCTGCTTGTGTTCCCTTTATATTTTTGAGCAGTATATTTACAATTATAGAAGTACTATCTGCTGTGGCTTATTCTAGTCTAATTGAAAGGGTCGTTGTATCTTATGCTTCTATCTGTATGAAAGAAAGTCAAAAGTTACTTTTTCTATAGTATTTCCCCTTTCTTTTTTCTTTTTCCTCGTTGTTGCTTTTTCCCTGTCCCTTCTCTCCACCTTTCCCCCCACACACACACACACATTTTTTCTCTTTCTTCTTTTTTTTACTTCTTTTGAGACTCAATAAAGCTTGGTGGGGGCAGGGGGGAGAATTCAGTAAGACCTCCTCCCTGATAAATGTGCATGGCTTGTCAGGCACCATATTGGTTAGTTTTCTTGCACTATTTTTTATTATCAAGGAAGCTAAATTAAAACTTAATTATGTTCATTCAAAATCTTTAGGGGACAGGAAGCATTCTTCACAGACGTGATATCCTCTCTTTCTTTTGCCATGTGTGAATGTAGAAACCAGGAGATCGTGAGTTCTAGTCCCTTCTTAGACATGAAAAACCATCTGAGTATATGCCATGCTGAGAACTGCTGAATAGTGGAAGGAGTGATGGGACAATGTATGCCAGCCTTCCTCATTAATCTTGCTCTATTGTTATGGTTGGAGTTTGGATAGAGTCTTGATTTAATGGACAGTGGGCACACCTTCCCTCCCTATTGTATGCCAGTTTTTTGCTTTCTTTTTAACTGTTCTCATTCATTCTTCCTCTCTGTGTGATTCAATCACTTCTTGAGTACTCTGTCTCATGGAATAGGTGATATAACTGGCTGGAACAGAAGTCTAAAATCAATGTATAGTGATTGTTAAGAGAAGACGATAGAAGGAAAAAATATATATTTAGAGTATAGTAGTTATGTATATATTGTATATATTAGATAAATAAATACTTAAGAAATAAGAATGTATATGTACACAATAAGCCGAAGGATATGATGAATTCAAGAAAAAATTCTGATAACAGAAAGCTGTAAAAGTGTAACTATGATTTTAAATGTGAAAAATGTTGAATAAAAATTATTTAAGAACAATCACTTCTTGAGTACTCTGTCTCATTCTCACCCATCCATTCATGTCATTCCACAAACAACCTTTATCTCCGATCACATTTATTCAGGATGCTGCATAGTTTTGTTCTGCAGTACTTATTACTTGCCCCAACCTCAGAAGAACTCTGGGTATACAACATCAAACCAGGGGTGAAATTCACTTACAGTACCTTCCCTACCAGTTCACAAATGTGCACGTGCCATGCATGCACAAAGCCTTCTGTGCATGAGC
This sequence comes from Arizona elegans, assembly GCA_022577455.1. Lineage (NCBI taxonomy): Eukaryota > Metazoa > Chordata > Lepidosauria > Squamata > Colubridae > Arizona > Arizona elegans. Next base: position 194,963,273 of record JAKOOJ010000001.1, on the reverse strand, counting down.
AGAGATGGAAAATCTTCGCAAAAAAGGGATGTCATGACGTCCCCGGGGATGGGCGGGGCTTCGTGTAGTCAGCCCTACCGTATTGCGCAATCCAGATAGAACCAGCTGAATTTCACCCCTGCATCAAATATCATCATCATCTTCACCATCATCCAACTGCATCCAAATAAACAAAATTAATTACAAAGAAATGCAAAAATAAAACATCAGATAATACCCAGGATAGGCTCTCACATATTGCAATTAACTATTTTTAATTTCTTTTCAGCAAAGTGAAGGCTGCATATATTTCTGGGGAGACAGTACTGTATAGGATAAACAGAGGGGCTTCTACAGAAATCTACTCTCTCATTCACACCCTGCAAATATCATGAGAGATTCATTATTATCATTCACTGGAGCACAACATGCAACAGAGTAATAAATCTACAAATTCCTATTCTCATAAATACCCATAACAAACTGCATGACCCCAATCCATATTTTCTGCTCTGCCCTGTAAACCTTCACTTCCATGCATGTACTTAAACCCACTCCATACGATCTAACCACCATCATTCAGATTCCATTTTTTTCCTTTTACAGGTATGCAACATATCTGTTTTGTTTTTAAACATTCATTTATTAATTAAAGCTTTTACCATCCCCCTTACATTCTAACCTATAATCTTCTAGGGGGTTGCCATAGATATTAACCTCATTGCCCATCATGGCTTTGGTCAATCAGAACATCCATTTAATGCTTTTTAGTAAGAGAGAGAAGGTGCAGACTAGATTAATAGCCCTATTTGATTCCCTGTCTCATGCAGCATTCAATTCTAATGGTAGTCCCTTGGGAGTTGGGCGGCATAGAAATGCGACAAAATAAATAAATAAATAAATTATCAGTTGGTTTTAGTACATTTTGTGCAGTACTGTATTCTGACAATGCAACCAAAGCCCAGTTTTACTCCAAGCAAGCTCATGCTATTCCATTCAAGTTAGGAACCTTAAACAGAGTTTACCTTATTGTTTTCAACATCACAGGCAATGGGATTAACTACAGCGTGTTATTTTGAGAAATATATTGGATATACTGTAGCCATGAAGATTGGTTGATGAAGATGATATCACAATCATAATTCAGAGTACCAATTGCTGGATCAGTTAAATATTTCAAGAATCATTTATGGATCTCTAGGACTTATCATCTGTGATACACATTCTGGAACAGATGGATGTTCAGTTTAATAGAGTAGAATTTTTGAAAGATCTTATTTATTTATTTATTTATTGTTTGTTTGTTTGTTTGTTTGTTTATTTATTTATTTATTTGCCACCCTTCTCCAGAGACTCAGGGCGGCATACAATGTGTTAAGCAATAGCCTTCATACTTTTGTATATACCTGCTTAGCAGGGCTTTCCCCACCCCCCCCCCAAAGCGGTGTTCTTTTTTATACAAAGTCAGCTTATTGCCCCCACAATCCGGGTCCTCATTTTACCTACCTCAAAAGGATGGAAGGCCAAGTCAACCTTGAGCCTGGTGAGATTTGAACTTGCAGTAATTGCAGGCAGCTGGCAACTAAGTGCTACTTTAACAGCACTTAGTCCACTGTGCCACCAAGGCTTATAAGTGCATCCATCTTGGACCTCAGCTCTTTCTTTTCATTTTTCTGAAAAGGAAGGGAAAATTTAAATGTTTGGTTGCTTACTGACTAGTAGTACAGGTTATTGAAATCCACTTGGACAGATAGTGTATTTATTAATAATCAACAGGGAAAAAACATATAACATTACTGTTTTTAAAATATATACTGTATCTTAATACCCACCAGTAGTGGATTCCACTTATCTTCGCTACCGGTTTGGAACTGTGAGTGTGCACATGGGGTGCTTCTGCACATGCACAGAACCTTCTGTGCATGCACAAAACATCCGTGATGATGTCTGGGTGGGTGGGTGGAGCCTCCCACCACTGCCACTACTGATTTGCCCAAACCGGGGCGAACCAGTAGAAATCCACCACTGATACCCACCATAACCTTAACTATTACATATTAGTCTTTAAAAACATTTTAAAAGAAGAACCTGCCATTTGACCGAAGCCTTTTGACCATAAAATTACTTTGCTTTTAAAACAATGATTTTAAATGATTTCACAAAATTTGCATCTGGCAATTTTAATAGGAAGAAATTTCATTTCATTTTCATTTTATTAGATTTGTATACCGCCCTACTCCCGAAGGACTCAGGGCGGTGAACAGCCATAAAATAAAACATATAAAGTACAAAATTTAAAAGAGAGATAAAACAGATTAAATAGATTTGGCTGACCATATTAAAACCCCAAATAATTTAAAACCGAATTTAAAATACCCATTTAAAAGAGGAGAAAGTTTAGGTCAGGCCAGCTTGTTGGAATAGGAACGTCTTAAGCATGCGACGGAAGGTACGTAGATCCGGAATCCTCCGTATCTCGGGGGGGAGCTCGTTCCAGATCGTAGGTGCCCCCACAGAGAAGGCTCTCCCCCTGGGGGCCGCCAGTCGACATTGTTTGGCCGACGGCACCCGGAGGAGCCCCTCTCTATGGGAGCGTACTGGTCGGTGGGAGGCTATTGGTGGTAGCAGGCGGTCTCGCAAATAGCCAGGTCCTAAGCCATGGAGCGCTCTAAAGGTGATAACCAAAACCTTGAAGCGCACTCGGAAGACCACCGGGAGCCAGTGCAGCTCGCGCAGGAGAGGCGTTACATGGGAGCGCCACGTCGCTCCCATCACCACCCGCGCGGCCGCACTCTGCGCCAGTTGGAGCCTCCGAGTGCTCCTCAAGGGGAGCCCCATGTAGAGAGCGTTACAATAGTCCAGGCAGGAGGTGACGAGGGCATGAGTGACCATGCGTAACGAGTCCCGATCCAGAAAGGGACGCAACTGGCGAATCAGGCGAACCTGATGAAAAATCCTCCCGGTCACGGCCGTCAAGTGCTCTTCTAAAGACAGCCGCAAATCCAGGAGGACACCCAAGTTGCGAGCCCTCTCCGTGGGGGCCAATGCTTCGCCCCCAATAGTCAGCGATGGCATCAGCTGACTATATCGGGATGTCGGAAACCACAGCCACTCAGTCTTGGATGGGTTGAGTCTGAGCCTGTTTCTCCCCATCCAGATCCGTACGGCCTCCAGGCACCGGGACATCACTTCAAGGGCATCGTTGGGGTGGTCTGGGGTGGAGATGTACAGCTGGGTGTCATCAGCGTACTGATGGTACTCCACCCCGAAACCACGGATGATCTCGCCCAGCGGCTTCACATAAATGTTGAACAAAAGGGGCGAGAGGACCGATCCTTGTGGCACCCCACATATAAGGGGCCTCAGGGTCGACCTCTGCCCCCCTGTCAACACAGACTGCGACCGGTCAGAGAGGAAGGAGGAGAACCACCGTAATACGGTGCCTCCCACCCCCAACCCCTCCAGCCGGTGCAGCATGATACCATGGTCGATGGTATCAAAAGCCGCTGAGAGATCTAATAGGACCAGGATAGAGGAACAACCTCTGTCCCGAGCCCTCCAGAGATCATCCACCAACGCGACCAATGCCGTTTCCGTGCTGTACCCAGGCCTGAAACCCGACTGGAACGGATCTAGATACGTCATTTCATCCAGGTACTGGGGAAACTGTCGTGCCACCACACTCTCAACAACCTTCGCCACAAAGCGAAGGTTGGAGACTGGACGATAATTAGCCAATATTGCCGGGTCCAGGGAAGGCTTCTTGAGGAGAGGTCTCACCACCGCCTCTTTCAAGGCGGCGGGAAAGACACCCTCACTCAATGAAGCATTTATAATCCCCTGGAGCCAGCCTCGCGTCACCTCCTGGGAAGCCAGCACTAACCAGGAGGGACACAGGTCCAACAAACATGTGGTCGCATTCAGTCTACCCAGCATCCTGTCCACGTCCTCAGGGGTCACAGAATCAAACTCATCCCAGATAACATTCTCAGGACCTGCCTCCGTCATCCCCGCTGGATCTACCCAGTCAGAGTCCAGATCTTCCCGAATCTGAGTGATTTTGTCATGCAGATACTGAACAAAATCCTCGGCTCTTCCCTCCAAGGGGTCCTCCCTCGCTTCCTGATGGAGCAGGGAGTGGGTCACCCTAAACAGGGCGGCCGGGCGGTTATCTGATGACGCGATAAGAGCAGCAAGATAAGTACATTTCGCTGCTTTTATCGCCACTAGGTAATTCTTAATGTGAGACCTTACCAGTGTCCGGTCAGATTCAGTGCGACTGGCCCTCCAACTACTCTCTAGGCATCTTTTCCGGCGCTTCATCTCCCTCAGCTCCTCAGTAAACCAAGGAGCCAGGTGAGATCGGCGCCGGGTCAGAGGCCGCAAAGGCACGACTTGATCCAGAGCTCCAGCGGCCGCTCTATCCCAGGCGGCCACTAAGTCTCCAGTCGAGGCGTGAGCCAGGCCCTCCGGGATTGGCCCAAGCTCCATCTGGAACCTATCAGGTTCCATCAGGCGCCTGGGGCGGTACCATCTTATCGGTTCCGCCTCCCTGCGGCGGGGTACAGCGGTTCGAAGGTCAAGGCGAAGGAGAGAGTGATCCGACCATGACAAGGGCTCGATGACTATGTCCCCTATCTCGAGATCACTCAACCACTGTCCAGAGACAAAAATCAGGTCCAGTGTGTTTCCCCCCATGTGCGTAGGGCCATGAATTAGCTGGGTCAGATCCATAGCCGTCATGGAAGCCATGAACTCCCGAGCCACCTCAGACGTCTCACCCACGGATGGCAGGTTGAAATCCCCCATGACCATAAGTCTGGGGGTATCAACCGCCACCGCGGCGATAACGTTGAGTAGCTCGGGCAGGGCTGCTGCCACGTGGCAGGGAGCCAGGTACGTGATCAGCAAACCCATCTGAACCCCATGACCCCACTTCACAAGGAGGGTCTCACAACTGGCCGTCTGAGGAATAGTGGCCTCCCTCGGCCTAAAACCTTCTCTAATAATAACCGCTACTCCCCCGCCCCTCCCCTGTGACCTCGGTTGATGGAATGCGTGGAAGCCTGGTGGGCACATTTCTACCAGAGGGACCCCTCCCTCCAGGCCCAACCAGGTCTCCGTAATACCCGCCAGGTCCGCTCCCCCCTCCTGAACCAGATCACTAATGAGGGGGGCTTTATTTACCATGGACCTGGCATTGCACAACATCAGCCGCAGGCCCGGGCCCTGAGGATCTGTGCAACCTGGAAAACGAGTGGAGCCTTGGGGGCCGGAGCATGCTACCGCTTGAAGACAGCGGATGCGTGCTCCCTTAACATGATATGGCCCCCTGCTCCCGCCATATCTACCCCTCCCCCTCACAGTACCGATGGTAAAAACATGCTCTGGACAAGCTCGACCCCCCCATTTCCTCCGGAACTCCCACCACCCCCGCCGCATATAGCGGCCAGGCCTGACCTTCCCCTTGGTGGGTTATCCCCCGAACCCACTACCCTAGCTCCAATTTTACCTCCCCCCCCCGGGTCCCCTTAAAAATTTATCCAAAAATTTACATAAAAAACCCCTCAACCCCCTCTTCGCTGCATGCGAAGTGTCTCGTTAGTGGTTTCTTTCATGTCAACTCCTTTAACTTGTAAAAGGCTGACTTGTAATTAGCTAAAGGTTAAAAATATGGTAGCAAGGCATAAATGCTTCATAAAAACTTAAAAGGGTCTTCATCCTACGTAGATATTAAATGAAACCACCAGAAAAACACTGTACATTTCCTGGTTTATTGCTAATAATTCCAGGCTTTAATGAAAATAATTTCCATGCTCTTGATCATTCACCACCTATATTTCATACATGCCCCTATCATCTTTCCTTCCCTATTTCTTGAGAAGTATGTCTAATTCATTTTGCCGAAGTCTGGTGGTTAGTCAGATGAACCACAAATACAGAACTTGTCTTTTACTTTTTCACGAGGTGCTTTGACAGTTTAGGAGACTCATTTGTGAAAATATTTGGAGATGCTGATCAGTGGTGGGTTGCTCCCAGTAGTAAAAACCAGTGTGAGGCTCCGCCCACCGACCTCGATGTGATCAGGAAGCTTCTGTGCATGTGCAGAAGGGCGCGTGCGTGCAAAGCGCGGCCCCATTGCAAACCGGTAATAAAGTAAGTAGAACCCACTCCTGATGCCGATTGAATATGGGCAATTCATGGGCTGATGTTGCTTCTCGAAAGACCAGCTTCAAAACTTTGCTGACATTAACAAAAAGGACCCAAATGGTCATGCTATATCCAGGCAGAGGTAAATTTAAAGCCAATAATTTTAAAACCTATCTATTTTTAAACCCAAGTTAAAATATTTGCAAAGTTAATCTTCGTGTGACAAAGTTATGATTCACAGAAGGCTTTCTACTTATATCAGAGGAAGTTAACAGTCAAAGACTCCTTCTCCAGTTGTATCTTAAAACAGTAGCATAAAGCTGTGACAATGCCAAATAATTCCTTTGATAACAGAGCACTGATCTCATATTAATTTTATATCATAATTTCTTGGGAGAAGAGACTCCCAGCCACTCTTATGCATACCATCATGATATTGATTCATCAGTGTTAAAATATGCTACATCTAAAATACTTCACAACTTATTAGTGTGGTAGTCAGGAGACCTGTTGCATGTTGGGTTCGTATAGGATCATCCTTCCACTAGGGTCTTTAATTACTTTCTACTACCCTGTTTTCCCCAAAATAAGACATTCCCTGATAATAAGCCCAGTTGGGCTTTTGAGTGCATGGCAATAAGGCCAAGCGCTTTTTTCAGGGTTCAAAAATATATAAGACAGGGTCTTATTTTTGGGGAAACACGTTATTACTGTACTCTGTATCAAGCTTGACATAAGAGCAGAAGCAAAAACTTTTAAGGAAAACCAATGGATGACCATGAAGCTATTTCTACATGACCCAGTTTATTGCAACAACTGAGATCAGAGGAGACTACTAGCTGCTGCCATCTAGCTATGCCTAATTTTGGGTTGCAAATTATACCTCTCACCTTTTGTATCTGACAAAATCATATATTTATTTGTCATGATCACAGAGGTGGCCACCTTGTTCCTTTAATGGAGTACTCATTTGCTGCTTGTGCACAGCATGCTAAGTCATTTTCTATGAATCATGAATTACAAACCACTGTAGCTGAGTTAAAACAATATAGTATGCCACAAAGAGTAAACAACACCGTTCTTTACAGAAACATGTAAATGCGGTCTGCATTTCAGACATGATTTAGATGCAGTGAAAGGCTTATTCCTATCAATTAGCCTAACGGTATCGGTAGCAGAAATTTCAAAGAGTGTGTGTGTGTGTGTGTGTGTGTGTGTGTGTGTGTGTGTAATAGCAATAGCACTTATATTTATATACCACTTTACAGTGCTTTACAGCCTTCTCTAAGCTGTTTACGGAGTCAGCTATTGCCCCCAACAATCTGGGTCCTCATTTTACTGACCTCAGAAGGATGGAAGACTGAGTCAACCTGGAGCCAGTGAGATTTGAACTGCTGAACTGCTGGCAACAGTCAGTCAGCAGAAGTAGCCTGCAGTTTTTTTTTTTGTTTGTTTGTTTTTTTAATTTGATTTATATGCCGCCCTTCTCCGGAGACTCAGGGCGGCTTATAATGTGCTCAGCAATAGCCTTCATCCTTTTGTATATTTATACAAAGTCAGCTTATTGCCCCCACAACTGGGTCCTCATTTCACCTACCTTAGAAAGGATGGAAGGCTGAGTCAACCTTGAGCCTTGGCGAGATTCGAACCCTGCAGTAATTGCAGGCAGCTGGACTTAATAACCAGCTTAATAACAGGGTGCCTTAAACCCCTGTACTACCAAGGCTCTTTTACTGCATTCTAACCACTGCGCCACCATGGCTCTAAGCACTCATGTAGGTATATCCAGAAGAAAGTTGTAATAAACTGTGCAATATCTTTATGTTTTGTAGCTTGTGGGTATTTCTTTTCCTTTTTGATTAAAACTGCAAGCATGCTTTATTTTGTGTACATGTTAAACTTGGTAAGATTTCTAATGGACAAATTTTGGGGTCCATTTTACTTCTTTTGCTTTGTTTTGTTTTGGGGGCTTGTCTATTGCTCTCTTTGACAAAACTTAGGATATGAAGATTTTTGGTTCCTCGTAGGTATATCATTTTTAATTAAACATATGGTAGAACAGGTGCCCATTTTTTCTAAGTTATATTTAAAATAATTAAATCATTTTAAACATTTCTTTTAATATGCAATTTTTATTAAAAATTAATATTTAAAATAAAATTTGAGGACAACTGTTCTATTATGCCAGTAAAACTGTTCATCTACTATTTTAAAATTAAAAATTAATTGAAAAATGTGCACACACTTTTTTTAGAGTCTCAAAAACAAGCATTTAGGTTAACCAACGACCAAAAAACACACTGGAGAAGCTCAAATCAATGCTTAGTGGTTTAGAAACAATAAAGCAATTTTACAATATGACACTACTTATAAATTAACAGGTGACATTTTCTGTCGTTTGTGACTATAAGATAAATGTTTGCATTGTAAATCCTACACAAGGCTAAAATTGTTCCAGCAATTCTATCCATCAGTCTCAATGTTAACGTTTTCTTTCCTCTCCAAAATCCCATTAGGTTCTTTATAAAGAATATCAGAGAAATATGTGAAACTTTTAAACATTCTTTAAGGAAAGTCAAAGACCAGACAAGAATGAACTTACACTGCTTACAAGTACATTGTTTTTTTTAAAGGATATCTGTTTCCAACAGATATCCTTACCAAATTCTATCATTTAGTAAATATAGCTGAGCACCATTTGTTAAAGAACTCTAAAAAATCCTTATAAGAAATTATGTGATTTGAACAATATTGACAGTAGTTTGTATGCTTGTTTCAAAACCAATTTAAATTGAAAATATGGAATATATATGAAATATTTGCAGGACCATCTTACTCCCACTGTCTCTGCTCAACTGACCAAATGTAGAAGAGAGGGCATGTTCCAAATCCATCTGATTACAATTTTGTGGGACCCAAGCAGTGTGCCTTTTCATACCATCTGAAATTAGGTTAGCCCTGACCCCTGTTGGCCTTATTGGAAGGTTGTCAAGACTTGGCTATTTTCCAGGCATGGGGTGCGGAAGTTAGTTGAGTCCAGGTGGATTGGTGCTGGTTTGCTGATTTGCCACAGTAAGTCTGTTGTCCTTCTTCCTTCTTCTGTTTTGTTTGTTTTGTTTGTTTTATTGATTCCATAGTTTTTGTACTGGATAGCAAGAGTTGTATGTATGTACTATGTATCAATATGTATGTATGTACTTGATTTATTTGCCACTCATATCACCTCAATTTCACAAACTATTTAATAAGATAGGGGGATCATATAACTCAAATGAAATAAATAAATAAAAAGTTGAAACGTGTTAATTCCAAAGTCAGCCCCAATAAATTCAGTGGAATTCCTTCTACCTTGATTAGAAGCTGTAGACAACCACCTTATTCAGAAGAACTTTAGAGTAGGCCTCATTAGCAATGCCTTGTTTCTCGAAAATATTTAAACGCAGAGCTGGAAATCTGGTAAGATGGCAAGAGGAGCCCCATCTTGTTCTATGCACCCCAAAATAATAAGACATCCCCGGAAATAAGGCCAAGTGCTTATTTCGGGGTTCAAAAAATATAAGACAGGGTCTTATTTTCAGGGAAACACAGTAGCAATAGCACTTAGACTTATATACCGCTTCATAGTGCTTTTACAGCCCTCTCTTAATGGTTTACAGAGTCAGCATATTGCCCCCAACAATCTGGCTCCTCATTTTACCCACCTTGGAAGGATGGAAGGCTAAGTCAACCTGCTGAACTGCAGCTAGCAGTCAGCTGAAGTAGGCTGCAGTACAACACTTTAACCACTGAGCAACCTCGGTTCTTAGAACTCAGAATAACTGCTGTTTACTAATTAGGTCATTGAGAGTGTCAGTTTGGTGTAGTGATTAAAGCATCAGGCTAAAAACTGGGAGACTGTGAGTTATAGTTCCACTTTAGGCACAAAGCCAGGTAGGTTTCAATTAAAACTCTTTCTTTTTTATTTAAAAATGTTGTGTATTTATTTCTAGCACTTTTTGGGGGGGAAACCATCACACTTCATTAAGATATACTCTGAAGGCTGTGAGGACATATTTGGGTCAACGTTGGAAAATAGACACTTTGTTGATAATATTAGTCTGGGAAATGAAACGCTGGGAATACGCAGCAGAAGGCAAAACTAACATTATTCATCCAGAACAGAAATCTGGCTAAATTTAAGCACGAATGCTTCCCTATATAGTACATGTCACTCCAAAAAAGGCAAATTTAAATATTTAAAGTACTGCTTTTAAGGTAGAAATATTTGATGTATTTATTTTTATAAATAATTTGAGCCTAAGTATAAGGCAGATACAATGGGAGGATATTCAGAACTTAATACTGCTTCTACTAAATATTTGTGTGTGTGTGTGTGTGCATACATTACTATATAATAACACCATGTGTTTTTAATTTTAGCTAATGATAAATAGTGGTAACATCAGTATAAATATTACAGTTTAGAGTTTTGTGGTGTTTTACAATAATTTTTCAAGATGATTCCATTATTTTAGTTTTAAATACTCAATTAATTATTCAATCAATGAAATAATGAGTTCTAAATGTTATGTCTATTGTTTATTTACTGATAGTTACCAGCAAATATATTTTTCTCCTTTTATTCTCTCATATAGTTGGTTATTTTATTCTTCAAATGTTTTAAAATAAAATCTTTAAAAAGCCCCACTAGATTAAGGTGACCAGATTTTAACATTGGTAAAGAGGGACATTGTGGGCGTGGCTTATTTGGTCATGTGACTGGGTGGGTGTGGCTAGGTGGTCATGTGACCGGGTGGCCATGGCTATGCGTATAGGGTAAGGTGAACAGATTTTAACATTGGTAAGAAGGACACCATTGTGGGCGTGACTTATTGTGTGGGTGTGGCTTGGAGGCCATGTGACTGGGTGGGCGTGGCTAGCTGGTCATGTGACCGGGTGGCCATGGCTATGTGTATAGGGACTACTCAGAGGGCTGAAAAGTCATTTCTGACAGGTCCTCACACTTTTGACTGGTCCTCACACTTATGACCATCCTCACATTTATGCCCGTGCAGTATTCTTAACAACCATGTCACTCATTTCACAACTGCTTCTCTTCACCATGGTGACAAGATAGGGCAAAAACGTAAAATCTGAGGACAGTCGTAAGTTCGAGGACTGGTCAAAAGTGTGAGGACCAGTCAAAAATAACTTTTTCAGCCCTCTGAGTAGTCCATATGCACAAAAGGACTAACCAGAGGGCTGAAAAAAGTCATTTCTGACAGGTCCTCGCACTTTTGACTGGTCCTCACACTTATGTCCATCCTCATATTTATGCCCATGCAGCATTCTTAACAACCATGTCACTCATTTCACAACTGCTTCTCTTCACCATGATGACAAGATAGGGCAAAAATGTAAAATGTGAGGACAGTCGTAAGTTCGAGGACTGGTCAAAAGTGTGAGGACCAGTCAAAAATAACTTTTTCAGCCCTCTGAGTAGTCCATATGCATTAAAGGATACAGCAATAGAGAGGGATGAAGGAATGGAAATTAGAGTAAGAGTGAGGGTAAGAGAGGGAGGAAGAGAGGAGGAGAAGGAGAAAGGAAGAGGAAGTAGGGAAGAGAAAAAGAGGGTGGGGGGAAGAGAAAGTAAGAAGGAAAGAAAAGAGAGTGGTGGTAGGTTTGAGGAGAAAGATTGCTGTACAATAAAAAAGATGAAAGGGAAGAAAGCCAACCCCAAGCAAATATAAAGATATTAAGATTAAGAATGAATTGTTAAACTTTAAAGAATAAAAGAGAACAAATATGAATAAATAGCAATAATTAGAAACACACATACAAACATGCAATGTATTTTCTTTGAACAGAATATTTGGCTGGTTCACAAATTTAAACAGCGTTTAGTCATTTCAATTAAATTTACAATTTCTATATTTCCTTTTTGCCATATTTATTCCTCATCTATTTTTTTAAAAAAACAATATTACCCTTCATCCTCATCTCTAATCTTAATCAAATTCAATTTTTCCCTTCTATTCTATATTATACCCCTTCCCATTGTCATCTATTTTTATATCCATCCTCACATTGGTTAATTATGTAATTATGTAATACGGTTGTTTAATACAAATTCAACATTTTAATATAAATCAATTAGTTATATAACTATCTTTTTTGTATATTAATCAATATGAACATGAATATTCCAATTATTTCCATGCAATCCAATTTCTTACAAATGAATTAATTATATTTACCAATAATAATAAACCAAATAATTTCCCCCATATATTCCTCCAAACCACAACTTAACCATTTCTGCTTTCAACACAATATACAATTATTAATAGTATCTCAATTATTACAATTCCCTAGTTAAATAGAGCTTTTTTTCTTTTGTGTTTTAAAATCTTGAACTCTCCTCTTTTGCCCAAAATTTCCCATTGTTTGCAGTTTTGTACCTACCTTTTTTGGTGAGGAAAAAGAAAAAGAAAAAGAAAGAAATCTCTCTCTGCCTCATTTTGTCATGTTGCAGGTTTAGTTTCGCTTTCGCCTTTGTTTTCAGTATAGCTAGGGGGGGGGGGGGAATCTGCTCCAGGAACTTTTTGCAGCTTTTTGCAGCTAATTAACCTAGCGGAAGCTGTTAACAGGGGCTGTTTTTTCTATTTTTGCAGGCATGGGTCTATTCATTTTTTTTTTAACACTGATCAGCTGTAGGTCGGCCCTTTGAAGCCCCGCGGCAAGAGTTTAAAGAGTTTTTTTTCCCTCTAGCCATCAGCAGGGATTCAGGAGGCAGAATGAAAAATCGGGACTTTTTTAAAACGCCGCGGGACGCGGGACAAATTGCTCAAAAGTGAGACTGTCCCGCCAAAAGCGGGACGTCTGGTCACCTTACACTAGATGCCTCCTGGGAAAACCCTAACACAATACCCAAGGGCAAAAACTGTTTTGTGCCCCTTAATCACTGTGGCCTTCAGTTGTTTTTCCTCACCTGCCCATTTCAAAAGTCCACTTACTCCAGTTTTGACAAAAACAGTGGGCTATAAATGAAAGAGAACTTCCCATTAGAAATCATGCGCAGTCAAAAGCCCATGAATTTGCTAACAGTCAGAAAGGTTAAAATATGTTGTCTACATTTCAAATTCCAGTGAAGATGAAATGCAACCAGACCAGGCATGTTAATATACAATATATTTCTTTTCCTTCTGCACTTACTGTATTTAGATGAAACAGAAGCAGTAATATATTTTTTTTTCTCCAGCTGAAATAGCAAGGTCAAAGGTTCACCATCCAAGCTGGACAACTCAGGCCTGCAGGCCTGAGATAGCAAATATCCCTGTGTGTTGCTACTGTTATTCCATTAAAAGTGAAGAACTATTTTTGCCCCAACAACGGAGAAGATCATTACACAGACTTCATGCAAATAATCCCTGCAACATGAGTGTGGCAGCTATTTTCAATTTACCCTTTTGTTGCATCCTTAATTTTTCAGATGTCTTTGTTTCCATCCCATGCTTCATTCTTCCTTCCTGCACATTTTGTGTGTGTGCATGCACAAAACGCACATACATTTCCATATGTGCTTGGATTTATTACCATTGATACAGTAACTTGATAATAATAGGCAAAATATTATGAAATGTATAAAGTCCATGGTACAGAGGGAGATACTTTTCTTTATCATCTCTTTTTTCCTTACAAAATGGTGGACCTGCCTGTCAGATGTTTCTTGGTTCACGTCTTCCATTTTCAGCAGCAGCCTTGTTTCTGGTGTATCACAGGGTAATAATTGTTACAATTGGCACATTCTTAGTGTTTATGTAAGGGAGATTGGAAAGGGGGCAGACAGCAGTGTCCACCTGAGGGGCCACTAGTGACAAAACCACTGTTACAACCAATGTGACACAAGTTCCCCTTCCCCTTTTATATGTGCGACTGCTTCTCATCTGGGCTACTGGTATAGAGCCGTGGTGGCACAGTGGTTAAAATTGCAGTCTAACTCTGCCCACAGTCAGGAGTTCGATCCTGACCAGCTCCAGGTTGATTCAGGTTTCCATCCTTCCAAGTTCAGTAAAATGGGGACCCAGATTGTTGAGGGCAATATGCTGAATCTGTAAACCTGTTAAAGAGGGCTGTAAATCAGTATATAAGTCTAAGTACTATTGCTATTGCTAACTCAAAGGGTTGGCAGTATAAGAATCAGCCTTAGATTACCCATTAAACAAAATAAACACCAAGGGAAGGAAGCCACCACATACTCTCTCTCTCTCTCTCTCTCTCTCTCTCTCTCTCTCTCTCTCTCTCTCTCTCTCTCTCTCTCTCTCTCTCTCTCTCTCTCTCTCTCTCTCTCTCTCTCTCTCTCTTTCTGTGTTTGTGATTTCCTTAACACACTCAACTTTAATTTCTGGCTCTTAATTAATCTTAATGTTTATCTGTTAAGCAATGGAAGGGCTAAGGGACACCATGGTTGGGCTGCGCTTAGAGCATCAGTTAGTCTTAATCAGTCCCTGATCGGAAACCCTATTACTGAATCTTTCTCTTAGTCTCTTTCTCTTTTAGCCAAATTTACCATCTGACCATTGAAGGACAAGGGTGGAAAATAAATTGAAGCAACAGAGGTATTGCTGCAGAAAATGTTCCCTAGTACAGTTGCCCAACTTCATTTTCTGGGTGGACAAGTGGCTGCTTGCTGAAGCATAAATTAACAGTCATGGGAAACCACAACCAGAACAGTAAAACCAAAACAGAAGTCATGAGAATACTGTGGTTAAAACAGGGAAGCTTAATTGCAGCCTTGGCCCTAATCACGTTCACATGAGATAGTCAAGATAAGCACAGCAGGGTCTAATGCAACTTCCCAAGCTGGACACCTACCAGATTTGTGGATTCCAATACCCATAATGCTCAGCATTGGCCATGATGATTGTGAAGCCCTGGAAGTCAAAGATGCATCTGAAAGGCATCCTGGTTGCAAAATATAATATGTTATGTCAACCACGTTTAAAACTACTCATTCAAATGAAAGCTTTCTTCTGTTCATTTGTTCTTAATAACACTCATTGTCCTATATAATAACCTACAATATATAATAACAACAAAATATGTATTTTATGCAGTTGTGTATGTATTTATATAGCTTTTTTTTCTTTAAAGAAAAGACAATGACTCTGGGTCCTTCACATTCTGGGCCCTTCACATTGTAAAAAGCTAGAACAGTAAAAGAAAAGAAAAAAGAGATGTGCATCCAAAATAAGAAGAGAAAAAACCCATTTCAACAAAACCAAATGTAAATAACACCAATGCTCAGTGGAATTCCAGGATTTGCAGAAGTGAAAAGGTTCTTTTTGAAGGAGAAAAAATATACTGGGGAAGAAAGTTTAGTAACTGCATAATAAAGATTTAATGAGCATGTAATTCTAGCTAGTTATTGAGAAAGCATCACAGGGAGAATGTTAAACTACATAAAAGTTGAACAGGAATTCTTCATTCAGCAACATATTGTTACACCCGCTATTTGTTCTCCTGCAATAAACTCACATGCCCTAATAAACGTCCTTTATTTGAGTGTAAAGAGCAAACTGAGTCCATTGTGTTAACATCAGTTATTTGAAGCGGATGTTTTCCAAATTCATTGCCTGCCTGCCCCATGTATAATTATTCTAGAAAAAAGGGCCCTGAAGTTGCTTAGAACAGCCCAATTTTTGACAGAAATATGGGGCTTAACTAGTTCTATGACGTGATAGTATCAGTGTCATTCCAATCTTGGAGGAAGGACTAGCTATAAATATGACAACAAATGTAGCTACTGCCCAGTCTAATAGATTGGATCAATTAACCTCGCTTTTTCTTTGCAAAGCAAGTTCTGAGATTTTGTGATGGAAGAGCTATTAACAGCATAGATAAATTCCTTAACTTGATACGAGGTGATGGGATATTATACTCGGGTTGGCAGGATATTGCATTGATAGAGAAACATTGTTGATTGGTATTGGTTCGATGTAACTCAGAGCTGCTTGCTTCTCAAGGACAGTCTAAAGTTATAAACATGGAAATAGGACATCATCTTAAGGAGACACCTATGCTTAAAAATTAGAATTTTGATATCTCATAATAAAGCTTTCTACAAAGTAATTATTCTTTCTTATTGCACATATAGATGATGATGGTGGTGGTGATGAGGATGATGAGGATGCACTCAGAAAATCCATTGGCAATTATTATTTCAGCAGGAGTGCACTGAAGATGATTCCACTGCCCAAGAAGCCGTCTCCTTATCCCAACTGTGCCTTGTATATAAGCTTCATGATCTTTGCAAGAAACCAGCAACATTTTAAGGACATAAAGAGATAAAGATCTATATCTGGGATAACCAAATGTCCCATGGTACAGAGAAAAACACTCTGTTTGAAAGGCTGCACAATGTGAATCCGACTTAAACATAATCAAATATTAGAAGATGTTTGATCTTGCTCATCATTTATAATATTTGCCAACAAATTAAGTAGGGATCCTGGAAAACAGTTGTCTGTTTTCCCCTGTATAAGGGGTGTTGATGGTTTTATTTTATTTATTTAACCCAACAATACATTCATTCAATTATTTAAAGTTGTTTTGAGAAAGAATTGTACAAGTGTGTCCACAGGCAAAATTATTTATTTATTTTATTTTATTTGTTTTAATTTGTATACCGCCCTTCTCCAGCAGGACTCAGGGCGGTGAACAGCCAGAATAAAACAGAACATACAAAATTTAAAAACAATTTAAAAATAATTAAATATTTTGGCCGCAATTTAAAACAACCCAATTAAAATCAATTAAATTTAACTAAAAACAGTGGGATCAAGCCAGCCCGGCTTGATACATAATAATAATACACATGCCAATTTTACAGGAATCTGAACTCTTTCTTTTGGATCTTTGTTTTTCCTCCCTGTGCTTTTTACAGATTTTGATGACGCACAAGTGGCAGATTATTTGCCAAATCCAACAGTTTTCAGCCCAGGCATCACTGATCAAATTCCTCTTATCCTCTCTCCTCCATTATACTTTGCTCTATATTCATTTTTTTCTGCAACAAACTATCTTCCGTTTAAACTAGGAGGTATTTCCAATATAGATCAAATGCATATTTAAACAACTTTCTCCTACTTGATATCCTCCTGATGTGTTGGACCACATTTCCTATCAACTTCAGCTTGCATGCTTGTTGGCTAAACTGGCTGAAAAGAAGCATTGCAGACCTGGAAAAGAATTACATCTCTCTTCTCTTCTCTTCTCTTCTCTTCTCTTCTCTTCTCTTCTCTTCTCTTCTCTTCTCTTCTCTTCTCTTCTCTTCTCTTCTCTTCTCTCCTCTCCTCTCCTCTCCTCTCCTCTCCTCTCCTCTCCCTCTCCCTCTCCCTCTCCCTCTCCCTCTCCCTCTCCCTCTCCCCTCCTCTCTCACTCCACTCCACTCTCTTCTCTCCTACTCTATTCTCGCTTTCATCATCATCATCATCATCATCATCATCATCATCATCATCATCATCTATCTCTCATGTATCAAAAAAAAAAGTTGGCCATCTACTCTGCTAAATTGTTAAGAAGATTAGTAAGTGAAACCAAATAGCACATCAACACAAAAATACTGTAATGGTATTTTATTGTTTCAGAATAGATACTTTAGCATAGATGCAATATTGATGTTCCCTGTTCATTCTCACTATTACAAGATGTCTAAGTGTTCCCTGTTCAGATACACATGAATCCAAAATATCTTTTGGGGAAGAAGGAGGCAAGAGTTACACTGTCTAACTTCCTCAAGGTGTTGCTGCCTTTCAATTACTTCCCAAATGATTATTGTTTATCTAACCTTACTACCGCTAGCTCCATACTTGCTAACAGTCAGAAATGTTAAAATATGTTATCTACAGGAGGAGGGGGGGGAGGAGGAGGAGGAGGATTGGTTTTATCATTTCTTTTTTCTACTTCATAAACCCATATCATTGTTCTGCCCCAGCTATGGACCCCAAAGAACACAGCACACACAAAGTCCATACAAACCTTAGTTTACTAATTAAGGACTACTAATGAGCTTTCTTAGTAGTTGTTCGAACACAAGTACTATTTAAATCAGTCTTTTCTGAACAAGGGCTGTTAATTTAACTTCATTAACAGCCGACAAGAATTCAAAGAATAATAACTCAGTTCTGAGGCACAGTATTTCAGATAACCATAATCTTACTGTGGTTGGCAGAATGCCCAGAAGCAATTTGCAGGAAAAACAAGAGCCGAAATCAAACATTTCTGGAATCAAGACTCGAAGGAATGTGAATGAAGTTATTTCCTGCAAATTGCATCAGTCGTCCTTCCTTAAATAGGCTAGGGGAGTGGCCAATTAGCCCCAAGCCTTACTCTCGAGAAGACCTCCTCCTGAGGAGCCACTCCTGCCTTTTTGCAGTTCTGCACGCTCATGCATTGAGAAGAGGCTCCTCCTCTTCTTCCTCTTCACTTATGGGAGCTTCTGGAGGTTCTGAAGGCTCTGGCTGAATCCCCGCCTCTGGCACCACATCTTCTCCAGCCTCCTCATTGTCTGACTTGAGTGCCAACTGCACAGACTGCTGGCACAGCACCACATCAGCCTCCTCGCTGTCGGAATCAGCTACTAATTGCACAGGCCGCTGATGGGCCACAACAATAATATTTTGTTGATATTTCATATAGTTATTAAGCAATCTCTCTGTTCCTATTTTGTAGCCTCAGTGGGAAATGTCCACCTATAGGAGGCGTTTGCCATGCGTTGGGCTTTGTTAACGTGCCGACACCTGTTGGAAGGGGAGGAGTGTGATCTTTGAGGTCTGGACAGACCAGAAAACTTAGAGGCTTTACAATCCCCACACAGGTTGTCACCGAAACAAATCTGTTGGGCCCTCTATTTTCGGAGGTTTAATTTCCGATTAAAATACATTCCAGTGATGAAATTTTATGGCCGACGCTTTGTCCAGGCAAAAGAGGGGATGAAATGGTGATAAAAATTGGCGAACCCCAAAAAGCTCTGCAGTTGTTTTCAGGTTTTGGGGGCTCACACCCATAAGTGCTGCTGCTCCCTGCAATGTTCCCATGTATTTCCCTGCTCATGAGTAATCCCATCCTCCTTCCCTGCTCGCGAGTAATTCCCTCCTACCAGCAGACCAGGCAAGAAAGTAGTTGCCCTTCAATTCCCACAAGAAAGCCTCCAGGCACATCCATCAGTATGAGGTAGAGGCCAGAAGTAGCATCCCCCGGTCTAGCCGATCGGTCTGGTGACATCATTGGTATGCGGCCGCCTCTCAGCTGTGCAGTGGCCACGCCACCGCCTACAAAGCATCAGGACAGCAGCAGGTGGGTCTGCGGCTTCTCTGGATGATCGAGCGTGCTGCGCGGGACCCTGGCCAAGTGGGTGGTCACCTCCTCGTCTCCCCAGGCGGCATGCCGGGGCTGACACTACACTGATTTCTGCAAATCTAAAACTTTTGTCATAGCTAGTTTATATGAGTTTAGTAATGAATGTAAGCATATAATTATGGAGGAGCCATGGTGGTGCAGGGCTTAGAATACAATATTGCAGGCTAATTCTACTGACTGCCAGGGGTTCAATCCTCACCAGCTCTAGGTTGATTCAGCCTTCCATCCTTCTGAGGTCGGTAAAATGAGGATCCAGATTGTTTGGGGCGACATGTTGACTCTGTATACCCTTAGAGAGGGCTGTAAAGCGCTATGAAGCAGTCTATAAATCTAAGTGCTATTGCTATTACTGTATGTGGGTTTGTGTGAGGTTAGGGTTAGGAAAATGAAATGACATATAAGATCAGGAAAGAAAAAAATCTTATAATTAAAAAAATGTAATTCAGCATATCAGCATGGCATTAGATAGAAAAATACAGCATTAGCTGACTCTAATTATGTTAAATTTAAATTGTCATATGAATAGACAATGTAAAATGACTGACACTATACTGTAAGTCCTGGATGATGAGTTCCTGTCAGAGCGCTATTAGAAGAGATGAGCGGTAATATTATAATAACATGTGTAAAGAGACCACAACTAGAAACAGACATGAAATAAAACAAGAAGCATTTCAAAAGATTTTCAACTCAGAAAGAGTGCCCAGCCTTAAGCCACTAAAACAAAGGATATTACTAGGCAGACAGTAATGGATTCAAAAAATAAATTAAAAAGTTGGAAGGACTCTACCGAAATTCTGTACAATAGAGAATGTCAATATCCAAGGCACCTTAGTAAATTTACAATAGCTTCTAGTACTAGAAGATGAAGTTATATCAGCATTCCAGTCATTACCAAGTCAGAAGACCACAGGACTTGATGGAATATTTAGAGAAAGAAAATACATCATGGGGAAAAAAATTGGTAAAAATTCTAGCAAACTTTTGTCAGAAAATCTGGAGGACAAACACAGCCGTCCACAGTTTGGAAATGATCTATCTTCATACTAAGAGAGCCTTCTCTGTGGGGGCACCTACGATCTGGAACGAGCTCCCCCCGGAGATACGGAGGATTCCGGATTTGCGTACCTTCCGTCGTGCGCTTAAGACGTTCTTATTCCATCAAGCTGGCCTGACCTAAACTTTTCCTCTTTTTAAATGGAATTTTAAATTTGGTTTTAATTTATTGGGGTTTTAAAATGGTTCAGCCAAATTTATTTAATTAGTTTTATCTCTATTTTAAATTTTGTATCTATATGTTTTATTTTATGGCTGTTCACCGCCCTGAGTCCTTCGAGAGTAGGGCGGTATACAAATTTAATAAAATGAAAATGAAATGAAATGAATAGTTAACACCAAAGAAAGAAAATTAGCAAGGTATGCGAACTATTATGCAACAGTGCAATAGTTAATTTTATGTGTTTGCAAAATAATATTTAGGATCATCCAATATAGATTAGAGCCCTAGATGGAAAAGGAAATGCCTGATGTATAAGATGGTTTTAGGAAAGTCTGAGAAAGAAGTCATACAGGTAGTCCTCAACTTACAACATTTCATTTAGCGACAGTTCAAAATTACTACGGCACTGAAAAAAATTACAATTTTTCACAGTTACAGCCTTTGTAGCATCCCCACAGTCATGTGATCAAAATTCAGATGCTTGGCAACTAACTCATATTTATGATGGTTGCTATGTCCCAAGGTCATGTGATCCTCTTTTGCAACTTTTTGACAAGCAAAGTCAATGGGGAAACCAGATTCACTTAACAATCGTGCTACTAACTTATCAACTGCAATGATTCACTTAATAAACTCAGGCAAGAAAGGTCAAAAAAATGAGGAAGATGGCAAAACAGATTACCTCCCAGTTGGCAAAGGAATGAAACAAGGTTGTAAAGCAGGGGTCCCCAACCTTTTGGATCTCAGGGACCACTAAATTCATAATGGAATCAGTTGCCCCCAGAGATAAGGAGAATCCAAGACCTTAGCGCCTTCTGCCATGCCCTTAAAACCCACTTTTTCCAGCAAGCCGGGCTGGCTTAAGAAGAAATTTTAAATGTTTTAATTGGTTTGTATTTTTAATTTTGGGCCAACTTTATATATATATTAATTGTTTTTAATATTTGTATTTCATGTTTTTTAATTCTGGCTGTACACTGCCCTGAGTCCTCAGGGAGAAGGGCGGTATATAAATTTAAAATAAAATAAAATAAATAAAATAATTTTAAATCCCATGGACCACTAATATGATCTGCCTAATGACTGGCTGGGTGGGCATGGCTAGGTGGTCATGTGACTGGGTGGGCATGGCCAACTTGATGTCACTCACGTCGAGGGGTGCCTTGCCGGCCTCTACTCACCCCTCTCCTCCCAGCCACTCCTCACCTGCCTGCCCAGGCTCATTAGGGCCCCAATAGGAAGCAGTTGTTGGAGCTAAGCAACCTCCATGAGAAAGAGTTGGCAAAAAAGCTGGCTCAGTTCAAATTGGATCTGATCGAAAAGAAGGCTTAGCAGCACCTCACTGATGACTACGAGCATAGGCTTTCCAAGCAGAGGACAGATCTGCAGGAGTGCAAGGCCAGGTACCGGAGTCTGGAGGCTCAGCGGGCTGAGATGGTCAGCCAGTTCCAGGCCATGATACTGTCCCACTGGAACGAGGCCCTCTGGCTTTTTGCTACCAGTGGCACTTCCCTCCAGCCTTCACCCAAAGCCCTGCACCAGGAGGCTAAAGCAGACCCCAAGTCGGAATTTCTGCCCCCCCCCCTCCAACCCACACAAAAGGACCCTGAAGGGGGAGATTCTCTACAGCAACACAAGCATTCATTGCATTGGACTGTAGTTTGAGGACCCCTAATTTAGTGCAATATAAAAAATGCAAATAATTTTTCTTCGGACCATCAACATTTTCTCGCGGACCACCAGTGGTCCATGGACCACCAGTTGATGACTGCTGTTGTATAGTGTCTCCTTATTTATTCAACCTACATGCTGAATATATTTCTAGGATGACTGGAAGGGAAGGTGGTTTTAAAAGTGGAGTAAGAAACATCAATAATGTCTTTCTCTGATAGCTGAAAATGCAAATGACCTGCAAGCTCTGGTAATGGAGATTAAGGAGTATAGACAAAATATAAAGGCTGCCAAATTTATGGCAACAGGTACAACTAAAACTGTCAATGAAGATCTCGAAATGGTGGATAATTTCTCCCTTTTAGTATTGACTATCAACAGTAAAGGAACTAGTAGTCAAGAAATACATCACAGAATAACAGAGAGGAAGGTAGCAATGGAAACCTTGGAAAAGATACTCAGATACCATAACTATACTTACAAAAATCAAAACTGTGCGGGCAGTGGATATGACACTCTATGGAATTGGACTTTGAAGAATCAGGATAAAAAGAATATTGATGCTTTTGAACGTTGATGCTGGAGAAGGCTCCTGGGAATACCGTGGATAGTCGAGAACAAATTAATCATGGAACCAATCAGTCCAGGGTTCTTACTAAAGGCACAAATTATAATATTTTGGAAACATTATGTGGTGACCATGCCCTCTAGAGAAGACTTATTAGGCTGGGAAATAATGAAAGGAAGGAGAAGAAGAAGACAACCAGCAACAAATGGACTTAATTACAGTACTCAAAGGTGCATTGGTGAAAGTCCTGGAGGACCAGGCTGAAGACAGGTCATCTTGGATAAGGTCTATTTATGTAGTCAGTAGGGATTGGATATTTCTCTCACTGGGCGCAAAGTGAAAATATCTGCTGTGTGCTCCACATAGGCATCAGGAAGGGCATCAGGTCAGTAAACGCTCAGCTCCATTCAGTTGCCTTGACTGCATCCCAATGTAAGGGATTACAAGGTCGTTAAAAGAAAAAAATGTGGTCATTAATGCTTGATATCAATTTGACGGTACGTAAAGTATAAGCTATAAATATCAATATACACACAAATTTCCCATAGAATAATACTAGTATGCCGCTAGGAACATCTGGGGCCTGCAAAAATGGTTTGAGGGCCCATCTAGCCTCCAAATCATAGTCTACCCACTCCAAAATTAAACTGTGAAGTAAGATACCTTGTGCAGATGGTCAAAATTGCCACACCTCCCCCAGCCTTTCAGTTGTTATAAAAATATACTCATGCACAAATATAAAGAGTACACACCTAAAAGCTTTTTTTTTTAAAGTTATCTCCTCAGCTAGCATGAATAGAAGCATGCAAATCAAACACAATAGAATTTCCTTCCCCTCCTCTCACTAACGGCACCTTCAGAGAGGTGGCAAATAGTCCCGGGAGCAGATAAAAAATAATTTAACAAGGAGCAAATTGTAAAGGGTGACAAAGTGTTATTTCCATAATGAGCTTATCTGAGCAAACTTTCCCAGAGCCTCTGTGAGTTCCTGAACAGGGTGTGGATCTGGCAATAGTAAAGAAACAGGCTACACAAAGAATGTCTGTCGAGCTAATGAATGCCACTGAAGTGGTTGACTTTTCATTTCTCTGGCTTGGATCTCTGCCACCTTTACTCTCATGTCAGACTTTGCTTAATTGGCAAATACATCTTCAAAGGCTGGTAGAAGAGACTCCTCCACATGGCTCTCTGGGCTGTTAATGTTTAATTGTGATTTGTTAAAGGCATACTAGCAGTTGATAAAACCAAGTGGGTAGGTGCTTTATTGCAGGGCAGACCAGCAATGATGTATATATCTTTCTTTGGCAAACATGGGCATTTAGGGAGAAGCCAAGGTTTAAGGTAACGGCTAAGATTTTATTTGTTTGATGATGTCATAAAAATGTTCTTCTTCGAGGAAAATTAGGGCGTCCAAACTTTGGGAAGATTACAGTGAGATCATACCTGTAATCCTAAAGCCAGATAGCTGCTAGTAATACCATATGCGTGGACTTTAGTATGGTTATTGGTTTGGGTTATTATTTGTCACTATTAAATGGAGCTATGGATAACTCCACTGATTGTATTTACATTGGAAAAGTATCAGCTTTGGCGAAGCCTTCATGCTGGAGAAACATGTGTAAAGAATATGTGCATCCTATCGACTTTCTGCAATCTCATCCCCTCCAGATGTGTTAAGACTACAACTTCTAGATTTGCCAGATGATGACTTCATTCAATGAACAGGAAAGAGAAGGAAAATATGACTTAAGGGCAGGCCTCCTAAGTAGCTGGAACAATTTTGGTACAGTCCCAGCTATTTCAAAGGATATTTTTGTTTTGTTTTGCTATTTTAGTGCCTCATATTTGATGACGAAAACCTCTTTTCAACCGACATTATGCCTCATCACATGCCTACTTTAATTTGTTCAAAATAACATTGCTATATGAACTCAAGAGGTATGGGGAAATTTTGGGCTACTTTTGGACCACCAAACCTTGAACTGTTATTCTGTTGTATTTAACTAATAAAATCACTTAGGAATTCAGCTAATCACCTCCAGACTAACTCCGTTATCTATCTTAAAATCTTATGCCAAAGGGTCGTACAAGTTTTGACCCACACACTAATGTGAGCTGACACTTCAGTCCAATGATGCATTATAACTAACTAGCTAGGCAGTCTAGAGGGCATATGGTTGCTTATACCAGGAGCCTGGTGGCACAGGAGACTAATAGCCTGTTATTATCATTCAGCTGCCTGCAATTAATGCTGGTTCGAATCTCTCCAAGGTTCAAGGTTGACTCAGCCTTCCATCCTTTCTAAGGTAAGTGAAATGAGGACCCAGTTTGTGGGGGCAATAAGCTGACTTTGTATAAATATACAAAAGGATGAAGGCTATTGCTTAGCGCACTGTAAGCCGCCCTGAGTCTCTGGAGAAGGGCGGCATATAAATCAAATAAAAATAAAAATAAATAAATAAATAAATATCAGTGGGTATTCCCTATAGCAGTGATGGCTAACCTTTTTGTCATCGCGTGCCAGGAGACGGGGGGCGGGGGAGGGTCACGCGCACACATACCCACGCGCATGTGCATGCAAACCCCTCCCCTGGCACATGATGGCCTGGTAGGCCCGTTTTTCTTTCTTACCTGGTTCCAGAACCTTTATTTATCTGGGAAGGGTGAAAACAGCCTTTCTCACTCTCTCGGAGGCCCTCCAAAGGCCTGAAACGGCCCATTTCCCGACTCCCGGTGGGACAGGAAGTGACATTTTTTGCTGTCCCCAGCCACCAGAGCCTCTCTAGGAGTCTCTAGGAGCCTCTCTAGGAGCCTCTAGGAGCCTCTCTAGGAGTCTCTGGAGGCTGGGGACAGCAAAAAACATCACTTTCTGTCCCACCGTGAGTCGGGAAATGGGCCCTTTCAGCCTCCATAGGGCCTCCAAGGGAGTGGGAAAGGCTGTTTTCACCCTTCCCAGATAAATAGAGAGGATCTGGAGCCAGGTAAGAAAGAAAAACGGGCCTTCAACACAGCCTGTTTCCCTACTTCTGGTGGGCCCAGAAGGCCTGAAAATCAGCTGGCTGCACGCGCATGCACCCCAGAACTGAGCTGGCGTGCCCACTAATATGGCTCCGCGTGCCACCTGCCATGCCCACCGAGCCATGCCCACCACGCCACACCCACAGAATTGGTAGTAAAAAAATTTGAATCCCACCACGGGTGCACTTGCCCGCAGCTCGTACAAATGGAGCCGTGAGTGTGCATGTGTGCCTGCCATCCACATGCCCTTTGCACCGGGCCAGGCTGCCAATCTGAAAGAGTTGGGCACTGCTATTATAGTCCATTTCAGAATTGTAATAAACTGCTTTGATATATTCTCAAAAACTTGTTCTGTAAATTGTGTTATTGTCATGCCCCCGTCAGAGTCTGAATCTGCAGGGGAAGCAGTGGTGGGCTGCTCCTGGTTCTGTCCAGTTCTTTAGAACAGGTAGTAAAAGCATTGGGAGGCTCCGCCCACCCAGTCTGACATCATAATTGACGATCTGCGCATGCGCAGAACCTTCTGTGCATGCATGTGTGTGCTCCCATTGCAAACCGGTAGTAAAGGTAAGTAGAACCCATCCCTGGGGGAAAGATGAGCTGGAACAAAAACTGACAGAGATAGAGAGGCCAGCTCGGTTGGCCTTGGAGGAAACTGTGGAAGTGCAGTCAGTCCAGGCAAGGCTTTTATGAATTAGTAAGGCTTGAAGATAGGGATTGCTCAGGAGAAGAGCAAGGACTACCCCTCCTGATCCAAGAGCAAGGAGGGAAGAGAGATGGCAAGATCAACGCAGATTGAGCCAGCTGCAAGGGAGGAGAGTGCCCCACCCCCTTTCACAAGGCACACCTGGGGACTGAGATGTAAGGAGGTGCCGGTGGGAGGGGTATTTGTCGGGAACAAGCATTGAATCTGTGGAGCCTCATGTGCACTTGCCAAAGCCTGGAGATTGCTGTACTCTGTCTTGTGGGGCTTGCCAGTTTGTCTGCTTTGCTGAACTTCTTGCTCTAGTTACTGTTTAGCTAACCTGGCTTGGGCTGCTGGCCCTGGTTGCTATTTGATTAACCTGGCTTACTGGACTACTTGCAGCCAAAGGCTTCTGAAGGTGCATGTGAGAGCTTTGCTCCAGGACTTGTAGGGAATGTGGGAATGTTATGGGGCACAGCTGGAGCAATAAAGGGGAGTTAGACCTGTTCTCTGGTTGTATTGCTTTCGTGCCACACCCCAAGTCATCATAGTTATGGATATTTGCTGTCATCTTTAGGTCATGGGTTATGCTTTTGACACTCATAAACTTCTCTTCAAACTTTGATCTATATATGCCCCAGTTTTCATGTATGCACCCACACACACAGACAAAATTTAACAAAGATCTTAACATCTTTACATATTAACACCCTATTAAAATGCCTGGGAAAATAAATTCTTCTTTGTCTAGCATTGAAAATGCAGGGATCCTTGGTGCTCTCTGGGCTTGGTTGTTTTCTTGCATATGTTTCATAACCCAACTAGATAACATCATCAGTATTAGAAGGGAGTGAGATTTGCTCTCTGTTATACAGTATACAAGTTGCATGTACTGTCACTATTGATGGGAATGTTCTAAGTCCGTGATGGCGAACCTATGGCACACGTGCCAGAATTGGCGCACAGAACCATCTCTCCGGGCAAGCCAGCTATTGCCCGTTACTCTTCCAGGTTCCGGCGCGCACATGCGCACCGGCCAACTGGTCTTCACGTGCGCAGGAGCACCGGAAATTGTAAGAGCAGCTCCCTGGCGTTCTTGTGCACGCCAGAAACTGGAAGCTCATCTGAGCTTCCAGTTTCCGGCACACACATGCACGCTGGGCCAGCTGGTCTTTGTGCACACATGAGCACCAGAAACCAGAAGACCAGGTGACCGGCACTCATGCACGCAAGTGCACCAGGGAACTGCTCTTCCAGTTTCCGACGCTCCCCCGTTGCTCACACTCCCATTTCAGCAGTCGGTGCTAAAAAGGTTCGCCAACACTATTCTAAGTAATTTTTGAAAATGCAGTAACAATTAGTTCAAAGCACTGGGGAAGGCAGTCCTGGAGATATAGGCCTGAAAAAGATCTGCATACAGCTACTAGCTACTAGCTGTACCTCATGAGGGCCTTTGAAGCTGAACTCATGTCTCATGATATGGCACTTTATGATAACGGCATTAGTTTCCTTCCCACACTGTGAGCTGGAAGCCAGAAGATCCTAGAAAAGAGGTGTTACACATTCATAATCTCTATTCCAGTCACTGTGCTTGATATTGAATGTTGTACTTACTGAAAACAGACAGTCTTCAAGGGCAGTCCCACACAAACATAAAAGAAATTGTTAGGGCATGGATTACTGTCATAAAACTAACTCTCTATAACTAGTATACCGGTTCTATCTGGTAAAAGATGCTTTAGGTTAGGGATCAAGGTTAAAAAAGTTCCCCCAAAAGCCATGAACTTGATCATTTAGGGACTGAAACCCTAACCAGAACTGATTGGGCACATAGATAGATAAACCATCCATTAACGGAATTTCTGGCTTTTTTCTGCATTGAACTTCAACCTGTTGGCCCTCATCTAGTCCATTACTGGGGCCAGTAAGTCTGTGCAAAATAATACCTGATTTGATTCAAATTGGATATTTAAGAATAAAAAATGCCATGATTTGATTTGAGGGCAAGCTGATTCAATTCAAGCCATTTTGAGATTCGATTTGTAAAAAGATTTGTCCTTAGGCTGACATGGGGAAGCATCAAAGTGCTGAGAGCTCCTTCAATCTGTGGCAGAATAAGATGAAAATAGCAAGGATGGCAGACTGTTTAGACAATATTAATGCAATCAGGTTTTAGCTAGCCATTTGCAAGGGTCTCAGCCCTTTTAAGGAAAGCATAGCAAAGCTGGGGAATGGTCAGTGCAATAGCTTCCAAATTATTCAGTAAAAAATTTAAGTCTTAACGTTTTTTACCGTTTTAATGGTTTTTCCCATTTTTATTGCTTTTATTGTTTTGAATTATTTTTAAATTTTAAATTGCAGCATATGTTTTGAATTGTGAGCCACCCAGAATCATTTGCTGGGATGGGCAGCAATAGAAATCAAATAAACAAACAAATAGGCCCAAACTAATAGGGCAGATGTCCTAGTCCAAAATTTAAAAACAATTTAAATTTAAGGAACTTAAATTTTTCACTTGCTTTTCTGGAGTGTCAGGGTTGGTACAATACTGAAGAATTTCATCATCCCATTTGAGACGCTGCCTATGATTACTAGAATTTCTGAAATGGCTGGAGAATTGACAGTGTTGTGGCCCGCCAGCAGCCTGGGCAGCTAGTAGCTGATTCCGACAGCAAGGGGGCTGGTGTGGTGATTCGCCAGCAGCCTGTGCAGCTGGCACCCAAGTCAGATAATGAGGAGGCTGGAGAAGAGTTGGTGCCAGAGGCGGGGATTCAGCCAGGGCCTTCAGAACCTCCAGAAGCTCCCATAAGTGAAGAGGATGAAGAGGAGGAGCCTCTTCTCAATG
The DNA here is from genome assembly GCA_022577455.1 of Arizona elegans. Taxonomy (NCBI): domain Eukaryota; kingdom Metazoa; phylum Chordata; class Lepidosauria; order Squamata; family Colubridae; genus Arizona; species Arizona elegans. Next base: position 194,933,737 of record JAKOOJ010000001.1, on the reverse strand, counting down.
CACGGGCGAGCAGAGCTGCCAAAAGGCAGGAATGGCTCCTCAGGAGGAGGTCTCCTCGAGAGTAAGGCTTGGGGCTAATTGGCCACTCCCCTAGCCTATTTAAGGAAGGACGACTGATGCAATTTGCAGGAAATAACTTCGTTCACATTCCTTCGAGTCTTGATTCCAGAAATGTTTGATTTCGGCTCTTGCTTCTCTCTTGTCATTTTTCCTGCAAATTGCTTCTGGGCATTCTGCCTACAACAATAAGCTTACGGTTATCTGAAAGTCTGTACCTCAGAATTGAGTTATTATTCCTTAGACTCTTGTCGGCTGTTAATGAAGTTAAATTAACAGCCCTTGTTCAGAAAAGACTGATTTAAACTGTACTTGTGTTTGAACAACTACTAAGAAAGCTCATTAGTAGTCTTTAATTAGTAAACTAAGGTTTGTACGGACTTTGTGTGTGCTGCGTTCTTTGTGATCCATAGCTGGGGCAGAACAGACATACTGTTTTTGATTGAGCTGAATGAGTCACCTGATTTTGTGACTTTTTGGACACAGTTGTTCAGCAAATCATGCAGTTATTAAGTGAATCATGCAGTTGTTAAGCAAATCTGGCTTCACCCATTGTTTGTCAGACGCCAGATAGCAAGTTTGCAAATGGTGATCACATGACACCAGGATATCAGGAATACCTACCAGTTGCCAAGCACCCAAATTTTGATTGTGTGACCATGGGGATGCTGCAATAGTCATAAGCACGTGGACTGGCCATAAATCACATTTTTCAGTGTTGTTGCAACTTCAGAGCCTTGGTAGTACAGGGGTTTAAGGCACCCTGTTATTAAGCTGGTTATTAAGACCAGCTGCCTGCAATTACTGCAGGGTTCGAATCTCCCCAGGCTCAAGTTGACTCAACCTTCCATCCTTTCTAAGGTAAGTAAATTGAGGACCCAGTTGTGGGGGCAATAAGCTGACTTTGTATAAATATACAAAAGGATGAAGGCTATTGCTGAGCACATTGTAAGCTGCCCTGAGTCTTCGGAGAAGGGCGGCATATAAATCAAATTAAAAAAAAAAGATGGTTGCTAAAAGAAGATTGGGGACTACCTGTAGCCACATGTTACCTTCTACTCATTTCTGGATTAACAGGAAGGTTGTCATAGACCACTGTCAAATTTTGCCCTTCTGAGAAAAATGGTTTCAACAGCGGTGGGACTGAATAGTGCCAGCATTGAGTCTTCTGTCAGAATTTAGCTTAGATAGCAAAGACAACAGAAGCAGTAGTGTGGTGAAAAGTAGTGTGGTGAAACACAATGACCCAGAGATAGAAGCTGACATAAAACCAGTTGAATTCATGGCCTTTTCACTTACATTCTTAAATACAGTAAATCTTTAGGCCAGTACTCATGTCTATTAGTCTAGTTTTCATTTCCTCATGGTGTGAGACTAATATTTGTGCCAATCATACCAAATTGGCAGTCCATAGTGAACCAAGACTATATAAATGAACTGATCAGCCTTTTCAGTATGCAGCCAGTCAAGCTGAACTCCCAGTTTTGTTAGCAGGATCAGCACTGTAGTATGTGTCATTCTATCAACATGAGAAAAAGCGAAATAAAAAAAGAAAATTAAGGCCTATGGCAACAATAAAGAAACTGGGCTGAGAAGGCAAATGAAACCCCAAGTAATAATAGCTTTGCCATCTCAACAGAGTTTTGATGGGCAGAATTAATGGGGCCGGTAAGCCAGATAGGTTAGCAATTTATACCAATGTCAAATAGGCCACCACACGAGTGGTGGGTGTCAAATTTTTTTACTACCGGTTCTGTAGGCGTGGCTTGGTGGCCATGGCAGGGGGAGGATATTGTAAAATCTCCATTCCCACCCCACTCCAGGGGAAGGATACTGCAAAATCCCCATTTCCTCCCAATCAGCTGGGACTTGGGAGGCAGAGAATAGATGGGGCGGGACCAGTCAGAATTTTTACTACCGGTTCTCCGAACTACTCAAAATTTCCGCTACCGATTCTCCAGAACTGGTCAGAACCTGCTGAAACCTAACTCTGCACTACACCTTTTAGATAACCCCCCACACCTATGTTCTCCATATATGTAAGTGAAGTTGTATTATTGTACCAACATTAGAAGCAGCAAAAATGGACTCTTGGGATCACTTTGAAAGACTATGAAGCAACTTAAATTCACCTGATTATGCATGAGGTGTCTGTATAAAGAGAGAGTTAGGCAAATGACCTTGAGGGAAATAAGAAAAAAAAAAAAAAAACCACTGCATAAGGAAAGAGGATTGAAACATTCCTTAAATCCTGGTAGTATCCCTGATAGTATTTGTAAGAGATTCAGTCAGGCTCCTCCCCTATTCTTTATATGGAGGCAGTGTGTATTGCAATGTTGGAATGCAAATACTATGATTTATATACTTGTGTCCAGCATTGGGATGGAAGTATGAAAGAATGGAATGCATATTGTGATATCACAACCCGTATTTCATGATTTATTTCTTGTTGTGGCTTGTATTTAATGCTTCTGTGCCTTGTTATTTTAATTCAGTTGATGTAGAGAGAAGAGGGAATGGCCTTGAAAGACAGAAGAAAGAGTTGCTACCAAAGCAATGGTCAGACAAAGAGGGTCTTGAGTTCCTAGTTGCTAGAAAAATAACATCAGAAAACATCTCAGGAAAATCCTTTCCTAATTCCCACAAAAATAAAATGAAAAAGGGGAAGATTTACTAACACTATACATTCTTTCTGCAATTAGTCTCTGACAGTGACTGCGTTATTATTTCTTATTTCTAACCCAATCAGTCTTGGGCACTGTTAGATCGCCCAATTTGACTCCTGCTGATTTTTTTTTCTTGGCAACTATATGGGAAGTGGTTTTTCACTGTCTTCTGGGATTTTTTTTTAAGTTTAGCTCAAAACTTTGGAATTGCATGGAGGTCTCCCAATTAAGTACTAATTGGGCCCACTTGGTTAGGTTGTGAGATGTAACAAGCTGGTTTCTACCATATTTCCTAGAGCCCTATCTCTGGTTTCTCCAGTTTATCTTTTATTTTATTTAAGAAACATATCCTATGGTTGGTTGGTTTGTTTTTTCTCTCTTTTAAAAAAAAGCTATTCAAAGTAGGTTTCAGATCAGGGGTGGGTTCTAATTACCTTTACTACCAGTTCGCTACTTACCTTTACTACCAGTTCTGCAAGCGCAGAAGCTTCTGTGTAAGCGCAAAAGCTTCTGTGCATGCGCAAAAGCATTTTCATGACATCAGGGTCAGTGGGCAGAGCTTCCCGCCGGTTTTACTACCGGTTATATAGAACCGATGCAAACCGGGGGCAACCCACCACTGTTTCAGATTAAGGAAAAACCTAGTGATAGCATCCCAGTATTAAAGTACGGGGAATATGTTCAAAATAGTGGCAGAATTGAAAGTTAAGTTGATAGCTTGTTTTAAAAGTAACATCTTTACTTGTGGGTGGAACACAGATAAGTGGGAAGATGATGCAACCAGTTTTAAGCATCTATAGTTCCAATTTCAAATGATGGAAGTTGATCTTGTGTAAATATGAAAAAAAAATGAACATGTATTGTGATTTTGGTGATTAGGCAGGACAGAATATAGAACAGAGAGTCACAAAGAAAGGTTAAAATATAATTGTGCTGATAATTGCTATGAAGAATATCAAAAGCCACTGCTTGTATCTTTTCTATTTACTTTCTATTTTGTTTTTTCCCCTTTTCTTGCAACTTTTACTTTTTTTCCCTTTTTTTCTTTACCTTATATTAGCTTGTATTAGTTTTTATCTTCTTTTTAAAGAGTGTTAATAAAAAATATAAGTACATATTAAAAAAAAGTAAATAGGGATTTTCTGACTGTGAGAGCTATCAAGCGGCATCTCCTAAAATCATGGGTGCTCAGTCACTGGGAAATTCCAAGCAAAGACTGGGCAGTTGTTTGTTTGACTTGAGCAAGGGGTTGGTATAGAAGACCCCCAAGGTTCCCTCCAACCCCATAATTTGGATATAACATTAGGATAAAAGCAAACAAGCTGCGTTTTGATTTAGTATAATGTATGGCTCCAGTTGAAGTGCAATTTCATCACAAACAATGCCTTTTCTGAGGTAAGCCAATGCAGAACAAATTTGTAGGACCTTGAGGATATTATGGGCAGTCACTTCTCACCCATGTCACTGACATCTCCACATCTAAAATAATAAGGATTTCCTCTGAAGTCGAAGTTGTCAGAATAAAATGGTCTGGACAGATGTAAAGCTTGTTTTCAATTTCATGCCCCAGAACATATTTCACAGAGTTTTTGAACTAGAACCGAAAGAATCAAAACAGCTCAGGACCAAGATTGAGATGAACAGCTTTCCTTTCTCTTAGGAACATCAGCTTGTCAGCTGTAAGGAATTAGGATGATATCCAAAGGCTTGCTGAAAGAAAAATATGAATAAAACGATTAAGATTGCCTGCTCCTGCGCTCTCCCTCCTGCATAGCTTGTTTAGTATTCAGTCCAACCCTCTCTTTTTTTTTACTTTGCAGCATAATTTAATTGGTTCTATTTGTTTTACAAGGACTTTTCAAGAATAACTTGCTGTTTAAAAAAAGGAAACAGGCAGTTTATAGGGAGATCTAACTATGTAAATCTCATTACATCCATTGGAAAAACTGATGTCAAGATTGCCACTTGGGAAATACCAGTTCTTTGCAGAAATGACAAAACCATGGTTTTTGTCAAAATGCTGAAGCTTCTTTCCCAGCTTATCAAAATGAATGCCTGAAAAATTTCCTATGTTCAAGTCATTTTCATTATCAATTTAAAGAATTCAGCAAACATCCAGAGCTATTAAGTCTGAAGTTCTCCGTAATATACTTTAGAGACCTTATATCGTTAAACAATGCCAAATAAAATAACATTGAAATATAAATGGGCAGGATACATTGTATAACAATACCCTGTTTCACCCACAAATAAGACACCCCTTGATAATAAGCCCAATCAGGCTTTTGAGCGCATGGCAATAAGGCCAAGCGCTTATTTCAGGGTTCAAAAAAATATAAGACAGAGTCTTATTTTCGGGGAAATACAGTACGTGAGCACAGAAAATATATGATTGTCCTACAATTACTGAATACAAATCTACTTGGGTGACTTTTGAAAAAGGATAGACTATGAAAATATCTTGATCCCAGTTTGAACACTGTAGCAATCAACCAAAAGAAATATAAGTATCTGTTGAAATAATTGCTTTGGATATTAATACTATCCATATGAATACAATGATAAAGTGGAAACATGATATATATTCAATTACAAATAAATACCTTACGCATGGCCAAGCAAATGCTGTAGTGCAGAGCAATCGGCTCTCTCAAATATAAGAAGAGAAATGCAGAGCCAACATGATGTAATTAAACTGTTGGACTGAAATTGGTTGATCCAGGTTCAGGTTCCCATTTACAGTATGATGGTAGTCACTGAGTGACTTTGAACCAGCCTCAATCTTTTAGCAGAAGGGTCTCCAAACTATGCAAGTTTAAAACTTGTGAACTCCCAGACTTCGCTAACCATCCAGTCCCATCTGAATCTTCACCTTATGAAAGGTCTCTCATGAAGAAGGCAGGAATACTCCTATTTTCTTCTCCCACTCTGCCAATATATGGATTAGTATAGACTAAAGATTTTATTAGAAACTGTCATTTTAAAGCTTAGAAAGCGCTCTTATTGACATAATTAATTAATAAGTGAATTAATAAATTAATAACTTATTAACATATTAATAAGATTCATTCATTCATTCAATTTCTATATCCACGCAACTCAACCAAGTGAAGCTAGGGCAGTATTTCTTAACCTTAGCAAGATGTGTGGACTTCAGCTCCCACAATTCCTTAGCCAGCATACTAGTTGGGGAATTCTGGGAGTTGAAGTCTATACATTTTAAGCTGCTAAGATTGAGAAATATTGAGATAGAAGTGGGAATGACATATACATGGGCATCAATATATATATACCCATCTCCTTCCACTTATGACTGTATGGCTGTAATTTTGTTGCTTGTATCCTTACAATTTATATTGATATTGATTGTTTCCTGATTGCTTATGACTATCATTAAGTGTTGTACCTTATGATTCTTGATGAACGTATCTTTTCTTTTATGTACACTGAGAGCATATGCACCAAGACAAATTCCTTGTGTGTCCAATCACGCTTGGCCAATAAAAAATTCTATTCTATTCTATCTATTCTATCAAGTTCATATCCTTTTGATACAACAAAACCCACAATTGATTAGGATGCATATTTAGCTAGTAAAAAGGAATAAAATGTTTTTCTGCTTAGATTTGACTGCTGGTGATTTCATGGACACATCTAAATAGTTTTTATGATAGCAACATAGAAGTAATTTGCCTTTTTCTGGATTGTCATTTGTTCATTCATTCTTCCCAGTCTAGCTTAGACTCTAAAACTCCTCAACCATCTCCCATTCAGGTAGTAACTTTATCTAACTTTTTCAAGATCAGCTACTTTCAGTAAACCCCCATCAATTTAACTCTATGACTAAGAATGCCTTTTCCTTTTGAGGCTGTTCAAACAGAGATGCATAAAGAATATATTTTTTTAAAAAAATACAGAAGTCATTATACAGGCTGCCATAATTTATGTTTTGTTAATATTTGTTTTGGTAGGACTACTAGATCTTTTTATGACATACCGAGTTAGAAAACACACCTAAACATTCATAATCTAATCATGGACATTTAGATGGTTTGAAAAGTACAAACTTGGCCATTGTGTGCTTGTGAAAGAATTACGAGCTGTGGTTTTCCACCACAAAGTAAAAGGCTATCTTCCTTCATTCAGGTTTTCCCACCAGATAAACAAACAATCAATCACTAGAACAGGATTGTCCACTTTTTTAAAAAAAGAAAAGAAATTTCTTTCACGAAATTTACACTTCTTTCAATCCAGGAAGTAAAGTAACCACATCCAGCAGAGTATCTCCATCACATTATTCTTCTTTGAAGCCAAATGGAGTTTCCATTTGGGTAAAAATCCGTTAATTCATACATAACAATGTGTTTCCAAAAGATAACTTTTGGCTACACTTTTTGGAAAAGTGAAATGGCTTCAAGTAGATTTCCAATGAGTTTAAACAGAAAGGTATGCTCCTGTACTGTGTGCCAATGCTTTTGTTACGGAATATAGCTTCAGCATTATTTTTAAAAGCTCACTAAAGTTTTATAAGTTTGCAATAGTGGCAAATATCTGTAGCTCGGGTGTAGGATGAGGGTGAAGGTTCATTCTCCGAATTTGTGGATTGGTTTCCAAACATTGCGTTACCAGGATAGGTATTTTATTTCTTCAATGGTGTTTAGGGGATGTCAGTGTCAGTGTTCTTCTGTTTATAAGGGCTTCAGGTGTGGCTGTGTCAAGTGAGGTTTTTGTGATGGGTCAGGTGTGAGTCATCCGTGAGTCTTGGGTTGGAGCTGATAAGGAGGTTACATCAATTCAGGGTCATTGGGGAGGTGAACTGCTGGGGGGGGGTTGGTTGTGGGTCTCTGGTTGGCTGTGCAGTTGATTTGGATTCTGAGAGGTTCATAGGCTGGTTGTAGGTCAATGTGGAATTACTTGTGGAGTGCCAGGCTTCGATGAACTCATGAGTGTGGTGGGTGGTAGCATGGGCAATGATTTTTGTATGGCTCCAATCAATCTGGTATTGTTTGGTGTTGATGTGGGCCAGGGGTGGGTTCTACTTACCTTTACTACCGGTTCACAACAGGGTCATGCACATGCACGAGTGAAGTGAGTGTGTACACGCACTCTTCTGCGCATGCACAGAAGCTTTTTTATGACTTCAGGGTCCGTGGGCAGAGCCTCCTGCCGGTTTTACAACTGGTTCTATAGAACCAGTGCGAACCGAGGGCAACCCACCACTGGTGTGGGTAGAGATTAAGGATTTGGGGTCGTGGCATTTGGCTGCCAGCCAGTGTTCATGGATCCTTACTTTTAATTGACGTGATGTTTGTCCCACATAGAATTGGTTGCAGTGGTTACAGTTTTATAGTGCTGAATGTAAAGGGCATGCATAGATTATAAAATTCATCCTGAGATTTGGAACACAGCCTGACTTGTTTCAGAATTGTTTTGCTACTCTCAGGACCCAAAGATCTTCTAGTTGTGATCAGTGAAGGTAGAGACCTGAGTTATGTGTGTATCCGTGTCCCTTATAAAAAATATGCATTAAGACTCTCAGAAATTATCACTGATAAGAAGTGAAGGGGCTGGCATTTTCCATCTATGAAGTAGTTAGAACCAGACATTGTGCTAAACTACTAATTGCTTGGGTTTGTCTTAGCATGATGTGAATTAGCTAACTATAGCTTATTCAACAAACCATGGCTAAACAAATGATAGTTTAACCTACTGGGTGAATTTAGCAGATAGCTGTAGACTAATCACATTACGTGGTTTCCCAATGATGGGAGCTGTTTGATTTCTAAAATAGAATGATTAGTATATAAGATTGCTATTGACTTTGTGTAATAAAATAATTCAACCACAAATCCTCAAGAGGAATTACAAGGGAGGAAAATCTAGAGAATGAATTGAACTAGATAATGTCAGCATACAATTGTATATGTTGTCTCATGAAATTTTGTATTTTATATCTAATTGATCTAATATATCAAATTCTCTCTGAGTTTTAATTAAATTACACTGTACAGGTAGTTCTCGACTTACAATAGTTCATTTAGTGACCATTCAAAGTTACAACGGTACTGAAAAAAGTGACATGACTGTTTTCCACACAACTGTTGCAGCAACCCCATAGTTATGTGATCAAAATTCAGAAGCTTGGCAACTGATTCATATTTATGATACTTGCATGTCCCAAGGTCATGTGATCACCTTTTGACAACCTACTGACAAACCATGTCAATGGCAAAGCCAGATTCAGTTAACAACTGTGTTACTAACCTAACAACTGCAGTGAGTCACTTAACAATTGTGCATGAAAGGTTGTAAAATGGGACAAAATTCACTTAACAACTGTCTTACTTAGCAACAGATATTATGATCATAAACCGAGGACTACCCGTACATGACTATGAAAATACATTACAACAATCTGTTTGCCAATTCTGGAATAATGTGTATGAATAATGAATAATGTAAATTATAATAATGTATTTGATACTTTTTGCATCCAGATGTCCAGAATTACAAGACATCTCCAAGTGAGGATGTAAAAAAATCCTGTTAGGAGTTCATTAAGTCTGGTACTAAAATTAAGGTAAAATTTAGAAAAGATTATCAAATACCAAACTGGAAAGTCAATTTTCTTTTGCACTAATTATTTAAAGAAAATTCAAACTGCAAGTTGGCCTTGCTGTTTGGAGATGAATGTCCAATTTCTGTGAATGTCGTATTATGCCCCAGTAGTTATTAAGACAGAACAAATATATTTTTAGTCAAATGACATTGCATGTCAGCGTTATTGTGCCTGCTAAGAAATGTGTCAGGTTGTTTTTGAGATTATATCATAGAATTGAGTGTATCTACATTTTTTTCTTTACGTTATCATAGAAAAGTGATCAAAAGAACTAAAAGTAAATTGAAAATCTTATAACGTTAGAATCCGGGATGAAATTCACTTACCTTCCCTATCGGTTCGCAAATATGTGTGTGTCTGTGTCCGCGCATGCGCAAAGCCTTCTACGCATGCGCAAAGCGTTCTGCGCATGCACAGAGGTTTAAAATTGTTGCAAAAAAGTGACGTAGTGACATCCGTGCGGGTGGGCGGAGCCTCCTGCAGCTGCCGCTATCAGTTCCCCCAAGCCGGATAGAACTGGCTGAATTTCACCCCCCGTTACAATCCCTAAAAATAGGCTTTTAAAAAGCAACATGAAAAGGCCATTAAAGCAAAGTTTCCTCCTGAGTTGAATTTGTGTTTTGTGTTTAAACAGGAGAGGTACTGGAAGCTAATGAACTTTGGACAGTGGAGAATTTTACCCTTTGAAAATGGTCAATAAAAATCTCAATTGTGGCGACCAGTTTAGATATAGAAGCAGACAGAGCGGCCTCCTTGGGATGGACATCATCACAAGAAATATAATTACAGAACAGAATAACAGAGTTGGAAGAGATCTTGGAGATCATCCAGTCCAACCCTCTCCTCAAGCAGGAATCTCTACACCATTTCACTTGATAATCTTTCAAGAGGCTAAATTCCAGAGACAATGTATGGATCGCATTGATCAAATCTAAGGAATGAAGCGTCTCTTCTCTGTATTTAGGATTTAAGTGCATTAAATGTAGGGGAAATAGCAATGTTTTTGTATTGCTTCATACATCATCCTTTTTGAAGGTGATTTCTAAGAAAAGTTTAAACATAAAGGCTTGAATGTTTGGGCATTTGGATACAGCTTATCAAAGGCAATTTTAAAAACGAACATTGAGGTTTATTGTGCAAACATGTCTGAAGCTATTTTATGACCGTTCCATGTTGTACCAATGTAATAAACATTTGCACAGGGTGAGCCTTTTAAATGGGAGGTAATTCAGTTTTTGATTACAACATAATGTAAACCAGCATAAAGTTTTAGGTTATCAACACACTCAATCAGATTTTGCATTCCTTTCATCCCTATGCTAAAATTACCACATACAAACTTCTCTCATGGGTAAAGTCAGTATAAACAATTCGGTTCTCCCCTAATGTCCATCTAAAATTGTTATTTAACAATACATCCTCTTATCTATTAGCTAAAAGAACTGTAGTTACTGTTAACTTAAAGGAATTATAGTAACTATTTTTATATAAATTAAATATTTCTTTATTGAAAAAAGTCAACCGAAACCCTTAGCAGAAAGGAAAAACTAAAAATGAATTGTTAGTGAATGGGGGAAAAAAGAATGTTGTGGTCATAAACATACAGTATTTGTATTTGTTGCCTAATGAGATCCTTTTTACTAAATACTTTGATTTTTTTTTTTTTTACAATGACAGCAATCTACAATTTGTATATATAAATCTATATCTCATCCACCAAAATGTGCAGCAAAAATCTAAAATATTAAAACTAGGATTTTTGGATTGAAATCCTAAGTACATTGATTTGAAAACACAGCTCTCCTTTAACTGAGATTCATACATTTGCACTTGAGATAATCAAGAGTCATGTGTCAGCAATGTTGCCTGCCATACATTGTATGTTATCGGAGCCTGATGGTACGATAGAGCCAAATCTTTAAAATTAGCAATTCTGCTGGGAGTTGTTTGCCTATTTCACTGCTGTCTGAAACAAATGGTTCCATATTATGCTCCCTTTTTTAAAAGCTTGCATGCTGCTGGTGCTGAGAATTTATCTTGCTTCCTTAATACTGATGTATAATTAAATTAGATATGTAACAGATGGAAGGAACTTAAGTCTGTTAGTGGCAGAAGGCAGACATGCATGCTAATGAGAAATCACAAGAGCATTCTGTGGCAGGGAAGTGATCTGCCGACATTGAATATCCAGGAATTCAATGATTTCCTTATTGTTAAGGAAATTGTGAAGCATATTCAGATAGATTTTGATGTACCTTGGACATGTTACACATGCCTTGTAAAAGGAAGGCCCCTGAAGGTTGAGTATTTTGTAGTTCAGGGCTTTGTCAATGCTTATACAATGGTTCATACAAGACAGTCTCTTTACTTACTTCATCTCAGTCCCAAATTTTTCATATATCATGAAAAAAAAAATAGTCTTATGTTGCAGTGGTGGGTTTCATATTTTTTTACTACCGGTTCTGTGGGTGTGGCTTGGTGGGCATGGCAGGGGAAGGATACTGTAAAATCTCCATTTCGTCCCCAATCCAGGGGAAGGTTACTGTAAAATCTCAATTTCCTCCCAATCAGCTGGGACATGGGAAGCAGAGAGTAGATGGGGGAGGGGCCAGTCAGAATTTTTACTACCGGTTCTCCGAACTACTCAAAATTTCCACTACCGGTTCTCCAGAACTGGTCAGAACCTGCTGAAACCACCTCTGCTATGTTGTGATTAAGATGAAGGAACTGGGGAAGTGTGGGAAATTTACTGTATGATTCTGGGCCACCTGCTTTCTCTTAATCCAACATGCTTGAAAAATAAGGTGACCAGATTTTAACATTGGTAAAGAGGGACATTGTGGGCGTGGCTTATTTTGTGGGCGTGGCTAGCTGGTCATGTGACTGGGTGGGCGTGGCTAGCTGGTCATGTGACCGGGTGGCCATGGCTATGTGTATAGGGTAAGGTGAACAGATTTTAACATTGGTAAGAAGGACACCATTGTGGGCGTGGCTTATTGTGTGGGCGTGGCTTGGAGGCCATGTGACTGGGTGGGCGTGGCTAGCTGGTCATGTGACCGGGTGGCCATGGCTATGTGTATAGGGACTACTTAGAGGGCTGAAAAGTCATTTCTGACAGGTCCTCACACTTTTGACTGGTCCTCACACTTATGAACATCCTCACATTTATGCCCGTGCAGCATTCTTAACAACCATGTCACTCATTTCACAACTGCTTCTCTTCAGCATGGTGACAAGATAGGGCAAAAACGTAAAATGTGAGGACAGTCGTAAGTTCGAGGACTGGTCAAAAGTTTGAGGACTGGTCAAAAGTGCGAGGACCAGTCAAAAATAATTTTTTCAGCCGTCCGAGTAGTCCTTATGCATAAAAGGACTAACCAGAGGGCTGAAAAAAGTCATTTCTGACAGGTCCTTGCACTTTTGACTGGTCCTCACACTTATGACCATCCTCACATTTATGCCCGTGCAGCATTCTTAACAACCATGTCACTCATTTCACAACTGCTTCTCTTCACCATGGTGACAAGATAGGGCAAAAATGTAAAATGTGAGGACAGTCGTAAGTTCGAGGACTGGTCAAAAGTGTGAGGACCAGTCAAAAATAACTTTTTCAGCCCTCTGAGTAGTCCATATGCATTAAAGGATACAGCAATAGAGAGGGATGAAGGAAGGGAAGGGAAATTAGAGTAAGAGTGAGGGTAAGAGAGGGAGGAAGAGAGGAGGAGAAGGAGAAAGGAAGAGGAAGTAGGGAGGAGAAAAAGAGGGTGGGGGGAAGAGAAAGTAAGAAGGAAAGAAAAGAGAGAGGTGGTAGGTTTGAGGAGAAAGATTGCTGTACAATAAAAAAGATGAAAGAGAAGAAAGCCAACCCCAAGCAAATATAAAGATATTAAGATAAAGAATGAATTGTTAAACTTTAAAGAATAAAAGAGAACAAATATGAATAAATAGCAATAATTAGAAACACACATACAAACATACAATGTATTTTCTTTGAACAGAATATTTGGCTGGTTCACAAATTTAAACAGCGTTTAGTCATTTCAATTAAATTTACAATTTCTATATTTCCTTTTTGCCATATTTATTCCTCATCTATTTTTTAAAAAAACCAATATTACCCTTCATCCTCATCTCTAATCTTAATCAAATTCAATTTTTCCCTTCTATTCTATATTATACCCCTTCCCATTGTCATCTATTTTTATATCCATCCTCACATTGGTTAATTATGTAATTATGTAATACAGTTGTTTAATACAAATTCAACATTTTAATATAAATCAATTAGTTATATAACTATCTTTTTTGTATATTAATCAATATGAACATGAATATTCCAATTATTTCCATGCAATCCAATTTCTTACAAATCAATTAATTATATTTACCAATAATAATAAACCAAATAATTTCCCCCATATATTCCGCCAAACCACAACTTAACCATTTCTGCTTTCAACACAATATACAATTATTAATAGTATCTCAATTATTACAATTCCCTAGTTAAATAGGGAATTTTCTTTTGTGTTTTAAAATCTTGAACTCTCCTCTTTTGCCCTAAATTTCCCATTGTTTGCAGTTTTGCACCTACCTTTTCTGGTGAGGAAAAAGAAAAAGAAAAAGAAAGAAATCTCTCTCTGACTCATTTTGTCATGTTGCAGCTTTACTTTCGCTTTCGCCTTTGTTTTCAGCATAGCTAGGGGGAAAAAAATCTGCTCCAGGAACTTTTTGCAGCTAATTAACCTAGCGGAAGCTGTAGGGGCTGTTTTTTCTATTTTTGCAGGCATGGGTCTACTCATTTTTTTTTAACACTGATCAGCTGTAGGTCGGCCCTTTGAAGCCCCGCGGCAAGAGTTTAAACAGTTTTTTTTCCCTCTAGCCATCAGCGGGGACTCAGGAGGCAGAATGAAAAATTGGGACTTTTTTAAAATTCCGCGGGACGCGGGACAAATTGCTCAAAAGCGGGACTGTCCCACCAAAAGCGGGACGTCTGGTCACCTTATTGAAAAAGTAAGCAGGTTAACAAAAGTTAGCAACAACACTAGCACTTAGACTTATATACCGCTTCACAGTGCTTTACAACCTTCTCTAAGCGGTTTACAAAGTTAGCACATTGCCCCCAACAATCTGGGTCCTCATTTTACCGATTTTGGAGAGATGGAAGGCTGAGTCAACCGTGAGCCCTGTCGGGATCGAACTCCAGGCTGAGGACAGAGCTAGCCTGCAATACTGCATTCTAACCATTTCATTTTAGACCAACATTTTTTCTCAGGTAGGAGGTTAAGTTCATTTCATGAAGTATAGACAGGAGAATTTCAAAAAATTGCTCCTTGAAACAAGAGCAATGGCACTAGAGTTATGATTTGTCTAGGAAGGAGGAAGAGGAGGGGGAGGTGGGAGAAGAGTAGAGGAAAAGTGGGGAGGGGAAGGAGGATTTTGCATGATCTTGGTTTTCAGCTTTTTTCTTCAGTAGAATTGGTCTCACCATCTTTACTATGACTCAGTAAAAAGGCCAACTTGAAAGGGAACCAAATAATGTTTAATTCATTTTTTAATCAACTGTGTCACAAGTAAATGCCTTATTCTCCTTTATGTAAATAATATATGACCAGGGTATCAGGGGTTAACTTATTCTTCTCTATTTAATATATTCATATTTAACCACTCCTACATCTAGCTCCACCCCATGTATATATAAGGAGCTGTATGCTTTCCTTCTGTGCTTCTATCTGTGAATATTCAGTGAATATAGAATGCCTTCTGTAAATAAACAGTGCTTTATTTGAATATCTAATTCTTAATCTACTTATTGAGTCTGATCCTGAAAATATCATAACAATTTGGTAGCAGAGGATGGTTAAATTGACTCAATAAAACTTTAAATATGTCTGAGAGAGAAAACTCCAGAAATAAAAGAGAAAGACCCAACACCAGGGCATACAGCAAAGAAATGGAAGCAGATCAAGAAATAATCGATGAGTCCACGAATACAATATCGAGAGAATCTGAAGACTGCACTACTAACAATGAAGAAACAATGGATGAGACTGATGACCAAGAAGAAAACGAAATAGAAAACAACGAACTCAGGTCAGAGATACTAAAACTCTTAAAAAGCCAAAAGAACGATGAAAATCTCATTGCGAACCTCCAAGAAATATTAAAAAACAACGGAGCAGCGAAAGAGAAGCACATCGTTACGAATAAATCTAAAGACTCAAAAACGGTGAGCGATCTGCCTGAAAATAAAAATACAGCGAAAAAGAAAACTAACAGTCCCGCGCAAAATTTCGAATGGCAGCCATCTTGGTTTCAACGGACCCCTAAGATGAGCGAAGCAGAGCCAATCAGAAAGCTAGATTCAAAATACCTGGCGCGAAAAGCCTTACTCGATGCAAGAAATGAAAAAGAGAAAATTTACACCTCAGAAGAATCAGACACAGAGATTGAAGAGACTTCGATAGATATGCAAGTAAAATCAGCAATGAAAACGCTCTTTGCTGCTTTTGGACCAAAATTGAAAATCACTAAAGAATCAACGAAAAGGCAAGCAAGCAAACAAACATCTCATAATCCACCCACTTCTATTCAAACGACGAAAGCGCCGACGCCTGAACCCAGAGAGCCCTGCAGATACCACCCCACGCCACAGACGATACCAGGGACCAGCGTTCTCAACCAAAGAAAGCGAGCGCCTGCTATCACCAGGACTCCCAAGATCGAGCCGGAGACTGATTCCTCAGAAGAAGAGCGATGTGAGGGAGCTGCGGCAGCGAGAACCTCTCACGACGGCTTCAGGAGCGAAATGAACAACGCGCATGTGCAAGACTACACAGACAACTTCGAAGGACATGAAGAACAGAGAGAACCATTCAGAATCGTCGCAAGCATACCCACGCCATTTTGTAACTTTCAACATTTGCAAGACCACGGACTACCTCCAGTTGTAAGTAATGGATCCAACAATATTGGGAATTTACCCAATGATTTCCCAAAACTGAGAATAGATGGCATTAATTTGCAAGAATGGTGTCAGCAGCTCCAGGTTGTCTTTCTAAAAGAAAACTTATTATTTTTTATCACTAATCCCCCAAAAAGACCTTGGACTCTAAAATTAGACTGTCTGCACCATAGGGCATTTTTCTTATTGATTTCCAGTATATCTCCTGCCATGTACCACAGTATTAAGCAAAATCTAACTGTATCAGAAATTATTCAATGCATGTTTAAATTGTTTCACAGTGAAAGTGTAGCCACTACAACAAGAATGTCTAAAGATTTCTTCTCAGCTAGGATAAAACCAGGGATTACCATAAGTGAACATTTAATATCTTTAAACAAAATTAGAGCAGAACTGCATTTAAGGGGGGAAATAATTTCAGATCAAACAATGAAGAGTGTTATCATTAACTCACTAGACCCATCGTGGGATAACTATATATCTCATTTAGACACAATCAATTTAGGATATTTATCCATAGAAAGTCTATCTAACAAGCTAATATCTGAAGATAATTCAAGGAGAAGTCGTTGTAACAATCACATGAAACATAAACAATATAAGAGGGTAGTTTTTCAAGAAAGATATCATGAACCAATAGGATGCCACAACTGTGGATCCAAAGAACATAATAGGAGAGACTGTCCAAAACTCCTCAGAAATAGAAAAAATCCTGACTATAGAAATAGGTATCAAAACAGACAGTCATCAATTGATAGACATAGATATAGAAGTCCACCTATCTACAGGGATAACTCAAAAGATAGAAAGTCTGGTTCACTGAATGGGTTAAACAAACATGACAACACTAACATACAACAGACAGAGGACAATGATTGGCTTATCGATTCTGGAGCAACCAACCACACTACAAATAATAAAAATATACTATCTTCATTTGTAGAGGATAAATTCGTAATTAAGGTAGCTAATCAAGAGAAGATTCAAGTCATAGGTAGAGGAAACATAACCTTACCTGGCCTAGGAAAAATAGAGGGGGTATTGTTAATACCTGAAATACCTCATAACATACTTAGTGCAATAAAACTAAGCAGAGATTCTGGCATAAATATTGTGTTCTCAAAAGGAAAAGCAACATTAGAGAAAAACAGAACAAACATAGGTACTGTGATTATTAAAGGAGGTCTACCTTATCTAATGACAAAAGAAAAATGGTTACACAACATTGATTCCAACATGGAAGATAACAATAACATAGACAACAAAAGCAGTAGTAATAGTAACAATGAGGAACATGAGATTATTCATAATCACAAAGACACACACAACAACAAAATACCTAATATTGGTAAACCAATTCATGATGAGTGTGCTCATGTCTTACATAGGAAATTAGGACATGCCAGTTTTCCTGTAGTTCAAAAGATGACTGAACATGCTGAAGATGTTAAAATAAAAAATTGTAAAAACTATTTGGAATGCTCAGTATGTAAATCTACAAAACTCAAAACTAGCCCCAAACCCAAAAAATCAACAAGATCAACCAACAAAATTTTTGATTTGGTACACATGGACCTAGTTGGTCCATTAACACCATCAATCACATATAGAAAATGTTATTTCCTAACCATTGTGGATGACTATAGTCGTTATGGCTTTGTCTATACACTAAAGCACAAAGATGAAACTTTTCAGAAATTTAAGGAGTTTTACAAACGTATAGAAACAACATAATATTAGAATAAAACAAATTATGACAGATAGGGGATGTGAATTCATGTCAAAAGAATTCTCCCAATGGCTTAAAGACAAAGGGATGTTACATTACACGTCTAGCCCTTTCTCTGCATTCCAAAATGGAGTGGTAGAGAGAAAGAACTCGACATTACAAACCATGATTAGATGCACATTAGAAGATGCTGGCTTAGGAAAACAATTCTGGTCAGAAGCTTTACAATATTCCAATTATACACAAAATAGAACTTGGTCCAGCATCGTTAACAAGACACCATATGAAATGATGTATAATAGGAAACCCAAAATGGCTCATATGCACATATTTGGAGTCACTGCAGACGTACACATACCTAAGCAATTAAGACGTAAAGGTGAGAACGTATCTAGGAGACTCAGGTTCATGGGTTACGAAACAGGCACAAAAGGGTACAGATTCATCGATAATAACAACAGATTTATAGTTTCCAGAACGGCTGTATTCCATGAACAGGCCAACTGGTCTAAAATACATCTTAATGAAATTTTCCCAAACAACTATACAAACAATAAACACCAAGAGGAAAGAACTGGAGAAGAATACAATCACAACATACATAAAAACAAAAACAAAACATGGACAAACTGTCAATACAAAATAAAGACAGATTCATTAACAAAAAAAGAAGCTAGGTATTTACATGACAATGATAGTAAACCAAAAAGAACAATCAGGAATAACAGAAACCAAATACCAAACAAATACAAAGATTATATAATGTATATGGATGGAAAAACATCAACACCAAACACATACGAGGAAGTGCTAAAACTTCCCCCTGAAGAAAAAGAAAAGTGGGAATCAGCCATGACTAAAGAGATGGATAGTTTGCAGAAATTAAATGTATTCACACCTACACATGCACCTAAAGATAAAACTGTTATTGGTACTAGGTGGATATATAAAATCAAAAACTTAGAAGGAAGCAACACCTTATACAAAGCCAGACTAGTTGCTCAAGGTTATGCACAAAAATATCCCGAGGATTACACGGATACATACTCTCCCACAGTAAGAACTGAGAGTGTTAAAACTGCACTGGTCATAGCATCAGCACTTAACCTTGATGTATTCCAATACGACATACAGACTGCATATCTACATGCAAAATTAGATAAAGAGATATGTAAGAGCGCCTCACAGTCAATATACAAACAAAAATGAAACGTGGTTACTAAATAAAAGTTTATATGGGCTGAAACAATCTGGCAAAAGATGGTATGAATGTTTAGTCAAAGTGCTCAAAACTATGAATTTTAATGCCACTACTGCTGATAACTGTTTCTTTGTTAAAAGAGAGGATGACTCTTTAGAATTCGTGTTAATTTATGTGGATGATATTTTGTATATAGGTAAACACAAAGAGAAGAAAGAAACATTTGTAACAAAACTAAATGAACATTTCTCTTTGAAATCATTAGGTAAGATAAATAAGTATCTTGGAGTTCAAATTAATAAAACAAAAAAGGGATTCAAACTTTCTCAAAGAGATAAGATTATAGAACTCCTGAACAAATGTAACTTAAACGATGCTAAACCCTGTGATACTCCCATGCAAACTGATTTCCTGAGGAACACAGATGAGTCATCCCCTGAATTTAAAGATAATACACTTTACAGATCAGTCATCGGTTCCCTTCTATATATCTCCAATTGGACCAGACCCGATATCGCTTTGCCTCTCAACTTGTTGTCTAGACACGTCAGCAAACCACTAGTATATCATTGGGAAGCTGTCAAAAGAATATTAAGATATTTGAAAGGTAGCTTAGATTTTTGTTTATTATTGGAACCCAATAGTGTCAAAGAGCCCATCCTCACATGTTACGCCAACGCAGATTGGGCTGGCGACACCATATGTAGAAAAAGCACATCTGGTTATATATTTTTTCTTAACAATTGTCCAGTTTACTGGTATACTGGTAAACAAGACTTAGTAGCCACATCAACAACTGAGGCAGAATATGTCTGTTTGTCTAAAGCCTCAAATAACCTCGTATGGTTTAATGACTTGTTGTCAGACACCTGGATGAAACCTTCATTACCATTTATCATACATGAAGATAATAAGGCTGCTATTGAAATATCTAGATCTGATGCCATTGGACAAAGATCCAGACATATAGATATAAAATTCAAACATGTGAGGCAGTTATCTCAAGACGGATTTATTAAAGCAGTCCATTGTGAAACCTCAGAGCAAATTGCTGACATACTAACAAAGCCTTTACCCTCTAAGCAGCACAAATATTTGACTTCTAAGTTACAAGTTTTATATTGTTCAGAATCTGAATGTAATTATTGTTATATATCAAATCGGTATTTAGAGGCGGATTTGTCACAAGTAAATGCCTTATTCTCCTTTATGTAAATAATATATGACCAGGGTATCAGGGGTTAACTTATTCTTCTCTATTTAATATATTCATATTTAACCACTCCTACATCTAGCTCCACCCCATGTATATATAAGGAGCTGTATGCTTTCCTTCTGTGCTTCTATCTGTGAATATTCAGTGAATATAGAATGCCTTCTATAAATAAACAGTGCTTTATTTGAATATCTAATTCTTAATCTACTTATTGAGTCTGATCCTGAAAATATCGTAACAAACTGTATTCATCAGTCCTGTAGATATTGAATATGTCTCCCGACCTCCTCATTCTCTTCCTGTGAATTTTCTCCTGGCAAACAGCAATCCTTCAACTTGCCAATGTAAATGTAACTGCAGTGAACTTTCAAAATAAAAAGTCATAACTACCAGCATAAGAATAAACAAAGGACCCTCTACCTAGAACTGGGACAACCTGGAACAACAGTTGGCCTTTTATTTCAGGAGAGCAGACAAAAGGAGCATTGCTTACTAATACCTTAAAGAAAAAAAAACATTAAGGTTTTGCTTATAGATTTCAATGGGATGTTGTTTAAAATAGGGCCTGAGTGGCGACAGACACCTACATGAATCATCTGGTATATATATTTTTTTTCAGTCTCTCCCTCTTCTACTTTTCCTTCACATTTCAACAGGATCACTGACAGTGAAATGAATAAAACACCAGGGTTATGTACATAGAGCAGCACACGAGGCCCGTGCTAAGAAAATCTGTCTCTAGTGGCTTTACTCATCACCTAAGTTTCTAAAAAAAATATGGCATTCTGCGACAGTGGTGAAATCCAAATTTTTTTACTACCAGTTCTGTGGGTGTGGCTTGGTGGGCGTGGGTGTGGCATGGTGGGCGTGGCAGTGGAAGGATACTGCAAAATCACCATTCCCTCCCCACTCCTGGGGGAAAGGATATTGTAAAATCTCCATTACCACCCCACTCTGGGGCCAGCCAGAGGTGGCATTTGCAGGTTCTCTGAATTACTCAAAATTTCTGCTACTGGTTCTCCGAACTGCTCAAAATTTCCGCTACCAGTTCTCCAGAACCTGTCAGAACCTGCTGGATTTCACCCCTGTTTTGCGATCTACTCTGAATGGTCTCTTTTCTAGAAGGACTTAACATTTCAGAAGTACAGTAAGTATCATTACTAATATCCTATAAGTTAAATGAGTTTTACGGTATTACAGTTCAAGTACAAACCCAAATGCCAATAAGTCTTAATTGCAAAAGGTATATAAATGCCACGTGAGGTCATTTATTAATAAGGAAATAATTTGGCAACATTAAAAAAAAATTATGGCCATAAACACAGTGTTTATTTAATGATCGCTGCAAAAAATTTGGGTCAATCACAAGGGTGCCATGATTTACAACTGACATGATTTACAACAGAAACTGTGGATTCCATTATTGTCCATGAGTCAAGAACTTCCAGTCATCAGGCCTTTATAAGAAGCAGATTGGTACGAACACTTTTGTGCGTGAGTGTGCCTTTGAATCAGTTTGGACTTGTAGTGTCTGCCTGGACTAGTCCCTGCAGTTCTGTCCACAAGATTTTCAAAAGTGGTTTGCCATTACCTTCTTCCTAGGGCTGAGAGAAAGTGACTGGGGAAAAAATAGTCACTCAGCTAGCTTTGTGCCTAAGGTGGAACTAGAAATCTTGGTCTCTTGGGTTTTGAGTGGTTTAGGCCCCAGGCCTAAACCACTCAAACAAACTGGCTCTAATGCTTTTAGCCATGTGTGTATGTGTGCACCTTCGAGTCAGTGTTGACTCCTGACGACTGTCTGGAGAAATCCCTGTAGTTTTCTTAGCAAGGTTTTTCAGAAACGTTTCCTAGGACCAAGGGTGGGCTTCAAAAGTTTTAGGAAGGGGTTCTCTGCCCAGTTGCTGGGTGGATGTGGCCTCCTGTATTATGGTGGGGGAGGGGGCATTTTTGCCCTCCTCGGGCTCCGGAGACTTTTCTTGAGCCTCCAGGAGGGCAAAAATGGCCTCCCCAGGCTCATGAGGCCCTCTGGAGGCTGGAAACAGGTTCTACCGGACGTTCAGGAAGGCCGGAAACAGGCCCGTTTTCAGCCTTCCCGAACTTCCAGTAGGCCCATTTTTCACCCCGTCCAAGCCTCCGCACACGCCCTGCAGTTACCTGCATCCAAAACAGACCATGTGGGGGCTCCTGGGGGGGGGGGCAGGGTGGTAGGGGGGGGCAGGGTGGTGGGGGGGGCAGCCAGGAGTGGGATTTGTGGGTGCTCCGAACTGCACAGAATCTTAGCTGGAGGCTCTCCCGAACCCCTGTGAACCTCAGCAGCCCACCCCTGCCTAGGGCTAAGAGAGAATGACTGGCCCAAGGTCACCCAAATGACTTTGTGGCTAAGGTAGGACTAGAACTTGTGGTCTCCCAGTTCCTAGCTTAGTGCCTTAACCACTACACCAAACTAGTTACCTGTACTATACAGGTGGTCTTCAACTTACACCAGTTCACTTAGTGACTGTTTGAAGTTACAACAGCACTGAAAAACTGACTTATGACCATTTTTCACACTTATGACCATTGCAACATCCCTATAGTCAGTTAATCAAAATTCAGATGCTTGACAACTGACTCACATTTATGATGGTTGCAGTGTCCCTGGGTCATGTGATCCCCTTTTGTGACCCTCTGACAACTGCAGTGATTCACTTAACAACAATAGCAAGAAAGCCAATGTGGAATCCAGACCGTGTTACTAATTTAACAACTGCAGTGGTTCATTTAACAACAGTGGCAAGAAAAGTCGTAAAATGGGGCAAGACTCAATTAACAAATTTATTTCTCACTTAGCAATATAAATTTTGGGCTCAATTGTAGTCATAAGTCATGGACTACCTGTACTAGCACTGTTTAAAACAAAACATTATATTAAACCACAATTTTGAACCTATTTTGAGTATGAGGTAGAAGAAAGGAAAGCAGGAGCAATGCAAGAATACTGCCATGGGTTTTTTTAAATAGAAAAGTAATAACAAAGAAAATGAATAAAAGAAAGTGGATGGACATATTTTATTAGAAAAATTCCATTTGGAGGCAGGAATGCATGCCTATTGGTTTCTAAGTCAATTAGCATTTGGCATAGCAGAAATTTTCCTCATCCAGCAGCTGCAGCACCCTTCCAATGTGCTTCAACAGACCACCTAATCTTCTAGAGCAAGTTGGAAGCAACGGGGAAGCAGATAGCAAGAGAAGAGGAATTTACAGGGTATGCTGGAGGCAGCAGAGGAAGGGACCTAGTTCCCTCTTTCTTTGGAAGATAGCTGTTCCCCCTAGCAAAACTCATCCTCACCAGAAAAACTCTTCATTAGATCAGAGGTGGTATTCAGCAGGTTCTGACAAATTCTGGAGAACCGGTAGCGGAAATTTTGAGTAGTTCAGAGAACTGGTAAATACCACCTCTGACTGGCCCCGCCCCCATCTATTCTCTGCCTCCCGAGTCCCAGCTGATCGGGAGGGAATGGAGATTTTACAGTATCCTTCCCCTGCCATGCCCACAAAGCCATTCCATGCCCGCAAAGCCACACCCACGGAACCGGTAGTAAAAAATTTTGAATCCCACCACTGCATTAGATCCTCATTTTTCTGTTGTAGATAAAACTGGAATGCCATAGCAAACATTAATGATGACTGGCAAAACAATAATCACTGCTAAATCTCTGAAATACTTCATTGGAATAACAATAGGAGAAAATGCTGGCAGTTCAAACTGATAAAAACAATTTGTGTGTGTATATGAAAAAGAGGGAGAGGGAGAGGGAGAGGGGGAGAGACGGAGAGGGAGAGAGAGAGAGAATAAGTGTACATGTTTGTGTGACCCCCCCAGTACAAAAGGCTTTTAGTGAGAAATGCTGCAGAAATAAAATCAGCTTTGAAGTCAGTCTGTTACCATAACAATTATGATTGCTTAGAACAATGCAAGAACACCTTTAAAAACAAAACCCCAGAGCCAATTTGCTAGCAAATTAAGTTTTCCTTCAACATTTCCCCCCACAAATCTCGTCTTTGGTCACTACTAAATGCATAACTCTGTCCTACTTTGAAACGTTAGTAAAGGCCTGACCTGATCCAGATTTTTCCATTATGAACATAGAGCAAATGCTTAAGCTTTGTTATCAGCTTTGCCATAAATTACTCTGTTGATGATCTTTCAATGCTCCGATTCCTTTCGTGAAAAAATAGGAATAATAAGGTGTGATTGTTGATGTTTCACAAAGCCTCATCTTCCACACATTGAGTTCACCTTCTATTTTCATTTCCTCCTGGCTTTTCAAAAATAATTTGTACCTCCTATAAAGTTCTCAGGATGGTGCCAGGCCACTGTTCATCTGCAAGTGTGAGTTTTCTGTTAAAAGAACAATACCGTGCCTCTTTATTCTGCCATTGTGTTGTATGACTAGTCCAAAACTGAGCTTCAGCTGAACTTTTAATAAAACAGGAAATGCAACAATGAGGCTAATAGATGACATTTCCATTTCGAGGCTAAATAGACTGAACGTCACCTGTACCAAGAAACCACTGAAAAAGCTTACCTTTGTGGACCTGATTCACAGGTCTGATTTAAGAGACCTTTGCTTATTTACAAATAAACTCTAGGCAACGTGCAATCATAACATTGTAAAAACATAATAATAATAAGCCTATTAACAAGAGTTGTGAAGGAATGGGACATTCCCACGGCTGAAATCAGAATCATTTCTAAAGTCAACACTGACTTCTGTAGCTCTTAGAAGGGATCACACTTGTTTATTTAAAAGTATTGCTGCTCGACATCTTCAGCTTGTCCACCAGCTTTCAGGATTCAGCATAGGAACACGGCTTCATGTGAAGAAGCACTGGTCAAGACCATCTATTTGATCCCAAGCCTGTAAAAACCACCTCCACAAAATATGACTAGGCTTCTCCTTTCTTGACAGATGCTTTTGTAAATAATCCCAGATGTAGCCTAGGCTACTGACAGATGTCCCCAATAATTCTATTGTTGCATCTTTACAATATGTAGCACGATACCGGCATATGGCAGTGTTGTTGCTACAGTACAGAGGCCCTGAGCCAATGCTGTCATTCTGTCTTTTACACAGCAATATGTTTGGGCACCAGCATTGACTGGAGTACTCTGATGATTGCCCTGCCCATGGCCCAAAGCTTCCAAATGGGAGTCAAGATACATACATGTTCAGATTAAGGACTTGATTTTCATTAATCAATTAAGTAATTGAAAGCTCTGAATAAGCAGCTGACAAGAAAGGGTTTGAAATGGACGTGATGAGTCAATTCCTTTTTCGTACTTGGATCACAGCATACACAAATTTATTTTTCCTTCCCATCTCTTCCCTTTCCATCTATTTCTCACCATTTAGCCATGCTCTTTTTCAAAATTCAATTGTTCTTAGGTTGCTTTATCACTTTAGTTCTTGTTGCACAATATTTTTAGGTTGATACTTTTTGAAACGCAATGGTAGCTTCTGAAGCTTAATAAATCACAACAAATTCTATCCTTTGAGTCACGAATCTCTAAATTTGCCAGATGTGACGATGTGTTTGCTGGACAAAGTTTTAAATCATTCTTCTTAGTAGAGGTTATTGTGTGGTGAATGACTTGCGTCAGGGGTTTATTATTCAGATTATATAGTAATGTACATTGTTGCCCTGTTGAAAGGAATATTCAAAGCAGGTTTTTGCCCTTTCAAAGAATGCTGTTCCGTATCCCTCCAGGGGTTGAATGATGCTTTACCATCTCTGCTAGACTTAAGGAAGACTCGTGACTCAAGCTTTGAATTCTCATAGTCCGTGAGTTACACCAATAGTGCAATATTGGCAATGGCTTTTCTTATATAACTATTGTGGAGATTTCTACCTGCTTGTGCAATAGGATTTATTTTATCTTTTTTGGCCAGCTACATTTATTTATTTTTATTAAATTTATTAAATTTATTAGCCACCCATTTCGCCACTTGAAGCTATGGCATCCTTCTATAAAATGGCCTTGAACTGTAATGTTGAATACAGTCAAATATATGCAACAGGAATGGGACAGCTTGCCACCGCCAACTCACTGTGACCAACTTGCCATGGGCAACTCTCCACCGCCAACTCACTGCGGAACAACTCGCCACAGAACAATTTAACAATTCAATTTAATTATTCAAAATAAATTTTAAAAATATTTTAATTTTTGTCATCAGATTTCATTCTGTTCCTCCTTTTGCACCCTTTCTTTAATGATGCTATTCCCCTATTTCTTTGATATTAGTGTCACTCTGGTCCCACAGCGAATTGTCCTGCAGGGAGCTGGCCATGGCAAATTGTCATAGATCCGTATGCAACAACCCTTGGCAAATATTTCATTTGTGTATAGATAGTCCTCTACTTACAACCAGAGGTGGGTTTCAGCAGGTTCTGACCAGTTCTGGAGAACCGGTAGCAGAAATTTCGAGTAGCTCGGAAAACCGGTAGTAAAAATTCTGACTGGCCCCACCCCCACCCTCTGCCTCCCAAATCCTAGCTGATTGGTAGGAAATGGGGATTTTGCAGCAACCTTCCCCTGGATTGGAGAGGGAATGGAGATTTTACAGTATCCTTCCCCTGCCACGCCCACCAAGCCACACCCACAGAACCGATAGTAAAAAAATTTGAAACCCACCACTGTTTACAACCATTCATTTAGCGAACCTTCGAAGTTATAACAGTACTGAAAAAGGTGATTTTATTACCATTTTTTACACTTATGATCATTGCAGCAGCCCATGGCCATGTGATTAAAATTAGGATGCAACTGGCAACTGATTCAAATTTATGACGGTTGTACTGCCATGGGGTCACCTTTTGCGACCTTCTGAGAAGCAAAGTCAATGGGCAAGCCAGTTTCGCTTAACAGCCATGTTATTAACTTAACAAGTGCAGTGATTCCCTTAACAACTGTGGCAGGAAAAAATTCACTTAATTGTCTCACTTAGCAATAGAAATGTTGGGCTCAATTGTGGCCATAAGTCAAGGACTACCTGAATATATACTATCCCTCCTCTACAACGGAGTGCTGGCGATGTAAAGCATGGATGGAATTATATGCTTGCCAGTAATAGTAGCATGCAGTGTTTTTAACTTGCATTATGGGTCACCTGGTAAAAGAGGGAAAGAGCTAGGAAATAGCAGCAGTTCTGTACATTCCACCATGCCTGATTAAACCTCTGTTGAGCAGTGGTGACACAGTGGTTAGAATGCAGTACTGCAGGCTAACTCTGCCGACCGCCAGCAGTTCAATCCTGACTGGCTCAAGGTTGACTCAGCCTTCCATCCTTCAAAGGTCGATTAAAAGAAGACCCAGATTGTTGGGGGACAATATGCTAACTCTGTAAATCGCTTAGGGAGGTCTGTAAAGCACTGTGAAGCGGCATATAAGTCTAAGTGCTATTGCTAGTGCTATTTAGGAATGGGGTGTCAGAAAATTTCAGTTTCTTGTTACCCTGAGCAAAAAAAAACCAAACTGTTAGTAGCATCATCGGCTCTTAGTAAGTGCTCCCATGAAGAGGCCACAAGCAATATGAAATTGATGTATCCATTTCCATCTGCATAAATAGATTCTGAATTAAAGATGATTTATTTAGCGGGCAAACTTTGCTCTCTAATCCTAAAATGTATTGTGGCAAATACATGCAAGAGGATTTAATTTCATCAAGGGCCCATCTCAGTCCTTGTCAGATAACTCGATGAACTGAGCGCCATCTCCAGCATCCCTGCAATACCTAACCACAATGAAGCAAGAGAAAAGGTTGGGGAAAAAAAATCCCGTTCTCCAGGTAAACAAAGCAAAACAAAAGCAAAGGAAAAGCAAAGATTGTCAGTTAAAGGCAACAAGCCACTATGTTGACTGACCTACTTCTTCAGTGCTAAAGGGGTTCCCTTTAGATTACCATGGTATTTAAGTATATGGCATGGCAGAATATGAAAGTCTTCTTAAAAGGGGTTTAGTCTGGGGGCTAGAAGTTCACAGGTTAAAAAAAAGAGGGAGGGGGCTTTCTGCCAGAGAAATCTATCAAGTCTCAAATGCATTTATTACTACACAAGCTGAAATATCTTTGTAAAAGCTTCTCGATATTTCAATTTACCGTATTTTTCGGAGTATAAGATGCACCTTCCACCCCACCCCCAAAAGAGGCTGAAAATTTGGGTGTGTCTTTTACTCCAAATCAGGGGTGTGTTCTAAAATTTTTTACTACCGGTTCTGTGGGTGTGGCTTATTTTGTGGGCATGGCTTGATGGTCAATAGATTGGGGGTGGAGCCAAATAAAAGGTAAGAATAATGCGAGAGGTGGGGGGCGGGGGGCGGGGGCAAGGGGACAGAACCGATTTGGTGACGTCATATCGTCACTGCTACCGGCTCGGCAGAAATGGAAGGAACCGGGAGGAACCCACTACTGCTCCAAATGTAGCTTTTTTGAAGCTTTTTTTCAGCCCTAACGAGGCGATAGCCGAGTGAAGCGATCTCTGCCCCCCCCCCCCCCGCTTTTCCTGCTTTTCTCATTGCTGCTTCCACTCAGCTATCCCTTAGAAGGTGTTTTTTATCCCCAAGCAGGGGGTAAAAAAACAGCAAACTAATGTGCTGAAGCTGACCAGACTAAAGACGCTACCCAGATGAATACCTGGTAGGCAGATTTTTTTTTTTCCTATTTTCCTCCCCAAAAACTAAGCTGCGTCTTATACTCCAGTGTGTCGTATATTCCAAAAAATACAGTAATATAATATAATAACAGAGTTAGATGGTTGTCCAATCTCTTCTTAAAAACCTCCAGTGTTGCAGCACTCACAACTTCTGGTTCCACTGATTAATTGTTCTAAGTGTCAGGAAATTTCTCCTTAGTTCTAAGTTGCTAATTTTTAGTTCTAATTTTTCCTTTATCAAGTCAGGAATACTGAATAAAGTGTACCGGTAGATCTCCCTTAATGCCTGCCTACTTAGCAAATGTTTGAAATTATGACTGGGCTGAAAAAGTAACTTTACAATCAGTTCTTGCATTTATGATCATCGCTGCATCCCATGGTCATGCTTTCATTTTTTGTAGACTTCCCAGCTGGCTTTCTACAAGCAGAATCAATTGAGAAGCTGGGAATATAATTGCAATTTGTGGTCATGTGATGTCTCGCATGAAGACCCTCAGTGATTCACTTAAAGACTATGGTAGAAATGAAGTCATAAGCCTACCCTTATTGTGTCATGTTTCGCTTAGCCCATGTTGCTTTGCCTTTCTCAATTGTGGTCATTAAGCGAGGGCTACCTGTATCGGAGGAAAGTTTAGATTTCTTAATAAAACGTGTGAGTCCGAAGAGATGCAACCAGTGTCCTAATTTTTAAATAAGCTCAGTGAAGAAAAGGGGTCTCTGTGTGTGTACCTCATTAGCCACTGCTTGGGTAAACGACTCAAGAATGATCAGCCTTGAATGACAAGAAGTTTCTGTTAATCCCTCACCAACATCTCTGACTGTCCTAATTAGGTCATTCCTAACCCAATTACTTAAACCGCATTATTCTTTTTTTTTCTTTCTTTCTGTCATTTGTAACGAGGAGGAGGAGGAGGAGATATTCCCTCAACAAAGGAAATTTCTCCCTCCCTCGCTGTCCTGATTCTCTATATCTAGACACTAGATATAGCTGCAGCTGTAGATTTGGCTTTGATGAGAGAGGTGTCAACGCCAACAAGGGATCTATTTCACACAAAGAGGCAGACTTCTGCTTAGACAGGGAGAGGAGGCTTTCTCAGGTAGATGATGGGATCTTGTGAAAGGAGAGCAAAGCTGTCAGGAAATGGAAAGAGATGTTATTGATATTTTCTGCGGCGGGTCCTAGAATAATCTGACTGCCTTTATTTACTGTAGATATCATCTTTTGTGATTGTGTTTGCATGTGTATATTAATAAAGCAATATTACAGTCCAGGGGCATCTACAAGAAAGGATTGTCCAAAAAGTCAAGATGGCGGCTGTGGACAGGTAATTGAAACCTCATCCCCTTTCAGGTGCAGCTGTTATCTTGACTCTGACACACACAAGCACCAAAGTAAATAAGGGGGTTGTTATGTATTGATACTTTTAAGCGGGAGTTTCAAACCTGCTTACGTTTCTGATTGGCTGACAGTCTCTCCAGGATTGTATATAAGGAGGACTGCAGCCTCTGAGTTTTCGCTGAAGTCTCACTGTATATTAAAGAGCTGTTGTCACTTGCTTGCTTGTGCCTCTCGTTATTCCCGAACCACTTCATTGGCGACGAGGATGGGATTGAGGCTACAAGAAGCCAACCAGTGAGACCACGAGCTTCAGCTAGGCGACGAGGCGAATCACAGGAGACATACCGGACATGTCTGCCTACGTTCCGCCCAAGCCTTTTGATCCGACCCGCGAAAAATGGGTCTCGTACCTAACGAGGTTTGAATGCTCGTTAGAAGCCAGCGACATGCAGGGCCTCTCGGCTAATCGAAAGAGAGCCCTATTCCTAAGCCACTGCGGACCGGACGTGTTCGAGATGGCCGAGTCACTGTGTGAGCCAACGCCGGTTCAAACAGTCTCATGGGACACCCTGATGGCAACTCTCCGGGCTCACTACGCTCCGGTCCCCTCCAAGTTCGTGCAGCGATACCAACTGAGGCAGCGCGTCCAACGAGAAGGAGAGCCGGTCAGCGCGTACATGGCCAGCCTGAGAAAAGCCGCAACTCATTGCGACTACAGAGACTTGGATGACGCGTTGCTTGAGCAACTGATCTGTGGTGTTCGGGACATTAGGCTGCAACGGCGGCTGCTCGCCAAGCCTGATTTGACGCTCGCCGGAGCCCTTGACGAGGCCAGGGCTCACGAAGCCTCCACAAAGGCCGCTGAAACGCTACAGCGTCCGCCGACCAGCAAAGACAGCCCCAAGTCTGCCCCGGTGCACAGAGAAGACGCCGGATCCAGCTCAGAGTCCGAGTCGGATGAGGACGTCTTCCGAACAGAGCACCGGAGAAAAGACACTGGCAGCCCCCGGCGAAGCTGTCCCAGCTGTGGTGGGCACCATGATAGACTGTCCTGCAAATACAGAGAGGCTATTTGCAGGCGTTGCGAGAAGAAAGGGCACTTGGCGCGAGTCTGCAGAGCCATTCTGCCCAGAAGTCTCAAACCACGTGAGCGCCGCAACCAACCGGAATCAGCGCACCAGAAGCAGCCAACGAGAGAAGGCGGCGCGAAAAAACGGCGCGAATTTGAACCGCGAGATGGCCGCAGCATACACATCGACCAGGCCAGCACAACGGTCGAGGACAAAGTCAGCACGGTGGTCGAAATCAACGGAAGACCGTGCTCGATGGAGATCGACACCGGATCAGCTCTCTCCATCATGTCGTGGACAACCCTAAAGACCCTCCTGCCGTCGTTCCGGAAGGATCAACTCTCCAGACAGAGACTGCGCATCCTAGACTACCAGGGGAACCGAGTCCCCCTCGAAGGCGTGGGCACGTTCCGGGTCACCTACGGAGACTACGAAAGAGACCTGCCGCTGACCATCGTCACGAAGCAGCTGCCGAGCCTCCTGGGCATGGGGTGGTTCCGAGCCCTTGGCATGGGCTTCACCGGCGTCCACCTGATGTCCAAGTCAACCCTGAAAGACAGCCTCCTGTCCGAGTTCCAGGACGTTTTCGGGGACACATTGGGCAAGTATGTGGGGACCCCTATTTCACTAAACTTAGACCCCAACGTAGCCCAAGTAAGACTAAAGGCCAGAAGAGTGCCGTTCGCATTGAAACCTAAGATCGATGCAGAACTGGACAAACTGATTAAGCAAGGGGTGTTGGTTCCCGTTGACCATGCCAAGTGGGAGACCCCCATAGTCACCCCAGTTAAGTCCGACGGCTCAATCAGAATTTGCGCCGACTACAAGTGCACGATCAACAAGGCTTTGCAGCCGAGCGCCTATCCGGTGCCGATCGTGCACCATCTACTACACTCCCTGGGCCCCGGAAAAATTTTTGCTAAATTAGACCTGGCCCAAGCCTATCAACAGTTACCGGTCGACGCCGCCACGGCAGAGGCGCAAACGATCGTGACTCACAGGGGTGCATTTAAATGCACCAGGCTCCAATTTGGGGTGAGCGTTGCACCCGGCTTATTTCAAAGCACCATGGAGCGCCTGTTGCAAGGACTTCCGGGAGTAGTCCCCTATTTCGATGACGTCTTAGTCAGCGCCCAAGACGAACACCAGCTAGGGGACAGGGTACGGAACGTCCTGTCCAGATTCAGAGAAGCGGGACTACGACTTAAAAAGAACAAATGCAGGATAGCGGTCCCCTCGGTAGAATTTCTGGGGTACAGGGTGGACGGCACAGGCATCCACCCTACCGAAAGCAAGGTGAGGGCCATCAAAAGCGCACCAGCCCCCAAATCCAAAGCTGAGCTCCAAGCCTTCCTGGGACTGCTAAATTTCTACTCAATGTTCCTAAGAGATAAGGCCACGGTCGCTGATCCCCTTCACAAACTCTTAGGGAAGAATGTACCATGGGTCTGGGGGAAACCGCAAGCGGCCGCTTTTGAGGCAGTAAAAAAACTTCTATCTGAGGACAGTTTCCTGATCCAATACAATGCAGAGCTGCCGCTCGTCTTAGTTTGCGACGCCTCCCCCGTAGGAGTTGGTGCCGTCCTAGGCCATAGACTGCCGAACGGCCTAGAGGCACCCATTGCCTTCTACTCCCGAACTCTGTCCAGTACAGAACGAAACTATAGCCAATTGGACAGAGAGGCTCTGGCTGCGATTGCGGGGGTTAAGAAGTTCCACGAATACCTCTATGGCTGAAAATTCGAACTTGTGACTGACCATAGACCGTTGCTAGGACTGCTAGCAGGCGACAGGCCAACCCCCGCTGCCCTCTCCCCCCGTTTAACTAGATGGGCGATTTTCTTATCGGCCTACTCGTACCAGCTCGTCCATCGGCCTGGGCGGACCCTGGGTCATGCGGATGCCCTTAGCCGTTGCCCCCTTCCCGACCTGCTGGACAACCCAACACCGGAAACCTCCGTCCTGTTGTTGGACACGTTAACCTTGGGGCCCATCTCCTCCGGCGAGGTGGCGAAGGCATCAAATAGAGACCCTGTTATCCGGACTGTTATGGGTTGGGTTTTGAAAGGGTGGCCGGACAAGGTGGTCGGGGAGGAGTACCAAGGTTTTGCCAACAAACGAAATGAACTGTTTACGCAAGGGGGGTGCTTACTGTGGGGTGACAGAGTGGTAATTCCAGCAAAACTACGAGATAGAGTTTTAGAATTATTGCACGAAGGGCATCCTGGCATCGTTAGGATGAAGTGCTTAGCCCGCAGCTATGTCTGGTGGCCCAACATGGACCAGGTCATTTCCGAGTGGGTGGGGAAGTGCAGACCCTGCCAGGAGTCTCGCCCCGATCCCCCAGTAGCGCCCATCCGAGAGTGGGAGAAACCAAAAGGCCCATGGGGGAGGATCCACATTGATTTTGCCGGCCCGTTCCATGGCCAAACGTTTTTAATAGTAGTGGATGCCTTTTCAAAATGGCTCGAAATTGTATTAATGCCATCCACAACGGCCGAAGCGGTTATCAAGGCCCTAAGAAAGTTGTTCGCCACCCACGGCCTGCCGGATACCTTGGTATCGGACAATGGGCCCCAATTTACAGCGACCCTTTTCGAAGGCTACTTAGCCGGCCTGGGGATCCGCCATGCCCTATCAGCCCCATTTCACCCGGCTTCCAACGGATTGGCTGAACGATTTGTCAGGACAGCCAAGGAAGCACTGTCCAGATTAGACAATGGGGACTGGCAGGCCAGGATAGATCAATTCCTTGCGGTTCAGCATGCATCACCATGCACAGCAACTGGGAGAAGCCCAGCAGAGCTCCTCATGGGAAGAAAGCTCCGGTGCGTGTTGGACAGGCTTCACCCTAACTATTCGCACGAAAACTTTAAGGGAGAGACCTGTGGCTTAAGGCAGTTTCAGGTCGGGTCCCCGGTGTTCGCTCGCAATTATGCCAGCGGTCCTCTGTGGGTTGCCGGAACCATAGTGGGAATAACAGGCCCAAAATCATACACGGTGGACGTGGGGGTAGATAGACTCTGGAAGCGCCACATAGACCAACTGAGGAAACGGGTGGTTGGCGAGGCAAATATCAACGCAGACATGTCCGAGCCTAACTATGACCACTTCTCCAAAACAGCTAACTCAAGCCCGGGGCCGCGAGAATACTTAGCTGACAAGCCCTGGTTCCAGCGCCGCCCCAGCGAGTCACCACTCCCAGCCGGGGATAACCACGCCCCGGATAAAATCCAGGAGGTTCCATTGGCGGAGCCGGGAGAGACAAAGAGTCCCTCCGACCAGCTCGACGCCTCACCAAACACTGAACTGCGCAGGTCGACTAGGGCGAGAACTCAGCCTAAGCACCTGCGAGACTTTGTTTGTACATATGTTAATTTTTGAGTGTTAGTGCCTTCTGGGAAGGGAGGGGTGTTATGTATTGATACTTTTAAGCGGGAGTTTCAAACCTGCTTACGTTTCTGATTGGCTGACAGTCTCTCCAGGATTGTATATAAGGAGGACTGCAGCCTCTGAGTTTTCGCTGAAGTCTCACTGTATATTAAAGAGCTGTTGTCACTTGCTTGCTTGTGCCTCTCGTTATTCCCGAACCACTTCAGGGGTGAAATCCTAAGTAACTGTGCTGTCTGTGTGACTGAGCTCCCTTTGTAACAATGATCTCCTCCTCCTCCTCCTTCTCCTCCTCCTTCCTGAGTTGCAATGGTCTAGGATCAGTGGTTGGTTGCTACGGTTTGCTCTGGATCAGGCAAACCGGTAGTGGCGGCGGGAGGCTCCGCCCACCTGCCCAGGCGCTTCTGTGCACGCTCAGAAGCGTTGTGCGCATGCGCAAGCATGCACACGTGCATGAGCAAACCGGTAGCAAACTAAATTGAAACCCACTACTGTGTAGGGATGTTTGGGTTGTAGTAAGAGGTGCATACTAAAGCATATTAAAAAGCAGAGACATCACCCTGCCAACAAAAGTGTGTATAGTCAAGGCTATGGTTTTCCCAGTTGCAATGTATGGCTGTGAAAGTTGGACCATAAGAAAGGCTGAGCGCCAAAGAATTGAGGCCTTTGAACTATGGTGCTGGAGAAGACTCCTGCGAGTCCCTTGGACTGCAAGGCGAACAAACCAGTCAGTTCTAGAGGAGATCAACCCTGACTGCTCTTTAGAAGGCCAGATCCTGAAGATGAAACTCAAATACTTTGACCACCTAATGAGAAGGAAGGACTCACTGGAGAAAAGACTAATGCTGGGAAAGATTGACGGCAAAAGAAGGGGATGACAGAGAATGAGGTGGCTGGATGGAGTCACTGAAGCAGTAGGCGTGAGTTTAAATGGACTCCAGAGGATGGTAGAGGACAGGAAGGCCTGGAGGAACATTGTCCATGGGGTCGCAATGGGTCGGACATGACTTCACAACTAACAACAACAAAGAGGTGCATATGAAGGATCTCGGAATGATAGCAATAGCAATAGCACTTAGATTTATATACCACTTCATTTTGTTTTATACCACTCTCTAAGTAGTTTACAGAATCAGCATATTGCCGCCAACAATCTGGGCTCTCATTTTACCAACCTCAGAAGGATGGAAAGCTGAGTCAACCTTGAGCTGCTCAGGATCGAACACCAGGCTGTGGGCAGGGTTAGCCTACAATAATGCATTCTAACCAATGCACCACCACAGCTTCTGATGGACAGTCTTTGAATTTGACCAGCCCCATTCTTGCTGCATCCCATACAGTAATTGGTAGATCCTTTTTCAATGGCTGGTAGTAAGCAGAAGAGGAAGGCTAGCAAAGTTAGAAGAATAAACTCCTTATCTGGTGCTGCACAAACAACATCAGGCCTGCCTCATTTAGCAGGAAATCAGGCCAGACGTGATGGAGGCAAGAAAGAGCTTGACAATGAGGGGTATCAGATTTGATGCTGGTACAATTCAAGGAAGTTTTCTATCAACTCAAGGATGCCTGGAAGAGAGCACTTGAAATCAGACATGACTAGTAGAGATGTTTCTTATCTTTTATATCACCTCAATGGTTCAAATTGTGGGATACTGAAAATCCATCATGTATGAACTACTTGTGCTACTCTTGGATTTGTGCTCAGCCAAATCCCAATTATTTATTTTTAAGAGTAGTTTTAGATACCTCTACGTCGAGGCAGAAAGTAGAGAATTCCAAAACTTAGGTTTCAGTATGAAAACACTGCCTTTTTGTGCTCGGCACAGTTAGCTTTTCAATGCTCCTAAATCCGTGAGACACTCTAATGTAGGGGAAGGTCAGAAGAAGGACTCAGTCAGATTTAACGAGGTTTCACTCAGGTCTTCATTGCATTTCAGGGGTAAAAACATTTTTCCTGATCAGCACTTGAGAAAAATGGAACCGGGGCATGAAAGTCATACTTGGACAAAGGGATATATAAATACAGTATGCCAAGAGACCAGGGGTGAAATCCAGCAGGTTCTAACAGGTCCTGGAGAACTGGTAGCAGAAATTTTGAGTAGTTCGGAGAACTGGCAAATACCACCTCTGGCTGATTTTGCAATATCCTTCCCCCAGGAGGGGAGGGAATGGAGAATTTTGAAGTATCCTTCCCCTGCCATGCCCACCAAGCCACACCCACAGAACCGGTAGGGAAAAATTTTGGATTTCATCCCTGCAAGAGACTGATTAGAATACAAAGAACAGAGGGGAAAGCAGAATCATTTCTCACTGCAATTACGTAGCATGCTACAGAGCAGTGTTTCTTAACCATGACAACTTTAAGATGTGTGGAGTTCAACTCCCAGAATTCCCCCACCAGCATGGGAATTGTAGGAATTAAAGTCGCCAAGGTTAAGAAACACTGCTGTAGAGCATGGGCAGGCAATCTTTTATTATTAAATTATATAGACTGTAAATTATATAACATGGATTATATGGGGGAAAAAACCTTGAAAGTAATATGATCCCAAGTATTTTAGAGTTTGGGGTACTATCAGGTAGCTTGGTCAGTAGCAGAACCTTTAGCATACTGTAGATTCAATATTATATGCTATGATTCCTCAGTCAATGAGCTGCCTCCTCCATCTGTCAGAACTCCTAAAACAATCACATTGTCAAGCCTCCAAGTAACTTGTCTGCCTGCAGAAAGGGCAATAATCCAAACCAGAAGTTTTCTATACAGTAGTCCTCGACTTAAGACCACAATTGAGCTCAAAATATCAGTTGTTAAGTGAGACATTTGTAGAGTGAGTTTTGCCCCCATTTTATGACCTTTCTTGCCACTGTTGTTAAGTGAATCGTTGCATGGTTGTTAGGTGAATCTGGCTTCCCCATTGATTTTGCTTGTCAGAAGGTTGCAAAAAGTGATCACATGACCCCAGGACACGGCAATGGTCATAAGTATGAACCAGTTACCAAGCATCTGAATTTTGATCACATGATGATGAGGATGCTACAGAGGTCGTAAGTGTGAAAAATGGTTATAAATAACTTTTTTACATGCCATTGTAACTTTGAACGGTCGCTAAATGTATATCCAGAGATATACTGAACTGCCATGCCCTCAATACAGATAGTCCTCACCTTACAAGAGTTCATTTAGTGATTGTTTGAACTTACAACGGCAGTCACTTGAAAAAAGTAACTTATGATCATATTTCACACTTATGACTATTGTAGCATCCCCCTGGTCACATGATCTACATTCTGAATGCTTGACAACTGACTCACATTTATGACAGTTGTAGTATCCCAGAGTCATGTGATCCTCTTTTGCAACCTTCTGATAAGCAAAGTCAATGGGGAAGCCGGATTCACTTAATAACCTTGTTACTAATTTAACAATTGCAGTGATTCACTTAACAAAATGTGGCAAGAAAAGTCGTAAAATGGGACAAAACATCACTTAACAAATTTCTCACTTAGCAACATAAATTCTGGGCTCAATTGTAGTTGTACGTCAAG
This sequence comes from Arizona elegans, assembly GCA_022577455.1. Classification (NCBI taxonomy): domain Eukaryota; kingdom Metazoa; phylum Chordata; class Lepidosauria; order Squamata; family Colubridae; genus Arizona; species Arizona elegans. Next base: position 194,895,246 of record JAKOOJ010000001.1, on the reverse strand, counting down.
GACTTACCTGTACTGAAATACAGAGCCACTAGATGATGTTGCCTGCATCACCATGTGTGGGTCAGATCCATCAGATCACAAGTGTCAAACTCGCAACATCACATTGTCATCACGTGACGTATCGTGATTTTTTTTTCCCCCTTCGCTAAACCGGGTGTGGGCATGGCCAGCGCGTGACGCATCTGGCCCGCAGGCCACGAGTTTGACACCCCTGCCTGCGCTAGATTTAAAATTAATAAAGCTGCATGACTGTATGCCTTTCTCTGTGTACCTGTGTATTTCAGTATGCATGTGTTATGTAGGCGTTGCAGTAGAGGGTTTTTTGTTTTTTTGTTTTTTTGTAGTAAGGAATAATTGGTCTACCTGGGGGCAAGTGAAGAAAAAGAAGAGATGGTTAACCATAAAATATTCTATGAGAGGATGTGATTTGTTGCAGATTTTGGACCTGACTCATTCGCTTCTTATGAGTTCAGGAGTTCAGTGCATGCCATAATGGCTTCCTCTCCCATTCAAACAGAAGAAGCAGATTTATTTATTTGCTCATTATTTGAATGAATTGGGCAAATTGCCTACAGAAAAAGATCCACGTGCTCCTTGAACTGACATGAATATTTCTTAGATTGATGTCCCCGCTGAACTGATGGGAGTATGCTCAGCTCCCTAGTACAGATGTTCCCAATTCAACGTTGATTAGGAAATTTCAGATCCTATTTTTCATGCCTCCCGGTAGCTATGCCTGGATTATGGTATACCGGGCTTGACAGTCGTGTTGCTTTAAATGCTTGCTTTCTCCAAGAAAGTGGGAGGCCTAAAGTATTGAAAGGGAATAATTGCAGCCATTGTCCAATTGGACTATTTGCACACACACCCCAAAGTTATTCGTCCATACAACGTTGAATCAAAGTGAACAAAGGGGGGGAGGAAATCAACTTTAAACAGAAGGTATTTTGATCGGTGAGCTTTTAGAACAAACAGAGGGAAGGGTGAATGTGGGAATAGGCACTGGGTGGGAAACTGTGAGGATCAGCAATTTATCTAAAACACATTTCCTGCCTTCGAAAGGTATTCATATTTAGCTTACACAAGTGACTCCGCTGCCTATATACATGGCAGTTCAATTAGTCATTCCCAAGTGAAGCATGCTAATTGATTATTTTGCAGCATCCAGGGGTGATAAATTTAATGGATGTTTTTGTCAAGTAAATTGGCTTTCTTCATCTGACAACTTTGGGGCTATTTCTGCTTCCAAGAAGTAGCAAGGCATACAGCATTTCTATAAATAAACCAATGCTCGGGCGGGGGCGGGGGGGAGGAGAAAGGAAAAAGAAAGGGGGAAAAAAAGGATCTCCAAGGTGGCACAGTGGATTTCATTGGGTCTTCCCTTGAGTCATCCCTGCGCACTGCAGATTGTAAGGAATGGCACGAGGATTAATAGCATTTACAGAAATACAACTTTCTGTAACGAAGCCAGATGGGGAAGCAGGGGTGAAATCCAGCAGGTTCTGACAGGTTCTGGAGAACCGGTAATGGAAATTTTGAGAAGTTTGGAGAACTGGTAGCGGAAATTTTGAGTAGTTTGGAGAACCGGCAAATACCACCTCTGGCTTGCCCCAAAGTGGGGTGGGAATGGAGATTTTGCAATATCCTTCCCCCTGGAGTGGGGTGGGAATGGAGATTTTGCAGTATCCTTCCTCTGCCATGCCCACCAGGCCACGCCCACCAAGCCATGCCACGCCCACCAAGCCACGCCCACAGAACCGGTAGTAAGAAAAATTGAATTTCACCACTGGACTGAAGTGATCTTTCATAAAAAATGTTGAAATCCTCAAAGGGGTGCTTGGTTTCTACCAAGGCTTGTGAAAAAAATATTTTTTTAAAAAAAGTAAAAATAAAATAGCTGTGCTTCACTTTGCTGAGAAAACGGGCTTCTGGGCACGTGCAGAAGGTCATTCCCCATTCAGGGAAGCAGCAGAAGTGATGTTTCCTACTGTGAAGAAGACCATATCAAAGAGAAGTGATTGGTGTGCTTCAGTGTGGCAAATTAGCTTTGCTCCATGCTGAGAATGAAAAGGTGTGTTCACGCAACAAGCCGGTAAAATCCTAGAGGCTACATTTGATAAAGAGGCAGAATTTACTAGTTTGAGCCTGGATTAGGGGTTTTGTGGCGTCTTCCCTAGTGGCTTAGTGTCAGGCACACCTAGAGTATTTATCTGGTTTATGAATAAATATATTTAGGAAGCCAGAATATGTGATTCAGGATAGCAGTTAGGGATGGTTTGGTTTTCCCTCATCAGGAAGACTTTAGTAAAATTATGGGCTGCTTGCGAGAAATCTCTCTAAGGCAGGGGTCTCCAATCTTGGCAACTTTCAGACTTGTGGACTTCAACTCCCAGAGTTCCTCAGCCAGCAAAGCTCTGGGAGTTGAAGTCCACACGTCTTAAAGTTGCCAAGGTTGGAGACCCCTGCTCTAAGACACAATGAGCAGCACAGGAACCAGGGGCGGGTTTCAAAATCCATCACTACCGGTTTACTCGTAGGCACACACACGCTTGCACAGGCACATGACACTTCTGCGCATGCGCAGAAGTTCCGGGCAGGTGGGCAGAGCCTCCCGCCGCTACCTGTTCACCCGATCTGGGGCAAACCAAGAGCAACCCACCACTGACAGGAACGTCAGGCAACAGCTGCTGTTTCCTACTTGTTCCCGATTTCTGTTGCCCCTGGGAAGAATCTCCCCATTGCTCTGAATCATCCAACTGCCTCTTCCATATGCAAGTGGTGTGGGCAATTTGGAGATGGTATAAGGAAATTTGCCTTTTTCCTTTTTGCTCACTGTTCAAATAATAGGGATTAGTAGGAATAACTTAGTATGGGTTGAAATTGTATAGTTCATTAAATTCCCAACCTCGGCCATTTTTAAAATCATTTTCTCTGATCTTGCTCCCTTTTGCAGAGTGGCCTACACTGGATCATTTAAAGCAGGGGTCCCAACCTCCGGGCCATGGACCAGTACTGTGCCGTGCAAGCGAGTGAAGCTTCATCTGCATGTGTGCATGAGATCTAGGTAGCATGTGAAACCACCCTCCTCAGACTGTGGAAAAATCCTTCCACAGAACCAGTCCCTGGTGCCCAAAAGATTGGGAGCCACTGATTTAAAGACTGGAATACCTCTTGGCCCAGGTAAAGTTTTGTTTGTTTGTTTGTTTGTTTGTTTGTTTGTTTGATTGATTGATTTTTATCCTGCCTTTATTGCTTTAGCTCAAAACAAGTGAACATACTTAATCCTCCTTCCCCCTCCTATTTTCCCTACAGCAACAACCCTGTGAGGGAGGTTGCATTGAGAGAAGAGAACTGTCCCAAAGTCATCCAGCTGGCTTTGGGGGTTCCTTCTGGTCTTCCTTCTGGACAATACCTTGCTGTCACCTTCCCAAATCTTCTGCTTGCTCTTCTTTCTCTAGCAGTAGACCTGCAGTTTCCTGCAGTGATGCCCTTGTCATGCCCAGAGAGACTGCCATTTTCCTGAAGAACGGTGGTAATGTTTCGTATATAGATTATACCAGGGGTGCTATTCAGCAGATTCTGACAGGTTCTGGAGAACCGGTAGCGGAAATTTTGAGTAGTTCAGAGAACCGGCAAATGCCACCTCTAGCTGGCCCTAGAGTGGGGTGGGAATGGAGATTTTGCAATATCCTTCCCCCAGGAGTGCGGAGGGAATGGAGATTTTGCAGTATCCTTCCCCGGCCATGCCCACCAAGCCACACCCACCAAGCCACACCCACAGAACTGGTAGTAAAAAAAATTGAATTCCACCACTGGATGATACATAATAGCATGCCACAATCTTTACACTGAGAAGTCTTTATGAATCGTTCATCCTCTTTCTCTCTGTCAGATTCGAGGGCACGTGAACAAAAGGCATAACGTTTCCTGGATGCCAAAGAGCAGAGAAGATTCCCTGAAATATTTGCCGTTTTCCATAATGTGCTCCATTGGAACATTAGGATGCAATCTTACAGAACGATCCTTCTTCAGGCTTGAGAAGTCACACTGGATCTGAATTGTAGAGGGCAATTAAGAAATGAAAAAATTAGATCCCGTAAAGGCAGACCTTATGGAATGTTAGGAATAACTTGCTAAACATTGAGAGAAGTTGGAGCCCTTTGTTGCAGAGGCCACCTTGCCAAATGACTTCTTACCATCAGTGGACTTATCAGAGGCTCTCCCCTTTTACAGCTATCCCTTTGGCAGGGGAAACAGGTACCTGGAAAAAAGCAAGCCCAGAGTTTGGAATTTTAAAAAAAACGATAAATTACAAATTGAATGAGCAATGTTCGCAGCTCAATTGTTCAGGCAGCAGAGTCAGGTTTAAGGGACAAGCTAGCAAAAAAAGGTTGTAGATAGAACTGTCCAAGTCCAGCTGTCTGGAGAAAGATTAGGAAACACCGATTTCAATTGCAAATAACTCTTGAGAGTGAACGCTGACTCTGATTAAATCTGTTGGGTTGGCTGTCTCTTCAGTGCTGCTTGCTTGATTAATTAGGAGGAGCACTCTTGTTCCTGCCAGCTCTTAGCTTTAGCCACACACTGCATCTCACACCCCTTCCAGTGTACCTAATCTTGGCTCTCTAGAACTGCATGGAGGGAAGAGGTTCTAAACACTCTACATCTCCATCAGTTTCTGCTCTGCGAAGGCATTTCCTTTCAGTTTTTCTCTGACAGGCGACTAATTTTCCAGATTCCCAGTAGTACTAGTTAGTGGTGAAATCCATTTTTTTTTACTACCGGTTCTATGGGCGTGGCTTGGTGGGCGTGGCACGGGAAGGATACTGCAAAATTTCCATTCCTACTCCGCTCCAGGGGAAGGATATTGCAAAATCTCCATTCTGACCCCACTCTGGAGCCAGCCAGAAGTGGTATTTGCCAGTTCTCCAAACTACTCAAAATTTCCACTACTGGTTCTCCAGAACCTGTCAGAACCTGCTGGATTTCACTCCTGGTACTAGTTCTGAAACGGTATCACCTTCTCCTGATTGGAAAAGTCTTCATGAGTCGTCCTGACGGAAGTTATACCATTTAGATCCACGCGTCAGAGTTTTCTCAACTTTGCCACAACAACATCTGGTATCACTTCAGGACTCTTCCTTTCGCATTGCATAAACCCCCTGAGTTTTCACCAAATGATGAATGCCCTAGGAAGCTCTCCATTGCATGGTATATATATATGTTCACATATATTTACTCCTCTGTGTTCTGTGCTTCAGATAGCCTCCAACGAATATGGTACCATCCTTGGAAGACTACGGGACAAAGATCTTAACTATACATCTTAATTAGTCTTGCATCTGTAATAGACAAAGAAAGCTGAAATCTCTTCCTGGCATAAAAACAAAAGGACAAAATAGAGAAAGGATCACATTCTAGCTTCAACATGTCAGTTGTGAAACTGTAAGTCATTCAAGTCATGACCTTTGCAGACATAAAATTGATTCTGTGGACCTGTTTTTCCCTCATATCAACATAATGACATGCAGCAAGACATATGGCCAAATGCAAGTACTGGTGGAATTAATTATTCATTACACCAATTATCTGGAACCCATGAACTTTTCAGAGATTGCCACTCAGGAAACTGGATATATAGATGTCAGTCTGAGACAGTGGGAATCCTATCACCAAAACAGATTGGTATAGCGCTCAGTATGACGCAATCCTTCCCATCAGCAAACAAGAACTCAGGCTGGAAGAACAAATCAAGAGATACAATCAGGGGTGAAATTCTACTAGTTTGTCCCGGTTCGGGCAAACTGGTAGTGATAAAAACTACCGATTCGATCGAACTGGTAGTAAAAAAATGCTTTAAAAAGTAAAAAAAGGTTCCAACGATCACAGCTGTGCCGTGCGACAATTAGGTAGTAAAAAATGCTTTTAAAAAGTAAAAAATAAAAACTTGGCCATGCCTACCCAGTCACATGACCCCCCCCCCACCAAGCCACGCCCACAGAACCAGTAGCAAAAAAATTTGCATTTCACCACTGGATATAATACATTGGTGTGCAAGAGCTACATCTCAACCACAGCCCTTGCAATCACCAAGAGGTTCTAAAATGCAGATGCTTCGAAAGAGACTGCTTGACTGTAGGTTAGACAGCATCACCACCAGATGGATTTGTAACTGGCTGACAAACTGCACTCAACGAGTAGTCCTTAATGGAACTACATCTAAATGGAGGGAAGTAAGCAGTGGGGTACCACAAGGCTCCATCTTAGGCTCAGTACTCTTCAATATCTTCATAAATGACTTACGTGAGGGAATAGAAGGGGTACTCATCAAATTTGCAGATGACATTAAGTTGGCAGGAATTGCCAACACCCGCTTTCAATTTCCAAACATTAGGGGTGCTCAAAAGTTGTGACATGCCTTGGAGATTGTACAGATATTTTGGTTACTTTAATATAATTTAGATGTGCTTGGTAAGTAACTACACAAATATCATAACTTTTTAACATTTTGTTTGTTTCATTTAGGTGCATGTCAGATCCAGGGTTTATTTCCAAGCCTTTTAAAAACATTTTTTCAAATAAATTCCTTGTTAGCTATTCTTTTTTCCTATGTTGAAGGAAATCTTCTCCATGTTTACACAACATTTCTGCCCAGCTTTAATTCCTGCTTTCTTAGTTTTAGCCCTTAAAATTGCAGGGACCTATAAAGAATTTTCAGCTCTCATCCTAATGAAATAAAGTTGATCAACCTTCTATTGACCAAGAATGGTAGCTGGATTAATCATGAAATATCCTTCTCATCACTACATACTGGATTCAGCAATCTTATTACCCAATGAAGGTGTAAGAGCATGGAGAAGATATAGAAGGCATAGGGAATGGCCTTAAAGAACAGATGGAAGAGTTGTTGCCAGTTAGCTAAGTGGGGCTTGAGCCCAAGCCAAGAAACCAAAAAGAGAAAATGCTTCCAACAAGCTCTTCACTAGTTCACACAAAATAAATTGAGAGGGGGGAGCGTATTCGATTTCACAAGGACTGTTATAATAAAAGTACTACAGTCCTAACCTGTATGCCATTTGTTTCTTAGTCTGTTTTACCTTGTAAGGATGATATCAGATCCGAGACTTGGACTCATTCCTATCCACTCTAACAAGTTATTGGCTCTTCATGGAGAGGTTTTCCTGTTCTATTTAAATCCTGTTTTCCTGAACTTTGATCGACTCCTAATATCCTCAATTATTCTGTTACGTGGTAAGTCGCCCTCAGTCTTGACTTGATCTCTTGACTTTAGTGGCTTCTTCTAATGTTACTGACTTTAGGCTCATTCAATGCAATTTATGAAGTCGCCCTGACAGAGTTATGGCTGATCAGTTTCCAAAGAACAGGGAATTTAAGAATGATGTGGTTTTGAATGAAGAGCTAGAGGAGCATGAAGATGTTTTTAAAAACCTTATTAGATGAGATCAAGCAAGACAGTGAAAAAGTGAGTCATCCACCCAACATATGAGGCATTTCAACTCTTAGATTAGGACTGGGGAGACCACTGGGCAAGTCTGCATTCAGTCAAGTGGATCATTGGATGATTTAGGTCAGAAGTGGGGAACTACGGCTCCTTTATGACTTGTGGGCTTCAGCATGGTTGGCTCAGGAATTCTGGGAGTTGAAGTCTGCAAGGCATAAAAGGGCCATAATTTCCCATTCCTGATTTAGGCCAGTTTTATGCCAGAGTGATTTCTCCCAGTTTTATGCCAGAGTGGTTTCTCCCAGTTTTATGCCAGAGTAGAATAGTTTCAAGGGAAACTCATATAATGGAACCTCAAGATCCTGGAGAAAGTTGAATATAAAACCAAAAAGAAATAAACAGGTAAAATATATTCTACAAGCTGGAAGGTGAATAGTTGTGTTATAAAATATTTCATTCAAGAAGAAAATTAAAAAGTATTAAATACTTCATTCTTAAAAAGTATTTAGTCATCCTGGTTATACAACTGCCTTGTTTCATGTGTTTTTGGAAATGTCCTTATGACCAGAATTAGCATGATGAATCCAGAATTTCTGGTTAAAATAGACAGAGAAGGATCAGACTCAAATAATTTCTTTCCTATACTGCCTTTGCAGAACGCTAGAACACCAGAGCAATTGAGAAATATTTTTTGCTAAAAGATGAAATTGCTAAATTGGCTTAGCTCTTTAATCCCATACAAGTGTACACTTCAGACTATAAAGACAGGATTAAGGTAAGGCATAGAGAAGGACACAATTGCCGAGTTCAGATTACAACTTTGTCCCGCATGTAATATCTGAATCTATTGCAGCCAAGTGTAATTTCATCTAGAAGCTATTATTAACTCAGAATATAAATGAGATTTGTTATTCAGACAGCATTCTTGCGGGCACAGTGCTAGCCCCTTATTCTTGATTAAATTATGTTAGAAATTCTGTGATCGTGAAATTATGAGCTACCAATTTAGCTATTTGTAGAATGGCACCGAGAAATCTCCAGCCCAGGGCCTAATGGTCCTTCTCCAAGTCAACCCATTTGATCTCCTGGCCTCGATACAAATTCCTCTCACAAAATACATCTCTTCCTTCATCTGCAGCCAAGTGCATCTCTCGTGTTTGCAAGAATGGTTCTTTTTTTGGGGGAGGGGGCATAGCTTTCCCAGATACAGCACAGGCAAGAACTTCAAGAGCAACCCTTGCAGTTAACCCAACTGGAACACCTGCAAATATAACTCTTCATTTTCCCCTTCTGGGAAGTTAAAAACCAGCCTTTTTAGGCAATTCTGCAGCTGTGACTGAATGGGCGATTTTATTTGCAGCAAGCTATTGTATGCTTTTCCATAGCTGGAGTACAAGTATAACCCAGTGCACTGGCATCTTTCCTGCAGAAGATGGTGAGAGGGCATCAATCCTCATCTTCTCTTGCATGAGAATACAAATAACATTTCCTTTCTGAAAGCTACAATCCCTTATATTATTTGGTGTCATCTTGTACGCCAACCCCAACCCCTTCCTGGGCTGGGAGATCTTGCCCATGGTGACTCACATTAGCTACCTCCTGTTTGTTTTACTATGCCATGCTCTAAGGGCTGCTTTTGAAGAACATTTGGAAGCTGCAGCTGGTCCAGAAATGGATTGGCACCAGTAATTTTACGCTTATATAGGCTCTGTGAGCTGCACTGGCTCCCTAGTGGGCTTCCGGGTGCGATTCCTACATGGCATAGGGCCAGGCTATTTGCAGAACTGCCTGTCTCCCTTTGTGTCTGCTCACCCACCAAATCTAGGGGGCGTGCTCCAGGGCTCTTCTATTACACAACGTCATCTTATTCGTTCCATGTTGTGCCTTCTCTAGGGCAGTAATCTGCCTGTGGAACAGCAACCCTCCAGAGATTAGGGTAGCCCTGACACTACGACTTTTGTAAAACATCACAGAACTGGCTATCCCCCAGGCATTTGGGGCCATGCAGTTAAATGAGCTTTACTGGTTAATGTGATTATTCTTTAGGAACTGGATTGTATCATGGCATTGGTTTTTTTGTAAATCTTGTGCTAGTGGCTTTAACCCTTGTATACCACTCAATGTCACACTGGGGAGATGGGTGGGTCTAAAAATGATTTAAACAAACAAGCCCACCCTGTCAAGGGGATGGGGTTGAATCCAGCCAACATACCAGATTCAACTCTCTATTGCTCTGACAGATTTTCCCCTTGCCTTTTGGATTTTCCTGTAAAAAAAATCTTATTCTTTCTGAAACTCTTGGAAGGCTATGATTGTGAGCCTAAACAATCTGATTCACTAATATTGGCTTGATCTCTGTTTGGCCAACTCTTTTTATCGTTTCTTGTAAAAGCTAGACATGCTATTCTGGCATCCAGAACTAAACTTGCATTTAAAAAAAAAAAATCCTGGGTCTATCTTGTTGCTTGATAGGACAGCTTCAATTGGGAACAACTCTCTATCATAACTGATGCTGAGCAAAACGACAATCCTTATACAAAATGAATACAACTTTGAGAATGCACTTGTGACAGTATTGCGGGTTGTAAGAAAATGTTTAGGCCCTTTGCTGCACCCAGATCAGGGGTGAAATCCAGCAGGTTCTGACAGGTTCTGGAGAACCGGTAGCAGAAATTTTGAGCAGTTCGGAGAACCGGCAAATGCCACCTCTGGCTGGCCCCAGAGTGGGGTGGGAATTGAGATTTTGCAGTATCCTTCCCCTGGAATAGAACGAGAATGGAGATTTTGTAGTATCCTTTCCCTGCCATGCCCACCAAGCTACACCACGCCCACCAAGCCACGCCCACAGAACCGGTAGTAAAAAAAAAAATGGATTTCACCACTGACCCAGATGCTCACCAATAAAGCTTATAAACACGGGGCCTGTGTTCCACACCAAGATATCCTCATCCAGGAAAACCAGGTGGATGGTTTTCATCAAGCAAACCCACAGATACAGTAATGTGAGAAGCAAAAAGGAGCACAAGTATACTAAAGGAGGGGTGTTTTTTTTAAAGCTTTTTAATTTTGAAATTTGTGTAGCACCTACACAAATCCTAAGACTGCAAAATCAACATATATTTAAAAGACGTCTGCTTTTACTCATAATATGAACACTTTCTATGTGTGGCTAAAAGAGATCTGAACTATTTCAGATTGCAGACAAATGAAGAACCAACACACTAGCACTACCAACACCCCACCCTAACAAATTGTTTTCCTCCAGGAAGCCCTGTCAAAATATTCTGTACACTAGAAACAGATGGAGAAGTTGGAGAGATGGTGGGGGGAAAAAAACATTCTTGGGCTTTTCGTTCCTTCCATCATCCTCATGTGCTGCTTGTACACACCCTCATGTTCACATGTGAGTATATAAATAAGGGGTGCAATGCTATCATTAGCCTTGTGAAGATCACCTGAATCAAACTAGTTCTTTCCCCAAATATCCATCTCTTTTTTTTTTCATAGTAAGAGTGAAGTATTAGAATGTAGCATTGCAGGCTGACTCTGCCCAGAGCCTGGAGTTTGATCCTGATTGGCTCCTGATTAACTCAGTCTTCCATCCTTCCAAGGTTGGTAAAATGAGGACTCAGATTGTTGGGGGCAATAGGCTGATGCTGTAAACTGCTTAGAGGGGGGCAGTGATAGATTGCTACCGTTTTGCCCTGGTTCGGGCGAACCGGTACCAGCGGCGGCTGGAGGCTCCACCCACCTGCCCAGACGTCATCAAATATGCTCTGTGCATGCACGGAAGTGGTGTGCATGCTCGCTTTGCTCGCACGAGCGAATCAGTAGCAAAGGTAAGTGAAACCCACCGCTGGAGTGGGCTGTAAAACGCTGTGAAGCGGTATATAAGTGTTATTGCTATATTGCTATAAAGCTACACTTTCGCATCCACCATAACTTTTATCTGTCATCCTTCTTTTTTCCTCCCTGAGTCAAAGTAAGGCCTCTACCCAGAAACTATTCATTACTGCAGTTCAGGGAGCTATGCAAATGTAAACCCACACATCCCTACACACACACACACACACACACACACACACACACACACACACACACACCAAGGAGATGTGCCAGGCTGCAACTAAGCAGGAAATACGATATGCCGACAATGTTCAGTCAGACAGAAATGAATGTGAGTCTTGGTATGTATCCCCCACCCCACTCCCATCTTATCAGCAATATATAAACTCTCCCATTTTATAACAATAACAACACAGTCTTCTGTTGATTAAAGCAAAGCAGACACCACCCCCATCTGGTCAGTTGGAGGAATGGTATCTTGGAAAAAATAGTCATAGGCAACGCAGCTCTTTAAAAAGACTAGTAAGGTTTTTGAGAAGATGAAGAAATGTACGCATACAGACACCTCCCAACTGGGAATAGTGATGGTAGGGAAAGGCTTTTCATTGGACGGAATGTTTAGTGCGTCAGAACCCAGTGGTGCTTAAATAGCTACACCTGGATTTGCACATCGCGTCAAGCCATCATATTTTCTAAGTCACAACAGAAGTCAGTTTTGTATGTTCAGACCCAATGACAAAGCACACACTTCCCGACTTGGAAGCTACAGTAGCTGGGTTAATACCCAAAATCGAACAAGTCACATTATGGCTTAGTGTGAAACAGATCGTTGAATGATTAGCATGACAAATGGATATGCTGAAAGAGGAATTACTTCTAGGTTCAGAAATTTTTACTAAGTTATAATGAATATAACAAATAATAGAATAACAGAGTTGGAAGGGACGTCGGAGGTCTTCTAGTCCAACCCTCAGCTCAAGCAGGAGACCCATTTCAAATGGCTGTTCAGTCTCTTCTTAAAGGCTTCCAGTGATGGAGCACCCACAAGCTCTGGAGGCAAGATGTTCCACCAGTTAACTGTTAATTGAGTTATCTCCCCCACCCCACAATTTTTTCCATTGATCAGGATTTTTTTAAAAGTTCCCCCTATCTCCAAATCATTCAAGAACCTGAAAAAGAAGACTGATTTTAAATAATCCATAAAAGGGCATTACAGCTGGATAATTCAGCATTTTCTATAATAATGCTTACTGTTCTTACTTTTTAGAACTTCTCCAACGTAGTACTAGGGATCCTCCAGGTGTTGCTGTGCAATTGTTGGAAGAAATGTCCATCTGGGTTCAGTTCCAAGTGGGAAGAAAGACACTGGAAATATGGAGACTGCTTGGAAAGATGGTTTAATGGTGGGCAGGACCACATGGTTTGGGCAAAAAGAGCACATGGGTGAGAGAGGGAGAGAGATTTATACTGTCTCTTGGCCCCCGCCTTGGAGCTTCCTGTTCCTTTTTAAGGAATGTATTCTGATTGGTTGTCAGGCTCCCATGGGGCTATGCAGGGGTAACTTTGTAGACTATAGGAAAACTTGAGTCCCAGGCCTGGTTGAATCTTGCTGGGTGATAATGTAATGAAGGGGCTTTGGTCAATTCCTATTATAGCTTAATGGCTTTGTCCTGGTTTGGATCTTGAGTGAGGGCTAATCCTATAATGTCCTGAGGGTGAAGGTCTTTTGTGTTGTAGATAAGCTAGCCCAGCCTTTTGTCTTGTAAATAACCAAAGTATCTGCTGGAGGCAGGGAGCTGGGACTGAGTTTCTGTCTTAATTTCTATTTCTGTTTTAGGGGAAATATTCTGTCTTTTTAATATTTCCTGGAATATTTCATTTTTCTAGGAGAGGGGTGGGTGCTAACTTCCTACACTATGATTTCCAGGAACTCCAACTGAGAAGAATGATGAGGGATTCTGGGAGTAGTATTCAGTGCCAACGGGATGGCTCCTGGTTCTCCATCCCTCCCTTAATTATACCTTTGCCCTTTGTGACTCTCCTGGTGGGACTTCTATACCTGAAGGCTTGTGGTTGAGGTAGAAACTGCAGCAAACATGAATCTGCCACTTCCATCAAAGCAAAGTGGCTAAGAGGCAGAAGGTCTCACCTCAGGAAGGAGCTTTGTGAGGATGAAGCCCAGCAATGCATTTCCATGAAGCAAAATGCCTGATTGAGGCAGATCGATTGCACTCTTCACAGAGTGCGAGTGAAGAGAGACTTACTGTCCATATAGCCACGTCGCTCATTCAACTTTGCTTTCCTTCAGAGTCACAAGAAATGGGCTCCTTCAGACAGGTATCTCAGAGAATATTTCTTCCCTTTGCTCACACACTAAAATAAACACACTAGCGTGTTGTTTATGAGATCCCCATCTGCTAGTTGAGATTATGCTTCTGCTTGTTTTTAAATTACACACTAAATAAAGGTATGCCTTACATCTATAAACAACAGAATGTACATTTAATAGCTCATGAGTTATGGTTTCCTTCACCGTATATCAGATTTATTTTTAAAATTATCACTTTTTAAAAATAATGTGTGACAACTCTTTGTTGTAGGGAAAAAAAATCCCTTCAGTAAATTCCTGGCACCTTCATGGCTATGGTCACACTGAGTTTTGGGGCAATTGTATGAAGATGGTTTGCCACTTCGTGGTGGCTTCTTTCTAATTCTCTGTTTCATTTATAGGCTCCTGTCAGATTCCTACTAGTGACTTAAGAGCATGCTAAAAGCATTACCCCAGCATCACCTATTCTCTTAGCTTTTGTAAGAGGTACAACCTCTTACAAAACCTATTCTCTTAGCTTTTGTAAGAGGTACAAGTATGGTTGGGTACAGTGGTGGGTTTCAAAAATTTTTACTACCGGTTCTGTGGGTGTGGCTTGATGGGCGTGGCATGGCTTGGTGGGTGTGGCAGGGGAAGGATATTGTAAAATCTCCATTCCCACCCCACTCCAGGGGAAGGTTACTGCAAAATCTCCATTTCCTCCCAATCAGCTGGGACTTGAGAGGCAGAGAATAGAGGGGGACTGGGCCAGTCAGAATTTTCACTTATCCCCCTTTGCAGCACAGGTTTGCTTCAATACCTATGCACAATTACAGACAAGTCTAAGTCAAGCTAAAAGACACCTTTGCCCCCCTTATACTCAACCATGGCACAAGCATTCCTAAGAATTTCTTTTAATTGCTAGGTCTTCATTGCATTGCTTTATTTCACCTTTAACAGTTTAAAAGCATTCTTAGTTGTTCTAATGCTAAGGTAGAACAGCCCCTATTAACTTTTGCCATTGGTATAATCTGAGGCCATTCACCAACCCCATTCAGCTGATTCCCCACTCACAGGTGAGATCATCCAGTACTTATTGGGGTACTGCGGCCATGGCCTTCCCCTCAATTATTGGACATTGTCATCCAAGGCAGTTCTCCTTTGGTGGGCAGGAAAACCCAGCCCTTCAAATCCTATTTTCTCCTGCCCCCACCTGGTGTCCAAGCTCAGAGATGTGGATCAGTCTAAAAAGTAGTTTACCAAATTGACAGTGAGGATGCAGACTGCTTCATGAAGCAGGACAGTCTCTGTCTCTGTCTCTCTCCCCTGTTTCATGGTGTGCCACTCCCTGTGCCCATCAGCTGTACAGCTTTGGTACAGATGTAGTGCTATTCCAGAGTAGCACTATGCCCTTTGAATACTCTCATGTAAAGCAGCTGAGCATAATTAAATCAAAGGTTAACAAATGGCTAAAAGTGACATTGTGGCCATCTGTCAAACTTCTCCTCCTTCCTATCCCCACATTAAGGAGTCTGATTATGTGTTTTCCTTCCAGATGGTCATAGTTGATGGGAGAGGAAGATAACACAGCTAGGGGACCATGCCTATACACATTAAGTATATGAAGCATCATTTACTGGCATTATGCCTTTAGCAGGTTAGGGATTGGGGGGGGGGGGGTTAACAACTTTAATGCCGGTAGTGGGGGAAGCATTTAACTGCTTCCCCCAGTACAGAGAGAAGAACCCAGTACAGAGAAGAACCCAGTACAGAGAGAAGAGCAACAAAGATGATTAGGGGACTGGAGGCTAAAACATATAAAGAACAGTTCTTTATAAACAGTTGCAGGAACTGGGTATGTCTAGTCTGATGAAAAGAAGGACTAGGGGTGACATATCAGTAGTGTTCCAATAACTCAGGGGCTGCCACAAAGAAAAGGGAGTCAAGCTATTATCCGAAGCACCTGAAAGCAGGACAAGAAACAATGGGTGGAAACTAATCAAGAAGAGCACCAACCTAGAACTAAGGAGAAATTTACTAAAGGTTAGAACAATTAATCAGTGGAATAACTTGCCTTCAGAAGTTTTGAATGCTCCAACCCTGTAAGTTTTTAAGAAGAGACTGGACAACCATTTGTATGAAATGGTATATCCTGCCTGAGCTGGGAGTTGGAATAGAAGACCTCCAAGGTCCTTCCAATGCTGTTATTCTGTATTCTATATAACCCAACCTTTTTTTAGCTAATTCATGATCAATTCCATCCTTCCGAGGTAGGTAAAATGAGGACCCGGATTGTGGGGGCAATAAGCTGACTTTGTATAAAAAAGAACACCGCTTAGGGGGGGCCAAAAGCCCTACTAAGCAGGTATATACAAAAGTATGAAGGCTATTGCTTAACGCATTGTAAGCTGCCCTGAGTCTCCGGAGAAGGGAGGCATATAAATCGAATCAATCAATCAATCAATGTTTATATGTGCTGAACACGTATAGAATTTCAGTACAGACTACAGCACAGACTTTTCTGCTCTATGCCGCACTATGGAAACTGGATTCAACCATACAGAAAGGATTCATGATTTGACACTGTCCCTCTGCCTAGTGTGATCCTTAACATGTTCTTCAAAATGGGTGAAGATGTGTAACCTTTTTTTTTTTGTCAAAATCAGAGCTGGCATGCTTAGGGCCTCCTGCACTCCAAAAAAGCGGGTGGGATTTAGGCAGAAACTAAAATAAAATGAAATCAAAGTAATAACAGACTAGCATGCAGGTGGTATAATTACTCCACATATATTTCAGAACCCCACTTTATTTCATTAGCAAAAAGGATTATTTTTAAAGAGATAGGAATTAAAACTAGACTACAGAACAACAGCCCACTTGAGATCTTTTGGGGAAAAAAATCTCCCCTTGCACTATAGTAGTTAAAGGAGGGCAGAGGGTCACGTTGTAGTTCTGCTATGTGTGCAGATCCAAAATAGAAAAATTTGGAAATAGAAAACAGTGCATTCCAAAATAGAAAAAGAAGTATGAGAGGGTTTCATCCTTATTTTTTCTCTGTTTTTTTTTCTTTTTTCTAGAAATAATGAGCACTGTAAAATCAGGAAATGACAGCTGAAAAAAAGATGGCCTTTCTTGATCCTTCTCTATCCCTCACTAACAAATGTTTGACTATTAACACAGCCCTCTCCTCTTCAGGAGAAAAGTCAGACCAGGATCCGTGCAGTTGACCTTTCCAGCATTCCTGAAATTGCTTTAGTCAAGGCTTTCAGCGGAAATCCCCAAACAGCCCATTTAGCTGACATGAAGAGAGTTGCCCATGACACCTCAGGTTAAGATTCAGCTAGATTTTGCATACTGAGGTCATAAAACATTATCTGAGCTTATTGTTCTTAAAATGCCACCGGCAGTGATTTTCTTCTCTCTCTCTTCTGACCCAAGGACTCGGATTGAAAGATGAAAGGGACGGTTTGGCCTGTTGCAAATATTTTTGACAGTCTTTTTTTACCTCCATAGTGTTTATCTGAACACCTTTAAACATCTCTGTATTTGTGCACAATAAATATAAGTCAGGGTTTGGATAAACTTACTCTACCTAAGCAAGTCGCCTGTTCACTCAGGCTGATAGTCCCAAGTATGTCTTCTGACCAAGCTTTTGTTATGATGTTTCCAATTGGAATTGGAATTAAAGTGTTCTGGTTGGGGAGCCTTAACTCTCCTTCTCAGCTGTTTTTAAATCTTCCCTCCCAGGATCCCACCCAGATTAATAAAAGAAAAAGACCCACCCATGGATATGTTTGGAGGGTAGGATCAGAAAAGCAGGTGGGAGAGAATATTTTTTTAAAAAAACCCATACATGAATACACAATCATTCCAAATAAGTCTAGGATTCTGTATACAGGTTCCCCTCATTTAGTGACCAGCAACTCTTAATGATTTGGAAGGCAATCTGATTCATCTGTGGCCATTTCAAATCCCACATTATTCTTTGATTTTGGTGCAAATCAAAAACTCATTTCAGGAAATCTAAAATCTTTATAACTATCCTTTTGTTGCCAGTAAACGAAAGAAAGCAGTGAAACAGCTACCTGTCTTCAAACCTTGGTTTTACATCTGTTGGAACAGGTTCTTTCTATTGAAATAAAACAATATTTTCATTACATGCTCCATGAAGGAGTCCAGAGTTCCTAATAATGGTTTACTTACTCTTTTATTTCTGCATTTTGAGTGAGATTTGCATGAAAATTGCATACATCATCATAGTGACCCTAAGGGGAAAAACATTGAGAAGGATGTTCCCTAGAGATTTCAATCTGCCCCCTTCCTTTGATTTTTTTTAGAGAATGTATACATATAAATAATATTTCCCTAATTTTTTTAAAAAACCTATACAGCTAAGGAAAATGCCATGGTCAGGGGAATAAAATGAATGAAATATTGCTTTCACCACATAATTAATTTTGCTTTAATAATTGCTACTGAAAGTGCAAACAAGACAACCAAAACTATTAGAGGACTCAAGCCAGAGGTGAAATCCAGCAGATTCTGACAGGTTCTGGAGAATCGGTAACAGAAATTTTGAGTAGTTCGGAGAACTGGCAAATACCACTTTGGCTGGCCCCAGAGTGCAGTGGGAATGAATATTTTGCAATATCCTTCCCCCAGGAGTGGGGAAGGAATGGAGATTTTGCAGTATCTTTATCCTGGAGTGGGGTGGGAATGGAGATTTTGCAGTATCCTTACCCTGCCATGCCCACCAAGCCACGCAATGCTCACCAAGTCATGCCCACAGAACCGTGGGTAAAAAAAAATTGGATTTCACCACTGAATCTAGCTACCCTTCTGTGAAGAAACGCTACAGCCATTTAGATTCTTATGCTAAGAGCAAAAGCAAGAAATAGAAGACATGATAGAGATACATAAAATTACGCATGGTATGGAAAATGTGGATAGTGGATGTGGATGTGGATAGATTTTTCCCTCTCACAGAGCTACAACTGTCTGTTGTGTCTCTGTGTGGCCCATTGATAGAGCCTATTGCTATTCATATGAGATATTCTTTTTGGATGTCTCAGATAACATGCCTGCAGGATGTTTGTGCTTTCCTCTAGCTAGCAAATGGTTACATGCACCATTGCCACTAGTAGAAAATGGGGGGGGGGAGGGGGGGATTTGCATTGCAATGTTGCACTGTTGCTTTTGTCAGTCGGATCCGTTTGCCTCCCTCACTGCTATCCTGTCCTCTGTGTTTCTTTCTGTCCTCCAAGATGGATGGATGGATGGATGGATGGATGGATGGATGGATGGATGGACGGTGGGTGGGTAGATTTATGCCTTCAAGTCAGTGTTGACTTCTGGCGATTGTCTGGACTAATCCTGCAAGTTTTTTTGCAAGATTTTTCAGAAGTGGTTTACCCTTGCCTTCTTCCCAGGATTGAGAGAGGTGCTGTCCCAAAATCACCCAGCAGGCTTTGTGCATAAGGTGGAACTAGAACTCATAGTCTTCCACTTTCTAGCCTGGTGCCTTGACTGCTACTCCTGAGATTGTTTGGCAAACACCTAACTGCTGATGCAGCAGCATGACTATTACTCATAAATATAGTTATGAATGTTATGTTCCCTTGGCAAATAATCAAAGCAAAGGTCCATAACCTATGCAAACACCAATCTTCCCAATAAGATTGTTCATTTTTGCAAACACAAAATTCTGACCAATATAAAGCACCAACCCGTATTCACATCCTACATTTCTGTAGAAGAACTGCAGGACAACAAGGAGGGTCTACATTTTTTTTAAAAAAATGAACCATTTAAAATGCATTGCATGGTCATTTTAGTGACAAGACAGGATTGAAGTGTTTCCTTTTATGTCAGGGGTATAAAACTGGTGGCCCGTGGGCCAGATGCATTACACACAGGCCATGCCCACCACAGCTCCATGAAGGGAGGAAATGTCACGATATGTCACGTGATGGCAACGGTTCCACACCCGTGTTTTACGTCATGGGAATGATTGGCTGGCTGGACTTCTATCTGCTATGCAGCTGCAGAGAGATATTCTTTTCAGGCTAATGGGTAGCAACCTCTTTATTATGTGCAAAATGTTTCTGAACATTGGTTTTGGCCAGAGAAATCTGCTTCCTCCCATTCCATGGAGAAAGCATGAATTTCCTTGCCTTGTGCTCAGAGGTTTTGCCACCCAACCGGAGGATCCCCAAGGACAGTGCTGCTTTGCAAATGCTGTTTCCATCAAGCTACCTGAGACAGATGCACTTGCATCCTGTCTCAATCTGTAATCAATACATGGAGGAAATGGATAACCAGAGAGGAAAGAAGAAAAAAAGATCCATTTTTCCTAGGAGACAACAGGATATTACTGTCACAAGCATTTTGCTCTAAAAATACAACAGGTTGCTAGGCAGAAATGTTAGTGACTAGAAAAGCTAGGATAATGAGGATGGGTCGGTACTTTGCTTTTGTTATTATTTTTTTTTTTAAAAAAAAAAACATGTTTCAGTAGAGTTGTAGTTTGTCCATAAAGACACAGCTGCACATATTCTTAAGCTGCCCCTCTGCTAGGCTTGATTCTAAGCTGATTTAAGAAAATCCTGCCCAGACTGAGACACTAATAGCACTTACAACAATATTCCATCCAGACTGCAGGATACCAGGACCACTTGCTGGATAATTTCCTTGCTGTAGCACCCTCCCAACTTTGTGTCAGAGGAAAGTAATAGCCAATTGATTTCCTTCCTATGGTTGAGTCTTACTGGACATATATTTCAATATACACATATAAACACACTCACACATGCACCAATTTAAGCAAATAGAATAGAATGGAATGGAATGGAATGGAATGGAATGGAATGGAATGGAATGGAATGGAATGGAATGGAATGGAATGGAATGGAATTTTTTTTATTGGCCAAGTGTGATTGGGCACGCAAGGAATTTGTCTTGGTGCATATGCTTTCAGTGTACATAAAATAAAAGATACGTTCATCAAGAATCATAAGGTACAACACTTATTGATAGCCATAGGGTACAAATAAACAATCAGGAAACAATCAATATCAATATAAATTGTAAGGATACAAGCAACAAAGTTACAGTCATACAGTCATAAGTGGAAGGAGATGGGTGATGGGAACGATGAGAAGATTAGTAGTAATGCAGACTATATATATATGCAAAGCTAAAATATAAAAAATGCATATGTACTCAGGCACAGGAACAAATTGAAAATGTGTATGTGTGTGTTGCTGTTTTCTCCTTTTGTTGAATGAAGTCTGCTGCAGACTCATTATATCAGTTCTTTTACACTAGCATAGTGGTTATAGCGCTTGTCTCATCAGTAGAACATTACCAGCAGAAATATTGTTGTTTTTCTTTCAAGTTACCTATTTTTTTGGTAGGTTATTCTGTTTTTCTCATATATAGGTTGACCAGTGTACCATCTTGTCATTTTCGCAGTAGATGGTAAACTTATGTTTTAAGGGGAAAATAAAAAAGCCCAGCAGAAAAGTTGATAGTATTTTTTTTAAAAAAAAACTGCTGAGTTTTGAACAAAAGAAGTTCTGTGTGTCAGGTAGTATTATAAGCATTACGTTCATAGGAAATATTTATCAAATTTATCAAATAATAAATGTATATAACAATACACTGCAACAGGCAATGTAGCAGAATTTATTGAGATGAGGGGGCATTCATGACTTATAAAATAGCCGAATTGAAGGTTGCTTAGATTCTAGAAGAAAGCAAAACAAAGCAGACACAATGAATAGCTGTGCTTGGCCAACTGAAGCATGTAAACATTACTTTGAAAGTCAAGCAGGAAATGCACCCAGAGGATGTGGTGGAGGAGGGCACTGCATGGTGGAGCAGGGTAAAATTAGAGCAATTTCCTAGCATCATTTCTAGTGCATTCATATGGAGGAATCAACTTGAATGCTTTATAATCACTGAGTTGCCATTTATGAGATAAACCAACAACACACATGGCTTTTGTCTCTTAATGGCTTTATATCTCCTCTTCCAATTTTTCCCAGAATCCACCCCCTCCATCTCTCCCACTAACTCAAATTTAGCTGTCTGTTCCTAACCACAAACCCTAATTCTATGAAGAATCCACCAGATACCCTCCAAATATATTCAGATTACAGCTCCTATCAGAAATAGGAAAGAAAAGATTAACATGCTGGAGAGGCCCCCTAGAAATTGTACTTGCAACAAATATGGAAGATATCAGGGCATGAAGGCCTGTGCTTGGATATCTTAGAACTTCAATTTGTTACTAAACTGGGATAACTTTGAAGATGAATATAAAAGTATGGAACTTTCTGGATTAGGTTTAAAATCAAGATGTTTCCAGTTGAAGAAGATTCCAGTTGAAAATGGTTTGTCAATTGTTTTTTTTTTTTTCTATTTCTACATTGGGCCAATGATCATGAATGAAACAGCAGGTAATAAATTTAGCTACTCAGAGAAATATGTTGCATTGACCTGTATGTGACTTACTCCCAAGGAAACCAGTTTCGCTCTGCAATGTTGTCATAAAACAGCAGGTACAGTAGTAGGCCAAGGGTCATTTTTAAAATAAAACAAAATAAAATAAATGGCTACTGCAAGCGTACAGGTTCTAGTGTGGAGCACACTGTTCCCTTGGGCCAAGGATGCTGTGTGTCAGTTCCTGGTTTAGAAAAAAAAACTTGGTTAAAATAATAAAGGTTAAAAAACGGGGAAAACTGTGGGTCAAAGAGCTAAATAGGCTTACGTTTCCAAGCTGTCTCAGTTTCTGGCTTTTTTTTTTTTTTTTTTTTTTTTTGTGGCAGATCTTTGGCATTTCAGAGCGACTCCCCCACCCCACCCCAGATTGACTGCTCAGGAAATGGCGTGAAGATTTTTCACAGTCCATAATTGCAACGATCCCACTGGGGATTCCTTGGTGTGAGAAGGGGACCGAGTACAAAGTGGCCCCGCTGCCCTGCCGCTGATGGAGAAAAGATTAGGCCCACTGGCCTCGGCACACCAAGCAGTATGATCAGGAAGATAGCTCAGCGGAGAGCCTTACCTATGATTTCTCTCTCCTCACCCCCCCACTCACTCTCTTTCGGGTTACAAAATTGCAGCAGTTAAAAGGAATGTTTTCCTTGAAAGCCCCCCTACTAAACTGGGATTAACTTCAAGGCTCTGAAGTGGGAACAGCTCCAGAATGACCAGTAATCAAGACAATAGACAATGCTGCTTTCTTTAATCTGAGGCCTGTTGAAACAGCCCCCTTGACAGGTGATGGATTAGCAGAAACTAACACAACTTCCTAATGTCTTCATAGAAACCCCCCCCCCCCCCTACAGTTTATCTTCAGGCACACTGCGCCCATTCTTTGGCCCCCTCTCGCAGGGCCGGCTTCCCTTAATCCCGCTCTTTTCCTTTGGCTGCCCAAAAAGCCTTCTCCTTGGTTTATCCTTCCCTCTCCCTCCAAGGCCGTCAGAATCCCCCTTAATCAGCATCTCGCCGGCTGCTGTCACAGCAGGAAAATGGATAGGATCTGCATTGCAGATGAATTTGCCGGAGAGGAAGATTAGCGGCTGGGCTGCTGTGCTGGGGCAGGGGCATCCTTCTTTGCAAACGCCCGTTGCTCTGGGCGCTTTCCTTTGTCTGGGTGGGGGTGCAGTTGGCGGCGTTCAGCTTTCGGTGCCAGCCAGTTACGTTTCGGGTAACAGATGGCGCGGCCGCCTCCGCCCCTCCTTGCAGCAGTAGAAGCAGCAGCAGCCACCGAACAGCCATTCTGGCTAGCAGTAAAAAAAAAAGGGGGGGGCATTTTGGGCTTGGGGATCGGCAGGCCGGACGGACAAAAGGATGCAGAAAGGAAGAAGCTGCTCAACAAAGCGCAGGGGCCGCGTAAAAGGAGCCCAGTTGCTCCTCTCGGCTCTATTATCTACAGCGTGACTAAATCCACTACCTGCTCTTTTGTGGTCATAGATGCATCCTCTTCGTGCCACATCCCGGGGGTGTCAGGAGGACTCATTCCATGTCATCTGTACAACAAGCTTGCCAAATAGGTTACACCGAGCAAGGAGAGAGAGACAAAAGGGAGGGGGGAGCGGGTGGTCTCTAGGGTCACCAAGCGATCTTTGTAATCCAGGGAGGGACCTGATGCTACTAATGGTACAGTACCGTATATCACTGCCGGCTTAGCAACTGTTTATGTGTAAAACTAGATGGGTGGACTTCAACTCCCAGAATTCCTCAGCCCGCTTGGGCTTCCTATGTTTGTAAAAAGCCATTGTCGCCTCAAAATAATGAAATAGTATTTTTAAATCGTGTAAATGGTTTTTTTAAAATTAAGAGTAGTTTGTTTATTTGTTTTTTATATCTTGGTTTCACATTAGACGTTTTAAATTAGAAAGAGAGAAAGAGGAAAACCTCCTGGAGAGGAAATTGGGTTTTGGCAAAGTGGGGAGTAAATTGAATTGGATTTACATTAGTTTGACATCCCTAGTTATGATCACTACAGGGACCCAGTATATTGTATTTAGGTGCATAATAGTGCCCAAATCCAGGACTAGCATTGTATGGTGCATTTTTCTGCTACCATTCTCTGTGTTCTGATCCCCAACTAGAATTCACTCATTCATGTTTTTTAGAACAACTAAATAGGACCTCATAAACCCTTCTAGGGCCCCCATTGAATATGCAAAAGTGTGTGTGTGTGTGTGTGTGTGTACATGGGTGTGAAAAACTCAAGAATCTTGGGGTGATGTTCTGAAGAGATGGTAATGATGATAATTCCCACCCCCACCTATGACTATATTTTTACAAAGCTGTTTTCACTTCACCAGCAATGAAAATATTATTTTATCTTTAATTGCTACAAGGCTAAAATACTTCTGTAAAAACTTCGGTCATCACCATCCCTTCATAACATCCCATAATACATATAAGGATTCCTGAGTGTTAATGTTACTCTTGCAGACCATTGTTAGAAGTTTAATTAAATTACTGCAAAGTCAGCTGAAAAATCCCAAAACAGTATTATTGTATTGCTCTGATTAACAGTAGTGATTTGAAAGTTACGGTGAATTTGCTTATTACAATTGTGGTACGCATTGCAGCTGACTGGGAAAAACATCCCTGTCACTTAATTTAGAATAGAGATAAAATAGCAAAACAGACCAAACATAATGAAACATGCCATAAACACATTCACTTGTTGAAAAATAGACTGTATTTGAAATGTTTTGAAATAATACAGTTCAAGTTAACATTCAGCATTCTTCTCTTTGCTGTAATGATTCTGCATTATTTCTACAGTGTGAGTAACACTGATATTTTAATAATACTTCAAATATAGGAAAGTACAGAATTTGAGCCTGATCAGTTGTTCTAACCCAATGCGCTACAATTGTTTTGGCTACACTGGTTGGGAATAATGGGCATTTTAATCCCAGCACATGAGAAACTCATTAACTTATTAGAAATGGCTAACCTAACCCATAATTTAAATCAAAGAGAGCAGGGGCAACCTGCAATTCAACCTAATTGCTTTTTTGCAGATGATCAATTCAGATTTTTTATAGTAGTGGTGTGTCAGATGATCTCAGAAAGAGCAGTAGCTGCACTCATCTGTTGCTCAGCTCTCTTCATCATTGGCATATAGCTTCCAACTTGTAACTCCAGGGAGAATGTGGTTCCTGATGAAAGCCTGCAGAGAGTGGTCTCTGAACTTCTTTGTCATTCTTAAAAGCAATTTCACTTTGGGTCACGTGATCAGGAGAAAGGTAGCTTAGAAGGAAGCAAGCAGCAACATCCTGAATCACTATCCCAAAGCTTCTCTCATCAGGATACTTGTGGGAATTTTTCTGGGTTCCTCTTCAGTCCCTAGCAGGATCTGGCCCATTTTCAAACTCAATCTTCCTTGGATCAACTTTTCCCACTAGAGCACATTTGGTTCAATTTTGTTCAATTTTCAGAGAGTTCCCTGCTGACGAGCAGGCAAATTATCTGAGTGCCTTTATACCGTTTATTTTCAACATTCTGTTGGATTGGAAAGAGTAAAATCACTGCCCGTCTCTTTCTTAGAAGATTGGATTCAGATATCACATTCCTGTGAGTAGGAGTGATTAATCTGTTTGGCTGAGGTAAATCTAAACTTAGATAAAACAGAGGGTTCTTAGAACTATCAAAGAAGAACTTCTGTGGAGATGTATTTCTTGCTCTATATCTTCTTCAAGTTGACCGTCTGTGCCTGATTGAACTATGGATGTGTTTTATCTTTTGATATGTGTTGCCATCTGGAGCCATACCCCATTGCATGCAGCTAGTTAAGCAGGACTAGACCAGTGGTGGGTTTCAAAAATTTTTACTACTGGTTCTGTGGGCGTGGCTTGGTGAGCGTGGCATGGCTTGGTGGGTGTGGCAGGGGTAGGATACTGTAAAATCTCCATTCCCACCTCACTACAGGGGAAGGATACTGCAAAATCCCCATTCCCTCCCGATCAGCTGGGACTTGGGAGGCAGAGAATAGTCGGGGGTGGGGCCAGTCAGAATTTTTACTACCGGTTCTCCAAACTACTCGAAATTTCCACTACCAGTTCTCCAGAACTGGTTGGTCAGAACCTGCTGAAACCCATCTCTGGACTAGACTGACAATCAGACAATCATTTAAAAAATAAAGGACTTTATAAGGCGGAGTTTATATGCACCATATCGGAAATTAGATACATACCCACACATACCTCCTAGTTTGGTTTCATACTTAAAAGCAGGGACACCTGAGTTCTGTCCTTTCTTAGGCCCAAGCCAATTGGGCAACTTTTAACCTGTCACTCTCTTTCTCAGTCCTAAGAAGAAGGCAAATGCTGCCAGGACTTGACATGTCAAGACTGTAGCAAAACTGGCCTGTTCCAAGGCTGACTCAAAGGCAAAACACAGATACACTTGAGGGGTCCTTGGTGCTCTCTGATCTGGGTTGTTTTCTTGCAGACATTTCATTACCCAAACTAGGTAATATCATCAGTGCAACAAATATTAGCATTGAGATGTTACCTAGTTTGGGTAATGAAACATCTTCAAGAAAACAACTCAGCTCAGAGAGTGCCTTCTGACAACCCTGAGCTATTCTCCTTTATTAGTGCATATTATATACATTGTAACAGGGGTCCCAGCCCCCGATCTGTGGACCGGCACCAGACCGCAGCATGCCAGCAATCAGGCCACGCAAACAAGCAAAGCCCCATCCGCAGGATGCAGGCAGCATGCAAAACCACACCCCTTCCGGTCTGTGGAAAAACCTCTCTCCACAGAACTGGTCCTTGGTGCCCAAAGGTTGGGGGCTGCTGTATTATAAGTAATTCTCACTTAATGACTACAATTGGAAACAGACATTTTCATTAAATGATATGGTTACGCAAGCTATCACATGACCCGGATGGACTTACGATCTCACTTCCAGCACCTTCGTTAAGCAAATTAGGCTACGGTTGTTAAGTGAGATACCACATGGCCATGATTTGCAACTTTACTGCCAGCTTCGTCATTGACTCTGCTTGTCAGAAGCCAGTTGTGGTGTGGGCAAATGGCGATCGTGGGACATTGCAAAGGTCATAAACACCCACCATTGCCAAACACCCAAAATTCAGTCATGTGACTGTAGGGATGCTGTGATTGTGGTTATTTATAATTGGTGGTTATTTAAAAAACATTAAAACCATCTCAGCATCCCTATAGCGCCCGAATCTCAATCATGTGACAATAGGAATGCTGCATTGGTCTTAAATACCAAGACCAGGCATAAAATTACTTTTTCAACATTGTTGTATCTTTCAACAGTCACTAAACAGGACAGTTGTTAAGTGAGGACTGCCTATACCGAATGTGTACTTCAGGATGACAGAAAACAGCCTTATCGTCGTCGTTGGTATATGTCTTTGTTTTAAAGGTTATTTTTCTAAATATTACTTTCTCTGAAAATCCAATTAAAGCAGGCAGCTGCTTTTTCTATTACTTGCCATTGCAGTAAATAATTTTCAAAAAAAGTCATCCTCCCCCCCTCCACCTCTTCAGAATATTCAGAAAGGAAGCCATTTGCACCTGTATCCAAACAATCAGAGGCATAACACTGTGACGGGAAAAGCACCAATAAATAACTCAGCCAGGCCCTTTGCTGACCTTGATGGATATGCCTTGAATTAAGTCACAACATTATTCACAAATCATTTCAAGATCAATTTTAACCCTGGAAAGGCAGCTGACAGAGGCCACAGAGGTTGGGGAGGTTGGGGACGGGGGCAGCAAGACATCGCCTTTCCCCCTTCCGGGCTACGGCTTCTCTACTTCAAAGCAAATTCTCCAGGTTTTTTTCCCCTTGCCCCCTGGTATGCTAAACCTGGAATGTGTGCATGTTTTGGCCACAGCATGAGAAATATCCATCTGCTGCACCAGTCCAGCTTGATTCATATTTAACATTTCCCAGGCAAAGTTGGGCTTTAAAGAGAGAGAGAGAGAGAGAGAGAGAGAGAGAGAGAGAGAGAGAG
This sequence comes from Arizona elegans, assembly GCA_022577455.1. NCBI lineage: Eukaryota > Metazoa > Chordata > Lepidosauria > Squamata > Colubridae > Arizona > Arizona elegans. The sequence continues at coordinate 194,867,096 of JAKOOJ010000001.1, read as the reverse complement.
AGAGAGAGAGAGAGAGAGAGAGAGAGAGAGAGAGAGAGAGAGAGAGAGAGATCTGGCCCATCAAAATGGGTACATTGACATCTTGCCATTTTACTCTGCCTGCTTGGCTCCTACTTTTCTCCCAGCCTGCCTTACTCATGGACCTCTCCCACATCTCCATTCTCCTGCTGGACTTTTGAGCTCACATCATGATGCTGCATCTGCAACTCCTTTATAACCCTTCCTAATTCATTCATTCTTCTTTCTTTCTTTCTTTTTCTTTCTTTTTTCTTTTTCTTTCTTTCTTTTTCTTTCTTTCCTTTCTGTCTGTCTGTCTGTCTGTGTTTCTTTCTATCTATCTATCTATCTATCTATCTATCTATCTATCTAGGTAGGTAGGTATGTAGATAGATGATAGATAGATAGATAGATAGATAGATAGATAGATAGATAGATAGATAGATAGATAAATAGATAGATAGATACTCTGTTTCCCCCAAAATAAGACATCCCCTGATAATAAGCCCAATCGGGCTTTTGAGCGCATGCACTAAAATACCCCCCCCCAAATATAAGCCCTTCCCAAAAATAATTAAATGCATGTGCAGCCAGTCCCCACCATTTCTTCTGGTTAGGGTTAGGGAGAGAGAACAGGAAATCAGGTAAGACTGCAAGAGGAGCCCCATCTTGCTCCAGGTGTCCCAAAATAACAAGACCTGCCTGAAAATAAGGCCAAGCGCTTATTTTGGGTTTCAAAAAATATATAAGACAGGGTCTTATTTTCGGGGAAACCGGTAGATAAATAGATATCTGATTTTTATTTCATCTTTATCATATTTATAAACAATTCAAGGTGGTGAAACGTGAGATACTCCTTTCTTTTCCCATTTTCTCCACAAAAACTATCCTGTGAGGTATGTTGGGCTGAGAGAGATTGACTGTCCCAAAGCCACCAACTGTCTTTCATGTCTAAGATGGGACTAGAACGCACCATCTCCTGATTTCTAGCTTAACCACTAGATCAAACTAACTCTTCCTATCGTGTCACCTTTATTTTTTCATTTGTCTCACCACTTGTGGTTGCTTTATATATATATGAGTCTGATTTTTTTTAAAAAAATCTTTCCTCTGCAAGTTACAGACTCTTCCTCACACTGGTGACCATGGACTTGCCTCTTGTCCTTGAGTCAAGAGGACAGTATGCTGATGTAGAAAGCCCTGGACCAGATCTACCACTTCTCCAAACTGGACAGAGTTGCTGCCAGCTGAATAAAAGATACCGTAGTTTTCGAGCAGCTATTAGTAGCTTCCTGTCAACTTTTCCCCTTCCACCTCACAACATCTATCAACAGTAAAACCAACCACCAATTGTTTCCACTGTCATTTTGTCATCCTTTTTTTTTCTTGTGGCATTCGTAGGGCAAAATTAAGCAGACTAACTTGCACCTAATGAAAACACTTTTTAAAAAACATTATATGATTTCCAGCCCCTGGAAGAAGAGAAATGCTGAGGTAGGAGATGGGGACTCCCGTATGGGAACCTCCTAAGAGCTTCCACCACTGTGAATGCTTCAGTGTTTGTCCTAGTTGTTGAGGAATTGGCCAGATGGTTGCTTTCCTCTTCCTTTCTTTCCTCCTGCAAGTATGAATGATCACTTCCCCAAATGGCATGAATGTCACAGATCCAGAAAGTTGAGATTCTCTTCTCCATCCATCTGGGGAGTCAATGAGTACTCTTCTTCTTGTGAACAGGAAGTGAATTGCTGGGTCTCTCTGAACCATATGGCACTCTATCTTTGCCAGTTGGAAAAAGTCTTCTTGCTTATAAAAACTGGTATATTATAAAATGCTTTCCATCTGACATTACTCCTCCCCATTCTTAAGGTAATAATAATAATAATAATAATAATAATAATAATAATAATAATAATAATAATAATAATAATAATAATAATTTTATTTATATACCGCCCTCCTCCCGAAGGACTTGGGGTGGTATAAAGCCAAAATTAAAACATAAATATACAATATCATAGTTAAAATTAATTAAAATCATTAAATAGTTTTGGCCAAATTTTAAAACCCAAAGTTAAAACCCAATTTAAAATCATTCAATTAGACAGCCCCGCCTGTCGGAACAGTAGGGTCTTGAGGGCACAGCGAAAGAACCGGAGATCAGAGATGTTACAATATCCGGGGGCAATTCATTCCAAAGGGCAGGGGCTCCGACAGAGAAGGCTCTCCTCCTGGGTGTTGCCAGCCGGCATAACTTGGCCGACGGCACCCTGAGGAGTCCCTCTCTGTGGGAGCGAACTGGTCGGTGGGAGGCTGTTGGTGGCAGAAGGTGGTCCCGTAGATATCCTGGTCCTATGCCATGGAGCGCTTTAAAGGTGGTAACCAACACCTTGAATTGCACTCAGAAGATCACTGGGAGCCAATGCAGCTCGCGCAGGAGAGGTGTTACATGGGCGTAACGAGGTGCACCCACAACCACCTGCGCAGCCACATTCTGGACCAGTTGAAGCCTCTCAGTGCTCTTCAAGGGGAGTCCCATGTAGAGAGCATTACAGTACTCCAGAGAGGAGGTGATGAGGGCGTGAGTGACTGTGCTCAAGGCATCCCGGTCCAGAAAGGGACGCAACTGGCGGATCAGGCGAACCTGATAAAAAGTCCCCCTGGCTACGGCCATCATGTGCTCTTCTAAAGACAGCTGTGAGTCCAGGAGGACAGATAGACAGCTTCCTCCAGGTACCGGGGTAGCTGTCGTGCCACCACACTCTCGACTACCTTTGCCACAAAACGAAGGTTGGAGACCGGACGATAATTTACTAATACAGCCGGGTCCAGGGATGGCTTCTTGAGGAGAGGCCTCACCACTGCCTCTTTCAAGGCGGCGGGAAAGGCACCCTCACTCAAGGAAGCATTTTTAATCCCCTGGAGCCAGCCTCGTGTAACCTCCCAGGAGACCAGTACCAACCAGGAGGGACACGGGTCCAATAAACATGTGGCAGCACTAAGCCTACCCAGAATCCTGTCCAGTCCTCGGGAGCCATGGGGTCAAACTCTTCCCAGATAATATTCTCAAGACTCACCCCCATCTCCCTCCCCGGACTCATCCAGTCGGAGTCCAAGCCTTCCCGAATCTGAGCGACTTTATCATGCAGGAACTGCACAAAATCCTCAGCTCGACCCTGCAAGGGATCTTCCCGCACTCCCACCCAAAGGAGGGAGTGGGTCACCCTAAACAGAGTGGCTGGGCGGTTCTCTGCAGATGCGATAAGAGCAGAAAAATAGTTAGATTTTGCCGCTTTTATCGTCACTAGGTAGATCTTGATATAAGATCTCACCTGTGTCCAGTCAGATTCGGATTGACTAGTCCTCCAAACACTCTCTAGGCGTCGTTTCTGATGCTTCATCTCCCTCAGCTCCTTGGAGAACCAAGGAGCTGGTTGAGGTCGGCATCGGGTCAGAGGCTGCAAAGGCACGAGGCGGTCCAAAGCCCCTGCGGCTGCACTATCCCAGGCGGCCACCAGGTCTTCAGTCGAGTCGTGTGCCAGTCTCCGGAACAGCCCAAGCTCCATCTGGAACCTTTCGGGATCCATCAGGCGCCTGGGACGGAACCATCTAGTCGGTTCTGTCTCCCTGAGGCAGGGGGAAGCAGCTTGAAATTCTAAGTGAAGGAGCGAATGATCTGTCCATGACAAGGGTTTAATGTCTAGGTCCCCTCTACCAAGATCATTCAGCCACTGACCAGAGATGAAAATCAAGTCCAGAGTGTGTCCCCCTGTGTGAGTGGGGCCTTGCACTAATTAGGTCAGGTCCATGGCCGTCATGGAAGCCATGAACTCCCAAGCCACCTCTGATGTCTCACCGACAGATGGCAGGTTGAAGTCCCCCATAACAATAAGTCTGGGGGTATCAATTGCCACCCCGGCTATCACGTCGAGTAGCTCAGGCAGGGTCGCTGCCACGTGGCAGGGAGCCAGGTAGTCAGCAAACCCATCTGCACCCCACGACCCCACTTCACAAAAAGGGACTCACATCCGGCTATCTGAGGAACAGTGGCCTCCCTCGGTCAAAGACTTTCTCTAATAATTGCTGCTACCCCCCAACCCCATCCCTGAGCCCTCGGCTGATGAAATGCACGGAAGCCTGGAGGACACATTTCAACGAGGGGAAACCCCCCTCCTGGCCCAACCAGGTCTCCGTAATCCCAGCCAGGTCTGCACCCCCCTCCATAATAAGATCACAAATGAGGGGGGCTTTATTAATTACTGACCTGGCATTACATAACATCAGTCGAGGACCCAGGGCCTGAGACTCTGTGCAATCCAGGACACGAGCCACACTATGGGGGCCGGAGTGCGCAATCGCTCGAAGACAGCACGTGCGCACCCCCAAAACCTGATATGGCCCCCTGCGTCCACCATACCTGCCCCTCCCACTTATCACATTGATGGAATTGCCCTTCTTTTTGCCACCCGGTGCCCCGGTCAGATTACCCTTCTCGCCTCCTCTGCTGCGCCCAACCAACCCACCACCCCGCACAGTGGCTATATGGACCCCCCCCGGTCCATCTCTACAGCCCCGTCCCCACTTCCCGGGTCCCCTTAAAAGCCTCTCCCCCCTCCCAGACCCTCTTAAAATACGAGATGAAAATTTAACTAAAAAATCCCACAACCTCCTCCTCGCTGCATGCCACATGGAAATGCTTATATTGAATACACTGGATTCACTTCAAAATAAATTCACCCAGACTGTTTCTCCTTTATATTGATGGGAAGGCAATTGATAGGAATGCAGTGGCTATAAAATCTGCCTCATGCTTATTGGGCACAGGGATTGGAAAAATATTTCAGAAATCTCTACCATACTTTTTCTTTTGTTCAATTCTCACTCTCTCTCCCCCTCCCTCCCTCTCCCTCTCTCTCTCCCCCTCCCCCCCCTCTCCCCTTTCACACAAATTCACACATATACATTCTTATATACACTTTTGTGTGCCCATACTCAAAATTGCTGCTCATCGTCACTTGCTTCCTCTCCTCATCTGCCAAAAGAAAAAAAATTATGCTGGGTGAAATTATTCTTTCTTTCTTTCTTTTCGGTGGGAATATCAAACCTGTTATCAGACTTCCATGAGCTCAATATTCCCAGGGCTGAACAACAAAACATTAGAAGAAGCTGTAAGGGGCAAAAGGAATGACCTTGTAGAACATGAAAAAGAACTGCTACCAAGGCAATGGTCAGATAAGAGAAACCTCAATGCAGGGCAGAAGTGTAACCCAAGTAAACACCTCAGATAAGATCCTCCCTCACAAAAATGAAGGGAGGTGGGGAAGCGCATTCAGACTTGTAGGCTTTTGTTATTATAAACTTAAAATGAAAGTAGTAATGGCCTGCATGTTTTTGTTTTCCTAGTCTGTTCTACTTTGAAAGGCTGACATAAACAGACAGTTCTAGGGTCTAGCTGCCCCTCTGATAGTCACAGTGAAAATAGCCATGGAAGTGCAGACCCCAGTGATGGGACCGGTGGTGGGTCAATCTAGCAGTAGGCCAATTGGAGACTAGCAGAGTGCTGACCTCTGAGGGGTCTTCTCCCATGAGACCTAAAACATCCACATGGGAAATCTTCTCCTAGCTTGGGATGGAAAACAATAGCTTTATGCTAGAATACTTCAGTCAGATTTCAATCTTCTTCAGAAGTATGCTGGCAATCAGATGGAAGCTTCATTGTGAGAAAATGTTTGTGTTAAGAGGGGCATTTTCACACCATAGCAACCAGGAGATGTGGATGAGCTCACAATTACTTGTCCCTATTCTCTATTCCAAATCTTGAGGTCAGAATTTCTGACAACAGCTGTTTCTGGGAACTATTCGTGTTAAGCAATCCTGTCAGTTTCTCAGCTGCTGAGATAGTTGATTCACTGTGTGTCATAAGCCTCTCTGAGGCTCTGGCATGGAGAAATATTAGATTTTTATACCTATTTGCAATGTTCCTGAATCTTCTAGCCCCCCATAGTTATTCAAAAGCAACCTCATCTGAGTTCACTGGAACTTATTCCTAACTAAACTGTTACTAGGTAACAATCAGAGGTCGGTTTCAGCAGGTTCTGACCAGTTCTGGAGAACTGGTAGTGGAAATTTTGAGTAGTTCGGAGAACCGGTAAATACCACCTCTGACTGGCCCCACCCCCATCTATTCTCTGCCTCCCGAGTCCCAGCTGATCGGGAGGAAATGGGGATTTTGCAGTACCCTTCCCCTGAAGTGGGGAGGGAATGGAGATTTTACAGTATCCATGCCCACCAAGCCATGCCATGCCATGCCCACCAAGCCACACCCACAGAACCGGTAGTAAAAAAAATTGAAACCCACCACTGGTAACAATCCATAAAACCCTTTGGTTTAATAATCCCACGATTCCAACTTTGTCCCAACACTTATCCTGGTTCCAATCTGCATCCTTGAGATAAGTAGATGAGCCTCAGCTTTTTGCATGCAATGTGCTATGATGCAACAAGGAAGTGAGGAAGGGCCTTTGGCAGCAAGGGCCTTTGGCCTAGACCCCCAGCCCTAGTCACTGAAGAGTTCTTCTCTAATGGAAGTCCCTAAGATTGGCTTTGTTAGAATAATGCAGTGACCAATGGAGTCATGAAGTTGTGGCAAGCTGTGGGTGCTCCAACACTGGAGATTTTTAAGAAGAGATGGACAACCATTTGCCTGAAATGTTACGGGGTTTCCTGCTTGAGCAGAGGGTTGGACTAGAAGACCTCCAAGATCCCTTCCAATGTTGTTATTCTGTTACTATATTCTTCCCTTCCATTTGGGAGAAATGAAAACATGACTCCTGCTGTTGGGAGAAGGCTATTGGGTGTGCTGACCAACATGGTATATGGGCTAGAACACCACAGGAGGTATTTTCATTCCGCTCATTCTTAAAAGAAGTCATTGACAACTGGAGCTCATAAATAATTCCCTAAAGTGTTTTTAGGTAAGGAGTGTTAACACTTAAATTATGGCTGGAGTCCAAGTTGAGTAGCTGAATGACATGCTTCCTCGAGATGGAATATGTATTCCCTCTGCTTTTAACTCACCAGCATCTAATCAAATCATCAAGATCTTTGCTCAAGAGCTATGACCATAATTAATAGCTTCCAATCTATGATTGTAATGAAAATTAAAATTTTCTGGGTAAGATAACTTCAGGCTGCTTTCCTCTTTCAAAATAGGGAGAGATTCTGGGTGTTTGAACAGCTGAGAAATGCTCTTCTAACAACTTAAAGCTTCTCTTCGCTGGGATGGATCCTGTTGACCTGCTTTGTTAACCACGATACACACCCTCTTTCTCTTTGTTCACTTTGATCATAGTTATGGTGGGCAGCTTGTGTGGTGTGTGGTAAGTGGGCATCAGAGAAATACCTTCTCATAGAAGCCAAAATGACTTCTTCCCTTAGTAGGGTTGCAAATAATAATAATAATATTCCAATGTGCTTCTCCTCAAACAGTGCTCCTTTATCATCTGCCTTTCCCCTTTTGGGTCTTTTTAATATTCTAATGTTCACTTGTTAAGAACATAGCAAACTATTTTCTGCAGAAAGGTGGGAAATAAATTTCAGCAAGTAAATGCAATTAGTCACCATGTCTGGAAAACCCATGCAGAGTTGCTCTACCTGCCTGTGTGACTTGGCTAAAAGAGAGATGGAAATAAATTAATAGAGCTGTGCAGTGGAGGATTTAAATCAAGGGCATCTTACTTATCTTCCATATTTTATGCCGGTGATCCATCAAAGTTAGACTCAAGAATGGATCACTGAGAGAGGAGATGCTGACAAGTTTTTGTTCTGGTGGCAGTCCTTGTGCCATATAACGATAACCAGTCGAAATGTTTTGTGGAACAATTTAAAATGCATGGATTGGTTTCGGTAGGGAAGTTGAATGTCAAACTTCTCTCTTAGAACCCTGGTGGTGAAGTGGTTAGAATGCAGTATTGCAGGCAATTTATTTATTTATTTATTTTGCTTTAATTTATATGCCGCCCTTCTCCGGAGACTCAGGGCAGCCTACAATGCGTTAAGCAATAGCCTTCATACTTTTGTATATTTATACAAAGTCAGCTTATTGCCCCCACAAACTGGGTCCTCAATTTACCTACTTTAGAAAGAATGGAAGGCTGAGTCAACCTTGAGTCTGGTGAGATTTGAACTTGCAGTAATTGCAGGCAGCAGATGTTAATAACAGTGTGCTTTAGTCCACTGTACTACAGGCTCTGTAGTGCTGTAAGGCTGCCCGCATCCTGGTGTTTGATCCTGATGGGTTCAAAATTGACTCAGCCTTCCATTCTTCCGAGGTCAGCAAAAAGAGGACCCAGATTTTTTTGCGTGGGAGGCATATGCAGACATTGTAAACCACCCAGAGAGCACTGTAAAACATTATGGGGCAGTATATTAAGACTAAGTTCTATTGCTATCACTGAAACCAATGGGACTGAAAGTTACTTTACTTTGACTGGTTTGCGTCCTCACTGTGGCCATTAAGAAGAAGCAAGCTATGTTTAGTATGCCTTCAGAAAAGAAAGTTCATTTTTAAATACCGTGTTTCCCCAAAAATAAGACCCTGTGTTATATTTTTTGAACCCCGAAATAAGCACTTGGCCTTATTTTCAGGGAGGTCTTATTATTTTGGGGCGCGTGGAGCAAGATGGGGCTCCTCTTGCCATCTTAGCTGATTTCCAGCTCTGCATTTAAATATTTTCAGGGAGGGCTTATTTTCGGGGGGAGGCTTATTTTAGTGCATGCACTCAAAAGCCCAATTGGGCTTATTATCAGGGGATGTCTTATTTTCATGGAAACAGGGTACATTAGTATACAGTGTAATGCCTTTTATTTTTATCAGCTCCTCCTTATGATTCTCACCAGAAAAGTTAATCAGTTGAAAACTTTGAAAATGGAAGGCAAGTGGTACTGTCTAGCCTGCTTAAAGAGTAGGGAAAATTCTAAATTTGAACAATTTCCTTTCATCCATAGAGATGATCCTCAAGCTTTGCCATTCCCAGGCACTGCCTTCCAAGGAAATAGCAATTTTGACTGTCTTTGAAGTATTCAACATGATCTTGTGGGTTAATTCCCAGATCCATCCACCTGACACAGGTGATTCAAGGCAGGCATTAAAGCCAATGGGCCCTAACAGTTTTACATACATACTGTAATAATATTACAAACAGAACACTAAACTGACTGGATCCTGGCTAGGCCAGCCCTACTAGCAAACTTGTAGTGGAAATGAAATGTGAACTAAGGATATCCTTATTACATGTCCAGTAACTGTAGCCCATTGGTCCTAAATATGTACCTTTTATAGGCTAGGCCCTCTCTGATTAGCAAAGAAAGGAGACCAAAGTAGTGGTGAAATCCAAATTTTTTTACTACAAAATCCACATTCCCTCCCCACTCCAGGGGAAGGATATTGCAAAATCTCCATTCCCACCCCACTCGGGGGCCAGCCAGACGTGGTATTTGCAGGTTCTCTGAACTACTCAAAATTTCTGCTACCGGTTCTCCAGAACCTGTCAGAACCTGCTGGATTTCACCCTTGGACCAAAGCCATTACTTTGAACTTCTAGGATGAGATTTTTCTTACACAAACCTTCATGTAGGGCTGGGCAGACCCTGCAATGAGCAAGGGTCTACCCAGTGGTGGATTTCAGCCAGTTCGCATCACTTCGGGAGAACTGGTTGTTAACTTTCTGAGCAGTTTGGTGAACTGGTTGTTGGAAGAAATCATTAGGACAGAGAAGCGGTTGTTAAATTATTTGAATCCCACCACTGTGTCTACCCATTGATGAGATTTTATCATTATTTTAAAACCTTGGTTTTTGTTGGAAAACAGGCACTTCTATAGGATGAGTTCCCTTCCCTTTGGTAGACAATATGTCTCTATCCAGGCCAAGGAAAACAACAAGCCTCCCTTGTAAAGAAAGGAAGGACTGCCTATTAGCCTTCTTCTTGGCATTGCCCAATGTCAAGTATCTGGGTCACCATGGACAAGTTATGAATGGCTTTAGACAAAGATTGAATCATGTCAGACATTAATCAGGAGATGCCAGAAGCTGAAGTCAGTTAGCTCTTGCTTCCAGTCACATGCTGACAGCTGCAAAAACAGGTGAAGAGCATATCTGCTTTGCCAGCTAGCAGCTGATGGCCTTGGACAGGAGCCAAGAGATTACTCTGAATGTGTGCTGTCCACCCTCTTCCTGCGCTTGGTGTGCCATTTCTATTCTAAGAGCAAGAGAGCTGACAGAGAGCTTTTCTTCTTGCCCCTGTGAGTACCCACACAGATTTCCAGCAGTTGGATGAGTCGCAACAGCTGGAAGAGCTAACCTTAAAGAATTGGAAGTTTCCCCCTTTTTCTTGGCTGAGTATTTATCGAAGGGCTGACACCTGTCAAGAGACAAATCCATAATTGCTAAATTCTTCCTTGGGACATCTGACGGGAAACCCTGTGAAATCCACCACATCTAGGTGTCATTGAGGTAGAACAAATACTGTGGAACACACAACCTGTGCTATTGATGCCTTGGCCTCCAAATCAGATCGGTTCTCGAGGTCTTGCCCCATTCATCAATGTGGAGGCAAATAGGAGCTGTTTCTGTTGGGTATTTTACCTGAGAAAATTAGTAAAGAAAATGTATATTTGATTATTCATATAATAACTGCAGCGAGAATTGTATTTGCACAAAATTGAAAAGCAGGGGAAAAAATCCCTACAGAGGTAGAGATAATTTAAGAAAATATTAGAATGTGCAGAAATGAATAGATTAACATTAGCAACTAAAGGGAAGGAAGAATCGGAATATTACAACATATGGGGGCAATTTTATTATTGGGTAGAAAATGAATATGGACAAAAAGCAGTGTAAGATTAAATAAATCTGGAAGAAAAATGTTCTAACAGGAGATATAAATTGAAATGTAAAAGCAAAGAAATATATATATATATATATATATATATATATATATATATATATATTATGATGACACAAAAATTTGTACCCAGAAGATACACTGAATGATAAATGAGGTAATGTTTGTTTTAAGAAATAAAACACTTTTTATAAAAAAAAAATGTGGAGGCAGATGGTGTCCATGCTTATGAATTAAGCAGCCTTTTCAGCACAGCCAATCACTTTTTCCTGGACTATTAAGCTTGCTATAAAAGGGGTGCCTTTGGGGGGGGGCTGTAAATACTAGCTAGACCACTTTGCTTTATGCTAAGATTGGTTCATCTTGAGGGAAAGCATATTGCTACAAAGACAGATAATTAAGTCTGCCCCATTATGCTTTGGCACTGAAAGATAAGAAAACTCAGGCAAACCCCCTTTTTGCCCATTCCTAGTGTTCAAATCTCATGTCCAAAAAGTTTTTGCTCATCACAGATGCAATGGATTGGAGCAATACCCTTGTCATTACAAATGTGTAGAGCTAGCTGTCATAGAAGACTGAAACCTATTTGGCGGGGTGTGTGTGTGTGAATGAGACTGCCAAAATAAGCAGATGTAATTATTTGGTATGTGAACTCACTTGTGGATGACAATTTCTGGAGAGCCAAAAAGGAACAAGAGTCTAGGCCAGGGGTGTCAAAACTTGTGGCGTTACATTGTCATCCTGTGACGTATCGTGACTTTTTCCCCCCTTGCTAAAATGGGTGTGGGTGTGGCCAGCGCATGATGCATCTGGCCTAGGGGCCGCGAGTTTGACACTCCTGGTCTAGGCAAACACTGAAAAGTAGCTTAACTTGAGAAGGGCTCCCACTTTGTGCACTCCTGAAAAAATTTTAAATTCTGCTTGAAGACGAATCAGATAAATTCAGTGAGAAGAGCTCCAGTGATACCTATTCACCCTGATAAACACATTGAAGCAGGGCTTCTGTCCGGAGGAAGTGTTTCCCTTCGGGCATGAAGTCATCATAGTCATTCTGCAAGCTACTCTTGCAGCCAGTGTGTCTCAATCATGACAACCAACTGGAAGATGTGTGGACTTCCAACTTCCAGAAAGTCCCCCAACTGGCAAGGTTGGCTGGGGAATTCTGGGTGTTGAAGTCCACGCATCTTCAAGCTGCCAAGTTTGAGAAACACTGTTCTAAGCTATGAAGGATTGAGCAAAGGAATCTTCCTTCAAAAAAATAATTGTTTTTGACTCGGGGCTCAGGTATAAGTATTCCACGGGTGGGTTCTACTTACCTTTACTACCGGTTTGCAACGGGGCTGTGCACGCGTGCTCATTTCGCACACGCACGCATGCGCAGAAGTGTTCTGATGACATTGGGGTTGGTGGGCGGAGCCTCCCTCTGGTTTTACTACCGGTTCTATAGAACCGGTCTGAACCGGGGGCAACCCACCACTGAAGTGTGCCCATGGGCTATGCTGATTGGGGATGATAGGAGTTAGGGTATATTCCTCTTCTAACAGTTTTCTGAGTTCTAATCCACCATCTGCCCTGATGCTGATACAAAACAAAGGAGAAAGGTACCCTTATTTGTATAAGGGCAAAACACTAAATGATTTTGTCAGGATGGAATCTCAGCAGTAGGCCAGACGGTTTCTGTGAATTCCACAAAAGTAAAAATAAAATGTCTCCTTGCTTTCCTTTCCTAGGTTGTTTGTATTCCCACTGCACAGCCTGATTTCACTTCATAAAGGGCAGGGGAAGTTTATGGAGCAAAGACCTTAGAGTCTACTATATCAAATGGTGAGGTGACCTGAAAGAGAAACATATTCCTCAGAGGGCGGGGGGGGGGGGGGAATAGGAGAAAACAAATCCTCCAGCCGCCTCCCCCCACACTCCATACCGAAATATATGGTCTCTTCACAAGCCTTGGATGTTTTACCCACCCAGATCTGCTTTGGTGCTAACATGTGTTTCATATGAAGCTATATTAAGATGAATTTTACCCTACAAATAACTAGATACAGCTATGCAGTAGGAGGGAATTCCTCCAAGATGATGTCAAGTCTCTTAAGCAGTCAAATTAAAAATAGCACATAAAACCTGACCAGTCATTTTGGCTCTGAGTCCAACCAACACATTTGGGAAACATTATCAGGTTTATTGGGAGGAAACGTATCACAGTAAATCTGCTTCTGTTTATATATCATTTTATTATTCATTTTTGACATTTTCCTTTTTTCTTTAACCAGTTCTTCCTTTGCCCCCAGCAAATAAACATTACCCTGAATTGAAATGCAAAACAACAGTGAGATTTTTCCCCTGTGCCAACCCAAAAATCACTTTGAAGCATATACAATGGGAAAACATTGATTTTTTTTTTAACATTTAGAAGTTCTTGACTGCTGAGAAAAGCATGATAAATTTTGTGGTAGGCTAAACTGTTGAATAAAAGTAAAATAAATGAAATAAAACAAAATGAAACAATATGTCAGATGAGAAGAAAATTGGATAAAATAAAGTTTTACAAGATACTTTGCATATACCTTTACCAAAAGGTAAAGTCTGGGGTGACAATTTATTTACTTTTGTATTACATCTAATAACCAGAGTTCTTTGTGCTGTTTACAAAGTCTTTTAAAAGTATAAAATGGTGAAAAAATACATAATTATATCAATAGCACAGGAAGTACAATTCCACAAAAGCATATATTTTAAAAGCAGGCATTTAAAATATGACCTATTTGACTATTCCTTTATAAACTTTCAAAGGGCTGATTCAATTCCAAAAATTCAAACTAATTTTCAAATCAGATTAGGTCCCTATGAAGCAATTCAAAGGCAATCCAGAAAGTCAGTGAACATTCTGATGCTTACTTATTTTACAAAATGTCTATCATTATAGTTTTTTTCCCCATATTTGGACGGTTGACTGGCCTAACAGGCTGTTTGATATTGGTATGAGTAGCTAGCTAATTAATTTTCTCATCTTCATTAATTTATCCATAAGAGTACCTGAGACAATGCTGCTTTGCTGCTTGTGTGTATCAATGTTGTGACATTTTGTTTAGGCAGGTTGACTTGGAGAAAGAGACACCTGGATTTTACTTATTTTGATTTTTACATCACCTTTATTACTTTGTAAGTAATTCAAGGCAGCAAACATACCTAATCCTCCTTCCTCCTCCTATTTTCCCCACAACAATAAACCTGTGAGGAGGGTTGGGTTGAGAGAGAGTGACTGGCCCGAGGTCACCCAGCTTTCATGATGAAGGTGGGATTCATGATCCGATTTCTAGACTGGTGCCTTAAGTACTACACTAAACTGGTTCTTACTATTTATGATTTTGCTTTTGGTTCTTTCTACATTTCTCCAATTCAATATTCTTTTATCCTTCTTCTTCTCTAACCTGTTTATCAAATCTGTAGTACAGATGGTAATAAGCTTTTCATGTCTGTAATTAGCTTTCAGGACTGAGGTTTCAGAACTACATACCAACTAGTCTTGAAATCTAGTAGCATGTCTAATGATGCAGGTGGCAGATAGCATATTTGTCATTGATGCTACTGGTGCTTCCGGTGGAATCAGAAACACCCTAAATTGCAAACCTGATTCCCCCCACTTCCATTGAAAGCTCAACACTCTCCCAAGAGGTGAAATGCAACTCATCTGGGCAACTGGACCATACATTACTCCCTCTGGATTGAGCTTTAAGTTAAGTTTCTCGTGAACTTATCCTGCTCAGAGTCAATTCAGAACATCCATTGCCTCACCTGGTTAGATGAAAAGATGAGGTAACCTTTGACATTATCTCCATACTGACAACAGCCAGTTATCTCTTCCACAACTGATTTCATAGAACTAGTTAATAGTATTATTCATGTATATGTGTGTATTGGCAGGGAACAAATTAAGTAGGAAGTAGGAATCTTACCCCAAATAAGTTATTTCAGAAGGATACAATTTTTGGTAGTATTAAAACTACTCTCAGGCTTAATAATAGAAACATCAGCTCTGAGGAACATCAGGGTTGCATTTAACAATGAAGGTGGTTTCCGCCCCAAAACTGGATACAGAACTGATTTGAAATGGATCTAGAACAATATCATCTAAGGCAGGAGTGTCAAACTTGATTTCATTGAGGGCCACATCAGGGTTGTGTTTGACTTCGGGGAGGCGGGGTGGGCGTGGCCAGCTCGACATCACTCGTCGGGGCACCTGTAGTGGCCCAAGCGCTCTGCCAATGAAAACGGGCTCCCGAGGTCTGTTTTCAGCTGCAACGGCCTCCTGCAACCTTCTGCCGGCAAAAACAGCCCTTGGGAGGGCTGCCTGCGGCCCTCGCGAGCACCGTTTTCTCTGGCAGAGGCACCAGGGCCAGTCCTTGGCTATTTCCAAAGCAGCCCTGTGGGCCAGATCTAAGCATCCTGTGGGCTGGATCTGGCCCCCAGGCCTTGAGTTTGATACCCCAGATCTAAGGGATGGAGTCAAGTTTGCAACCACTTACTGGAACATCTAATCTAAGGAAGTGGTGTTAGCAACTGGCCTGAAGGCCTACATATTTTTTTCTGTGTTAGTTTTCTTCAAAAGAAGAATTAATCTGGAGAATGCCTAGAAAGCTGCTGAAGCACAAGAAAATTTATGCAGTGGACCTTATGCCTCTCCATTCCAGCATTGCCTGCTAAGTATCTGCGTATGCATTAAATCTGCAGGTTGCAAAATCTACAAATGGAAGAAAAATGCTTCTTTGGTGTGTAAATGCACATATGGGATGAGATTATAATATTCTGGAGCAAACATAATCTGGTCATGATTTCATCGCATCCTTTCAGGTTTGGCTATCTAATCTATCCATTATCCTTTGTAGCACAAGTGAGTGACAGAGACTGTGATTAGGTGTTTCTGCTACTGAAGTGTATACTAGGTATCACACTAACGGTTATGGAACAATTTTGGGTATTTCTTTTGTCTTGTCTTAAATTAAGCACTTCAAAAGCCCCAGCTTCTCCTCCTCAAGGATATAGACACTGCCAAAAATAGTTAAAAATATAATTTCCATTCATCTCCTCCTTGACAGAAACGAGGAGCAACAAAACAGATATAGGAGATATCTTGGCCTCAGAACCTCTAGAGTAGGGATGTCCAACCTTGGCAGCTGTAGGACTTGTGGACTTCAACTGCTGGTTTGGGAATTCTGGGAGTTGAAGTCCAAAAGTCTTAAAGTTGCCAAGGTTGGACACACCTGCTCTAGATTATGAAGGCCAGTGTGCATACATCCAATCAAAGAGAACATTGTTCTATGAAGCAGGTGCCTGTCATTGCATTACTCAAGTCTATATGGTTAGACTTATTCCAAGGTAGCAGCTAATTGCTATGCACACTAAAAGCACACCAAATGTAATCTCATTCACCGGTTATAGAAAACTTCAGATCAGTAGGAAATGTGGTTAAGAAGGAACTATAGAACATCTACTTTGTGCATTCGGGAATGGAGATTTTTTTATTTGATGTTTTATATTTTTACAATTTTTTTATAACTAAGAAAAATATGTTCAACTATTAACCTAAGATTTTCTTTAGGGTACCTAAGTAACTTTAAATTCAGGTTTTTAGAATATCAAAAAGCCATGCCCCCTTTTTAGATAGATCAATGAATTAAAAAATTCATTGTGTCTGTAAACAACCTTTGTCCATTATATTTAGTAATTAATGCCTAGTGATAATGCTGGAATTTTCCATTAAAACATTTTTTTTTTCATATTCTGCTTAAAGCAGCAAACCGCAAGGAGCTACATTGTCATGGCAAAAGTTCAACATGTATTTGATTCATGTGTGAATATACTACATAATAAAACATCAAGAGGTCAATTGTCAACACAATTTCTGCCCAAATTAGCCTTCATTTGGATTAAGATTTATTTATTTTTTATTTGATTTATATGCCGCCCTTCTCTGGAGACTCAGGGCGGCTTACAATGCGTTAAGCAATAGCCTTCATTCTTTTGTATATTTTATACAAAGTCAGCTTATTGCCCCCACAAACTGGGTCCTCATTTTACCTACCTTAGAAAGGATGGAAGGCTGAGTCAACCTTGAGCCTGGCGAGATTCGAACTTGCAGTAATTGCAGGCAGCTGATGTTATTAACAGTGCTTTAGTCTGCTGCGCCACCAGGGCTCAGAGAGAAGACATGATTCAATATGAGTTTATGTTCCAAGAGTCAAGTCAAGGGCAACCAGATTCATTCTGAGACCCTTTAAGATTTGTTTGAAAGGAAATTTGATACCCGATCTATAATGGGGAAACTTCAAAATTGCTGCTGCTTAATTTGGAGGGGGGTGGGGCAGAATGTAATGAAAATAGCAATCGCCTCTTTTGAGACAAATGTGGCAGGGGTGAGGACAGTACACGAATCTCCAACATTTCCAGAACACCTAAACAGAAGTTAGCTGAACAAATGAAGAAAGAATCCTATTCTAAATTGAAAATGCAATCTTTCAAAGACATTTAAAAAGCAAGAAATGTGCCTTTCCACTTGCTTGGAGCAACACTAAAAAACTGGTCACTGACTTCCCTTTGTGGTGTGCTTTGCTGTCTTTAATAAGAGGATCCTCTGCAATGTCTGGAGAACTGATGTATCTATTCAGTTCAGTGAAGGAACTTCTTCATTGTCAGTTTCGGTGCCAAATTCTGACAACTCTTCGCATTCGCAAGGCAAATTTCTATGGAAAACACCAGTGAAGGATCACTGACTTGCCCTTGTGGGATGGAACAGTTTTGCTGCTTTTGATAACTGGGATTTTTGGAGTACATGAAGAGTTGTCAGGGCTCATTTACTTTTCACATTTCTACCCTGCTGCAATCCAGAAACTCTCGGTGGTTTATTTAGAGCTTAAAAACCCAGTAAATAAGCACCCTGTAACAACTTATAAAAACAATAGACCACTACCCACCCAAATAGAAAAACAATAAATGAAACTGAAAATGGCTCATTAGCAAACTTCTTCTCTTACATAAGGATGCCCTTAACATTAGCTTTAATGAAATACCAGATTGGGCACAGCATATGGCAAATTGGCAAGTCTAGGATGTCTGGGTGCCAGGAAGGTTGGCATTATAAATGGCAAGCTTGACCTCTCCTGGAAAATCCCTCCTCTCCACTGAGCAAAGCTCAGCTGTATCAGGGCCATGGCTTACTTGCAATAATCTTTGTTAGCAGAAGCAGAATGGCCCAGCCTGACACTGTGTGAAAAAAAGCACCCCTTTAGAGCAATTCACTCTCTTAAAAAACAACGGCCATTGTGTTATGCTGTATTTTATATGTCTTCAATCAGGTCTTTTATTGCTTTCAGCTTTACCGCAATGGTGAACCACCACAAAATTGCTGTCCAGGTTTTTTTTATAATTGGATTTTTTTCCCCCAAGTAGACTGCTGCAATGTCAACTCAAACAGAACAGGTCCATGTGTGCTCAAAATTGCAAGAGTAACACAATTGGTTTTTGATTTTTTTTTTTATTATACAGAAGGCAAATAATCATTATTTTGGTTTTTGTTTTGTTTTTTAAAACGGAACTCCATTGTTAAAATGTTAATTCTAAGTACAGTAAAATCTGAATATTCCATTATGAATAAAAGGAATGAAGTGCATCCCTCTATTGTAGAGAGATCTGTATGGACTGTTGTTTTTCCAATGGCAGGAAGATTTTACTCTGAAGCTAGGATAGGCGTTCCTCGCTTGAGCGGTGAAATCTGCTACAAATGGATCCTGTTTTTTTTTTTTTTTTTTATAGATGATAGCATCTTCTCTTCTCGATCAAGCTCTGGGGTAACCAGTTCCATGTGAATACAACACAATAATTTAGATGGTGCAATCATGACCCTCCTTTACCCATACGTACAACACAAGGAAAATAGAAAAAGAGGGATTGTCCGCTTAAAAATGGGGACAGAGGCAAGAAATGAAGAACTTGGTCTCTGATACATTATGAAGTAGATCAAGCCATTTGCCCTAAGAAGCAAGAGTCACTTCGTGAAGAATCCTGTATTGCAGAGTCTTCAAACCTGGCAGCTTTAAGACTTGTGGACTTCAACTCCCAGAATTTTCCAGCCAGCATGGCTGGAGAAATCTGGGAGTTGAAGTCCACAAGTCTTAAAGCTGCCAAGTTTGGGGACCCTTGCTGTATTGCAACATTGCCCCTTTCTCAGTATTATCTGGACTATTTCTATGTAAAAAATAACCATCCAGAGGTCTAAACCAGAGATGGGTAAACTCTTGGCTCTCTACATGTAGCTGAGAATCTCGACACCTTTTACTGTGGCAGACCAGGTCTTCTGTGAATGTTTCTTCAAAGGCAATTCTGCAATGACTTGGCAAGATTTTTATTATTATTATTATTGCTATCCAATAAACAGCCAGGACAGCTGTATTCAGTTTATTTCCTGATTCTAGTCTGGTTGAAAAGGGATAAAAGCTCCCTGCATAGAACATAATAATTTGAATAATTATCAAAGAAGGGTAGTGAGAAGCAATAGTTTGGTTTAATGCAGGAGTTGAAGTCCAAAAGTCTTAAAGTTGCCAAAGTTGGACACCTCTGTTTAACGCATCAGGCTATATACGTATAACTGAATTTATTTTAATCATACTGATCTAGTTTGATTTCTGTATTGAATACTTCAATATATTAGCTTGACTGCACAATAGGAAAATATTTCATCAAGCTATGTTCTGTGATAAAATGTGCAATGTTTTCTAGAATTTTGAAATCTAATAAAATTACTTTATGAAAAAACTGTCAAATCTAAACACTCACAAAGAGAGAGGGGAGAAAAACTATATATGCTGAGAGGCTCACTGCTACAATTGTCTATTTTCCTCCTAGCATTAAGTAGGTAGAAAATGGGGTCCATTCAGAGCTAGCTGAGTGGGGATGAGATAAAATCTCTTGACATTATTTTGGCCAAGATAGCTGAACCTACTGCAAGATGTAGTTTAGCAATACTTTAAGTCAACCCTTTGAGATTCTTCATTCATGAATTGCCTGCCTAGATGTTGGAGAAGAGCAGGTTGAGCTGGAAGGCAGAGTTAAATGTGTCATCAGTTTGGAGTCATTGTGTTACCCCAAGAGATCTAATTCCAGCCCAGTCCCCCCATGAATTCCATTGACCCTTTATCTAGCGCCAGTTTAGCTTTGACCATTAGTTGATTAGATTTTTGTGTATGGGTAGCAATAATAACCTATTCTGGGCTTTGAACTCAACAAATGCTCCTGGGTATTTGTGCATGACATTAGCATCACAAAATGGCAGTGGTGAGGATTTCAGATCTACACAACAAATTTATAAATTCAGTAAGAGATATAAAAATAGAGAGTTTCCACTTGTCTTAAACAACTTTCAACAAGGCTTACAAGACTGGCACCCCAAATAGCACAACCTTATGAGTTCAAATCAACATTGCCAGGATTGCACTTAAATCCCTGGTTTCTAAATTTGTACCAAGAAGTCATGTTTCCAATTTAGGCCCTTTTATCTCCTAATTTTTTGAGGAATCCAAGTTTCTACAAACATACAAATATTTATTTTAGCTAATCTGCACAAACGTAGTCAAAGTTAGACATACATTTAAATCAACTGATTTAAATATATGAATACCATATTCCATATACTGTACAAAATGAGCATGTTTTCTAAGAAATCTTACAAGTTGAGCATTTCACAGCTGCAGCTCATCATTTAGAAGAAACAGTCAAAAGAGAAACAGGCAAAAAGTTCCTTGTCTAAGGACCGCAATATGAATTAAAACAAATGCAGCTCCAGGAAGATTCTAGCACCACATTTAAAGATACTAGCTAGTTCAAATTGATTAATATGCAGAAAATCAACACAATGCTATGCCGAATGTTTTGAATTATACAATCTGAACCATATTTCTGAACTTTAGGAGATCTGTGAGTACGAAGAGCTGCATTCCCAAATCAGTAGTGTTGGGTAACATAAAACTATCTAGAGAAATTGGCAGCAACTGGAGTGTCATTAAAAACTATTGACTGTTGTTTAGATACCATGACTTGGGGCCTCTGGAAGGTAAACTCACATTTGTTTTTCAGAAGTATTTCTTTCTATTATACATAGGTGGAATCTGTGAAAGGAAACAACCATAACAACTCCAGCAGTATCAGCATAGTATCAGATATGATGTTGCTCAGAAAAGGCAAAATAATAATAATAATAATTTTACAAGTTGTATTCCTAGGAATAGATATATTGAGAGTTAATCATGCCATGCAGTCAACCGAACCAGGTTTCATGAGAGAATCTCTACCCAAGATCTCTTCTAATGCCACAAATAAAACTATTTATTTTTTTATATTAAAATTTCTTACTATGTGGCTCATAGTAAGTAGAGTGGAGTAGAGCCACTTCACTTTCAGCATTAGAATGCACAACACAGTTAACAGAGATAGCTGAATTACAATTTCAAGTTGCTTGAATTGAATTTAACACCTGTTAAATACATCTTTTAAAATGTCAAAAATAAATGCTTCTTAGTGTCTCCCCACCCCCTTATTTTCCTAGTGAATTTATTGGATGTTATACAAAGAAAGAACTAAGCCTTAAGAAAGGTCTAAATCAAAAATGGCACACATATTAATGCCAAGATGCTGTGCATGGTTAAGGAACCGTTGTGGTAGGTCATGTTTCAATCTTCTAAGATAGAAGTATGAAGAAGACAGCAAAAAAGTGCCTTATACCACAAAGCGACTCAGTGCTGCTGTTGGTATGGTCACAAGCATACACAGACACAGGCAATACTATACACAACAGCATTGTCTCTCATTAGGTTTCTGCACAATCCTGCATTCTGGCCTGGTTCGAATAATATCTTGTGTTTACTGAGTCCAAGAGATGCATAGGCCTTGTGCTGCAAATATGTCCTTGCACTGCTCCTTCTCTCCTCCAGTTGGAAGTTTGTTTTAAGATTGGGGCTTCTTCTGATACTAGGAAGGAAAATTTCCAGGTATGGACATGATAAGAAATTATGGCTAATTAATCCATGAAGCACTGCTTATGGTTCACAATGGGAAAAAAGAGAAGATAATACAATGAGAGAATGCAAGGGTGCAAGTCTTACACATATTCTATCTTGGCTTAATAAGATGAGAGTTCTACATCAAAACTCGGCTGGCATTGGTTTACATCCATTATTCATAGCTCACTTATCTGCCTAAAGGCACAAGGCAAGCATTACGCATATAAATTTAAAAACTTAACAAAATTATTGTATATACATGTGCAGGCCTTGGTGAAAACCCTACTAAATTTGTTAGAAAAGGAGTTTACCAGTCTCAGAAAGAACTGGCTAACTGGAACACACTCCTTGCTCCACACAACACATGCACTCGGTGTTGCAAAAGTTAAATGAACGTGGAGACCAAAGGGGGGGGGGTGTTGCACCAAGATCTTCACAGGCACACCGTCAAGAGT
Source organism: Arizona elegans (assembly GCA_022577455.1). Lineage (NCBI taxonomy): Eukaryota > Metazoa > Chordata > Lepidosauria > Squamata > Colubridae > Arizona > Arizona elegans. The sequence goes on along the minus strand of JAKOOJ010000001.1, from coordinate 194,844,697 downwards.
TATGACTGCTAGAGATTATCCCAAAGAGTTATTCTGCATACAGACACACACACACACACACACACACAAAAACCACCTCTCCCCAAAACACAACCCTCTTAACATAACAAAAAACAAAGGCACATAGACACTTTCATTATTTATATAGTCAAATTAAAAGGTACCTCTTAAAACTTTTTGAATGGTAATACAAGCACATAAATGGATGTCGTGCATTACGAAGTCAGTCATGTTATTGATACAAATCCACACACACTGCAGCAACAGGAAGAAATCAATTGTTATATCATGAAAATTATGCATCTTTACTAACACCACCACAAACTATTAAATTATGTAAACAAACACCTTCTCTAAATAATTTAAAAGTCCATTTCTCAAAGGGGGGGGGGGGCATTACTGAAGCATTGCTCGAACTTGCTTCGAAGTGGATTCATCATTCAGGTGTTTTGTGGTGAACCTAAAAGTGAGAAAGACAAAAATCAAAAGGCTGGTATTACTTCCATGCAGAAAAGCAATTCTACACATCCCTTCACAGCAATAGAGCTGACTCCCAGATTTAATCTGTAGGGCTTTCGGTCTTAATTATGTAACAATTTCCCCCAAAGCCATTTTGAGAATAACTGATAACTGATACCAAACACCATCTTTATACTCGCATTATACTACTGCAAATGCAAGATGAGCATGTAATGAGTAACCTTAAGAAATTCATGGATTGAAATGTGGCTTATGCTACTTTTACTATAAACCTAGTTACAAATGAGCTTGTGGTACTGCTTCTCTAATGCAGATATTGTATACTCCAAGCTCATCAACATTTCCTATTTTTCTCCAGCCTTGTCCCCATTTCCCTCCTTCCAAGTTTCTCTCTGGAGACCCGTTTCCTTGCAAAATGCAATCTACTTAACTAGTCAACCATATACCTCCATAGCTGATGTTTTAAAACCTGGAGATCCTGTGTAATAAGTAACTGTTCTTACTGTGAGCCAATATGCAGTTCACTCACGCCTGTCCTTTGGAGGGGTGGAGAACTGAATGCATCTAGAATAGCCAATTTAACAACTTTCACAGTGTGCAACCCAGTGGTGGGATTCAAATTTTTTTACTACTGGTTCTGTGGGCGTGGCTTGGTGGGTGTGGCAGGGAAAGGATACTGTAAAATCTCCATTCCCTCCCCACTCCAGGGGAAGGTTACTGCAAAATTCCCATTTCCTCCCGATCAACTGGGACTTGGGAGGCAGAGAATAGATGGGGGCAGGGCCAGTCAGAGGTGGTATTTACCGGTTCTCCAAACTACTCAAAATTTCCGCTACCGGTTCTCCAGAACTGGTCAGAACCTGCTGAATACCACCTCTGGTGCAACCTGGTTGAAGTAAGGCCACAGCTGTATGGGCAACTCCTGACATTTTTGATCCTAACAATTCTCTCTGTGCATGAAAGTAAGAGTCAAATTCAAGATGGAGAAGAAAAGTGGCCTCACTGAGTCCCATTTTCTCCTCCTCCTCCCCTTACCCCTCCCCATACAAAAAGAAAAGCAGCTCTTTTTTAGAAGCTTCCTCAAGTGAAGAAAATAATCTGATGGCTGACCTCATTCCTTTGTGGTAGTTTTACAATTAGTACGTTGTACAGTTTTGCAATTAGTACATTGAGGGGAAGGGGAAAATCATGCATTACGCCCCATAAAAATAAAATATTGTTGGTCCAGGAGGTACCTGAGAGCATTCAAAAGCCCTTCAACAGTGTCTGGTGACTGTTCTCTTAAAACCTTTATGCAACCCTTCATCTGTGAAAAAAAAGAAATGTGCAAGAAAAAAAGCCTGAATTTGGGTGCATGCAAAATACCCAAAGATAAGGAATGAAAACAATGAATTCTATCAGAATGGTGTATTTCCCTTGAGGGTTTTTTTGTTTTGTTTTTTTGCCCCTCTAAAAGAACGCTTGCTCTGCCAGACTCATGGGTCAGAAAAGAGACAGGAAATAATTTGCTCTGCCCATCATACCCAGAGAGCCTTGCTGCCTTCAAATCAAGTCTTTGTAAAACAGGACTCTCTCAGCAAATTATGCTTCAATTATGCCAAGAATCTGAGTCATTTTCCAACAAGATGACAACAATTTTTAGAAATACAATTACATGATATCCCTGAATCCACGCCTCAAAGTCTTCACATAGTTTTGAATGCTGTTTAGAGCTATTAGGCAGAGCTGAAACTCCATAAATGATTTCAACCCTACTTTTATCTAGGGAACACTGCCGCCACTATTTTCTAGACCTCTTATCTTCAGTTTCTGCAATAGGGGGTTTACCCAGTGCTTTATCTCTCAATATTGCTTTGAGGAGTTAAAATGGTGGGGACAGAGGCAGGCATACACATTTGAAACGATAACAATATAAAAAGAAAAGTGTGAGAAAGAAAACGTTACACTGGGAAATGCTCATTTTCTCTCTTGTCCCCCCCTTTTCAAAATGCTGACGGTAAACTCTGAACCTAAAATTTATAGTACAGCCTTGGGCTCCAATAGCGGATGGGTCTTCTTTATCGGCTGGCCCGGGGGGAATCTTCCACCATGAGGAGAGAAAAAGCAGCCACTGCTGTTGCAGTAGCAAGTGACAAAACTATCATCTTTATTAGCTGCTCAAGTTCCTGAAAGAACTAAGAACTTGCCTCCCGCTCCCAACAGCATACAGAGGCCAAATGCTCTACAAGGAAAAGCAGCAGAACTATATTATCTAAAGGTATCAACTCCGTCTCCAATCCACTTTATAAACAGCATAAAACATTTAACTGAGGCAGCTCATTTCCCTCTTTATCCCCATTTCTCTGCATCATTTTAAATTGTAAATCTGTGAACAGAGATTGCCACTGAGGGGCCCTGCGCTACTTCGGTAATCCTTTTAACCCAAGGCATTTAAACATGTTTCTGCTATATAGCTTGGCTTGGCTGGGTTTTACAGCTGCTTTAAATTTTATTATTTGCTTTTATTGTAATTTTATTATTGCAAAGAGTTTTACACTCAGTAATTAATTATCTAAAATGTTAGCATTTGGATAAGGTGCAGGTTGTCTTCAGGAAATTATTGAAAATTATTTTCCCGTGATATGGAATATTAGCGAGTTTCCAATTTTTTACTCCTTCTTTGTGTGTTAACGCAACATTTCATTGCATTTTATTCAGTACTGTAAACTGCTTGAAATTCTTGCCATCCTATATGTCAGTGTAGAGATTTTAATCAAGTATTTTTAAGAGCAAATACCCAGCGTAAAGTTTTTTCTCTTTGCCATACAAATATGGTATGTTTTAAACCACCGCTGAACCCAACATAATCGTCTTTTTCCACAAGACCTATGAATTTTTGCTAGGAATAAGAAAACCTTGCTGATCATTATTCTTACATCTATTTTTGAAGCCTTTGAGAAAGCTCCCACTGGATGAACGTGGTCGTAGAGAATAATTACCCCAACCATTACTCTCATGCAGAACATGAGGGTTTCTTCGCTGGTGAATCTACTTCTATATTCTCTGAAACATAAGAATTTTTTTTTAATGGTATTAATGTCAGTATTTTTAAAACAAATATTATTTCAATACATTTCCATCTTTCAAATTAAAAATGCTTTACCTTCAATACCATGTAGAAAAGAATTATTCAAGGGAAAATAACATAGCGGACAATATCAATGACTGCAAAGATTAGCAACAGTAGTCACTGGCAAAATAGAAGGCTTTGTAAAAAAAAAAGTATGAGAGAGAAGAGCAAAGAAGACAGAACTCAGAATGAACACAAAGGTTTGTTTCCTTTCCAATGAACATTTATTTCACATTGTTGATCCCAATTCTACTGCTAAAAGGAAGTGGGAGTGTTTGGTTCAGTCATAAAATGACTGTAAGACACAAATAAAAATACAGGCGTGCCGATATCTTGCAGATGCACACATACTGTAGGCACAAACGCAAATGTCATTGCCCTTGATTTGGCTAAAGTTACTTCACACAATATTGTCTTTTAGAGCATTGTGTTGCATCCTGAAATCACGATACATTTAAAATGGAGAGCTGTGGAGGAGGATTAGTCTCTCGTTGCCACTTTGGTGTTGCAGAATCATTATAATATAACATTAATATGCTTTGATAAGTCGGGAAGCTCTTCCAGCAGTGGGAAAGTAACACCTTCACAGAAAACTGATACCTTCAGTTGGTGGGAGGATATAGAGGAACATAATGAACTAGATTAGTTCTTTGAAGTGAGGTAGGAGTGGGGAAGAGATAGCAAACGGGCCATTTGTTGCAACATCTTTGGGGTGGGGGAACTATTCTTTCTTGGCATCTGATGCAAGACTAAAAGGTATGCCTCCAGGATGGTTTACTTGTATCTTTTTAACTTTACACAAATCTTTTAAAGTTATCTTAGGCATTCAGAATTTTCTGAGGAAATTAAATTAAAACCTGGCATAGGAAATTCATAATTCAGGAAAATGCAGGGAATATGTAACAATGTCTAATTTTAATCTTGCATTCTTTAGGCTGCAAAATTGTTATTTTATAATGACTTTGAGAAAGCTGTGCATCAGCAATTTTAAAATTAATGGATCGATAGAAATGAAGTGTGTGTGAAATTTTTTTTTTAACACTATTCCATTTAAAAATATTTTGGCTTTAAGCACTATTCTATTACCAATACCTATTTGAAAAGAAGGTGCAAAGGAAGGATGAATAGGTAGGTTGCTGGATGATGAAGAAAAGTAACTGTTGGCATTTTCTATACATAGTCATTTCAGCATGGATGATGGGAGCAAGGTTCACTGAGTTTTCCTGATAGAATGACCAACCTTCAAACATCAAAGCCTGTAAAAATACACAATCGGCTAAAAGGATAAGTCATGTGGAAAGTGACCTGTTTTAAAGATCTTTAACCTTTTCATCCTGCCATATCGTTTTCCACTCTCCCAACTAAATATTGAAGCTTTAAAAAAAATAAGGATAACAAGCCAGTATAATTCATTTAAGGATTAATTTATAACACAGCATCGCCTGTTTCAATATTCAAAAGTATTTTAAAAATGCTTTTAGCTGTTCCTTGAAGAAAGAATACACTCAGAAAAGTGACTTATAAAAATACAAAATAAAAACATGACTATTACAACCAGCAACCAGTAGCAATATGACTTTTTAAAATCATTTGATTGGAAGCAAACAGAAGAAAGAAAAGATTCCACTTAATGGACTACCCATATATACCTGTGTGAACAGAATGCAAGTTTCCACAAGCCTTTAATCTGTATTCAGCAGGACTTTCCTTGTGTTATGGTAGCCTCAGCAGGAGACAGTCACCGGGACCTTGTGGGGACCCAGAAACTAACAGGGGGCAGGCCTACTTACTGCTTGTATGGGAGACTGCCAGGGCTACTTCAGAGGAAGGCAAAAGCAAGCCACTTCTAGGAGACAGCCAAGAAAACTACACTACTGTGTTCATAAAATCACCAAAAAAATTGAACTCAGTTTGCAGGAGGGTTGATTTCACCAACTTAAAGTAAAAAGTATCTAGGTAAGTGATGATAGGGTCAACTGACTAGGAATTTCCCAGAGAAGAACAAAAGAGACCTTGGCATAACTTGTACTTTAACTCCAGAGGAAATCAAATGAGAACTAGACATTAGAAATGTTCAAGTTACTGCCAAACATGTCTGACATATACAGATTATCTCTAGATACAGCCAATGAAGTCACATATTTTCTGTTTAGTTCTGCGTTGAGGATTTCAAACACCAGCAAGCTAGTATTCACGGAAGTGCTGGGTCAGTAATGAATGATCAGCATGTTAGCCTACATTTTTACTTCAATGGCTCCTTCTTAATTCTTCTGACAGAAAACCATGGACAGCTCCTACTGTGATGTTTTTAATGCAGAAAGGAGTAGGCAACCTGTGGCATCAGGGCTGCATGCATCTTCAAAATCCTTTTCTAAAGCCACCAGAGCTTCCTATATCACAACTGCTGAATATCATCAGGTCCTTTCCTTTTCAGGTAGGAAATAGTCATGCAAGCCCTCCAGAAAATCACAGCCTCCTGTGTGTGGTTCACTCCTACACACTTTGCCAAGATGCCCAAACTACCGTGACTCAGCCCCGCAAATATGACCAAACCAGCCCCAACTTCTCAAATGTTTTTCACCCCTAGATATAGTGTTGAACAAGGGCCTTTGTCTTATTTCACTGTGGTTCAGATTGCAAAATACATCACCTACAGCTCGTGTGTGTTAGGGCTGTGGAGTGATTCATATTTGACAGAAAAAAGATGATGGATGATAAGATGGACAGACATTAGATGATTGATGAAAAGATATAGCACCTGCTGGCAACTCATTAACAAGCTTATGCATTTTCCCAGCCAAAGTACAGACTCAATAAAAGTTTTTACAAGTAGTCCTTGACTTACAATTGGTTGTTTAGAGACCAACTGAAAGTATGTATTTATGACCCAGTTCCAAAGATCCCATGGTTTTGTGACCAGATTTTGGGCACTCTGCAACCAGCTAACATTTAAGACCATTTGCAGCATCCCCTGGTCATGTGACTGTGATTTAGGACATTTTTGCTGATAACCAGTTTACTTTACTTCCGGTTTTCGATGAAATGCCCCATAGCAAACAATGGATTTTACTTAACGACTGCAGATTCACTTAGCAACCATGGTGCTTCTCTTAATAGCTGCTACAAAAAAGGTCATAAAATTGGTTTTGTCACACACCTATGGAGATTCTCAATCATCCAGGTCATGGTTGTCCCAAAGGTGTTTTTTTTCAAGAGGCAACTGGATTTGCTGGTCTTTCTTGGGGGGGAATGGAAGGATTTATACTCCTTACAGAAAGCTGGTCATCTGCATTATTTTTAGAGAGCCGTTGAGGCCACTTGGTGGTTTATCTGTGTCGTCAGGGTGACCACCATTCTATTCCCCACCATCCAGTCAGAGCTGAAGAAGCTTCTTGGATGAGGAGCGAAATGTCTTCAAAGAAAAACTAGAAAGTCCAGTTGCCTCTTGGAAAAAAATACCTTTTGGTTTGTCACATGATGACCTGTTTTACGTACCCTCATGCTTTACAACCATAATAGGCAAGCTCCATTATGGACATAAGTCAAGGACTACCTGCATCTGATTTAAGGTAGTGTCAATAGATGTTCCATCTGCTTCCAATTGCCTTTCCCTTTCAGATCTGAATTGTGGTGCAGCTTTCATCCATGCCTTGCTTAATTGCTGATGAAGATAACAGAAGAGTCAGTGGAAGCTATTGGAGCACTGCCCACTAGCAAGCTGCTCATTCATTGCTAAACCAGAATCTTGGCAAAAGATGATTTGATTTTTTTTAAAAAAAAATCATTTCCTTATTATAGCAACATTGATACATATGTCCATTGCTCATAACTTACGGTGTTTCCAGCATGACTTTACATACACTGGCCATCGTGCTTAGACAATCTGTTGTGTTCTCAATTGGCAACGTTTTATTCTACAAAAGTTAAAACAAGCCAACAAAAGAGGTCAGTTAGGGTCAGTCTAGACTTCTGATTTGATTTTGAGCTTTCTGAAAGAAACTAAAACTTTTGCTCACTTCTACAACAAAATGGGTGGTAGCATTACTCAGCGTTTTCAGAACCGGTGTAGCTTCTGCGTAGAACAGTGACATCCTGTTAGCCATCTCATTGTTCACTTCACTCTCAATGTCAAGCTGTTTAAAACATGAGACAAGATAAGTGTTATTTGCTTTTTTAGAAAAGTGCTTTTCCCCACTATTGCTATACATAAATATATGAGAGGTTCCAGCTCATATTCAAAGCACAAAAATGTTCCAAGCCTTGTAACCAAGATTGCAAAATTATGCAATCTTTGTGTCCTAAGGAAAGCTGGAATTCTGGTTTTTTAAACAGTATTTCTCCTTTAGGGAAACAGCTTTTGAAGTGGATTTTCAAAAGCATTGTATAGCACTAGGCAAGTTGTTGTGTTCAAAGAAAAACTTAAAATACTACTATTTTTCATTGTTATGAACATGTATGGTAACTTTATATACATACACACACGTATGTGTGTGTGCATGTTACCATTAACCTATGGCTTTTCCATGCTAATCAGATTATCTAGTTTAGCAATCAGAAGAAAACATCTAACCCCACTGCACAGAGGGATTCCGAGATGTGTTTTGATCCCTGTGAACAAAGAAGTAGCAGCACAATAGAAGTCCAAAGGCAGAATCTCAAAATTTTAAAAAAATGACTGACACCATGCAAAGAAAACATTTCACGATTTTCAAAAAAAAACACAACATATTTATAAAGTTATAAGCACGCCATTCAAAATCATTATCTCCTGCTGATGTCAGCTGCATCTACAGCAGTGGATTTTTTTTTTCAAAAGCATCCCTGCTACAACACTTTTAAGCAAAACAGGCAAAAACAAAACTCGTCGATTTAACCCACATAAATGTAAACAAAATCTCCCTTTAGCATAACTACAAAAATTACAAACAATGTGGCAGGGAGGAAAGGTAGTAGAGTAGTAGAGCCTGGATGTTTAGATCAGGGGTGTCAAATTCCATTTCATTGAGGACCGCATCAGGGTTGTGTTTGACCTTGAGGGGGGGCTGGGGGGGCATGGCCAGGGTAGGCATGGCCAACTCGACGTTACTTGTGTCAGAGGCCTGAACACTCTGACAGTGGAAAAAGGTTCCTGAGCTCCATTTTTGGCTACAACGGCCTCCTGCAACCCTCTGCCAGGGTTGCACTCAGCCCTCCCGAGCTCCATTTTCACTGGCAGAGGCACCATGGGCTGGTCCTTTACTTTTCCAGGGCAGCCCTGCAGGCCAAATCTAAGCACCCCATGGGCTGGATCCATGGTGAAATCCAAATTTTTTTATTACCGGTTCTGTGGGCGTGGCGTGGCTTGGTAGGTGTGGTTTGGTGGGTGTGGCAGGGGAAGGATACTGCAAAATCCCCATTCCCTCCCCATTCCTGGGGGAAGGATATTGCAAAATCCCCATTCCCTCCCCACTCCTGGGGGAAGGATATTGCAAAATCTCCATTCCCACCCCACTCTGGGGCCAGCCAGAGGTGGCATTCGCCGGTTCTCCGAACTGCTCAAAATTTCCGCTACCAGTTCTCCAAAACCTGTCAGAACCTGCTGGATTTCACCCCTGGCTGGATCCAGCCCCCAGGCCTTGAATTTAACACCCCTGGTTTAGATAATATTCAGAGAAATAGGCCAAGTTGATTCTCTAACTTAGTATGATGGAGTTTCCTATTGTTACACCTAATTGTCTCATAAATGAAATCCCCAATTCTGGAAAGAAACATTTTACTCACATGCATATTGTTTATTCTGTTGCGACTTAATGTCCTTCTATAATAGCTAAAGTCATTTTGAATTGCTGGGTTTCTCATCTGAAACAACAAAAGGAAGATCAACTTCAGTGTTCTTACAGAGAACCGACAATTCAAACATTCTGCATTGTCCAAGTATTGCTTTCTCCTTACTAACCTTAAGTTCATCAAAGCGGAGAGTAAAATGCAAGATCTCTGCAAACTGTTTTGCTAGGGCTTGCTCTCGCTCTAAGTGTTGAGTTGGTGTGTAGGGTGGACAAGTCAAGGATTCTAATAAGCTCTGCAATGCTTTTTCTGGGAAAAAAACACCAAAATATTCTATTTTGTTTCATTTTTTAAAAAAGGAATCTTCCTGCTGCTTTAGAAAAGCGATTGCTTAAACATTCCAAAAATGTTCAGTTGCATAATTGAAGGCTACTTGGAGGAAAACAGCAAAATACACTGCTCAAAAAAATAAAGGGAATACAAGCAGAAGACATCCGAGATCTGAATGTGTAGTAGTTTTGTGTTCCCTTTAGTTGTTTGAGCAGTGTATAAACTACTGTATGTAAAGAACAAAGTATTTAATAAGGCTATTTCATTCATTCAGATCTCGGATGTCTTCTGCTTGTGTTCCCTTTATTTTTTTGAGCAGTATACTTTAAATGTGAAATAATTTACAATTTATAGAAACAAGTGATAAAACTGTTAGAGGAAAGGATAAGCTTTAATCTTTCACCATTTACTGTTCAGTAAGGAATATGGAGTAGCACAGTGCAAGATTTCAACACAACTCTTAGATCAAATCTGGAAGCTGATGCTTGTTGTAAACTCAACCAGTGTCAGGGACTGGGGTAGGAGAAGGGAAAGAGGGGAAAAAAAGACCTTATGGTATAACTACAACTACTGCAATTCAAACAGGTGAAAAAAGTATACTGTATCAGCATTCTTCTTGTCTGAATTTGATAGATAGTCCTTGACTTAATAGCTGCAATTGGGATCAGATTTTTTTGTTGTAAGTCAGCACAGTCATAATGCAAGTCACCATATGACCAGACTCAATTTTATGAACATTTTACTGCAGTTATTAAACAAATCATGACTGTTAAATGAATCATGTGGTCATAAAGCAAATCCAGCTTCCACAACTGAATTCTCTGTTAAAAACTGGCTGTTGCAAATTGCAATCAGGTGACTGCAAAATATTGAAATTAGTCACAAGTGTGAGCTGGATGCCATATGCCCAAATTGCAGTCACATGAGCACAGGGATGGTGCACAGTCATACATGCAAGGACAAATCATAAATCACTTTTTCCAAGGCTGACGTAACTTTGAACCATTGTTAAATGAATGGCTCTTAAGTCGATGAGCCTGTTAAGGCTTATAGAATTGACATTGATAACTATGGCCAGTCTGCAACTAATTAATCTCATGGAATAGAATTTAGAAAGCTAATGCTACCGTATTTATTAGTATTCAAGTACCACAAGTTTACTTTTTAGTTTTTGTTGCAGCAAATCAACATGGCTCTTCTTTTGCATGCTTTATCTTTCTGGATTTTTTAATAGGTATGAGTAATTGGCAGCCTACAATTCACAAGCTTTTTTTTTTTTTTTTTAACTCTTTAAAGCTTTCACAGCCCTTAGAAGTTCTGCTTCTAAAGTCTGGTAACAAACTAACAAATAATAAATTTGTGCCAGTTTTTGACAGCAAACAAAACCAACTAAATTATAAATCCTGGGAAAAGTGCAGAATTTTCCCTTTTCTAAAACCCAATAAGAACTGCATTTTTTAAAAAAAAAACTGTTTAATAAAAATTATTTTTTTAAAAAAAGAACTGCATTTCAAACTTGATAAATTCAGATCACCTTCTGTGATACCATCATTCTGTCCTTGCAATTCTAGCAGTTAAAAAAAAATAGCAAGAAGCTTAGCTTTCGACAGCCTCCAAGGTACTGTATGTATCGCTGCTCTAACTACATTCTTTGAAGAATTCATGCACACAATGTTCAGAGATGCATATATCCAAGAAAAAAAATGTAACAGGGCAGTAGAAAATGTCCAATAATATTCACAAAAGTTCATGAGCTAGCCAGTTCTTGAGAGCATAAAAGAAAGAACCTCACCTAGTCTGAGAGAAAATTCATAGAACCGCTTTAACCTCACAACCAGAGGGCATACTGAATTCCATGCTCTTTCCTGCAGCTGAATATCATTCGGGTTTTGTATTGCCTGGAAAACAGTAAAAACTTGAAAAAAGCTTCATTTATTTAACGTCACAGTGCCCATCCTGTCCTTCCCATGCACATAAATGAATGAACAGTCAGAATGAAAGCTAATTCTCATACACTATGGCATTTGTCTTTCTCTCAAAGAATTTAGTGTGTCCCATTTTTTTTTTAAATCCCAGAAGCTTTTGACAAGAAATCTCTTCCAACTTTTGGCAAGAGTGGTTTGTCCCTATTTTAGGAGTTAATGGGATGAACAAGAGGAAATTTGTTGGGCTGGGGAGACATATATATATATACAGTCCTTCAACAGAACATGTATATAGACATACATATGTACACTGATTTATTAGGATGAATTTCACTGAGAGATCTTAATTATTTTGTCAATTTCTTACTTTTTAAAATATCTTTTCTCTTTTTCCCCTCTCTCTACTTCTTTAAATAAATAAGATAATAATTTAAACAATGCCTATTTAAAGTCAAGGGAATAAGAGTCTGTTTTATTAGCCCCCTCCATATCTATGGAGATTCTCAGTCATCCAAGTCATGGTTGTCCCAAAGGTGCTTTTTCAAAAGGCAACTGGATTTTGTTTTTTCTTGAAGTTGTTGATTCAATTCTCATCCCAGAAACACAAATCAATTGCTGGTCTGGCAAGTATGCTAGAAACTTTTTGGCCACTATTCACTTCTCAGGTCCCATTATTATTGAGTTTAATAACAAATAATAACCTTAGGAACAAAGTCTTATCTGATGCAAATGTATACATCTGTACATATCCACAGACTGAACTACTAGTTTCTAATTAACAATAGGAAAGTGTAACACTCTTAAATTTAAATTAGATTATCATTTTGATAATTTCCCACAATAATTGGCTGCAGTGATAGGGTTTTTTTTTTTTAGTTCCCAAAAGGAGATCTCTGCAAATGTCTCTTAAAATGTGAATAGCTCTTAGTTTTAAATTTTCAGTTTTGCATATTATAATTCCAAGAAATCCTGGCTGCATTGTTTCAATACAAAAAAAAAAATTACATAAATCGCACACTTGAGTTTAATTTGCTTCTTGAGAATATATTGTTTTCCTATAATATAACTGAACGCACATCTCTAATCTCTTGTCCAGCTCCTTTGTAAGACTGCAGGTCTGAAAGCATACTTTCTGAGTCCTGTAAAACAGCGTTGACTTGGTTCCATATTTCCCTTTCTCCATCAGTAGGCTGAGCATCTAGATAAAACATAAAAAGCAAGTATTGCAAAAAGCAGACAACTGTAATCGGGACAATAATACAAAGTATAATTATTGTCAACTAAAATTCATTGGTTATTTGATCCACATTTTACTACTTTCATATAATACTTGTGACTATCCATTTTCAGATCCATTTCATTAAATTATAACCAAGATCAAAATTTGCGCTTCTTGCCACTCATACATACAAATAGGAAGAACTATCTGCAATTTTTAAAATGGTAATTGATTAACCAAAGTTGACATCAAAGATGTCCTTGGACTAAAGTCAGCCTAGATAAGGAAGGTGAACTTTTAATTTTTTAATTAAACTTTATATGCATCTCCAGAAATGTGTTATATTCAATGAGTAAAGAGTTCTCCCTGTTTCCAGTCTAAATAGTCCAGTGTTGTGTCTTGCCAATTACTTACTCTTTTCATTTTTACTTCAGTAGCAAAATTATTACCCTATAACATCAAATTTAGAAGAAAATTGTTAAATTAAGTATATCAGTTAGAATTATGACTTTAAAAAAAGAATTAAAAATTAGCAAATTTTTTTGGACTCCAAAAGTCCACCCACAATAGTGACATTTTCAAGAGACTGGAAATACCTAGAAGCCTCCTTGTGTCCCTCAATATTTAATTTAAACCAGGTATTTGCTTGGTATTTGACCTGCTGTATATTGTTTTTTTTTTTCCTGAAAATATCGTAAGAATGACAGTAGTGCTGGGAACACGTCTTTATCAAGAATCCAGGTGCTGTTCCCAGTACAATCTGAACCCCAAACATTTTTCTAGACACAAATCTTTATAATGAACCTGTTGGGTTGTTTGTCCATTCTATACCGAGACTAAATGAATGAAGGTTTTACTATGGTCTTAGATAAAAGTACTACTAAAATATAATTGATATAGAGCACAGATTAATTGATAATGTGATGGTATCCAACTGAACTGGGGAGGGAGCATCTCCAATCCCTAGATGCAAAGAGAGGGAGTATGACTCTTCCCACCCTTCTTGTGGTGAGTGACGGTAGCAGAGGGAAGCCTTCTCTATCCATAGAATGTTCTAAATCATGGGATGGAAGGAGAGCTTGTCTGGATAAAGGCTCCACAGTGCACACTGAGGTTCTCCAGAAGCCCATTCCTCATAACTATAATCCTGAAGGATTAGTTCATCATTGGCTACATAAAACTGGATCACTATTTTTAGAAACTAAATATATCACTAGATGAAGGTATAGGTAAGCACATAATCAATTCTTCCAGACCCAGGAAAGCCGATCCATGCTATCTATATATATATATCCTTAATTCTGCATAGATCATCTGGAAAAAAAACCTCTCTCCTGCCATCCTTCACGTAATCATCTTCTAACCGAAGAGACCATACTATCTGAATGTGCCTGTTGACTGAGCCTAATAACTAGTTTTCTGTTCACTCAATGTTGTTTCATCCAGCAATAACATGTACTTATTTAACATGTCTTAGAGTTCAGCTCTGAGAATTGTAGGAAGCATTTCCAAAGAATCAATTTCCTCCTGCTTCGCGTGCGTTAAATTAAAGTGCAGTTGTGAAACCTAACAGTACACATATTATGAGAGAAATGCTTGCTGCAAATTTTCAAAATGCACTGTGCAAGTTATTAATTAGGTAGGAACAGTGTCTAAAAATCTTTACTTTTAACAATGCTGCAGTTGAAAACACTCGAGGTGCAAAGGAAAAAAAACCTTTAGGAGAAAAAAGAAGTAAAATCTTGTACTTCTTCATCACCCACAGTTCATTTGGGTAGATGAATGATGTTACACAGATGAATTCATCTGTGTAATAAATAAATCTGGAGGATCTAAACTGAGTTAAGATTTTGCATTTATGACTTTAACGTCTTAAACTCATTCCAATATGACAAGACTAGTTAGGCACTGGGGATAATGGCTAGATAATGGGTGTAAAATCTTTCCACTGTCTTTGGCAAGGTTTGACTCAGCCATTACAGAAAGTAAAGTTCCTATTCCCAACTAATTGTTCTATCCAACTAATAGGTTCTCTTGCTTAAGCAGGGGGCTGGACTAGAAGACCTCTAAGGTCCCTTCCAGCTCTAGTTTAGTCTAGTCTAATCCAATCTAGTCTAGTCTATTATTTCTATTTTACTCTATTCATTGTATTTTTATTAGCAATCCTCTTCTATCCATGAAACCTGACAAGTCTTCAATATAAGCTCAATATACATTGATGCAAAGTTCAAATCCTTTTCATTGTAAAATCCACATGCCTCATATCTGAAATATTACAGAAATATATTCAGTATTTTTCATACAGTTTTCTACGGACTGGGAAAGTATAATATAGAGAAGGCACTTTCATAATCAATCAATTCAAATTCATAAGTAATATGAATCTCTTAATATTATATTAAAATGGTATCATTGACTCATACTATTTTGGATGTCAACTTCTGTCATAAAACATAAAAAGGTAGCCCTCGACTTACAACAGTTGGTTTAGTCACCGTTCAAGTTATAATGGCACTGGAAAAAATGACTTATGACCGTTTTTCACACTTACGACCATTGCAGCATCCCCATGGTCATATGATCAAAATTCAGATGCTTGGCAACTGGCTGAAACATATGACAGTTACAGTGTCCCAGGATATGTCATCCCCTTTTGCGACCTTCTGACAAGCAAAGTCAATGGGGAAGCCAGATTTAACGACTGCGGTGTTAAATGGGGAAACCAGATTTAACAACTGCACTTAACAACTGTGGCAAGAAAGGTCGCAATATGGATCGAAAATTCACTTGACAAATGTTTCACTTAACAACAGAAATTTGGGGCTCAACTGTGGTTGTGAGTCAAGCACTACCTATAGTTCTTTTTCTTTCTAATTTCATAGTGAACACTCTATAAAGGTTTCCCTGTCCAGTCCTGTCTGACTCTAGGGTGCAGCTGCTCATCTCCATTTCTTGGCTGAGGGAGCCAGCATTGTCCAAAGATGTTTTCTGTGGTTATGTGACCTGAATGCTATAGGCGCACGGAACACTGTTACTTTCCCACCGAATGGGGAAGCATTTGCATGCTTTCGTACTGCTAGGTGGACACGAGCTAGAGCAAGGAACAGGAGCTTACTCCATTGCACGTGCCCGGGTTTCAAACCTGGTATGTCAGTTCTCCAGCTGACAAGCTCAGCATCTTTAACTGCTGAGTCACAGGGTCCAGCTAAACACAAAATGCACTGTGCTGTAATTTGCTAACTTCAAATGGAAACAGTAACATACAATAGTTCATGTCTGGCATTTCAGCTGTAATATCACTTTTGAAATGTTTTATAGCAGAAGAAGACACAATGAGAAGCTAGTCATATGTTGGTAGATAGCTGGAATTAGAAATCCAACAACATCTGACAGTCACCAGTTTCTCATTTCTGAGTTGTACTATTATATAAGCATTGTAGGCAAAGTGTCATGCTTTAGGGAAATCTATCAGTGTAATCTCTTTTAAAACCACAATAATAAGAGAATATAATATAACCTTTGTGTTAGATGCACAGAAATAGATTTTCTATGATGACTCTATTTTAAATATAATACCAGTGTTCTTCAGAATTTTTTTTTTTTCATTTTAGCTTTCCTTTTACATTTTTTTAAAAAAAGATCGCTGCATATCATCTACTATTCTGTGGTTCTGACATGATTTGTTTCTTTAATTTTGTAACATTATCTGGTAATAGAAATATATTACATAAGCAGCAGATTTGAAAAGTTTACTGTAGCACGGATATTAATTTTGAATAGGAATCTGAACGCCTAGAATCTCTGCATTCCATACAAATACTCATGTAAATATTTTTCAGGACTCAGAAAATTCAAATCTAAATAAAGTATTGAATACTTTGAACAGGAAGCTCCTTTGAGGCCTGAAAGTGATAAAATACCCCTTAGTAGAACTTCCAACCAAATTCTTATTTAACTGCTTGTATTGAGCAGCAACGTACACTTACCTTATTGTTTTAAAAATAAGGTATTAAATAGCACACAGGGATAGAACGCAACTGAGTGGATAAAGGGGATTTAATGCAGTAGTTGATCACTTTCATGAGAAAACTCAAGCTACATGCACACTGCAAGCTGTAGTACACTGCAAAATGTAGCAGAAAAATTAATGCGTAAAAGTATATTATTTCACCTGCGTTTATACAAAAAGCTACAGGAAATGTAGTCAAGGATTTGTTCAGTTGCTATATTTTGTTTATATTGATAACAGAGATTAATTCTCATATGGGGTGCCCTTAGTCTACATCTGGTCCTCAACAGATTTCCATGCAAACAGTGGCCCTCCCTCCTAATAGTAATCAACTAGGCACCAAGAATTTTTCATCGATAATTTTTATAGTTTATCAGAAAGGAAGATTATTCCCCCTCCATGTAATTTAAGAGTTGCTGAGAGTCAGCCAGCATACTGGTTACCCTCGATGTATAACCACATTTTGGACCAGAATTTTTCGTTGCTATGCAAGATGGCTGTTAAGTGGGCCATGCCTGATTTTGCAACCATTTTATGCCATGGTTGTTAAACAAATCATGGCGGTTCTTAAATGAATCCTGTTAATCCAGCGAATCCCCTATTGACTTTGCTTGGGAAGATTGCAAGTCTGGTATCTTGCAATTTGTAAGCTTACAATTATCACATGACCCTGGGATGCTCTAACCATTAGAAATACAAGCTGGTTGCCGACTGCCCAAATTTTGATCATAGGCCACAGAGGTGTTGCGACGGTCTTAAGTGTAAGGACCAATTATAATTCACTTTTTTCAGTGCCGTTGTCTCTGAATAGTCACTAAACTAATGTTTGTAAATCGAGGACTGTCTGTACAAGTTTAAAAATTAATAAATTTAAATCATTAATAAATTATTATCACATGTGAACGGGGAAATGATTGTCTTATATTCACTGATAAGAACAGAAATGAGCTACTGGAAACAAAATGAGCAAAAAACATGATACTAATGAAGTTAAACTGTTGCATGGTAGAGGCAACTTGTTATACAGCTAATCTTTGATTTACAACGGTTCACTTAGTAACCGTTCAAAGTTACAATGGCACTGGAAAAAATGACTTATGGCTGTTTTTCACACTTACAACCATTGCAGCATCCTTATGGACACCTGATCAAAATTCAGATGCTTGGCAACTGGTTCACATTTATGACAATTGCAGTGTCCAAGGTCATGTGATCCGCTTTTGCGACCTTCTGATTCTGGGGAATCCAGATTCACTTAATAACCATGTTACTAACTTAACAAATGCAATGATTTACTTAACAACTGTGCAAGAAAGGTCGTAAAAGAGGGCAAACCCACTTAACAAATGTTTCACTTAGCAACAGAAATTTCAGGCTCCATTGTGGTCGTAACTCAAGGACTACCTGTACTTAATAGAGCTCTCTTTTGCTTCTATATACAGTTACCTCTTTATCTCTCTTTAGTCATTTAGTTTTCTCCCCTTCTCTTTTCTTCCCAGTGCAATTGGAATCCCATCTTCCCCTACTTTTTTTCTTTGCTGTTTCAGCTGAAATGGGAAAGAAGAGGGCATATGTGGTGCAGGCATATGCGCATGCGTGTATACTGGGATAAGCAAGACTTATTTATGTGTGCGTGAGAGAAAAATTCTACACGCAGATGGGTATCCATTAATTTTGTAAACGAGTAGCTTATTTTATAAACAATTAATTTAATTAGCTTTAATCAATTATATGTATGTATGTATGTATGTATGTATGTATGTATGTTTATTCTATTCTGGCCTATGCCAACTCCCTGAATTGGCAACATTTGATTGACAAAATAGAGAAGCATTAAACAGGATTTTGGTTGTTTACATTTAGTTATATCAGATCCTTTGAATTTGCCTGTTTCCTTTCATATACTATTCAAGTTTTGAAATAATATACATAGAAGTTTAGTAATGTGCTTTTAGACACACCAATAACACAAGAAACAAAATAATTTACTTGCAAGTTTATTTTGAATATAGCACAAGCCACTTATAAGGATCGGTTTAGAATAGGCTGTGGTGATTTTGAGGCCCATTATTATTATTTTTTGTGTAAAGATACAACACAGGGTCAAATTTTGGATGTGTGAACCAAAAAGCACTAAATCTTCTCTCCACAGGCTGTGGTCTTCATCCGTGTTTTGAACCCTTTTCAAAATGGAGGCTGCTGAACTAATTAGAATTTGTCCCAAAATAAGCCCTCAAGCCAAGTTCTTTTAGCTAATGCTCACAATCACAAGCAATTATTACTGGGATTTTGGATGAACTGAACAATGACTTTTCAGAATGAAAGAGGAGAACTCCAAGTGGCATGAACTAGAGTACTTGCATGGTAGATTAATATATGCTATTTATTAGACTTTTTTAATGTTAAAAAAAAATCCCTCCAAAAATAATGCAGGCCAAACTTTGCTCACTTTCAAAGTCTAGGAAAAAAAGAGGCCCTTGATCAAAGTCTGTACAAGTGAGAACTTTTAAAAGATTTCCCATTTGGTTTCTGAAAAATAGAAAAGGAACAGAATAAAGGTACTCAGGAACAAATCTTGAAAACACTGTTATGTCTATTGTACTGCTTGAACAAGTTTTATCTGTCAAGGCAAATCAAGCTTAAACATTCCTTCTCAACTAGTCCTTAAGTCAGGGAAAACAATGTTCCGAGCTTTGAACTTACTTTCAAAATCCAGGAAAAAATGTGGGTAGTTTTCAATTTCTCTGGTAAGGACTTTAAGAAGATTACCCATACCAGCGAAACCTAGTGAATGCAACAAAATCATAAAGAGTTATATACGCAAAAGCAGAAGATGAAAAAAAATAAGGACTTGGCATGCACTGCTAGTTCAAACTGAAACAGGAACATTCAGACTCTTTACCAAAGTAATTAACGATCAACGCCACAATAAATGTATTGGGAATATTGACCAAATATGAAAAATATATTCAGAAACCATACTTTGTGACTGAGAGAAACATGTAATGAAGGCAGAATTTCCAGTGGTGTGCTGTGCACGTTCTTTCCTTGTATACAGGTAATCCTCTATACTTACAAGTTAGCTTAGTGACCATTCAAAGTTATGTCATTGAAAAAAGTGACTTATGACCGTTTTTCACACTTACGACCACTGCGGTATCCCCATGGTCATGTGATCAAAATTCAAACGCTTGGCAACTGACTCATACTTATGATGGTTGTAGTGTCCCAGGGTCATAATATGGTCACCTTTGGCAACCTTCTGACAAGCAAAGTCAATGGGAAAGCCAGATTCACTTAACAACCGTGTTACTAATTCAACAACTGCAGTGATTCACTTAACAAATGTGGCAAGAAAATGTGTAAAATGAGGCAAAAATTCACCTAAAATGTCTTTCTTAGCAACAGAAATTTAGGGTTCAATTGTGGTTGTAAATCGAGGACTATTTGTATCTGGACAAGTAGCATTTTGTAAATTTTGACTGCTTTAATGAAAGTGAATGTTCAATCTTTGAATGCATCCACATTTTAAAAGTGGATATATTTATATTTATAGTTTAGATATAAGCTTAAACAGTTTAGTATAAGGTTCTGCGAAAGGACATTCTTTCCTCTTTTTTCTTTTCTATGATTCATCCATTGTTCCAGAGCAGATTTCAGGAAGCTTGCTGGGGGTTTCATCTGGAAGCCAATCAATTTCTTTGGAAGACAGACACCACTGGAAGAAACTCAATATATTTATGATAAACATTAAAAATCCCTGAGCTCATATACGCATACAAAATATAGTTGAATATAATTACAGGACTTGTTTATATCTTAATTATTTTTCTATTCTGCAAATAAGATCTGATAGGTTTTCTTTAGTAATTACTATTGAATATTACTATTGAATGTAAATGATTATTAGTTAATTACAATAAGATAAAGAGAATGGGCCATTATCAGATCATAAGTGGTTTGCATTGTTACATCTAGCAGTGTGATAAAATTAGTTCTGTCTAAGAAACTTTGGTTGATTTATTTGACAGAATGATCTAATCCTGAATTGGTTTTACACTTTAGTATTTTGTTTACAGAAACTGAATGAACCTGATTTCAGTTAAAAAAAAAAAAAAGCAACGACTCAGAAGTAGTATAGTACTAATTCTCATATTAGGTATAGATATCGTAGATACAGTAAATATACTCTAAATCTCTATTTTAAAATCTCTGAATAATACTGGGCAAGAATTCAGAACAATACAGTATCTGAACAAACTTATTGGTACAATTAATTTTAATATATAATCATTCAAAACAAATTTACTCATTTCAATGAATTTCAAACACCCTAAGGCTTAGAAACTCCTAGATATATAGCAGTCTTTCTGTAAAAGTAGGTATATCAAATCTTTTCCATTACTACTGTAAATTTTCCCCAAAATAAAACCCAACTGAAAAATAAGCCCTAGCATGTTATTTTAGGATGCCGGTAATATAAGCCCTACCCCCAAAATAAGGCCCAGTTAAGATCGTCAGCCAGGTGGATGCATTTAGTACTGTATGTCCCCGAAAATAAGACCTAACTGTAAAATAAACCCTAATGCATCTTTTGGAGCAAAAATTAATAGCTGGTCTTATTTTCATGGGAAACACGGTAATATTTTGCATGCAATATTAACAAATGAGGGAGGGAGGGAGGGAGGGAGGGAGGGAGGGAGGGAGGGAGGGAGGGAGGAGAAGGAAGGAAGGAAGGAAGGAAGGAAGGAAGGAAGGAAGGAAGGAAGGAAGGAAGGAAATTTTTATGTTAAAGTTGGCAACGTAGTATAAATACAGATTTAAAATACAACTATATGATTATCTAAATTTAACTCTGAATCCAGCAACACTTTTATATATCATGCACTGTACAAAACGTAAGAATCATGATTAAAATGGATTTCAAATATAGTACAATTAAGAACCACACATTTCCAACATGAATTTAAAAGTTCAATTTACCTCATGGAAAAAAGGAAGTCACTGTATAATCCTAGTGTATTTTTGTCCTAAACCATTAGCGTTATTCTCCAGAAACACTTAATCTCAAAGAATCCTTATTAAAAACAAACAAGCTATCCAAGATTGGTAGTCATGTTGACTATATTATCTCTAATATCAGAGGTACTATGTCTTTGAATGCCAGTTGCTAAGGAACATGAGCAAACGTGGGCTCTCAAATGCTGGTTGGCTTATCCTTGAAAGAGAATGTCATGCTAAGTATATAATTGTTGTTGTAAATCAAGGATTATGTGTGTGCATTTTTTTCTTATTGAATTATCACTGTATTAATAATAATGTGGTTCTTTTTCTTTTTACTTCACTGTTAAAAAATTGAATATTCCATATTCCTTCTTTCACTACTATTAAGCCTGAGTTTTCTCTGAATACAAGTCCTGGATTCTTTTTGCAAAGCCATGGCTTCCTAGCCTGGATTGAGGAAAATCCTCAACATACATACATACATACATACATACATACATACATACATACATACATTTATTTATTTATTTATTTATTTATTTATTTATTTATTTATTTATTTATTTATTTATTTTTTATTTTTTATTATTTATTATTTAATTCAATTTATATCCCGCCCTTCTCCAAGTGGACTCAGGGGAGAGGTGACACATGGGAGCGACCCATCGCTCCCATAATCCCCCGCGTGGCCACATTCTGCACCAGTTGGAGCCTCTGGGTGCTCCTCAAGGGGAGACCCATGTAGAGAGCATTGCAGTAGTCCAGGCGGGAAGTGACGAGCACCTGAGTGACTGTGCGTAGGGAATCCCAATCCAGAAAGGGACACAACTGGCGAATCAGGCGAACCTGATAAAAAGCCCCCCTGGCCACGGCCGTCATATGCTCTTCTAAAGACAGCCGTGCATCCAGGAGGACACCCAAGTTGTGAGCCCTATCCGTGGGGGCCAATAACTCGCCCCCAATAGCCAGCGATGGCACCAGCTGGCTATATCGGGTCGCCGGAAGCCACAGCCACTCGGTCTTGGAAGGGTTGAGTCGAAGCCTGTTACTCCCCATCCAGGTCCGCACGGCCTCCAGGCACCAGGACATCACTTCAAGGGCATCATTGGGTTGGCCTGGGGTGGAGATGTACAGCTGAGTATCATCAGCGTACTGATGGAACTCCACCCCAAAGCCACGGATGATCTCGCCCAGCGGCTTCACATAAATGTTGAACAGAAGGGGCGAGAGGACCGACCCCTGCGGCACCCCGCAAGGTGCCTCGGAGTCGACCTCTGCCCCCCTGCCAACACCGACTGCGACCGGTCAGAGAGATAGGAGGAGAACCACCGCAAAACGGTGCCCCCCACTCCCAACCCCTCCAACCGGCGCAGCAGGATACCATGGTCGATGGTATCAAAAACCGCTGAGAGATCTAACAGGACCAGGATAGAGGAGCAACCCCAATCCCGAGCCCTCCAGAGATCATCCACCAACGCGACCAATGCCGTTTCCGTGCTGTGCCCAGGCCTGAAGCCGGACTGGAGCAGATCCAGATAGACAGCTTCATCCAGGTACCCAGGAAGCTGTCACGCCACCACACTATCAACAACCTTCGCCAAGAAGGGAAGATTGGAGACCCGACGATAGTTAGCCAAAACAGCCGGATCCAGAGCAGGCTTCTTGAGTCTTTCAAGGTGGATGGCAAGACACCCTCACTCAAGGAAGCGTTGATAATCCCCTGGAGCCAGCCTCGTGTAGCCTCCCGGGAGGCCAGCCAGGAGGGACACGGGTCCAATAAACATGTGGTCGCATTCAGCCGCCCCAGTATCCTGTCCACATCCTCGGGAGCAACAGGGTCGAACTCCTCCCAAATGGCAGTCCCAAGACCGGCACCCATCATCCTGTCTGTACCTACCAGTCAGAGACCAGGCCTTCCCGAATCTGAATGATTTTATCGTGCAGATACTGAACAAAATCCTCAGCACGACCTTGCAAGGGATCTTCCCGCACTCCCAGATGGAGGAGGGAGCGGGTCACCTTAAACAGGGCGGCCGGGCGGTTATCTGCCGACGCGATAAGAGCGGAAAAATAGTTACATTTTGCCGCTTTTATCGCCACTAGGTAGGTCTTAATATGAGACCTTACCAGTGTTCGATCGGATTCAGAGCGACTAGATCTCCAACTGCTCTCTAGGCGACTTTTCCGGCGCTTCATCTCCCTCAGCTCCTCGGAGAACCGAGGAGCCAGGTAGACTCGGCGACGGGTCAGAGGCCGCACAGGCACAACTCGGTCCAAAGCGTCAGCGGCCGCCCTATCCCAGGCGGCCACCAGCTCCTCAGCTGAGCCGTGAGTCAGAGCCTCAGGAAGTGGGCCAAGCTCCATCTGGAACCTATCAGGATCCATCAGGCACCTGGGGCGGAACCATCTGATCTGTTCCACCTCCCTGCGGCGGGGTGTGGCGGTTAGAAAGTCAAGCCTAAGAAAGGAATGATCTGACCATGACAAGGGCTCAATCACTAACTCCCTTATCTCGAAATCATTCATCCACTGTCCAGAGACGAAAATCAAGTCCAGAGTGTGTCCTCCCATGTGAGTGGGTCCATGAATTAATTGGGTCAGGTCCATGGCCGTCATGGAAGCCATGAACTCCCGGGCCACCTCAGACGCTTTGCCGACAGATGGCAGGTTAAAGTCCCCCATGACCATAAGCCTGGGGGTCTCCATAAGCCTGGGGGTCTCCACCGCCACCTCGGCAATCATGTTGAGGAGCTCGGGCAGGGCCGACATGTGGCAGGGAGCCAGGTACGTGTGTATTAACAGACACACACACAAAAAAAAACCCCATTCACAAGAATGTAACTCCAAAAATCTACCCTACCTCTTAAAATGCTTAGTCATGATCCTCAGGAAAGCTGGTAAGTAGGAGAGGAAAACAATGTTCTACAATAACTGGTATTCAGAACTACATGCTTTGTAATTTAAGCTGCCTTCTATACAAACACAGTAACAAGAAACACAGAGATGGAAATTAAAACATGACTATTGACTCAGGGATACTTTGAAGCATTTAAATTATTAATTAAGTAATTGAAAAGGGTAAATTGTTTTAAATTAAATTTTCCAGGTCTGCCACCTGGAGTTTCATTCCTACTGTAAGTAAAATTTGCATACTTAATTTTTCACAGGCGATATATTGAATAACAGGTATGATATTAAACAGTGAATAAGTCTATGCTAATTTTTGTAAGTTGAACTCTCACGCTATGGTGGTTCCAAGAAAAATATTCTCCATCTCATTAAATATAAACAATTCCTAGTGGAGATCATTGAGAGCTTTCAAATGACTCAGTTCAATGAAAAATTACAATTGAGAATTAAGTACCAAGGGGGAAAACGAATGAAATAAGTTTTAAATATTTTACAATGGCAGTGAGTAATATCATAAGGCTACCTCATGATAGAAACCTTACCTATCTAGAAGGAAAGAAGGAACTGGGCTGCACAAATTTAGAACTCTATGAGGAACCTCCATCCCAAAATTATAGTTTTTAATGTAGCAAAAAAAAAAAAAAGTTTAACCTTAAATTTATTAAATTATTTTCATGTAATCTTACATTTAGATTGAATTTAATATTTGTACTTGTCCTAACTCCAGTTTTTGTCTGTCCTGCCTGCCTAACTACTAGAGAAAATTTGCCTGCCAACTAAAGTATCTGTGGCTCTTACACTGAAAGTTGTATATACCATTGAAAAAAAAAATTGTTCCTTAACATGTTAGTGAAAAAAATGACATCATTCTTTACTTATTAAGAAAAATCAGAATACAAATCTACTACAGGTAATCCTCGACTTATGACTGCAATGGAGCCTAAAAATTTATGTTGTTGAAGTTGTTTTAAATGAGTTTTGCCCCATTTTATGACTTTTCTTGCCACAGTTATTAAGTGAATCATTGTAGTTGTTAAATTAATAACCTGGTTAAGTGAATCTGGCTTCCCCGCTGACTTTGCTTGTCAGAAGTTTGCAAAAATTATCACATAACCCTGGGACACGGCAACCATCATAAATATGAGCCAGTTGCCAAGCATCCAAATTTTGGTCACGTGACCATGGGGATACTGCAACAGTTGTAAGTGTGAAATACAGTCATAAGTCATTTTTTTCCCAATGCCATTGTAATGTTGAATGGTCATTATACAAACTGTATTAAGTCGAAGACTACCTGTACGTATATCTGAAAATGACTTCTAAAACAATTTTGCCTCCCCTTTACAAATCAACCATTACTCCCACCCCATGCATAATTCTACATCCTATCTAATGAAACTAATTCTCAGTTCCTAAAACATAATTCATAGAACAAATTTTGAAAAACACTTGGAGATAAAGAACATATTCATACCAGGGACGGGTTTCAAACCCCGTTGCTACCGGTTTGCTTGTGGGTGTGTGGGTGCTCGCATGCACAGAAGCGTTCGGGCCGGTGGAGGCAGCCTCGCACCACCGCCATCAGTTCACCCGATCCGGGGCGAACCGGTAGCAACTCACCACTGATTCATACATTCATTTAATATAAGGAATCATAACCGTAATGTTAGAAGTCAATGTTTCTATTCCATGTTATGTCCTAAAGCTGGTAAAACACTTTTAAAGGATTCTTTAAACAGGTGAAGAGGGGAATCTCATCTTGACAATCTAGACCAGGGGTGTCAGACTCGCGTTGTCACAGCGGCATCATGTGACATATCACAACTTTTTCCCCCTTTGCCAAACCGGGCATGGACGTGGCCAGAGCGTGATGCATCCGGCCCGTGGGTTGTGGGCCGCGAGTTTGACGGCCCTGATCTAGACTGACCATTGGATGTGAGATAGCACTGCTTGGGCTGATGCTATGTTTACTCTAAGACATTAATCTGCAGAAACATCCTACGCCCAGACCTTTGCTTTTTCTGTTCATAGGAAGAATCTTCCAGAAAAGGTATAATATTTTTCCTCTCTAAGGGCCCTCTACTACATTGTTTCTTTAATCTGCTGAGACTAATCTTTGAGGACTTGATGAAGAGCATGTAGTGCTTATAAGGCCAGATGAACTTTAGGAATTATAGACAAATGCAAGGTTGAAGGGAACAAAAAAGCAAGAATTCTTCACATTGTATGCAAACATAGTGCTTGTTGCATAGACGAATGAAAAATATTATTATCTATGAATTCTGGAAGAGTTAAGAATCTAATCCAATTGCCCAAGTATGACACATTATGCAGATATTATTTCAGAATGACACTGTCACACTCCATCTGGATATCTGCCTGTGGGTGACAACAGAACAACAAACAGCTCTGATGTCTGATTACTGTTTACTAGGAACAGATCGTGAAGTTTTGGAATTCACTTTAGATAAAGTGGTCTGTGAGCAAATGGAACACAGAATTAAATAGACAAACAGGAATCCTGAGCAAGGGATTAATTATCTTAGTTGCCCTTCTTTGCACTTTTTCCAAAGTCTCAACATCTTTTTTTTTTTGTAATGGGGTGACCAAAACTGGATGTAGTATTCCAGGGGTGGCCTTACTAAGGCTTTGTAAAGCAGCAGTAATACTTCACATGATTTTGATTCTATGCCTCTGGTTATACAACCAAAGACAGAATCTCTGGTAAGTGAGGTGCCATTGTCATATATCTCTTCCTGGTGGCAAAACAGTATATTTTGCAAAATTCCAGCAGCAGAAGACTGGTTTTCTGAACCAGGGGATTTAGTGAGCAAATATACTATAATGTTACTAATAGCCTCATGTTAATCAATACTCTTGTTTATACAGAAGCCCTTCCAAATAGTTAATGGTAACTGAGAATATTAGGAGATTAATTTTGCTCTATCCTGTAATTCTGCTGGTATAGCCATTTTCATCAAAGTTATAGGAAAAAGGCTTGCAAAGCATACAGAACATTTCTTGAGTCCTTTTAATGGAAACTGCATTATACTGCAGAGCAATTTGATCATGAACACCAAAAACACACTCAGTGATCTAAGTTATTCAGGATTTATTTATAGACCCATACACTTGTTAGTATGAGAGCAAATCAGTGGTGGGTTCCTCCCGGTTCGGCCCGGTTCTATCGAGCCGGTAGTGGTGACGATATGATGTCACCAAACTGGCTCTCTTTCTTCGGGAGCTGGGCCCTCCCCCTCCCCCCGTTATTCTTACCTTTGATTTGGCCCTGCCCCCAATCTATTCACTGCCTCCGAGTCCCAGCTGATCGGCTGGAAGGAAAAAGACCTGTTTAAACTCTTGCTGGGGCACTTCAAAGGGCCTCCCTACAGCTGATCAGTCGGCCAGTACCCTCAAAAAACAAATGGGTAGACCAGGAGTCTGCAAGAATAAATGGGTAGACCAGTCCCTCCAAAAACAAATGGGTAGACCAGGACTCTGCAAGCAATTAAAAGCCTGATAGACCAGTACCTCTGCTAAATCTTAAAGAACTGTCACATGACCATAAAGCCACGCCCACAGAACCGGTAGTAAAAAAATTTAGAACCCACCCCTGGAGCGAATGCACTTTTAAATATATTTACAAGTAGTTCCAAAAGAAATACAGCTTACAAAATAATAGTTATTATTGCCTGAATATTCACGGATAATTGTTTTAACTTACTTTCCTTCATGAGCAAAAGCATTCAACCTTTTATAATCTAGTTTCTATTTAAAATACTTCAGTTAGTTTATGAGTGTGCTTTATTTGAGAAGAAATATCTCATTTTTCTGGCATTATCAGACATACGTTCAAAAGAACACTGCAAAATAAAAAAAACAACACTGAAGTATATATGGGTAGTAACTAAAGCTGGCATGTTTAAAATTGTGGGGAAGGTGTTCCTTGAATGAAGGTTTGGGCTCCCAATCTGAATTCCACAAGAGTTTGTGATTAGTTTCCTAACCTGGAATTAGAAAACTTTGCCACAGAATAACAGAGTTGGAAGGGATGTCAAATAATCCAACCCCCTACTCAGGCAGGAAACCCTATTCCATTTCAGACAAATGGTTGTCCAGTTTCTTCTTAAAAACCTCTAGTGTTGGGGCACCCACAACTTCTAGAGGCAAGCTGCTCCACTGATTAATTATTCTAAGTGGAGGCTGTTCCTATGATGCTGATCTCTTCCCCATAGGACAAAGCTGGCCCTTGAAATTGCTTCGGTTCTCCTCATTCAAGTAAATCCAGAGTGGGCTAGTTCCTTAGGGCAATGAAGGCCCTCAGAAATCCCATGCCTCATCATCTGACAGGGTGTCCTTTTTCTTCATCCCTCTACCTACCCAGACTCATATAAAATAAATTTTGCAAGATGAGAATGACAAGACATTTTATTCCTGCCCATTTATTCCTCAATATAAGCATTCACCAGTTGAACCCACTAGATATTGGGGAGGGGAGTTGTTTTATTTTTGCTGGCAGGACCTTCAAAGACTTCTGTAAATCAAATGCAATTGAGCACTGAAGCCCACAAAGTCATTCAGGTTCCTTATCCGGCAAAGTGGATAAGGAAATGGCCCATTTAAGAGGGCGACAAGATGATAAAAACTCCACTTTAATTTGGTCATCTGGAAAAACCGTACAGAGATATGTGCAATGTGCATTCCACTAAAAATAAAGGGTAGCAACTAGGAGTGACCTCAAGTTTCTGAGGCCATCATTTGGGTGAGCCATGGTAAAGGCCATGGACTGTGCTGCACAGATGTGAAGCATCTATAGCAACAGCTAATTGAGCCAGCTACATTTGATAAAGTTTATTCTGTTATTTGAAAACCTCCTTCTAGCTAGTTGAGGTGTTTTATGGCTTCAATCTGTCCTCTTTTATGGCCTGAAGTCAGCAATAAAACACTTTCAAGGAGATGTTCAACTAAGAAGTAATAAGAATAGGAAGAAGGCTGTTTTCAAAGTCAGAGAAGACAGGAAAGCAAAATAAATATAGTTTACTAACTGAAACAGGCTACAGGAACAGATCTTTACAACAGAGGCAAGAAAGTTCAGAGAATCCAGAAACCCAGGTTCATGACAAGGCAGGGGGACTGAACAACAGAACCAAGGTGTTTGTTGTGTATAGCATTATGAATGCATTGTCTGTCTGATTTCTTTCTAGGGCTGAGATAGAGTGATTGGCCCAACCCAGCTGGCTTCTCTAGGCTTGACTAGAAGCTATGGTCTCTCAGTTTCTAGCCTGATACCTTTAACCACTATATTTGTGTTGAATTTTTATGTTTTACCGACAAAGAAATAAAGGGAGACTAGTATAGATCTATTTCAAGCTATTTAGCTCTCATCAGCTAGCCATACCCTTCTGGGATTTGAACCTGGGCTACTTGCATATTAAGTAGATGTATTAACCTCTAAGCCAGCGGTGTAAAACTCGATTTCATTGAGGGCCACATCAGGGTTGTGTTTGACCTCGGGGGGGGCGGCATGGGCATGGCAGGGTGGGCGTGGCGAGCTCGACGTCACTTGTGTCGGGGGCGCTGGTGATGGACCAAGTGCTTTGCCAGCGAAAAGGTGCTCCCAAGCTCCATTTTTGGCTGCGACAGCCTCCTGCAACTCTCTGCCAATGAAAATGGAGCTCGAGAGAGGCACTGTGTGCCGGTCCTTTGCTGTTTCCAGGGCGGCTCCACGGGCCAGATCTAAGCACCCCATGAGCCAGATCCGGATCCCTACTCTAAACCATGGGCTCTCCTCCCTTTGTTGGCTATACCAGGGAAAATATTAAGTGTTTTTTGTCAGGGCAACCTGGTCTATCCAATTATGGGACGGAGCATACTGCTTCTACTTTCGCCTTTCAGCCCAATCCAGGAGCCTTCACAGGCAGTCACTTTCGCGACAAACTATTTTTGTGTTGAATTTTTAACCACTATACAAAACTGGCTCTCAATCCTTACATATACAAAACCTTAAAGCAGGTTGATGCAGTCCTTGGTAGCAAATGAACCTTTAGAAGAACATATGATCTTGAGAAGCCTCATGATCCTTTCAAGAACCTTCTTTTTTTCGGGCCTGGGAGGGAGAAGAGTTTATTCTGTTCATCAAGACAACAATTATCTATAGCTGTGCTTGAGTCAGCACCTTGTTCCAACAGAAGGCATCTGTGATACCTCCTGGGTATCTGTTTCTTTTTTTTTTCCTTTGTGGCAGGAATCCATCAGGAGAACCATAACAGAAAATTACCTGTTATGCTAGCAAATATATGCTATATCTGTCTATATAACTCCATCTGCCTGAGTTATTGCTGAATGTTATCTCATTTCTCTGGATTTAAAATATGTTTCAGTCACCTTTTGCCTAGATAATGGTTCTTGCATATTTCAACCAAGGTAATCTTCCTTACTCTCTATAGTTCGCACCTTATCACATTTGCTTATCACTCTGAGTTTAATGGGGCCTTTTCCCAAGTAAAGGTGAACAGAATTGCAGCTTTGAATATACATCTTGATTCCAAAATGGTACTTGGAAACCAACATCAACTATTTAGCTGATTTAGCGTGTTTGTGTGTATATTTGTCTATGTCAGCTTCTTTTTTTAAAAAAAACCAAAAAACCCATTGACTTGTTTCTCACAGACAGCTAGAGGGAAGCAATAGATATCTACATTAAGCAGGAAAATCTGTTATTGTCCAATGCATGATTCTTTTTGTAATTAATAGCAAACAGATGATGGAATTAATAAGCAAAAATGTATTCTGGTTAAATAAATAGAAATTCCTGGGCAAGTCATTTAAAGAAAGCCTTAAAATTAGCTAGTACTGTTAATCAATTTAGGACAAAATTTCTTATTGTAACTTGAAACAGGAATCACTCCCCTAAAAAGCAAGTAATTGCTAGCTCAGCAACTAGAAAAGCAAAATCAAATTCCAACAGCTGATTAAAAATACTGTCAAATACGATCAAGGAAATATTCCAACTTATATTCCAATTTATACAGTATTTTTAAAGATGGCTTATTTAATAGGAAGCAACTAGAAACTAAAGTTAGTTCAATACCAAAAGTTGTATATTAAGATGTTAAGACAATTTACGTTGTACAAATTTTGTTCTAAAGTGGTTAGTTTTTAGCCATAACAAATCTGCATGGTAATTAATCACACCCAGACAACCTTCATAGTAAATATCACTTGGTCCTTTCATAATATTAGAGTAGCATGTGATTAAAGTGATCTATTATTCAAAGAAAACAGACATTGGTCAATGATATGAGCAAAGTTAAACATATGCACAGAAGTGGACATTGTGCCGATGTTTGGACAACCCTGCAGTGCTACACAGTGGATTTCCTGTGAAGGAGACATTTAAAACTCACAGACCAGTCTATAGACATTTGCTCATTCAACATGGCTTCACAGGAAGGAAGAATTTTTAAAAAGGGAATAACAGAAACTCAGAATTGATTTTGTTAGTGACAGAGTGCCCTCTGCTGTTGGACTTTAGGAATAAAAGGAAAATGTCTTCTCTATCTGTTAGTCTGTTTTTCTACGGCTGTTAGTCTGATTTGGCCAATTAAACATTTAATTCCTCTGTATGTTCACCAGATAGATAAATACAAGTTAAAATTTAAAAATAGGTGAGTAACATCAGTTTCAAACATCAGAGTACAATTTTAAACATCAGACTATGTTCACATGATAGTGATTATAGGGTAGATATCTATCATACAGTTCTATATGAATTTTACTCTAAATAAATCCCAGGATTTATTATTAATTATTCGTAGGAACCATGGCTTCCTAAACAATTCCTTTGGTCCTTGTGTATTTCTCACTCACACATCATACTAAGTTATGAATTTTTAACTGCATCTTATGAAAAGCACGTTAGCCAAAGTTCGCCCAACAGACCAGGCCTGTCAAACTCCTGGCCGACAGGCCAGATGCGTCATGTGCTGGCCATGCCGTTGCCCAGTTTAGCGAAGGGGGGGGAAGTCCCGATACGTCACATGACGCCACCATGACAACGTGGGTTTGACACCCCTGAAACAGACTAAATCAAAATCAGGTAGCTTAATCACTTACTTTGTTTCCTCTGCCCTGACTTTCTGTAAGTTTCAATATATGAAGTATTTTACAGGGTTTCTATATGACAAAATCTTCCAACAAACTGGATGAGATTAAAAATGGCAAGACAGATCATCAAAAAGTGAAAATTGAGCTCTATACATAGTGAAGGAATTTGGAGGGACATTGTTAAATATTATTATCTTCCCATTTTCAATGTAGGACTGGAATGGATTGAAACGACATAAGGCATGTCCACATCTTACTCCAGGTCCACAAATGGAGCTAACTAGTTAAAGATGAATGCATTTTTGTTAAGTGCCACATGTGAAACCATAGTTGTGGTTTACAACTATGGCACAATGATATAATGTCCTTGTAATTTTGTGTAATTTAAGATGGAAAGCTGAGTGAGGGGTTATATATATTATTATCATTTGTGTTTTTTAGTAAACTTGTAAGAATAAGTAATTAATTCTTCAAATTCTCCTTTATCCCAACCAATTTTTTGATAGTTAGGAAGAGAAAAATGTAAAAGACTGATCAAGAAATCTCCACATGTACTTTTGTTTTAAGAGAATATTCTAGATTTTGGACTTACCATAGGAGGGATCAAGGCGACAAGAGTTCAGGAACCCACTTGGCTATATAGTTGATTTTGGGCTAGTTAGCATCTTTCTGTGTAACAATTCTCAAAGGATTGGTTTGGTGAGAATAAAATAAGAAAATGCCCTCAAATGTGCTACACTCAACTTGGAAAGAAAGGGATGATACAAATGTGGTAATTAAGAAACAACGCAAACATAAGAATTATTCATTCATTACTGAATCTGTTCAGCTCACAACAAAAATCTAATTAACATCTGTGTTTAAATTAAAATTTCCTAATGATGATCAATGATTTATTAAAATTTAAAATATATTATTGTTACTGTAATTTATTTTTTATTCAGTTATATTAACTAGATAAAAATGATGGTAGACACGTAATCTGTAGCTGTGAAGATCATTCTCCTTGGTGTCTTTATCGTATTTGTGGAGTTTGGTGTTATTTAACATTCCGCGTATAGGCACTGGGATGAAATCCTCTGTCATTCAAAGTGGACACAAAGTGGAAGTTATTTAAGAAATTAGACAACCAAGGCTAATTCTCTTGACATAAAAGTAAATCCCAAATCAATTTCAAAGCCTTATTGTTGCTGGAAAAAGCTTGTCATTAGAAGATTTGACCACTAAGTGGCAATCTTAGCTTGCCAAAGTAAAAACAAAAACACAGATCTTCTCCACCCACTCCGGCGCATTGCAGATACCTGATCTTAGAACAAAAATGTAGGTGGCCAACTCAGACCGCCAATAAAATAGACAGTAATAAAGGCTGGAATTTATGATATGCTATAATTAGAATGAAAGATCAGCAGGAACAGGTTTTTTAAATCTTGTCAAGGGATGAAAAAACAAGACAAGGAAAGTCTGATGAGACTGGCTTTCAGGAATGCTTCCCAACCCTTTTACCAGCAGTGGCAATAGGAGATGCCTGTATTTTCTTTTGTGTCACAACATAATATGGGGTGTGGGGAGGTATGCATGTGTGCATTCACATCTTCTCCTAGAGACTAATCAGTGTCTGTATATACTATTGTATATGTTTGTTTGGAATAGTATAATCCTTTCTGGTTTGTGTGCATGTGGGGATATTGCATTTTTGTATTTGTTGTGGGGCCCCCCCTCCATTTTGTGTTGTCTTTGTCAATATGTGCCCTTAAGGCACAGGATCAGCTGTTTCAGAATGTGGTTTTTATTCTTTCCAAAACCTATCCTGCGCTAACTCATAATCAGTAATTTTTTTAATAAACATCTTAGAAGAACCATGTTGGTTCAGCCAAATGCATATTCATTCCAGCATGTTGTTCCAGAAATTGTCAAGATTCAGATGAATCGGGTAAATTCGCACAAAGAAGACATGAATATAATAGCACCCTTTTGCCTGATTTCCCTAATAACGTATTAACTGTGCCTCATGGGCAAAACATGGGATGTAAATAATAATAAAAATAATAAAAATATTTCTTCTGATACTGGAGAAAATACACAGTATCATTTGTAGTAGCCACAATTAATTCATGAAAGTCAACCCTTATTTAAAGCCACCCAACTTGATAGCTATTATACTTTAGAGTAAGTTATAAAGACCGATCTTCTTTTATTTGTTATGGAACTTCCACCGTTCATCTTTAATCAGTTACTCAGACTCTAGTTATTATGTAAGAGAGATTCCCTTTCTCCACATTTTCTGCACCATGCATGAATTTAAATATTCTATAAAAATGTATTTATTGCAGTGCAGACTATTATAAAAACAAGAGAGCATGCATAAATATATCTTTCTACGATTAAGAGTACTATTATTCTACGATTAAGGAAAAAAAGAGTACATCAAAACATATACATGTCATATGATTTTATGTTTTAATAATTGTTTCATATATACTGACCCTTATTTTAGCAACACGTTTGCTTTAGTATTTTACTGTGCTTTACTGGGTCCTGCCAATTTTGCAAGTGGGTGGTATAAAACACTGGAAATAAATAAATAAAATATATAATCCAATGACTCAAAAAATGTATCAGTCCTCCCTAAAATCTCAAATTCTGAATTCTCTTTTCCTAGCCTGCAATATCAAAACAATAATATAATCCTTTAATAAGTGCACTTTGTAGAATTTAGAACCTCTATTAGATACTTCAATAATAATGGCAGGATAACCACTTCCTTAAATTCACAGAATAGCAGATAATTATTGTTTCCACTTTTCTTTCTAACCAAAATGGACAGGGACACACATTTTTGCTTTTCATTTTGTATTGTACTTCCAAAAGGAATTTGTTGTACTGAGCCAGATTAAAAACTTTCCTATAATTAAGAACTATTAAGCAATCAAATTTAAATAATCCAAATCACTCTCTACCCCCAACTGACTTGATTCTTGACCAAGCAAAAAAGTTACCATGTTTCTTTAAAGGGAAAGTAATTTAATCCCTGGGTCATTTGCTTTGCACGTATTTACAAAATCCTTGAAATACTCTGTAATAGTTCAAATCTGGCCACACCACTGATTTATGTAGAAGAATTAGGGTACTGTTAATTTCTATATTTCTTTCCTAATCTTCAATATGAATGTGTAACTTGCTTTTTTTCCCCTTGACATAAATAGACATTTATTTGGGGATGAGCATTACAACCTTAAAATGATTGTCTTGATTGATAATAACAGAGCGTCTAAGATGCCTTGCTTCAATATTCATGTTTTAATGTGTATACCGACCTGCATTTTAGTGCCTATTTCCTATCAAACTGGTGTAAGTATAATTTATGTAAATGAACTCTGAAACCTTATGTCTGCATTGGTTAGGAAGAGAAAACAGGATATTGACACAAGAAAGAATAATACAGGATTGGGAAAATACTAATTTTTCTGCTTCTTTTATGTTCATGTGATTTATTTATTTTTTTCTGTCTTGGAAACTGCACAATTTTATTACCTTTATCAATAGGTTTATTTATTTCATAGTATGCTAACTATACAGGACTTCAATAATGTCAGGTACTTTTGTTAATAACACAATCTAGCTTTCCAATAAAATATATATGAGTAAATAATTTGAGGCAAACACAAGATATAAATTATTAAGTAAATATTGGATTAAGATAAGTATAAAATATATAGTCATGCTGAAGTAGTTCAATTATCTGAAATGGATAATTCAGTCAGTTCCTTTTTAGGCATCTGGTTTACATGGATATGTTAACAATTTACTTTAGAAATCTTGATTTAGAAATGCTTTATTATGTGGAGGTTGTACTATGTTAAACTATTATTTTGATACATTTAGCCTCTTTTGGAGAAGTCAATGCAGGTAATCCTCGTTTAGCAACCACAATTGGGACCAGCAACTCAGTTATTAAGTGAAGCAGTCACTAACTGAAACCACAACTATGCTTATGATCTTTACATCCATCTTTTCTTTGCTTTATAGACCCATGAAGGTTGTACAGTAAGTGTGGGGATTGATCTAAGATTATTTTTTCATCACTGTAGTAACTGCAAATGATTGCTAAATGAGGCAGTCACTAGCTGAGGACTACCTGTAATCCAAGAAATGTATACATTTCAGATAGCACAATTCAGGAATTTATTTTGAAAATGTATCATGTACAAAAATATCGGGTATAAACAACTAATACTAGAAACCAACATGTTTCACATTAGTTATGGAGGTTTTGACTGTGTCAGCAGTATTAATAACATAAACACTTTACTAATTTAAGAACACTGAAGTTACATATTTTGTTAAAATATACTCTTTCCATTATTTAATTAGCTAATGATCCAAAATAAGCAGTTTTGGCATATGTTTTAGCAGGTGTATAACTAACGTGCTAATAAATTAAGGAAATTTGAAGAAATCAGGGATTTCTTAATTCAATCACAGCTAAAGACATAGTCACTAATATGTATATATGAAGATACCATTAATTTAGAGAGAACCACATAGGGACAGGACTTAAACTTTTTGAATTGGGGTGTACATAAATAGACTAGATTCAAAAAGTATATAAAAACAATATGCAGTTTACACTGATACACTTGATACAATGACTATTTTCTTACCTGATAATGTATTTCTTTTGAATCAAGTTTCCAATCTGTAAAATCAGAATTGTATAATCAATTACACCTCATAAGAAATGGTAATATGCGCACAGACATAGACAAACCCTGTTCAAACATTTTCTTTGCCTTGACATTTTGGATGGGTTTTTATTAGGCTATCAATATAGTTCAACATTCATAATCTTTTTTTACATTGCATGAAGATATGCATAATAGAAAAAGAAGCATTTTAAAACTAACTAAGACAATAAAGGGTCATCATTTCAGAGATATTTCTTTACTTAAACAGAGAAATAGAATGACCAAGAAGAACAAAGCAGTGAGAGTGGGATCAGCTTTTTTGCGGGCTTGACGAAGGCTGATCATCCTGCAGCAGCCAGTGATAGGACTGATCTACCTAGCTTCTAGAAGGCCACAGCAGGACTGGTCTACTGGTTCTCTAGGTGACAGAACAGCAGCACTGAAGTGACCACAAATTTGCCAGATTTCAATCCACAGGAGTCATGTGTCCTGGATTTTGGACCCATTTGAGGTACCTTCGTTCAAAAAAATGATGCACTGTTTCACCCAGTTAAAGTTTACAAGCACTAGTTATACCTTTAACTGAGCTATTGAATAACTCACAACTGGTTGAATACAAAAATCACAGTAAATCAGACAGCTTGCTTTTAACCCACAGTCACTAGAATTCACCCGGTGCACTAAAGCCCAAGTCAACCAAACCAATTAGTGCAAGGCATGAGCCATGCATGTCACTTTAAAAATCCATTGCCACAACAAAAATTAAAAGAAATAATCAATACAGAACTGCATATTACTCTTAAGAAATAAGCCTGAATTTAATACGATGGGTTGTAAAATGAACAAATTCAAAGCCCTGGCACTCCCGAAATCTGACTTACAAATGATTTTAATTTTTTATTTTTAATAATATTTAAATGTTTGAAATGCTAATGTTATTTCATTTGTGATTTTACAGTTGAAGGCTGTAAGGGGTGTGTGTGTGTGTGTGTGTGTGTGTGTGTGTGTGTGTGTGTGTGTGTGTGTGTGTGTAAATCAACCTTGAGATTATGACCTATTTCTTCCCACTTTCATTTTACAACTTTATTCTCAGCACAAAATAGACTACTAGAACAGTAGAGATATTATAAAACCATCTAGTTGTGACACTTTTTCCCATTTATTCCTAATACATATAACATTTAATTAAAAGCCATAAAATTAAAGTTTCATACTTTGTTTCAATCTTAATAAGATGCAATCCAAACCTTTTGCAGGATATTCCGATATTAAAGCAACAAAACTTATAATGGATCCTTCTGCAATCTCAGAGTTCTTCATTTTATGTCAATAAGTGTCTTGATGTTTTTATACCAGCATCACTATCACTTCACTGAATATAAATAGTTCCAAAAGAGGAAGGGCAAATTTCTGTTTTGATACTACCCTAATTATATCCTGTAGGTCAGCATTTACTACAGAGGAAGTATACACATTCAGTAAGACCAGTTAGAAAATAGGGGAACTCTAGAAGTACATCAATGAGGAAATTGATGTAGGATTAAAAACTCCATGTTTTCAAATCATTATATGCATTTTGAAAATCATTTCACTACTAACATTTAAATTTAAATACGAAGAACCAGCAATATCTTAGCATCACATAAATCTGTTGATTCTGAATCAAAGTTTCTACAGATACATTATATTAAATAAAGTATGTCACGCTTTTACTTACTAAAGATGTGGTGTAAATCAAACAAATGAATTAAAAATAAACTTTATAATGCATCCAGATTGTTAATGCTGGGTAGTGTTATATTTTTATATTTGTATTTCTACATCCATTTTTAAAAAGACCATCTGTCATAAACATTTATAACATACTCTTTAACAATAAAAAAGGAATGCAAAAAAAGTGTCTGCAGTATCTCTAATAGGCCTGACTGCAGAATGAATAACTGAATGAATGATCAGGTTTCAGCAATTATTTAGGATTATATGAATGGTCGAATCAAAAAGGAATTTAAAGATCAGTTACCCTAATAACCTTTCCTTAATGATTGAAATGATGATAAAATTAGGAAGGTTTAATAATACATTAGTTAAACTGGGGCAGGGAGCTACGGCCTCCAGATTTTTAGACTTCTATATCTCCAGATACCGAAGTCTCACTACCTCAGGTCTTTTATCTGGACCAGTGGTGAGTTCCATTTACCTTTGCTACCAGTTTGGAAGTGTGAGCGCACGCATTTCTGCGCATGCGCAGAGCATCCATGATGATGTCTGGGTGAGTGGATGGAGCCTCCTGCTGTCGCCACTACCTGTTTGCCCGAACCGGGGCAAACCAGTAAAAACCCACCACTGTCTGGAACTGATAAGAAACTGAAATCTACAGACATCTAGGTGGTTGCTGGTCACCAAATATTTAACCCTCTCTCCCAGTGGAGATCTGTTTACTGGTATGTTAGTACCTATTAGATTTCTTGCACTTGATAGCTATCTAACAGGAACCTGTCCAAGCAATTTCTGAGAATGGGACATGATTAAATGGAAGAAGAAGAAAAAACCTACATCTATCTATCTATCTATCTATCTATCTATCTATCTATCTATCTATCATCTATCAAAAAAGAAAAAGAAAAAAAGAAAACTACAACATTGTCTCCTATGTGGGTGGAAACAACCCAGAACTAATACTTAAAAGAACACATGCCTCAAAAATTTTAAAAAGGTAAAATGGGTAGTAGGTAAATCTGAGAAGTATTTTTACCAATTTGCCTTTTGATAAAGGAGTATTAAATGTTTGGATAAATTTAGCAAAGCAGTTACTTGTGAGAGTGCTCATATTATTCTTAATAGCTTCTATTTAAATCAAAAGAGTTATAGCTACACCACTGGTATTTTTTTCAGGAAAAATAGTTTAATAAAAAAAAAAAAGTCCCTCCCTCCCAAAGAATATATTCAACTTTGTAAACTCACCCGTTTAAAAATTCTCCAATTTCTCCTGGAGATCTAAGAAGAAAATGAAACCTGCAAATTTAAATTCAGAATGTTAGTTTATTGTAATTCATGGGTTTAAGGAAATGCATTATAAAAAGGGTAGACTACATAATATACATGCTGATAAATACTAGCAAGTATTTTGGAAGTCTTTCATCGATGTATAAACTGATTAAGACACTGGGAATATTCCCTTCCATACAAATTATCTCATTTAGTGTTCTGCAGTTCGGCATTACATTTAAACATTCTTCCTGTGTCATTCTGAAGACTTTCTAGTGAACTTCCTTCTCTTTTCCCATATTAAATATACACCAAGAAAGTATTTTTGAAATACAGAACAAGGATTATAGATGGGTTATTTCCAGTCAAAGCTTCAACCACTAAGCTCAAACATGTTCCGATAACTTGGTCATCTCTTGCTCATCACCCATGATTCAGCTACAGTACTGCTGGCTGTTCTCGGAATCACAGACAAGGTGGAATGGCCAGATTCATTTGCTGTCTTGTTGAGTAAAGCTTCACCGAAATCAAGAAAAACAAGAGTCCTCCAGACCATTACAACTATAGTAACAACAAACCAGGGCCCTTTCCAGGTAAAACTGATCTCCAATGTTTAAAACATCCCAGCAGAGGTACATTAGCATCATATTGCCCTCCTCCTCCTCCTCCTCCTTCTCCTCCTCATTCCACCTCCTCCTTATTCCACCCAACTACAAATGACTCAGGGTGGTTCAGGGATAGACAACATTAAAAGGAATAAACCATACAAGAATAAACAAGAATACAAGATGATAAACCAGAGAGGCACAAAAACAAACCCACACAGTTATCCTCATCAAAGACCCAAGCAAGAACTAGTTCTTCAATGCTCTTTGAAAAACCAATAGGATGTGGACCATTAGGATCTTATGAGAAACCTTATGAGAGAAGGCTGGCATTATGACAGACAAGGAGTGCTTCCAGGGCCCCAACAAATGGTGTTGTTTAAGCGAGGTGTGGGTCAAATCCATGCCTGATTGAATCAGCTGGGCAGATATGATGGGGGTAAGCACCATCCTGAATCACATTCAGAAGCAAACTGGCAACGAGGGCAGCTCATAGGCAGGAGTCTTACATGATTATGAGGCATGCTCATCACTGCCTGCCCTGCTGCATTCTGTACCAGAGTGGTCTTCCAGGGCAGTCCCTGTATAGTGTATTGCAGCAGTCAAGCCATGATTTATTTATCTAGGAATAAAAGTATTTTTGCCTCTTATCCAATAAGTAGTTTAAAAATGCAAATATTATATTATATTATATTATAATATTATATAATCTGGCAGAATTATTACGCTTACCTATCCCAATTAGTATCTATATTCTCTATAATTCCTGATACCTTTCTTAAACTGTCTTCCTTTTTATTAAATGCCCCTTTCAACCAGAAAAAGTCTTCCAACAAGTTTTCCCCCCAAGTCAAATATAAACTATTGTTATTGTTGTCTAAGAATTACTTGAGCCACTTTTGAAAACTGCTTTTATATAAACAGCAATTCCTTATGTTATAACGAATTTCAATGTCCTTATTTCAGAGGCAATTAAGAGTGTATAGTATTAAGGTCAATCACAAAAGAAGGAAGATGCAAATTTCAAATTTGTTCAGGTACTTCAAAATTCAAGATGCATGTGATAGTTTTAAGTTCTTGGCCTACAAAAATGATAAATCGCAACAGTGTAATACTTAAGTGACAGTGAACAAATCCACTTAACCGTATTTTCTAAATGGCCAATTCAAACCTGTAACACAGCAGTCAACTATGTATTCTGAGAAAAAAGCTTAGTGTACATGACAAGTTTGAGCAATCACACTTTACAATCAATTTAACTCAGGGCAATACACAACTGCTGATGTGGAAGTTTCCTGCTGTGAAAGAAAATGAAGTCATTACTTCCCCTCCCCACCAAAATGAGGGGGAGGAGTGTAACAGCACAGTCAAAAACAACTTACAATATGACTATGATAAAATATTCCAAAATAAAATGTCTAGGCCCCAAACAAATTTTCAATAATATTTTGTTTGTCCTCAATTGGTATTCTCTCTCTTCTTTTCAAAATGGCAGAAACAAAAGATGTCCATCAGGAAATATGGGGCAACCAGTCTTTCTGCTTTTCTCTTACTGATCTTAACTTGCTGTAGTAATATTGTAGTATTAACTCCCATTGCAAATGGATGTTTTCAGGATGGAGCCTGGATACCCTAGCAATCAGAATGTTGATCGTCCATCTCTAGTTCATGCAACATCTGATGATGTACGAGACATAGAATTTTAAGTTTGTCTTGACATTCTCTTTACTCTGCAGATGAATAAACACTTCTTATATATAGAAGATATAATGTACTTAAGCGTTCTCCCTTAACCATTCTGAATATCTTCAGATGCAAATGGGATCACTTAAGAATGCACAATAAATATCTACCTTAATTATTTTTTTGTATTAAGGAAAAGTTGTTTTTTTAACACTTGCTGATCTTTTATGGCTCAGAAGCCAAGGATGGGCCTGCTTAGTATTTGAATGGCAATCTTCCAAAAATATTTGGCTTGTAGACTATATAGAGAAGTTTAAGACATCATCTTGGAAGAAAGCAGTGACAAACCATACCACAGAATCACCATGTTTGACCTCAAGGAGACTGAACATTTAAGTTTGGCTTCAATTGATTGTGATGAAGGTTTTTCTCTACCCAGACAGCAACTCCTATAGGATGGGATTACAGATATGTTAATGTAAAAATTAGCAACTTGTCTGCCTCTAAATGAGAATTCTTTGAAATTCACATGGGATCACAGGATGTAGGTATCTTGGCAGATACCAACATAAAAATGTGTTAAAAACAACAAAGTATTTCTTTGACTCTGTGTTAATGTGAAGTGTAGAATGGTTTCCATTCAAGCCCTCCAGCTGTGTACTCACCAACAGCGCGCAATCAAATTTAACAGCAACACAATAAAAACATATTAGTGGTCAATATTATTGTGCTGCTGAGCTAAACAACCTTGGCAGTCATCTTATTTCTGAACTCAGTTAAAATTTCAGGATAAAACTTTTCCAGTTTTTCTTTTTAAAGGAAGGAACCCTAGTTTTTATATATTCTTATATTCTTCTTCCCTTCTTCTACTTTCACCATAAAATAATTCAAATAGCATAGCTAGTAGAAAATTAAATTTCAGATATACCTGATGTATGACTGGAACTGACAGCCATGCAGTTAATCTCTTGTCAGGATAATTAATAACATTTCCTGGAAATTAGCTCTCCACTCTGAATCAGGACAGGTTGCCCACTATGACTAAGACATACAAGCTGGCAGGCAACGTAATCTTTGTAAGTCTTAACATAATTTCATGTAAGAATAAAATTGGAGAACTACTAAATTATGATACTTCATCATATGGTTATAGAAATAGAAATAGAATAATAGGGCTGGAAGGGGCCCTGGGGGTCTTATAGTCCAACCTCCTGCCCAAGACAGGAATTCTTATTCCATCATAGATAAATGGTTGTCCAGTCTTTTCTTTAAAAAATCTGCAGCGATGGAACAGTTACAACTCTGTGTTCTTCCAAGAACTAAAGGCTACTCAGAATTATTAATCCACTGTTGATTGATCATCAAATAAGCAGCAGAAAAATTATTCTGAAGTTCAGGAAAATACCTGGACAAGCAAACTGAATGTTTATTGTTATAAATAGCAGCTTTTTTAAAAAAATCAAGAAGCCTAAGACTGAAGAAATGCTGTAATAATTGGATTTATCCTGGCCTATCACCATAATAAAATCTGAATCTAGTGCAGTATGCATGGTTCTCTTATAAGCAGCATTATGCTGAAAGTTAATGATTACATTATGAAATAAAAACTGTAAAAGGTATGTTTAAAACTCTATAGATTACCAT
This sequence comes from Arizona elegans, assembly GCA_022577455.1. Lineage (NCBI taxonomy): Eukaryota > Metazoa > Chordata > Lepidosauria > Squamata > Colubridae > Arizona > Arizona elegans. The sequence continues at coordinate 194,800,240 of JAKOOJ010000001.1, read as the reverse complement.
TAAAAAAACCTGAAGACAAACCTCAGTGAAATAGATCCTGTATTTTAGGAACTCCTAATTGTGCAGACTTTAACTGTGACATTTCTGGTCAAAACCTCAGCACCTCATCTTCTCAAGATAGTCAATGTTTTGATCTTATATAGAGGGGGAGGGGAATCACAAATGGCACTACAGTTTCTTCTTTTCCTTTTATGGACAAAAAGCAGAAGAAAAGCAATTCAGTTCAGTAAAATGCTCATTTCAGGCATTCACTTTAAAAAAATGTACAAGTTGTAATGTAAATCTCCCTTTCTCCCTTGATGAAAATGGACACACCCTGAAGGAATAAACAAACAAATTTTTGTCTTCTCAAATATTTGGTGAGTTAGATGTTGTTCCTATAATGTATAGAATAAATGCATTCTATACATTAGTTTCCATGATGGTTTAAGTGTGCTCATGGTTTTATCAGTAGTATTTGACTCATTTTTAAAACAGATTAAACTGAACAGAAGAATAGCAAAAATGCACATATGCATTAGTTGCTATTTACAGTTTTTACAGATGTCCTACAGTACAAGGTCTCCCTCTATCAACATGCTAAATGCTGTCGTTGATTTTTTAAAAAAGTATTTTAACACAAATAGGGGAATAAAGGCTGAAAAGCTAATTAAAAACCCATTATTAGTCAGCTTGTGGAAGTATCAGGAATATTATACAGGCAATTTCCTCAGTGGCTTGAAAGATTTTGTTATGCCCTGGTTAGATGTCCTAATTTAGATCATATGCAATTGAATGTGACAGTATTCATATGGCACCAGAGAGGGCTTTTCCTCTAGAGAAGAAAATATTTTTCTAATTATTTTACTTGATTAAAAAAAAAGAAAAGAACCACACTGATCTAATTCTGCTGATTGCTGGCTGCCAGCAGTTTGGCAGTTTGAGTCTCACTGCCTCAAGGTTGACTCAGCCTTCCACCATTCCGAGGTCGGTAAAATGAGAACCTAGATTGTTGGGGGCAACATGCTGACTCTGTAAAATTGCTTAGAGATGGCTGTAAAGCACTGTGAAGCGGTATATAAGTCTAAGTGTTATTGCTATCCGAGTTAAAAGCTTATGGTGGAACAGCAGGTCATCACACAGGCACTTGGAGAAGAAACAAGACCCAAAAAGCTTGATAACAAATAAAGAAGGAAAAATTGTGCACTGCAACTAACTCATATCTTAATCTCTGAATCAAACCAGCACTGTTGTGGCTGGACAAACTAGTTCTACATAAAACAGATGATGGGGAAGAAGTTCAAAATCTTATAGAAGTTTTCATTAATCCAGTACTGTCAGATATATCAAAATATAAGAGAATTAAAACATCCATCACCCTCCAACTAGCTTGGCAGAAATGAATAACATAGTCCGGCACATCTGGAGGACAATAGATTGGAAACGACTAACTTTCCAGTCTTTAATATAGTTTATTTATAACTATATGAACTTTAGGTTAAAAAAATGTAGCATTTTCATACCATGTTGAAAAATGTACATACTATTGAACTGTATTCTTTACTTCTCACAGATCAAAGAAGAAATAATTGTGTTCTAGCTGCTTATGAGAGAGACAGTGACACAATTAAAATCCTTTGGTCCAGGCTGGCTACTTTTGAGGAATCATAACCTTCTAAATGACTGCAGAAAGCAATTCAGTGATACTCTAGCAAAAAACTGTCCCCTTTGAGTCACATTTTAATTGTGTACATGGGAATGGAGGTTTCTCAGGGATGAAGTGCTCCTTCCTCACTCTTAAACCCCAAATTTCCCACTACTAAAAGTCAACCATCTTGCCACTGAACTTTGCCACAATTTCAGAGTGTTTGTGGTCCACAAATAGGGTAGTTGGGAAGATCACATATGATTTATGAGCTGCCCATCGGTCAGTTTCACAGCTTGCAGAGATTCAAATGAGGGTTTCTAAACCAAACTCAACACTTTAGTTCTTCAGTTTGCTTTGGACGCTGATGAGATAGAAAAACAAAAATATGTGGCTCCTGAGAAGAGGTCAGTTTAGTGGGTCACTAATGTGTAAATTTAGTCCAAGTGCTATAACATACTTTCACCAACTAGACACAGCATTATTGTATATTTAGATTGAAATTATAAACAAATGCAAAACTATTAGCTTCAGGTTGATATTCATTCATTCAATTTCTATAGCCACCCATTTCAGTCAATGACTCTGGGCAGTTTACAATTCAAAAATTTTATTTATTTATATTTTATAATCCTAAATTGTCCATCTCTCTCAAAGAGATGTTGCAATACTAAAAATACTAAAAACATTTTAAAACAGTAAAAACACTAAAAACATCCAAATATACATAGGAGCAAGATATTGGCCGGTTAGCAATATAGCCAGGAAATGGGGCCCTTGACATATTCAGCATCCCAGATTGCTGAAGGCCTTATGGGATGGGGCCATTCTAATTGCCAAAGATAAATTACATATTCAATATTGAATACGTACATACAACAGATACATATGTACACAGAAAAAGGAATTGAAATATCTAAGTTTGGAACATCAAAAGACCAAAATTTTAAGAAAAAAATATAAAATGTACTTATAACTGAAGACTAAAGTTAATTCATCAGACAATCTTGTTCTATGTATTATGGACTCCTCAAGAATGATTTTAAAAAAAAGATGGATATCAATTTTTTTGCGTTGGCATTGTAATTTGAGATTTCTCTGACTCATATTATTTGGTCAGGTTTCTTTATGGCTCTTTTTTGTTTTCAAGTGATTACATCTGTTAACATAACCCTGAGAAAACCCACAGCAGTTAGTTAATGAGATGCTGAATTATACTCCAAAATATGCAATTTTATGAAGAACTGGCTGTATTGAGTCTGAGAGTCGGCAGAGAGAATTACCCTACATAAGTCGAAATGAATCAACACTTCACATATTAAAGAACGAATTCAAAATATGTGTTCCCTCTTGAACTTTAACATTTCTTAATATTCTTAATATTATAAAAACAAGATGATGAAACAGGATGTTTCTATGTGGCCCAGTTTAATAAAATGATAACAGAAGCAAACTAATTATATATTAATATTATAAGAACCAGTTGGATGTAGTTGTTAAGGCACCAGAAGAGAGATATTGAATTTTAGTCCTGTCTTAAGCACAAGGCCAGCGGGGTGACTTTGAACCAATCACTCTCTCTTAGCCTTGGGAAAAAGGCAATAGCAATCCACATCCAAAATGTTGCCAAAAAACTGCAGGGACTCATTATCAGGTATAATTTTCCCTCTGATTGTATTACTACTATTATTTTTATCTTTATGGACTTTTACAATAATTATGTATTTCTGTGCATAAAATGAATAACTACAGGTAGGCGTATAAACACAGAGAGTAAGTTCTGTTCGATTCAGTTAGCTGTGAGATAGTTTTCAAACACCCATCACTGTCATTCCACAACTAATCAGAGCAATTTGATGGTGATCTATGATTGTCTTCACTTTTGCTGCCTTGAAATTTTAAGAACAAAGAGCAAAGGTGGTAGAAGCTCAGGAACCAGCAGGAAGGGTAAGGCAAGACTCCTTGTGAGAAGAAACATCTTAAAAATAATACAAATAAATAAACCAAAACATCACCCCTCAGCAACAACAAGCTGATCTAGAAATAAACCAGCTCAGCTTTCCAAAGCTACTGACACCATGAGAACATAGGAGTTTAGAGTTGCTTTTGATGTGGTACAGAATCTGTCTTTAGAAGTAGCTTCAGTACTGGATAAAGATGCAGATGAGGTACTTATAGTTACCCAAAACAAATCTTAAACAACCTAAGCTTGCTAATGTATGAAAAAAATAAGAAACTGTTCATTTAACTGCTATTTTGTATTTGTTTGAATTATGCTATATAATTTAGAAATCTTATTTTATGTAATTTTCTAAGTCTACTATAAGTTTTCACCCCATCTGGAATTGTCTACTAACTTTAATGAAATTGTACTTCCCATGACTGGCATAATGCCATAACAACATTTTTCAGATTTTCTTCTTGTTATTACTTGCAGTTTCAGACAGAATACAGCAAACTTAAGATATCCTTAACAAGCAGGTCCAGTAGTTTTTGTATTCACTTATGCCACCTTCCCCTTATACAAAGGAATAAAACAAAATTCTTACAACTGTCAAGCATAGATCTATAGTAATTATTTTTCATTCTGATTTCTTTCACTCTTTCTTTTCTTCCATCTCCAGTTTTTTCTCAAATTTTATTATTGAGATCATCCACAAAATGGCCATTCTCACATTCAGAATCTCTGATATCCCTTGGACCCTTCTCAAATTCTCTCAATCAAATCAATCACGTGTGAATGGATTACACTTAAACCATATTCAAAGCAGATCTTTTTCAATGCCTTTACTAATTATCATTTTCAACATAATTATTTTTTCTGTACTCTTTTGTCTCAATCCTAGTCATATATTTATGTCATTTAGCAGAATAATTTTTCCAGATATTATTCAGTCAAACCCTCATTTCTAGTTATTTCATAATCAGCCTTCATTGAAATGTGGTGCAGTGGTTAGAATGCAGTATTGCAGGCTAACTCTATCCACAGCTTAGAGTTCGATCCTGACAAGCTCAAGATTGACTCAAGCTTCCATCTTTCCAAGGTCAGTAAAATGAGGGCCCAGATTGTTGGGGGCAATATGCAGATGTTGTAAACTGCTTAGAGAGGGCTGTAAAGCACTATGAAGCGGTATATAAGTCTAATTGCTATTGTTATTGATTCCTGCTTTCAAACACACCATTACAGCCTAGGTTACTCCAGTTCATTTGCTGATGTATATTTCAGGTCTATTATTCATAATTAAAATTACATTTCCACTTCTAGGCATGCATTCATCAATTATATCCCACAAAATCAGACCATCTTTCTTCAATTTCATTAAATATTTCCCATTTTTCTTAGTTTCACAGGCACCAAGAAATAATTTTTCTTTCTTTCTTTCGCTTTTTGTCATATAGTAATTCATAATCATTAAACTAATTAATCATTAAATTGTTCTTACATTCTGAATTGCAAACATCTATAGCTGCAGTCATCATGAGATAGGCCATAGAGATTGACCTTCACCCACACCACACAACATTGTTTTAATCAATTGCAACTTTCACCTAATGCTTTTTAATAAGATAAATAAAATAGAGACTAGATGCAAGAATCATATAGGCCCGTGATGGCGAACATGTGGCACGCGGAGCCATATCTGTGGGCACGCAAGCCGTTGCCCTAGCTCAGCTCCAGCACGCATTCCCCTCCCAGGAGTCTCCACGCGGCCCGTTTTGGATGCCAGGTAAGTACAGGGCTTGCGCAGAGACTCTGGGAGGGTGTTTTCGGCCTCCGGAGGGCCTCCACGAGGCAGGGGAGGATATTTTTGCCCTTCCCAGGCTCCAAGAAGGCCTCTGGAGCCTGGGGAAGGCGAAAAAACGGGGCTTCCGGGCCCACCACTAACCTTTTTGCCATCGCGTGTCAAAAGTGTGGGGAGTGTGGGGGTTGCGTGTGCATGTGTGGGGTGGGGTGGGGTGGGGGGGCATTGAACTATGGGTGTGGCATGCCCGCGCATGACCCCCTCGTGCTCCCCCCACTTTTGGCACGCGACAGCAAAAAGGTTAGCCATCACTGATATAGGCTATGATAAAACCATTTTAAAATTTTTAAAAGTAACAAAAATAATACAAAGGTTAATGCAGTTTTATTATTTCAGTAATTCTTATAAAATGTAAAAAAAAGAGTCACTAGCAGCATAGAACAAACTCACAGAACTAATGCATTAATTAAAAGCATTCCAAAATAAAAGCATAAAGCAATGAGACAGAGCATTATACATTCCTCAAGACAGAATGTTTCAACAGAATCACACAAAGAAGGTTAATCTGTTAGCGTACTAAAGTTTTGCTGGAAACTGAACAATAAAGAGAAAGTTAATCCAACCTACCCACTAGATAAATAAATAAAAGAGAGATAACATGGAAGCCATAAACTGTTAGAAGGCATTTCCAGGGACAGGACTAGCAGCTATCACAGATTTCTAATCAATATACCCAAAACTCAATTAAGGTAAAGGTAAAGATTTCCCCTTTCCAGGGGGGTCTGATCTAGGGGGCGGTGCTCATCTGTTTCTCTTAACAAATCTTAACTCTGACAGTCAGCCTTCCACACAAGTTTCACTTCTTCAATTCCTTTCATACATGCATGAATGCTGGAAAGTATTCCTTTTTCGCAACAAAAACCACAACTGTAATGCCAAAAAGCACATACTCTAAAGAATTTCAGAAAAATGAATGTCCTTAGAAATTAAGACAACACTAATCCAATACAGATAGTCCTCGATTTACAACAGTTCATTTAGGGACCATTCGAAGTTGCAAGAAGTGACTTATGACCATTTTTCATATTTATGACTATTGCAGCATCCCCATGGTCATGTGATTAAAATTCAGATGCTTGGCAACTGATTCGTATTTATGATGACTGCAGTATCCTGGGGTCATGTGATCACTTTTTCTGACCTTCTGACAAGCAAAGTCAATGGGGAAGCCAGATTTAAATGCATTGTAAGCTGCCCTGAGTCTTCGGAGAAAGGTGGCATATAAATTGAAATAATAATAATAACAATAATAATAATAATAATAATAATAATAATAATAATAATAATAATAATAATAAAAATTCACTTAACAACTATGTTACTAACTTAACAACTATAGCGATTTACTTAACTGTGGCAAGAAAGATCATAAAAAGAGGCAAAATTGACTTAACAAATGTCTCGCTTAGCAACAGAAATTTTGGGCTCAATTGAGGTCATAAATCAAGGACTGCCTTTATTGCTATTGGGGATTATGGGTAGCAAAGAATCTGAGAGAGATTCTAACAGGGCTCAAGAATGAGGCAAAATCTAAGTGCTCAGAAAAGAACTTTCAAAATAAGAAACAAAATGTTATTATGTCAGGAGAGGAAGCAGCCCTCTGGCTCTTCAACAGGAACATAATGATCTATGAAAGATTTACACCATAAAATGACGCACTATTATAAGGTGACCAGATTTTAACATTGGTAAAGAGGGACATTGTGGGTGTGGCTTATTTTGTGGGCGTGGCTAGCTGGTCATGTGACTGGGTGGGTGTGGCTAGCTGGTCATGTGACCGGGTGGCCATGGCTATGTGTATAGGGTAAGGTGAACAGATTTTAACATTGGTAAGAGGGACACCATTGTGGGCGTGGCTTATTGTGTGGGCGTGGCTAGCTGGTCATGTGACTGGGTGGGCGTGGCTAGCTGGTCATGTGACCGGGTGGCCATGGCTGTGTGTATAGGGACTACTCAGAGGGCTGAAAAGTCATTTCTGACAGGTCCTCACACTTTTGACTGGTCCTCACACTTATGACCATCCTCACATTTATGCCCGTGCAGCATTCTTAACAACCATGTCACTCATTTCACAACTGCTTCTCTTCACCATGGTGACAAGATAGGGCAAAAAACATAAAATGTGAGGACAGTCGTAAGTTCGAGGACTGGTCAAAAGTGTGAGGACCAGTCAAAAATAACTTTTTCAGCCCTCTGAGTAGTCCATATGCACAAAAGGACTAACCAGAGGGCTGAAAAAAGTCATTTCTGACAGGTCCTCACACTTTTGACTGGTCCTCACACTTATGACCATCCTCACATTTATGCCCGTGCAGCATTCTTAACAACCATGTCACTCATTTCACAACCGCTTCTCTTCACCATGATGACAAGATAGGGCAAAAAACGTAAAATGTGAGGACAGTCATAAGTTCGAGGACTGGTCAAAAGTGCGAGGACCAGTCAAAAATAACTTTTTCAGCCCTCTGAGTAGTCCATATGCACAAAAGGATACAGTAATAGAGAGGGATGAAGGAAGGGAAGGGAAATTAGAGTAGGAGTGACGGTTAAGAGAGGGAGGAAGAGAGGAGGAGAAGGAGAAAGTAAGAGGAAGTAGGGAGGAGAAGAAGAGGGGGGAAGAGAAAGTAAGAAGGAAAGAAAAGAGAGGTGGTAGGTTTGAGGAGAAAGATTGCTGTACAATAAAAAAGATGAAAGGGAAGAAAGCCAACCCCAAACAAATATAAAGATATTAAGATAAAGAATGAATTGTTAAACTTTAAAGAATAAAAGAGAACAAATATGAATAAATAGCAATAATTAGAAACACACATACATACAATGTATTTTCTTTGAACAGAATATTTAGCTGGTTCACAAATTTAAACAGTGTTTAGTCATTTCAATTAAATTTACAATTTCTATATTTCCTTTTTGCCATATTTATTCCTCATCTATTTTTTTAAAAAAACAATTTTACCCTTCATCCTCATCTCTAATCTTAATCAAATTCAATTTTTCCCTTCTATTCTATTTTATACCCCTTCCCATTGTCATCTATTTTTATATCCATCCTCACATTGGTTAATTATGTAATTATGTAATACAGTTGTTTAATACAAATTCAACATTTTAATATAAACCAATTAGTTATATAACTATCTTTTTTGTATATTAATCAATATGAACATGAATATTCCAATTATTTCCATGCAATCCAATTTCTTACAAATCAATTAATTATACTTACCAATAATAATAAACCAAATAATTTCCCCCATATATTCCTCCAAACCACAACTTAACCATTTCTGCTTTCAACACAGTATACAATTAATAATATCTCAATTATTACAATTCCCTAGTTAAAAAGAGCTTTTTTTTCTTTCGTGTTTTAAAATCTTGAACTCTCCTCTTTTGCCCTAAATAATTTTCCATTGTTTGCACTTACCTTTTTTGGTGAGGAAAAGGAAAATAAATCTGCTGCCTAATTTTCCAACGTTGCAAGCAAACCGCAAAGCCAACAGCCTGTTTTACTTTCAGTTTCGTTTTGAACTTGGTTTGCACAAAGAGGAAAAAAAAACTGAGCAATTTAGCAAGAGCAGAGCCCTGTGCAAATCAGCTGAGAGGGGGAAACCGAGCTAATTAACGTAGGGCGGCCCTTTGAAGCCCCGCGGCAAGAGTTTAAACAGGTTTTTTCCCTCTAGCCATCAGCGGGGATTCAGGAGGCAGCCGGGAACCAGGAGGCAGAATGAAAAATCGGGACTTTTTTAAAACGCCGCGGGATGCGGGACAAATTGCTCAAAAGCGGGACTGTCCCGCCAAAAGCGGGACGTCTGGTCACCTTACACTATTAGGATTTATAGTGTAGAATGAAGAGCGTTTTAGAGGGTGCCAAAAATAGCTAGGAGTTTGAACAAAAGAAGTTAGTAAAGAAAATCAGGGAGTCATTCAACAGATCTATGCCGATAAAGATTCCTATTATGTATATTTAAATTCTAACAAAATTCTGGATTTGGGATTAAATAGAAGCATCAGTCCTTGCTTACTGTATGTCACTGATGCTGCATTCTGGGGTATTCCACTACAACCTCTCTCTCTATTGCAACAGTGGAAAGCATCATGGTTGATTCCTTTCAAGAATCAAGAGATCATCTACAGCTATAATTGGTAACAGTTGTAAAACACATTTTTAAAGAATACAAAACTGATATAAACCCTTTGTAGTAAGCTACAAAATGACTGTTGAAAACATTCTTCTTGCCCTGGCAGAGCAATTCCGACCATCTCCATTCAAAAATAACTGCTAATTCCTTATAGGTAGTCCTCACTTAACCACCATTCATTCAGTGACTATTCAAAGTTACAACAGCGTTGAGTAAATAGTACTGTCAGAATAATTTGGGCTTCCAAGTTGAGCCGGGATTGTGCAAGAATAAATAAAAATGAGATCCAGACAGCTGCGAGGAAAGAAGAAATATTTATTTCTAAAAGCAAAAGAATTTGCATTTAGGGGCAGGCTGCAGAAAAATGGGGTACAGCAGCAGATTTTTATAGGGGGAGATTGTCTGGAGTGTTATGTTCTGATTCTAGAGTGGCACTTGAGGGATGTGTGTGTGTAGGTATGTTTATTCTTGTGAACATGCAGTTCCTCTAGGCCAGGAGTCCCCAACCCCCCGGTCCATCGACTAGCGCCAGGGCACAGCATGCTATAAATCGGGCCGTGCAAATAAGCAAAGTCCCATCCACAGGATGCAGGCAGCACACAAAACCATGCCCTCTCTGGGCCGCAGAAAAACCTCTCTCTATGGAGCCAGTCCCTGGTGTCCAAAAGGTTGGGGGCTGCTGCTCTAGGAGGCCTAATTTAATTAACTCTGTGTTTACAGACCTTATCCACTGATATGTGGATTAGGTCTGGGTTAATTATTTGAGAAAGTTTGCTAATTTTAGTTGATTAACTTAGTTTCAGCTTGACTGTTCATTATCTAGTGGAGACATACTAATTCTCATTCTCATTGTGAATTCTGTTAATGTTTTAAGGGGAAGATGGAAACAATATAAAGAATAAAATATATTTGGATATAAAATTTCTCGCAGTACTTACAAGCAACCTTCAAAGTTACAGCTGTTTCAGCAGCAGCAGCTTCTAGGTCAAGTGATCAAAATTTGGATGCTTGGCAGACATCTTGCTTTTATGACCACAGCATGTGCTTCAACTTTCCAACTAACTATAATCTTCCCATCTCTACCTGTTTGGATGCCTTGCACTCTGCCACCTACCCCTGCTTCCCCCGATGAACTCCGCCCAAAGGCTTTGCAAAGAGCCAGCGGCTGCCTGTCAGCAGGTGGGGGGGACAGCAAAGGTAGGCTGTGGAATGGGGGGGGAGGGTAAGATGGACACAGCAAAAGCCTCACAAAGAGCCAGTAGCTGCCTCGGCCAGGCCTGCCTCTTCACCAGTGGAAGATGGTGAAGGTCAACTGGAATGGTAGGGGGCAGCAAAGATAGGTGGTAGAGATAAGATGAGATATTGTAGGGGGCAGGATAATAAGTGAAGTTGAAGCAGTGATGAGAGTAGCAGGACAGAATCATGAGGTCTTTGCCTAACAATAAAGCAAGCTTACCTAACGACTGCAACCGGAACTACCAGAACTGACTTCACTAAGTAGTGTGGTCACGTGATGCTTTGCCTAAAAACTGCTTTGCTGAACTGCAGAAATCTAGGTCCCAATGAGGGTCATTAAACAAGTCTAATAACTACTTACTAATAACTAACTACCTAATAACTACTAATAACTACTACCTGTATTTGAAAATTATTTGAAGCCACAGTACTGGATCAACAGCTTCATCGCACAGCGTATAATACAATTATGTCAAATTCCATTAATTATAGCTGTAATTCAAACTTAATGTTTACACACATTAAATAATATAATAAAATTGTACCCTTATCTGAGGACACGTTAGAGGAGTGGACTTCAGCTCCCAGAATTTTCAAGGACAACCATGCTGACTGGGAAATTAAGGTCACACACCTAAAGGCAGAAAACATTAAATCCACATTATTGCTTTAATCGTTTACTGTTTTAATAATAGTACAGAATTTTTCTAAACTAAACTAATAAAACCATGAATAAAATACCTCAAAAATCTCTTCTACAGTGGAAATATTTTTTCCGTTTGCCTCAGAAGTAGACAAGCTGATGTTTTCCAAATATTTTGGATGTTAAATTGAATCAAGACCAACCAGCCAGTCCCACACAAAGGGTTATGGAAACAGTGGCCTAAAACATCTAGAAAGCACTAAGTCGCATATCCTTGGTACTGTTAATTTACAACAGGGCAGTACAAATCCTTCCAAAGAAACTGTGTACAAAGCACCTCTCTTTGACTCAATAAAGGACCTATATGTTTTTCCAGGCTTCATGATGATGTCAAACACTCTTTCTAGCTGTATTTGCATGAATGTGCACACACAGCCACTTTGCTTCGCATGCAGGTGCATGGAGAGTCAGCTGGGAGCAGCTTACAAAAATAGCTGCACTGGCGTGGAAAAAAAAACCATGACTGTTTCATTTGTTGAAAGAGGGTAGCTTCAAACATGTTCCTGCATGTTGCAGGGCTTCTATTTCAAAGGATCTGCAGTCTTATTTTATAAAATGGCTTTTAAAAGGACCCAGCGAAAACAAACAAAGGCAACTTGTCTTTTCTTATGGGTACTCCGAGCACTTGATGATGTTTAAACTTAAAAGTTATGTGCTGCTTGATTTCCAGCTTGTCAATATAATTTCCGCACTACATCACAAATGTGACTGCATAATATATCATGTAAGAATCGGAGATTCTGTTCATTGCATATACATTCCTATACATCTATTGGGATAATTTACCATTTTTACCATTGTAAGATAGTTAATACTTTTTCTTTATTAAGCTCACTCTACAACCCCAAACAATGAATGCTACTAGTAGACCTTATAGAGCCGTGATGGCGAACCTATGGCACGTGTGCCACAGGTGGCACACGGAGTCATATCTGTGGGCACGTGAGCCGTTGCCCTAGCTCAGCTCCAGCACGCATGCGTCGGTCAGCTGATTTTTGGTTGGCCCTGCCCATGCTGCCCCTCCCCTCCCAGGAGTCTCCACACAGCCCGTTTTGGATGCCAGGTAAGTACAGGGCTCACTCGGAGGCTGTGGTAGAGCATTTTTGCCTTCTGGAGGGTCTCTGGAGGGGTGGGGGGAGCAGTTTTCACCCTCCCCAGGCTCCAAGAAAGCCTCTGGAGCCTGGGGAGGGCGAAAAAACGGGCCTACCAGGCCCACCGGTAACCTTTTTGCCGTCACGTGCCAAAAGCGGGGGAGCATGGGGGGATCGCACACACATGCACAGGGGGCAGGGCACGGGGGGCATTGAATTATGGGTGTGGGCATGCACGCGCACGACCCTCCGCACTCCCTCCACTTTTGACATGTGACAGCAAAAAGGTTAGCCATCACTGTCATAGAGGTACCTATATGAATCCTGACTGAGTTGGTGGCTTTGTGTACATATTATACTAAGCCATGTGAATTGTTATGGGCTTACACAATGTGTGAACTCACTACTATAGTTTTAATAGTATATACAGACCAGGTCACTATGGCTCGTTTAGCAAACCATGTAAAAAAATGGTTCTCCATTGTGCAGTCCAAACACAAGTGAAATCAAACAGCTACTTCTCCAAATCTCAGGCAGCTATTGTAAAGACACATACCTAGAAATAAACAAGATCGTACTCAAGAGGATTTGTTTTTGAGTACACAATGTTGTGCAATTAGTTTTAGTTACTATAATACATCAGATTAAGTATTATTTATTTGTTTTTCATCCTATCTTTATTATTGTTTATAAATAACTGAAGGCAGAGAATGTACCTAGAACTCCTTTCTCTTCCTCCTCCTATTTTTCCCACAAGAACAACCCTGTGAGATGTTTTAGAAAAGATGATTTTTTTGAAATGGAATGTGGAAATGATATTGGGAAAACAATCAGACAAGAGAGGCAAGAGCCCCCCAGTGTTTAAAAACAGTTGGAGAAAAAAACTTAAGAAGGAGCCATCCTCCCAATGGATCAAGTAGTTAAAGGTGGCAATGGAAAACGTTGCACTTTCAGACTTATAAGATTTATTTATTTAATTATTTTTATTTTATTTGTCAAACATGTATTAGATAACAGATACAAGTATAAACATGGATTATGAATACAGGATATGGATACAAATAAATGGGGATAGTAGGACAGGGATGATAGGCACGTTGGTGTGCTTACGCACCAACAGACCTCTTACAGACCTCTTAGGAATGGGGTGAGGTCATCAGTAGACAGTCTAAGTTTAAAGTTATGGGGGTTTGGGGAAGTAATCCTAGAGTCAGGTAGTGCATTCCAAGCATTGACCACTCTATTTTCTGCTATCGAGTTTGGAGCGGTTTATCTTAAGTTTGTATCTATTGTGTGCTCATATATTATTGCGATTGAAACTGAAGTAGTCATTGAGAGGTAGGACAATGTAATGGATAATCTTGTGCACTATGCTTAGGTCAGACCGAAGGCGACGTAGTTCTAAATTGTCTAAGCCCAAAATTTCAAGTCTGGTAGCGTAAGGTATTCTGTTGTGAGCAGAGGAGTGGAGTACCGTTCTCGTGAAATACCTCTGGATTCGCTCAATTGTATTAATGTCTGATATACAGTGTGGGTTCCAGGCAGATGAGCTGTATTCAAGAATTGGTCTAGCAAAGGTTTTGTATGCCCTAGTTTGCAGTACAATATTACCGAAGAAGAAGCTTCACAAGATTAGGTTAGTTACAGTGAGCTCTGGCACATAAATTCTGTTAAATTTAGATTTAATTTAAAAAATTTTAAATTTAGATTTAGATTCTGTTAAAGTAGCTTTACAATAAAGTAGATTTAGCTCATCTAGTCATATTTTTTGTCTAATTTACCTGGGAGGGCTGATATCAGTCTTGTCAATTACTCTCTTCCAAACAGAAGAATTTCAAGAATGGCCTCTGATCCTCAAGGAATCCTGTTAAGCACTGGGCATCTTAAGAAGCTGTGTTCTTATAATACCAACAGCAAATAGATGCCCAGGTGACAACTTACAGAATGCCATAATACAACTAACATAGCGACTGGGGCAAAATATGTCTCAATCAGCAGCAGTGCAACAGACAGCAACTCAATGCTTCTGTGTTTCCATGACAGCTTGCCAGACACATTTGGGCAGGGGACCAGGATCAATTCCGGACATTCATCTCTCAGAATGAAATATTTATGGTCAGCAGACTGGATGGAGTGACTTTTGTGCTGAGCCTGCTGAAGGAAGCAACAATTAAGTGGGCAATAGTGTTCACTAAGGGGAATGATCCAGTGCTGGACAATTTAATGCAAAAACTCAAATGGATGCTTTGGAGATCCCATACAGAGAATCATAGTTGTCAAGATTTTGGAATCGTAGCTAGTCAAGATTTTGGAATCATAGCTAGTCAAGATTTTGGAAGCTCAAGAACGGACAGAGGACATTAAGGCAGGGGTGAAATCCAAATTTTTTCCCTACCGGTTCTGTGGGCGTGGTTTAGTGGGCGTGGCAGGGGAAGGATATTGCAAAATTTCCATTCCCACCCCACTCTGGGGCCAGCCAGAGGTGGTATTTGCCGGTTCTCCAAACTACTCAAAATTTCCGTTACCGATTCTCCAGAACCTGTTAGAACCTGCTGGATTTCACCCCTGCATTAAGGGAATATCTTTCAGTAGGTTGGAATGACCTAATTGCTCTAATTGACCAGTTCATGGAAAGGCTAGCTGATGACCCAAAAGAGGAGCTGGTAAGGCAAGGTACCCCAAATACCCTGGAAGGGCTCAATCAATGTAGTACAGGTGGCCCTCGACTTATGACTACAATTGAGCCCAAAATTTGTGCTGCTAAATTGAAACAGTTGTTAAGTGAATTTTGCCCCATTTTATAACCTTTCTTGCCAGAGCTGTTAAGTGAATCACTGCAGTTGTTAAGTTAGTAACATGGTTGTAAGTGAATCTGGATTCCCCATTGATTTAGCTTGTCAGGAGGTCACAAGTTGATCACATGACTCCAGGACACTGCAACCATCATAAATATGAAACAGTTGCCAAGCATTGGATCATGTGACTATGGGAATGCTGCAACAGTTGTAAGTATGAAAAATGGTCATAAGTCACTTTTCTCAGTGCCGCTGTAACTTTGAACAGTCATTAAATAAACTGTTGTAAGTTCAGGACTACCTGTATAATTATAGCTTCTCAACTGGAGTTTGAGGGAAGAGGGAAACGGGAAGAAGAAATGAACCTACATCCTGTCTACCCCTCCCAATGACCTCCTTGGAATCCAACATAGGAGAACCTGTGCAAATTGGAGCAGCCAGAAGATCCCTGACATTGAGAGAGAAGCCAAGAAGAAGAGATCAAGGACACTGTGGAGCCCCTGGACCCATAGCCAGTTCATGCCTGGTAAAAGCACCAACGATGGTCACAAGTTGCTCAACTTGTTGATGGAGCACAAAGTCAGCAAATGCTCAGCTTGTGCCCAGACAGTGCCTCAGGGAAACTTTGTCGCCCCTTCCCCAATTCCCCCAGCCCCAAGCTCCAAAGCATCCACCATTTGAGGACATCTCAGGCAGCTGAGAACAAACTAGCATCTTTAATTGTTTCTGTTATTGTTACTTTCAATTTCCAGGCATAAGGTGGAGCTTTCTTCTCTGGGGCTAACTACAGATTTCAAAGATATGGAGTACAAAATAGAAACTCAACTTGCCGGTTCAAACCTAGAATGTCCTATGACTGTTGTAACTATTGATGGGCAGCCAGTAAGGCAGGACCGGTCCTACATCACACAGTGCCTTTACAACTGACATTCAAAGATAACACAGAACGCATATCATTTTATGTAACTCCCTCCTTACAAACACCTTGTAATCTTGGGAATAGACTGGATTCAGCCGTACGGCCCAGTTATAAGCTGGGAGCAAGGGACACTCTCATTTCCCTGACTTAAGTACCAACAACATTGTTTACTAGCAGTGAAAGCTGACCCTGCCCCCACACACCAACACTTGCAGGATAAGGGAGGAATCAGTGCTGCCCAAAAAGTATGCATCCCCATCCGCCCCTGTCCCCCGCAGATGATTGTACTATCAATTTGAAGCCTGGAGTCCAAATCCCAGTGAAGAAACAATACCCCGTGTCTACTCCGGAGTTAGCCACCCTCAAGAAATATCTGGATTCCAATCTCAAAATGGGATTCAACCACCCTTCACCAGCATCGCAGCTCACATTCGTCCCCCCTGAATCTGAAGGAGCTAAAAACAAGGAGCCAATCTGAAGCAGTCAATCTGAAGCAGGGTGGATAAAAATTAATGATTAAAAAAAAAAATCAAAGAAATCGGATTTTTATTTTTATCAATTTTTTTTTTAATTTGATTTATATGCCGCCCTTCTCCGAAGACTCAGGGCGGCTTACAATGTGCTCAGCAATAGCCTTCATCCTTTTGTATATTTATACAAAGTCAGCTTATTGCCCCCACAACTGGGTCCTCATTTCACCTACCTTAGAAAGGATGGAAGGCTGAGTCAACCTTGAGCCTTGGCGAGATTCGAACCCTGCAGTAATTGCAGGCAGCTGGTCTTAATAACCAGCTTAATAACAGGGTGCCTTAAACCCCTGTACTACCAAGGCTCTTAAATTTATTAAAATTTATTTTAATAAAATGCTTTTGGAGTAAAAATCTACCTAAAGCAGGGGTGAAATGCTCCCGGTTCGGACCAGCTCGGGCGAGTAGGTAGCGATGGCAGTTTGGAGAACCGGTAGCAAAAATCCTTGCCCCTGCCCCCGCATGCTCAGCTGAGCCGCGCAATCATCAGAGGCTTTTTTTCTTTTAAATGACTCTGATGATCCAAGCTCTGACGATCCTAGCTGAGTTGCCTTAAAAACCCTCTGACTATCAGGCAACTCAGCTGGGATCGTTAGAGCCTTTTGAAAGCATTTTATTTAACATGGTTTTACATGTAAAAAATGGTTTTAAAAGTAAAAAAAAAAAAATGGCCACGCCCACCATCACATTCCCCCCCCCACCAAGCCACACCCACAGAACTGGTAGTAACAAATTTTAGACTTCACCACTGACCTAAAGGTAGTTTTCTATTTAAGATACATTAATAATTTAGTTTCTTCAGCATGAAATGGAGCTGAATTATGTAGCATGAGGCTTTATATTCTGCAATATTGGGACTGTCGGTGAGTCAACAGCAGGTCAGAGGAGGAGCCACTGTGGGACAGAGATGACAGTTGCTCTTTAAAAATTATGATTTAAATCGAGCTGATTTAAGTCAAGCCTTTTTACTAGTGTTTTAAATCGTGATTTAAATCAAATCCACCCCGATCTGAAGGGAAAGAAGGGACCGCAAGTGCATATAGTTCATGACTAGAAAAAACTGAAGAAAGTAACAATTAGAAACCTTTACCTGTTCCTGCTTACCTCAGACCTACTAAACCAGCTACATCTTGGAGACAAGTGCAGTTCTATTCCAAGCAGAGAAGGAGGGAGGGGGGATTTATTTCCATGTGCATTTTAATTGAGAGCAGTCAACCCACAGAAAGGAATTATTACATTTTCAATAAAGAGATGCTGGCAATAAAATAAGTCCCTTTTTAGACCAGGGGTGTCAAATTCGTGGCCTGCAAGCCGGATGCATCACACGCTGGCCCCACCCATCCCCGGTTTAGTGAAGGGGGGAAAAGTTGTGATGCATCTCGTGACAATGTGACATCGTGAGTTTGATACCCGTGATTTAGACCTACAAATTTAGAGGTGCTGCAAAACACCCTCTCATGCTCCAACAGATCAGGTGAATACAATTTTTCTTTCACTTTGACTTTGACATCTCACATGTCCCAGGCTCTCAGAAGAACCTTCCAAACACCCTCACATACAAGCTGAAGTATCAGGTTCCTCAATCATCCCCACCCCCAGCTGCAACCAACAAATTTGACTTCCACCACAAGGCAGATCTACACAAAAGGCTGGAAGAAGGCAAGTTATTCATCTCTGATTGGATTAAAGCAAAGCAGCAGGATCCACACACCAGGGCCTGGACGGATGAACTCAAGAAAGACCAACAAAATACTGGTTCGCCTTTCCCAATGGCAGGAGGGCAGCTATTGCACAATGGATGTTTATATGTGCCTCTTCCCCTAAGGGAGGAAGTACTAGAGCTGTGCCATGACAACAAGACAGCCGGACACAGGGAGATATTCAGAACCCAACAAAGAGCCCTCAGAGAATTTAGGTGGCCCTGCATCCAAGGAGGAATTAGGGATTATGTATTCTCTTGCCATGTCCAACAAGCCAACTGGATTGTAACCATTAAACATTCCTAACCCCCTCCCCCAACAAATCCCGGGACATAGTTTCTGTAGATTTTATTACTGATCTTCCTCCAGTGTAGGGATATACTATCATACTGGTAGTACTGGATTTATTTGCCCAATTGGCCCATTTCATTCCCTGCAAGGGTCTTCCAAAAGCCCAAGAAACAGCTTAACATCTTTAGATATAGGTGATTAGTCAATCATTTCCTAATAAATAAAGGTCACTTTACTTCCAAATTTTGGAAGGCCCTCTTGCAATTGTGAAATATTAACATTCATATGTCGGCTGCCCACCATCTCACTTCCAACTGAAAAGCTGAGAAGATTAACCAGTTATTGGAGCTATATTTAAGATGCTATATTTCTTACCAGTAACTCAACTGAACGCATCTCATACCTCTTCTTGAAATTGCTTATAACACTGCCGCACACCCCTTTATTGGTATGTCTCCATTCCAGGCAACGTATAGATTCTACCCATGAGTCTTACCAAAAATCTTATACACCTGTATACCTGTATAAAAATTCAGTACCCAAAGAAAAAGAGGGAAATTGCACTATGGTACCCATGTTTTCCTGAAAATAAGACCCTGTCTTATATTTTTTTTACCACCAAAAAAGGCATCAGGTCTTATTTTGGGGGGGAAGGGAGGGATGTTGTCTACTGACTCACCTCACTTGCATGCATCACCCCCAGCCTTTTCGCTGTCTGCAGTCGGCAAGGCTGGAAAGGCTTTCCTGAAGGCCTCTGCAGCTGATAACAGAGCTCCGGATCGATCCACAGCTCTGTTATAGTCTGCAGAGGCCTTCAGGAAAGCCTTGCTGGCTGCAGAAGAAATGGGCTGGCAAGGCAGGTGTCAGGATATGCAAGGCCTGGCTGCAATTGTCTGAAGGTAAGTAGTAGGGTTAGGGTTCTTAAATAGGGGTCTTAATTAGGGCTTATTTGGGGGGTAGGGCTTATATTGGGTGCACATGTAAAAATCAAGCTAGGACTTATTTTGGGGGTAGGTCATATTTTTGGAGAAATGTGGCACTAGTAATGTCAGCAATATTACCATCTACGTCCCACAATATAAACATTAATATTTGAAGTATACTTAAATTCTGTATTTCCAGAGAAAACTAGAAATGCCAGTATTATAATAAATGATGACAATGTCACTGTTGCTGTTCTATTTACATCATAATCAATAATTTTTCAGTGGAAAGACTAGTGTGCACTGTCTCCATTTGCCTTAAGTGCTGTATTTGCTAAATTAGATTTTCATAGCTTAATGGTCTATAGATCTACATAACTATTATAGAAGTGCATGAAAATGAAAGGGATAACTACTAGGAGTAACTTCATTCATTATGTATATGTATCAGGAAAATGAGCAACACATAGGTGAGTACCATACAGTACTGCACACATAGGCCATTGCTATATACAGTATAATATTCACAACAGTAAAAGCATTTCTACTACTGGGTAAATTTCTAAGCTTCTCGTGATTCGTATATTTTGTCTGATGTTAGCTGCCACTTTAATTCTTTCTTTCCAGCTCTCACTTCATCGTGATAATTCCTATAAATGTAAGATTATGCAAGAATAAAAACTTCTGCAGTTCAAAGTTACAAGAAGAATCTTTAAGACTCATCCAAAATTTACCTGGAATTTAGGGCACTAAGCGATGAGGTCGTTAAGTGAGTCATCACACCAATTTCATAACTATTTTTCCTATGGTCATTTTGCAAATCATGAGGTTGCTAAGTGTCATTAAATGACTGGTTTTTCCCGCTGGCTTTGATTGTCAGAAGTAGCTAAGAAGATTGCAAATCATGCTGCAATCATCATACGTGTATTGGTTGCCAAGCACCTGAATTATAAGCATGTGACCACAGGGGTGGTATAATGGTTGTAACTTTGAAGATAGGTTGTGAGTCACTTTTTCCAGTACCGCCATAATTTGGAATTATTAAGTGGTCATAAGATTACCTGTATAATTTGGACAAAGTGGATAAACTGATCAGTGGTCACACTGATATGAAAGATAATGAATCCCACTGCCAATGAATTTGAACTGTGTAACAAAGGTGAATGGCCTATCTCATACTGCTAAGGCTTTAAAGCATCATTTCCATCAGTTATTTGAATAAACTGATGGAATAAAAACTGATGAGGTTTTTATGCTGAACAAAAATTATCACATGCACACACATATGAATTATGAGAGTTAAAGCAATGAATCAGTAGATATTAATATAGTACTTAAATAGTCTTACAAATATTTCATTTTGCAATAGTTACCTTGTTTTTGTGTGTAACAGAAATACATGGCTGGCTGTGGAATTCTGAGAGTTGAAGTCTACAAGTCTTAAAAGTTGCTATGTTTGGAGAACCCTGTTGTACAAAATCAGGCAGGTATGGGGATGGTATTAAATGTGTCATCAGTTTAGAATCCTTACACTGCCACAAATGATTCAAGTCCAGCCCTCCTTGAATAGCTTTAGTATCTCTAATACCAATTTAGTGCTTAGCATTAGTTGACTAGATTCTTTTCTATAGGCTTGAATAAATCTTCTGTGCTACAATTTAACATATGGTTCTTTGCACCTGACCATAACACGTCATGGAAGAAGTAGTTCTACTACTGTAGATAAGATGGAAACAGCTTTGAATATGGGTTTAAAAATGACTGGCTACAAGAATGATGTGGAAAACGATATACACATGAAACCAGCTGATGTTTTAATAATTAAAAGGAATAAACAAATAATAAACCAGGAGAGTGGCTTGGATAATTTTCCTATATTGAATTTACAAAGTAGACCTCTTAAAATTTTGAAAGACTTGGTGGGAAGTAATAAAGAAAAAAGAAAAGAAAAGAAATCTAGGATATTATTTGAAGGGATTACATTACAAGATTGTTAAAAGGAAAGTAATATAATGTTGGTTTATTTGATGAAAGTTAAACGTTATTTCTGGTAACAATGGAGTTTTGCTAATATGGACTAAGTAACAAAGTTTTAAAGCTTGGTCTATAGATAAGAGATGTGATTTGAGACAAAGATACTGTTGCATTTTAAAAGAAATTGAGAAGTTGTTAACTATGTATATATTTGTTGTGAGAAGAGGGAAGTTACTTTTTAATTTATTTTCTTTCTTTGTTATATTATTTTTTTATTTCTTTCATATTTTTCCTTTTATGTTTTCTTTTCTGCACCTATTTTTATTTGTTTTTTGTAGTTTGCACTAGTTTTTATTGATATAACTGTAATTCTTAATAAATTTATTTTTTTAAAAGATGATATAAAACAGTTTTAAACCACCAGCATTTTATATGTTTAAAACACCTGAGAAAAATCCAAAAAAATACTTTAATTACATATTTCAGTCAAAATATTTAATTGCTCATAAATCTCTAAGATTTGAAAATCAGAACTGCAATAAAGAACAAGTTCAAATACACTGGTTACCCCCATTTTAATATGTGCCATCATTTTCAGCTCCAAGAGACCACATGGATTTTTTCATGAATTTGAAATTAAGGTATTACATTATTTAATAGTATACCCAGTATGACTAATACAATATCATTTATTACAGGGTAGAAAATGCATTGATGCTATTGGGTCAAATTAAAAGAAACTACTCTTTTTAAACTGGATCAACAGGAAGTTAAGAAAACAAGTGTCTGGAAGACAGAAACCAAAGAAATATGAAAAAGACTGAAATAGAAAAATTTGACCGCAAACATATAACCAAAATTCTGTGTTACTTTCTCTATAACAAACCAATATTTCCTGTATATAGTACAGTAATTCTGGTAATTGAATATTTTGCAATGAATTGAAGTTGAAAATGATAGCATCAGTATTTTTAAGGTTATCTCATTCATATTAAAAGGCAGTAGTGAAATCACCTGATATGTTTTGTAACAATCTTTGGCTAATAAAATTGTGATTCTAGAAGCATGCCTATCTGCAAAGAATTTATATATTCTCTACATTTGGGAGTAAAAAAATTATATTCAGACTCTGCTTGACTTTGGAACAACTATTGCCATTATGCCAGAGGTGACCAAGTTATGGTCCACCAATACTGTTCAACACCAATTCCCATTGGCACTAGTCCGACTACTCAGTGATTAAAGATGATAGACACTTCAGTCCGATAATATCTGGAGGCCTGAAATTTGTTCAACTGCCTATGGCAAACCAACAAGCTTCCAATTTTAGTTATAGCATGTTATGATATATTCCAAAAGTTTAATGTGAGACACCTGTGGAGAATTGAAGTTTATAAAGCCAGAAGAAAAGAAAACAGTTAAGTAAACTGGTTACAGGCAATTCTAAAATTATACCTAAGTAATAAAAGTATACTGTATGTAGTAGAGCTTATAACAGAATATCTTTCATGTTCATGCAGATTGAATGAGAAGTACCTATTTAGCAAGTATAAATTACTACTATCCAAACCAAAATACAATCTCAAATATGAAAGATGTCATACTAAAATATAAACACTAGACTCCAATAAAACACCAGCAGTGTTCCCTGATAGTTATTTATACATACATTTGTGTATTTCAGGACCCTTCATTTTCTTACATGCAACAAATATGCTGATGCAACCTGTTATTCTCTGAATTAAAAATAATAAACAGGATAATTCCTGTGCTGTGTCACCTTGGTAAAGTTAGCATGTGGAGCAGTACTATAGGAAACGAAACAATACAATCCTGAGATTTATCGATAAAGCAACGAACTCAGGAAATTTGTCAATTCTGTAATTCAGCTTTGAAATATACAAATATAACAAATCAGAACATCAGTCATATTGGAACTACTTTCTCATTCCATCACTTGACACCACATATTCTTGGAAGCAATAACTAACATTCCTTCTTCAAGGTTCTTCAATGAATAGGCATGTAGATGCCCATTCATTGAGATGCCCATTCATGAAGATATGGCTCCAAGAATGCCACATCTTAAGCCACAGAGAGGTTTATAGACAATAACAAACACCATGAATTGCATCCATAAGCCTATCGGTAACCAACCCAGCACAGTAGAGATACGGTAGTCCTCCACTCATGACCACAACTGAGCCCAAAATTTATGTTGCTAAGTGAGACATTTGTTAAATGAGTTTTGCCCCATTTTACAACCTTTCTTGTCACAGTTGTTAAGTGAATCACTGCACTTGTTACAATTAGTAACACAGTTGTTAAAGGAATCTGGCTTCCTTGTGGACTTTGCTTGTCAGAAGGTCGCAAAAAGGGATCACATGACCCCAGGACACTGCAACCGTCATAAATATGAGTCAGTTGCCAAGCATTTGAATTTTGATCCCATAACCTTGGGGATGCTATAACTGTTGTAAGTGTGAAAAACAGTCGTAAGTTATTTTTTCAGTGAGGCTGTAACTTCGAATGGTCACTAAACAAATTGTTGTAAGTTGAGGACTACTTGTATTACATGGGGAAAACTAGCTGAACCCATTACTACCCAGGCTGCTACTTTCCGGTATCAGTTTTCAAATGATCTTCAAGGAGTTAAACAACTACAGTGAAATGCAGTAATGTTGGTGTGAGTCAAGAACATGAGTGAAGGTTCTTATAACCTCCCATTTCAGAAACAGCCATCACTGAATTGTACAAAGTCCCTTCCAGCTACCTATGCCCTTTACCTATTTTTTAGCACAAGCTGAAAATCCAAGAGGAGTTTCATCTTGAGGATCTGCCCACTTAGGGCAGCATAACTCCATGCAGAGTATTATTCTGAATGCCAAATATTTGGTTTAATTCCAAGCAACTTGTAATACAGACTATACCCTGCAATATAGATACTGAATTCATTCATTCAATATTCCGCTTTACTGTTTTTACACATAACTCAAGGCAGTGAACATACATATTCCTTTCTCCTCCTATTTAGATCATGATCATAATTTAAAGTTGCCTAAATGCAAAAAATGTACTAAATTATAGAATAGTAATATTCTACTTCATAGTGCTTTAGAGCCCTATATAGTTTATAGAGTCAGCATATACTGCCCTCAACAATCTGGCTCCTCATTTTACTGACCTTGGAAGGATGGAAGGCTTAGTCAACCTTGAGCTGGTCAGGATCGAACTCCTGGCAATGGAAGTCAGAGTCAGCCTGCAATATTGCATTCTAACCACTGTGCTACCACACAAATACAATATATCCTCATGAATAAGCCAAGGATTTTAACTTTCAAAATACACCCCCAAAATTGGGTTCAGCTTGTCCACAGAGGGGCTTCTTTGTGAATATATACAGTATTTTTAAAATACCCATATATAATTGTGTTAACATACCATATATAAGCCGACCCTTCCATTTTTAAGAAAAATAGCATGAAAAATGTGTCACCTGTGGATAAACTGAAAAATAAAACACGCAAAAATTTTGAGAGGTCAAGTTATTCACCGATTGCACATTTTCCATGGTATTTTGGTTAAAAAATTAAGGTTTGGCTTAGCTGCAGATGGGCTTATATGTGAATATACACAGTTACAGAAATTTTATTTTTACTTTTTGCTGTTCTCAAAGGAAGCATGAACCAAATTTATATGCTAATACAGAAACTTGAATCATACCACTTAAAAGATATGATGCACTAACACAACAGAGGAGAAAAATAAGCTTGCCCTTATGTTGATAAATATGTTGCTTGCTTCAAGATATAATCGCGCGCTATCTGTTTTCTGTCTCTCTCCATCACCATCACCATCATTTATTTCTTTACAAAGATAGGAGAATGAGAATTGCTGGGTGGAGAAGAGGGATGTGAAGTGATAAAATACTAAGAGAACATGAAAGTAGAAAGCACCTTTTAAAAAGTTCTCTATGCCACTAAATACGAAAGTATTCCTATACATTATATTATACATTAAAGCAGTGATGATGGGAAAGCAGTATCCTAAACACAGAGAAATCTGTACAATTAAATTTGGCAAAGAGAAAAAAATTAAAACAAGGCCAAAGACAATTCCCAAGAAATATATTAGTATATAAACAGAAAAAAGGGATTTCATTCAGAAACATAGTTGCTATTACAAAGAAGCTTTTCTGATCTATATTTCCCTCCCATGTATATGATGCAAAATTGTATTATTTTAGACAAGGAGAAAATCTAGTTTTGTTTTTTTATTTATTTATATTTGAATTTATATATAGTAGTTGTGCCAAAACTACTTTTAATAACAAGCAAAAGATAAATAGGCTGAACAAATTGATCAAGAATGGCTTATTTTAGGAGAAAAAAAATAAGTGGCAGATTTTGCATTTCAAGTTGGAAAATTAATGTATTTGACCTATTGTTTTTGTTATTATGGTTATTTTTATATAAAGGTGAAGTAAAAATCTAATAAACACATGAAATGATAAAATTATTTTATTATGAAATAATAGAAAAGAAACATAAATACTGCATTCACTCAGAATTGGGTTCTCATTGCTCATTGCAGATATAAAAAAGAGAAAATCCAAATTTGGTGAGCTCTGGTGGCTCAGCAAACTAATTAACATCCACTTACAACTGCTGTCTGCAATTACTGAAAGTTCAAATCTCACCAGGCTCAAGGTTGACTCAGCCTTCCATCTTTTCTAAGGTAGGTAAAATGAGGACCCAGATTATGGGGGCAATAAAATGACTTTGTATAAATATACAAAAGTATGAAGGCTATTGCTTAATGCATTGTAAGCCGCCCTGAGTCTCCAGAGAAGGGCGGCATATAAATCAAATTAAAAAAAAATGCTAAAGCATAAAACATAATACTAATTGAATAGCACTTGCTTGCTTTCCTCGTCAATTATCTTCCCTGTACCATTTTCTGTTGGCCTCCAAAATGGCCTGGCACAAGATAGCAAACTGTCTGGAAAATGGATTTTTCCATCTCTTGGCTAATGTATTAATGACAAAGTAAGAACACAGAAACCCTTGTTGCCACTATGAGGCATTACTATGACCCAAATAAGTCATAACCACTAGAAAGAATCTCAGCAACATTATCAACTCATGATGTCTCCCAAAAGAAAACTTTTATTGTATTTGTAAGTATCTTAAAAGTCTTAACTCCTGAATCCAAATTTTAGTTTTAAGAACTAAGAAGATTTTAACATTCATGACTGCGAGTGGAATGCAGGTTATATGGAGGCAGTACGAACTGTGCCAACTCCTGCTTTGTCAAAAACATTTCAGATCAAAGGAGCCAAAATAGAACAATAACTTAAAATAAATCTTAATTAATAGCTATTTGCTTTATGCAAAGAGCAAAGGGAGTAATGAATTTGGCATTCATGTAATTACTGAGATGCTACAACAATGATTTTAATTCCATTAGATGAAAGAAGGATACCAGGTAGTTTGCCAGCACAAACATTAACTGGTGTTAAAGCTGCACAACACTATACAGGTAATCCTCAACTTATAACCACTATTGTACCCAACATTTCCTTTACTAAGCAAGACAAAATTCACTTAAGTGAATTTTGCACCATTTTACGACACTTCTCCCCACAGTTGTTCAGTGAATCACTGCAGTTGTTAAGTTACTAACACGGTTGTAATGTATGAATCTGGCTTTCCCATTGAGTTTGTTTGTCAGAAAGTCGTAAAAAGTGATCACATGACCATGGGGATGCTGCAATGGACATGTGTGAAAAATGGTCATAAGTCACTTCTTTCAGTGCTGCTGTAATTTCAAATGGTCACTAAACAAATGATTGAAATTTCAGGTCCAAAATAATCCTAATTAGCAAGACCACTTAAGACACAATGAAGGGATAAATTGTATAGCATTGGTCAGCTATTGCTTAATACACATGGGAAAATATACATGGTGTAAACAACAACAGCCAAGCAACAGAACCAGGCTAAATTGTAACTGTAACTAGTAACTTGACATCTTTGCCATTAAAAAATATGGAATTTAACTGAGGTTGGTGAAATAATATTTAAGAGTTATTTTCCTTGATTAAAATCTCACCTCCGCCAAAAGCGTTCTGGGGTGGAAGAGAGAGAGGTAGAAAACATCAGCTCTTGACCCAGAACATCTGGACTCAGAAAACTGAATAAAACAGCAAGACTGATGTTGTCTTTCTTACACTACTACTTCAATCAAATTTGCATTCTGCAGTAAGAGCAGAAAGATCAGGAATCCAACCATAAAAATATTTAAAAAGGGGAACCATAATTTTATGCAATTGATTTAACAGTGTATGCTAACAAAGACATTTATGTCAGTTTAATCCTTAATACATTTAAAATATACTTCTTTGGGGTCGAACCCTACTGCAGACATGTACAAAAAATCAAAATCCATATGGGATATTTTTTGGGGGGGGGATTGCATTCTGAATCCCTTCTGGACATCTGAAACGACTCTTTGCTAACTCAAACCATCTGCAAGCCCCATGAATTTTGCCATAACACACAAAAATCTATTTTCCATGATGGGCCGCCTTTCCCCCAAAGCATCAATAGCCTCATTATAGTTGGGCATTCAAAACAAAGTCCATCCAGCTGCCACATCCAAATATAAAAAATGTGGCGAGGAGCACTTTTTTTTTTAATCACACAGCAACAAGAGCTTTTGACAGCCGCAATCCTCCCTTCCAATCATCTCAAGTCAGCTGTACCTATAGCATGAAGACATATGAATCTCATACAATCTCTCTCTCTCTCTCTCTCTCTCAAGCTTGGTCAACCCACACGACAAACTGGATGCAGTCCATTTAACCCACACTGTCGAAGCAATACACAGCCTGATATCTACACGACCTGATATCTACATCAGAAAGAAAGAAAAAGGGGGGGGGGGCTCACACCAACAATTAACGCCTATTGCCATTAAGAGGTTTCCGGTGCTGCACATGACAGGAGGAAGAAGCAGGATCCAACCCAAAGGGATTTTAAACGCAAACTACGTCATTCATGCCACCTGCAACAGGGTGGATGAAGAGAACAGAGAAGCCAGCCCAGCACTTCCTCCAAGGCCTATAACTAACGCAATCGAAGATCAACACACACACACACACACACAACACATAACTTCATTGCGAAAGGGGCGGAGGGAAGCACAAAAGCAACCGCAACCTCTATTATCCTTTCCCTCCAAATCACAGTTGAAGCACAGGTCACAGCAAAGGAGGAAGGGAAAGCAGGCAAATCAGCAACAGGTGTCCTTTACACACACACACATCCATCCATACACACACACACACGTCCAACTCTCAAGTCGTTCCCCTTTATTTGGAAATAGGCTTCGGAGGGAGGAGGAGAGGTTAGTTACATCCCCTCCCACCCCCGAGTAAAACGTGCAACGGGACGGGACTGCCCTGGCCGAGCGAGGATGGCCAAACTGCATCCAAAGCTATCCGGGGAAGGTGGGGTCTCATCAAAGATGGTGATCAGGAGGGCAATCCGCAACTCCCCCCCCCCACACACCCTTCCCGCCTCTCCTCCCAAAACGCGACCCTGGATTAAATACGGAGCGGTGCAGTATAAACCGCCAGATCTCGAACCGCTCCCGCACAACTGCGCCCCTTGCCAGGCGCCCCGGGACGCGCGCTCTTCTCTGGCCGTCAGTGAGGTCTTCAGATCAAGGCTGCGCATCGCAGGACCGGGCCCCTTCCTTCCTTCCTTCCTTCCTTCCTTCCTCGCTTGCTCGCTTCCCTCCCTCCTTCCCTTCTCGCTCCCGCCTTTCTCATCCCAGCACCCAAGAGCCGCGTCTGTCTCCTTGCTCGCCCACTCCCCCCTAACATGGCTTGGCTCCGGCGCTCGTTGCCCTTACCTGCTCGCCTTGCCTCGGCCCCGCAGACCAGGCAACGTTGAGCCATGCCCAGGCGGCGCTCGCCAGAGTGACCCGACTTAGCTCAGCAAGCGCGGGCGGACGGGGGAGAAAGGGGGAAGGGAGGTGATGATGAGGGAGGAGGCGCAGGCGGGTGAGGGAGACACTCCCCGGGAGCAGCTTCTTCTTTTCCTTCTCTCAGTGTTGGGCGTCGGGGGGGTGGGGGGGGAGGCGCTCAGTGCCGCTGTCAGTCAGGGCGCGCTCGGCCCTCTTTCCCTCCCTGAGCGGCCACCGCCACAGACAGACGCCGCCTCCCTCGCTTGCCAAAGGGGGGCACCGAGGCAGTAAAACACCCCCACCACACACATACACACGCTTTGCTGGAGCCTAGGCATGCGCGCCCACCCCGCCGCTCGCGGGCTGGCCCTCGCGGCTCAGCCCCCGGCTGCCACGTGAAACGTGTCACGCAAGAAAGCGGAACGGGTTCTGTGCCACCCCGCTCCAAGAGAAGTTGTGAGAAGGCTCGCTCATAAAGTGGAAAAAGAAATGGATGTGGAAAAAGCGCGCACACACACACACAAATGCTGCAAACTGGTGCCAAGCTAGCTATGACGGTGTATTGGTGTAACAGGTTCCCTGCCAGCCTGTGGGGGTGTGCAAGAGAGAGAGAGCAGCATATTGGTATGCGATGCATACATACTTAATGCATTAATGGTGGAATAGCATGGGGGATGTGAAACCTTCCCACGGTTCAAAAATCTTTTGGTTCCTTCTTCTCTTGATATATATTACCTACCAACCTGGTATCTCCTATGTCACTTCTAGGTAATTTAAGGCCATTTCTCTAAAATATCTTTCAGCTTTTAAGAGTGGTTCAGGATATTCTAAATCAATTTTAAAAAAGTACGATTTTTAATACCACCGGTTCCTACCAAATGTAAACTTAAAATATAACTTACATAGTCCAGGTAACCCTAAAACAGGTGACATTTATTACAGAAAGGGTTTTGAGGTCTGGAAATCTGTGACTATGGAGAGGAAAAGTTTACCACAAAGGTTAGAAGCCTTGAGGGGGTTGTGTGAAATGCTGAGAATGTGTTGAAGGTAGTCCCATTCAGTGGCTGCCATTACGGAGTTTCGTATCTACTAAACACCTGCCATAGAAGCTGTGGAGGATTACAAAATACCCATTTATTTGTCTAAATAAAGTGATAAGTTTGTTTCTTGCTACCTTTTAGCATCTTTGGATACTTCATGGAGGCAACGGGGAGGAGAAAGCAAATCATAGAAACGTCTCCTCCACCCATGCCTCAGATTGCTCCCTGTTGTGACTATGCAAAGGATTCAAAGCAAGGCTCTGTAAAATGCCCTTCCTCAAAGGGTTGAGGCAGCCATTTCCTCTGGCAGATTCAGCATAGCTGCTTCATGGTCTTTCCTAGGTTCTCTGCACATCTGATGCACAGACAGCATTTTCCCTCGGCCTTGCCAGCAAAACAAACCAGCTGTTCATACCCACAGTGGTAACAACCTAGAAAATCCTCAAAGCAGCATCACAGAGATTGCCTCAACAGATTGAGGAGGGTTTTCATTGCGACAACAAGCTTTGTGAATGCTTTGCATAGTGCTACTTCCTATCACAGCTCGTTTGAAACACACTGGCATAGCATTCTTCTTTTTTAATTAAGGATGCTTATGTGGTTTCTATGATTCAAGAGGAACTATCACCATAATGTCACACCATTAGATCTGGTAGGTGTTACTTTCCCATACTTTATGTTGCATATTATTCTCCCCCTAACATACCAAACAGCCCAAGCTTTCTGTGACTGTTCATTTGTGGTCTCCATTCCTGTTAAGGAGGAGTGTATTTCTTCCCCACACTAACATTCTTTGAGGCCACTGAATACTCTCAACTATCTGTCTTACACCTTCAGAAATAGTTATATACAATCCTGACTAAGATGTGTGAGAAACTTTCTCTGGGTATCCCCACGTATATAATTTTTTAAGGGGATTTTTTTTTTTTTGGCCTTCCTGCTTTGCCCCACCAGTCCATGTATTCCAAAACTTCATTCCTTGTTGATTTTTTTTTTTCAGAACTGTTCACTTTTTCTCCAGCTTCCCTGAATAACAATCCTTGCTTGGTTAATTACTCGCCCCCTCCCCCTCCTCACAAATCAAAGTTATAGTGTTAAACCCCCATTCCTGGGTCTCTCCTGGCCTATAAAAGAGCCTAGTGGAAATACTGTGGCTATCCAATTATAGAGAGCAATTTAGAAATGCATACATGTTGGAGACTGGTGGTTTCCTGTGCAAGATGTCAGCTTAATCATTTTTTTAAAAAGGTTTTTTAAAAAAATAAAGGCGAGACATGAATTATCACAGACACTACAAAATACTTTTTAGAGAGAAGATTTCCTTATCTCCAAAAAAATGAAGAACAACCATACTATGTGAGAGAATATATTTCCTTTGCAGTTAATCCATAATACATTAGGGATTTATTAAATATGATTTCTGAACACATAATTTGTTTTCTGCATTTTGTAAACATAAGCAAAGATTATATACTGTACACCAGAGGTGGGTTTCAGCATATTCTGACCAGTTCTAGAGAACCGGTAGTGGAAATTTTGAGTAGTTTGGAGAACCAGTAAATACCACCTCTGACTGGCCCCGCCCCCTTCTATTCTCTGCCTCCTGAGTTCCTGCTGATCAGGAGGAAATGGGGATTTTGCAGTAACCTTCCCCTGGAGTGGGGAGGGAATAGAGATTTTGCAGTAACCTTCCCCTGGAGTGGGGTTGGAATGGAGATTTTACAGTATTCTTCCCCTGTCAAGCCCACCAAGCCACCCCCACCAAGCCATGCCACGCTCACCAAGCCACAGCCACAGAACCTGTAGTAAAAATTTTTGAATCCGACCACTGCTGTACACACATAATTAACCATTACCATAATAAACTAAGAATCTGTCTTTTTTCAGAAATAGGTCCAACTGAATCCAGTAATTCTTTCTTCCAACTAAGCATGTATCATGCAAGGCAACTCAATGTAGGCATAAGATATACATACCTGTTCAGTAATCACATTAACCTAATGGGAAGATGGAATTTAAAAGGCCTACAATGAGCAAAGGAAACGAGAGAGCTAAAATGGTTAAAAACAGTTTGCTCAACTTCAGTTCTAGTGTTATCTGGAGCTGATATATGGTTAACATTAAATTTTCTCAGATGAAGGCAGCCATGACATAGTTATTTTAAATCACTGCAGCCTAAAGGGAATCTTGGTAATAAATTCTAATCTATAACATCATTATATAGTAGAACAAAAGAGTTGGATTTCCAATCCTGTATTTTATTATTGCATTTTTCACCTATGACAATAGCATGCACATAAGCACACACATTGAAACCCCTATATTTTCAGACTAGTAGAGGAAATACTGGAATTTCATACTTATATGCATATAAAATTAACATACTTTGCCAATGTAATTCAGACAAATGACATTTAATCAAAAACTGTCATCATAAACTTTCAGAATGTTAAATTTCAGCTTAACTTCTATTTATTTTCTCTATGTTAGGGATTTTGATTTTGAATGGTTGTTATCCGAATTATTTAAATTTTATTTCTGTATTCACAAACAGGTTATATATTGCAAACAAAAATATTAGTGAAGAAAAAAGCACTTCTCTATCCCCATCATGAACTAAGTCTCTGGTTCTAGCATAAAGAATGACTCTTTCATGTTCCTCATAGTCACCATATACAGTAGTGGGTTTCAATTTCAGTCCCTACTGGTTTGCTCGCGGGTGCGCGTGCACTGACGCATGCGCAGAAGCCTCTGCACATGCTCAGAGACATCCAGAGGGGTGGGCGGAGCCTCTGCCGCTGCCTCTACCAGTTCGCCCGATCCAGGGCAAACCGGTAGCAACCCACCACTGACCATATAGTGTGACTAAATGCTGTAGGCCTCCTGTTCTTATAAAGCTAAGGGAAAGAAAAATATGTTTTTATATATTTCTAATCTATCTTTCCACATATGTTCTAGGCCAGTGATGGCTAACCTGCCCAAAGCACACATGCGAACCCACAAAATGCAATGCACGTGTGGCCCCTGCGCATGCGTCCCGCCCCATGAATGAGGATGCACCCCCCACATGTGCCCCGCCCCCCATGCATGCACAGCAGAGACCCGAAGACCAGCTGGCTGGCGGGAGGCACGCACACATGCACAGTGGAGCCAAGATGGGGTGACAGCTTGCATGCCCACAGAGGGGCCACTGCATGCCAACTCTGGCACATGTGCCATAGGTTCACCATCACTGTTCTAGGCCATCTTCTAATCTGAACATTTAAAAATAGATCATTATGGTAATAAATTGATAGGCAAAAAAAAAAAAAATTGAAAGTATTTTTTTCCAAACAAGAACTTCATATACTAAATTCCTGCTGCCTGAGCCATTATTAAAGAGTCTCAAGTTCTGTCACAAAATTTAGAAATCCTACTAAGTTGTTGGAAATTAATATCACTAAATATCTGTTCTTGTTCAAATCATTTCAGCTATGTTACAATTTCATAAATCACAATTTACAATTCACTATATCAAGCATCTAGATAATACTGGTTGGTTTGTTAATTATAAGATTTCTCAGAATCAAGGCCTGTTACAGACTTTTTATCCTTTATATTTATGGCATAGATTTGTTCTATAATCTAGCTACTAGAAATTGGCATTAAAATGCAATTAAACATAATCTCTTCTGTCTGCAAGAACGGAGTTATTGTAAATCAGCAGTGAGCATTTCCTGTTGGTCTGAGAACATCAAGTTTTCTGCTCCATATAAAAGATTAGGTCCCAAAGAATCTGCTTTTGAGAGATTGAATCAATATTTCCAAAAGTGGTCCAAAGTTTGATTGCACTTATTCTGGGGTCATCTGTTTCTGGGGACTGAAAAGGGGATGCTGAAGTGTCACATCATTCATAGTCTTGTTATAAATAAAAAGGTGTAGGAGAAGGACAGACTGAGCTGGAAGGCAGAGTTAAATATGTCATCAGTTTGGAATCATTGCATTGCCACAAGAGACTCAGGTCCACCCCCTCCCCCGTGAATTCTGTTGCCCTTTATCTAGTATCAGTTTAGTTTTAACCTTTAGTTGACTAGATTCTTGTATATAGGTAGCAATAATAAACTCTTCTGTGCTTTGAACTCAACAAATGCTCCTGGTTATGTATCCTGACAAAAGACTCCTGAATAAGAATCCCCAGAAATCAAAATCTCAATGAAAATCTCTGAACATAGGAAATTTATGAAAATAGATTTATTGTCAATATTGGCAGACTTAGGTTTTGTTACATTTCTGGCTATACAACTACTGAAACAAGAATGACAGATGATTATCAATCTCAATGGAAATCATTAGGTTTGGTGCAAGGAAGACAACTGGGCTGATTATAGAAGGTAAAGGTTCCCCCGGACATGCGTTGTTTCCAGCTCTAGGGGCAGTGGTCACCTCTGTTTCTAAGCTGAAGAGCCAGCGCTGTCTCCATGGTCATGTGGCCAGCATGACTAAATGCCAAAGGCGTACGGAGCACTGTTACCTTCCCACCAAAGTGGTTCCTATTTTTCTACTTGCATTTTTTACGTGCTTTCAAACTGCTAGGTTGGCAGAAACTGGGACAAGTAATGGGAGCTCACTCTGTTACATGGCACTAGGAATTCAAACCACTGACCTGCCAACCTTCTGTTCGACGAGCTCAGCGTCTTAGCCACCGAGCCACCGTGTCCCTAGGAGCTGATTATACATCTCAGCTATTCAATGTCATCTCCATATGGCCTAAATCAGAAGAAGACAGGATCAGAGGGTCAGGAGCAATATTACTTAGAGAGAATGTGTGTTCAGCAACAGCAACAATTGACAATCAGCGCATAAGCAGCCAGGAGCCTAAGGAAAGCAAATCAAGTGGAAGGTAATTTCCTGCTCTTGGCAAGTAACCACAGTGAAAGGATGTTCTCACTTTGTCACATGTCTGCCCAATTTTTCCTTCTTCCTTCTTCCCGTGCTTGGGTTTCCCCAGGTTTCTCAATCTGCCATTTTACAGACACACAATGCTTCCCCTTCTATGCTTTGCTAGTCTTAATTCCTCTTGAAACTGCAGAATCCTCATATATGTTCACACTGATAAAAAGCATACATTGTCTATGAACTAGGAAGCTATCATCAGTCTGAAAGTTGCAATGGCCGAGTGTTGTGAGAGTTGCAGCTCTAACTGGAGGTTGCCAATTTAAAGAAAGCTGTTCAGTTGCAGGTTAGTCAAAAATAGCACTGTGCTGTCAGCAACAGTGTCTTTTTCAAAAAAACAACTCATCTCCTACACACCGAACCATTAGCCTGTCCCATCCATACACAAAAGATATTAAATCACTGCAAATCTATTTGCAAAGATTTAATATCAAGCTCCACAGTTGCAATGGAACAATACAAAGCAAAATGTCTGTGTACACAGATGAAGATTTATATAGTTGCCCTCCCACAGGAGTAAAAATTGAGGAAATTAAACAATAATTAATCACCAAAGATGCATAAACCTTTCATTGGATAAGAAAAATGCATGCAAAATATACAGTGTGATGGTTGTGCCATAGCAACAGCTGATCTGGCCAGACTATAAATAGCATAAATTATATTTTGTTACAGATAAAAGAAAATTCCTTTGAACTGGCTAATAAATTAAAGATTATTGGTAATAATATTGCCAGATGCTGTTCAAAAGAACTGTTGTATTTACTTAAATCATATCAATACGTATTACCATGTTACCAACTGATTTCATTTACTTTGGTAAAACACATTTTGAGTTGCATTTAGAAAATGTAACCTTGGCAACAGCATTATATTTTTGGATCTTTGACTATATTCTGTTTATTGTATTCAACTCACTGCAAGATGCTAATTCAGGGCCCTCAAAACCAAAGCTTTAAGTACCCAGCAAAAGAAAAGAAAAGGAAAGGAAAAAAAAAACCCTAAGACCAACATAATGCTATTAATTTTTCATAATATATTTGATCCATTAAAAATTAAAATCAGATTGATAGGTTTTTCAGTTGTGCAGCAACAAAGGAACATTTGGAATCTCTTGACAGTGAGATATAAATTAAATAAGTAAATAAATTAAACATTTACTGTTTATCCACATTTTTTCCCAAGATTGTATATTAAAGCAACACATATTGTAAGTTTTGTTCTGATGGAAACTAAATTTGTAGATAGAAAAACACTTTAATGCCTTCAACAAAAGAACATTTAATTTTAATCCTATTTATTTTACATAATTTTAAAAATGCTATATTTTTATGACCTACTTTATGCCTATTTTACTTGCTCAGTGTTGAATATTATATGTCTATCGTTTGTATTCTGTTTGTATAGTTTGTATTCTGACACGAATAAAGAAAGTTCAAACGAACCTCATAAGAATGAAAATTGTAGATGCCATTCTTAATTATTACTCCAACGATATTGCTAGTGTACTTTTTGGTTTGGCAGCCAATGGTACACAGCCACAACTAGATTGCATAGTTGCTATGCAATATGTGAAAAGTTAATCCATGCAGAACTGTGAACCCAACCAGCAAATACATTCTTGAAGCAAAAAATATTTTCTGTTTCTAGAGGGAACATATCATACCATTTCCGCTTTTGAGCCCTGATGAAATAATAACATTTTAATGGACTTCTTGAAAACCAAGGAAGAGAGGGCTATTTGCATATCCAAAGGAACACTGTTTCACAAAGGGGTACAGCAACCAAGAAGGATGATAATATTGTGGTTATTAGCAAATATTTAAAAAAAAACTATACAAGGAATAAGTTACCTATTTTTCTGATAAACGTGATACTTGTCTGTGTCTGTGGTGACACTGAAGATGAATAGTGAGGAAATTTAATATTATGTAATTCTTCTTCCCTGGTGTGTATAAGGGTTTTGTAGATTTCTCTGTATACAAATGATAAATTATAAGTTTTGTAGATTTCACTAGGAACTTGGTAATCATTCTTCATGTTCATATTTGGAATTTATGCAAGGCAGGAATATTTAATTAAAACATACTTCTGAGGTATATCTCAAGGATAATTCCTTGGAGAAAAGGAATGTAAACTAAGGATGGTATCTCTGAAATGCCATTGGCTGCTGCTCAAGAAATAAAGACATATGGTATGAACATATAGTACATTCAATGGACAGGACACACATGACCCTATATTGATATATAAAAGTATACCATCAGATCATCAACAGGTGTAATGAATGAGCATTCAAAAGCATATGCTAGTAGGACACCATGATACTGATAAGTCTCAATGTAGACTTGCATTCTGAGAAGGGGCTACAGACATGCTGCCATCATCTTTGGTGTTCCTGACAAGCAGAAGAGTGGTATGTTGACCCTTGCTGTGTGAAAATGATTGCTACTCTGTTTCTGTTGATAATAATGTTTTCTTCGTTGGTGTGCCAAAATCCTAGAACCCATTACAGTAATGACAAAACACTGCCCCCATGGAAAAAAAATATCCTCTGGTAAAAGAAACACAGAGATAGAAGTTTCTAATCATGCAACTAATGCAGACTTATAACTGCATTTTAAAATATATTCAAGGTAACTAGCTAATAAGCTTTTCAGTGCAGATGAGACTGCCTATATACATTGCAGTGCTTGGTTGGATCCAGAATTCAATATAAGATAGAAATCCAGAATTTCCATCTGGATTTCAAGTCCTTCCTCTTGAAATTGTTGCAAATCCTCAACATTGCAATACCCGGATTCATTTCTCTGCCATGGATCTTGCTGAAGAACTTGGAAAAAGAACTGCATAGAGATGATTATTGTGTAAAATGACAATGTCCATTTTATGACAAAATGGCATATAAGCAGCTCAGAAGATAGTTTCTTTTTCCATCTAAAGTGATCTGTTTCTGAAACTTTGCTGGGATCAGATAATTTATACAGATGACAACAAAGCCTATGTAGGTTCTGGGTGGAAAAGCTTTAATTACAGTTTAACCCAGTATCTATAAACATACAAAGATGCAAAACAGGAAAGAAAGAATAAACTTCCACTCCCAGAGACTGCTACTACTACACACAGAGAGAAAAAAACCCTACTGTACGTTCCTTCCTGTTATTTCAGAAGATTAAAATGATCAGAAATAGGATATGGTATGTTAAGCACCACAGGTTTTATAATTATCACTTATCACAGGTATGGTGCTTTTGTGGTGCTGACTTGCATTTGCAGATTGATGGTATGAAAAGTTCTCTGAATAAATTGTATACTTTTAAAGTCTTTGCATTCTCAGTCATTGCAAAAACAATTCTCGGTGCAGAGTTGTTCATAGTACAAAATCTGTGAAACATTGAGAGGGTACCTTTTCAGAAAATTGTCATGAGCATTGGCTTTGGAATAGTTTGTAAGCAATCAAGAACTAGAAATGTTTCAATGAAAAAATTCTGCAACCTCTAGAATTCTCTTAAGAGCATAGCTTTTGAGGCACTAATGCATTCTCTTGTAAATTAAGTACTTTTCCCATTTTTGTAGCAATGTATATTAGCTGTGTGCGTCTCTGCATCCTCAGGATAGGCTGGCATAACATATCTTGCACTTCAGCAACTGGCCCTACTAATATCCTGCACTTCAGCAACTGGCCCTACTAATATAATTTCTAGAAGTTGCAATCCCAAGTATATATCAAAAATGATTCTGCCACAGGGGCTGCTGGGAGCAAATTTGAGTCTCCCTTCTCAATGGATTCATGACAAGACAAATGCAACATTTTTTCACCTCAGGGGAAAAATATTTCCAATTAAGGAGGCTATTCCTGTTTTCTCAAACAGGCGTAGATGTTCTTTCCATCTTCATTTAATTTCCACACAGGTAGAAATTACTACTGCAGCACAGCTTACAGTGTTATGTGGCTGTTTGCAGAGAACCAGCTTCATCCCCAGAGTTTCATGAATGACTATATGCCAATTGAATTTATTGTAAATTACACTGGGAAAGTGCTTTGAGAAGGGAAACTGATTAAAACAAACAGAAACAAAGAGTTCCTATCTGTCTATTTGAAAAGTCAGAATCCATGCGAGGGGATCTAGTGTAGACTAGTGTAGATGCTTGTAAATACAAAAAAAATGGAATGTCAAAATGAAGTCATGCCTTCTTCAAAATCCATGATGGTTTAAAATGGAGCTTGTGTCTAAGGGTACCAAATATTATCAGTGTGGTATTCTCAGCCCACTTTCCCTCATGCTTTCAGAAAAAAAGAGACACAGGCTTTACATTATGTTATGCCCTCAAGGATGAGATATACCATTCTGATAATGCTTCTAGATATCCCTGCAATATTTGAGTGCCGGGAGCTAAATAGATTCTAAAGCTAATGCACGGTTTATAATAATCTATTACTCCATTAGATGGAAACAAAAAGTTAGAAATTTCTGAGCTCTTTGCTGCCATTGATTGGTTATCTGGTCTAGTGCAACAGAAGTCTGATAATACTAAATTTGCTGTTGTAAAATGGTGCAATTCCATTGTTTTGTATATACATTCATACATACATATATACGAATCAACTGTGAATGGGCATGAAAGGAAGACAGAGAAGAAATTACAATACAGTATATGCATCATGACTCAAATGACCTAATTTACATACTTGCATCAGATGTCCTAATGCCTTTACATCATTGTGCTCCTTGCACAACATGAAGCATGTGCTCCTGTCATTGTGGCTTACTATAGATGCTTATGAAATCAACTACACTTCTAAAGTCATAGTTCAAAACTAAAGCTAGATTACATTCACGGTGGCTGGATCTACAAAGTCTATTTAAAAGACTGGCTTCATTTTTTTTTCCTGCAAAAAAAAATAAAAATAAAAGGAAAAATAATATATCTCCTCCCTGCAAAAACTCTGAATTTTGAGTGTCCAAAGTGCCAAAGCCAAGGACAGATTGTTATGTTTTTTTTTACCTGAGATTTTTAGTGGGAAATTTGGCAGACTTTCTCCCTCGGCTCTAAAGAAATGATCAATGTCCTGATCAATTGATTTTTGAAGCACAGTAGCAGCTTGCCTGGAGCTATTCTTCATTGCTTCTGTTTTTCTTTGAGGCCAAGTAGGACAAAGCAGTTCTGCTTTTCTTTTGAGCATCAGCCTGCTTTTGTCCCTTACTCAACTGAGCATAAGAACAAGAAAATACGTTGGAGATGGAGGTAGGGTTGGCAAAGAGACTGAGCAGGATTAGAGAAGGACAAAATCCACACAGAGAAAAAGCCGAGTGAGAAAAAGTAGGAATCGGGACAAAGAGAAGATGATCACCAGCAAAAGAAGGGGAAGAAAAGAACAGCTCTTTTAAAAATGTTATTTTTATCCCCATCCCATAATTGTTTTCATACACACACTTGTTTTCAGGCATATTTTAAGAATCAGAATTAATTTTGAAATTAACTGTGCTTCATAGCTTATAAATAACTCGATAAGCGTTGCATTGATCTAATTACTCCTTCATATTCCTAATGTGGTTTTTTCAGTCTCAGTGTTGCAAAAGGTCTCAAAGTACACAATATTATTGACCAAAATTCACTCTGGCTTCTCAACACAATAATAAAATGACTCCTTCACACTTTTGGACTTTAAACCAGCAGTGCAGCCAGAATCAGAATTGTAGTATTTATATACTA
This sequence comes from Arizona elegans, assembly GCA_022577455.1. Lineage (NCBI taxonomy): Eukaryota > Metazoa > Chordata > Lepidosauria > Squamata > Colubridae > Arizona > Arizona elegans. Next base: position 194,758,851 of record JAKOOJ010000001.1, on the reverse strand, counting down.
CAGATATTATGTATCTGTTTTTATCTCTTTTACAATTGCATGCAAAAGTTCAGGCACTTCAGATCACCTTGTGTGCTTCAATGAATCCTGAAATTGAACAAAAGCTGACACAAATTATTTGATTGATTGATGAACCTTGATTAATCTCTTAGTGACCACATAGTGGTTTTAAACTCTTAGCGACCACATAGATAGATTTTCTCCATGACAAGACACATCCTCTACATAATACAAGGCTAAACGTGACAGCTTTTTGCAAATTTGAATGCCTGCCTACTATTTATGGCACAGCTGCTTCCCGATTCAGCAAAAGAAAATAGTGATTTTGGCAGGTGCAGAGGTTTGGATGCTTTTTTTTTTTTTGATCAGCACTTTGTAGCTCTTCCTTTGGCAAAAATAAAAGCTTCCAAATTTTTCCTGAGCCAGCTAATTCTATATCTGCTTTTGGAACTGTTACCAACATTTTCCTGAAGATGTCTGAGCTGTGAAATATCCTTAGATCTTCCTATATAGCCTGCAAGCTTGAGATTTTACTCAGAGATATTTAAGAATGTTTAAGGACTGTAAAATTTATTTTATTTATTTAGATTTAGATTTAGATTTTATTTGATTTATATACCGTCCTACTCTCGAAGGACTCAGGGTGGTGAACAGCCACAGATAAAACACATAAATACAAAATTTAAAAGCAAAGTAAAACCGAATTAAACAATGTTGGCCCAAGACAGATTTAAAACACGCCAATAATTTAAAACAGATTAAAATTTACATTTTAAAAAAGGGAAAAAGGGCCAGCCTGATGGAATAAAAAGGTCTTAAGAGCGCGGCAGAAGGTGCGCAGATCCGGGATCCTCCATATCTCCAGGGAGAGCTCATTCCAGACAGTAGGTGCCCCCACAGAGAAGGCTCTTCCCGTGGGGGCTGCCAGTCGACATTGTTTGGCCGATGGCACCCGGAGGAGCCCCTCTCTATGAGAGCGTACCGGCCGGTGGGAGGCTATTGGTGGCAGCAGGCGGTCAAGTAGGTAACCAGGTCCTAAACCGTGGAGCTGTTCTGTCCCCATCTCACACACACACACAAACAGTCAGCCAGGAGTTAAAATAAACTTGCAGACAATAATTTCCTTTGATAACAGAATTAGCAGCAACCCAGTAGCTGCTTGCCAAAAACTTTACTCACAGAGGGAGGTGTTCCTCCTCCATCAGATAAATTCACAAAGCCAAAGAATTCTCAAGTCCAGTCCATAATAAATCCAAGGAAGGCAGATAACGAAGTTCTAGAGACACAGTATGACTTGCTAGCTGTTCAGTTTTGTCCATTACAAAGCCTGAATGGCCACCACACCCCCTTTTATCCCCTGTGGGGTGTGGTCCAATGACTCAGCTTAATCTCTGGCATGCCTCCTTCTCTGCTGCGTGCACTTGTCTTTCCAACGCTGGCGAGGAGCCAGCCAAGACTTATCTCTGTTGCTGTCTAACTGCGGCTGCTCGGAGATGCCTGGCTCCTGGCCTATCTCTTCTCCTTCGGAAGACACCTGAGGCATTGCCAGAGAGGAGGGTCCTGGAGAGGGAGGTCTTGCTAACTCCTCTCCTTCACTTTCGGAGTCTTCTCCCTCCAATAAGACGGGCTCGGGGGTTGGAGTCACAACAGGAGCGCATGCTCAGAGGGTAATGGTTGGTTGGTTCGATTTAATGGGTAATTGGTTCGATTTATATGCCGCCCTTTTCTGGAGATTCAGGGCGGTTTACAATGCGTTAAGCAATAACCTTCATACTTTTGTATATATCTGCTTAGTAGGGCTTTTGCCACCTCCCCCCCACAAGCAGTATTCTTTTTTATACAAAGTCAGCTTATTGCCCCCACAAACCGGGTCTTCATTTTACCTACCTCAAAAGGATGGAAGGCTGAGTCAATCTTGAGCCTGGTGAGATTTGAACTTGCAGTAATTGCAGGCAGCTGGTGTTACTTAACAGTGCTTAGTCTGCTGCACCACCAAGGCTCTTTTTATGGTTCCAGAGCCTTCACCTTTCTTTCCTGTAAGTACTTTTTTTTTTAAATTTGATTTATGTGCCACCCTTCTCCGGAGTCTCAGGGCGGCTTACAATGTGCTCAGCAATAGCCTTCATCCTTTTGTATATTTATACAAAGTCAGCTTATTGCCCCCACAACTGGGTCCTCGATTTACCTACCTTAGAAAGGATGGAAGGCTGAGTCAACCTTGAGCCTTGGCGACATTCGAACCTGCAGTAATTGCAGGCAGCTGGTCTTAATAACCAGCTTAATAACAGGGTGCCTTAGACCACTGTACTACCAAGGCTCTTTTCAGCCACTTTATGGCTGATTTTGTAGTTATGTTTCTGATCACTGTCTTGTTGAAATATTCAGTATCTTTTAGGTTTCCATTCTTCGCTGACTTTGGGACATGAGCTCCGAGAAGAAGTTGGTGCAGATAGTTCTTGACTTACATTTGGTCCAGTGGTGGATTTCAAATTTTTTTACTATTGTTCTGTGGGTGTGGCTTGGTGGGCATGGCATGACTTGGTGGGCGTGGCATGGTGGGCTTGGCAGGGGAAGGATACTGTAAAATCTCCATTCCCACTCCACTCCAGGGGAAGGTTACTGCAAAATCCCCATTTCCTCCCGATCAGCTGGGACTTGGGAGGCAGAGAATAGATGGGTGTGGGGTCAGTCAGAATTTATACTACCAGTTCTCCGAACTACTCAAAACTTCCGCTGCCGGTTCTCCAGAACTGGTCAGAACCTGCTGAAATGCACCTCTGATTCAGTCACTCAGCAACTGTTTGACATTACAACTGACTCCAAAAAAAGTCTTTATGACCCAATCTGAAGTTCTGATAATTGGGACCCCTCTACTGTCACATGACTAAACTTTGGTTGCTTGGCAACACAGCCACATTAATGGCCATTTGCAACCTCCCATAGTCACCTGACAGTGTTTTATAATGGTTTAGCCAAAACCTGGCACTTCCGTTTTTTGGCAAAACTGCAACCATATCAAACTATTGGTTTGCTGAACAACAACCACATTCACTTAATGATCACCACAAAAAAAGTTGTAAAATTGGGATGGTGATTTGACTGACTCGTTTTACAACCATTATGACATACAAGTGTAATGGGCAGGTTCCATTACGGTCACATGTCAAGGACTATCCTTGTTTAATTCCATTTATTCTTCTTTTTGCTTGTATAATATTTCTTGTAACATTGGCTGCAACACTACCCCAAAAGAACCACTGCATGCCTAATGATTGACAAGATTCTTTTCTTCAAGTGTTTCCCTCCTCTGTCTCCAGATGTATCTTGTGTGGCTTTTGAATGGGCTGTTGAATTGAATTTTTGTTTCCTCGGCCCACAGCACTTTATTCCAAATCATTTCAGGCTTATCAAGGTTTTCTTCTGCATACAGCTAGTCCTCGATTTACGACCACAATTGAGCCCAAAATTTCTGTTGTTAAGTGAGAGATATGTTAAGTGAGTTCCTCCCCCTCGCCCCATTTTACCACCTGTCTTGCCACAGTTGTTAAGTGAATCATAGCAGTTGATATGCTGGTAACCTGGTTGTTAAGTGAATCTGGCTTCCCCATTGACTTTGCTCTTCAGAAGATCGCCAAAGGGGAATCACATGACCTTGGGGGACAGCAACAGTCCTAAGTATGAACCGGTTGCCAAACACCTGAAATTTGATCACATGACCATGGGGATATTGCAAAGGTCGTAACTGTGAAAAACGGTCAAAAGTCACTCTTTTCATTGCCATTGTAACTAAATGAACTGTTGCAGGTCGAGGAGTCCCTGTACTTCTTGTCCGATGAAGTCAGACAACTCCCTCATTTGCAGGTTATATTTGGATGAGCAATGCTCAACTGTAATGCAGCACTGTAAATAAACTATAGATACATACTACTCTAGTGCCAGCTAAGTATTTTTATCAGATCTTTTGCAGTGATCTGTGGGTTCTGTTCTGAGCTAGTAGCTTTCAAATCTAGCAGAGATTGGCCTCAGTCTTCCAGATCATTGCCATGGTGCCCACTAAAAGGAAGAACTTGCTATATTGTTGTTCAGAAGTAAAACATGACTTGGTGCAATTGAGGTCTGCCATCTCAGAGAAAACTCTGATTTTGAACCAAAAGGCAATCCTGTCACTCACAATTGCCTGCCCTCCAAACCACAGGCAGCCAACAATGGCTTCTCTGCCAGGTTGCTTCCTCAGCTGAACTAAAGTGTTTTTTTTTTCAAGTGCATTGCACCTATCCTTAGCCTCTCTGTTAGAAAGACTGACTTCCCACCACATCCCCTGCTTCCCAGCAACCACAAGAAAACGGAGAGAAAATGACTTTAGAGGAGAATGACGCAGGCTGTGTTAACCATCCCTTATAAGGGCTTGAAACGGTTTCAAATCCAATAGAGAATAGTGTGGGAGGACTCACTATTTCTGACACTGTTAACACTCGGTGGCTTATTTCAGCTCTGTTAAGTACAAGAGTTATTAATATGCAGTCACTAAAGTCAAAGCTCTCTTTAAGCTGCTCCAAAGTGGTGCCAAAACTAGGACAAAGTACGTTGTTGTAGTAGGATGGCAGCACTGTTGCTTGGGGCAGCTGCTGGAGTAACTTTCAGTCCCTCTGATAAGGCTATTTCTGAGTCAAAGTTCCTTTGCCACCCTTGCGGACTTTCTTGTTAGAAAGAAGACTTCAGATAGTCAGACTACTGTATTACTAGAAAACAGGCTATTATATGACTTTGTTGTGCTAGTATTAGCTGTCAATTCTGGTAAGTTAACACCTGGAGGAATTTGTTTAGTAAGAAGTTAATACTGATGGTAGTGATACCACCAGAAAGGAAGACTTTCTTGTTTCCCTCTAAACTATTTTACTTGAAGATTTTGTGTGGAAATGAAAAACAAGACATACATCTTTGGTATAGATGAAAATGACCGGAGCTAAAATAATATATTGCATTTCTTGCAGAATACTTTAGGATTTCACTATATGACTTGAGCAACTTTTGGTAGTCAGATGTTACCATTAACATTAGGAGAGAAACACAAGGATTAGGTTCAAGGAGTTGGCCACTTGTACAATTTGTACAAAATTTGTACAAAACTTGTACAACACTTTGTACAATTTAATCATTAAAATATATGTTCCCTTCTTTTTCACCTACAAAAACATAACTTCCAAATCCACATATTTTTTTCCTAAAATATATTTCCAGAATATTATATTACTATTCTATTGTCACTGAAAAACAATATTCTCTCTCTACGTCTCCCAATCAGGAATATGTTGAACAGGAATATTTCTTGACATAGGAGAGAAGTCAACTTTTATTCTGCTAACTTACAATTTTATATTGTGTCTTAAAACTTTTGAAAGCCTTGCCTTGCACCCTCCCCCCCATTCCAGAAAGAAAGAGAAAGTTCCAGTGTGTCTGATGTTTGCCAGAGGGCTGAACTGGTCGTGTTTGGAAAATACAGTTTTTTGGGGCAGATCTTATGAAACCAGGACAGAAGGTCTTGCGTAGTTACTGTATGGTTTCTATTAGCCTGGGCAGCATTACAGAGATGGTTAATTCAATTCACATGGCCATCAAAGTCACCATTCTTCTACAAAATATTTTAAAGTTTGTTTATTTTGTATTCAATTTATTTATTTTTATGTTCTGGGAATCACTGGGTCTTGCTGTAGGAAAGACGGGTTCCAGAACTGCTTATGCTAGGATAGTTTCAGCTGGCTTCAGTGCTGCTTCAGATTATATTATCTCCTAAGAAAGCTAGTAATGATTATTTTTGTACTGATTACTTTCCTGCAATATCTGTCAATTCAAAAGTTAATTTGAATGGCTAATCTGTCTTTCTGAGATTCTTGGGATATTAGCTATTCTTTGGATAAAAACCTGCCTTGTATTTATCAAATATAAATCTATTTGCACAGAGAAGATTATTCTCTCCTGAAGCCCACACCAGAGCCTATGAGAATGTTGCAGTAAACTCTGAGCTCTTTGTCACTGAATTCTAGGATTTTCTGAAATGTCAAGGCAAGTTTACCTACCAATTGTGCAAAAGGAGCCACAGCCTATTTTTCTCTCTCCACTTCCTGCCTCTTACAAGAAAATTAACATTTCAGCAATCCCAATTTAGAAATATAGTTTTGGTCCTTCAATAATTGTAAGATTGCTGTCCTTTGAGACTGGAAGTTTGTTGTAGAAGTTGAAAGAACAGGAGGATGATATTATGTTTGGCTCAGTGGCTAAGACGTTGAGCCTGATGATTGAAAGGTTGGCAGTTCAGTGGTTTGAATTCCTAGTGCCGTGTAATGGGGTGAGCTCCCGTTACTTGTCCCAGCTTCTGCCAACCTAGCAGTTTGAAAGCACGTAAAAAATGCAAGTAGAAAAATAGGGACCACCTTTGGTGGGAAGGTAACAGCATTCCATGCACCTTTGGCATTTAGTCATGCCAGCCACATGACCACGGAGACGTCTTCAGACAGTGCTGGCTCTTCGCCTTTGAAACAGAGATGAGCAGTGCCCCCTAGAGTCGGGAATGACTAGCACATATGTGAGAGGGGAACCTTTACCTTTACCTTAATTGTTGGAAAATTCAAATGATCTTCTGCACCACCATAAATAGATGAGAAAAAAAATATCATTAGCAGCCAGGGCTAGCATAAGGGTCCTTGATGTCTTTGTGGGAACTGGGCATAACTGTTAGATTTGGAGTTTTGTTTTTTTTTAATGGATAGTGGGAGTCTAACATTTCTGGGAGTTTGTAATTTTTAATTCTGGTTAGGAAAAAATGGGAAAATGCATTAAGAGACTATGTGTGATGAGTGGTATAGAAAGTTGATAAATAAATAAATCTGCAGTAACAGTTGGGTCCTTGTAATCTATGCAACAAATTACCATGGTGGTTAGAATGGGGTATTTGGGAAGGAATAGAAGAATACATTTTCAGTTTTTGTAACTTTTAGTCCTGAAGAAACATTTAAGGCGAAATATATATATATTATATGCAAATATGTTCAGTTACAGTTAGAAATAAGCTTCTTTGAAATATAAGGCAAAAAAATGCATCTCATTTGGAATCAGAATAATATATTTTTTTCTTTTTACGACCCTATAATCCCTTGATTTGGGGTAGACTTGGGGCAACTGAAAGGAACTGAACATTTACTGGCCAGATGCCCTTCCTGATGCCTACATGGAGTTCGGAGCAGATATATTCTCTTTGCACCCTGATAGAAAAACATCTGTTGCTGCCTATGAACTCTCAACCTTCCAAGTGGGAGGTGAGCATCTTCACCTCTAGGCCACTTACTGTTTCCAGAGGGATAGACTATATACTATGCATAGTGGGAATCATCTGTTTCCATTTTTTTGTGTATTGTAGCTTTAGGGAAAATTACAGGAAAATGTATTATGACACAAGATCCAGACTTGGGGCTAGGGTTAAATCTTGAATCTAGCCTCTTTTATGAACTCTTTCATTCTGCTTTTAGTTGGGGAAAAGCTATCTTCTTCCACCAAATTTTCCCAGCTTTTTCTCCAAAAGAAAGAAAGAACTTTTAAGGATGGAGCAGTGCTGCACCAGTATCTTTCTCCTTTGCTGCCCTATTGGGGTAAGGGTTATGTGAAGGGCTTGGGTTAGGTTAGGGTTAATTGGGACATGACCATGTGCAAAATCAGGAGGAAGGAGTGCCATTGGAAGTCTCAGAAGATGTAAGGCACCCATTTGTCACAGAATCTGCCAAGAAACGTCTTGAACCAGACTAGGGGTTGGGTGAGTGGAGGAATCATTCTCAGAAAAAGGAACCATCAACTCAGCTTGTCACCAAAAGGAGGCCTATCACAGGGCAATGATAGTCTTGAACAAGGTCTCCTGGTATATGTTATGGTGGAGAGCCTGTTGCTTCATCCAGAGATCTCCAATCCCCTCAATGTCTCCACCCCCAAAAGTATTTCGAGGGGGACCTGTGGAGGAGGGCCGATATGTCATAGAAAAAGGATGGGACTGCAACCCACTCCCAGATGGTGAGACAGTAGCAGAAAGAACCCCTGTGCCACCATTTGGCCAGAAGGAGCCAGTGGACAGTGAATAGGTGTGAACATTAATGGTTAGGGTTAGGGTTGAGGTTAGAGTTAATCCTTACATTTCCATTTTTGTTAAATATTACTCTTGGAGTTAGGAAAATTTATTGAAAATATTATGATTAAAATCTGCAGTAAGGATATTAAAAATAATTTATTCTATGTTCAGAACTAGTGTAGTGGTAAAATAAGGACCAAATTTATATGACTAGTCAGGGTAAGGGATAGATTAATGGTTAGTTTATCTCAGAGTTATATTTGTGATTAGGATTAACTCTAAATTAGAGTTGGGCTACGGGTAATATTGGCCTTACCTTTACATTTAGAGGTATGGATCAGATTTAGGCAAGGTTCGGATTACGATTAAGGTTAACATTTGTGTTAAATTTTACATTTCCATTTTTTTGTAAGTTTTCCTCCTGAGGAAAAACTTAAACATATTATGAGCAAAAATCTGCAGTTGATGTTAGGTTTAAATATCCTTGATGTGCATATTCAAATCTAACATAAAAATTAGATTCAGGTAGATTGATAGACTGTATCTTTAAAAATCTTAGTTAGCAATTTTTATGATAGAAATAGTGTGCATCTTAAAATAGCACTCAAATGTTCATAGTTCTTAAAGCATCATGGGGGATTTGTATTCCTCAGAGTGCTGGACAACTTTATATTAAAAAAGTGAAGTGGGAGAAAAAGGAAGAAAAAAGAGACTACAAGTGTACAACGGAGGTGGGTTTCAGCAGGTTCTGACCAGTTCTGGAGAACCAGTAGTGGAAATTTTGAGTAGTTCGGAGAACCGGTAGTAAAAATTCTGACTGGCCCCGCCCCCATCTATTCTCTGCCTCCCAAGTCCCAGCTGATCGGCAGGAAATGGGGATTTTGCAGTATCCTTCCCCTGGAGTGGGGAAGGAATGGAGATTTTACAGTATCCTTCCCCTGCCATGCCCACCAAGTCACGCCCACCAAGCCATGCCACGTCCACCAAGCCACACCCACAGAACCGGTAGTAAAAAAATTTGAAACCCACCACTGGTGTACACCCTCATAAGTGAGAAGTTAGGTGGGTGGAATGAAGTATTGCCATGATTGGTTGTATATGTGAGATATCTTTCAAGTGAAATGTTATTCCTAGTGACTGCAAGGACACATCCATGTAGCTTGTTTGGCAACCACACACAACTGATTTTTTCTTTTCGTTTTTACTATTGCCTTCCTTTTGGATGCTTTCTGAATCTCAGTTAGTGACGGTCAATCTTCTGATAGTTTCACACCCAATTATTAACCAGATCTAACTCTGTGTAGCTTTTTGTGATCAGCTATGGTCTCTTTGACAATAAAGAAGACTGTTCAGCAATTATGCTGAAGCTCCACAACTCTGGAAATCAGAGAGAAGCCTAGCAAAGTCCTTTATTTTAAACAAGGAATTCAAATATGTCATGTAATTTTTACTGTTTTTATGGATCCCTCTTTTAATAACCATTCCATTATTTCCACATCTGTATTAGAGTAATATGTTTATTGGATAGGCTCAGACATCACTCACAAAAACCTGCAAGTTTATGAGACCTGCAGTTCACTTAAGGCAGTAATTTTGACAACAGTAGGGATGGGAGAGGAGAGAAAGAAGGTGAAACTGAGTTAATCTCAATTCCTGATCCCTGCACCATCCCAACCCCAAACCAGAAACAGGGAGGTTGCCTGATCTGGTCAGGATTTCAAATTGCAGCTAGAGATGCCCCCATAATTTGCTGTGTGTGTGTGTGTGTGTGTGTGTGTGTGTGTGTGTGTGTGTGTGTGTGTGTGTGGTCCTGTACTACTGTAAATTAGAAGGGTTTCTCCCTGACACCATTTTTACATGGCTGATTTTGCAATGAACAACTAAGATCTATTTGGGAGTATACACATTTTTTAAAACCAACCAGTATCTCAGAGCATCTGATCTTCAGCTTCAGTCCCCAGGATTCAAGTTTTCCTATTTCAGACTGCCACTCTGGGAAGAATTGCTGTCTAAGAGATGTTGCTGGCGATAGTTTAGGCAGAGTTCCAGTATGGAACTCTGAAGCTCCTTCATCATGGAAATTGCAAATCTGAATGCTTTGTAAAAGCTCATCCCAACTGTGAAATAGTATCATACGTCTTCCCTGATAGCTGTTGGACTGTCTGATGTCTTTTTCATTTAATTTAGCCTCTTATCGTTGCTGTGTTCTCATTTCCATATATGGGTAAATTGTTCATATTATCTACCATCAACAGGAAATAATGTACTGCTTCTTTTTTTTAGATCTAAAATTAGGATTCAGTGTAGATGACTAGAAAATGGTGCCATCTAGTGGAAAATATGAGATTGGTAAATGGCTTTGCTTCATGTCAAGATGTTTCATTGACAAAAGAATTCCATACTTCTAGAGGCAGGAAAATGAAATAAAAGGCATTATTATGGTTGGTTGCACAGTCAGCCAGATGATTTGACATTTTTATCCATCTGTCAAGTCCTTCCCAAGGTTAAACCTATATGCCGTCCAACTCCCAACAGCTTTGGGTGCCTAACAACAATCAAACAAAGACATTTCAATAAAATGAATAAAACATAAAAATAAAAGACGACAAATGTGATGAATAAATAATCAGTTATTTAAATCTGGCATGGGGAGAATATCTTTTCACAATGTTCTTCCTTATCACACAGACACTGAAAATAATTTTAATTTGTATTCTTGATTTTAAAATGTGACAAAATTAAAATTAGCACAGTGCATTTATTTATTTAAAGAATTAGTTTTAAAATAATTTCCTTGGAAATTTTATATAAATAAATGCAGCTTTATTTCAAATAAAGTGGTTATGACCAGAAGAACAATCTTATTTTAACCTATATATTATATAATTATTAAAACTCGTATTAAAATTATTTTTAGAAGACATGTACGTGAATCTGTTTGGTGGCTATTACTCTGAATCATGACTAAAGGATAGAGGGGAGATGTGGAGGATTAAAGGAAAGTAAACACTTAAGAGACATAAAAATTAAATGAAATGCACACTCAGAATGTCTAAATGTCATTATTTGAAGCAACAGTGGAATCTATTCTGTGTCTAAAAGGCAACCAATGAGAAACAGAATTTTTGCTCCAGACTAATGATGGGACATAATCCTCCCTGTGCTGAAATCAGAAGGTGAGTTCATGAGGCAGAAGATATGATAAAAGCAGGGTAAATGCACTGCAAGTTATAGCCCTTCTGTACATGGGTGCATATCATGTTGTGTGTCCAGAAAGGATGGGTTGTACATCGCAACAGCAGGATGCTGCTTTCATCATTCCCTTGCCTCCTCCTATTTGTTATTACTCTAAGTTTTGTAATATTGTTATTATTGTGTAGTGGGCTTCAGTAGGCAAGAAGCAGACCAGCATAGCTACAACATTTATTGACTCAAAACTGGAACTGAGGAACAGCAGGCAAATGCCTGTAATTTATACTCTAGGCCTTAACCAATCATAATACTTGAAAAAGCCCGCCCAAATATGAATGTTCTAAGTTTCCCTCCAAAGCAATTGGGGTTAATAGTTGGGGTCGTCTAAAGCAGGGGTGAAATGTCCCCGGTTCGGACCGGATCGCCCGATCTGGTAGCGATGGAGGTGGGTGGTTCGGAGAACTGGTAGCAAAAATCTCTGCCCCCACTCCATGCCCAGCTGAGCTCCGCAATTATCAGAGGCTTTTAAAAAAAATTTAAAAGCATTTTTTCTACAACCTCTTCGGCCAAAAAAATGCTTTTAAAAGTAAAAAAAAAAAAGCCTCTAATGATCAGGCAGCTCAGCTGGGATCGTCAGAGGCTTTTAAAAGCATTTTTTTACAACCTCTTCGGCCAAAGAGGTTGTAGAAAAAATGGTTTTAAAAGTAAAAAAAAAAATGTTGGCCACACCCACCCAGTCACATTACCCCACCACCACCAAGCCACGCCCACAGAATCGGTAGTAACAAATTTTACATTTCACCACTGATCTAAAGGTTAGTTTCACTTTAGCAGGGCTTAACACAACTGTATACATTCAATACATAACAGTTATCTAGCTAGATTCTGATGTGGTTCTCTTTCTGCTTTGCCATCCAACAAAATGTTAAAGCTTTTCATACCATAGGAATGGATTATAAGGGAGTGCTTCTTCCTGGTTACATCAGATCTCACAGAGGAGATATGATGTGGGTACCAACCAATGGTGGGTTTCTACTGATTTGCCCCGGTTCGGGCAAACCGGTAGTGGCTGTGGCAGGCGGCTCTGCCCACCTGCCCGGATGTCATCACGGATGCTTTGCGCATGCACAGAAGCACCACACCTGAGCCAAGCAAGTGCACACACACACACACGCTCCCAGTTCCGAACCTGTAGCGAAGGTAAGAGGAACCCACTACTGGTACCAACATACATTTGGTAGGTCTTAGGAGATGGGCCTTCTTTGCTGTGATCTCTGCCTTATGGAACTTTCTTCCCCTGAAATTAGATTAGGTCCATCCTTTTTGACATTACAGAGTTCCTTTAAGACCTGGTTATGTCACCAGGCGTGGGACTCCCGCAAATGTGATTAATAAATAAAGAAATAAAATTTGCAAAAATGAAGGAAATCTTTTAAGAATGAGTTCTATTAACTGCCAGGTATAAAATTCAAGGTCTATTTACAGTAAGATCAAAGTTAAATTCTTGTGCCTCTTTCTCATTCCCACATGGCACAACTTTTAAGTGGAAGAATAATTGTATTATTCCTTGTGGTCTCAATGGACTAGACTGGTTTCAAGTTGTCTGCCTCTGTTCTTGCCAGAATAATCCTTACATGTAATCAAATACTGTTTATTTATACCTATTTATTTATACTTATTTAAATAAATGAGTTATAATTCCAGATATACCTACAAGGATGTAAGCTACATGGGTCATAGTGTAAATTACATGTGAATAAACATTCATAATATAGCAATAGCAATAGCACTTAGATTTATATACCGCTTTACAGTGCTTTATAGCCCTCTTTAAGAGTCAGCATATTGCCCTCAACAATCTGGGTCCTCATTTTACCCACCTCGAAAGGATAAAATATGTGATAACATCTCATGTATTGTATACAGAAGTAACAGAAGTGATGAATTGATATTATGGACTGGATAAGAATCAAGATAGAAGTAATGACAACTATACAGAAGAAGAAAGAACTTTGGAAGATAACACCAAGATGTCACAGGGAAGAGAAAACTGATGTATTAAATGTTTGTCTAAAAAATAAAAAAAACTTTAAAAAAAAAGAAGAAAAAGAACTAACTCTCATTAAATTGAGTGAAACAATTTTCCAAAAGTTCAAACTCAATTGAGCTTTTGACCTGAATCCATGTCTTATATCTAGGGAACATCTGTATTATTACAAACATGAATGTTACTTATTTCAATAGAAATTGCAAATGGGTCTCTGAGATTATTTGTCTCAGTTCAAGGAAGAAAACTCCAGATGAAATTACCTTTTGTTTATAGCATTATAAACAAAAGATAATATAGCATAAGTTTCATAATCACTTCGACCCCATGCAGTGGTGGGTTGCCCTGGGTTCGCACCGGTTCTATAGAACCGGTAGTAAAACTGGCAGGAGGCTCTGCCCACTGACCCCAATGTCATCAAAACGCTTCTGTGCAGAAGAGAGCGTGCGCTCATGAGCGAAGCAAGCGCACGCATGCAGCCCCGCTGCGAACCGGTAGTAAAGGTAAGTAGAACCCACCCCTGACCCCATGGACATATTATTTCTCTCCCTGAACAATGCATATTATGATTTTCAAATCTGTCTGAATGGCATATTCAGACAATCTTATTGCCAGTTCTTAGAGTAGATTCAAATGTTACAATATGTCAAATTCCTGTGCATAAGTATTCTGTGGATCAGAAACATTAATATGTGCCAATCACATGCAAGCGGTGAATTGTGGCTGTGGTGTTCAGCAGCCAAAATTTGGTGTTTCCTAAATCCAGGATAGTGATGACTTTGGTTCAACAAAGCATCAATAGAAGTCTCAGCTTTTAAGCATTTTAACAAAGAAATGTGATAGAGTGAATTCCTAATCCCAATCTTTAAAAGAATTTGGCCTTAGCTGATTTTAAAAATGGAAGATATCAAATTTAGCTTTATAACAATAGCAATAGCATTTAGACTTATATACCATTTCACAGTGCTTTGCAGCCCTCTCTAAGCAGTTTACAGAGTCAGCATATTGTCTCCAACAATATTTTACCAACCTCAGAAGGATGGAAGGCTGAGTCTCAACCTTGAGCCAGTGAGAATCGAACTGTTGGCAGTCGACAGAGTTAGCCTGCAATACTGCATTCTAACCACTGTGCTACCATGGCATTCCATGGCAATATGCTGACTCTGTAAACCATTTAAAGAGGGCTGTAAAGCACTGTAAAGTGGTATATAAGTCTAAGTGCTATTGCTATTCCACCTGGAACATTAAAACCATATATTGTCTGTCGAGTTCTGTTTACCCAAAATGAGTTGGCCAAGAAAAGGGGAAAGCAGGCAGAAGATCCCTGGAAAAGGTAACTAAGCATAAATAGTATGTGGGAATGACCTTGGGAGACAGAAGTGAGAGCCACAGACTAAACAACTGGTATGTAAAAGACACCTCAGCCCACAGGAGAAGGGAGGGCACGAGGAACTTTTCAGAAGGGACTCTCCCTAGTCTTAGGGAGAGTAAACTGGAAGGAAGGGAGAAATACTTTCAGCCATTCATTGATGTTAGTCCTCTATACAAGAAGCACTACTATGAATACTGTACTAACTCAATTTTGATTGTAAGGTTACATTAACAGAATCTTGTAAGACAGTCTAGGTCCGTGATGGCGAAACTATGGCATGCGTGCCACAGATGGCACACGGAGCCATATTGGTGGGCACGTGAGCGTTGCCGTAGCTCAGCTCCAGCATGCATGCGCACGCTGGCCAGCTGATTTTTGGGCCTTCTGGGCCCACCAGAAGTCGGCAAACGGGCTGTTTCCGGCCTCCAGAGGGCCTCCGGTGGGGTGGGGAAGGCTGTTTTCATCCTCCCCTCCTAGAAAGCCTCTGGAGCCTGGGCAGGGCAAAAAACAGGCCTACCGTACCCACTGTGCAATCACATGCCAAAAGCGGGGGGAGCATTTGGGGGTCATATGCGCATGTGGGGGGGCAGGGCACATAGAATTATGGGTGTGGGCATGTGTGCACGCAACTATCCTGCACTCCCCCAGCTTTTGGCACGTGATTGCAAAAAGGTTAGCCATCACTGGTCTAGGTGGTCTTTGAACTACTATGCTTGCACAATGCTGCTTGCACAACTTGCATCACAAGAGGCCTTGCTCCATGTTCTAACACTAGGCGCGATACCATCTGCAAGTGTGATGGACATTCTTCTCACTCATGGTACCTGAAATGGTCAGACTGGACCCCTATTTTTACTCCTTTAGGCTTAGGGAGGTGGGTATTAGTATTTTATTGTTCTACTAACTATCTCTTATTTTAGTATGATTTGCTTAAGCGGAAGCATTGAATCCACAAGTGTGTCACAGCACAAATTTTAGTAAATAAATGAGAGACTGTGGAGAAGAGGATCAACATATGCATACTCATTGCAAACAGAAACAAATATTTCTGAAATAAATAAACCCACTTGCTTGTCTTTTATAAAACTGGGGATGCCTAAAGCCAGAGGATAAAAGCTGGAAGTATCAATCTTCCTCTTCCAGAACTTGTCTGGGTCTTCATACTTGGGTTTGTCTCCTGCTATCATCACCTACTGTATCTTCTCAGTGAACACCAATGTCAGAGTTCCAAGTAACAGCCCATAGGAAATCAAAACTCCAAGGCAGGGTCCCTCAAGGTATAGATTTATTAGGCATGTCATATTGGTACAGCTGGTGAAAACCCAACCCCAAAGTCCCTCAGGTTTTCCCCACCCAGTTCAAAATCCAAAGTCCTTCCCCCGCAACACACACAACCATCACATGCCCCAGTCAGGTCTCTCTCCCCATCCCGGATACCTCCCATCCATGCCCCTCCAGGTGCAGGTGAGAATGTCCTTGGTTCCCAGAAGAAAGAATGTTATTTTGGCTACATACTCTCCTCAGCTATCTCTACTCCTCCCTTCCTTTCCCACAGCTCCAACCAGCTTCGCTGTGGCAACCCTGAAGACACTCAAAGATGGCTCCAGGGTTGACAGGCTGCCCCTCCTCACACGAAGAGGACATCCTGAAAAAGGAAAGAAAGACTATATAGAATTAAACTAATCCCACTCAGCCTCCCTGCAGTTTGTTTTCAACTTTGCCAAGCATACATCAATTTTTCAAAACCATGTAATTAATATAGTTGTGTCCATTATTTGAAGGCCTTTATGCACTTCTGCATAGACCTTTCTCAACAAAAGGTTTCAAACCGGCAAATTGCTCTCCAAAATTTAGAGATGGAATGAAAACTGGATTTTGATTGTGAATTACTTCTCAACAGGAAATCAGATAAGTTTTCATTACATTGAAAATGAAATGAATGTACGCCTCATTTCTAGCATCGGATCATTTAAGTGGCATCTAGACTTTGTTTTTTTGGTGATGGTCAGAGCAACAGGCTGGGCTTAAAAATATATTTTTAAAAAAGAATCTCAATGCAGATGTTACTGTAGCTGTGAGCCCAGGAACCCTGGAAACTATCCAAGAACATCAGAAACTGATATTAATTGAGAGAGCATTTAGTCTGGCATCCCCATTTTCCTTAATGGGAAAGAAAACAATTCTGCTGTGTAGATTTTATGCTACTGTTGAAATCCAACAGGGGTCGCCATATAGTCTTTGTCTCTTCAGCATAGGGTTTTTGTTTTTTTTAATTTGATTTATATGCCGCCCTTCTCCGGAGACTCAGGGCGGCTTACAATGCATTAAGCCATAGCCTTCATACTTTTGTATATTTATACAAAGTCAGCTTATTGTCCCCACAATCTGGGTCCTCAATTTACCTACCTTACAAAGGATGGAAGGCTGAGTCAACCTTGAGCCTGGCAAGATTCGAACTTACTAATTGCAGCCAGCTGGAGTTAAATTACAATGCATTAGTCTGCTGAGCTATCCAAGCTCCTTTAATTGTCTCACCATTACAAATGGTATGACATTAAATTAGGGTAGATTTTTAAAAGTGTATGTGATAAAACAATACCTCACCAGAAGGTCAGAAGTCAAAAGAAGAAGAAAAAAAGGACGGTCTTCCAAGAGAAGATTCACTATGGAAACAATGCGGGCATTTATAAGAATGCAGTGTTATTGGATCTTTCTTTTTCCTTTATTTAAAACTGAGAAATATTTCCAAAAAAGAAAATAGCTACAGATGGTTACTGAGGCTATGCAATTAATGCTCAATGTTACATTAATAAGTGATAACAAGCAGAATACATTGCTGTTTTCATGATATTATTTTTAAAAAGATATATAAAGTTTTGAGCTGAATTGTAAAATCTCTATGGTACTATACCATTATTCATAATTATTGAAAAAATAGTAGAAGAAGGAAAAAAGAGAAAGAAACAGCCCTAAAAACAATACACACAGAATTCTAATTTTTGACTTCCCTCTTCTTTGTTCTCCAATTTACAGTCATTGATTGATTGAATCATCAATTTGGATTATAGTAGTAGTAGAAGGTATATACACATAAAATCTTTCCACTTTTTCCTCTCAGTTTAGATCCAGAAGATGGTGCTCACTCCTAGCAAAATATCAAAATAAGCTGTCATTGGGTAGGAGTTGAAAATAACAACTTTCTCATCTCAGGCAAATTCATGTTCCCTTGTTGACTTTTCAATGCACTATTAAACAAATAAAATATCAGCTAACTGCATAACCTCCTGTGCAAACAGAAATGAATGAAAGCTGTGGAAGAACAATGTTTAACAATCAACGAAGTCACAGCAGTGTGGAAATTAAGTTCATAATTTCAGGTACCTAAATGGCAGATGAGAAAGCATGTTGCTTTGCAGATAGGGCATCTTGTTTAGCTGAGTCTTCTTAGGTGAAACAGCAAAGAATTTAGAGCAGACGAAAAAAAAAAGTACCAACCATTTTAAACAAAGATTAATTATGTTTCATTTATGTCTCCTCCAAAAACATTTGAAAGTTGCCCAAATATTCAAAGATAGAAAAAAAACAGATTATAATAAATCATCAGGCAATATGCCTATCTCAACAGAATATTGTTTTTCCTCATCATTGTTTACAAAATGTGAAACAAATAATGGGGTTGGACTGGACTACATGTGTCATGTGGCATTTGGGTTTTCCTGGAAAAGGTGGAGCAGGAGGAAAGAGTGAGCATTAAAATCAGAAAATGTAAGAAGAACTCCACTGGACCAAGTATTTCATGCTACAGAGTAGCCCACCAGGAGCACTTAAGAAGCTCACAGAGAAAGGTAGACTGTGGCCACTGGTCTTTAAGGCTGACACCCTTTAATTCTGCAGAAGCTACAGAGTAACTGGAAAAAGTAAGACTGATGGGGCTATCATCCATGTATTTATCTATGTCCCTTTAAATTCTTGTCAGGTGGCATGGTGGCTCAGCAGTTAAAATGCTGGGCTTGTCAGCTGGAAAGCCGGCAGCCCAGGTTCGAGGCCTGAGCTCTATTAACATGCCCCAGCTCCTGCCAACCTAGCAGTTTGAAAGCATGCAAATGCAAGTAGAAAAATAGGTATCACTTCAGTGGGAAGGTAACAGTGCTCCATGTTGTCGTGCTGGCTACATAATTGCGGAAATGTGTTTGGAAAAACACTGGCTCAATGGCCTTGAAATGAAGATAAACACTGCCTTGGCAACGACTAGCTGAATAAAAACCATAGGGGTGACTCCTTTAAACTTTGACTCTGATAAAAGTGAATAACTTCAATGCTGTATTTAAAAAATTGCTCTTTTGATTGGGCCAAGTTTTCCTAGCATACATTGGGATTGTTTGTATATGTCGGTATTTTTTACATCAGGAGGCTTTATGTCTATCATATCTTCCTTGTTGTCTTTCATTCTAAGTTGCAAGACCTCTAAATGTGCTTTTTCTTTTCTCCTAGAGGAGCTGCTCTATTTGTTACCCACTTCTGTATTTTTTAGACTCTACACTTACCATTTTGGGATATATTAGCCAGCGTACCAGGGGCATTGTATAACAGGTACAATTGCACAATAGATTTATGGACTTTGCTATTTTGGCAGTTCTACTGTCAATCTCCCAATTTAACTTCATTATAGCTGCAGCACACTGGGTTACCATTTTTCATCATTCATCCATCCATCACAACTCCCAGTTTCCTTTCCTAGTCAACAGGCCAAGTTTTGCTCAGGGCAAAAAGGGGATGTAGAGTTCCAGTGGTAGGGAACCTTTTTGCAGCTGGAACAATATCAGATTTGGGGAGGAGAAGCAAAGGTCATCCTAGGCAGGGCAATGATAGAAGTGAAGAAAATCTGAGCAGCCCTGATATATGGGCAAGCAAAGAAAGCTCAACTAAAGTGGTAGGATTCCAAGAAGCACAAGAAAAGAAAAAGAAAAAGAGCCTTGGTAGTACAGTGGTCTAAAGCACCCTGTTATTAAGAACAGCTGCCTGCAATTACTGCAGGTTCGAATCTCGCCAAGGCTCAAGGTTGACTCACCCTTCCATCCTTTCTAAGGTAGGTAAATTGAGGACCCAGTTCTGGGGGCAATAAGCTGACTTTGTATAAATATACAAAAGAATGAAAGCTATTGCTTAGCGCATTGTAAGCCACCCTGAGTCTCCGGAGAAGGGCGGCATATAAATCAAATTTTAAAAAAATTTAAAAAATGACTTTTTCCTCTTTCCCTTTTCTTCTCTAAACCAAGATCAATCCCAGAAGGGAAAGTAGTGCTGATAAAGTAAGCTCCCCAATAAAGCAAGCATCCCAAAGTAATGCTAAGAAACACCTGTGGGAATAAGGCAGAGAGGGAGGCAACTAAGAAATGGTTAAATGCTCCAGGTAGCTAGATGTAAATGTAGAGTAAGATCATTGCACATACAGGTGTCCTTGACATACGACCTCAACTGGAACTGGAATTGCTAGACATGGTGGTTGTTAAGTGAGTCCCATTCAATTTTAGGAACTCTTTTTTTAGCATGGATGTTAAGCCAATCAGTGCAGTTAAGTGAATCCAGTTTCTCCCACTGACTTTGCATGTTGGAAGCTGGCTGGGATGGCTGCAAATGGCCATCACATCACCCCAGGACACTGCGTTCATCGTAAAATACATGCCAGTTGCCAAGAGCATGGGGATGCTGCAACTGTTGTAGACGTGGGGGCTGATCATAAGTCAACAGAATCAACAGAAATGATTTACTGGAAAGGCATGTAACCATCCATATCACTATAGTTTGGGTGAGGGTCTGCATGTCTGGAAGATTCCTGTCCCTTTCCCACTCTCTAACGTGGCTGCCCCCAGTGGTGGGATTCAAGTAATTTAACAACTGGTTCTCTGCCCTAATGATTTCTTCCAACAACCAATTTGCCAAACTGCTCAGAAAGTTAACAACAGGTTCTCCCGAACTGGTGCGAACTGGCTGAATCCCACCACTGGCTGCCCCCAACCTTTTGGACACCAGGGAGTGGTTCCATCGAGAGAGGTTTTTCTGTGGACTGGAAGGAGCGTGGTTTCACATGCTGCCTGCATCCCGCAGATGGGGCTTCACTTGTTTGTGTGGCCCAGTTTCTGGCATGCCGCAGACTGGTGCCAGCCCACGGACTGGGGGTTGGGGACTGTAGGAAGTTAGCACCCACCCCTCTCCTAGGAAAATGAGATACTTTAGGAAATATTAAAAGAGCAGAATATTTCCCCTAAAAGGGAGGCAGAAACTCAGGGCCTCCCCACCTTTGTCAAAGGGAGGCAGAAACTCAGCCCCACAACCACCTTTGTCAATGGGCCATTAAGGCCTGGGCCAGTCTATTCTACATAACAAAGATCTACCTCCTTCAGGCAAAGCCATAGTAGGAATTGCCCAAAGCCCTTTCATTACATCATCACCCAGCAAGGCTCAACCAAGCCTGGGACACAGACAGTCTACAAAATTAGCTAAGACCCCCGCCCCCTGGGAGTCTGACAGCCAATGGGATACATTTCTTGTACAGGAACAGGAAACTCTAAGGTGGGACCCAAGAGAGGGTATAAATCTCTCTCTCTGAAATTTGATAATATTTTCTTACTTTCTGAGTACTAAAACATGATATACTAGTACACTGTTTGGCTTTTGCATTTTTGTCACCTGTTACTGTAACTATTTAGCACTTTGGCCCTTGCATTTAAAGATGGCCAGATTAATTGCAGTAAAATGTGATCTGAGTTTATTATAGTCATTTTGCTGTTATGGTTAAATAAGCAATCAGCTCCTTTTAGTATGTTGACATAAATTCAATAATTGAGAACTGAGACACTCTTCACGGTAAGGATCTTGCCTTTCAAAATGAATCTGGCCTTTGAGAACCATGCTGACTTGCTTGCCCTCAATTTAAATATTAAAAACTGCAGCACAATTAGAAAGAATGTGGGACATTAGCTGATTACAAATTGCTATTTAACTTCAGTAGGGTTGCTGATTGGCTAAAACAACGACAACAAAAAGTTAACTTGACCTAATCATATAGCTTCTGAAGCAGCTCATGATAGAGAACTGCAGAAAACAAGTTATTTTAACAATAAAAATGATCCTCCACTTACCCTCCCATGAATTATGAATTATGAACCTTTTCTAAGGATTTGCATATTATGCATTACTCCTCATCTTACACAGCAGAGTTGGCTAAAACATCAGACAGTGGGTCTCCGGTAAAATCCCCCCTATAGTTCTTGAATAAGACAAGCTTCACACATGCCAGAGAATTGCTCTTATTGCTATCCCATAAAACAGAATTGGATCTGAGTTTCTACTGGTAGAATAAAATGCAGACTCAATCAGTGGCTTAGAAGTGATTGGTACTTGTAGACAGAGGCAATTGCCTTAAAAACACTACATGATTTGATGAGAACAGTTGGTGAAGGAGCACTCCTGAATTGCAGCTGCAGCATTCACTTCCCATCATTTTTTCAATCAATTAATCAATCAGAATAGAACTGGAAGAGATCTTGGAGGTCTTCTAGTCCAACCCTCTGCTCAAGCAGGAGATCCTACATAATTTTGGACAAGTGGCTGTCCTGCCTGTTCTTAAAAACCTCCAGTGATGAAGCACTGACAACTGCTGAAGGCAAGCCATTCATTCCACTGGTGAATTGTTCTCACTGTTAGGAAGTTTCTACTTAATTCCAGGTTGTTTCTCTCCTTGGCTAGTTTCCTTCCATTGTTTCTTGCCTTACCTTCTGGGGTTTTGGAAAATAGGTTAACCCCCTCTTCTTCAATCATGGGAGGAAAAACTAGAAGTCTCTGATGAAATCCAGAGCCCTGATTCTCTTCAGGTTTAACTGAATGATTCCCATGGCAGGGCTTCATAAAAATAACAGTTCTAACAAAAGTTGAAGGAGTCAACTTTGATTCTCTCTCATATATATAAACATGATCCAGAACACCAATCTGCACATACAAGAAGATAATCTTACCTTTATACCTCCCCCCTCCCCTTTTTAAAATCAAACAGCCCCATGGATTACAAAAGTGCTTAAACCAATGGAAATTACTATATTATTCAGAGTTGTTTCCCTTTCTTAAATCCTTTGGGTTTTGACAGATTGTGTATGCTCTGAGAATATAGCTCTTCCTTGTCAAGAAACTGGGGCAGTGCCATCATTAATATTGCTCCACATGTAATTTATTCTGCAGCTTATTTGAACAGGTAGGATATGAAATGTTATTAGTAATCTCTACCAAATTCTCTAGGATATAATGTCATTTATCTGGCTTTCTTGTTTTGCATTCATTCTGAATGATAAACGTGTTTATTGTTTCTTACTACTGAATCATTCTTATAAGTTTCAGTAGTTGACACCATTCTAATCGGAATATATTAATATGCCTACATAAGTGATTCCTATTCTTCATGAAAATCTAGCTTCTGAAGAGGAGTTAATTAAAAAAATCTTAGAATGCACAGAGATGGACAGACTGACAAAAGAACTCAAGGAAAAAGAGGATACAGAACACTATAAAATTTGGCGTAGATGGTATGAGTGTTGGAAAAAAGAAAAAATGAGGAAGAAGAATAAAGGGCAGAAAAAGAAATGTTAAAACTAATGGGGAAAATTGGTAAATTACAACATAGTGATTGAAATGTAAAAGAGAATTAAAAGGTAGATGAAATGAAGAGGACAGATAGCAATATGGAATAAAAGATAAAGTTAAAATTTGTATAAATAGTAAATAATAAGTAAGGATCACTACGAAAGAGCTGTAAAAAGAGTTTATGTATATAAATGTTGTATGTTTTGTATTGTTTTAATGTGTCATAATAAAATAATTTTTTAAAAAAAGAAAATCTAGCTTCTGAATTATTCATTAACTGAGAAATCCAATAGTTCACGCTGTTTGCTTGTGTAATCTCACAATCACTTCATCTCAAACAAGTAAGCCAATTTATGTAAGGGAGGAAGTAGTCTATATACAGCCAGTTCTAATTTGGTGTAGTCAATGTATGTTGAACTATAATTTCCTTATCTCCTGGCCAGGGGATGATGGGGTCTGCAGCCCAACCTATGTGAAGAAAATGAGATCAGGGAAGGATGTACTTACTGCCTTGGCCAGTATATATATATTTTAATATGTTTTGCAACACTTTTTGATTATGAGTGGAATCTTAAAATACATTGAACTTTGCCATGCATTTCAGTTGCTTAAGATCGTGCAAGGGGATTAGTACCATGCATGGTGAGATAAATGTCAAATGAACAGATAGAGTTCAGAAAAGCAACCGATGATACTGGATAATTAATGTTAGATATGAAAGGAAAATATCTAGCACGTCAATTCAATTCAAATTCAATTCAAACCTTTATTGTCAATGCACAACATGTGTACAATGAGATTGGATGAGCCTCCCTTAGTGCAGCCCCCCTCAACACAAAATACATCTCAGTGACTCATAAGTGAAAGAAGAAGGGAAAAAAACCCTAACCCAATAGATCATACTAACAGACACACAATCCTTTATACATATATGTGCATAACATTACATTATATGACCTGATTTACTTTTGCATCCCAAACTATAGCAAGGTCTTGGATTATAGAGATCATGCCAGAATGTTTTAAGGCGAATGGAAGTGCCACAATAACTATTCTTCTAAGGAACCTTTAGAATGGACTAGAACCTGCTATAAGAATTGAATTTAGAGAGACAGCATGATTCAGCATACAAAAAGATGTAAGATAAGGGTGGAGATTATCACCATCCCTATTTAATTGATGGGAGAATTGAAAAGATAACATCTGAATGAAATGTGGCGGTCAAAACAATAATACTAATGTGCAGATGATGCCACATTGCTAGCTGAAAATAAAGAACACATAGAAAACTATTTTAGGAAAGAAATTTATGTACTATTTTTTCCTCAGCCAGAAATAAAATCTACATCAAACATACCATAAGCAACAATAGATCCTTATTTATTTTCGCTCCAACTGAAATATACATTCAAAGACCAAACAAGCCTATATGCATTCATTCAATTTGAACATAGTGTACAATAGATTACTAAATATTTTGCAAAAAGGATCATTTGGAATAAGAAGATTTAAGAGGCCATCATTTGTAAAATAATCTACCAATTTATTTGCCCAATAACTTTTGTGCATATGAATATGTGTGTGGGTAGATAAATGGCTCACAAATACGCACAGTCATTTAAAATTAAAATATCCATCAAGGATATTAAATAATTCCTTCATATTTTCAAATATTCCTCAATTCTGCATGTTTATATTTCTGCATGACATATACATAGCCTTTTACTTATTTTTTTACCCGCCTATAGTTTATTTATATTAATAAAGACAAAATGCACTCTCGTGCAGGGATGTCAAACTCATGGCGTCATGGCGGTGTCACATGACGTATTGGGACTTTTTCCGCCTTTGCTAAACTGGATGTGGGTGTGGCCAGCACATGATGCATCTGGCCCGTGGGCCGCGAGTTTGACAGACCTGCTCTAGTGCATTTATCAAAGGAAAAACTAAGTAGCATATATAGATATTTTTTTCACCTTTACGATATATGGATTAAACTGCTTGTTTAAGAGCCTCTGAGGATTAGAAACAAAATCAAGGTTTCTTGATGATTGTTATTTACAGATGAAACTTCCCTAGATTAAGCAGCTATGCTAAATTGTAAAAAAAAAGAAAACATACTTGGGAAAACATACTTCATTTCCAGAACTGCACATAGAGAATTTAGTGAACTAGAATATAGACCCAGTGAGCAGGAGATTTTCATTCTCGCATCGATGGTTATGCATTCAGTGCTATCATATACATTTGACTGCCCAATCAATCACTAATGTGTTTACAGATAGAGATATCCAGATCATTACGCACAAAATCAGATATGATATTAAATGTACAACCCTCTCTTATTTATCTCATGCCAAAATGGGTGCATCCCTTGCAACCACAGGGAACTCTGCCAACTCCTGCATGAAAGAGGCTAACTGTGATTGATGCTGCTAATGCTCATCAACTCAGAGAAGGATAGGCCTTTCTGAGTCCCAAAGGAGAATGCTGGTTCTGTAATCCATCAAGGCAACTCATCCTGTTTTGAATAACAACATTCAAGCGACTCAGTGAGGGAGAACCAAGGTAGCTTGTATGAAAGGCTTACATAAAGACACCATGCTAGAGCAGTGAATTGTTTGAAGGTGGAGGACTTGTTGCATTTTAGAACGGTTCAGAGGGCAGAGGACAGGAAGCAAGCAAACCAAAGGAGGGAACTTTTACTGAGGGGCAGTCTATATGAAAATCCATACAGATGGTCCTCAAATTATTGAGCGCTGTAATTGAGCGCTGCAATTACAGGTAGTCCTTGATCTACAACCATTCATTTAGTGGCCGTTCGAAGTTGCAACGGCACTGCAAAATGTGACATATGACTGTTTTTCCCACTTACGACCATTATAGTATTCCCACAGTCATGTGATCAAAATGTGGATGCTTGGCAGCTGGTTCATATTTATGCCAGTTGCAGCATCCCAGGATCATGTGATCACTTTTTGCAGCCTTCTGACAAGCAATGCCAACAGGGAAGACAGATTTGCTTCACAACCGTGTTACTAACTTAGCAGCTGTAGTGATTCACTTAACAATTGTGGGCAAGAAAGGTTGTAAAATAAGGCAAAACTCACTCAACTGGCTCCTTAGCAACTGAAATTTTGGGCTCAGTTGTGGTCGTAAGTCGAGGACTACCTGCAATAAGTTATAAAGTGGGTCACCATATGATCAGACCTACTTTTATGTCCTTTTTTTTTGCATCAGTCATTAAATGAACACAGCAGTCATTAAGAGACCCCATCATTCACTATGGGGCAAGTTTTTGCTAGAAACTAGAAGTAAATGTCAGTTTCCAGCAAAACCGTTGTAAATCGTGGTCATATGGCCGTGAGATGCCACAAAGGGCTGTAAAGGTGGGGAAGTTGTTGAGCACCCCAAATGCAGTCATGTGATCATGGGGGAATGTTGGAACTTTGAATCCAGATTCTAAGTAGCTTTTGGGGGATCCATTGTAATTTCAAATGGTTGCTAAGTGACCCATCATAAGTTGAGGACTAGCTGCATAGTGTAATGGCCCTTTGGGTTTATATTTTAAGTGTAAGCATATCATGGCTTTCGATTTGAGCCAGATATTTTTGTGCTTACACTAGAATAATATAGAGCCATGGTGGCGCAGTGGTTAGAATGCAGTATTGCAGGATAATTCTGTCCACAGCTTGGAGTTCGATCCTGAGAAGCTCAAAGTTGACTCAGCCTTGCATCCTTTCGAGGTCATTAAAATGAGAGCCCAGATTCTTGGGGGGCAATATGTTGTCTCT
The DNA here is from genome assembly GCA_022577455.1 of Arizona elegans. Taxonomy (NCBI): domain Eukaryota; kingdom Metazoa; phylum Chordata; class Lepidosauria; order Squamata; family Colubridae; genus Arizona; species Arizona elegans. The sequence continues at coordinate 194,731,708 of JAKOOJ010000001.1, read as the reverse complement.
GTAAACCACTTAGAGAGGGCTGTAAAAGCATTGTGAAATGGTATTTAAATCTAAGTGCTAGTACTAGTGGATACTGACATAGAAGACTGATGTGTTTCATTTTCTTTGTAGCTTTAAGAAGTCTGGTCTGTGTTTCCTAAATATCTTGGTAACTCCAAGCCAGTGTTTGTGTATAGCTTGGTTTTTCTGCAGTCTAATTTATGACACCCTGAACCTTTAAGCAATCTTGATTTGAATTTTTCTCATTACTATTTTTTTTAAGTGGCAAAGATCCTATGGCATGATTATCTCATTTTAAAAATAAGATCCTCCCCTAAATGTTAAACAGCACTCAGTTTCAGAAATATTGAAGTGTGTTCAGCCGAAGAGGTTGCAGAAAAAAATACTTTTAGTAGCCTCTAACGATCAGGCAACTCAGGTGGGATCGTCAGAGGCTTTTAAAGGCATTTTTGTTTCTACAACCTCTTCGGCTGAAGAGGTTGCAGAAAAAAAATGCTTTTAAAAGCCTCTGACGATCCCACCTGAGCCGCGCGATCATCACAGGCTTTTTTTTTACTTTTAAAAGCATTTTTTCAACCAAAGAGATTTTAGAAAAAATGTTTTTAAAAGTTAAAAAAAAAGCCTCTGATGATTATGCGGCTCAGCTGGGCATGGGGGGGTGTAGGGATTTTTGCTACTGGTTCTCTGAATCACCCGACGCCATCATTACCAGATCGGGCGATCCGGTCCGAACCGGGAGCATTTCACCCCTGGTCTAAGTGCTATTGCTATTTATATTTATACAGGTAGTCCACGAGTTATGAATGTAATGGAGCCTGCCCATTCCATTCATCACCCAAGGATTCGTGGGAGTGAATCTCGTACCTTGAACGGGATCACTCCCTCCTTTCACCCACACATTCGCTAATTGAATGTGAGGCTCGTTAGGTGCATATGAGGTATTTAAGGGTGGGGAAGGCCATGGGAGGCCTAGTGATGGAACAGGCCACCTGCCTAAGACCACCCAAGGCCTACCCGACCCACTGAAATACCTCATGCTCTCCATAATTGCTTTCCCCCTTCCCCAACCTACTGCTCTTGGTCATTTATTTTGTGAAAATCCAGCAAGCAGTCTCTCTCCAGCCTCTCAGCCACGTGCGCTCTTCTGTAGTTCCATTTGGGCCTCTGCGAGCCTCCCCTGGCCCGTTACAGGCTGAAATGGAGCTTCTGAGGGCTGGATCTGCCCCTCAGTAGCTCCATTTTGGCCGGCAACATTCAGGACGAATGTTACAGAGCCTCTGCAGTTGTTCTTAAGGGCAAACAACTGTCATGGTGCTGCAAGATTTGTAGTTTCAGGACTTGTTCGCACACACTAGGAGGTGCTTATCGCATAACTTCAAACATTTGCGAAGAGAATACTCATAACCCCAGGATTACCTGTATGTAAAAGTTGCCAGAAGTCAAGACTGATTGGAAGGCACACACAAAACAAATCTTCTGCACTATCATCTTTTTCTAAAACCCGCTTGCATGGCTCTTTAGAATCTGGTTTTGAGTCTCTCCATTTGACCTGTTTTCAACATGTAGTGAGAACACAGAGCTCACCAGTGCTCACTTCCTTCCCTCCAGGTGACCAGCAGCAGAATATCAGCCAATCAGCATCTTATACCTTAGGTTAACATGGGTCATAGTGTCACAAAAATTCCTCCTCGTCCCAATTCACACAGAAAGGAAGTAAATTGCTAACCAATGTCCAAAATATTACGCAGGCGTGCCTTTGCTGGTGGTTTGCAAAACAAAATTCTGCAAAGCTGCTGCCGTGGGAAGCAATGCACAGGAAACCTGATTCTAATACAGAAGTAAGCAAATACCCCAATGGCTCTGCTGTGACCATGGTTATAGGTTGCTATGGCAGCTGGATTTGGGGAAGGGACAGATAGATGGTAAACAAAGCATACAGGAGGAGAAAATCTTCAGGAATAGACTGCTAGAAGAGGAGTGGGGATCTCTTTAGTCCTCAGCTGTCTGGCTTCACTGATCAGCTTTTAATCTTGGTTTTCCTTTTCCTCTCCATGTTATCTAGGGTTTAGAGGAAGAGGGATGGTTGGCCTGAGTCAGGCTGGAAGGCAAGGTGACATCCTGTCAGTGGGAAAGTAAATCACCCACAAGTTTTGTTGTCCCAAAGATGCTTTTTCAGGAGGCAACTGGGCTTTCTTGGTTTTTCTTTTGAAGACGTTTTGCTTCTCATTCAAGAAACTTCTGCAGCTCTCCTGAAAAAGCACTTTTGGGACAACCATGACCTGGATGACTGAGAATCTCTACCATCCACAAGTTTTGTTGTTTCCAATAAACTACAGCATAATCAGGAGCAAATTGGCTCAGCTCTCCAAAGCAGAATACATTGTGAGATCAAACAGGTTCAATCAAAGCAGATTACAAAGTGATACAAAACAGAAGTATGTAAGTATTGTTAGATGGTGCAGCCTTCAGAAAAAAAATGTAGTAATTGGATACAGATTCACCAAATGTTCCTGCTTGCAAACTATGAGTCCACACTGTTGACTTGTGTCAAGAGGACTCACAATTGCATATAGACAGTATATACAACTGTCAGCCACCACCCTGCTTTTTATAAACTCTACCTCTTCTGGGAACGCAGCAACTAAAACTGTTTTTGTATTCATTGAGAAACAATATGCTAGAACTGTGTTATTAGCTGAAAGATATAACATACAGACTCACTCAGGGGAGCAGATGTGTAAAATTTCAGAGAACCACACATATGTCAGCATAGTCAACAACATAAATGAAAGACTCGTTACATGTTTCACCCACTACAAAGAACACAGTGAGAAAAGCAGTGAAATACTGTATAAAATTTGAAGTAGTTTGATCTGGTTGCATGTTGGCTACAGAGTGGGCATAGCCACAAAATGTTGCAGCATCAAGCTGATCTTAATGAAGAATGGAATGGAATGGAATGGAATGGAATGGAATGGAATGGAATGGAATAGAATAGAATAGAATAGAATAGAATAGAATAGAATAGAATAGAATAGAATAGAATAGAATAGAATATTCTTTATTAGCCAAGTGTGATTGGACACACAAGGAATTTGTCTCTGGTGCAGAAACTCTCACTACAGTATCTGTAACTACAGTATCTGTTGAAGTCTATGTCTCTCTTGTTTGGTTGCAGACAGTTATAAGATACAGGTGATAGACTCAATAATTCCTTTGTAGAACTGTATCAACAGCTTTTGGGGCAGTCTGAGCTTTCTGAATTGGCAGAGGAAGAACAGCCCTGAGGCTCTCTGTCTCTGTCTCTCATTCTCTATCTCTCTCATTCTCTGTCTCTGTCCCTCTCTCTGTCCCCCCCCTCTTGTCTGTCTCTCTCTGTCTCTCTCTTTGTCTCTCTCTCTCTCTCTCTCTCTCTCTCATTCTCTCTCTCTCTCATTCTCTGTCTCTGTCTCTCTGTCTGTCTGAGAGAAAGAGAGAGAGAGAGAGAGAGAGAGAGAGAGAGAGAGAGAGAGAGAGAGAGAGAGAGAGAGAGGGAGCGCAGAAGGTATTGTTTACTCTGTATACATCAGAACAGCAATTATGAATGATTTTTTCTTTTTCCTATATTGGGGTAGTGAAGAGGAGACATTCTGAATAAAAATAACATTTTACAATGCATCAACCAAAATTAGGAAGAAACATAAAAACCGAGGAAGATTGGCACTGCCAGCTTTGGTATTTTCTATTCATCCTTTATAATAGCCTATAAAGGATGACCCATTTGGAAGTAGACACAGTGACACAGAGCAATCAGCTTCAGAGAACTAATTCAGGCCCCAAAATGCCTCCGTAAAACTAGCATTTGAAAAGAAAGTTTCTTTGTTTTATCCTCACATAACATTTCTTTCCTCAAATGAATCCCGAATAGAATACACTGTACCTTTGGGAGTCAATATAGAGTAATTTCCAGGAGTCTCTTTCCATGTAGCACTATTATATCCTGTTTTATATATACTGTAATTCAAGCAGCGAACATATCTAATATTCCTTCCTCCTATTTCCCCTCCAACAATCACCCTGTGAGATGGGTTAGGTTGAGAAAGAGCAACTGGCCCAGTCATCCAGCCGGCTTTCATGACTGGGACTAGAACTCTCTGGGCCAGTACCTTCTTTACTATGTCAAACTGGTTCTCTCTTTAATATTTAATATTTTATGTAGCAAGTGCCAACAGACATGGCTTTATTATAGTCAGATAAAAGGAAGATACGTTTTCTTCAATTGAACTGAGATTGTTCAGCTTTTTTCCATATGTTTCCCATAGTAATTGTGGGTGATTTGTTCAACATCGGCAGTGGAATTGATAACATATGTGTTGCATAGTTAACACTGTGATTTGCTTTAAAAGCAGGGGTGGGCTCCTGGGGGTTTGCAGGGGTTCAGGAGAACCTCTAGCTAAGATTCTGTGCAGTTTGGAGAACCCTCAAATCCCACTCCTGGCTAGCCACGCCTACCCCTCCCCGCCCCTCCCAGGGGTCCCCACGCGGCCTGTTTTGAATGCAGGTAAGTGCAGGGCGCACATGGAGACTCAGGGAGTGTAAAAATGGGTCTACCGGAAGTTGAGGAACAGGCCCATTTCTGGCCTCCAGAGGGCCTTCAGAGCCTGGGGAGGCTGTTTTCGCCCTCCCGGAAGCTCGAGGAAAGCCTCCGGAGCCTGGGGAGGACAAAAACGCCCTGCCCCGCTGTGGTGCAGGAGACCAACTAGGCCATGCCCATCCAGCAACCGGGCAGAGAACAAAATTTGCTAAAATTTTTGAAGCCCACCCCTGCTTAAGAGCCATATTGTTTAGCAATGGAGTTGCTAGTTCCAATTGAGGTAGTTCAGTGAGGATTACCTGTAAGTGACTGAATAGTTAATGACAAAATATGTGATTCTTCTTCATTTACTATGAAGAGAATCAATTACTGCTTCCAAGTCTACTTCTAACCTCTCAGTCTTCTACTATCTTTTTTTTTTTTTTTTTTGGATAGATCAGCATTTGAGGAGCATACGTAGATCTTTACACTTATATCCAAGAGCTTTATAATTTATATACAATCTGCAGCAAACTCTAAATTCCCAGCTTGTTTAATAAGCCGACTCATAGCTCATTTGATATAAAAAATAGTTACACTAAGTAGGAATCAAATCCTTGCAAAGGACAGACTGGGTTTTGCTATATAACCACGTCGTACCTCAAAGTCAAAGAAAAGGTTGTTACTTTGAGGATTAGGTAATCAGAAATACTAAGAAATCTAATCCTGTTTCTATTGCTTTGGAATACAATGAATAGGGCTCTATCAAAAAAAGGGGGAAATCTGTCAATTAAAGGAGCTTCAGAGGCCAGGTTTTAAATCCATGATATTACATTGGCATTTATAGCTTTATAAAGAGAGCAAACCATTTGCAATAAATTTCTCAATTAGAGCTGTGATTCTGGGATTTCCCCCCCACCACCACAGAGAATGCAATGAATACCAATGATAAAATTGGCAGGGATCCAAATGTATGCTGGGAAATGTGGCATGACTTCCCACCATCACTATCCCAACAATGAAAAAAGCAATAAAGCAATCCTATAGAGTCGGTGAACCATAGTGAAACTTTTAGACAATTACATAGCAGAACTGTTGGTTTCCTTTGTCCTTGAAAATTGCACCACCCACAAGGCAATCCATTCACTTTAACCTTTCCAACACTTAACAGGACCAAGCATTAGAAGCACCAGAGGAGGTTGGTGCAAAGCAGAGCCAAAGGAAGTACTTCCCCCCCACCCCTGCAGATTTCGGTCATATATCCTATGAAACCTTGCAAGATTCATTTGGTGCAAAGGACGTCAAAGTGTTACTGTTGGTATTCTGTTTTGTTTCAGCATTCTAGTAGAAGTTATTTTGACAGCTTTATTAACTTTCCCAAGGAACACCTTAAAACAGCTCATGAAACATGGTCTCATATTTTTTTCAGGAGCTTAGGGAAAAAAAAAACCAGGAGACAATGATCTGGCAAATTTAGCCTTTGTGAATGTCTGCCTCTGCTGATTATATTGTTCCCAGGGGTTATTAAATTTTGGCAAATTTGATGCTATCTGGGCTACTAAATGCCAGACAACCACTAGATGGCAGCATTGTGTTCAAGAATGTTCTGTATTGGTTAAGTAACATCTAGCAGGGCCTTTTAAAGACATTTGGGGGATGGGAGCTAAAGCGATTGCAAATTTGAGGCCTCTCCAAATGCATGTACAATTTATGTTTATGTGTGAACACAGGTAGTCATTTGGATGATTGTGGCCTAGCTCTAACAGTCTATCCTTAGGCCAAAATGGATCGAAAAATACCATGTGTTACATCCTGGGCCCCTAAAGTTCTGTTAGATTTCAGTTCTGTAAAGCCTATCAAGCATTTTGCTATTCATTAGCTAGTGATCTACTATGACTAAGTGTTGTATCTTATGATTCTTAATGAATATATTTTATTTTTTCTTTATGTACACTGAGAGGGTATGCACCAAAGATAAATTCCTTGTGTGTCCAATCACACTTGGCCAATAAAGAATTCTATTCTATTCTATTCAAAAAGACCTATGCAGAATCCGTACTGTGTAAACCCTCTATGCATTGTCCATGGGTCCGCATGTGAGCAGAAGGTCTCAAAACTAAACTACAGGTTTTGGGTGTATGTATGAATGAATGGGAAAAAGATAGATACTGTAAATTCAATGATGAGACCTTAAACACATCTTGCATCCTCTGTGTGTTTTAAACAATAATTCTTGCAGTTTGCTGTGAATCTCTGGATTTTAGAGGCATCTATTGGTGGTAATCAAAATTCCAGTTATTGCCTTTCCTGTCCCACTATAATGAACAGATCTGATTGTTTGACCCTACTTTTATTCTAAAATTTGCAGATTATCTAATCTTACGTATCAATCTCTAGACGTTAATACTCCTTATTTGTTTTACTCTTAGAGAAATACATTTAATACAGAGCTGTAATTTGTAATGCAGGTAGTATTACGACAATTCATTTAGTGACTGTTTGAAGTTGCAACAGCACTGAAAAAAGTGACTTAGGACCGTTTTTCACACTTACAACCATTGCAGCATCCCCATGGTTGCATGATCGTAGTAGAGTATAGCTATACTCTTCCCAAACATGATGCCTTAAGTATTTGGGGACTGCAACTCTGAGAGTTACAGGTCAGCACTTCTGGAAGTGCAAAACGATTCCTTTTCCCTCACAATTTAAATGTACAGAATACCTCCTTCCTTCTTGCATTTATTTATTCAGCAAGTTAAGAGTGAAATAACCAATAGAATTTTTAGTCTCCATTGCTGTTTAATTATGGATTAACTTTAGTTAGTGAAAATTAAGAAACGCTCTACATCTTGTCTAGAAATGTGCAGAAATGGAACTGGACAGCAGGTGGCACTGCAGCTGAGCTAAATATTAGTGCTACTCAAGAAATGAGGTTTTCTGTATGGGAAGGCATTTCTCATAAATGAGGATTAATCTATTTTCGTTTTCAATCCAGTGTCTCATCTGCACCAGCCAAGAATGACAATGGGTTTTTCTTCCACAGGTGGGTAGATATGGATATGATTCATGTGGCATATTGTAGATAAAGGTCAGCTACGGTATAGAAGCGTCAGTGTTGTGGATATTATGATCCCTGCCAGAAGCTGAAATACAACCCTATAATGAGCTGTATTACCTTATAATCAGGGGTGAAATGCTCCCGGTTCGGACCAGATCGCCTGATCTGCTAACGATGGAGGTGGGTGGTTCGGAGAATCAGTAGCAAAAATCCCTGCCCTCCCCCCCATACCCAGCTGAGCTGCACAATCATCAGAGGCTTTTTGTCTTTTAAATGCCCCTGACAATCCAAGCTGAGTTGCCTGATCGTCAGAGGCATTTAAAAGAAAAAAAGCCTCTGCCGATCAGGCAACTCAGCTGGGATCGTCAGAGCCTTTTGAAAGCATTTTTTTTACAACCTCTTTGCCGAAGAGGTTGTAGAAAAAAATGGTTTTAAAAGTTAAAAGAAAAAATTGGCCATGCCTACTCAGTCACGTTACCCTCCCCGCACCAAGCCACGCCCACAGAATTGGTAGTAACAACTTTTAGATTTCACCACCGCTTATAATCCTTTGATATGGTCAACTGACTAATCAATAAAGTATGCTACTACTACTTTATAATTCAGGCAGTATTCAAATTATTCTTAGTTTAACTTAATACAACCACATCTTTTCTACAACCTTCTTTAGGGGCCTCCTAACTCCAGATACCATCAGCAAGGTGGCATTGCTTTTCTTTGGATCTTGGACTGCATCTGCACTAGTTAATAATCCTCAATTTACGACCACAACTGAGCCCAAAATTTCTGTTGCTAAATGAGATGGTTGTTAAGTGAGCTTTGTCTCATGTTATGATCTTTCTACACCCACTTGTTCAGTGAATCACAACAGTTGTCAAGTTAGTAACACGGCCGTTAAGTGCATCTGGCTTTTTCATTGACTTTGCTTGTCAGAAGGTGTCAAGAGGGGATCACATGACCCTGGGACACTGCAACCGTCATAAATATGAGTCATATTGCTGGATTTTGATCACATGACCACAGAGATGCTGAAACGGTCGTAAGTGTGAAAAACAGTCATAAGTCACTTTTTTCAGTGCTGTTGAAACTTTGAACGGTCACTAAACAAACTGTTGTAAGTTGAGGACTACCTGTACTGGAAACTCTGAAGAAGAGAGGGAATCTTTATGCTGCAACTGGCTCTGAGTTCTCTACCTTTAAACCTGGGATCAAGGGGTCCAGTAGGGAACGATGTGCAATCTTGTAGCCCTGCTTGGCTCATACCTGAGAATGAAAAAGTTCATTCTTTGATGTCCAGGACTCCACTCTTATTCACCAAAGCACAACCAATGGGCAGCGTCTTGTTGAAGATGTGTTCAGGATTTGACACAATGGCAGAGCAAGTCTTCTGATTGAAAGTGGAACAAAGCAGAACACAATGGATAACTTTGCTCTTCAGCTCTATTCTAGTTTGATGTTGCAACATCATCTATATTGGTCTTTAAAAATTAGCAGTTGGATGGATGGATGGATGGAGATAGATAGATAGATAACCTTTATTGTTACGTTTACTGTGAGCACTCTGACACACTGTTGTGGCTCCGTTACCTGAGCCTGTGTCATCGGCAGGAGAGGACTCCGAGAGTGAAGGAGAGGAGTTGGCAAGGCCTCCCTCTCCAGGACCCTCCCCTCTGGCAATTCCTTCGGTGTCCGCCGAAGGGCAAGAGATAGGGCCAGGGCCAAGCACGTCCACGCAGCCACAGGTGGACAGTGATGAGGGTAATGAGTCTTGGCTGGATCCTCGGCAGCGTCGCAGAGATAAGCGCACGCAACAGAAGAAAAGGCGTGCCCGAGATTAGGCTGAGTCACTGGACCACACCCCTCAGGATATAAAAGGGGGTGAGGTGGCCATTCAGACTCTGTGACAGACAAAACTAACTACTATTGAGTCACATTGCATCTTTGGAAACAACATTATCGGCCTTGGATTTATTTTACGAACTGGACAATTCTTGACTGTGGGTATTTTATTTATTGAGTAAAAGTTCTTGGCAAGCAGCTACTGGGTTGCTGCCAAGCGTCTTATCGGAAGAATTGGTTGTCTGCCAGTTTATTTAACCCCTGGCTGTCTGTTTGTGTGTGTGAGAGAGACGGGGACAGAACACATACATTAAAATGAAATTCTGCTGCCTGCTCTCAAAAGCGTACACATACGTAACACACATATACACATTAGACCGTGTCAAATTTTTCAACTCTCAATTTCCAAACATTAGGGGTGCTCAAAAGTTGTGACATGCCTTGGGGATTGTAAAGATTTTTGGTTACTTTAATATAATTTAAATGTACTTGGTAAGTAACTACATACAGTAAATATCATATTTTTTTATTTTTGTTTTTTGCTTTAATTTATATGCTGCCCTTCTCCGGAGACTCAGGGCGGCTTACAATGCGTTAAGCAATAGCCTTCATACTTTTGTATATTTATACAAAGTCAGCTTATTGCCCCCACAATCTGGGTCCTCATTTTACCTACCTTTGAAAGGATGGAAGGCTGAGTCAACCTTGAGCCTGGTGAGATTTGAACTTACAGTAATTGCAAGCAGCAGATGTTAATTACAGTGCTTTAGTCCACTGTACTACAGGCTCTTTGTTTTTTAATTTTTTAACATTTTGTTTGTTTCATTTGTAGGGCGTGTCAAATTTTTCCAACTTTCAATTTCCAAAAATTAGGGGTGCTCCTCAGAAAAGTCATGAGTATAGGGGGTGGTAATCTATAGCACAGAACTATGTGTTTGCCCATTTTGTATGATTAGGAGCATTTTTACATTTGTGGCAAAAGTTTGCACATCACATGTGTTACTGCTGCTAAATTGGACTTTGTTGATTTGGATTCTGCTCAGGGATGTATGTGTGTGTGTGTAATGTATATTAATGCTTTTCTCATAGTGAATAGGTACACTATGGGTAGATTTTATCTGGTGGGGAGAATCAAAGAAGGTGATGAAAATTTCAACAGAAACATAATTTGGTCCTCTCCCACTAATTTCTTCAACCTAGTCCTAATCTTAAATATCTCTGTTAGGTGACTCACATCGCATGTGAACATTGGATTCAGATTTATTTTAGAAAAATACAACATTCTCTTCTTCCCAGATGTTTTCTTTCTCCTACCTGGATCATTTTAATTCTTTAAGGTAAAGGTTCCCCTCGCACATATATGCTAGTCGTTCCTGACTTTAGGGTGTGATGCTCATCTCCGTTTCAAAGCCGAAGAGTCAGTGCAGTTTGAAGACGTCTCTTTTTTTATTATTAATTTTATTAAATATACGATTTAAAAATATTAGACTTGGTGCGACTTGTCTGGTCATGTGGCCGGCATGACTAAATGCCAAAGGCACACAGAACGCTGTTACCTTCCCACCAAAGGTGGTCCCTATTTTTCTACTTGCATTATTTACGTGCTTTCGAACTGCTAGGTTGGCAGAAGCTGGGACAAGTAACGGGCACTAGGGATTCGAACCGCTGAACTGCCGACCTTTTGATCGACAAGCTCAGCGTCTTAGCAACTGAGCCACTATGTCCCCTTATTTATTTATTTATTTATTATTGAATTTCTATACCGCCCTTCTCCCTGAGGACTCAGGGCAGTGTACAGCCAGAATTAAAAAACATGCAGGGCAAATATTAAAAAACAATTAAAAGATATATAAATTTGGCCCAATTAAAACTCACTACCAATTTAAAACATTTAAAACATTTAAAAACATTTAAAAATTTCTTCTTAAGCCAGCCCGGCTTGCTTGAAAAAATGGGTTTTAAGAGCACGACGGAAGGCACTGAGGTCCTGGATTCTCCTTATCTCTGGGGGCAACTGATTCCAGAGGGTAGGTGCCCCCACAGAGAAGGCCCTCCCCCTGGGGGTCACCAGCCTACACTGTTTGGCTGATGGCACCCCGAGGAGGCCCTCTCTGTGGGAGCGCACGGGTCGATGGGAGGTCGTCGGTAGCAGCAGGCGGTCTCGAAGATAGCTAGGCCCTTATACTTTACATCCCAGTAAAAGTTTGGAAGGAAGGGGCTTGGTGGCTATTTATCTATCGGTAGGATAACTCTCTCAAAACTGAACAGACGAGGATTGCATTGAAAGGGGATGGGTGGAGAAACCAGTAAAACACAAGCCTGCGTTTGAAAATAAGCCAAGGGCTGTGGAGAAAAAAGTCCTACCAATGTATCTCTTTGATACAGAATGTTGCTGATTGGGCCATTCTAATCACCCTGGTCACATGATCCTGAATGGCGCATCAGCGGACTATTGAGACACAGAAGCAATATGTGGGAACAACACAAATGCACACAAAAGGCCCTACCATGTTACTGCATTATGCAGAAGAAAACAGAGATGCTGTTTATGGCCACTGCTGATAAAGAGATTGGGGAAAAACTCCTATAAATCAGGGGTCTTCAAACTTGGCAGGTTTAAGACTTGTGGACTTCAACTCCCAGAATTCTCCAGCCAACATAGGTGGAGTTGAAGTCCACAAGTCTTAAACCTGCCAAGTTTGAAAGCCTCTGCTTTAAGTCATGCTTTACATGTTTCTTCTATCTTGATTCTTATCCTTCCTCATAACCTCTGAAAATAACTTCCCCCTAAACAACATTTCCTCTTTTACTTTTCAGATGAGCATCTTTTACATTTATGACCTTTTAGGAATTAAGAAAGGTCTCATGTTAAAATAAACAAATGGATTAGCAAAAATTGGTAGCTGCACAATGATGTTTTCCTATCACCAACACTTGCAGAAGCTTGTAGCTCTAGATACATCTCTATGGGGAGAAACCCTCCATTGATACCACATTGATGTAATTTCTCTGTTAGGTGCTATTGGAGGCTGTCTAGGTGACAAATTGAAATGAACATTTATAATGAAGTCTGTGGAGCAAACCAATTAACTTCTTAATGCCCTGAAAAAGGAAAAGGATCAATTGGTTTGGAAATATTTAGGAACCCATTTATTAAGCTTGAGATTTTGACATTAAAGAGCATCTATTCCCCACCAACTCCAATTCATCTCCTCATCTAATTAGATCTGGTTTTGGAAAGGTTTTCTGACAAATCACTTTAGACATTATACACTAATCTTAAAAAAACCCAAACCCTGGCAACCCCAGGATAAATAAGAATAGATCCCAGATAATTTCTCATCTAAATTAAATTAAATAAATCATCTTTTGATGTTGGATCTGAACATAGCAAAGCCTCATGATTTGGGCACAGAATTTTAGGGTGCTATTCTTTTAGGAAAAATCCTAAATACCATTGGTCTGACTGGCCAAGCAGTCTACCTTTAAGGGTTGAATTTTTCAAGAGCACAGTTCCTTGCAAAATCTAAATCTCAGGAAAACATGTTCCAATGTTTCAGTTACATTGGAAGGCAATTTGTGTGAGAAAATGGTGTCTAATTGTATCTACCATCCATGATTGCAGAGGGAAGACCTTCTACAGAATGCTCAGCAATATTTGGAAATAGATAATTTGCATGGGTTGCAGTTTCCTTGTTTCATTATAGAGTCGGCATAGCCAATAAACTCTACATTATGTTCCTGGGAATCATAATATTCACAATATATGTGAAGTACTAAGGTAGTTCTAGAGGTTCAAATCCCCTTTAGATTAATGAGACCACTGCAGGCTTCTACCCTAATACTTTTGCAATCTATATATGTGAAATTTGCCACATATGTTCCTCTTGGCTTCTAGGTGCTAACTAAGAAAGGATTTTTCAAAACGAGTATCAGAGCATTAGTATTTCCTATATTATTATTAACACACTCTGATGCTAAGGAGTTCTACTCCCCCTCCCCACCTGAATCTGTTCCAAATGCAAAACACAAGCAGAGGAGAAGAGTTTCAGTGTCAGTTTTACTTTGACAGCAGCAAGCAAGGGATAGGATAGGATAGGCTTCTGTGGGGCAAGGCTGAGGGAGAGAAGGGGATAGGATAGGATAGGCTTCTGTGGGGCAAGGCTGAGGGAGAGAAGGGGAGAGGAGAGGCCGATCGTAACTACTCATTAATTTTCAAGCTGTAAGTGTCGATTTATCAAGCCCGATCACATAATTTTGTAGCAGAGCACGGGTATTCAGCTAGTAACCATATCGTTTTAAATGTAGCAGGAAAAAAGGAGGAAACTCATTTTAACAGGCATAATTTTACACTAGGTCCCCAAAAAGCAAATGCATGTAAAAGATATTTCAGTTTCAGACAATTTCATCTACAAAGTTTGTTTTATTTTCTTAGCTTCAAACTTTTTCCAGTTAATTCCATGTCCTTAACTAAGAGCCGCGGTGGCGGAGTGCAGTACTGCCAGTTACTTCTGCTGACTGCCAGCTGCCTGCATTTTGGCAGTTCAAATCTCACCAGGCTCAAGGTTGACTCAGCCTCCCATCCTTCCGAGGTGGGTAAAATGAGGATCTAAACTGTTGGGGAAAATATGCTGACTCTGTAAACCGCTTAGAGAGGGCTGTAAAGCATTGTACAACTGTATATAAGTAAGTGCTATTGATATTGCTAAACTCAGATGGGCATGGGCACAGAAGAGAGAATACAAACCGCTAAGTATTTTAAAGATTCTTTTATTCCATTATTTTGCTAAATCTTGATCACTTATCAAGTTAATCTGATACATTCATAATGCTAGTTCTGTTCATGCTAAAAAGGGCAATTGAAAAATATATCAAAATATGTACATCTTCCATATATTTTCATCTCTGTGAAATGTGCAAGGAAGGGTTTTTTTTTTGGGGGGGGGGAAGGCCATGATGATGAAAAACAGAATCCATTTTTAAAAAATCCTGTGAGGAACAGAGACATGGCCTTTTCCCTCATAGATGATTATCCTACATAATAATCCCCAAGCAAAAATCTATAACCCTAGACCTACACTTTGAATAAATCCAGATTCCAAACACATTTGCTTTAATCTGCAGCTCCTTTGCTTAATCACAACTTTCTTTAAAAACGATAAACAAGAACAGCACATTGTCACTTTCCCAAATTATTAATTCCCAATTTTGAGTTACTCCAGCAAAGCTAATATTGTTATTTGCAGGTGCTTTGAGCAACCAAATTTCCAATCTAATGCTAGCTCTTTCCTTGCTGTTTTCCCATTTATACCTTCAATGCATTTGTAGAGATACTGGCTGTTCTGTTTGCATTTTTTCCCATTTTAAGCAGGTTACAGATTTAGAAGCACTCCAGGAACCCTGAAATCTGTTATATTGCCCAGTTACATGCAGAGCAAGCAGCTGTGAATCCTAATTTCACTGCTACTAATCCAAACCTAGAGCTGAAGGGCTTTACTACAGTTTGAGTCTGCTATCACTAACAGTCTTCCTCCTTAACCAGTATACTATTAATAAAGACAACACACTTGTATATTTGTTAAATTGAGTGCTGTATAACAGCGGCCCCCAACTTTTTGGGCACCAGGGACCAGTTCCATAAAGAGAGGTTTTCCATGGACCGGAGGGGGCGTGGCTTCACATGCTGCCTGCATCCCGTGCAGGCAGGGGGTGGGTGGGTGGGGCTGTGGGTTTCGCTTCTTTGCACTGCCCAATTTCTGGCATGCCCCAGCCTGGTGTCGGTCCAAGGCCGACACTAGGGCTGAGGACCCCTGCTGTATAACATTTAGGGGAGGACCTTATTTTTAAAATGAGATAATTATGCAGTAGGATTTTTGCCACTTACAAAAAATAGTAATGAGAAAAATTCAAATTCAGATTAGGGTTAGGGTTAGGTTCAGGACATCAGAAATTAGACTGTAGAAAAATTAAGCTATACACAAACACTGGCTTGGAGTTACCAGTAGGAAACACAGACCAGACTTCTTAAAGCTACAAAGCAAATGAAACACATCAGACTTCTATGTCAGTATCCATGCCGCAACAGCAGTAGCACTTAGACTTGTATATCATTTCACAGTGCTTTTACAGCCCTCCCTAAGCCGTTTACAGAATCAGCATATTCTCCCCAACAATCTGGTTCCTCATTTTACCCACCTTGGAAGGATGGAGGCTGAGTCAACCTTGAACCAGTCAGGATCGAACTCCTGGCAGAGTGCAGAGTTAGCCTGCAACACTGCATTCTAACCACTACGCCACCACGACTCTTCTGTCCTAACATTAGGACTTTTCAGATAGCAGATGCAAAAATCCAGATGAGTACTAGCTGGCAACAGTTAACACTTCTGTATCAGATGATTGTTATCTACTGCAGTGAAACTCAACTGAGAGCCACATGACCCCTTGGGGCCCCTAGGATGTTCCAAAGGGGGCACAAGTGAAAAACATGTAATGGGGGCCACAGCATATGCCAGAGAGGAGGCATAGAAAAGCAAAGTGAATTATACTGCTAATACTGGTTTGCCAACATTAGAACATGTACCAATTATTCTTCCATCTTCATGACTGATAATGAGACCTGGATGGATGGCCATAGGAGAAAAACAAGGTTGGAATGGGACCATTAGTGGAAAAAAAAAGGTTTAGAAACACTGATCTGTTGGTCAGCCAGATTTTTGCAATCCAGAACTAGCAGCTCTTAACACCATTCGCAACCCAAAGACACTTGGATAGTGAGGTGGATGGCATATAAATTTAATAAATAATGCAGGAAGAAAAAATGGGCTTAGAAACTGGCATAGGAATTCTGGTAGAGGAACTAAAGTTATTGGACATATTCAGGTGGCCACTGTAATAGAGAAAAGCAAGCACATGTGCAGTAGGCCGGCTCTACAGATTTCTCTGTCCTGATCAATGGACAGGATCACAAGCAGATAGCACCAAGAAAGCGCTCTCTTACTGTGCCTTTCTGAGAACACCTGCCTAGTGATGCTTATCTTGCATCACTTTCTGTGATAGTGGCATCTTGATTCACTGCATTTTAAGCCTCTCAGATCTTTAGCTGGTGGCCTAAGTGCCCAATTATCTAAAACAGCTACTTTGATGTGGTGGTTGGAATGCTGGACTAGAAGATGGAGAGACTGTGAGTTCACTTGAAAGCCATGTGCACCTTTCTCAGCCCAACCTATCTCACAGGGCTGTTATTGTGGAAAAAATAAGAAGTGGGAGCATCAGCTATGTTGCTCCCTCGTGTTATACAAAAAATAAAGGAGGGATATAAATCCAATAAAGAAATACTGAAGAAAATATCAGATGAATTGGCAGTCCAGGTAAGGCCATATTCAAAGATGAACTGAAGTAGATTTTAAAAAGGCTTGGAGAGAGTAATAACATAATTAACATTTGCTCTTTTTCTACAGTGGTCTCTTGGTACTCGGCATCTTGGTTCTGGGAGTTTCAATGAATACTAAAAAGGATGAGTCCCAAACAAACTACGTGACTTACCATGTGTCCCTTTATTTCGGCTGGGAAGAACTTTCTGTCTGTGCCTTTTCCTATGTCAGCAACCTTTCCAACTTCCTGTACACCCTCTGTGGCAATCCGTCTCCTTTTGAAGCAACTTTCCCTGCATGGATGACTTCCTGTCCACTTCCTATCACGGTGCATCGAGTACTAAACAAATGCCAAGCACTGGGACAACAGTTTCACAACAAAATACATAGAATACCAAATTCAACGAGTTTTGAAGCAGTTGAGTATCAAGGTTTCCATAATACATTTGCATCTCTTCCAGGAATCCATTCAGGTGCCCTCCACAGTTGTTATACAAGTCTGGGGAAAGATGCAGCTGCTTTAATGAGTTACAGGGTGGCTATATCCTTATCCTGCACTTCCATTCCACATATACTCCAAAGGATCATTTTGGAATTGAATTCAAATCACTGTGCATGAGGAATGTTTATTGCAAAGTTTACTCTCATATAAAGATATGTAAGACTACAGATTAGCATCTAGTTAGAATGTCCTTGATTCCCGTTGGTAACCTTAAAGGAATAATGCTGTCTCAGCCTCAGCCTTCTCCGCCCACACAAACAGCATAGAAATATTGAACTGTTTGTAAGGATTATAATTAGATAGCACAAAACACACACACCTTTTACATTGGTAGCATGTATCAAAATGTTGAAGGCCAATATCCTTATTCTATAAAGTTTCAATCAACTGGATATCCCAACGGTGATTTTTCAAAAAGCAACTGGACTTTGTTTTTCCTTGAAGATGTTTCACTTCTCATCTTCTTGTCTTCAAAGAAAAATAAAGTCTAGTTGCCTTTGAAAAAAGCACTTTTGGGACAACCATGACGTGGATGACTGAGAATCTCCATAGACAATCAACTGGATAAGTTACAATTCTGCAGAGCCCCCCCCCCCCCCCCCCCCCCCAAAAAAAAAAAAAGAGGATTTTATGTAGCTCTTTGTTACAGCCAAATGAGACTTTTTAGTTGAAAATGGTAAACTCACCCTTCAGGACTCCAAGAGAGAAAATCTAAATAAATGTTGACAACTTCTTCTTCTGTATTAGTACAAAAGATGATTGGAGCAGTGCATGCCAATTCAAATGATATAGTAAGAAACTTGTTCTAAAAAAACACACAAAGAAGCAAGTTGGATATTACTTCGCCATGTAATTTAGAATTAAAAGATATGCATGGTAAACTAAATTCACTGGTATATTTTTGGCAGGATTGTGTTCTTGGCTTCAGTCCCATACTCTTGACTTTCTAATCTTGATGGTCCTCCAGAGTTAAGCAGTCTATATGAAGTGAACCTGATTCCAGAAAGCCCACGATGCTTGAGAAAATAAAACAATAGACGTTATCTTAGATGGAATCTCAACAGAGATTTATTTCAGTCTTCTCCAACCTGGGTGTCCTCCGGGAGCATGGACATTAATTCTCAGAATGTCCATGTTAAACTAAAAAATTCTGGAAGTTATCAGAAATGATACCGAAGATGGGGACATTGATATATAGGGCCACACTATGAAAAGTGCCTTTTACATGTCAGGTCAGGTCATGTCAAGGTAAGCTACCATCTCTAGATCTTCTAGTCCACGAAAGTCTGTTCTAATTGTCTAGTTTTGTATTTCAGGAAACAGAATGTGAAATCATCATCCTTCCATTTTAGAATCATTGTTTTTAACAGCCAGCTTAGCGGTTTATTTCTTTTCTGCTTCACAAGTTATTTAGTCCTTATCTATCTATGCACCATGTCTGCTTTGGGAATGAATCCTTTATTTACTTTAATTCTTTCTGGTAATTTCTTCCTTCCTTGCCTGTTTGTTAAATTAAAGGTACATTTTTCCAGCCTCTGAGTGCACTTCTCTTTCTATATGCACAGCTTTACTGCAGTCTCTTCCCATTCCTCCTCCTTCATCTGTATGCATTACAACCCTCTCTGTCTTCTACTGCAGACTAATTCTGTCATTGCAGCATTAGAGCAATTTCTTAGTTCTAAATGTGTCTGCAGACTTTTCTTTCCTCCTTGGAGCTGGTCAGATATGATCACATTGAATTACATGACTTCCAAATACATACATACATACATACATACATACATGCATGCATTATATATACATATATATATATATATATATATATATATATATATATATATATATACACACATATATATATATAATGTTATTGTCTTAGAGAAGTTTTGAGCAAAGACAAATGGACACATTTAGTGGATTTATTTAGCCAAGCAGGATGGGTATTATCTTCTTCAGATAGCCACATAACTCTTGTATTAATAATTTGTACCATTGATCAGTCAATACACTGAAAAGTGTACTTGCATTAAAGATGTGGAACGAATAAAAAACATAAAAAGTTGATGCTTTTTTTCCTTTCAACTGGATTGGATTAAATCTGAATTTCTCACCAGAGTACAACTCCAATTATTATGATAAAGTGACAGGGGATGGAGTATTGTGCTCCTTTGGTACTCTTTTTTCCTCTCAATATCTTAATTGTTATGTATTGATACTTTTAAGCGGGAGTTTCAAACCTGCCTACGTTTCTGATTGGCTGACAGTCCCTCCAGGATTGTATATAAGGAGGGCTGCAGCCTCTGAGTTTTTGCTGAAGTCTCACTGTATATTAAAGAGCTGTTGTCACTTGCTTGCTTGTGCCTCTCGTTATTCCCGAACCACTTCATTGGCGACGAAGGTGGGATTGAGGCTACAAGAAGCCAATCAGTGAGACCACGAGCTTCAGCTAGGCGACGAGGCGAACCACAGGAGGCATACCGAACATGTCTGCCTACGTTCCTCCCAAGCCTTTTGATCCGACCCGTGAAAAATGGGTCTCGTACCTAACAAGGTTCGAATGCTCGCTAGAAGCCAGCGACATGCAGGGTCTCTCCACTAAAAAAGAGAGCCCTCTTCCTAAGCCACTGCGGACGGGACGTGTTCGAGATGGCCGAGTCGCTGTGTGAGCCAACGCCGGTTCAAACCGTCTCCTGGGACACCCTGATGGCAACTCTCCGGGCTCACTACGCTCCCGTCCCCTCCAAGTTCGTGCAACGATACCAACTCAGGCAGCGCGTTCAACGAGAGGGAGAACCGGTCAGCGCGTACATGGCCAGCCTGAGAAAAGCCGCAACCCATTGCAACTATAGAGACTTGGACGATGCGTTGCTTGAGCAACTTATCTGTGGTGTTCGGGACATTAGGCTGCAACGGCGCCTGCTCGCCAAGCCTGATTTGACACTTGCTGGAGCCCTAGACGAGGCCAGGGCTCATGAAGCCTCCACAAAAGCCGCAGAAACACTGCAGCATCCGCTGACCAGCAAAGACAGCCCCAAGTCTGCCCCGGTGCACAGAGAAGACGCCGGATCCAGCTCGGAGTCCGAGTCGGATGAGGACGTCTTCCGAACGGAGCACCAGAGAAAAGACACTGGCAGCCCCTGGCGAAGCTGTCCCAGCTGTGGCGGGCACCATGATAGACTGTCCTGCAAATACAGAGAGGCTATTTGCAGGCGTTGCGAGAAAAAAGGGCACTTGGCGTGAGTCTGTAGAGCCATTCTGCCCAGAAAACACCAACCACGTGAGCGCCGCAGCCAACCGGAATCAACGCGCCAGAAGCAGCCAACGAGAGAAGGCAGCGCAAAAAAACAGCGTGAATTTGAACCGCGAGATGGCCGCAGCATACACATAGACCAGGCCACCATGGCGATCAAGGACAAAGTCAGCACGGTGGTAGAAATCAACGGCAAGCCATGCTCGATGGAGATCGACACCGGATCAGCTCTCTCCATAATGTCATGGGCGACCCTAAAGACCCTCCTGCCGTCGTTCCGGAAGGACCAGCTCTCCAAGCAGAGACTGCGCATCCTAAACTACCAGGGGAACCGAGTCCCCCTCGAAGGCGTGGGCACGTTCCGAGTCACCTACGGAGACTACGAAAGAGACCTGCCGCTGACCATCCTCACAAAGCAGCTCCCTAGCCTTCTGGGCTTGGGGTGGTTCCGAGCCCTCGGCATGGGCTTCACCGGCGTCCACCAGATGTCCAAGTCATCACTAAAGAACAGTCTCCTGACCGAGTTCCAGGATGTCTTCGGGGACACGTTGGGCAAGTATGTGGGGACCCCTATTTCACTAAACTTAGACCCCAACGTAGCCCAAATAAGACTTAAAGCCAGACGGGTGCCGTTCGCATTGAAACTGAAGATCGATGCGGAACTGGACAAATTAATTAAACAGGGGGTGTTAGTCCCCGTCGATCATGCGAAATGGGAGACCCCCATAGTGACCCCAGGAAAATCTGACAGCTCAATTAGGATTTGCGCCGACTACAAGTGCACGATCAACAAGGCTTTGCAGCCGAGCACCTATCTGGTGCCGATCGTGCATCATCTACTACACTCCCTGGGGCCCGGAAAAATTTTCGCCAAATTGGACCTAGCTCAGGCCTATCAACAATTACCAGTCGACGACGCCACGGCAGAGGCGCAAACAATTGTAACTCATAGGGGTGCATTCAAATGCACCAGGCTCCAGTTTGGGGTGAGCGTCGCACCCGGCCTATTTCAAAGCACCATGGAGCGCCTTTTGCAAGGGCTCCCGGGGGTGGTGCCTTATTTTGATGATGTTCTGGTCAGCGCTCAGGACGAACGTCAGCTAGGGGACCGAGTAAGGAACGTCCTTTCCCATTTTAGAGAAGCGGGACTTAGACTTAAAAAGAACAAGTGCATGATCGCTGTTCCCTCTGTGGAGTTTCTGGGGTACAGGGTGGACGGCACAGGCATCCACCCTACCGAAAGCAAGGTGAGAGCTATTAAGAGCGCACCTACCCTCAAGACTAAAGCGGAGCTCCAAGCCTTCCTTGGACTCCTCAATTTTTACTCAATGTTCCTGAAGGACAAGGCCACCGTTGCAGATTCCCTGCACAAACTTTTAGGGAAGAATGTACCATGGGTATGGGGGAAACCACAAGCTGCCGCTTTTGAGGCAGTAAAAAGACTTCTATCTGAAGACAGTTTCCTAATCCAATACAACGCAGCGCTACCGCTTGTATTGGTTTGCGACGCCTCCCCCGTAGGAGTTGTTGCCGTCCTAGGCCATAGACTGCCGAACGGCCTAGAGGCGCCCATTGCGTTCTACTCTCGCACCTGTCAAGCGCAGAGCGGAACTATAGTCAATTGGACAGAGAGGCTCTGGCTGCAATTGCGGGGGTTAAAAAGTTCCACGAATACCTCTATGGCCAACAATTCGAACTTGTGACTGACCACCGGCCCTTGCTAGGACTTTTGGCAGGCGATAGGCCCACCCCCGCTGCTCTTTCCCCGCGTTTGACCAGATGGGCCATTTTTCTATCGGCCTATTCGTATCAGCTTGTCCATCGACCCGGACGGACCTTGGGCCACGCGGATGCCCTCAGCTGCTGCCCCCTACCAGACCTACTGACCAACCCAATGCCAGAAGCCTCCGTCCTTCTGCTGGACACTTTAACTTTGGGACCTATCTCCTCTTGCGAGGTGGCAAAAGCCTCAGCTAGAGACCCAATCATTCGCACTGTGATGGGTTGGGTTCTGAAGGGGTGGCCGGTCAAAGTGGATGGGGGGGGGGGAATACCAAGGTTATGTGAACAAAAAAAATGAACTGTTTATGCAAGGGGGTTGTCTGTTGTGGGGCGACAGGGTGGTAGTACCAACGAAACTAAGAACACGGATCTTAGAATTGCTGCACAAAGGGCATCCGGGCATTGTTAGAATGAAAAGCTTAGCCCGCAGCTATGTGTGGTGGCCCAACATGGACCAAGTTATCTCCGAGTGGGTGGGGAAGTGCAGACCCTGCCAAGAGTCTCGTCCCGATCCCCCAGTAGCGCCCATCTGTGAGTGGGAGAAACCAAAAGGGCCATGGGGGAGGATCCACATTGATTTTGCCGGTCCCTTTCACGGGCAAATGTTTTTAATAGTAGTCGATGCCTACTCAAAGTGGCTCGAAATAATCTTAATGCCTTCAACAACAGCCGAGGCAGTAATCAAGGTCCTAAGGAAGCTGTTTGCCACCCACGGCCTGCCGGATACCCTGGTATCTGATAATGGCCCTCAATTCACGGCAACCCTTTTTGAGGGCTACTTGGCCGGACTGGGCATCCGCCATGCCCTATCGGCCTCGTTCCACCCGGCTTCTAACAGATTAGCTGAACGTTTTGTTAGAACGGCCAAAGAGGCACTGTCCAGACTAGACAACGGGGACTGACAGGCCAGGATAGACCAATTCCTAGTGGTCCAGCATGCCACACCATGCACAGCAACAGGGAGAAGCCCAGCAGAGCTCCTCATGGGCAGGAAGCTTCGGTGCGTGTTAGACAGGCTTCACCCTAACTACTCACACGAAAATTTCAAGGGAGAAACCTCTGGCCTAAGACAGTTTCAGGTTGGGTCCCCAGTGTTCGCTCGCAATTATGCCAGCAGACCTCTATGGGTTGCAGGAACCATAGTGGGCGTAACAGGCCCAAAATCGTACACGGTGGATGTAGGAGTAGACAGACTCTGGAAGCGCCACATAGACCAACTTAGAAAAAGGATAGTCGGCGAAGCAAACATCAATTTAGACATCTCCAAACCTAACTACAACAACTTTCCCAAAACAGCTAACTCAAGTCCGGGTTTGCGAGAATACTTAGCTGACAAGCCCTGGTTCCAGCACTGCCCCAGCGAGTCGCCACTCCCAACTGGGGATAACCACGCCCCGGACAAAATCCTGCTGTCCCCCTCTGAAAATTACTATTTCCGAGTGTGATGGCTAAAACTCCTAGAATTCTTATATCAAAAGTACCCTGGTAATTTGGGCAGTTGAAATGTCAATCTACCTGGAGGGCATGTTATGGGCTGCTGTAGCATGTGATTTTCAATGGACACCCAATGGGCCAGTGGCACTGATGGGGACTGTATTCCCCTTTCATACTAAAGAAACTTTAGGTTACTTACAGTAGGCAAATGGGAAGATAAAGTGAAGAATCTTAATACACATACTGTAGTTGCTGGGTTTTGTGTCTCTCCTGGCCTACGGTTAGTTAATACGTTTTTAGGAAAATCTCTCTCTCTCTCTCTCTGTTTCTCTTTCTCTCTCTCTGTCTCTCTCATTTTTCTCTCACTTTAAGTGGTACTTTAGAAGGAATTCAGGCTTTCCTATTTTATATTTTTCTTAACAAACCTACATTTCATTTCAAATATATTGACTGTCTCTTAGCATTCATAGATAGCAGTCCAAACCTATATTCTTCATTCAAGACAACTACATTATGAGCAGTTTTCTTTTATTTATTTTTTTGCAGGGAACCTGATTCTGCTTTATTTCTTGGCATCCTTTTAGCATCCTGAATAAGCTCAGGAACGCATCCCTGAAGAAGGGCTACGGCTGAATTCAAACCTCTACCAGGCAAGAGAAGTCAGGATTGCTTAGTATGGGCATTGGGGGTTTTTATTAGTTCATTCAGTTGATTCTTCCTCCAAATGGATTGTAATAGTTCTTTTATTTTCCCAACTGTTTTACCTCAGACACCTACACTGGAGATGCCAGAAGTTGATTCAGGTACTTCTCTTGCCAAATATCTCCACTGAGTTACATGTCTTGCTTTGGTTTCAGGGAAGGGGACAAAACTAACAACTAGCACTCTTGCTAGACTTTCTGTGAGTAAGCAGGGAAAAGGAATTTTCTTTGGGTGTTTTGGGGAGGTGGCAGGGATGGGATTCAGCCAGTTAGGACTCGTTCGAGCTTCAATGATCACCTGAGAGTGAACCGATTCGCTCCGACGATCAGGTGGGCCGGCCCATCTCTGTGTTATACTGACCTATATTTCCTTTGTTCAAAGCCCAGTTGATAGGGGCGGCAGCAGTGGTGGGTTGCCCCCAGTTCGAACCGGTTCTATAGAACTGGTAGTAAAACCGGTGGGAGGCTCCGCCCACTGACCCTGATGTCATCAGAACACTTCTGCACATGCACAGAAGTGTGCGCCTGCTCGTGAGCATAGCGAGCGCGTGCGTGCAGCCCCATTGCAAACTGGTAGTAAAGGTAAGTAGAACCCACCTCTGGGTGGCAGAGTGGATTGCTGTGCCTCAGCTGTTTTACTCACCCGGGCTGCAGTAGAATGTAAGTTTTAGAGCTGTTTTCAAATGCACCGCGTGTGCAAGCGAGCAAAGCGAGCAAACGCACACGAAGCACGCACTCAGCAAACCAGTTGTTACACCAGATGAATCCCACCTCTGGTCCGAGGTGGGGTATCACTTCACTAGCCATGAATACCCAAGTGCAAATGAGGGTGAGATTTGAGGGCAGACAGCAAGGCTGAATACTCTTCTAAATATGTTGTCTTTATTGATTTTTGGCTGCTAAAATATTTTTTAAAATTTCCTCTATTAAAATTTGAACGGCTAATGGATAAATAAACATCAGGGTCTATGCAAGCTTTTCATTATTAATTGTTACAAATGAGGCTTGTTTGCAGATGAAATAGAATATAGCATAGACACGTTTTATACCAGAGACATTAAAAGAACCCTCTATTTTATTTTTTCCCCCAGACATGTGTCATGTTCCTCCATCTATTGTATTTCACAATTAAGCTAAATGCATAAAGGAATAAAGAAATACAGCCCAATTATGGAAAATAGTCAAAATAAATTAGCCTTTTAAAAAAATCAAATATAGATTTTATTATTTTGGAAAATATTCTGCATCAGAATAAAGCACTACAGAATTAGGGAGTAGAAGATCATATCCTTCATGTAGGAGTACTGTAGTAGCTACAGAGTAATCATTCGCCCTTGGTGAGACTGAAGTTCCTGAGAGTTCTCTGTGAAAGGGGGTGGGGAGGAACTGTATTCATTATTGAAAATTAGTTAGGACCTCCACCTGCTTTGCAATCTTGCTACCCTCTAAATCCAACTGTGCAGCAAAGCCAGTGCTCTTGTACATCACGGTATGGATAATTATCACTGAATTCACTCTGAAATTGATGGTGGTACTTTTTCTGGCTCTAGTAAGAAATACAGCCCAATAAGTCATTCTACAGGTCTCAAAAAACCCTTTACTTCTAATCGTGCATATGGTTTATATAGGTAATTAAAGGTTCCGTGAAGATTTGTCAGATTAGTATTCTAGCAACACATTGGAGCTGCAATGTCTGAAATTAAAGAAGTAAATGTTCATTTATCTGACAAATGGAACTCTGGGATTCAGCATATCCAGTTTATATATTCATACATTCATTTGTACTTGTCACTTGCTCAAAGTCAAAAATAACAAGAAACTGTTACAGCCTCGCCCTGATCTACAACACAAACATGTTGTTTGAGCACAGTCTATGTCCATCTAGGCAGGGGTGAAATCCAGCAGGTTCTGACAGGTTCTGGAGAACTGGTAGCGGAAATTTTGAGTAGTTTGGAGAACCTGCAAATACTACCTCTGGCAGGCCCCAGAGTGGGGTGGGAATGGAGATTTTGCAGTATCCTTTCCATGCTACACCCATCAATCCACGCCCACCAAGCCACACCATGCCCCACCAGCCATGCCTACAGAACCAGTAGTAAAATAAATTGGATTTCATGACTGCATCTAGGGTTCTGGATTAACTATTAAGCAAAATAATCAAGAGCTTAGGGCACCATAGAGGTTTTCCCTATCTCTCGTGCTATTAACTCTTTCCTGGCCACACTCAATTTTAGTTTTCAGTACTTATTGAATTTTAATGTTTATCAGTTAACCAATGGAATGACTGAGAGGACAGTGATAGGCTATATATAGAGCAGTGATTCACAACCTTTTGGGTACTAGGGATCGGTTCAGTCCCCACGCATCCCATTTTTGCTCCCAGTGGGGTGCAGGAGGCCGAGTGCTGCCCATCACACACCCCTGGCCATGGCCACCATGGCCACGCCCATCCAGCTGGTCATTAGGGCAGAAAACCAGTTGTTAAATGATTTGAATCCCACCACTGTATAGAATCTAATAAATATCCGTCAGGAAACATATACGACTCTGGAAACGCGAGGGGTAACTCCTGAGGTAACACTTTATTCAGTTCCTAACAGAGGCTTAACTTTTCTTGTGAGCAGAACAGACAGAACAGAGAACAATCGCTGACAGCTCTTTTATACCGGCTGTCAGTTTTAACCAACCAATCAGGAAGCATTAACCAAACCAAACATTCCAACAGGGGTCTAGAGCGGGGAACCTGCTCAGTACATAACACCCCTTCATCCCAGGAAAGTGCATGCGTAGTCTTGCAGGTGTTTTGGCCGCCGGCGTAGATGGCCAGAGCGTCGGGGCCCTTCTGAATCTGACCGTTCGTCTGCACCACCTACATTCCCAGGTCGCCGGGTTGGACTGTCGGCCACGGTGGAAGGTATGGGCCCTATTTGCTCCTCCCTTAGGGTGGTTTGCGCATCTAAACCCGCTGATTCGGCCCCAGGAACTGTTGTGTCATCTGTGTCGTTCATCGGTACTGTAGCCCTATCTTGAGTATGCACATGTGTCTGGTTTGGGCTCCGTTGTTCTGTAGCCTCATTAATTAAGCCTTCTGGGTTTGCAGTTGTGACAACCTCTTCCCCCCGAACTCGAGTGTCACCTGGGGCCCTTCTGCTACGTATTTGGTCTTGGTGTCTTCTCCAGACCCTTCCGTCTCCCAAAACAAGCTTGTACGAGCACGGGCCTGTCTCAGCTAATATGGAGCCTGGTAACCAGAGGGGGTGGCCAGCGTAGTTTCGGGCATAAACCAAGTCCGCTGGACAGAACCCCCGGTGGGTACTAACGGAGTCTAGCGGTTTGCTAGGGGTGTAACTAGGATGTAGCCTATCGAGCACAGTTCGTAGCCGGCGGCCCATAAGGAGTTCCGCCGGACTCCGGTTGGTAAGGGGGCAGGGGGTGGAATGCTGAATAAGTAAATATTCAGAAATCCGAGTGGCCCAACTCTTAGTGCCCATGCGTCCCAATGCCTCCTTAGTGGACCGCACGGCCCGTTCAGCCAAACCATTACTGGACGGGTGGTCTGGCGAAATAAGGCAGTGCCGGATTCCTAACCCTGCTAAAAATATTTCAAAAGCGGATGCTGTTAGCTGGGGGCCATTGTCCGACACCAGCTCGTCAGGGAGGCCATGAGTGGCAAATAGGGAGCGTAAAACTCATATTAAAGTCTCAGTGGAGGTTGACGGCATAGGAACTACTTCGACCCATTTAGAGAAAGCGTCTACAAGGATCAACAACATCTGACCCTGGAGGGGCCCCGCAAAATCGATATGCACACGGGACCACGGCCCTCGGGGTTCTTCCCACACCCTGGGTGGTCCTTTAGGTGGCATAGGCCGTGATTCTTGGCACTGAGAGCAGGTAGATACCCAGGAGTTTATGGAGTCGTCCAATTTAGGCCACCAGAGATATGCACGCGCCAAGGCCTTCATCCGCACAATACCCGGGTGGCCAGCATGCAACGTGGTAAGGATGGATTTTCGTAGAGGGGCGGGAACTACTACCCGATGGCCCCACAGGAGACAACCCCCTTGTACCGCTAATTCAGACTTGCGGAGAGCATATGGCTTCCACTTGGGGTCTACTTCCCCCGGGGGCCACCCACAGAGGACCCATCCCAGGACCGTAGCAATCTCGGGGTCACGACAGGAGACCCGAGCAATATCAGCCGCGGTAACAGGTAGAGGGGATTCGTCAATAAGGAGGACCTCGGAGACAGGAGCAGGGTCGCATAGAAACGTTTTCAAGGGGCAACGGCTTAAAGCATCAGCATGGGCTAGATGCTTGCCAGGGACGTAGGTCAGGGAATAATTATATGCAGAAAGGAAGACAGACCAACGAGTAAGCCGGGGTGACAAAATGTGAGGTGATGGACGGTCCCCAGATAAGATACCTAATAGTGGCTTATGGTCCGTTACTAAAGTAAAATGTCGACCATACAGATAGTCATGAAACCTTTTAACACCAGCTACCAAAGCCAAAGCCTCCTTGTCCAACTGAGAGTAATTCCTCTCAGCAGGGGCAAGCGTGCGGGAAAAGAAAGCCACAGGGGCCTCCCTGCCATTAGGAAGAACGTGACTAAGTACAGCACCCACCCCATAAGGCAAGGCATCACACGCCAGTACCAACGGTAGAGCCTCGGAATATTGCATAAGAACAGAGTTGGACACGAGCAAACGTTTGACAGCGGCGAAAGCGGATGCTGCTTTCGCATCCCAGGACCAGGTGGACCCTCGGTCAAGGAGTTGATGGAGAGGCTCCGCGACCGACGCCTTGTGTAGTAAAAAAATGGCGTAGAAATTCAGCAACCCAAGAAAAGCTTGTAGCTCAGACTTGGAGGTTGGGGGCGGCGCATCCAAAATTGCCTTCGTCTTCACGGGGGTTGGGTGTATGCCTTGGTCGTTGATCAGGAAACCTAGGAATTCCACCTCAGGAACAGCCACCAGGCATTTGTCTTTCTTGACCGTGAGGCCGGCATTGCGAAAGGTAGTGAGGACGCGGCGTAATCGTGACATCAATTGTGGAATCGAGTTGGCCGAAATAAGGACGTCATCAAAATATGGAGTGACCCCGGGGATGCCATGGAGTAAATGTTCCATTAGGCTTTGAAAGATTCCCGGGGCCACAGAGACTCCAAACTGTAAACGGTGGCAACGGAAAGCCCCACGATGAGTAACAATTGTCTGTGCTTCGGCCGTCAGGTCATCCACAGGCAATTGTTGGTATGCTTGGGAGAGATCTAGTTTGGCAAAGACTGAACCCCGTCCTAAAGAATGTAGCAAGTGTTGAACAACTGGAACGGGGTAAGCATGGTCCTGGAGGGCGTGATTTATGGTTGCACGATAGTCGGCGCAGATGCGAATCGCTCCATTTGCTTTGATCGCAATAACTGTGGGGGTCTCCCAACGTGCGTGATCCACTGGTTCTAAGATACCTTGTTGGATGAGCTTATCTAACTCAGCGTCGACTCGGGGTCGTAAGGCAAAAGGAACCCTGCGTGGCTTGAGGCGCCTAGGTGGAATAGCAGGGTTAAGGCTGAAGGAAACTGGTGTACCAGTGTATTTTCCCAACTTGTCAGTGAAAACGGAGGGAAATTCCTTAATTAAAGCATCCAGTTCCGAGGAGTGGATGGAATGGATGCCATGAATTGTAAGTCCCAGAGCTGCAAACCAATTCAGGCCAAGTAAACTCGGGAGGGGTCCATCTACGATTACAAGAGATAGCCGACCCTTGAAATCTCTGAAGTTCACATTAAATGTCCCTGTTCCAAGCACCGGTATCAGAGCACCCTGATAATCTTTTAGAAGGAGGGAGCAAGGTTCTAATTGCCTCTTTGACAGCTTTGGTGCGAGCCGTTTAATGGTGCTCCATGAAACTATAGAAGTGGCTGAGCCCGTGTCCACTTCCATCTGACACGGGCGGCCTTCAATGTAGATGGTCAATATGATTTTCTGAGTTCCCGCGTCTGTGGGTGGCGTCACTCGATTGACAGCTGAGAATCCCCTCCGTGGCCGTGCATGCGTAGTTGGCGCCCCGGGCCGCCATTGTGTGTTTCCCTCAGTGGCGGACTTATAGTACTTGGACTGCGGCTGTGCAGAACGGCACACTCTTGCGATGTGTCCTCGGCGCCCGCAGCGTCTGCAGACGGCCTCTTTGAATTTACAAGTAGCTCGTGTATGGTTGCCCCCACAACTAAAACATTCTACATAGCTGGTAGGCATATTTCTAGGGCCTGTGGCTCTACCCTTATTCTCCTGGATACGGCAAATCTCAACCTCTTCTTCTTCTGGGTCAGAATATGGCTCAGCTGTGATCTCGTTAGCGGAGCTCGGTTCCTTTTCGGCCTGGGAAGTGTCCTGGCCACGGGGTAAATCAGCGATAGATAACGCGGCTAGTTCGGCAGCGCATGCCTCATCCAGCGCTGCCTGAAATGTTAACTCGTGGTTGGCAATCATCCGCTGTTTAAGATTCTGATCGCGTACCCCGCTCACTAAACGATCAAGCAAATAGTCCTCAAGGTTTACAAATTCACAGTGATGGGAAGCCCTACGAAACGCTGCCACATACTGATTGATTGACTTTCCCGGGGCTTGATCGCGGTGATAAAAGTGTTGGCGCCGGGCTATTCGCAAGGGTGCTGGCGCGTAATGTTGCTTCAGTTTGCCCATAAAGTCCTCCCACGACCCGGAGTGTATGGATTGTGGTGCCATCAGGGTCATGGCCGTGTCGAACATTTCGGGGCCACAAAAACTCAGGAAGTAAGCGCTTTTCCTCTCAGGCGATAAATTTGTGTAATCGTTAGCTATCAGAAAACATTCAAAACGGGCCACAAAAGCGTCCCAAGTCTCATTTTCTTGATTAAACGGAGGGAAATTTTGCGATGCTGCCATGGTGTCTTGTTTCACTTTTACCTTTGCCTCAGTATCGGGGTGCCTTTCTTACGGGGCCGAAAATCCCATCCTCGTCGCCAGTAATAAATATCCGTCAGGAAACATATACGACTCTGGAAACGCGAGGGGTAACTCCTGAGGTAACACTTTATTCAGTTCCTAACAGAGGCTTAACTTTTCTTGTGAGCAGAACAGACAGAACAGAGAACGATCGCTGACAGCTCTTTTATACCGGCTGTCAGTTTTAACCAACCAATCAGGAAGCATTAACCAAACCAAACATTCCAACAGGGGTCTAGAGCGGGGAACCTGCTCAGTACATAACAGAATCCTATTACGTCAAAATACATATGCTGGAATCAGTATCTCTGGAGCATGAATTCCATCCTTTTTTTCCACCCCCTCTATGTAGACATGTCAGAGACATCTAACATTTATTTCCATCTCTTACAGGAATGCCACAGCTTGACTAAAGGGCTGAACGTGAAAGGAGGAAACCCATATTCTAGTTCACCCTTAGCCACAGAAGTGTTGTGACTAAGGCCCAAATAGTGATTAACAAACACAATTCAGTCCTCAACAAACTTAGTTTATTAAAACAGTGAGAATTAACTCATTCTCAGCTTAGTCCAAAACAAAATTCTTAATAACCAGTCCTTCGGCCGTATCACCAACCTTTGATGTCTTTGGCAACCTGGCTTTTCTTGGCAAAAACCCCACAAAGTTCAAGAGAAGCTGACAAGAAGCATGGAAATCAATGTTTCTTTTCTACAAAGAACCCAACCACTCGTTGCTGCTCTTTTAAGCCTTATGGGAGTGGCCAATCATCTTCTGGCCTTACTCCTGAGTTGTCCTTTTTCCTTCAGCTGCTCTTGCCTTCTGGCAGCTCTTTGCATGTGTGCACAAGGAACAGGCTCCTCCTGTTCCTCTGCCTCTCTGCTGTCCGCCTCTGGAGGCTCCGTAGTCCACGCATCACTCCCAGATGGCCCTGGCCCAGTGGTGGGTTGCCCCCAGTTCACACCGATTCTATAGAACTGGTAGTAAAACCAGCGGGAGGCCCCGCCCACCTACCCCGACATCACCAAAATGCTTCTGCGCATGCTCAGAAGAGAGCGCACACGGCCCCACTGCAAACCAGTAGTAAAAGTAAGTAGAACTGACCCCTGCCCTGGCCCCATCTCTGCCTCCGATGCAGAGCCCTCGTCCTGGCCTTCTTCTGACTCCAGGACTGGTCCATTGTCCTCCCCAGCCTCCTCATTGTCCAACTCTGCTGCCAGATCTGCAGGCTGCTGGCAGACCACAACAAGAAGTTCCCTGGGTGACTTTGGGCCAGTCATTGTCTCTTAGTCTCATCTACTCACAGGGTTGCTGTTGTGAGAAAAAGGAGGGAACCCATCAGAGTGAAAGGTGAGATATAAATAAAACAAACCAACAAATAAATAAATAATAAACATGAGCTTTGGTAAAGCAGTGAAAAATAAACAACCACATCAGGGAGATTTCGTTTTTGCACAAAAAACACGGCTGCCACATTCTGCCTATCCCTAAAGTGCCATGCTGAGAAAGTTTAGTGATCCAGTTTGAGGGTAGCTCTTCCATGAACAGAAGAGCAAGTTTCCCACATTAAGAGCACCTGACATTTGCCAGAAATCCTGGCAACGGGAATAAAAATGATACACTTCCGCAGTTCTATTTCATTCATATTTTTCATTCATATTAAAGCTAGAAATGCATACCTCCAATTTGGAAAGCCGGGTTTAATTATAAGACATTCTGTGTGCTCTGGTGTTTTCTATACGACCTAACAGAAGTCTTATAGTTCAAATTCAGACTATGTTTCCAACAGCTATTATAGTGGTAGACAGGGGTAGGTTCTACTTACCTTTACTACCAGTTCGCATCGTGCCCACGTGTGCTTTTCTGCGCATGCGCAGATCACCTATGATGATGTCTGGGTCAGTGGTGGAGCCTCCCGCTGGTTTTACTACCGATTCTTGCGAACTGGTCCAAACTGGGGGCAACCCACCACTGGTGGTAGAACAGTTCCACTTGCTGCAGGTACATAGCTACCTATTTGCTAAATCTCAAACAATAGTTTAAATGTCAGCATCAGGCCTATTTATATTGTCATGCCATTATTTACAGCAAATTAACTTCCCATTCAATTATTATTATGATTACCTACAGTACATTATGGAAACACTCATGAAAGACCGATACCATGTGTGACACAATGAATAGTACAGACAATCCACTCCTTTCATTCTGAATGTATTATTCTTGACTAAGGAGAAAAATATCCTAAATTAAACATGTACTTTTTCATATGTTTTCAACAGAAATGATAAAATACTATTTTACACAGCCTGGGTCCCAAAATTAATATATTGTAGATCACTTTCTCCTTGGCTACCTTTACATTAAAGACTGAAATCTTGTTCCTATTCCATCTTTCCCAAGAAAAGCCTCTAGATGTCTCTTTAGACATCTCTAAAACATGTCTAAACTTTAAAAGCCAGGGACTGTAGACTATGCTTTGCATAGAGAAAACCCCGGCCTCACACCCCAGCATTCCTGATAAAAAAAATAGAGATGTAACCCAGCCCTATGTGTGAGGGAGGATATTGTCCCCATCTAACATCATCTGTAAGAGAGGGTCGTAATTGCCAATATGATGAACAGAATGAATGTGTAAGCTTGTTGCATGTAGAGAGTGAAAGGACTTGTATTGCAAAGCTCTGTCCATCTTCTGACTGATTTTGAACCTCCTTCCACTGATGATGCCACCCTCGCCTCCCACCTCTCCCAGCACTTAAAGGGCACTTCCCAAGATAAACAGGGTGGCATACTTGCTCCCTTACTAGCTTTTTTTTCCTTCTCTTCCCTTTTCTATCACATAGCAATTGGACAATGTTTTAATTGGTTGTATTTTTAATTTTGGACCAAATTTATATATATTTTAATTGTTTTTAATATTTGTATTTCATGTTTTTTTAATTCTGGCTGTACACCCCCTGAGTCCTCAGGGAGAAGGGCGGTATATAAATTTAAAATAAAATAAAATAAAATAAAAATAAATTAATAATCTCTTTTGTAAAGACCTCACCCTGCACTGCCCCTAGAAATCTATTGTTCTGCATTTGCAAGCAGAGGTCTCACATTTTTTATTTAAAAAAACAAACAAAACAGAGACGGGAGCCTCTAGTTTACCAGAATGTGAAATAGATGTAACCATGATGCAGGGCTGAAATGCTACTGGTTCAGCTGAACAGGAAGTGATGGTGGCGGGTGGTTCAGAGAACTGGTAGCGATGGCAGAGCAAGGCTCCGCCCACCTGCCTGGTCGTCATTACTTCCTGGTTTTAACAAGGAAGTAACCTGTTTTTTACCCTCTGCGCATCCGCATGTGGACGTGATGTGCCCGCGCGCATGAGTGGAGCAAGCGCACACGCACGGCACGTGCACTTCCAAACCAGTAGGGAAGATAAGTAGATTTTACCTTGCCATGATGGCATGTATTAAGCAGGTGGATTTCCATGAGGGAGGCGCTGTATTCAGAGGAGTAAGAGGCAAGTCGGTCCAGATGTTACATGTGAAAGAAAGAGGGTGAAGACAGCCCCTCCCTAATAGTTCACAGAATATATTGTAGATGCAGATATAGTCTGGCAAGAATTTGTAGGTATGAAACAATAAAGAAGGCAGCTTGGAAGAATGGCTATGTGTCATTCTTGATTTTGGGCCTGACAGCAACAAAATTATGAGAGGAAAAGAAGAAAGGTATTCCTCTAATGATTTGTGGTTATAAATCAGCCCTTTTCTATTTTATTTTACAGAGAATTTCTTTTCCTGCAGGAAGTAAAAGCCATCAAAATTATGGCTCAAGTAAAGGTTTTAATGGTTTCCATCTCTGGTTTTTTTATGATTCTAAAGCCACTTCTCTGAGTTTCTCTTTTTGTGCACAACAGGCTGGGCAAGTGGGCAGCGCACAGCTGGAAGCTAGCAAATGAGTGAGCGGGAGTGCACAGAGGCAGCAGAAGAGTGGCGGAAGAATATTAAACAGAATTAAGTTCAGTTTATTAGTTTGGCCCTCCACAACAGTTCCAGTTTCTTATGTGGCCCCTTGACAAAACAACAGTATATAAAACAGTTATATGCTTGGGCATGACCATCAGTGATAATGATGATAATAACATTCAGAATTTATCTAAACTTCTTCTATAATTACTTTAAACTCTAAAAACTCAAAGAAGGCTCTGAAAAATTCTTACAAAGATTCCATCAATTGTTAAAATGAGCAATGGAATCAGTGGCACATGACTTCAAAAGCTGGTGTCCATGGATGTACTATATAAACACCCTCCAAGATTTCCTAAGCAGTGGTGGGGTTCACCTGAACCGGTAGCTAACCATGCCTGGCCACACCCCTTGCCCCTCCCAGCCACTCACCTAGGATGAGGCTGATATCCTAAGTGCCAAAATGAACTTACTTTCTTTAGACTGAAAGAGGTTCATGGGCTAATGTTTAAATTTTAAGTTTAAGTCTACTTAAATACCATGGGTCTGACTTTACTTATCTCACTACTGACCCTGATAAAAGGTCATGCTGCAATTCTTCTTCTGTTAGAAGATTAACAGCAATTATCTGAAATTGACAGAGCCTTATACTGATGAAAGCACAGCCTCCAACAGCATTAGTAAAAGCATGCTTCAGCAAATTGATCTAAGCTTTACTCAGGTTTTTCCCTCCCCCTTTCTTCCTTATTAACACTCCACCCTTAAACAATTAGGTTTCTTACTTCTCACGGAGGTATTTCCCATTTACAGGCATTTTCCTGGGATGCAAGTAACTGGCAGCGGAAGATCTATGTGATAAGAGCCTCCATTAAATGTGTTATTTAACTGAGAAGAAATTAGACAGTGACTATAAAATAAAAGCAAGGATTACATGTTGATTGCACTTCCGTTGAGATACTGTGGACAAAAGACTGAAGGTGTACCCCATACTGGGTACACATCCCAAATAGCCATTAAAAGGCAGTTTAGAAATAGCAACTGGCACAAAATAGGCTTCTCCGATTATCTCTAAGGGTAAGGGTCAAACATATCAATTTTACATATGATCTATCCACTTCATTTCCAAGCTGGATTGAAATGCCAATGGAAAATTGTTAAATCCATTAATGGATATGGGAAAGATCATTCCATGGATGTCCTTTATGCCTGTGAACCTATCCAAGATAATGATACTCATTTCATTATTAGCAGAGATCTCTTTTATGCTTTCCCGGTTCAGTGTCTTTTCATTCCCAAGGAAATCTATCAAGTTTTGTTTGGTTGTATTTTTTTCCCCCGGGGTGGTGGTGGTGGTGGCTTCATCACAGTTCTATCTCTGTGTTGACTTTGAGATTATGTTTCAAGACTCTAGATGTAAATCTTCTTAATGGAACTTTATCACCTTGTTTACCTGTTTACATGATCCATCGCCTAGGAAATACCTTTGACAGAGATCACCTCCTTCTCAAATCAGAAATCTGTTTGCTGACTTCTTGTGCCATACCTCATTTAGAGAGTATGATTTTCCAGACTGATCAGGCTTAATAAGAACTCTTAAGAGCCACCATTTCTATTTTCTTCCTGTATGTTTCCATGTTAACCCTGAAGCATAGAATACAATGCTTTATGGCAAGAGAAAGCCACTGGAGGGTTCAGAGGTTGGGTGAGGTGATAAGAAGAGAATTACTGCCACCTGGGAGCAGACTGCACAGAAGCTCTGAAGACCTACATTACTTTCAGGGGAAAGGCCACATTGCAGTGATTTCAATTATAACACAGCACAAAACACTCCTGATGACCTTGTGAAAATGGGCAGGTCCACTTCTGGCTGTGTGAATGTACTCTAATTATTTGGCCTCTTGGCTTTGCTAAATCAGAACTTCAATAACTTCACGCATTCCCTCTGGATACAAATGTCTACTAGTGTGGCCTTGGTAGGCACTCAGCTATAACAGTTGCATCTCAGCCTTGCACGTTTCTGATGTGTGGGCTCTGAATCTGGCTAAGGATGTGGAGAGTTGCATTCTCTGTGCCCTTCGGACATACCAGCTTACAGTAGGATAATGTCCCAAGCAAAACAGTCTATATCCCTTTTTCTTGGATTCTGAATATTGGAACTAATTCAAAGATTTCAAGGGAATTGAATATTTATACATGTGAGCCCCGTTAGGTAGACAAGGCCAAGAAGTCAAGGTCCACAGGAAGACTAGATTTAATTTCTTTTTCTTTCTGTATGGTTAAGTGTAATTTATTGTCCCTGGTTATTATAACATCTCCATTAGCTTTTCTTCTTCTATGCTTCATGCAAATTGATACCTGTTTACATCAGAGTTGCTTCTATGTAGGAACAGTTTAGACTCATGTTGGGATTTGCTCAGAGACTTTACATGCATATTTTTTTCTACTGGAGGTCTTCTGAGATGCTGTCTCTGATTTCAACAATCTTACATTTTTATTTCTTCCACTATTTGTTTTGTATGTGACTACTTTCAGTTAAACATAATTTCTACATTTTTTTTTTAAATTTTCAAAAACAAAGTTTGATAGGAGCCCTGGTGGCGCAGTGGTTAGAATGCAATATTGCAAGCTGACTCTGCCCACCATCAGGAGTTTGACTCCTGACCAGCTCAAGATTGATTCTATCCTGACCAACTCAAGGTTGACTCCGCCTGCCATCCTTCCGAGGTCAGTAAAATGGGGACCCAGATTGTTGGGGGCAATATGCTGATACTTAGAGAGGGCTGAAAAGCACTATGAAGCGGCATATAAGTCTAAGTGCTGTATGGCCATTGCTATTCTATTTATCTCATGTGAGATTATTCTATTTCCCCACATAATAGAAGGGAAGAGCTGAATTCCATAGCCACAACCACCAATATCACAGAGTCAGGAGATACTACTATAAATTTTGCCTTGTAATTATTTTTTCCCCTTTCACTTACCAATAAGTTACATGCTATGGGAACCCTTTTTCTCATATAGAGGATTATGTATAGTAAAGATATTTTGCTGGAAGAAAGGTGATAGCAGGGAGATCTCCCCGGCCATTTTACTAGGCAGGACGGGGGTGGTGGTGGGGAGAGTGTGTATGCTCAGAAGGTTTAGGAGAGAGGAGGTCTGAAACCTCCAATCGGTCATCCAGTGGATTCAAAAGTACTGCTATAAATCCAGATAGATTAGCATGGGACCTTTGCAATTGGTAATTCTGTCCATCCAATCCTCAACCACAAGCTGATTTTCTGTCAACATTATATCACTTGCATGATGCGACACCTAAAGGATAGAAATATGGGAGAAATATAGAAGGGGCTTCCGCAGAAATGGGATTCACTTACCTTCCCTACCGGTTTGCAAATGTGAGCATGTGCATGTGCACGGCCTTCTGCACATGTGCAGTAGTTGTGCATTATGTCCGGGTGAGTGGGCGGAGCCTCCCACAGTCGCCACTACATGTTTGCGCGATCTAGAGAGAACCAGCTGAATTCCACCACTGGGCTTTCGTCCTCCTTTTACAATTAAAAACAGCACATTGTAGCTGAAGACATATAGATGGAGAACACAACTGTTAGATATTACACAGCACTTTAAATCCCTACATAGTTTTAGGTTCTTTTTTTGTGTCTCACAAAAACTATGCCTTGATTTTTAAAAAATGGATTTAATCCAGAGATCCTTTAATAATCTGTCAAGACAAATAACATTTTAATAGAAAGGCTCTTCTGTCATTCACAGTAGATTGGTAAAGCAACTGTTTATCTTGGCAATATCCATTTCTACTTAGACAAATATAAATTGCTGTCTGAAATTTGGAAATCTATTTAAACATTCATTTCTGAGACATGTTGCAATTCACCGCTGATTTAAATGAGAGAGGCTAAATTTCAGATATTCCAAGAAAATTATCAGCTCATATTCAGGGATGCAGTTATGTCAATATCATAGCATAGAGCACATTATTTTACTTGTTATATAATTCAAAGAAACCATACACAGTATGTTCTTTTTTAAATAAGAGCCCCTTAGGAAGTGGAGATTGTCCTATGCCATTAATTTTTTTAAAAAAGAAAAATGCTTTCACAGCTCTTGTTAATTTTTCCAATTATCCTTGGATAATTATCCTTGTGGAGAGACAGAAAAAGTAAGAAAAATGGATCTCTCCTAGTGGTATATATAAGTCTTAAATTTATTTTGGACTATATTTTCATTTTTCACCATTAGAATTTAAGAAAAATCTGAAATAAATTATATTGGATTGTATTACAGGGCTGAATTTAAGTGATGGTTGGCTCAGTGGACCAGCAAATGATGTACACCTCATCATATCTCTTAATTACTTGTTTACTACTTTAATCACAGTTCAACAACTCTTATCTAGAGTACCAAAGAAGTACTTTAAAATGAGTGGCAACAAAAATTAGAGTTTAAATGTTTTTGCAATCAGAACTTAAGAGACATGATTGGTGTCACAGGTCTTGTAAAAGTTTAAGTAATTGCATTCCCCCACCTAACCTGCAAATCTCGATCCCATATACCTTTGGAGTGCAGTCTTTAAAATGTCATTAAATGCTTAGTGATGGCCCTAAATTAAAGGATATTTTGTATTCCTAAACAAAGAAAGAACTGTGTTTTTTTTAAAGTCAAGGCATGCATGCTTCCTTGTGAGGTATTGCATTCTAGGATGCTCATTTGAAAACATGGAAATCGTTGAGAAAATCTTCGAATATATGGATCCTAATACCTATCAACCTGATCAGATTCCTAACTAATAGAAGGAAATAATTGATTTGCCCGGCTTTAGGAACATTTGGAACTGTGATGGAAATATTAGTGGACTTGGTTAATGATTAGCCCTTTTTTATCCTGTGCTAAAAGGATAACATGACAAAAACACATTTGTGTTTAGCATGACAAAAACACATGTTTGATAGTGGTCTGTAGAGAGAATCAGTGAAAATGGAAGATTGTCCCAGTAAAGCAGCTTATAGTATTATTCAAGCTTTGCAATTATGATATAAAACATATTAAGATCTTTACCTGCATGGCTACCTTATCATTAAGCTGCTATATGCATCCACCTCAGTGGGTGCAGAATTCTAGGATAATGACTAAACAATCAATTAAAAATTGTCACTATACTCCTCCAAGATGGTCAAATTAATTGTTGTCCTAGCTTTTTATCTGCATTCCCAGCTGCATGTTGAGTGGGCCTTTCCAGAAAGATAAAAATGAGAAGCCGGTTTGCTTCTCCTTATCCATCTGATTTGGTTGAGAGGATACAACACGAAAGGCAGTTAAATTATTTAATGATTGAGTGCAAACATTGTAAACAGTGGTGAGATTCAAATAATTTAACAACCAGTTCTCTGCCCTAATGACTGGCTGGTTGGGCGTGGCCATGGTGGGCATGGCTGGAGGAGCAAAAACAGGATGCGGGGGTGCCCCCCCGTGCCCCATTTTGCACCTAGTAGGCCTCCCTGCAGCCTCCTGGGAGCAAAAATGGGCCATGGGGGTGCGCACACACCCCCCATGCCCCATTTTGGGCCTAGTAGGTGTCCCTGCACTCACTTGGGAGCAAAAATGGAGCACGTGGAGACTTCTGGAAAGGAAGGGGTGGGGCCACCCAACCAGCAATTTAACAACTGGTTCGGCCGAAGTGGTGCGAACTGGATGAATCCCACCATTGATTGTAAACCAAATCAATTAGAAATATGGTAAAAAAAATAGTACAAAGAAATAATCATCTGGATATTATAGGACCTAGCCAGGAGTCCTCCAGCTGATTTTAAATACATGAAAGCAAAGGAAAGACGGTCAAACAAATACCTGAATGGAATAAACTTCAAAGAAAGCAAAACCTACTGTATATGGCAAATACTAGCGGAAGTATGCACTTGCAAAGTAGAGAATGGTTTCTACACAAATGTCACAGAAAGATCATCTTTCAGGAATAGTGAAAGATTATAAAGTCTCCCAAAATGTGAAATGTTCTGCACGTGTGGTGGCTGCTTGAGGGAGATTAACAAAAAAGTTCTTCTGTGTCATGGAAAGACATGGGAAACTGGCACATAAATATTGGAGAGTAATGGCATAATTAGGACAACCAACACTGTGCAAATGCAGCATTGTATAGAATAGTAATCTGAGAGACATCTGTTAAAGTATCAAGAGTTCTAAGCTCCCCCACCTTCCTTTTCACTTATATCTATGAGAGGAATTTTTATTTCCTTGTTGATAATTAAGTGGCACATATTCTTAGAAGTGATTCAGAACGTCCATCTGAAATGAATTGCAGAGAGGTTAATTCATTTTGGCATGCTTCTGCCCTGCTGTGAATGAGTTTTTAGAAGTCTGATTGTTTACTTCAAATCTATTGCTTTTTCATGGACACCCTTACAATCCCTTGGAAAGTCACAAACTGCCTTTTCTGTTCCATCACATTAGTCTTTTACTGTTATGTCAGCACTTCTCACTCGGAAACGAAACAAAGAAGGTGATAGAAAATTTAGTTCATTTGAATACAAAGCAACTTCTTGAATTCTCCACCATAAAACATTTTTAAATGTTCTATACAAAGTGCCAGATATCTATCACCTTAGTGTACACCTCATTAAAAAAAGTTTTTAAATG
Source organism: Arizona elegans (assembly GCA_022577455.1). NCBI lineage: Eukaryota > Metazoa > Chordata > Lepidosauria > Squamata > Colubridae > Arizona > Arizona elegans. The sequence goes on along the minus strand of JAKOOJ010000001.1, from coordinate 194,689,618 downwards.
GATTTTTTAACTTTTCCTTTAGTTGTTAGTTTCTTATTTGTCCATAAGGGAGGCAAATTTAAAACCATTAGAGTTAATCAAAATGATTTTAGCACAATCAAATATTATTTCAGTATGTTCTGAAATACCACAGTCATTCTACTTCTATTTGTGGATCTTTGTATTTCGTGATTTTCTCCTTTTTCTCCTGCTGTCTCCAGATAGTGTCACATCCACTATCCAGATTTTTTTTGTCTTTCTTCTCAACAAATGTTAAGTCTGGAGTGTTATGTGGCAGTTGCAAGGGTGAAATCCAGCAGGTTCTGACAGGTTCTGGAGAACCGGTAGCGGAAATTTTGAGCAGTTCGGAGAACCGGTCGCGGAAATTTTGAGTAGTTTGGAGAACTGGCAAATACCACTTCTGGATGGCCCCAGAGTGGGGTGGGAATGGAGATTTTGCAGTGTCCTTCCCCCAGGAGTGGGAAGGGAATGGGGATTTTGCAGTATCCTTCCCCTGGAGTGATGTGGGAATGGAGATTTTGCAGTATCTTTCCCCTGCCATGCCCACCAAAGTACACCATGCCCACCAAGCCACGCCCACAGAACCGGTAGTAAAAAAAATTGGATTTTACCACTGGGCAGTTGATTTTTTATTTGAGGTCCCAAGTCCCAGAGCACTTCTTCATTTTCTATTACTTTATCTATTTTGTGGTCCCACTAGTTCTTGTTTAAAGGCAAACAGTATTTCTTGCAGATATTCCAGTGCACCATTTCTGCTACTTTGTCACGCCATTGTTTGTAGTTAGTCTGTGCAATCTTCTTGCAGCAGCAAACCAGATGATCCACTATTTCTTCAGTTTCTTTGCAGAGACGGCAATTGCCGTCTTTATCACCTGCAGCAGATCTGGACATGAAAAACTCCAGTCATGATCTCCCTCCCATCTATACATCTCATTAACTACCTTTTAATCAAGAGAATTGCTAGAAACCCACATCCAGCTCTAAGAATTTCACAGATTTTTTTAAAAATCTTGTTTGAAAAGGAAAGAAAAGCCATTTCTTTTCCATCAAATCAAATGAACATGGATAACAAATGCAGAATTTTCAGTATAGCTCTACTAGTTGAGAATGGTACAAAATGATGCTTCTCGCTTTTCTGTAGCTGCAAAAATCATTTACAGTACATGAATAATCCATTCAGTACAAATCTATTTTAGTTAAACTGGCTTTTATGCCCTATTTTATTTTCTTGTTTTAACATATGAATTATGAAGGTCAGAAATTAAAGCGTTCAAAGGGGGGGGAACCCTTTAATCAATAGTCTCAGTTTACAACTTTGGGGCCTTTATAAAAAAGGCAAGAAAGAACGAGAAAGCCACACGGTTTTAGGGACTATAGTAAATTATTCATTTTTTTTAAAAAAAAATCTAGTTTAGAACATTATCTCTTTTCACTTCGGAAACATTGTTTATGGATGATCTAAATAAAATCAATTATTCCAAAGAACTGTCACTGCTTATTTTAATACGGTCTATAAGTCCTTTCAAATGCTGTCTGAGTGCCAGAAAGCTCTACGTGATTTGAATATCATAAGGCAGGAACAATGCATGCAGATGGAGAATCACGCAGGAAAAAAAGAAATCCGAAGGTCTTGTTCTTCCTACTTATTCTACATATCCATCCTGAAATCTTCAGGTTGAAGTTTAAAAATATTCAAATAAACAACAACAAAAAATCTGTCAGGATTTAGCTACTGCACCAAGTCGCCTAAGCACACAATCAATATAGCCAACAGTTCTCTGATACAGCTTTCCAAGGAATCCAACTGATCTATGGTCAAAATGAACCAGATAATCCATCTGTCAGTGGTTAATCTGCCATTTGAGGAAGCACAAGTCAAGTCATCATCAAAAAATAAGAAGGCTGTAGTGTAGAGGAGGGCCACCCATCCTTCTGTCCTGCTCCCACAAAAAATTGCAACAAGCTGCCAAACTAATGGTGCTGGAAATTTTTGCCAATGTTAAAAAAAAACTGAAGGTGAAAAGAAAAGATATAAGCTATTGTGCTTTTTTAAAAATCGGAAGGTCTCGTTCATAAATCTAAATCTCTCAAAAAGGATATTTTTTTAAATTAGAAATTGCCTTTGTTACTGCTCATCTTATTTAAAAAACTGTTTTCTTAAAAAAAGCTAGCTCAGCATCATTATCAAAAGAATCAAATGATATATCTTTTCAAAACAAAGAAAAGGGGGGATCCAGTTGAATTTTTAATCAGCATTAAGATTAAAAGAAACAAATATTGTTACTTGGATGGATCAGCCATGACATCAATTAAACTATGATTACATGTTGCTGACTCATTACTTCATTACTTATTCTCTTTTTTTTTTTCAAGAAAAGAATAATCATTGCCCTTTTTAAAATGCTACACTGGGAAGGGAAAGGAGAAGAAAATAATAGATACTGTCATCCTCTTTAGATTTTCAGTTTATAAAGTTTTGAAATTAGAAAAAACAAATTAAAGCTGCTCCTTATTTTTTTCCATTCATTGTTTTCTTATCTCCACTTCCTTTAGTTGTTTCATAGAAATTGCTCACACTATTCTGAAGTGAAGTGGGACACAAACTGCAGAGAGCACCAGCTTTTTCATACCTTCATAAATTTTCTGAGTGAGAAGTCATTGATTGTGGGGGTTGGGGAACCAACCAAGGCTCCCATGTAGACCATATAGAGGGCCCATAATTATGACCCTCAGAACTTCCTAAAATGTCTTTCATAAGGGCATCAAATCACTAACGTCAGGTGATCCTAACTGTCCATTAAAAATGTCCTAAAGTGGATGTAGTACACCTCCATTAAATTTGATGTCTGTATTTTGATTAGAGCAACGTTCTCAGATCTTTCCGGCTTTGCGGACTAGCAGGGGGAGAGAGGATTGTTCCGCATGAGAACATGCAGCTCCATTTGCACAAGTGATAGGAATATACGCCCGCCTTTTGCACAAATTGAGTTGTGTGTGCACTCAATCACCGTTTCCATCACCCAGTTCTGAATGGGCCATGGTCCGGTAGTGGCCTGTTTCCTGGGAGTTGGGGACCCCTGGATTAAAGAAATCCTTCACCCCCACCTCTCCACAAAAAACTATCAACCCCAATAAGTGGCCTCCATCCTCCAGGTGATGTTACTATCCCCATGATCTTGAAAACCATCGTTTGAAAATTCAGTTCCCTGCTACAAAAAAGTAGCCCAACTCAAAGACAATCAATTCCCAGTTTTGAATCATCCAGTCAATATGAACTTGACCTTGTCCTGAAGTGGCATGTTGTCCTTCATATATGCATATTTTTTTGGCAATTTGCCCACCTGTTTCAAATTAGATAATTTTCTTCTAAGTGGGTGTGCCATTTGTAAAAATAATTCAAGATGTCTTTGCCCCAATTTCTATTACACATGGTACCATTTTTCAGTAGAAGGTTTGAAGGCATCAACTGAATTGTGTTCATCAGATATGATGGCATCAAAACTTTTCAGACATATAAATGATTTTTTTTTTTGCTGAAATATAAGAAAACATTCTTTGATAAGCTATTTGTGGCCTCTTCTCTTTCTTTTTCAGTGTGAGTCTGTGCATGAATCTTTTATAGTACAGCCTTGTATATCAGTTCATATCTGATTTATAACACCTTTCCATAATCAGTTCACCTTTCCAGATCAATCTGCAACTTAAAAAAATGAAAGCAAAAAAGCATTTATTTTGATGCACACCTTCCACAAGATTTGCAATTTTAGAATGCAAAGTTTGAGAACTAAGTGCTGCATCACAAATTTTAGGAAAACGTTCAGTCGAAAAGATAAGCCATTTGGTTTCGTTGATTAAAATTTTTGATTGAACTATGGCAACTGGAGATCAATGTACACATGATCCAGGAACCCCATAACTTAAAGATCAAGGGACTCTCTCTCAAACAACCCCAAAAGTTATACAACATCTTTACTGTTTACTACAGTTCCTATACTTCATTCATCTATCAAACTGAAAAATATTTAGAATCTCTATTCCCCTTTTCAAACATTGATCAATTCATTTAATCAAACATTGACCAATTCATTGATTGAACTTTTATGATTTGTTTGAATAGAATAGAATAGAATAGAATAGAATAGAATAGAATAGAATAGAATAGAATAGAATAGAATAGAATAGAATAGAATAGAATAGAATTTTTTTATTGGCCAAGTGTGATTGGACACATAAGGAATTTGTCTTGGTGCATATGCTCTCTGTGTACGTAAAAGAAAAGATACGTTCATTAAGAATCATAAGGTACAACCAGTGGTGGGATTCAGCCAGTTTGCACCACTTTGGGAGAACCGGTTGTTAACTTTCTGAACAGTTTGGCAAACTGGTTGTTGAAAGAAATTATTAGGGCAGAGAACCGGTTGTTAAATTACTTGAACCCCACCACTGGGTACAACACAATGATAGTCATAGGGTACAAATAAGCAACCAGGAAACAATATCAATATAAATAGTAAGGATACAAGCAACAAAATTACAGCCATACAGTTATAAATGGAAGGAGATGGGTGATGAGAACGATGAGAAGATTAATAGTAGTGCAGACTTAGTAAATAGTTTAACAGTGTTGAGGGAATTATTTGTTTAGCAGAGTGATGGCGTTCGAGAAAAAACTGTTCTTGTGTCTAGTTGCTCTGGTGTGCAGTGCTCTATAGCGTCGTTTTGAGGGTAGGAGTTGAAACAGTTTATGTCCAGGATGTGAGGGGTCTCTAAATATTTTCACAGCCCTTTTTTTGACTTGTGCAGTATACAGATCCTCAATGGAAGGCAGCAATAGTTTTTCTGCAGTTCTAATTATCCTCTGAAGTCTGTGTCTGTCTTGTTGGGCTGCAGAACCAAACCAGACAGTTATAATTCCTCTGTAGAACTGTATCAGCAACTCCTTGGGCAGTTTGAGCTTTCTGAGTTGGTGCAGAAAGAACATTCTTTGTTGTGTTTTTTTGATGACGTTTTTGATATTAGCTGTCCATTTTAGATCTTGTGATATGGTAGAACCTTACTGTGTTGTCTAGTATTGTAAGAGGTGGAAGTATGGGAGGTTTCTCCTAAAGTCTACCATCATTTCTACGGTTTTGAGTGTGTTCAGTTCCAGATTGTTCCGGTCGCACCATGAGGCTAGTTGTTCAACCTCCCGTCTGTATGCGGATTCATCATTCTCTCTCTTTTATAGAAGATTTTTAATTTTTAAATATCTTTTAGTATTTTATACATTCAATTTTAAAATTGGTTTTAAATAGTTTGGGGTTTTAAATTATTTAATTTGATTTTATTCTACTTTTAAATTTTGTATGTATGTGTTTTATTGTTTGGCTGTGCAACGCCCTGAGTCCTTCGGGAGTAGGGCGGTATAGAAATCAAATCAAATCAAATCAAATCAAATAAATAAATAAATAAATAAATAAATAAATTGTCTCAAATGAGACTGATTACTGTTGTGTCATCTGCGAACTTCAGTAGTTTAACAGATGGCTTGTTAGAAATGTAGCCATTGGTATACAGAGAGAAGAGAAGTGGGGAGAGCACACAGCCTTGGGGGGGACCCTGTGCTAATTGTACAGGTATCTGATGTGATTCTGCTTAGATTCACCTGCTGCTTCCTGTTTGTTAGGAAGCTTATGATCCACTTACAAGTGTGTTCAGGTACCTGTAGCTGGTTTAGCTTAGTTAGAAGAATGTCTGGAATGATGGTATTGAATGCTGAACTAAAGTCTACAAAGAGGACCCTTGCGTAAGTCTTTGGAGATTCAAGATGTTGTAGGATGTAGGGCAGAGCCATATTAACAGCATCATCTGTTGATCTATTTGCTTGGTATGCAAATTGCAAGGGCTCTAACAGCAGATCCGTGATGGTTTTTCAAGTGGGACATCACTAGCCTTTCAAAGGTTTTCATGACTACAGATGTTAGAGCAACTGGTCTGTAGTCATTCAGTTCCTTGATGGTGGGCTTCTTCAGCACTGGGATGATAGTAGAGCATTTAGAGCAAGAAGGAACATAGCACATCTCTTTGTTTATTGAAGATTCGGGTGAAGATGTCCATGTATACAAACACAAATCTGCATACAATATCTTTTTTTTCAGATACTCTGTCCTTTCCTTGAAACCCACTAGCTGCACCATAGGACAGCAAGGCCATTAAAGATCACTTTGTTATGAAATATGTCTACTGTAGACCTGTCCCAGTGGAAGGACAGCAGTAATTTTTCATTCCTGGGATATAGAACTGTAGTTACAAAAGCTTATCCTGAACCTACTCAATGGGAGTCTGTCCAACATCCCCAACTATGATGGAAAATCTGTGTCCCATAGCTGAGACACATTCAACTACAAACCCAGTAACTTCATGGAATGTAGTGGACGCCATCTTGTTCTTGCCTCAGGAAACAAAACACCTTGGCCTAGCCCTAGTCTCATATAAATCAAGTTTTTCAACTTGGCATTTCATAACCAAATAGTATAAAACTTGGGCAAGCACTTAAAAAATGGGGGCAATTCAGAGTAACAGATCTACTCTTAGCATATTCTGAGACTGGAATATTCTGAACTGAGTATTTAAAAATCCTGCAAATGCACTACTATATACAGGCAGATGTTATTAAGGAATGGGTGATTTGAAATAGAGAGAAGAGGGAAGGCACTCTTCAATTTCTCTAAATGGGGTGCATGGGACTTGTGAAACAAGAAGTTGACATTTTGGCAGTAAACACTTTTAAAATGTCAGTGCTTTTAGACAGAATGTAGGTGCAGAGATTGCAGATCTAATTCTCAATCAGCTGTGCTATTCACACAGAGTAGGATAGATATGCAGGGCCAGCACTGGGCTGAAGAGTCCTTAGCCTTTTAACTGACTGGCTCTGCTACATTGACAGCTCGTCTGATATGCAATTCCTTGATGGCATTGGCAGATGGATGCAAACCTGTCGTTTAATTTCCCAGAATGCCTGAAATGCCAGTAAAGATAAAATAGTTATTGCCCTGAATCAGGAAAGTATGAGTGCCGGAGCAAAGGGAGAAATATAACAAGTACTGAGTCCAGATTTGGAGATTGTTATTTATGATTAATCTACCCATCATGGATATCTCCTAATCTTGCATCCTATTTTTTTCCTTCCAAAAATCTACAGAATATTCAAGTATGGGGAAAAAAATGTTTGTAAACATCAGTGGCGTTCATGCCAATTTATCACAGATTACTTCAAACAGAGCAATCACTTTCAATGTAGGCAAACTTTGAAAAATGAGATGCTGCTTTCAAGAATTCATATTTAATGGTTATTTAAAGAACAGGGTTTTTTCCCCTAGATGGCAAAAACTGAAACAATTTACATGTAAATCTGCAGAGCTACACATTTCTTGGAATTTTATGTCCAATTTTTTTTAAGCAAGTTAAGATAGGAGGGACAAATAGTTTACACATTTGCTGAAATACATTTATTAGAAGGACATAGCAATGGAAAAGACCTGCTAACAGAGTTTGGCAGATCATGAGAAATGCACGATGTTCAGTTTAGAATTGAATAGTAAGTTTTTATTTAGTGATAAACATTGAGCTAATTAAAGTCGCCATAGGATGAAAGCTGACTTAACCATTTCTCAAAAGAAAGAAAATGCTTCATGTTCAAAAATCAGAAATGTGCAAGAACTTTCCATATTCTAAATAGCGTCACGTAAGCATATTTAGAAATTATAATTTTAATAGAAATGCAACAAATACCTTGTGAAGGGAAGACTTGGCCAGAATATCTGATGATGGTGTTCAAATCTGTTGCTGGGCAATTTCAAGACCCCTTTTTGCTCATATTTTCTAGTTACAGTTCCTCATCTTTAAATCAAAAGACTTGGATAGAAAACCTTCAAGCAGAGGCCTGCCTGTTGTAAACAGGACTTCTAGCTGTTCTATGTAGAACCAATTGGTAAACATTTTATTGTGCCTGCATCAGCAAAGCATAACCATTCTGAATGTAACTCTGACTTTTTCTGTCTCCATTGAGTGGCATGGACTTTCTACACAGGGAAATTACAGCAACTGTGTGAGACAATCAGATTGAAACTGGGGATGAGGAATGTGAATGAAGCATAATCAGCTCTACAATTTAAAATAAACCAGAGCTAGAAGACATACAAACATTTGCCACTGAATGAAACAGAATTTCCCTAAGATTGAACTTGAACAAGGAGCCTTCAAATTTAGGAGACGGGCTCTTGTACCCTCCATCTCCATAAAAATTATTGACAGAAGAGAAAAAAAAATTTGAGGTTCAAATCTTATTATTTATTTATTTGTTTGTTTGTTTGTTTGTCAAAAAGTACAAGGAAACAAGTAACAGTATAGACATAGACATGGAGACATGAAATTGGCACATATAAAAGGATATAAATAGGCAAAACATAGCCATAAACACATAGAATGATTACATATAAATGGGGACAGTAGGACAGGGACGGTAGGCACGTTGGTGCGCTTATGCACGCCCCCTTAGCGACCTCTTAAGAAACATGAAAGGTCCACGGTAGACAGTTTAAGGTAAAAAGTATGGGGGTTAGAGAGACTAACAGGATCAGGTAGAGTGTTCCAGACGTTTACTACTCTATTGCAGAAGTCATATTTCCTACAATCAAGATTAGAGTGAATTACATTGAGTTTGAATTTACATTGAATTTACCAAGAAGAGGCAAGTACAGCAGGAAAAAATATCTTACTTCTATCTAAGCAAACAGTTACACATCAATGAAGATTTGTTGTTGCACCTAGTAAGTGGATTAGTTCATTGGCTTTTATAAATAACTTCATCTGGTGCATATAGTCTTTCCTGGGATAGAATTATATTCCTAGCTCATTGTTCTAAGAGGGAAAAAGTTGGGGGAGTTAGTAAAAGGAGAAATCAAAAATAGTGAGAATGGCTTATGAATCATGTCCACAGACTATTTAGTTCCTGGATATGTGCATTTAAGCATCTGATGAGCTGGACTGTGAATCATGAAATCTTAGGTGACAATATGTTGGTTAATCTTTGAAATGCCACATCTTTTGTTTTTAGTTTGTTTAGTAGACAAACACAGCTATATTTCTGGAGCCAATACAATGTTACTAAGCCAACAGGCTCCTTCTTATGGATAGCATAATCCCGAAAACAGGTAAATAACACACCAAGACACATGTATTCCTGGCATGCCTAGCCTGCAACTCCCAAGGATTCCCAAAAGAAGGGGAAATGGTTAAACACCTGACTGGAGATAATGATACTAACTGCAAAAATGGAAGAGTCCTCTGAATTAGCTTGACTTTTGGCAACTTCATGTCCATGCAATTTCCTCTGCAACAGCACAGAAGTGGTTTATTACTGTTGTTTTTCTTTTTTTCCCTTTCCTTTCCTTTCCTTTCCTTTCCTTTCCTTTCCTTTCCTTTCCTTTCCTTTCCTTTCCCTTTCCTTTCCTTTCCTTTCCTTCTCCTCCCCTCCCCTCCCCTCCCCTCCCCTTCATTTTCTCTTCCTCTCTTCCCCTTCCCTTCCCTTCCCTTCCCTTTTCTTTCTTTTCCTTCTCCTCCCCTTCCCTTCCCTTCATTTCCTCCTCCTCCATTCCCTTCCCCTTCCCTTCATTTCCTCCTCCTCCATTCCCTTCCCCTTCCCTTCCCTTCCCTTCCCTTCCTTTCCTCTCCTTCCTTCCCCTTCCCCTTTCCCTTTCCTTTCCTTCTCCTCCCCTCCCCTTCCTTTCCTCCTCCTTCCTTCCCCTTTCCTTTCCTTCTCCTCCCCTCTCCTTCATTTCCTCCTCGTCCCCTCCCCTCCCCCTTTCCCTTTCTTTCCTTTCCTCCTCCTTCCTTCCCCTCCCCTCCCCTCCCCTTCCCCTCCCCTCCCCTTCCCCTTTCTTTCCTTTCCTCCTCCTCCCTTCCCTTCCCTTCCCTTCCCTTTTCTTTCCTTTTCTTCTCCTCCCCTCCCCTTCCTTTCCTCTTCCTCCCTTCCCCTTCCCCTTTCCTTTCCTTCTCCTCCCCTCCCCTTCCCTTCCCTTCCTTTCCTCCTCCTCCCTTCTCCTTCCCTTCCCTTCCCTTCCCTTCCCTTCCCTTTCCTTTCCTGAAATTCCCAATCCAGCCTACAGATTTTCTAGCCAATAAGCAGTATTGCAGTATTGAAGGTCAGCTAGGTGCTCCCACAAAGAAGAATGTATTAACTATCTGATTTCATTTAATTTAAATGTTACATGGAAATGCTCTCCTGTTTCTATTCGCTACTGCTTTGGAGTGTGTAGCCCTCAGCATTCTACTCATGAGCCATTGCAGAAAATATTGCCACAACTCTGTTCTAGAGGGTGAGGCCTTAGCTGCGTCACAAGGATTGCCTATGAAAATAGCTGAGTGCAGAGCCCAAAGCATTTCAGTGCTTCCTGAAAGATCTCAAATGGCATCTGCATTTGTGTGATTGATAATGGGGGCCAGAACACAATATGAAATCTAAGAATTTGCTGATTGTACTGATTGCCTTTATCTTTACATCCCATTTATCAACTTCTAGTTAATTCCATGTATGTAAAGAAATATGGCTGTGCACATCTGTCTATACGTCTTTTCAGTTTCACCCATCTGCTTTATTACAGTATGCAATTTAAGCAACTAATCAGAAATGCTTACTCCCCTGTCAGCAAAGATAAGAGCTTTTTTTTTGGTTCTTCATGTTTTCTGCTTCTGATCTGAATGACTCAGAGTGGTTAATCTCAGCCTTTGCTTCTATAGATGGGCTGAATTAATTTTGCAAACACTTCCTCAGATTGAAAGATATGAGGATGGGGAGGTAGCTCTACATGTGCAGTGGTGCAGCAAATAAGCTGTTAAAAGCAGAAATAGCATTCTCATCCATCTATGATTCTCTGCAATAGCAGAGAGAGAATAAGATTCTCGAGCCTGTGCAAAGCTGTAGATACTCTTGATCCTAATTAAAATCTATAACTTTACAATGACAGTTTCTGAGAAAAAAAATATCAGGATCAGAATAACGGAATAGCAGATTTGGAAGGGATCTTGGAGGTCTTCTAGTCGAACCCTCTGCTCAGGCTGGAAACCCTATACCATTTCAGTCAAATGGTTGTCCAATCTCTTCTTAAAAACTTCTGGTGTTGGAGCACTCACAACTTCTGGAGGCAAGTTGTTCCACTGATTAATGGTTCTCACTGTCAGGAAATTTTTCCTTCATTCTAGGTTGCTTCTCTCCTTGATTAGTTTCTTGTATTGATTGCTTCTTGTATTGTCTTCTGGTGCTTTGGAGAATACCTTGACCTCCTATTCTTTGTGCTATCATGTCACCCTTAGTCTTTCTTTTCATTAAACAAGACATACCAAATTCTTCCAACTGTTCTTCATACAGTTTTAGCTTCCAGTCCTCTAATCATATTTGTTGCTCTTCTCTGCACTCTTTCTAGAATCTCAACATTTTTTATCTCATGATGATGAAAACTGGATGCAATATTCCAAGTGTGATCTTACTAAGGCATTATAAAGTGATATTAACACTTCACGTGATCTTGATTCTATCTCTCTTTTAATGCAGTTTAGGACTGCATTGACTTTTTTGCCAGCTGCAGCACACTTATGGCTTGTATTTAAGTGATTCTCCACTAGGACTCCAAGATCTCTTTCGTAGTTACTACTGTTGAGCTAGGTATCACCTATACTGTACCTGTGAATTTGGTTATTCTTGCCTAAATGTAGAACCTTACTTTTTTCACCATTGAATTTCATTTTGTTAGATAGGGCCCAATGTTCATGCCTAACAAAATTCTACTGTATCTTAAGCCTATCTTCTGGAGTGTTGTCTATTCCTGACAGTTTGGTGTCATCTGCAAATTTGATAAGTTCTCCATCTATTTCCATTATCTAAATCATTGATGAAGATATTGAAGAGAACTAAACCTAAGACAGAGCCTTGGGATACTGCTCTGCATACTTCCCTCCATGTAGATGCAGTTCCATTGAGAACTACACATTAAGTATGGTTGGTTTGCCAGTTACTAATCCATCTGGTGGTGATGCTGTCTAACCCATATTTTACTATTTTATTAAGTAGTAGGTTGTGGTCTACTTTATCAAATGCCTTATTGGAGTCCAAGTAAATTATATGCACAACATTTCTCTGGTCCACTAATTTTGTTACTAAATGGATGCAATATTCCAGGTGTGGTTGGTCTTACTAAGGCATTATAGTGATCACACACAACTCACTCCCCTCAGTCCACCTGTATAAAGAGAAAGTGATCTGATTTTAGGATTAGTTCTGAGTCCAAACTGTGCTTCATATTTAATGGAATAAAACACTGTAGAACCAATATGTGATTGACATCAAGACCAGGAAGACTTCAGTTCAAGTGCCTTTATCAGCATAGAAGCTCACTGAGTGACTTTGAGCCAATTACTACTTGTTGTAGGAATCACTGTAAGTGGGAGTGATATGTATATCACTTTGAGGTCCTGGATCATTAGATATAAATCATACATACATACATCCATACATCCATACATACACATATATATATGTTTTCTGAGGTTTTCGCGGGTATTTGTATGTAGGTCTTTGATTATTCGGGTTTTCTCCCACGTAAAATTGGAAGTGTCTTGGTGACGTTTCGACAAAGTCTTATTCATCATCTTCAGGCTGGTGTTTTCGGCTTCGTGCTTCTAGGAGCAATGTGTGATCGCAGCTGTTTCTTCCTTTTAACTACCAGTGGGGGTGTGAACTGATTGGGTGGGAGCTTGGCTGTGTTCTGATTGGGTGGAGGTGTGTTCTGATTGGTTGGGGGTTTGACTGTGCTCTGATTGGCTGGGGGTGTGTTTTGTTTAGGTGGGGGCTTGGTTGTGCTCGGGTTAGTCTGAGTTGCAGGGGGATTTGAGCTGGTGAGCTGTGTTGCTGTTGTTCGGCTTCGCGTTCGTGGTCGTGCCACATCTTCATGGTGGGTGTCAGTTTGCTTCATGTATGGATTGGAGGGGTTTAAAGTGGCTAATGTTGCAGCTGTGGTCTGGCTTCTGGTTTGTTGTCATGCCTCATCGGTGTGGGTTTGCTTTTTGCGTGGATGTGTGGTGGTGACATCCTGTGTGGTTCTCGTGAGTGTGGGTCTGGTGTCATTCTTTGTGTTAGGGACTCATTTGTCAATGAGGGTGGGTTTCCAAATGGCTGGTAGGTGGGAGGTATCATCTCATTTATTCATGCTGTGTGGGCATTTTTCTATCTCGATGGCTTCTCTGATTATTCTGTTGTTAAAGTGTTCAGTTTTGGTGATAGTTCTGGTCTTTTTAACATGATATTGACTTTAAAAATTACCAATTTTTATGAGAGCCACTTTAAGAGTTTCTGAACAGTACTGCAAGGCTTCCTGTCCTTTTCCTTTTTAGACACATTTTTACTGTATTTTTCAGAGTATAAGACGCACCGGAGTATAAGATGCACCTTAGTTTTTGGGGAGGAAAATAAGAAAAAAGCTGATTGGCAGGTGGAATACTCCCAATCAGCTGTCCTCAGAGGTGAATTTTAGCAACAGGTTTGTTTGTTTGTTTATTTATTTATTCAACTTGTATGCCGCCTTTCTCTGAAGACTCAAGGCAGCTTACAATGCATTAAAAACCATATATAAAAACATTAAAAATTAAAACATTAAAAACAATTAAAACCCATTCATACCATTCATGGCCAGATCTCGCCAGATCGCAACAGCAAGATCAGCGGCCCCAGGCTTTCCGGAAAAGCCAGGTCTTCACCGCTTTTCAGAAGGCCAATAGGGTGGGGATGGTCCAGATCTCAGGAGGTAACTGGTTCCAGAGAACTGGGGCAGCCACAGAGAAGGCCCTCCCCTGCAGGCCTGCCAGCCAGCACTGTTTAGCTGACGGGACCCAGAGGAGACCAACTCTGTGGGATCTTACCGGTCGCTGGGAGCTATGCGGTAGAAGGCGGTTCCTTGGTTGTGAGCTCTGTGCCTTGCTTTTTTTTTTTTTCTGCCTCTGAAACTTCTGAAACTCCATTTCAGAAAAAACTTTTTCCTGCCTCTGAAAGCCTCCAAAACAGAGTTTCAGAAAAAAAGCCTCTGAAACTCTGTTTGGTTTCTGATGCTTTTTTCAGCCTCTGAAGCCTCCATTTGAGAAGCTGGGTGGGGCTACATTCGGAGTATAAGACGCACCCAGATTTTCACCCTCTTTTTCTGGGGAAAAAGGTGCTTCTTATACTCCAAAAAATATGGTAGGTTTCAATGTAAGAATTATGTTTTCTTATTTCTCTATAAGTAACCTGTCAGTTTTTTCTAGAAGGTCCTTTTGTAGACCTACACGGGGAAGGTAGGAGCAGAAAAACAGCCTGTTCCTCATTACATTGATTATTGTAGGATGGTGAGAGGGAGGGAGGAAGAAAGACGGAGGGAGGGAGGGAGGGACCTGTGTTAATATCAAATGAGACAATGTGGGAAAGAGCAATGATAACATTCATTCATGCATGCAGACATTTAGAAAAAGAAAGGAATGAAGACAATGAGAAGGAAACATTCTTTAAATGGAAAAGGCAGCCACTGGTGGACCAGTCCACATAGGAGTCAGTCAGCAAGGTTTGCCTTCCCTGAATGGCTAGGAAGAGTAAGAACAGAATAGAACAAAGAGAAGAAGAAAGGAAGCAATCAAATAGGTATCTCAATGGCCATGTCACCAGCCCAGCCCCATTGCCAATCTAGTCTAGACTGGGAATTTCTAAAGTTGGTTTAAAAATAATGGAGAGCAGCACAGGAGACAAACAGCTTAGGCTGAAGAGCGGAAGTGCTCTAAGTGAAAAGAAAAACAGGAAAGGGACATACTTTGCTCTGCAAGTGAACAGAGGCTTTCTAATCTCCCCATCTACTAGCTATTACAAGATTCCCAACATTTTTGAACCAGTGGGCACATCTGGAATTTCGAAAGCATGTCACTGACACTCGGATAGAATGGCACCTCAGTGGGCAGTGAGTAATTATCTACTAAATTAGGTCTGCAACAGAACACAATATGGAGATGTATTGACTCTTTTCATCTTAATTTTTAGCTAATCAGAGGGATTTACTCTCTTATAATGTCACCAACTTTTAACAGCCAGCAAGGCTTGGCAGCATCTCACCAGCAATGGTTTGATTTGATGAAGCTTGACTTGATGCTTAATGATAATAATTGTTAACCAACGATACCCTGTTTATTGTTTCAATTTATAACAGTCTCTTTAAAAAGTTATATCTTTGCTAATCACATTTATTTATTGTATTTTTTAATTTTATTTCTCTCTTACAGTATATCCATGTTATTTTATGTCACACAAAAGTGGTCAACACTTGAAATTAAGTCTTTTATTTTTGCTGATTTTTGGACTATGCACAAAACACATTTTTACATTTTACCAGAATGGAAAATGATGAAGCTTCACTCCCACAGCCTTATCACCTTCCAGCATGCTGGCTACACTTTCCACCCCCCTTTCTCTCAAGCGAGTATACTTCAAAACGGGGTGGTAGACTGCAAGGATGCATCATCTTTCTAAATTTGATATATAAATATATATACAAACACATTTTATTGTTCCAAATCTCCCTGGAGCATATGTGAGACCTCAGAGATATTGTCATTAAGACCAATTATCTTTGATACTGGTGCTTTGAAGCATGCTTATTTGTTTTTTCAAAAACTAATGCTCACTTTTTAAAAAAATTTGGATAGGTATCCTGGTGCCCATAGGTGCCATACTGGGGACCGAAGAGTTATTACAGCTGCTAGATTGAATAAATCTAATCTTACACTGTGCTACTAAATGTAATTTTGTAATAACTCAACAAGGCTGGTATAGTGGTATAATATTCCCCAATGTTATTTTTGATCACGAGAAATATTTTTTCTATGGCACATTCCATTAAGCAATCCATATCATCTTGGAAATACAGCAAGAATCCATAGCAGCATTACAGCAATGTGCAAGTTAATTCATTATTTCCACACTTAACATAAAACTGCCCGGACAAATTATTATTTTTAAAAAATGTGAGGGATGGCTTTTTCCCCAACATATGCATTCTTTGCTCTAGTAATATGATGTAGTAACATCTTCTAAGAAATCGGTGTTCACTTGATTTGGCTGTTTCAATCCAGTGCTCTTGAAACTTCTTATTTTGGATGGGAGAGGGGAGGAAGGAGGAGAGATGAATGGTTACATAACATGCCAATGTAAATTACCATCAGGCAGTGTCTGCAGGACTGATAAAAATGTTGTATATGGATTACTAATTAAAACAAAGCAATTGAATCCTCTGTAGCAGCTGTTTCTGAAATTACTGGTTTTATTACAGCTATCATGTAGACAATTGAGGGAACTGATCGTGATTTGTTCACGGGCTGCAATATTGGATTTTTGCAATCTCTGCCACTAGCTCAGATGTATACGGGGACTAAGCACGTGGTTGGAAAACCAAGAAGTTGCCCTGACACTGTGCTCACTTCTGCATTACTGAAAAAGGACGATAACGACAGGAGAACATTTGCATATGGTGTTTTAAGTTCACAGATGCAAATCTGAAAGTAAATACTTTGATTAAAAAATATGCATTTCATTCATTCATTTCATTCATTCATTTATTAGATTTGTATACCGCCCTACTCCCGAAGGACTCAGGGTGGTGAACAGGCACAGAATAAAACACATAAATACAAAAGTTAAAAAACATAATTAAAACCAAATTAAATAATTTCGTCCGAGACAATTGAAATTCCCAATAATTTAAAAACAAATTAAAATTTCAGTTTAAAAAATTTAAAAGAAAGGGGAGAAAATTAGGCCAGGCCGGCCTGCTGGAATAGGAGGGTCTTAAGAGCACAGCGGAAAGTGCGCAGATCCGGGATCCTCCGTATCTCTGGGGGGAGCTCGTTCCAGATAGTAGGTGCCCTCACAGAGAAGGCCGTCCCCCTGGGGGCCACCAATCGACATTGTTTGGCTGACAGCACCTGGAGGAGCCCCTCTCTATGAGAGCGTACTGGCCGGTGGGAGGCTGTTTGTGGTAGTAGGCGGTCCCGTAAATAACCAGGTCCTAAGCCATGGAGTGTTCTAAAGGTGGTAACCAAAACCTTGAAGTGCACCCGGAAGACCACCGGGAGCCAGTGCAGCTCGCACAGGAGAGGTGTCACATGGTAGCACCATGTTGCTCCCATAACCACCCGCGCGGCCGCACTCTGCACCAGTTGGAGCCTCCGGGTGCTCCTCAAGGGGAGCCCAATGTAGACAGCATTACAATAGTCCAGGCGGGAGGTGACCAGGGCATGAGTGACTGTGTGTAGGGAGTCCCGATCCAGAAAGGGACGCAACTGCGAATCAGGTGAACCTGATGAAAGATCCTCCCGGTCACGGCCGTCAAGTGCTTTGAGTCATTATATGAAATACCACCTATCATGCAAATCGTCTCCAAATGATATTGATTGTAATTCACTAAGACATATAAGATAAAATAATAAAATATAATTAGGTCCAAAATGAATGGACAATAGGACTCAACATATTTCAGTATAATAAAGAAGAGAGATGGGAGGGGCAGTCTTTTGACCAAATTGTCTACAAATTGTTAATGGACATCATTAAGGTTCCTGCTTTCCTTCCCTGGTTATACTTTCTCTATAAACGACTAAATTGGACAGCTCTACAAATAGAGGAGGTCTTGAAGCAGAGGTAGCTCTTTGTGTGGCATGAAACATGGTTTCTGTGGTTGTTATTCTTCATAACTGTTATGTATGGAATGTATATAGTTGTGTTAAAGTGAAACTAACCTTTAGATGACCCCAACTGTTTTGGAGGGAAATTTAGAGCATTTATATTTGGGCGGGCTTTTTCTAGTTTTATGATTGGTTAAGGCCCTATGGGCCTAGGGTATAAATAACAGGCATTTGCCTACAGTTCCTCAGTTCCATTTTTGAGTCAATAAATGCTGTTGCAGCTATGCTGGTCTGGTTCTTGTCTATTGAAGCCCACTACACAACAATAGCATTGTGTGCAATGCCGCTATATAAAACAATCAAAACCCAGATGAGCATAGATTAACACCAAAGTTAACATCAGACCAACAATCAAGAAGCAAACAATACCCCAATCAAGGAACTGCCAAAAAAACTAACAGTAAACAGTCCAACTAAAGAACCTCGAAGATCATTTCCACCGACATTGACAGAGCAAGCCACTAGAATTTAAACTGAGAGCAAACCTGACTCTTCACTAGCGTTGATAATATTACAGCTTGGATAATGAAACATCTGCCAGAAAAAAACCAAGCTCAGAAAGCAGTATAAGGATCCCTCATTTCAACCCTGAGCTACAAATATTCTCCTTTCTTAGTACTACATATAACAGCCTATCCTCTAAACCAGAGAAGTGGCTTCAGTTAAAATCTCTAATGAGGAGTGTTGAAAAATATCTTATCTGTGCTGTTTGGAGAACTTTATGGAGTGTTGTTTCTGGTAGTAACCAGCAGCTGCATTCAAAAACAAGTTTGAGTTAAAAAGTGAAATGCCTTTGTTTAGTTTACCATCGTTTCAGAGGCTACTTAGAGAAGTCATCCCAACTTGCATCTTGGATAGAGCAGGTAAGCAGAGGGAAGCTTTGAAAAAACTAAAACACAATACATACTGTATATTTGAGAATAGTAACAGATTTCCCTCTTCCCGTCCCCACTTCACTGCCCCAACTTCATGAATATATAGTCTAAGACTTAACCTGGGGCTACAGGGGGCTCCCCTTGAAGAGCATCCGGAGGCTCCAGCTGGTCCAAAATGCAGCTGCGCGGGTGATTATGGGAGCGGCGGGGCACTCCCATTTAACAGCTCTCCTGCGCGAGCTGCATTGGCTCCCAGTGGTCTTCCAGGTGCGATTCAAGGTGTTGATTAACATCTTTAAAGTGCTCCATGACTTAGGACCCGGGTACTTACGGGACTGCCTTCTGCTACCGACAGCCTCCCACCGGCCAGAACGCTCCCACAGGGCGGGGCTCCTCGGGGTGCCGTCGGTCAGACAATGTTGACTGGTGACCCCTCGGGGAAGAGCCTTCTCAGTGGGGGCTCCTGCCCTCTGGAATGAGCTGCCCCCGGAGGTATGGAGGATCCCGGACTTGCGCACCTTCCGCCATGCCCTGAAGACTTTGTTATTCCAGCAAGCCGGGCTAGCCTAATTTTAACGGTTTTAAATTTTAAATTGGATTTTAAGGGGATGTTTTAATTGTGATCCAAAGTATTTAATTAATTTTAAATTGTTTTTAAGTTTTATATTTATATATTTGATCCTGGCTGTTCACCACCCTGAATCCTTCGGGAGAAGGGCAGTATATAAATATAATAAATAAATAAATAAATAAATAAATAAATAAATAAATAAATAAATAAATAAATAAATAAATAAATAAAAAACCTCTTTAGTCCAATCATGATTCAATTGTCATTCAGATGCCTACATGCACAAGCTATACTGTAGCCAATTTAGATCTTAGTCAAGAACATTTTTCATGGAGAAGGACCAAAGGACTATTGGAAACAATGCTTATTTAGAAAAATGTATTTTCCCTGAACAAAATTCATTCACATAGAAGGTAATGAATGTTATTCCTGTTACCTAACATCTCATTTCTAAGAAAGGCCTATTTTTCTAAATAAAAAACAATAGCAACAACTTGGAAAAACTCTATTTGGAACCTAACACTATTCTTTATACATCAGCAACAAATGTGTATCTTTGAAGGTGCCCTATGATTGTATGTAATGCTATCATCTGGGACAGATAAGGGCCTTGACATCATTATTTTGCCCTACCATGATTTTACACTATTAAGTTGGCTAATATATACATTTTTCTATGAAGCTTTTGGATGTATTTGTCTGAGCAGTTTAGACAGCTTGGAAAAATCTATTTTGTCTTGTTTCTTCAACTGTTTGAATTCTTGTCTTACATAGAGACTCTGTGCCTTGTTAATCATTCATCTAATTCCACAAAGAAGTTAGAGCAGGGATAGCCCACTCAGTGTCTTTCAGATGGTGGGACTTTAGCTTCCAAATATCCAGAGAGAATGGGCAGTGAGAAGGGGTTTTGGGCAGACCAATTCCCACTCCCAAAACTGGAATGGAGCTTTGCAAAGCATTAAATAGGGTGCTTCACAAACCACCCTCTTCAAAGCATTGGGGCTGCCATGCCCACTGGATGTCTCAAGGAAGCCTGCTTTCAGAGGTTCATGGAGATGTTCTGCATGAACAAAGATGATTAGGGGGCTGGAGGCTAAAACATATGAAAAACAGTTGCAGGAATCAATTATATCTTGTCTAGTGAAAAGAAGGACTGGGGTGGCATGATAACAATGTTCCAATATTTGAGGGGCTGTCACAAAGAAGAGGGGAGTCAACCTATTTTCCGAAGCACCAGAAGGCAGAACAAGAAGCAATGGATGGAAACTAATCAAGGAGAAAAGCAACCTAGAACTAAGGAGAAATTTATTCACGGTAAGAATAATTAACCAATGGAATGACTTGCCTTCAGAAGTTGTGGGCACTCGGTCACTGAAAATTGTAAAGAAGACATTGGACAACAATTTGTCCAGAATAGTATGAGGTTTCCTGCTTGAGCAAAGGGTTGGACTAGAAGACCTCCAAGGTCCCTTCCAACTCTGTTCCGTTATGTCTTTGTACAGCAAAAACTCTATTGCTGGAACTCTGGAAAGCATTCAAACCTTCACATTTAATCTTCTGCTGATCAATATTTCATACGCTGTATATAAATGTATATAAATAAAAATAGGTTTATATAGTCACCTACTTGTCGATATTACTTTGTGGGCAAAGCAACATCTTAATCCTGAGGTTCTGTTGAATATTTATAGCAGCTTTGAAAGATAGATCTTTACCACTTCTTTTAATGTCATGTACAGTTCTGTACACAAGACCTCCATAGGACTACAAAAGGTTTATGGTTTTTCTGGCACATTTTTAACTCAACAAAGAACAAAAGAGATCAGCCATCCAAGTGATCAAAGCGAGGTGCGGGAAGATGAGACTCTGATCTTTGTGGAGGATGAATATGTTCAAAGTTAAGCACATTCATTTTATATCTTCCCCCTCGATTCTCTTAATCTCGGCTCTACTGTTTGCAGTTATGTGGCGACTGTCAGAAAGGCTTGTGCTCAAATGTATTCAGTTCTCCTTGTTTTTGCAAACACTGAAAAAGATTGAAATTCATCTGTCTAGAGAGGCACTTGGCACCAGTGATAAAATCTACAGCCCTGCTTTATTCTCCAAAGGCTATTCGATTCCTACAATATAAATCTAGTCAATTTATCAGGAAAGCTTTCAATTATTATTAATTGCACAGAACTTTTATTCAGGTCTCTGAAGTACAGAAGAGAAATCAAATATAAGATGGGCTACTAAAGAAATATTCTCCTTTGGCCCCACTCAACTTTAAAACCATCTTACTTCTTTCTTCTTTAAACCCATCTTATGGGTTTAAAAACTATAATAAACATTATTTTCTTTCTTACTCCATACTCTACTGGCGTATCTTTTCTACTGAGCAAACAAAATACTAGAGGCAAGAGTAAACTATTCTGCTATTTACTTTACTGAAATGTCTAGAAAAACAAATTTAGCTTAGTCTGCAAGAATTAAAGAATAAACGAGTAGCCCAAATTGACAGGGATGCTTAATCAATGAACATAGAGAGGGGCTCCTCCGGGTGCCGTCAGCCAAACAATGTCGACTGGCGGCCCCCAGGGGGAGAGCCTTCTCTGTGGGGGCACCTACTATCTGGAACTAGCTCCCCCCGGAGATACGGAGAATCCCGGATCTGCGTACCTTCCGTCGCGCGCTCAAGACCTTCCTATTTCATCAAGCCGGCCTGACTTAAGTCTTTCCTCTTTTTAAATGGAAATTTTAAATCTGGTTTTAAATTATTGGGGTTTTAAATTTGTTCAGCCAAATTATTTAATTCGTTTTAATCTATTTTAAATTTTGTATTTATATGTTTTATTCTATGGCTGTTCACCGCCCTGAGTCCTTCGGGAGTAGGGCGGTATACAAATTCAATAAAATAAATAAATAAATAAATAAATAAATAAATAAATAAATAGTGAGACTCCTACAGCAACTCTTAATTTAAACAATTTTGTTTTAAAATCTTGTTCAAAGCCACAAATGCTTTCTGAATAGAAATCACATTCCTGTTAAAAAAATAAAAAAATAAAAATTCCGTGTGATAATGATAATAAAAGGATGACATTTCAAATTTAAACCTTAACCAAATTTAAACTTTTATCTAGCATTTCTTTCAATGTATTTTTTTAGTATTCTTGTATATCTATATGTCTGCCCTTGGCTATGTAACTTAATTGTGCTTTTCAGTCATGAGGTTTCAGCTGCTATGCCTGCCAATAATTTGTAAGTTCATACTTAGTAAATGAAGTATTCTATAATGCTTAAAGCAAAAATTAAAATTATGGCTAGTTTAAAATACAAAGGACTCCCATTTTTTTAAAAAAAAACTGATAAAGGGACAAAATCAATGTTATATGATTTTTGTGCTTTGTAATTCAACTTACTTTTTCCACAGAAACTGAGGCTAGCCCTGCTTTTCCTACGTGGGTGGTGCAGTGGTTAGAGTACAGTACTGCAGGCTACTTCTGCTGACTGCCTGCTGCCAGCAATTCGATCCTGACTGGCTCAAGGTTGACTCAGCCTTCCATCCTTCTGAGGTCGGTAAAATGGGGACTCAGATTGTTGGGGACAATATGCTGACTCTGTAAACCGCTTAGAGAGGGCTGTGATGCACTATGAAGTGTTATATAAGTCTAGGCACTAGTGCTATTGATTCATCTGCATGGTCCTCTCTAGCTCACAAGCCTCATGATCAGTGGTGAAATCCAAAATTTTTTACTACTGCTTCTATGGGTGTGGCTTGGTGGGCGTGGTGTGGCTTGGTGGGCATGGCAGGGGAAGGATACTGCAAAATCTCAATTCCCACCCCACTCCAGGGGAAGGATACTGAAAAATCTGCATTCCCTCCACACTCTGGGGCCAGCCAGAGGTGGAATCTGCTGGTTCTCCGAACTACTCAAAATTTCCACTACCGGTTCTGAACTGCTCAAAATTTCCACTATCGGTTCTCTGAACTGCTCAAAATTTCTCCAGAACCTGTCAGAACCTGCTGGATTTCACCCCTGCTCACGATCCTCACAAAGTACTAGCACCAGAAATCACTTTTTCCATAAATCATTTGGTAACTCTGTGGTCTATTTGACCAGTTCGACAAGGCTGATTCTGTTTTAGAACTGCATAATATTGAACAGTAACATATTTGTTACTATAGATTGAAGTTCCTAAGTTTCTCAACATATCTTGGAGTCACCAAGTCATGCTGCCCAGTTCAGCTGTTGCACCTTCGTCAAAGGTGAAGTTGATTGTCTATGCCCAGAGTTCCAAGAATGCCCTTCCCCTGGGCATTGCCCAGCAGTGCCATTTTGTGCTTTGAACTCCCATCCTTTTTTAAGATATTCACCACCTGAGTGCTGGACCTTGGACCCACCCTCACTTGTCAGTTCAGTCAGAAATCAGTTCAGTGATTGGTTTTTCTTTTTTTTAAGGAATACCAATTTACCAGTTCAACAATTTAAATGAAAGAATGAAAAGAAAGCAAAAGAGAGAGGTCCCCTTTGAAATGTCAACATGAACAGCATCTTATGTAACCACGGTTATTTAATGCTGTGTGGGCCGTAAGAGTAAAATAACAACACAAATAGAGGGTACATCTATCTCGACAAGAATGTAAAGCAATAGGGGATAGAGAAGAACTTTAACAGGGAAATTGTTTTACAGGGATACTTCAGCCTGGACTGAATCCTTTTCAAGATGTTGACAGATCACCTTAGTTCAGGCAGGTCTCAATAAAGGAGAATATTTGTAGCTCAGGGTTGAAATGAGGGGTCCTTGGTGCTCTCTGAGCTTGCTTGTTTTCTTGAAGATGTTTCATTACCCTAACTAGGTAACATCATCAGGCAGGTTTTTTTTGTTGGTTATGGCTTCTCATCCATCTGGGAGTGGGAACATCATCCCACATTGTTCCAGGTTATCAACAAGGAGACTGTAATTGATCAAATGCCTTACTAAGTCTAAGTACCTACAGCCACTGCCTGCTTTAAATCCACTAATCTAGTCACAACATCAAATAAAGCAATAATTGTTTGGCATTATCTGTATGGTGATGTTCTGACCCAGCTCCCCAAACATGACAAACCCTCTGAAGTGAACTCAAAATATTCCTTTATTAGGACTGCCGACAGCTAGGGTTGCCAGGTCTGCTTCCAAAAAATAGCGGACAAGCGGGGGGGAGGGAGGGGGTTAAGTAGTAAAAAAAAAGCAAACAATTAAATTATATATTTTCTTACAAACATTTAACACATATTAAAATAATCACTTCAAAACTTTACTTAAAATTCAAAACATCAAATATATTATAATAATATGTAAAATATTAAATTACATTTTACTTTGCTGTCGTGTGTATTTTTTATTTGACTGTGCAGCTTTGATCAATTCTTTGTGTTTAAGGAATAATTCTTTAATTTCAGTACAACATTGAGAAATATTAAAAAATATACAAAGTTCACTTCGAACTGATGGTACAAGCAGTCGGTTACGTTCATCAGTCCACAAATTTCCCATGACGCTGAAAATTCAACGTTTGCATTTGATACCGGAATTGATGCACAATACTGGAACAGTTTCAGTAAACTTGGAGCTGGCTCTTTCTTGAAAAAGTATGTCCACTTATCAAGGGATGAATCGCCCTGCAGATGAACATAAACTTCTTCTAAGGCAGAAATTTCATCAAAGAGTGTGTTGGGTGGAAGTTCTTCTCGCCATGGTGATAATAACCAGATGTTTGTCATTTCTTCTAAAGTTGGAGGATTATTGCGATCAATTAGATTAAAACAATTTAGCGTCTCATATACTGAATCGGTGAAATTATACCACTTTTCTAGGTATGCAATGGCTCTTTGATACACGTTGATGGCTTCTTTCTTGAAGTTTTGCACGGCATTCTCAGGCAAATGTTTTTTACGTAAGGCAAATAAAACTTTCATTCCAAAAAACTGCTCATCGTACTTTTTTTGCAAAGAATCACGCAGCTTACACATGATAATGTGAAGATCACATGCAAGAATTTTCTTGCTTTCCAGTTTCAGTAGGGCGTCTTGCATTATTGACATGAAGAAGTGCGTGAAATATAAATACAATTCTGAAATTGTTGGCCGCTTTAAACAAACTTAACCAACGTGTTGGAACATGGTGCAAAACTTCATGGAATTATGACTCGCAAAACTCAAAAAATGATTTCAACTCTTCTCATTTCTTCACAGAATTCGAAAATTCGGCAAAAACCTTCAGCACTACATTTTCGATATCAAAAGATAACTGCTTTAATGCAATTTTTGCCCTGTTGTGTAAAATGTGATTATTGCAATGAGCATTCGATCTTTGTCTCATTCTAACTTATGAAAAAAAAGACAAAACGCGATTCTCCTATCCTTATTCTCTTAGACTGTACAGCTTTAGATTACGTACCATTTCATCATAAAGCTTTTGAATAAAAAAAAATATCCACTATTCTGTGGAAAAAAATAGTGAACATAATGTGAAAAAAGTGAACTGTCCGCTCAAATACCAGACACCTGACAACCCTACAGCCCTGGCAAAAAGTTTCTCTCTCAGACTAACAAGTCTGTCCAGCTGGAAGATGAATAGTGTCTGCCACACCTATTCATCTCTGCCCCCTGCCTTTTATCCCCAGAGCTAGGTTGGGGCTTCGTTAACAGCAGCAGTGGCGTTTCCTTCCCCAGGATCGGCCCATGGATTTCCACTGCTCTCCTCTTCACTGCCTTCTGCGCATCTGAGCTTCAGGCACTGGACCCAGCTGTTCCTTCTCTTCCTCATCAGCCACCTCCAGACCTGGGGGCTGTGGACTCTCCATCTGAGGGCTGATGGATGGCCCAGGCTCCACCTCTGCCTCTCTCTCTCTGCCAGCTCCATTCCCTCTTCCCCCTAGGAGCTCTCAGGTTGCCTTGATGCTGACCTGGACTCCCACACCTCCTCCTCCTATGATTTGGTTGGTGGAGGTGCAGGCGGCCGATAGGCCACAACAGGTGGCTTCTGGTAGATACCTTATTCATTTCATTTCATTTTTTTCAGAATTTCACTATTCTCTTAAATGGGATTTCCCACCATGGAACTTCCTACTTTTTCACTTAGCTTGTTGAAGGCAGCTCTCTTGAAATCTAGAACACCAATCCGGCTTTCTTCAATTCTCCATGATGCAATATGATTGATTCTATGATTACATTTTTGCATCAACTGGAACATCTGGACCCTGCTGCCTGCACCACAATCGATCTCTGTCTCCTTGCACTATCAATGCACATACAAAACAGATGAGACTATTATTTGGACTTTTGGGATGCCTCCATAGACTCTATGCCAATCACATAATTTTTCACATGTTCTGTGAAGCTAGTTGGTCCAAGGAAAGCTCTTATCTTCCTTAAATGGAGAAAGTACAGTAAAACCTTTGCTTTTATGAGATTCCATTTATCTTTGTAATTTCTTGTGGCATAAGCCTATCAGGGATGAACGTAATCTAGTGTCTGCCTCTTGTTATCAGACACCAAAAAGCATCGCTGCCTTACTCTGCCAAAAGCTACAAAGCATCTTTTCTTTTGAGATATGAAATACTGAACAGGCACCATCAAACATGCTAGAAAACAGATAATTGTAAAGGTTTCTGAACAAGGAAATTGTCCAAGAGAGATTGAAAGTATAAGGGTGGGATGATCCAGGGATTTTTAGATGATCAAATAGAAATTCCGTATTGTGATTTGAGATATTTCTCCCCTTACAAAATTCAAGCAGTTTTCCAGATGTACCTTTAACATCAGTAGTATAGGTAGCTCGCAACTTACAACCATAATTGAGCCCAAAATTTCTGTTGTTTAAGTGAGACATTTGTTAAGTGAGTTTTGCCCTATTTTTCCACTTTTCTTGCCCATAGTTGTTAAGCGAATCACTGCATTGCTAAGTTAGTAAACTGGTTGTTAAGTGAATCTGGTTTCCCCATTGACTTTGCTTGTCAAAAGGTTGCAAAAGGAGATCATATGACCTTGGGACACAGCAATGGTTATAAGTATGAACCAGATACCAAGCATCTGAATTTTGATTACATGATCATGGGGATGTTACAAAGGTCATAACTGTGAAAAATGGTCATAAGTCACTTTTTTCAGTGCCATTGTAACTTTGAACAATCACTAAATGAGCTGTTGTTAAGTCGAGGACTACCTGTACTTATTCTAATGTTCACTTGGTAGTCACACAAAATCAAAACAACATCCAATTTAATTTATTTATTTTTATTTATTTTATTTTAAATTTATATACTGCCTTTCTCCCTGAGGACTCAGGGCGATGTACAGCCAGAATTAAAAAACATGAAATACAAATATTAAAACAATTAAAATATATATAAATTTGGCCCAAAATTAAAAAAAAATGTCTCCCCAGCAGCTCATATTTTCCCCCTACCAGATAAACCGCCTATTTGGTCAGGTTATAAAATATAACAGATTGCACACTGATAGCAGATAAGGTTTAGATGAATTACAGTTCTCATTATCTCAAAAAAGGGGGTGTCCACAGGGTAGAATAAAAAAAGTTAATATTGTTTTTCTGACTGTGCAATCAAAACTCTATCAAGATTTCATGTGTGGTTCATATGAACGTTTGCATACAAAAAATAGGTAGACTTTTGGTCACACCATTGCAGTCACCATCTTTTTTGACATGACCTGAGGACGTTTCTGACAGCCAGCGTAGCCCATGGTGAGGACTGCTGGAAGCTGGAACAATATCTGCAGATCTATAGATTGTTTGTGATTGGTCTTGCTTTTAATTGTCTGCCATGTTTCTAAAGCACTTAAAAAAACATCATGTCACTTCAGTCTAGACATTTGCATGATTTGGATACTAATTCCCCAAAGAAAATTGTCTTTTTATGTAGCCAATCATAAACTTCATTCTTTTCTAATCCAGCCACATTTTGACTTTTGAAGAGACGAGCTGCCTTTTCAACTGAGCAATTGCTTTTTTCTTCAATACCGGGTGTCATTCAGACGCAATTCTCAACATCCACAATTGTTCAGTGAAGATAATCAGGTGATCGTCGGCTTCATCATTTTGCTTCTTCTCTGGGTGAGGAAAATCTAAAAATTCTGGATATGGTAGCGTAGGGCGAACAGTTATTCCCTGTCTTAACCAAATACAGGGCAGTGTGGTTACTTTAATGGGTAATTTCTTAACACCGATAAAAATTTTGGCATAGTGTTTTTCTTTTGAATTCGCTATGATTTGTACAAGCCTGAGGCTGCAATATTTCAATGAAATGTGTGTTGGGCTTGGTCTCTGGGTGTTATGTGAATTTCGTTGTATGGGTATACTGTGTATATATGTACAATGACAATAAACTTTATATAAAATAGGGATTTTTCAACAAAGTACAACTAAACTTACATGTCAGCTGGGGGCAGGACGAAGTTGTAAAACTCAACACTACAGCAAATTCTCATAGCACAGATGCCTGGTTCAGATCATT
This sequence comes from Arizona elegans, assembly GCA_022577455.1. NCBI lineage: Eukaryota > Metazoa > Chordata > Lepidosauria > Squamata > Colubridae > Arizona > Arizona elegans. Next base: position 194,660,889 of record JAKOOJ010000001.1, on the reverse strand, counting down.
TTCTAAACGAGGCCTGTGTTTTACTGAACTAGAATAATTTGTTTTCTTCACTGCCTTGGGCATCCAATGCCATTACATAGAAGGAGTTCCCTTTTTCTGAGCTGCAGAGTATTACCCAAATTGGCATCGTGTTTTTGTTCTGGTGGTACAAAATGTTATTTGCACATCCTATGTTCCACTTGTCAACTCGCAAAGCATCCCTGACCTGCTCTCAACTTGCCATAGGCAAGGGGGATGGGAAAACAAACTGCAGCTGCGGCAAGGCAGCACGTCAGAGTTGGCTTCACTTGAAACGTGTCGACATGAAGCTCCTAATAAATAACTGGATTTCTTTTGAAGGTTGGCTCAAGGCTCATGATTTAATTAGGGCATTGGTGGGAACCCTGATAGAAAGCCAAATCTGACCCCACGTAATTTACCTTCCAGCCTTCCTGTTTCCCCCTTCCCCCAAGGTGTGTCATCAGTCACATTCTCCAATGAAGCAATTTCGCGGGTTGTAGAGATCACTCCCCTCCAGCTACTGTGGGTAACTGTGAGACAGCCTTGACAGAGATATGGCTGGAATGTGCTTTTGTTTTGACTGACGTGCTGCCTCGCCGCAGCTGCAGAGCCTATGGCAACTTGAGAGCTGGCCAGGGATGCTTTCCGAGTTGACACAATTTTTATAAAAGTACATTACATGCAATGATTGAATGGCTGCTTAAGAGACTTGTTATTGGTTTTTCTATCCACAGTTGAATGAGTTTGTTTAATGATGCTTCTTTTTCACACTTATTCATGGTCAGGCTGATATTTAAAGATATTTAACCAGTGTAGCTTTGTTTAACTGCAGCAACAAATTCTGCTATTGCATTGCAGAATCTATTTCCTGCCTTGCCCAATGCTAACTAAATAGATCTCGTTAAACCTTAGAAAAAGAGTTAATATAAATGTTTTCAACTGCAAAACTTGGAGTGATAAAGCACTATGAGAACGTATATAAGTCTACATGCTATTGCTATTGCTAAGTGCTTTTGCTAAGTGTTAATAGGCTATATAAACCTATGCTGCCTATAGACAATTTCACCTGTTTTGAAATTATACTGTTGAACTGGGAAGGTGCAGGAGCTTCCATAAGATCTCCCTCAAATGGAATTAAGTAGACTACAGGAGATCTATGTTTTCAGTTTATTTAATAAAAGAGGGGAAAATCTAACTGTTGTTGATATTTTGTCAATTTTAACTATTCATGAGCCTAATTGCCATCAGTTACCATGATGTCTATTAATAACTACTTTTTGAGTTCTAAGGTCCTACTTACTATATTGTGATGATATCTTACCTGGATGTCTCCTGTCACTTGCCAATTGCCACTCCCAAAAGAGTGCATGCTCCTATATATATTCCTATATATATATATTCCTATATATAAGAATATAAGACACACAGAGAGAGACATACACACACACACACACATATTATATATGCCTTTCATATCCCATGGTTTATATTCTTTTCTAAAATGTTTAATAATAAAAAGGAAAGCTTATGTATTGGAAGTAAAACATCCTTTTAGATGATTATAGAGATTTTTTGCTTGGCTGCTTTCTTAAATATATTAATACACATATCCAGGCATCTAGCCTAAGAGATAAATTAAATCTTGTACTAGACAGTGTGAGACTTCTTCCAACAACAACTTTGGAAGCCGGCTGATGAACACAAAAATGAAGGATAACAAACATTGCATCCATTCAACTGTAGCCTTTGGTAATTCCTATGTAGTGAACTTGCACAAATCTCTAAAATGTTGGGAGTTGGATGTAAACACATCTCAGAGAGAAGGGGGGAGGGAACTTTTAACCTAATGTGCTAATATTAGGATATTTCAATATCCTTGAAATTCAGCACTCCATCTTTGAATGCTGTGCAACTGCATTAATGCCTTCCACTATGGGTGCCTCTGGATACAATGAATGGATGTAGAAAGATAAGAATCACCTCAAACAGATACGTTACAGCATATGCAATAACTACTTATTTAATCTCTAAGCCTCTACATCTAGTTAGTTCAAGATCAGGACTGTTGGACACCCTGAACTTCCTCAACCAACCCACCTTTTATCGGTGATTTGATATAGGAAGATCTTCAAGAGACATTTAAACATTTCTGATGGTTCCGTAGGATTCCCAAGCGTTGTTTGTTTGACATAATTGAGGATGTTTTCCTTTTTGTTTAGTTCTGTTGTCATTGTTATGTGCACCTTGCCTGCCTGCTGTCAACATCCTACATGCTGCTGCCACTTTCCTACTGTTGTTTTTCCCAGCTGTGCTTTCTCATTTTCATAGCATCACCCTATTCCACATTTGGGGTTTCCCAACCATGCTGTGCAGGGTGGTCTCACCACAGCCTCTTTCTCTGGTCACCTTTCTGCACAATAAACCTTCACCAAGCAAGACAGTGCAACCATCAAGCATAGTACTCCTTGTTATTGTTCAGTGAGCACAATTGTAGAAAATCAATGTCCAGTCATTTGCTCTGATCAAAGATGTCTCTCCCACTCTTGCAGAGAGCTTTATTTTTTATACAGTTTTTACAGGCAGACAAAAAGGCAGGACAGCAACAGTGTTCTAATTGGTAGAAACTATTCACACACACCCCTCTCAAGATGCCATCCTCTGAAGGCAAGGTGAGATAATACAGATCAAAGCCAAAATGAGATCATAGGCATGAGCTAAGGCAGCGTGCTGCTCCTTAGCCTGGCACTACAACTTTTGACCTACACACAATGACAGGCGGGAAGACTCACCCAATAGATAGGGAGGTGGGTAGGGTGAAATCCAGCTACCGTTCCGATGACCGGTGCCCCCTGATGCCCTCCTGGTGAAACACAGACTTGGCCCTGGACTCTGAGGCTCACTAGCAAAATTATTACTGTGAGTGCCCAACCACCAGGAATCTCCGTCAGACATCCTGGCCATGTGCAGTCAAGGTTCCACCACATCAAAGAAGATGACAGTCAATTTGGGGGCAATGGCAGGGATGGGAGTGAAGACAGGGGGCGCACAAATAAATACGGGCTGGTCACCAAGCACATGAATTTTGATTATATGACCGCAGAAGCCCTGAGATGGCTGGAACTTTGAAGACCATTCATAAGTTCATTTTTTTCAGTGCCAATGTAAATAGTGAGCAAGTAAATGCTTTTTAAATGTGAAAACATGTTTTGAAATTGCACTCAGAAAATCCAGCAGTATCCCTAACCTTATAGAAAATTATGATAACAGTCCTCATCTAGTGACCACAATTGGTTCCAGAGAAAATGAAGCACATGATTGAGAGTGGGGAAGAGACATAGAGAGAGAGAGAGAGAGAGATGCTGTGAAGATCATTGGGTGCTTATCATTTAGATAAAGGTCTCTTATGCAACAATGCCAGTGTTACTCTCCTTGTGTGTTGTTGTTCTCTGCTCAGAAATTTGGACGTTAAAGTTACACATTGCTCAGAAAAAAGGTTATTTTACTACTGTTAACTACTGTTCATTATCATCACATCGTGCAAACAGTCAACAATAGTAACTGACTTTAGAAAGCTGAAAACTGGAAAAGGTCCTTAGGATTAATGGAATAAATATACTGTGCTTTAGCCATTAAAATTTAAGGAGAAAGTAGCTTCTATCTTTTTGGAAATATTGCGGACATCTTATGAAAATAAAGCCCTGCCAACTTCATACTACAAAACCTGATTTGCCAGGCACCACCCATTGTGCAAACTGCAGCCTGGTTTCTCTAGTTTAATATTGATGTGAAGATCTTAACAGCTTTGCTGGCAAGAAGCTGTGACCTGCAATAATTCATCATGCACAATTCACTAAAATGGCATCGGGCTTCAGTTATATAATAGAGGTTTTTTTTTCTTTAACATATTATTGCTCAGTCTATCATAGTTATGTTTGTTTGTCTATTTGATTTTTATCTCACCTTTGTATAACTAACTCAAGGTGGCAAGCATTCATAATGCTCCTTCCTTTTATTTTATCGCATAATAATATGCAATGCTTTTAAAATCATCTTAATGTTTATATTCTATTAATTGTTTGCTGCCCAGCCACCTTTGATGAGATAAGTAGCTGTATAAATTCAAGAAACACATACATTTTCCAAGTCCAAACTGTATAAAAAATAGGATAATGTAATGGCTGAATTTTGCCTTTGTTTGCCCAGTGAGGAAATGGTTGAAAAACAATATATTCGACAGTAATGTCTGTAGAGCTTTCCTGGATTATAGGAGACAAAAAAGCTAATATGGTTGTCCCAACCAGGGAATTAAAGCCCCACCCACTTTTTACATGCATATGACATATAAAGAAAGGGCGGGGCTTGGATCACATAGTTGTACCGGCCATCTTGATTGTTTTTTTCTTACTCCAGCATGTTCCTTACATGGGAACATGCTGATTTGAGTAGTATTATAAATTTAATTAAGGAATCCGTTGTGATGAATTTTTGGTTCAAGGCATAAAGAGAAATCAGTGGTATTTGTAGAAATTATTCTTTCTACTGGACTCTCATCTGAACACATTTGTTAATTCATAAATAGTGAGTCACTTGTTTTTATCTACCTTTCTTTTTGAATAATTAGCATGTGTGGAGGAAATATATGAAAAGCAATGCACAATTACTGTAATCAAAGTAATTATATAGTCTTCACATGCATTTCTACAGGGTGGCATTTGAGAGTTGCTGATGGAACTGCTCTGTAATGTATGATATAAATTTGTTGGCTCTCACTTCAGTAAATTGAAACAAACAACTTGGTATTAGTTTCAAATAAAAAAAAGAAGAATTGCTTATTGTTTGGCTTTTTCTGTTTGTGTGTCTGAGCAGGAATGAGTCCAGTGACTTTTAAAATACCCATATCATTTTATTTTGTCGTTGTAGAAACAAGTAAGAGTTAAGGAAGGAAAGGCTATTTTTATTTTGAAAAATGATGAATTAACAGTATTGCTTACATAAGAAGAGACATCTATATTTATTAAGCAGAAAACAGCCAGATAGCATAAGAAATCTTTTATAAGAACATTTCTGAAAAATGAATTAAACACAACATGCAATCACTGAATTCTAAAGAAATTGTGAAGTTAGGCTAATTGACTACCTACTCTAGTTAAATGGTTATGCTGAACTATGTGATTCACTCAGTGATTAACCATTGGGTTAACCACGTATCAAGATGGACTGAACTATCTACTTGATGCTAGTCTCATCACTATGCTTAATAGTGCCTGTCCATTATTTAGATAAAATCTAAGGCTACCAGATTTGACCTACAAAAATCCATTATGACTAACCTTTTCTTTCTTTTTCCCTTCTTTTCCACACTCTTCCCTTTTCCCTCCCCTATTTTTCCTATTATTTGTTTTTGTATTTTATATTATAAACTAATAAAAAGGACAATTTGAATTTTAAAAACTCCAGATGACCACTGGATGGCAAAAAAGGGATATAGAAAACTTTGACTCTTTGCTCCCATCTAGAGATCATCCAGATCAGGGATGGGTTCTAAATTTTTTTACTACCGGTTCTGTGGGCGTGGCTTATTTTGTGGGTGTGGCTTGGAGGTCATGTGACTAGGTGGGTGTGGCTAGCTGGTCAGAGTCATTTCTGGAAGGTCCTTGCACTTACGACCCGACTCATTTGTTTGCTTTTAACACTGATCAGCTGTAGGACAGCCCTTTGAAGCCCCACGGCAAGAGTTTAAACAGTTTTTTTCCCTCTAGTCATCAGCTGGGACTCAGGAAGCAGCAATAGATTGGGGGTGGGACCAAATAAAAGGTAAGAATAACATGGGGGGGTTGGGGGGGTGGGAGGGCGGAGGGGGAGAACCAGTTCGGTGATGTCATATCGTCACCGCTACCGGCTTGGCCGAACCGGACCGAACCGGGAGGAACCCACCACTGATCCAGATTTTTGTAGCCCAGTCCTCTCTCTCATAGTCCTATGTTGAGAGAGAAAGATTGAAAGAGGGACCTTCTGCAGAATTTTATTCCATGCATGGTTTTATATTATTAATTTGCATATCTTGTACATATACTGGTAATACGTCATTAAAATTCAAGAACATTTTGAAAGTCATTGTTTTGCTGTACTGTTTTTAGCAACACAAACATTTTTGTTAAGCATTGGAAGGGGGACATGGGTTTATGGTACTCTGAATTGCATAGCATGAGGGCAATTTAGTAGAACAAGTCTTGTACTATGAGAATTCCTAAAAGTGGGAATTAAGGGACAGGCAAACAATTTTCAATTGTTTACCTGTCCTTAATTTCCTTAATTAAAAATGTGCATTTTAAAAACCTCTGAGAAAGAAAGAGATCCCCACCAAAAAAAATAGAATTAAGTTAATGTTCTCTTTAAAATTAATTGTCCTGAGTCCCAGCTGATGACTAGAGGGAAAAAAACTGTTTAAACTCTTGCCACGGGGCTTCAAAGGGCCGCCCTATAGCTGATCAGTGTTAAAAGAAAACAAATGAGTAGACTGGTGCCTGCAAAAATAAATGGGTAGACCAGTGCCTGCAAAAATAAATGAGTAGATCAGTACAGCCTGGTAGACCAGTACCTCTGCTAAATCCTAAATAATTGTCACATGACCATCAAGCCACACCCACAAAATAAGCCACACCCTCCTTCCGCTGTGCTGCGCTCCTTCCACCGTGCTGTGAAGACCTTTTTATTCCATCAGGCGGGCTTGGCCTAATCTCTTGCCTTTTTAGATATGTAAATTTTAATCTGTTTTTAAATTATTGGGGTGTTTTAATCTGTCTGGGCCAAAATGATTTAATTTGATTTTATCTGGTTTTTAAATTTTTTGTATCTATGTATTTTATTGTTGGCTGTTCACCGCCCTGAGTCCTTCGGGAGTAGGGCGGTATACAAATCAAATAAACTAAACTAAACTAAAATCCACAGAACCGGTAGTAAAAAAATTTAGAGCCCACCCCTGCACAAGTTGATTGAATCGGCCTCCCGACTCAGCTGATTTGCTCTCAGCTGTTTTGCTCTCAGCTCTCTGCTGCTTGCTGCAAAGAGGTAAATTGCTGGAGCAGATTTTTTTTTACTTGTGCTAATCAAGCTATGCTGAAAACGAAAATGAAAGTAAAGCAAGCTGTTTGCTGCAACGAGGCAAAATTGCTCAGAGGCAGAGGGAGATTTCTTTTTCTTCTTTTCCTCACCAAAAAAGATAGGTGCGCTTTATACTCCGGTGCATCTTATATTCCGAAAAATACGGTATGTTCTTTTCTCTAATTAAAGGAGTCAATTTTGCCATTATTGCTAGCTCCATCACTTTTTCCATCCTTCTTCTATTTTGGGGATTGATACAGCTTTCCGTTTCTGTGCATATAGAATTCTTACTGCAATCAATGTATTATACAATAACAAGTCCCAAATCATGTTTTTCATTCTTTTTTGCTAGAGCATTTCTTAAAAGTTCTTTGATCTGAAACATGAGAGGTCAATGTAATAATTTCAGAATGGGTTTATAAGCCCAGAAACAGCATAGGTGTTATTCAAGTAAATTGTTTGTCAATAGTACCACAGGAGAAGCACTGTTTTTCATAACTTAGAGGTGTTGGTAAGGTTCGCTCTGAAGGTTTTTCTCTAAAAAATAAATTAATACTGGTGTGCAATTTACCACCGTCTCTGCCATGCCTTTGAACCCCCTGTAATTTTATTTGGTTTAAACATGGCCATTATTGTCACACAATTCAACAAATACATTTATTGACATTTTTCATGAGGCATAGCAAGAAATTTTCCAATAATAGGCAACGTAGGGAGATCTATGGAGTAGTACATAGCTGAACACAGATTGGTTTTATTTGCAGATTACATTCTTTTGTTTAATTCTAAACCTCATACTACTATCTCAGCAGTAGTGGGTTTCACTTACCTTCGCTACCAGTTCGGAACTGTGAGTTTGCGCAAAGCACTTCTGCACATGCACAGAACCTTCTGCATATGCGCAGAGCATCCATGAAGACGTCCAGGTGGGTGGGCGGAGCCTCCCACTGCCGCTGCTACCGGTTGACCCAAACCTGGGCAAACCAGTAGAAACCCACCACTGTATCTCAGTGTTGATGCAAATAGATATATACCTTTAGTAAAATAGCAGGGTGGGTCTATTAATTGATCCAAATCAGAATGGATGCCCATTGGTGAAAATTTGGTTATCCATCCATTTAAGAAATATCAATTCCATATTTGTACCACATTCATTAAATACCCAGGTAAGTCTATACAAAAGATATAACTCAGTAACACGGAATGTAAATAAAATATATAATGAGGTTCCTTCAGATCAGATATTGATGGACAAGAGTCATTAAAACCGTATTCTTTGGAGAAAGATGAATGCTCTCAAAATGAATATAATTCCATTTGTTCACCCAAATTTAGTAAATCTGGAAAAAAAATTTAACATATAAAAGATATTTTAATGTGTAAGGGGAACAAAAACTAGACAAGAATTACAGAAAATGAGTGTTGATTTCTCGTGGTGGCCACAAATGCAAATGCAATCAAAATATGGGAAAGATGTTAAGACCTATGGCTTTTATAAAGAGCAAACAACATTTGATCAAATACTGTTAACGGTGGATGAAAAGTTAAGAAATTGTATAATTTTTTATTAAGCCTAAAAATGGAAGATGAACAAGTGAAGGAGACAATGATAATATGGGCAAAAAATTTGGATATACCATAGAATTAGACAATTGGCAAAAACTTTGGAAGAGAAACAATAAATTGACTATGGCAACTACATATAAGGAAGATCTGCATAAAATGTTTTATAGGTAGCACTTACTACCAGCAAGATTAGCAAAAACATTTAAAAACATGTCCACCAAATGTTGGAAATGTAATCAAATACCGGGCACATATTATCACACGTGGTGGACATGTCCAAAAAAAAAAAAAAAAAAAAATTGGATGAAAGTACATATGTGGTTAGAAAAAATGTTAAGGCAGCATATAGATTATAAACCAGAACTATTTTTGTTAGGCATCAGAAAAATATGATAAAGGAAAGGTATATTTAATTTTACATGTATTGACAGCAGCAAGAATTGGTTTTGCACAATACCGGAAAAACGAGGAAACACCTACAGAAGAAGATATAATCAAAAAAATATTAGACTGGGCAGAAATGGATAGACTAACACTGAAGATAAAAGAAAAAAAGACACAGACTATTTTAGAACCTGGGACTTGTTTTATCAATGGCTGGATAATAGAGGTAGAAACTAGGAACTGAAAAAGTATTATTATGTTAGCAAATTGACCCAGACAGTACGCTGTTCACTAAGTGCTTATTGTATGTATAGAGAATATATATATGGTAAATAAACTATTTCAAAAATGAATATAATTCCCAGATTAATTTATATTCTGGGCAAAATTGCAGTTTATAAATCTGGAAAATATATTTCAAAAAATAAAGTATTTAGAAAAACAAAAACAAAATGTTCCTACTAAGCAGGAGTTGGGCTTGTCTTGTGGGTTAGTGACACCTTCTCAACTATTGGGCAGCTGATCAATGAATATTATGTTTTTCTCTCTTTGCCATGCAAGTGCCTTGAATTCGGGGCAGCAGTAGCATCTGTATTCCCTAGCTAAAATGGTTGGTGGAGGACATGGATTTCAGCTGGAGGGTCCTTCTTATGAAGCCAAAGCAAAAGGGAGCTTCTTTCTTCAGTAGCCAGCCACTAGATGAAGAATTCTCCCTTCCTATGTTTCCATGGTGACTGCCTTCAGCTGACTAAAGGGTCTGATTTTTTATTAAGACCTATTCAGGGGAATCGTGCAAATGTACAGTTCCCCAAGGAACAGCTCTTGATTCATGTCTCCATGCTTGAATACGGGACATGCAAGTGGCAATGCCTTGGCACCCAGACATCTATAATGCTAATCAAGTGAATTATTGAAAACTACAATGGCAAAGGAATCAAAATGACTCCTGATTTTCAGTCCTTTCCTGACTCCTGCTCCTGCTGACATTTGGTCATACTTCAGATCTAGGGTGTATTGGTGCAATTTTCAAATCATTAATCCAATGTTCCCTGTTCTGTTTATATTGGCTGCTAACTTCAGCCTCTCGTTTGTGACTGTCTGTGAATGTCCCCAACCCTAATCCCCACCAAAATATCATATTCCAAACATTTCTTTGATCTTCCAAAATGCTGCTCACATTTACAAAGAAAATAGTATTCTGTTGCTGTGCAAAATGTTGCAATGGCCCTGATGGAGAAGAATTGTTTAGAACAACAACATTGCTTTGAAGAAGGCTTCATTAAAGAATCATCCTTAAAGGTCATGCAAATTTTTATTGGATTCACTGCTACAGTAATTAGCTTTCACATTAGCATATACACATATGTCTCCTTTAAGGTTGCTGTTTAGGATAGGGAGGGAAGTAAAAAGAGTAAAAAGATCAGCAGTATTTTCCAAACTTTGCTTAAAAATTATCATTGCAATTGCCGATGAGCAAATATTTTTCCTGTCTTGCTCTTAGCAGTAAAGTTTTAGGATGTCCTGCTATTGACTGGTATTTCTCACAGATGATTTGTAGCTACTGTAATGTTTGTTGTTGTGTTGTAACTCGTCTGAGGCATTTTTAGATAAAATAGTATATACTATTTTTGTCTCTGAGTCCATGTCGATTGTGGACAAGTGTTTTCTTGGTAAGATTTCAGAAGATTTTTAGATAAAATAGTATATATTATTTTTGTCTTTGAGTCCATATCGATTGTGGACAAGGGTTTTCTTGGTAAGATTCCCCAAGACTGAGGGAAAGTGACTGACCCAAGGCCAGATTGCAAAATAATAGACTTGGAAGGGACCTTGTATGTCATCTAATTCAACCCTCAAGCAGGATCTCCTGCTCAAGCAGGAGACCCTATACCATTTCTGACAAGTGGCTGTCCAGTCTCTTCTCAAAAGCCTCCAGTGAGGAGGCTTACCCAGCCTTAGGCTTTGTGCTTAAGGTCGGACTCAAACCCATGGCCTCACAGTTTCTTGCCTGATGCCTTAATCGCTATACCAAACTGATCCTACAAAATACTGCCTATATTTTTTAATACATTAATTAACTGGGGTTCAGAAAACATAGCTAGTTAACATCTATCATGTCACTGTTCCAGAGCTGAAAATCTAACATTTGATCATTATCCCACTTTCCTAATACAACATGTATATGCATATGGGGGAGGGGAGAGAGGAGAGGTGTGAAAAGGACAGATGCTGGTACTGAAGAAGTCACTGACTTTCTTCTTGTAGTTCTCTTCCCCATCTTGAAACTTAAGGGTAGATAGCATAGAGATGGATGGACAAAGAAAGGCACTGTTTTGCCCCACCTGATTTCTTAATCTTCTACCCATGGAGTAGACCTGCAGGGATGTCAAACTGGTGGCCCGCAGGCTGAATCCGTCACACGCAGGCCACGCCCATCGCTTCTCAAAGAGCTCCTCAAAGAGGAAAACCATTGTGATATGTCATGGGATGGCAACATGATGCTGCGAGTTTGACATCCATGGAGTAGAGGGAAGAATTTTCTTCAGGCTGATTGGATAAATCTTAAATGGAAAGGTTAGCCTTTTGTACCTTGAGAGATGTATTTTTTTTAAAAAAAATTGTGGTCAAAAGCCATGGGGAAAGGCTGAGTAGGTGGGATTTTCTTTCTCTTTTTTTGAGCTGTGCATTTTTTAAAAGCCTTTTAGATTATCAGGGGCTAAGTGCATTTATTTCTTTTCATGTTCCACCAACAATTGATAGAAAACACCTTCCCTATATTCCACATTTAGCTACCGTATTTTGGTGGCATAATCTTGGATGGCTTCAGAAGACTAAAACTATTAGGCTGATAGGCCGATAGGCTGTTAGTTGTCCAGGACAGCTCTAAATAAGAGACACTAAAGATAAAATGCCTAGCAGTCCATACATAACCACTAACAAAGTAGGGATGGCTGCTACCACCCCAAAACAGTTTTCTCAATAGCAGCCTTTGAACTTTGGCCTGAGGACAACTCTCAAGAGAAATGGTTTGTTGAGTCGGATGATCTTGTCCACTTAAGACAATGGGTATTCTGTTTTTTTAAAAAAATTATTCAATGATTACCCATAAAGATATTTAGGAGGAAGATGTGTGTTTGCCTGTATGTGCAGAGGCATGTACACAAACACAGAGACACATACGTATCCACACATTAGATGCTCACCCATTACATGGGCACAAAAATTATTCAAACCATTTCCAAACACACAAAAAAAGGGAAGAACAATAAAAAGAAAAAAAAGAAGAAGGCTGGATCATATACTTTGTTCTCCAGTCAATTACGGTCAAATCCATCAAATAATGCAAACACTCTCAAACTCAAGGCCATAACTAAAAGTTAAACTTGATCTTTTTTCCCATGTTTCTTACTATAAAGCATAAAGGCATAAATAAAAGCTCATAGCCCCACAAAAGTGAACATTTCACATTTATTAGAAGAGCGAGCTAGAGGGGAGCCATTTTCCTTTCGTATAAATGCAGCATTTTTCTGTATCTGCTTTATGCTGTTTGGAGTTTGCTCATTACTTAAGACTCCAGCTCTTGACTGAAACGTGAAGTATCTACTCAAAGGTATTGAATTAGTTAATTTATTCACGGTTTTTCAAGGATGGTAAAAGACAAGAACACCACTGTGTGGGGTCCTGGCTAAGATCTGAGCCTACTGTGAACAAATTGGAGTTCAGAAACACCTGTATTAATTTAATTAAATTAATTAAATCCATTTATCTCCTTAGTTCACTTCTATCCGAAAGTGCTGTAGGCTGTTCATGGCTGTAGGCTGAGGAAAAAAACAGCTCTCTGCTATCAAAGATGAAGAACAAGCTAAAAGCCATATTCCAAAAACCAACTGTACTAGTTGTTGAAAATTCTCCATCACCAACCAATGGGAGAACATCACCCATTCCATTTGCAAAAAAGAGGCTAGCTTAAGGTTTGCAAGATAAGACTGCATGATTCACATTATTCTTCCTTCCCACTCTTTTCAGCCATCTCAGATAATTGGCTAACATTTTCTGAGTAATATACTGGTCCACCTCTGACAACATTTTAATTCCTCAGTAAATATACATTGACTGCAAAGCATAGGATGAACAAAGCTTTAAATGTGATTGGTGATCTTTAAGAAGTGAATATTTCAGTTGTGCACAGATAGCTATAGCACTTAGACTTTTATATCACTTTACAGTGCTTTTACAGCCCTCTCTAAGCGGTTTACAGAGACAGCATATTGCCCCCAACAATCTGGCTCCTCATTTTACCGACCTCGGAAGGATGAAAGGCTGAGTCAACCTTGAGCCTGGTGAGATTCGAATTGCCAAATTTCAGGCAGCCAGCAGTCAGCAGAAGTAGCCTGTAGTACTGCATTCTAGCCACTGCACCACCGCGGCTCTTAGATAGAGCGCTTACATGTGTTCTACATGAAATAGGAACTAGACCTGGCTGTATGTAACAGATAAGATTACATGTCTTATAAGTGCTAGAAATTGTAATAGCCAGTTTGGTGTAGTAGTTAAGGCACCAGGCTAGAAAACAAAAGACCATGAGTACTAGTCCTGCCCTAAGAACAAAGTCAGATGGATGATTCTCTCAGCCCTAAAAAGCAGACAAGGGGAAATCACTTCTGAAATTCTTGCCAAGACGACTGCAAGGACTTGCCAAGTTGCCAAGAGTCAAGACTGATTTGAAGACAAAAAACTGACAACCAAAGTTATGGACTTTAGCAATCTACTGCATAGTTGAGCTCATACACAACATTAACTTTATTATGCTTTAAAATGCCTTCAGCTCTCTCCCTTCCCTCCTTGCTGAATCATGTTTTGGGTAATAATCTGCACAGCTTGTTCCTTTTCTCCCTATCTCTTTGGGCCTACTCTTTTAGGTTATCTCTTTCTCCCACTCTCCCTCTTCCTCTCCTTAGCTTGTCATGACTTCATCTGCTGGGCTAGACTCCTGCCCCACTTTGTTCTCCCTTTGGGTGTCTTTATTGCGCACGCAACACTCACCTACTTTTTGTCCCTTTTAACCCATCTAAATTTGTTTCTGCCTCTTTTGATTTTTAGGAAGAGAATTTCTCCCATACTGACTTCTCTGACTCCATTAAGGCTTCAGTGAACAGATTAACTCTTTTAATCTCTGTCTTCTTTTCTCTGCCTCTTCCCCAACTTCTGAAATAACATCCCCCACCCCCCAACTTCTTAATAACCAGCAGCTTCTTAGCAGCCTCTGTTTACAGGCTTGGAAATGATTTTAACTCTTGATCAGTTTTGGCAAACTCCTACTACTAACTTCTTGACTCTAACCTAGATTTTCCTTCCTTCCTTCCTTCCTTCCTTCCTTCCTTCCTTCCTTCCTTCCTTCCTCCCTCCCTCCCTCCCTCCCTCCCTTCCTCCCTTTATTGCCTCCTCTTTGTTCTGTTCCATTAAATGAGCACACTCTTTTCTTAAACTCATGAAATCTTTCTTCATTCCATATTAATGGAGTTTGGAGGAGGTGTGTCCCCCAGTGATTAAATATGTTTACTTCCTGTATACAATCCTCTAAGGGCTGGTAGGGCCACAGAGTGGTTAATTATGACTTAAACCTAACGAAGAGCTTTTCCCGCGATTAGAGTCTGCCCTCCTGAAATACAAGCTGGAAGAAAGATTCAAATCTCCATATACTGGTAAATTTCTTTGCCATCTGTGGCAAGTGAATGAGATGTGAACAGAAGCAAGCTGAGCCAACCAGCAATGCATTTCCTGCTGGCTATGCAACGAACATTAAAAGATTCTTAAATGCTGTAATATTTCTTTTCCAATAGGCTTTTGAATTAATCGCTTTGGGCCATCAAGTAGTAGCAATAAGCTTATCTCAAACCAAGTTATTTTCCGAATGTGCGTTGTTAATGGGAAGAAAGGGACTGTGTGCATAGCAGACACAGGCACACCCATACAATGGTCTGCAACCCTGGTTTCAGCTTTTCTTCCTCCTCTTCTTTAATTATTATATAAAATGCCTTATGTTTTAGAGTTATTACTTATACAACTTCTTTTTTGGAACTTTGTGTCTGGTTCTTATGGCTGTGATTGCAGGTGAACCAGGAGTGAAATCCAGCAGGCTCTGACAGGTTCTATAGAATCGGTAGCGGAAATTTTGAGTAGTTCAGAGAACTGGCAAATACTACCTCTGGCTGGCCCCAGAATGGGGTGGGAATGGAGATTTTGTAATATCCTTTCCCCAGGAGTGGGGATTTTGCAGTATCCTTCCCTGCCACGTCCACCAAGCCACGCCCACAAGCCACAACATGCCCACCAAGCCACGCCCTCCAAGCCATGCCCATAGAACCGGTAGTAAAAAAATTTGGATTTCACAACTGAGGTGAATGTGTCCTGAGGGATGGCCCAGAAAAAGAGGTTTTAGTTCAGTGCTTTCTACCTGCAATCCATGTCACGTGACTGAGACTTACTGTACTGTACAATATTGAATGAAGTTAGGAAGAATGATTATATTCAAAAGCAAAGCTGACCATTCAACGCTGAAATTCTTTTTACCTGATCTAGACTGAGGGAAGGTAGAATATGTCTTCCAGATGAGGCAACAAATTTCATTCCTTCTTTCCAAAAACTGAAAGTACTGCTATCTTTGTCAGAGTCTGAAGTATTCAGGAACATCCTAATGGCTGGAAGCCATGTTTGAAGCACACTCAGGTTTAAAATCAAGGAAATATTTGGAGCTGTAGGGAAAGAAGGGAGGGAGGGAGGGAGGGAGGGAGGGAAAGAAAGAAGGAAGGAAGGAAGGAAGGAAGGAAGGAAGGAAGGAAGGAAGGAAGGAAGGAAGGAAGGAAGGAAGGAAGGAAGGAAGGAATAGCAATCGTAAGGGTGATGACCTCTTATCTGGAATCTTCAGGGGCAAAAAAAAAGGGAGGGCCTTTTTACAGAGATAAACTTTTACCTAAAAATATCTCCTGTTTGTCTTTTTAACAAAGGATAGTTGGTTGAAGCAGTTTTGGAATACATGATGGCTATACTAAAGCCCAACTCTGGAATAATAAAGAAGAAATATTTTTACTTTTCGTCTTCATGAAAATAAACAAATTAGGAATCACAGGTGAAAAAACAGTCTTTCTGCCTCAAGTTTCAAAAGACTGAGATCTGCCTAGCAAAATTAGCAATTATTAAACTGTAAACTTTCTCAGCAAACAAAAAAAAAATAGTCAGAAAATTAGATCAGAAAAACTGAGCAAGGAAGTATTGAAAAGAAGTGCCCTGTCCTTTTCCTGCCAACTCCACTTAACTGGCTCCAGTTCTCTCCTGGCTTTTCAGGTTTTTAACCTAATCAGACTTCATCTTCAGCATAGATGTTTCTATATAATAAGTTAAAGGTGGAACCTCTAACAATTATCCAATTAATCCTGTGGTTGAATTAAGTGCAGTGGTGAAATCCAAATTTTTTTTACTACCGGTTCTGTGGGCATGGCTTGGTGGGCGTGGCAGGCGAAAGATACTGCAAAATCTCCATTCCCACCCCACTCCTGGGAGAAGGATATTGCAAAATCCTCATTCCCACCCCACTCTGGCCAGCCAGAGGTGGTATTTGCCGGTTCTCCAAACTACTCAAAATTTCCGCTACTTGTTCTCCAGAACCTATCAGAACCTGCTGGATTTCACCCCTGATTAAGTGATAGATATAACCTTAACCTTAAGGTCTACTGTTGACCTCATCGCATTCCTAAGAGGTCTGTAAGGGGCGTGCATAAGAGCACCAACATGCCTACCATCCCTGTCCTGTCCCATTTATTCATATCCATTTCCTGTATTCATAATCATGTTTATACTTATATCTGTTATCATATACATGTTTGACAAATAAATAAATAAATTATATATATATATATATATATATATATATATATATATATATATATATATATATATATATAATGTATGTTGTTGAAAATCTTAATAATCTTTGCTATTTTGAGCAAGTACGTGTTTTTCTGTATTGCATCCTTCTGGAAAGATTGATTCCTTTAAATTATGATTTCTTCATTTAATCTTTAATACAGTGATCTATCTGACAATCCAAGAAAATGCATCAAAATCTATATAATATATATTATCAAAGGAGGGGGAAAACTCTCTAAATGATAGGACTTAATCAACATGCCCTTTTGTCATATTATTTCTTTTAACTTTTGAACAAACTTATTTTTCAAAGCAGTTATTGAGATTCTTTAAAAATAATACTTTCTGCTTCCTTCTAAAGATTTTTCTTTCATTAGCACTGTGCGCAGTGCCTGAAAAACCCAATATCCAATAAATCCAATATCTTTTGTACAATAAATCCAGTATTTTTTGTACAGTACTACATAGATTATTCTTAAGTGACCATCATCAAGTTGAAAGGGATTTATTCCCTGATAGAGGCATAAAAGATTGCAGTACAGTTAATTTTATTTTGTTTGACTTGCAGATTGCCACATATGTATTTTTGTGGGTCACAATCAGATGATTGGGGACCTTTGATGAACTTAAGTAGGATTTCCAAGCAAAGAATTGAGCTGTAGACTCAGTATGCCACTAGGAGCCTCCATAGGCCAGTAGAAGATGGGCAGATCTGTACCAGCTGCATCGTTTCCAGGAAATTTTAGATTGTACAGCAAGATATGTGTTGTACAGACAGAATGCCACTTGAATGGCAGAATAATTAAAGGCAACCTCAGAGCACATTCACAGTGGCTGAGGAAGAGTTGGGGGTAAGGCCATGAAGATAAGTCCCTTAAAAAAAGGATAGCAAGCTGTCTTTATGCCACAGTGAGGAGGACATAAGTCCTAAATCTTCTCTTAAAGAAATCAGTCACCCATCAGATTGACCAAAGTAAGGATTTGAGCAAACAAACAAAAAATGAGGTAAACGTCAGAGGAATTTATAAATATAGTATAGGTAATCCTCAAATTACAAATGTAATAGAGCCTGCCAATTACATTCGTAACCTGAGGATTCGTTAATTGGAATTATTAATTGAATGCATAGGTCATTAAGTGCACATGAGGTATCTCAAGTGGGGAAGACCATGGAGAGCCTGGTACTGGAACAAGCCACCTGCTTCTGACCACCCACTGAGATATCTCATGATCCCTTGGGGTCCCCATAGTTGCTTCCCTCCCTGGGGTCTTTGTTAGCCCACCCCCCTGCAGATTCCACTTGCTCCTCCCCACCCCATTTCCGATCACTCACTTATCTTTTCAAGATCTCCAGAGTTCCAGAACCAGCTGACCCACATGGCAGAAAAGCGGCCATCTTTTACTCAGATGCTGGCGAATGACCACTGTGGTGCTGCAACATATGTAACTTCAGAACTGGGTCATAAGTACTTTCAGGGTGTGTGTGTCATGATTTCAAAATATCGCTAAGTGAACTGTCGTAACTCAAGGAAAACTTGTATTCATAAATTTTAGGGCCAATATATAAGTTATAGAAGTCATTTTGCTTATTATGGTTATTAACAAAGGAGGCCCTAGGCGTTCTTTTGGGAAAGAGAAGCTGTTCCTTCAGTCTGCAGGATCAAACAGGGCAACAGATTGAGATATGCTATGAATCATGAATCAGATGTTCCAGGATAAGATAGCAATCAGGACAAGACAAAATCCTCCAGGTAGAACAAGGACAACTAAGAAATCAATATTATAGTAGAGGAACACACCAGATCTCAGGAAAAAAAAGTTGCTTGAGCAAGGCTAAATTGAAGAAGGAAGTTTTTGTATATATATTTCTTTCAGCTCAGGTGAATCAAATAGCCAATCTGGAGCCTGAGTACTTTTGGGTTTTTTGATGCAGAGAAGAAAGCACAAGTAGAGATAGATACAGAGATGGAGTAGTGTAGTTCAAGTTTGATTTATTTTGTCAGAGTTTAGGCAGTGTAACTAGTGTTATGAGATAAACCCAGGAGCAAAAACACAGCACACAGAGCCTTTAGATAATTAACAGTGGTTTATATACAGCTAAATATATATAGACTTATATGTGATTAATACCTTATCATACAGCTACTGACACATGGAGAGCAATGAGATACACAACGAGAGAGAAAATGAGGAGAATGAATGCTCTCTAATGGCTTCCCTTATATTGGCAGCTTCTTACCCAGCTTCTTAAAGTGGCAGTAATCCTGCTGCCTCATTCCCATTGCATCAACTTTCAGTTACCTCCGCTTACAACCTTTCATCAGTTTACAGCTATTAAATCTATATACCCTGGCAGATTTAGTGGTAGACAAAGATTATTTAGATAATAAAAGGTGTTTGTGTTGGTAAAGAGAAGAAGATAGTTCCAGATATTCCATCTTTTCTTTCTCTGTCATGTCTGAAACTTTTAAAACCCACAACACACTTTAATGTAGGGGTATCAAACTCACATCGAGACATCGTCGCGTGACATGTCGCAACTTCCCCCCCACTTCGCTAAAACAGAGGTGGGGATGGCCAGCGTGTGAGGCATCCGGCCAGTGGGCCGCAAGTTTGACACCCCTGCTTTAATGCATGAGTTCCCTATGCCAAGCAGAGGGAGCAATTTTATTTTATTTTTTACAAGAAGCATATGCTTCTTTTTTTGCAGTCTGTACCTGACCTCCCACGATAGATTGACCTGAATTTCTGTAAATTTCAGTGATTCTAGGGTGTGCGGTGATTGTGTATTATTACATGGCAATATCTTTTCTTCTCCTTTTATTTGCACTGTTCTCTGAACCTCTAGTTTTTAAAGCTGTCTTGCTTTGATGTACAGGAAAAATGAGGAAAAGCAGGGGTGGGGAAGGAAGGAACACACACAAAAAAAACTACAAGGAAACCAAAAATGTGAGTATACTGGAGGAAGTGTATGAGGCTTGTTCTAATTAATTAAAGAGTCTGATAGCTTAAAGCTGTCTTGCTTTTAACATGCAGGAACCAAAAGGAAAGTGGAGAAAACATGCAAACAGACAAAAAAATCTACAAAAATGTAAATACACTGGAATTTACGAGAAGTATATGAGCCTTGTTCTAATTAATTGAAGAGTCTGATAGTTTACCATATTGCCATACTGTATGTATAAAAGTTAATATAAAATAGACAAAATTATACATAAAATATAAAATGTTGCCAACATATAATAATATAATAGTACTGCACGCATTGTCTTTTGCTTGCCAGACAAAATAGACTTGTAGTTCTACAATATTAAACTAAATTTTAGACAAGGTAAAGAAGATCCTTGATGATGAGGAGGAGACATTATTCTAAGAGGTGAATAAATAATTCTATTTGTAATAACTATAAGTAAAATGCCAATTATTTTTTAAAAAAGAAAAGAAAATCCATACCAATTCAAAAATTGCTCTAGAAAATTCTCTACCAATATCAGATGCTTTTCTGATATAGGAAGGGTTATGTACATACAAAATATTGATTAATGGGCTAATATTTTCTGAGATATGACATTCTTTTAGAAAACTACATTGTACTTGTTGAAATTAATACTGTTTGAAATCTCCATGCAAGTGTCTCTGTCATCAACACTTAACAAAGAAATCAGGGGACTGCTGAATGAAAAACAATGCCCCCATTTCCATAACTTTGGTTTAAATGTTTTAATTTTAATAAATGGTTTTTCAAAATCTTGTTTCATCTCTTTGATAAAAAAACAATTTAAGGATATATTTAAATGCTATATAGAAGTAGGATGACTTTTACTAGATACCATTAGGAATATGATTAGGTACTGAAAAAGCATGAATAGAATAGAATAGAATAGAATAGAATAGAATAGAATAGAATAGAATAGAATAGAATAGAATAGAATAGAATAGAATTCTTTATTGGCCAAGTGTGATTGGACACACAAGGAATTTGTCTTGGTGCATACGCTCTCGGTGTACATAAAAGAAAAGATGCATTCGTCAAGAATCATAAGTTACAACATTTTCAACACTTAATGATAGTCATAGAGAACAAATAAGCAATCAAATCACATTAGGAAACAGTCAATGTAAATCATAAGGATACCAGCAACAAGGTTACAGTCATACAGTCATAAGTGGGAGGAGATGGGTGATAGGAACGATAAGAAGATTAATAGTAGTGCAGACTTAGTAACTAATTTGACAGTGTTGAGGGAATTATTTGTTTAGCAGAGTGATGGCGTTCGGGAAAAAAATGTTCTTGTGTCTAGTTGTTCTGGTGTGCAGTGCTCTATAGCGTCATTTTGAGGGTAGGATATATAATTGATATATCTACTTACTCAGTTCAATATCAAGATGATACAAGGCAAGCTACAGACAAATGCAAGGAGGAATTTAAAAAGCTATATATATCTGCAGTGGAAATTTTAAAATTGTCATGTACAATATCCACTAAACTAAGCTCTAATATATAAGCTTGCTTTTTTTTTGTATGAGCAATTTATCTGGAAGAATGTTACAATTTAACAAAGGGATCTCAAACTAATCTGGGCTTCTATTAAGTCTGCCATTAAAGAAATTACTAACAAATGATCCCTCTTGCATTTTCAGATTATTTCATCATCACTTCATGTATTACTAATTCTTTTATTGCACTTTTATACTGCTCAGTAACCAAATTTTTCCAGGTGAAGTAGAATCATGTAAAATGTGTTGTTAAAAAATAAAATATACAACACAAGAAAACATTTTGTTTAGTGACCGTTTTGAAGTTACAAGGGCACTGAAAAAGTGACTTATGACCATTTTTCACACTTACAACTGTTGCAGCATCCCCATGGTCATGTGATCAAAATTCAAATGCTTGGCAACTGACTCTTATTTATGAGTCAGTGTCTGGGGTCTGGGGTCATGCAATCACCTTTTGTGACCTTCTGACAAGCCAATTCAATAGGGAAGCCAGGTTCACTTAACAACCATGTTACTAACATAATAAGTTGCCACCTGTGGCAAGAAAGGTTGTAAAATGGGGCAAAAAATCACTTAACAACTGTCTCACTTAGCAAGAGAAATTGAGCTCAATTGTGGTCGTAAATCAAGGACTACCTGTGCAAAGACAAACATTTTTTAACCTAATATTCAACTTTAACTCAGAGACCAGCACAAGAATATAAAAACCAATAACAATACTAATGACACTCATGTATTTATTCATTATTAAGCTTGCTGTACAGTTGAATATCAAGGCCTTGAGTGGTTTACAATGAAACAACATACAGCCCATACAGCATAAAATCCAGACTTGTAAAGTAACAGCAAAATACTGACATTTTAAAGCACTGAAATACCTGGGAAAATAAAAGTGATCAAGTTGTCAGGGTTCCAAGTAACTCCCCCAACGAAAAAAAACTCTGTGGCTTGAATTTCCTCAAAGTTCCATTTTATTAGAGATGTCATATTGGCACATCTGGGAAAACCCGAATTTGAAAGCTTCTAGGTTTTCCCCACCCAAAGGAAAGTCCAAGTCCCTGTCCAGCACCCACATATCCATCACATGGTCCGATCACTGCACCGTCCCAACTGGAGATGCCTCCCAGTCACATCCTCCAGACACAGGGCAAGCTGTCCTTGACTCTCTGAGAAAGGAATGTTATTGTGACTATATATATCACCCCTGCTCCATACAATCCCCCCTCCCAGTTTCCTACAGCAGTAAATGTGGCAGGCCTGAAGGCCCAATGCAAAAGATGGTTTCCAGGCCTGACACTAGTGTTGAAAAAATTAAAGGAAGGAAATCCAAATATGGGATCAGAGGAGATACTTAGGATCACAGAATAGTGTAGCTACTTGGATCATAAAATCACTGACTCTGAAACTTGGAAAGAGTCATAGAGACCTTTCACTCGAACACCTAGTCAGTGCAGCAGTCCATTTAACTCATCCCTGACCCATAGCTCCTCTTTGAACATATTCAGGGAAGAGACAAACTCATCAGATCTCTGGGTAATTGTTTCCCCTGCCGAATGGCTCTTATTGTTAGGATCTGTCTTCTGATCTGATGTACAATTGGATTCAGCTTTCCTCTAAATCAAGTCCATTATTCTGTACTCTTCACTCTGGCAACAGAGAAAAGGTCCTGACCTTTTTCTGTGTGACACCCTTTCAAGAATTTGAAGAATGCTCTTATGTTCATCCCCTTTGCTCTTCTCTTCTTTTCTAGGCTTAACATGTTTCTTCTATTTCTTTTGACCAGACTCAGTTTTTAATCTCTTGATTGTCCTTCCCTGAGCTTGCCGCAGGGTACTGGACATAGGAGTCAAGGTGGGATCTAAGAACAGAGTAGAAGAATAATTACTTCTCCTGAGTTGGAAATTAAGCTTCTGTTGGTGCAAATTTAAATTCCATTTGCTCTTTTTTTATATATATATAACTACATATACTGAATGTTCACATTTCAATTGCAATCAGTGACGGTTTCAACATCTTTTCCTCAAATACTATGTTAGAGATACTATTGACTGTTTCCTAAGTGGAGGATTTTGTACTGGTCTCTGTTAAATGTCATTCTGTTACTTGCTACCCATTTCTCTAACCCATGGGAGAGACTGAGTAGGGAAGAGGATGACTTGCTCCATATCTGCAGAAGCTAGATATCTTGTAATATTGAAAGTTTTTCCACTATTGGATCAGAAGACACAAGTGGTCAGTGGACAGATGTAGGGAAGTCCTCTTAAAACAACATGAAGACTTTGAAAACAATGGGCCCTATTACTAAGACTTCCATATATATGTATTTATGTATTTATGTATGTATGTATGTATGTATGTATGTATGTATGTATGTATGTACATATGTATATAAAGTGTTTTTCTGACCTAACCTGGTCTACCCCAATATGGGAGGGAGCATACTGCTTCCCTTTCACCTTTCAGCCCCAATCCAGGAGCCCTCAGGCAGTTGCTTTCACGACAAACTATTTTGTATCAAATTTATATTTTCTGATAAAGAAATACAGGGAGACTAGTACAGATCTATTTCAAGCTATTTAGCTCTCATCAGCTAGCCATACCCTTACTTGGATTTGAACTTGGGCTGCCTGCATGTTAGGCAGTTGTATTAACCTCTGAGCCACAAGTTCTCCTCCCTTCATCAGCTTGAGCCAGGGGAGAGATTAAGTGTTTTTCTATCGAGATACCTGGTCTGCCCCAGCATGTGGGAGGGAGTGTACTGCATCCCTTTTGCCTTTCAGCTCCAATCCAGGAGCCCTCAAGCAGTCGTATTAATGACAAACCATTTTATACTAAATTTATATTTCACTGATAAAGAAATAAAGGGAGACTAGTATAGAACTATTTCAAGCTATTTAGCTCTCATCAGCTAGCCATACCCTTACTTGGATTCGAACTTGTATATGTATGTATGTGTTCTGTCCCCATACCACGCACACACACCCACAGACAGCCCAGAGTTAATAAGCCACACAACAAAACTCTTTGATGATAAAGCTGGCAGCAACCCAGTGGCTAGCTGCCAATTCAGACTTTACTCACACAAACAAAGATTAGACTGCAGCATTCTGATAAAACAGGCAGAGTGTCAATAATACAAGGATTAGTCCAAATGCAATCCAATAAAGCAGGCAAAGTCCAGTAACGCAGAGATCATGGAGTATTTCCAGTTTTTGTTCGTCACAAACTGAACCAGCCACCACACCCACATTTATACCCTCTGGGGTGTGGTCCAGTGACTCAGCTAATCTCTGGCACGCCTTCCCCTCTGCTGTGCACGCTTCTCCCTGCGCCTCTGTCGAGGGTCCAGCCAGCACTTATCTTCCTCATTTTTTAAAAAAAAAATGATTTATATGGCGCCCTTCTCCGGAGACTCAGGGCAGCTTACAATGTGCTCATTGCTGTCCACCTGTGGCTGCGGGGACGTGCTTGGCTCTGAGCCTATCATTTGGCCTTCGGTGTCCTCCGGAGGCATTGCCAGAGAGGAGGGTCCTGGAGAGGGAGGCCTTGCCAACTCCTCCCCCTCACTCTCAGAGTTTGCATCTGTTGATAGCCCAGGCTCAGGCAACAGAGCCACAACAGTATGTATGTATGTATGTATGTATGTATGTATGTATGTATATAAATATTGCAGAATGTAATCTTTAATGTGGCAGAGGGAGACAATAGGCAAAGGCTGGTCTCCATAGGTAAACCTATGGAACGTGTGCCAGAAGCGGCACACAGAACCATCCTGCCCGCTGGCACCCGAATTTACAGGTGCAATGGTCAGCTGTTTGTCATGCAGGTTGGCACATGGTGACGTAAAAGGTTAGCCATCACTGGAGTAGTGGAACAGCCTCTGACCGGTTCACTAAAGCTAAACACTGCCCAACTGATACCAGTTATGAAAATTTGCATCAGTATATTAGTCCTTCACTGTTTAATTAACCAAACCATTTCTAATCATTAGGGAAACCTGTATGGAGTCTTCTTCCACTAAACTTCACTGTAAGGAGAAATTTCCTAACGGTGAGAGCAATCAACCAATAGAATAGCTTGCCTTCAGAAGTTGTGGGTGCTCTATCACTGGAGGCTTTCAAAAAGAGACTGGGCAACCATTTGATTGAAATGGGATAGGTCTCCTGCTCAAGCAAGGGACTAGATTAGATCTAATTGGATTAGAAGCCTCCGAGGTCCCTTCTGACTCTATTATATGTTCTAATGTTCTTTAGCAGTTCTTTGCTTTAATAGAAAAAAGGTGCTTTCCCAGGAAAATTTTGTTTGCCTAATAATATGCAAAGGGAAGGGCTGCATCAGACCCTACGGATTAATATCAATATGATTCTATCCAAAATATTTAAAACCAGCATGTCCCATCTATTTCTGTAAATAGAAATGTTTTAGCTTGAGAATGGAAGAATCCACTAAGCACAGAAAGCTGTAAACTCCCTGGCTGAAAACAAAACTTGATTACAATCTAAATATATCAAGCAAACAAATCAAGGCAGATCCATCACAGTCGCTGATAGAAATGTAACACAATGTGAAAGGATGTAATGAACGGGACAGGTATATTCAGGCTTCAGAATGGCTATTAATACAGCCAGATTATACATCACTCAATTATTAGCATCACATAGAACTTGGCAGTTTAATAAGATCTTTGCCCTTTATTTTTAAGGCATGAAGTGCTCAATTATGAGGCTTAAAAAGAGAATATAGGTGATGCTAAGTAGTACAGCTCTCTTTGTAAAAGGAAAGGGGAAAGAGAAGGGGAGGAGAATAGACAGGCATGATAAATACCCTCTAGATTTGCAATTGTTTTCTATTGTGTAAATCAGTCTATTTTTCAGATAGATTGGAATACAGTTCCCACAAATCCAAGACAATTTGCATTTTTGGGTGCTCGGGCATGGAAGAAGGAAACAATAATCATGGGCATTTGTAGTAATATCGTGTTTTCCCGAAAATAAGACCCTGTCTTATATTTTTTTGAGCCCTGAAATAAGCGCTTGGCCTTATTGCCATGCACCGAAAAGCCCGATTGGGCTTATTATCAGGGGATGTCTTATTTTGGGGGAAACAGGATTAGTAGTAATTATATTCAGTGTTTGCTTATAATTAAGCACAGTACAAATAAATAAAATATAATACACAATATCAAACAATATCTGAAATAAAACAATGTAATAATCAATTTAATCTCTCAATCAAATCTGAAATTATGAATTAGGTGGGTTGGGAGGTGGGGGGTGGGTTCCAAATGTATGCAATTTCTTTCCCAAAAACCTGATTATAGAACAGGTAGTCCTCGGCCTGTGACCACAGTTGAGCCCAAAATTTCTGTTACTAAGCGAGATAGTTGTTAAGTGAGTTTTGCCCCATTTTACAACTGGAAAATGTCTGGAAATGTCTACAAATGTCTGGAATGCACTACCTGACTGTAGTTTCTTCCCCAAACCCCCAAAACTTTAACCTTAAATAGTCTACTGTTGACCTCACCCCATTCCTAAGAGGTCTGTAAAGGGCGTGCATAAGAGCACCAGTGTGCCTACCGTTCCTGTCCTAATATTCCTTTTTAGTTACTCTTTTCATGTATTCAAATTATGTTTATACTTTTATGTTTATACTTCTTAATGTAATAAAGGAAAAGGAATGAAATATATATATAAATAGTTAGTTGGTGTGCAAATAGTCATGTTTAATTGTTGGATGCCTCCCTCTTACTTGAGGAAAGGCCTAACTTGCTTCCCTACAAGTCTATTTTGAAACATGTGAGACGTCTGCTTTGCAAGATGCATGTCCTTTTCTGACTGCCCAATTTTGACATTGCAAGTCTCTGATAAGAAGACAATAGGACGGAGGAAAGCAGGAATGATAGCGAGAAGTGGCATTTTCCCTCCTAGTCTGTCACAATCCTTCCCAACTTCCATTTATAAAGCTGCAAATATACTACTTTCAAGGTATCTCCAATTTCTGTCAAACAAGCTCTTCTCACATTTTATCCTTGAATGGATTTTACTTTTGAACTAGGTTGAGCTCATAGATTTTTCTCTCCATCTTCCCATTAAAGGCCTTGCCTGGTTTTTGGTGGCACTGAACCTCTGCAGTTA
Source organism: Arizona elegans (assembly GCA_022577455.1). Classification (NCBI taxonomy): domain Eukaryota; kingdom Metazoa; phylum Chordata; class Lepidosauria; order Squamata; family Colubridae; genus Arizona; species Arizona elegans. The sequence goes on along the minus strand of JAKOOJ010000001.1, from coordinate 194,633,281 downwards.
TTGAGTGTTTGCCTAATTGCCAGTAGCTCGAGAACGTCAGGCCATCTGTTTGCTTTTAATGAAGCTGGCACAGACCTTATCATGGACACCCTTCCAGTCTAGTCTCCATGAATATCTAGTACTTTACGTGCTGTTCAAAAGCCTAGGACTCTTGGAAGTAAAAATTATATCGATTCGTCAAGTTTAGAAGCTGGAGATGTTGTTTTTAGGATGCCTTCTTTCCACCTAGTTACACACAAGTAAGACTTTGTTGTTCTCAGGTAGTATGAAATCTAGGATGAATTCAGGGTATTTTGCAAAATATGGATCTCAGCTCCAATATCTTTTGTCAGTGAGTTCTCAAAAAAACTGTTGTAATCTCATTGATGCCTTTGTAGTTTTTGATCATGAGAGATGCAATATCTAGTTCGGTCACCTTATATCTAGATTTTTAGCTGCTTTGTTAGAACAAAATGTTGCCCAGGGTATACCATCTTGGAGGTAGGCAATACTTCATACCTCAGGGTGTTTTGCAGTACTGGCCTAGACTATAGATTGAATCTGTCATGAACATTAGAGGTAGAAGAGAGCCGTGGTAGTGCAGTGGTTAGAATGCACTATTGCAGGCTAATTCTGCCCACTGCTACGAGTTTGATGCTCACCTAAAAACAACATCTCCAGTTTCTATCAAATGGTCAAGGTTGATTCAACTTTCAATCTTTCCGAGATCGGTAAAATGAGGATCCAGATTGTTGGGGACAATAGGCTGACATTGTAAACTGCTTAGAGAGGGCTGTGAAGCACTGTGAAACCATATATAAGTCTAAGTGCTATTGTTAGTTGACTTTAAAGACAATATATCAATACTGTGCAAACTCTAGCTGCTAAAAAACTGTCCAAGGGTCCATGTCCATTCCTTATAGTCCAATTTCTTAAAAGTGTTAAATTGTGCTGGGATTTTGAACGTGCATAATCTTCTGAATGGAGCATTTAGTTGCTGGTTGTCTGCTAATAAGTGACAGGCAAAATTGCTTTAAACACCATAATTTGTAATTTGGCAGGAGGAGGGGTGCTGCTTTGAAGTTTAAAATACAGCCCCTGAAATTGAGAAGGAACTGCAGGAATCTCAAAATGGCAAATCTTTTCTTTAATAGTAATAAAAGGAAATTAAGCATGCTGTGAATCTGAGATGAGAAGGCTAAATGGAACTGTTATTTAAAAGCTACCATGGAACTTTATGAATGTTCAATTGACAAAAGATTTAAATCAGCCGGGAATTTGGTCCAGCTAGTAATAGCTGACATAAAATACTGATTTGAGATTACTTCCTTGGTGACTTTTGTTTAAACACCACAAGGAAAAAATCTGTGAGGGAAAATGGGAGGGCAGTTTAATCATATAAGCCCAGGGAGATGAAGAAAGTCAAAGCTTGAGAAACATGCTTTTGTTTTTAAAATCAAATGGTCAGGATTGCATTTGTATTTACATTTGACAAATACTGAATAGTATTTCTGGGTTTTCAATTTACTTGTTGATATACAGATAGGCCAGGTCTTTTTACAGAAGAACAAAAGTGGTTTGAACCCTATGTGCAAGCTTCCTACATCAAAAATAAAACATTTGATTTCAATTCAGTTTAGTGAATTCTTCACAAAATGTTATTAAGCTTAAAATGCTACATATGTTGAAATATGCTATCATCAGTCATTTCACTGAATGTGGTTACCCCGTTGCCCAAAATAAATACTGGCTAATATTGCAAGTGGGAAAAATGCAGAGTTTTGAAACGAACTGAAAATGATTACAAATAGGAAAAATGGGCAGGTCTAGAATTGCACGCCTGAGATTCATTCATCCACTCATCTTACTAATCGGTTTTGGAAAAATATGACAACTTAAACAATGGAAAGAAATCATTCCCTATGTATACTCACAGTGGTATATGTAATTGTTTATGATTTTATACCTGATTACTTAGATCCAGCCAGGGCTGATGTTGCTACATGCATTTCTATCCAAAGCTCCTATTTTTGTACAGAGACCAATTGGACTGGGACATGCTCTAAATACTGCAAAACAAACAAACAAACAAATAGAAGCTGTGCAAATTGGCTATGCTTGCCTCAAGAATTGCTTTGGAATACATCCAGCCATGATTCCTCTCTGACTTTCATTCAAGCAGACCATCTTTTTTTCCCCAGATTTCTGAGCAACCCTGATAAAGATTAAGGCTGCACATATCCACGCTTACTACTTAAGCTGCTCCTATCTTGTGGTCATGCTATCTTGAGTTTCAACTGGCTTAAAAAAACTCTGCCAAGACTGAGATATACTTTGGTTGGTTGTTTAATAGTTTGGCAGCAGTTTACAAGCTATTCAGTGTCAAGAGTGAATTACCATGTGCTCCCACCAGACTAATCTCCTGCTGCTGTGTCCTCTCGCTCTTCTTTTCCCAAAAAGTGAATTCTGATTGTTCGCTTTTCTGGACTTGCATATTTTTAGGTGAGCAGGTATTTTGGAGAGAGATTTTTAAAAATCCTTTCTCTGTGTACGTAACATACCCATCCATACATGTACATATGCACACCAGTGGTAGGTTGCTCCTGGTTCTGTCCGGTTCTTGCAAACCTGTAGTAAAAGAGGCAGGAGGTTCCACCCACCCACCCAGATGTCATTAGTGACAATCTGTGCATGCGCTCCCATTGCAAACTGGTGGTAGAGGTAAGTAGAACTCACTCCTGATGCATACTTATATAAAATATATGTATATCCAATAAGACCTACCCACAAGAAGGATACAAGTAAATCTCTCTCTCTCTCTGACTCACACGTAAAGGAACACATTAAAAGATCAAAATGCACCTACATGCAGGCACAATAAAAAGGTTTTAAAAAGAGGAAAAACTTTTTTACTGTCCTATTTCATAGCTGTCTTTACAATCTATTTGTATACTATTAAAATCCGTTGGGGAAGTTGTGGCAGCTTCAGTGCTACTGGCTGCTGATGTGGTCCCGTGATCTTCATTTTAAACTTTTCATGACAGTTTCCCAGCCAGTCTCACAATCTTTCACGCTCTTCCCACTCACATCAACAGCCATTTACTTGCCTGTTGGGATGGGAAGGGAAGGGGAGAGGAGGGGAGGGGAGGGGAGGGGAAGGATAGGAAAGGAAGATTTCTGATGTGTTACCTTGCTTCACATCTTCCCTAAACCGGGTGGCACCTCTTTCTTCCCATGTATCATTTCTCATGCCACCCGCCCCCCGTGATCACTCCATACCCTGAACCCTCCTTGCCCTGCAATCCCAATATCCTTCCCAATGCCTGCAACACCTCTTCAATACCCATATGACCCTCACATATCTTTCCTAACTGCAGTGGTGGATTGCTCCTGGTTCGCACTAGTTTGCAAGAACTGGTAGTAAAAATTTGTGGTAGTTCCGAGAGCCGGTAATAACATTGGCTGGCCACACCCCCGAACCGGTCCCCAGCCCGGTCGCCGCTCACTTACCCCACCCACCTCATCAGAGGCTTTTTTTTTTTACTTTTAGAAGCATTTTTTCTACAACCTCTTCGGCCGAAAAAATGCTTTTAAAAGTAAAAAAAAAGCCTCTGATGATCCTGCGGCTCAGCTGGGATTCTCAGAGGCTTTTCAAAGCATTTTTTCTACCACCTCTTCAGCCGAAGAGGTGGTTAAAAAATGCTTTGAAAAGCCTCTGACGATCCCAGCTGAGTTGCCTGATCGGCAGAGGCTTTTCAAAGCATTTTTTTCTGCAACCTCTTAAGGTTGTAGAAAAAATGCTTTTAAAAGTAAAAGAAAAAAAGTTGGCCACGCCCACCCAGTCACATTATCCCCCACCAAGCCACACCCACAAAATAAGCCACACCCACAGAACCAGTAGGAAAAAAAAATTAGAACCCACCCCTGCCTAACTCACACTGCACACCCTATCTAGCATATGTGACACCTCTTACACATCAACATGCACCCTTCCCCAACTCACGTTGCAGGAGAAACTTTTTTTTAATTACCATTTTCCTTTCTCTAAACTTGCTCATTTTTCCTATGCTTTTTTGTTTCTAAACCATAATTTGAACAATTTGGAAGTTGGGAACGGAATGATTCTATTACAGGTGATTGGATACATGATGAGAAACTTTGTTGCCAGACTTAATTTTTTAAAAAAGTAGAGGGAAAAGTAGGGAGCTCAGGGAACAAAAATGAGAGGAGTTTTCCCCCAAGAATATGATTGCACTCCAATAGTACTGAGATCATCTTCCTACACTTTAGAAGGGAGACAGTACATATAAATCAGCATTTTCACATCTGCAGCAACAGTCAAACCGAGAACGTTCTGTACTACTACTGCTTACTTCATGCTATTACATTGCTATTTTGACACATTTTATACCATCTGTCTTTCCCATGCAATTGCTCAACAATTTGCTTCACAAAAATCAAGTAGGAAATGTAACAGGGTTCTGAATCCCGAATACTAAGGAAAAGAATGGCAGTACAGGCAATATATTTCCTGCAATTCTGCTTTTGTTCAAATTGAACATTGTCTATGATTAATCTCACCTTTACAGACATTTTGTCCTGGAACTCACTCATGGGGAGTGTGATCTTTCAAAGCAATCAGCATAATTATGAGACAAACCAAAATGAATCCCAAGGTTAGAAAATACCTCTATTAACATCTATTAACATCAAGTTTTTCTTCCCTATTTTGGTTTATGAATTAATTTGCTCATTAACGTACTATTTCCCCAGCATCGCTCACTGATTCTAACCACGGCTAGGGAAATAGTGCATCAGTGTTTCTATTTGTATAATGTTTGTATTTGTTATTCTCTAGAAACAAGTAATTGTTTTATTTGATAATAATGGAAGACAGGGTTCACACTTACTAAAACCTATCATCAACAGACGTTGTGACAGAAACCATCTAACATCATTCAGTGTGATCAGTATGTTCCCATTAATAAATTTAAGACAGATGAGAAGATAGAGAGGAGTTCTTTCTCTGTTTCCGCTTTTCACCTTCCAAAGATGAAGTCACCTTGTTGTTAAATAAGACACTTCCCTATTTCACCTAAACTGACCTGCATTGGTCCATTTCTACTATTGAAGAAAGATTTGACACTCCATGGTTGGGTGGGAAAGAGTTTGCTTCAATTTGTTTTGCTTTAAATATCCAGCATGTACCCTATTGTGTGAATATCTATTGATTTGCTTAGTTTTATTATATGGTGTATACCAGGCCTGTCAAATGGTGGCCCACAGGCCAGATGCATCACGCACAGGCCACACTCAGGAGTGCTATTCAGCAGGTTCTGACAGGTTCTGCAGAACCGGTAGCGGAAATTTTGAGTAGTTTAGAGAACTGGCAAATACCACCTCTGGCTGGCCCCAGAGTGGGGTGGGAATGGAGATTTTGCAATATCCTTCCCCCAGGAGTGGGAAGGGAATGGGGATTTTGCAGTATCCTTCCCCTGCCACACCTACCAATCCATACCCACAGAACCGGTAGTAAAAAAATTTTGAATTCCACCACTGACCACACCCACCTTGGCTTCGCAAAGGCAAAAAACATTGCAATACTCCCAATACATCACGTAACGCTATCGAGTTTGACACCTGTAGGGTATACAGTTTCAGAAGGGGAAGAGCCAATGGAATCTCAGTCACCTGTTGAGAAGCAGAAAACGGATACCTCTAGAGCAGGAGTGTCAAACTCACATCGTCACATGACATATCAGGACTTTTTTCCCCTTTGCTAAACCGGGCATGGGCGTGGCCAGCACGTGATGCATCTGGCCCACAGGCCAGTAGTTTAACAGCCCTGTTCTAAAGCCATAGCAGGTGGAGAGAAAACACCAGTGGTGGGTTGCTCCCGGTTCGCACCGGTTCTATAGAACCAGTAGTAAAACCGGTCGAGAGGCCCCACCCACCGACCCCGACGTCATCAAAACACTTCTGCACATTCACTTGCGTGCACGTGCGGCCCTGCTGCGAACCGGTAGTAAAAGTAAGTAGAACCCTGGAAAGCACTGTTATAATCTAAGCCTAATTCTGCCCCTAATGAATGCTAATTATTAAAATTCATGCAATTCTGTGCTGAGTGTAAGAGTTGGCAGGAACAGAGCAATCAGACAGCAAGCAACTGAAGGGAATTATCCAACTTGGCAAATAAAAACAAGCTTAGTGGCATATTCCCAGAGTTGTTTGCAGGTTTGCACCCTTAATTCTGTGCTCCATGCACCTGTTCTCTGTGTCAGTAAGTGAATCTGGGGCACCTAGATCATCTGATGACTTCCTGGCCCTTTGGAGTGGACTGCTACCAGAAGGAGCTTGATAACCCAGGGTGTGTATGAGTACAATATGATTCTGCAAGCTCCTATCTCTGTTTTTCTTTTTCATTTCTTTGGGTATTTAGAGGCTGCTTGCTTGCTGCTAGGGACTTTATAGCTTTCCTGGTTATAAAGCAGGACAATTGGGTGCCTAGTGAAGAAATATGAGCTATAAATGTAATCATAAATATGTGACTTAATAGAAAGTCAGCATTTATGCGTCTTTAATGAGGCTATTCATAAAGAGGGTTGTAGTTAAGAGAACAATTTTCCCTCCACTTAACCAAGGCACCATCCTTTTCTTTGTCCTGACTTTTTGAACCCTTAAGCTTGGATAAGTTACAGGCTCAACAACTACAGAGAAGCAAAGGAGAAGATACTGCTGAGCATTGCGAGTTGCTTTTTCCATGCAATCAGTTTCTCATCTCCATCTTGAGTATTCTTGCATGACAAGGACTTAGAAGTGGGATGCATAATGACTTGTTTAAACAGGGTAGCAATGTCTAATTCTGCAGATGTTGCTGAATGACAGTTCCTAGCACAATTTACCACTAACTCAGCTGGCTGGATGTCATGTCCCCATCAGAGCCTGAATCTGTGGAGGAAAAGGAGTCGGAGCTGGAGCCGAGGGAGACCAAGGGGGTAACTTTATTGGCTTCGGAGGAATGTGGGGAAGAGACAGGCCAGGGCCCCTCAGGAGTGGGACAGCTTGCTAGCAGGAAAGAACAGTGCCAGGACAACCAACAGAGGGCAGCCAGTGGAAATGAGGAGCAAAGGAGCTCAGGTGATGAGCAAGAACCACCCCCTCCTGATCCCAAGCACGGAGAGTGGAGAGGAGGTGGGAACAGTGCATACCAACCAGATGACACAGGAGGAGAGTGCGCCGCCCCCTTCACAAGGCACACCTGGGGATGGAGACTTAAGGAGACACTATGGGGAGGGGTGTTTGTCAAGAACAAATGCTGAATTTCATGAGTTTTGTGTGCCATTGCGGACATTTGAAGTTTCCTGGACTTCTTGCTTTATTTCTTGCTTCCTGAATTAATTGCCTTGTTCCTTTGCTTCCTGAAACCATTGCCAGGTTCCTTTGCTTCCTGTACTCATTGATTTATTCCCTTGCCCTGGTGGATTTCTTACTTTGCAGCCATTGTGCTCACAACATTTTGCAGGACACTTTGCAACCAGAGGATGCTGGAGGTGTATGTGTGTGTGTGTGTGTGTGTGTGTGAGAGAGAGAGAGAGAGAGAGAGAGAGAGAGAGAGAGAGAGAGAGAGAGATCGCTTATCTCTGGGACTTTCCACAACATGGGATCATTTGGGGGAAAGTTAGAGCAATAAAGGGGTGAACTGAACTATCAGCTGACTGTGTTGCCTCTGTGCCTTACTAGGCACTGGGTCATCACACTGAAACTATTCAACATTGTAGCTCATCAAAAACTGAAGGGATTTCTTTCCTATTCCTGAGATTGGGAAGTTTCCAATAGATGGAAAGAGAGAAGGGCTCTCTGGCCATCTCCCAGATTACTCTGTTTTTCACTTTAACAGATCTTGGAAATTTGAAAAATATTATTTAGCATATGATGATGGTACATTAGCCAGAAGACTTCAATGTTAATACAGAATAGTTGTTTGGCTACCTAAGACTGCTAGACCATTTGGTTTACACTGGCACACTATCCAGAAGAAGTGCACCACAGAGGGCAAACTAGCTCCACACTCAGAAATGGCTAACGATGTTCTGCAGCAGCATCTGGGACTTTTTCCATCCACCAATGTCCCTTCATGTTTGGGAATCACATTTGGACAGGTCCGGCATCACTTGGGTTCGTAGTTCCACGTGCACCATTATTTTCCCACCAAACTGGTACCTATTTAACTTGCTTTCAAACTGCTAAATTGACAGAAGCTGAGGCAAGTGACGGGAGCTCATCCTGTCACATCTTGCTAGGACTCAAACTGCCAGAGCATAGATTTTCTCCAGCATCTTTTAAGCCACTAAGCCACCGTGCCTCTACTTCAAAAATAAAACTAAATAAATAGAAGAAATATAACATTCTCTGCTCTGCAGTCCCAAAAGATGCCTTCAAGGGTTGGGTAAAGGGAAGCTCTATTTGGGTGTTGGTCTCAAATAGGAATAGCACTTAGACTTATATACCATTTCACAATGCTTTACAGCTCTGTCTAAGCAGTTTACAGAGTCAGTATATTGCCCCCAACAATCTGGGTCCTCATTTGTGGCTTTTAATAAGAATGCTTAGAAACGATTTACTTAAATGAGAAGAAATCAAGAGTTCATTTGGAATACATTTTGGGGATGGTATTTGTTCTGGGAGATTATGAATCCAATCCAAGCTCTGTGTTTCAGTCATAAAATGTTGTTCTTTTGATTAAAGTGTATAAACATCTTTATAACTTCTATGTATAGCACTCATTCTCTGTGTCAGAAAATAATCAATCATAAACAGTTTCAATGAATTAAATGGTTATGGTTGAGACATACATGTTGTTTTTGCAAAATTGTTGTAGAAGTCCTCATTGGTACCATATGCCATCCCACATTCCATATTAGAAGGAGAAGGCCTGAAAATTGTAAATAGAAGAAGAGTTTTATTACCCATTAACTGACAAAATAGAAGCCTAAGTAAATTAGGGCTTTATCCAGGATGTAGAAATAAACTAACCTAATCTGTTCTCTTTTTGGCAGACGTGCTTCTCCTGATCTTACAAAACAGTCGGTGCTATTCAGAGGTGGGTTTCAGCAGGTTCTGACCAGTTCTGGAGAACCAGTAACAGAAATTTTGAGTAGTTCGGAGAACCAGTAGTAAAAATTCTGACTGGCCCCACCCCCATCTATTCTCTGCTTCCCAAGTCCCAACTTATCAGGAGGAAATGGGGATTTTGCAGTAACCTTCCCCTGGAGTAGGGAGGGAATGGAGATTTTACAGTATCCTTTCCCTGCCATGCCCACCAAGCCACGCCCACAGAACCGATAGTAAAAAAATTTGAAACCCACCACTGGGGCTATTGTTGATGAGAACAGCCAAGACCCAAAACTTCAAGGGACCAGTTTATGAGGTCTGGTTTTCAATATTTTCAATAAAATGTGGACGCTGTGATTTTTTTTTTCCCTTCGTAGAGTTTTCCCACAAGTGCAGGTTCTGCAAATCAACTGACTTTTTCTTTCTTCTAAATAAAAAATATAGGAGAGAGAGTGGGAAAGCTTTTTCTACTTTAAATGATGAATGACGATAAGGACCACCAACCATTTTTAAATGTGTTTCATTCTAAATCACCCCCAGAATATTTCAAATGACCCAGAAGGTCCAATTATGTCAATTCAACCGACTAGGTTGTAAACTAGAGACAGACAAATATCTGCTCGGGTCCTTCTTCCCAAATGTGACAGAGTGCTTTATTACAGCTTATATGATTACAGACATTCTTTATTATTTCAGTAGGGCCATCTGTGCATACACTTGCGGCTTTTCCCGTGAAGGTATGTGGACACAGGTGTTGATTTGATTTATTGTGCTCCCTCATAAATCAATATCACATAATGCAGACAGAGGGTTTGATGCCTGTAGCACAGCTGCATCTATTTGTTTGCTGGTTTACGATAGAATTTAAATATCACATCTTGATAAATATCATCCAGGTAAGTATATAGCTAATGATAACAGCAATGGACATAGGAAATACTCAAAGCATAGGAAAAGGTTTTCACCATATAAAAAGATGAGTCTATAGGAACTATCCAAAGTTCTTGAAGGATGCAAAAATGTAGTAGGAAATATTGAAAGAAACACTTTGATTAAAACTAGTCAATTCATTATAGCACAGTAACTGATAAAATCAGAGCTGGAATCCAATGCTGTAGAACAAAGTATCAAAAATGAATCATCAAAATGGAAAGTTATATTGGAAAGAGAGATTGATCAATGATGAGCTAGCGTCAGCAATCTGAAGAATACGAGGGGTAAGAAAATTTAAATATAATAAGATAAAGAAAACTTACAGAAAAAAAATAATCTTGGCAATGAAATGATTTTAAAAGTCACAACAATGAAAAGAAAGCATAACTATTTCAAAGAAAATCGGAGGCATGAATCAGAACTGACAAAATCAACATTTTGGAACAAACCGCTATTTGTTTTATAGAACAATGCTGGAAAATAGTACAAAGGTAGGTGCTTGCCCTGATCAATATGAAGGATTAGAATTTTTGGTGGCATTTGAGATAATCCAAAAGAACATATTAAAGAATGAAAATGACTAAAAGAAATTGAAAAGAACATTGGCTCAGTCAAAATGGATGATATGGTCATAACATCAGGAATTATTAAACAATGAGAAGCTTAAGAACCAGAGTGCACTAGTAGAAGTTGAAATTCATGCATTTTGGTTTAAGCATCTGAAAACCCTCAGACTGGCTGCTCAGTTTAATGAAATGTTACAAATGAGAAAAGCTGAAGAGTGGATGAAAATTGGTAAAACATTTTTAATAATAAAAAAAGAAGAGTGTAATTGCTAGTAATCAGACTATAATTACTGGCTTGCCAGCCATATTCAAATTGCTAACTGGTGTATTAGCTAATGCAATTTTGAATTACATATTCAAAACTTCATTATATCCATATGAAGAAAAAGGTAACTGTCAAAATTCACAAAGAAGAAAAGAGGAATTGCTGATTGTTAAAAAAAAAATCCAAGTGAAGAAAGTGTAAGGATTGATTATAAATAGCTGTTCAATTCTCTCCCACTTAGTTATATTCAGAAATGTTTATAGATATTTGACATTAGTACAAACATCTTAAATTTTGTAAAGGAAGCAATGGAAAAAATGGAAAACAGCCATGATGGTAAATGCAAGGAAACAGGTAAAAAAAAAAAAAAAATCAGGAGAGGAATTTTTTTTATTGCCTCTGCTGTTTTTTAACCGTCTCAGTAATGCCCCACAATCTCATTCTGAATAAAACAAAACTTGAATATGCCTTCTTGAAACAAAGTGGAAAAATGCTCTTCTGTTATACATAGATTTTGAAGCTACATGGGAAATCCAAAAAAAATGATGAATCCATACTTAATACTGCAAGGATATCATCAGCACGAGGATATCAATATGGAATCGGGATTATATATTTGTGTGATAATCAATCAATCAGAATCGAGCTGGAAGGGACCTTGGAGGTCTTCTAGTCCAACCCAGCTCAAGCAGGAGACATATTATTCCAGACAGATGGCTGTCCAGTCTCTTAAAAGCCTCCACTGATGAAGCGCCCACAACTTCTGAAAGCAAGCCGTTCTACTGGTTAATGGTCCTCATTCTTAGGAAGTTTCTCCTTAACTCTACATTGTTTCTCTCCTTAATTAGTTTTGTTTCTTGTCTTGTCTGTACTTATCATAAAGAAAGGAAAAGCTGAACAAAATTCAGGTTATGCCTCAAAAATGTAAATGTCATAAAATCTTTGCCCACAAGAAAAATCTACAAATATATAGAAATACTCAAAGCAAATAACAACCCACTTGGTAATGTTAAAAAGGAAACCAGTTCAGAATGGTGAATAAAAAAAGGTGCCAAAAATTCTTAATTGAACTCAAATCCATAAACACATGGTGTTTACCAGTAATAAGATACATTGCTAGTGTAACAGATTGGACATTGCTTGAACTGGACAATTTAAAATTAGAAAACCCAAGATCAGATGAAAATACCGTATTTTTTGAACTATAAGATACATTTTTCTCCCCACAAAAGTGGGTGGAAATATATGTGCATCTTATAGAGTGAATGTTGCTGAAGCCCCACCCACCCGCCGGCCCCCACCCTTCAGCCTCTGCCTCCCAGCAATTTGCCTCCTTGCAGCAAACAGCAAACAGCCTGATCAGCTTCAGCACAGCCTGATTTAGCACAAGCAGCTGATTGGCAGTTGGATTGGCCTCCCAGAATACCAACGATCAGCTGTTCCAGACTGGAGGGATCGCCGCCCCCTATTGCCACCTCCGCATGCCCCATTTTCGACCACTGCGTGCCCCATTTTCGGCCTTCGTGCATCCCATTTTCTGTGCATCCTGTTCAGCTATGATAGGCAGGGGCAGCAATTCCCACCACCTGGAATGGGCCAAAAATGGGGCACGCCGAGATGGCGATAGGTAGCAGCGATCCGTGCAGCCTGGAACAGTTGATCATCAATATTCCAGGAGGTTGATCCAACCGCCAATCAGCTGCTCGTGCTAAATCAGGCTGTGCTGAAGCTGACCAGGCTGTTTGCTTTTTGCTGCAAGGAGGCAAATTGCTGGGAGGCAGAGGCAGATTCCCCCCCCCTTGTTTTCCTCCCCAAAAGCTAGGTGCGTTTTATAATCCAGAGCATTTTATAGTCTAAAAAATACGGTACATCATGCATTGTACCCATAAAGTGATGTTGATTGACTATACCCAGCAAAAAAAATTAAAGCCCATAGTTTACCACAGGTTAACAGACAATCAAAGAAGAGAGCTGTATTTTAAATGGTTACATCAAGGTAAGCCATCAGAAAATGGAAAATTTGGAGAATTTGTTGAACTGTTTTTCAACAGTTCACTATGATGGTCATTTCTTTTCTTTTTTCCTTTTTTTCCTTGGATGAGTATTTCTCTAAAACAATGAACCAGACATTGAAAATAAAGTGGATATTACCAAGAATGGTAACGAACTATCACCTTCAAGTAGAAAACAGAATGATTAATCTTTTTGCAGCTTTAGAATGAATATTTCAAACAAATACGATGAAATCAAAGATTCCACATGCATCAAACGGTCGCAATGGCAGATTTTGCAAACCAAAAAAAAAAAAGTCATCATGTTTGCAGCAAAATTGCTCAGACTGATTCTTTTTATGTCAAAACAGAATAGCTACTATGATAGGTAAGCAAAAACTGTAATTTCTGAGTTTCCTAATTAATGAAGTTATTGAAAAAATACTATTTTTAGGATTTTTGCATACAGAGTAATTACTATCCAGAACATTGCAACTGACCTTGGAAAATAATTATCAGTTAAAAAGGTCAGAAGAAAGAAATCAGGGAAAATAATTAACATTTCTAGACTTGTTCATTTTTCTCAAGACAAAGAAGAAGAAAAAAAAACAGGAAAAATTCTCCCCTTTGTTTTTTTTTTCCTTTCTGAGCCTTCATATTACTGCAATTACTGAAGATTGTTCATAATCCTATGCATATCAAAATGCGTTATTGCATATGTTGAAAAGATTCCTGCTCAAACACATGCGCGCACACACAAATATACATCAAATGATTATTAAAATAGAACACCAAATAACTAGGTTGATGCCTAAGTTTGTGAACTGTTTGAATTTTCAGTATCTTTGCATAAATATTGCCTACAATGTGAACAGCTTTCCACACAAATATTAACATTAGATAAAAAGAACCCATTAAAGAAACGAATCACACACAATGTATTTGTTCATTTATTTATTGAGGAAAAGGATGCAGAGTGTCATATTTGTGTGAAAAATACGTTAATATCTAGGATTTTCTGTTTGAGGAGGAAATTAGTCAGGTGTTTCAATCAATGAGGTGATAATCAGGTGTGAGCCTTATTTAAAGAACACAATTGTGAGTATTCCTTATCCAAGTTCAATCTTCACAACACAGAGGTATGACAGCATGGCTCAAACAAATGAAATTTCTGAAGCCCTTCCAAAAACAGTTGTTGATGCTCTCCATGGTGAAAATACCACTGTTAGGCAGATAGTGTACAAATGGAGGCAGTTCAACAACATTTGTTCCTCTCCCCAGGAGTAGCTGATCAACCAGATCACATCAAGGTGTATAATATTCCAGGAGGTCTCAAGGAAGCCCGAAGTAATGTCTAAGAAAATAAAGATCTCTCTTGCAGTGTTTGTGACATCACCATCAGGAGAACATCAGGATTGCAAGGGGAAAGCCACTACTCTCCAAAAGGAATATTGCTGCCTAGCTACAGTGTGAGAAAGATCACATGGATAAGTCACAAGGCTACTGGTAAATGTTCTGTGGATAGATGAAACCAAAAATAAAAATTTGCACTTGAGTGAAATGCATGTTTGACAAAAAGCAAACTCTACATTCCAGGCTAAGATCCGTATCCCATCTGTGAAACCTGGTGGTGACAGCATCGTGGTTTGGGCCTGTTTTACCGTCTTTGGATCAGAACAGTTTGCCACCATTGATGGAACTATGAATTTGGAATTTTACCAACTACTCTGGGAATTGAAGTCTACAGGTCTTAAAGTTGCCTGAGTTAAAGGATAGAGTAGGTAAATTGTTTCTGAATGAATGGACACACGGTTTGTAGCCCAAGGATCTTTACAACACTTGATTTAGGAGCCCATGGGATCTACTCTCCCAATGGTTAAAAAGCTCTTGCCAATAATCATTACTTAACTCTGCCCAGCTATCCATGATAATCAAAAAGCATATGGTGAATAACATACAAAAACGGATGTGACCCAAGTACAGGACATTATTATTGGCAGAAGTTGTTTTCGATTTCATTTTTAGGTCTGTTATTTCCTTTTCTTTCTCTCTCATTTAATGAGCCCACTGGGCATTGGCTGTCCTTTTGTAAAAGCTTTCTAAATAAAGATTTCCTCAGCTTTCTTAATAGCCAGAAGTCATTTTATGTTTCTTTTTAAAAAAAAACTTCTAAAAGTGCTAGCATATAATTTTATTTCTGTCTATCAAGCTGGAATTATGGTCTTCTGAAAACTGTATTCCTTTGCCCTCCGGTAAATTCAAGTTCCTGACAAGAACTACAGTTTAGTATAATTGTTTTTTTCCGATTCTCACACCAGGGGTGGATGTTAGTCACTTAGGAGAAGTGCCACCTACTTAAAGTGCCAATTTGCACAGTAGGACCTTGCAAAGCAATAGTAGCAAGGCAGGAAGTATTCAAAATGTGGCGTGTTTGTGTGTGTATATGTAAAAAAAATCAGCAAATCTAAAATAAAAGGTAGATATAAAGCAGGGGGTGGAAGGTGGAATGATTGAGCTTCAAGCCAAGAAGCAAAATTGTTGTGCTGAATTGCATGTTATAAAAGAAAACATTTTAGATTTTTTTTTTTTTTAATTGGAAGAAAAAAATAGCACACAAAAATGTAACAAATGGAACATGGTAAAAAATAATACAGTTGATCAGAGTGGGACTGAATTTACTTGCATTATGAGTGAGCATATCTTTCTATACACACAGAGAATGGGGAGGAATCTCTCTGGGGAAACACTAAATGAACAGAGAGATGTTGTGTCCGCCATGTCCTGAAGTAATTAAACATCAAGACTTTATAAGATTGCCATGTTCATGTTGACTCAAAAAGAAATTTTACTGTGTAATATGAAGATCACTGCTAAATATCTTTAGGAGCCTAAGAATGTGATCTGCAACTAAGACCAGAACCTGATTTTGAGAAAGCACCATCAAGTATGATGGTGCTGCTATCTCTCCTTCCCTGGTCCTGGTGGTGCTGGACTGGGCTCATTTTTGACAAGACGTCCACCAGCATGGAAGAGAGTCCTCTTAGCTCTAGCCCCATTCATCTCATGGATCCCTCAACTCTGAATTTTCCCCACCCACACTTTTGAATGTGAATTTTCTTCATTTCTCTCTGTCCAAATAAGTGCCTCAGTCAGAAAAGCTGGTGTAGTGGCATTCTCAACACATGATTTTTACTACCTACCCTGTTTCCCCTAAAATAAGACATCCCTTGATAATAAGCCCAATTGGGCTTTTGAGTGCATGCGCTAAAATAACCCCCCCCCCAAATAAGGAATCTACAATAGATTTTGGAATGGAATGGAATGGAATTCTTTATTGGCCAATTGTAATTGGACCACAAGTAATTTGTCTCTGGTGCAGAAGCTCTCAGTGTACATACAAAGAACAAAGTAATATAAATATAAGATACTAATAGGAGAAGGTAGTAGAAAAGATGAGAAGGATAATAGTATAGCATTCTATTCTAAAAGAATTTATTTTATTCTAAAAGAATCTAGGGCAGCTTTAAAATGAGCGGACTTCAAATCCCAGAATTTCCAACCAACATACTGGTTGGTTGGCAAATACTAGGAACTGATGTCCACACATTTTAAAGTTGTCAAGTTTGAAAAACACCAGTTTAAGACACATGATATGGGGCTGATTTAACTCCTGGAATGTTTTTTTTTTCCTTTTGACCCAGCCAATTGAAAGTATTTCAGTTTTTTTTTTTTATGTGATATTTCAAACCAAACTTGATCCAGTGAATAAGAGCCTCATTTTTATGATGTGGATGTGTTTGGAAATATTTTACTACCTTGAAATGTTTCTGTGCTATTTGATTTGGAGAAGCCAAGGAATCTGCTTTTGTCTTGCTATTTTATTCTTGTCAGTGATAGAAAATCAAAATTATGGGCCAGCCTGGATAGTAAGCAAATATATTTCCATCTTGCTATCAGTTTTATTCCCCAGCTCTTCCATTCCAATTCACAGCAACCTTGTTCACCTCTTTCCTTTTCCCAATCTTGAAATGTTAGCATCATGCAAAGATCACTATGAACTAATTAGTGCTCCTTCCAATTGCACAAGAGGAGAATGCAAAGAAAGTCATTTAGTCAGACTAACCCCAAAAAATCCCTTTGTACTCATTCCGTGCAAAAATAAACTAAAAAGAATTAGGGGTGTCCTATCCCTCCTCAACTCCAACCAGAAGGACAACCTCTACAAGAAAAGCTTGTTGGTAAACTGCCAAACTGGCTTGCCACCAATCAAGCTTCCCACCACATTTGAAAACGCTTGGAAATGATGTGATTGCATGATAGCAAATCTAGAAGAAAATCCAGACTAGAGGCGGTAGAATGGGTAACAATTTTGTGACAGTGGGAAAGCAGATGGCTTACAAGTTCTGCATGATCACAAGGTTACAAGGAAAACATATGTCTGCACTGATTTCAAATAAAATGCAGAGGAGCCAGGAAAAAAAGGAAAAAGATCCTGAAACCAGATTATGTGCATTCATGCCAGTCCAGAACTTGCCCCAAAGAAGCACAAAGCCCTCATGTAGAGATTCTGAGTTGGGCAGGGACTCCTGTGTCTTATGTATAACTTTGGTTACACAAATAGTCCTTGCTTAACAATCACAACTAAGGTCAATTACTCCCTCACTAAGCAATGCAATCGTTAAGCAAGACATCACATGACCGCAACAGGCTGATGAGTGCACTTCCACCATAGTCATTCAGCAAGTCACTACAGGCTATTATGTGAGAAATCATGTGATCCCAGTTTAAGATTTTACTACTGGCTTCTCCACTGACTCTGTTTGTCAGAAGCCAACTGTGAAATGCACATACGGGGGTCACATGACTGTGGGACGTTGGGATGGTTGAAAACGCCTCCCAGTTACAAACCACCCGAAACACAGATGTGTGACTGCAGGGATGCTTTGATGGTCCGTGTGAGGACCAGTTGGAAAAGTTAATTTTTAAGTACCTTTGTGTTAGATATTGAATAGACTGACATAGGAACCAATCAGTGGTTCCGGAATCAGTGTGGGAAAAACAAGTATGCGTCAGTGGCTGAAGCTGCAGACGGCTCCCTTAAAAGGAGCTGCTGTGGCTCGGTTTGGCATTGCTGTTACTGGAACTAAATAAAGCATTTGAATGGCTACGAGTGTCCTGCTTCTTCTCTGTTCTGCCCCAGCTACTATCCCAAAGAATGTAGCACACACAAACTCCGAACAAAACTCAGTTTACTTCAAAACACAGTCTTTTGCAAATGCAGGCTGTTAATAAAACGTTCTTAACAACCTGCCAGAAATTCCACAGATAAGACAGAGTCTTACCAGAGTTGGCAGAAAACCCAGAAGCCAGCTTTGTAGAGAAAATTCAAATTCAATGATCAGCGGGACGAATGGACAAACACACATTGTTTCCTGCAGCATTTTACAAGCTGTGTGCAAACTTAAATAGGCTAAGGAAGTGGCCAATTAGCCCCAAGCCTTACTCTCGAGGAGACCTCCTCCTGAGTAACCACTGCTGCCTTTTGGCAGCTCTGCGTACTCATGCATTGAGAAGAGGCTCCTCCACTTCATCCTCTTCACTTAAAGGAACCTCTGGAGGTTCTGAAGGCCCTGTCTGAATCCCTGCCTCTGGCACCACATCTTCTTCAGCCTCCTCGCTGGCTTCGCTGTCCGACTCGACTGCCAGCTGCACAGGCTGCTGGCGCAACACCACACCAGTCTCCTCGTCGTTGGGATCAGCAACAATCCGCGCAGGCTGCTGGTGGGCCACAACATTCTCTCCACCCACTATTCAACACTTTGTAACTTTAGATCGGCCATTAAGCAAGGACTGCATGTATTTTGAAAGAGTTGCTTGGGGCTCATTTTCTGCCTCAGACTGTTGGTACACAGTGGGAGTTGTGGGAGAAGCGAAGGCCCCAATATGCTCCTTGACTTAAGAAGCAAAATGTCTTAGGTCAACCCACTCCTGTAATAAAACTGCATTGGTAAAAACAGGAAAAAAATGTTTTCTGACAATATTCTGTCACTCCACCTGGGGTGACACTGTGCATCATTCCTACCTTACAATACTCCAATCCACACACATTGCCTACACTCAAGCGTATATAAAAGATGCTGTTTATTATGCTTTCTCTTATAGTCCCTATTCAAAATGGGGTAAATTGCCAGGGTAATATTAAACAACCATTGGGGGGAAAATGCATGTATACATTATAATCCTTTTACTCTTAAGCTTCAGTGACTTTCAGGGTGCATATCTGCATTCTATTCCTGACACTATAGTGTCCCAACCCTCCCATACTTGGAACTATCACTGCAAGCGTTAACATGATGGATAGGAAATGAAAGAATAGCTCAGATCCGCTAGTGGCTAGGAAAGGTCTGATATAATTATAGACATCTCCACCAATTTGTTCTTGCACTGAGAGCAGGATGTTCTCTGTGTGCAGCTCATTAATATTTATTGCAGAGAGAAACTAAACACAGAGAAATGGCACCCAGTGGTGTCAGAGTAACAAGGGAGATATTTTCAAGCCACATCTAGAAAAATTCAGTACTATTATACACTTACATATGAAATGTGTAGGATCTACCTTATTCATGAGGCAGCGGTATCCAGGAGTTGAAAGCACATACCATACATTTCTATTTCTCCCAAATTTGTTCAGATTCTTTAGTGTAAAATAATTCTATTTCATTATGTTAAAGAATCATGGAGCCTGAAAGTATCAGCTGACCTTCTTGCTGCTCCTAAATTTGATGGTTTTCTTCCAGCTGTTACCAGGTTTTACTAGGTTATGACTGATATAGGGGAGAGTAAGGTTTGCTGGCTGTTTATATATAGTCGCTTGCCTTGCCATTCTTTGTGGACTCCTTAGTGCTCGCTGAACTAGATTGTTTGTTTGCAGATGTTTCATTACCCAACTAGGTAGCATTATCAGTGCTAATGATTCTAGGGTTTGTTGCTTGTTTATATAAAGTAGCTTGCCCTATCAGTACTGGAGGGGATATGATTTTCTCCTCATTAGTTCCATGATTAGGAATCAAGGTTTCTACTTGATTATTTGTCTAGGGTTAATCCCTGCTTATCTGAGGTTGCTGGAGAGGATATGTTCTAGTCTTTTTGTTTCTTTCTTAGCTTTTTTATTGTCTGTTTTGAATGGAGTGTTAATTCCATTTATCTGTGTTTTTTCATGGCCTATTTATCTGAATGCCAGACTTCCAGGAATTCCCTGACATTTTTGGATTTAGCTGGTTTAAGATGTTCATTGTTGAATGTATGATCAAGCCTGTCCAAATGTTGTGAGGTAGAGTGTCCTACATGGTGGCTGTTCCAATCCTTACACTGTATTTGTAGATGACTGTTTCTTCTTCTTCTTAAACTATTATGTCTTTTGGTTTACTTAAATTAACTAAAGCCCTCCAAAACATCTTCTGTGCTTAGATTAGGGGAAGCCAGATTCACTTAACAACTGTGTTACTAACTTATCAACTGCAGTGTTTCACTTAACTGTGGCAAGAAAAATTGTAAAATGGGGCAGAACTCACTTAGCAAATGTCTCACTTAACAAGAGAAATTTTGGGCTCAATTGTGGTCGTAAGTCAAGGACTACCTGTGTAAACTGCCAGCAAACCCCACTTTGCATTACTGCAAAAATCTAGCCCAGTAATGAAACATCTACAAGAAAACAACAAGGTGGTTGATCAATTAACAACAGATCCCAACTCATCTTTTAATTGCGCTGTGGAATTTGGCTGTGTGTAATAGAATTTACACTTACATACTGCTTCACAGTGCTTTTACAGCCCTCTCTAAGCGGTTTACAGAGTCAGCAAATTGCCCAAAACAATCTGTGTCCTCATTTTACCCACTTCAGAAGGATGAAAGGCTGAATCAACCTTGAGCCTGGTGAGATTCAAACTGCCAAATTGCTGGCAGCTGGTAGTCAACAGAAATAGCCTGCAGTACTACATTCTAATCACTGCGCCACCACAGCTCATATCATAAATATTTTATTTATGTTTTTAACTTTGTACAGTTTTCATTTTTTTATGACTGTAAGCTGCCCAGAGTTACCCTGAGGTAAAATGGGTGGCCAATACATTTTATAAATAAATAAAAAGCAAGCTCGGATAGCACCAGGCATGTCAACAGGTCAACCATGAGCTACATACATTGTCTTCCGTTTTTCAAACCTGTATCCTGTTTGCTGTGCTGTCATTTTCCCCTTTTGACAGGGTTAAATGCAACAATAAAGCAGCTGTTTCTGAGTGGTTGCAGGAGTAAACATAAGGTAACGCAGAATGTCTTAGCAGCTGTGACTAGGTTGCAGAAATTTGGCAAGAGAGGAACTTCCAGATGTTTAACAGTTCCAACTGATTATAATTATTGGCCCCATTTAAATTAATAATTCTCAAAGGAAAATCAGAAGTGGATTTTTATATAATAGGGCTTCTGTGTTTGGTTCTGGCAGTAATTATAAATGATTTGGCTCAGAACGAGTTCAAGATTTTATCAATTAATCCTTAGTATGTGACCACTCATCTGAATATAGCAGCTGTTAAGATCTCAGATTTATTCAAAGAAAACGCAGGTGATGGTTCTGAAATTGGTCTGCCCATAGCAAGTCATATTTAATTCTAGAATATCAAGCTCACTCTGGGAATCGCACACACACACACAAATACACATACATACATATGTATGTATATTTCCAAAGCACCATAGGACAAGACAAGAAACAATGGATGGAAACTAATCAAGGAGAGAAGCAACCTGGAATTAAGGAGAAACTTCCTAACAGTGAGGACAATTAACCAGCTTCATCACTGGAGGTTTTTAAGAAGAGACTGGACAGTTGCTTGTCTGAAATGGTATGGTCTCCTGCTTGAGCAGGGGGCTCTACTAGAAGACCTCCAAGGTCTTCCAGCTCTATTCTAATATATATGTATACATTTTCTTTACCAAAAGTAGGACAGATAACCGAGACACATTTTATTAGGGCCTGCAACAAAGAGGCATTGTTCTTTTTAATTGCAACCTTACAACTCCCTGGTGACATCTTTTGACAGTTGCCATGGCCCTGCAAAAGGCAGGGGCCACCACAACAGCTTAAGACCCTTCACGATAGTTTTTATCTGTTTCCAACAGTTCCTAAGCTGTAATGATTTAAAATGTAGAAATGACTGGACCGAAACATTTAGGCTTATCAACAAAGAGCTTAACCTGTAAGATTTGTGGGTTTCTTTTACGTATTTATTCATCCATTTATTTATTCTAATTTCTATCTCATATTTCTGTTCAGATAGGCACTCAGGGAAGAAAAGAAACTTCAAAATCCACTTCCCTCCAATGAAAAACTAAATATTTAATACTAAAATCATTTCACAATGGAAAGCCTGGCCAAAGAGATGATTTTCTAAGGGCTGAGAAGAAATAAGCTCAGATAAGGAACAGAGCATCATAGAGGAGAAAGCTGAAGAGACCATACAAGGGCACTTCAGAAGGACTTCTCTGCAAAACCTAATGGCCAAACGGATTCATAATGGGAGGGGAAGTTCATCATATAATCAGGTCCTAAGCCGTTCAGTCTTTCAAAATCCCTATCTTGGATTACATTCATTAACCGATAACTCATGCAGATCTTTAAGGGCAAGCATCCTGTGATCCCACACATGTATTTCTTGTAAGTGGAAGAGTGTAAAACATACAATTTGAATAAGAAACCAAAGTCCTATAATAATAGATGAGATGCTGTTTCCTTGTCTTTATCTGAAATACTTTTGCTCACAGCTGGGGGAATAGAAGAGGGAATGTGTCTTCAAACTAAAATACCTCATGAGCAGTGGTGGGATTCAAACTTTTTTACTACCGGTTCTGTGGGTGTGGCTTGGTGAGCATGGCATGTCTTGCTGGGTGTGGGTTGGTGGGCGTGGCAGGGGAAAGATACTATAAAATCTCCATTCCCACCCCACTCCAGGGGAAGGATACTGTAAAACCTCCATTCCCTCCCCACTCCAGGGGAAGGTTACTACAAAATTTCCATTTCCTCCTGGTCAGCTGGAACTTGGGAGCCAGAGAATAGATGGGGGCAGGGCCAGTCAGAGGTGGTATTTACTGGTTCTCTGAACTACTCAAAATTTCCGCTATCAGTTCTCCAGCAGACGGGAAGGAGGAGAGGGGAACCAACTGGCCTCTTGTGCAAGTTGAGCTGTGTGCATGCATGCTGCCCTTCCACTCACACGAGTTCATCTGTGATCATGTGTGCACCAGCCAGTTGTTTGCATGGCCCAGTTCCAAACAGGCCACGGCCTGGTAATGGGCTGCACCCTGGGGGATGGAGATCCCTGTTGTAGATCATTCACCCAACTCTTCTGAAATCAGGTTGCTTGAACACATCATTCTTTTTATGAAGAGTGCCCTTCCCCAAAGTTCTAGTCATTGGAATACTTTCTTGTGCAGTCTTAAACCAGCATCATTGCAGTAGAATAGCACAGTCTTTTAACAAAGATAGGATTATACAGTATTTGCAGAATGTAACCATGTGACCACATCATACAGGGTGAAGTGAGCAAGGCAGTTGTCCGTGAAGGGACTTCAATATATTCTTTAATTTCTTCCATTAATCTCGCTGAGAGGAATGTTCTTTGTTGCTGGATTTAGGGTCATGGGGAGCTGGTCCATGAGCGCAAGATAGGACTTCAGTGTAATTGATCCCCCTCTTAAGTTGTTCCATGAATGAGCAGATGCATTTCTGGTAACATTCTAGTAGCATTCTAGTAGCTGCAGCCCTCAGCCATTGCTATTTAGCTTATACTTCTTACATTCCAAGACAAGCATGTCAAATTCCCGGAAATAACAGCTCTTCAAAATCATTTTCTTCAAGGGTAACTCAGGCTGTCCTACACTAACTGCATGTTGTGAGAAGTTTTATATCAAAATATATTTTATTCTTTATATTGTTTCCATCTTCCCTTAAAACATTAACAGAATCCACAATGGACTGAGAATCGGCACCTCCACTAGATAATTGACAGTCAAGTTGACACTAAGTTAATTAAGTAGAAATAGCAAAGGGGGGAGGGGGGAATCTTTTACTCAAATTTCTCAAACTCACAAATAAATTACCCAGACCTAATCCGCATATCAAAGGATAAGGTATGTAAACACAAATAGTGTTTTTTTTTATTGCAAAAGTTTTACAATTACATTTTCACCCCCTTTCCCCCCCCCCTCCACTACCCCCCCCCAGACTTCCCAACCTCCCCAGCCCACCCTAACCCTCCCCTCCCCCCAGACTTCCTAGTATGCTCATGTCAGATAAAAGGAAAAAACCCTCCTTTGTATATAAAACTTGAACCCCTCCCTCCCCCTTACAAATTTTCATCTTCATTACATTAACCTATTTCTATCTTGGTATAACATTTTCAGATAAATTTTCATCCTGATTACCTTAAAAATATTTCTATCATAATATAACATTTTCTAACAAATTTTCATCCTTAACCTTAAAATATTTCTATCTTAATATAACATTTTCTAGCAAATTTTTATCCTCAACCCTAAAATGTTTCTATCTTATATAACATTTTTAAATAAAGGCTATTTGATACTTCCTAGTTTGATATTTGTGCTGAACATAATTTATCCACTTCTTCCATTCCCATTCATAGGTCTCTTGAGAACAATCTTTTAGATATGCTGAAATCTTCGCCATCTCTGCAAAACTGGCCATCTTCAAAGTCCATTCCTCAATCGTAGGCAGCGCTTCATTTTTCCAGTATTTACCTATCAACAATCTTGCTGCAGTTATCATGTACAATATCAATTTTGTTTCCCCCAATGTAAAACCCTTAACTATACCCAATAAAAACAGTTGTGGAGAAAATTGAATTTTTTTCTTCAAAACATTCTGCATGACCCACCAAATTTTTACCCAAAAAGCCTTAACTTTCTTACAGGTCCACCAAACATGATAATATGTAGCGTCTAAGCAGTCACATCTCCAACATTTAGGCTGGACACTAGGGTACATACACGACAATTTTTTTGGATCTAAATGCCATCTATAAAACATTTTATAGAAATTTTCCCGCAGATTCTGCGACTGTGTAAATTTAACATTCTGAACCCAAATTTTTTCCCATGTTTCCAACATCACTGGTTCCTCAAAATTTTGTGCCCACTTAACCATGCAGTCTTTAACTAGTTCAGTTTCTGAATCCCTTTCTAACAAGACATTATAAAGTCTTTTAATATGCATTGGGCCTTTCTCTTTTATATGTCTAACTAATTCTTCCTCATACATCATAATATCAGTTTTTTGGTCCTCTTTCCATCTCAATTGCAGTTGATTATATTGTAACCAAGTTAAATTAATCCCTTCAGCCAACAATGTCTGTAATGTCTTCAGCTGCCATCTGCCCGCATCTGTAAAAAGAACCTCTTTATATAAAAACCCCCCGAGTGACATTATATTTGTATTCCACAAGGTATGACCAAGATCCAACCATAGCGGTATTTTATAATTCCAGTTGTTTCGGTGCTTCTTCCAAACTCTCAGCAAAGAATCTCTAAGTATATGGCTTTTAAATACTTTATCCACTTTGCTGTCATAAAATAAGTAAGCGTGCCATCCAAATTCCAGATCAAAACTTTCTGCATTCAATATTCCAGTCTTTTTTCCTCCAAACCAATCACTTACTAAAGTCAAAGCTGTTGCATCATAATATAATTGTAGGTTTGGAAGTTTGAGACCTCCCCTTTCTGGAATGTCTTGCATAATTTTCATTTTTACTCTTAGTTTTTTCTCGTTCCAGACAAATTTGTTGACACCAGTTTGCCATGCTTTTAGTTGTTTATCATTTTTGAGCACCGGAATCGTTTGAAACAAAAAAAGAAATCTTGGCAAAATGTTCATCTTAACTGCTGCTATTCTTCCAAGTAAAGACAGCTGCAGTTTTTTCCAAGTCTCCATATCTTTTTGCACCTCTCGCCACAACGCCTCATAGTTATTTTGAAACAATTTCATATTTGATTCTGCAACCTGAACTCCTAGATATTTTACCTTTGGTACAATCTCAAAACCTGCCCTCCTTTCTAACTCCAGTTTACGATCTTGTGTCATATTTTTAACTACCATCTTAGTTTTTCTCTGATTCAATCTGAAACCTGAAACTTTACCAAAGTCTTGTATAATGTCCTTCATCTGGATTATCGATTCCATTGGCTGTGTTAGGGTAACAACCAGATCGTCTGCAAATGCCTTTATTCTGTAATCCTCTTGCCTTATCATTATACCTTTCAATGTGTTAGAATCCCTTATTGTATTTAACAAGACTTCTAGTGTTAAAATGAACAACAATGGGGACAGTGGACATCCCTGTCTTGTTCCTTTTTCAATTTTAAACTCTGTTGTCAAACTTCCATTGATAATGATCTGTGCCTTTTGCTCTTGATAAATTGCTGAGACCGCCTGTATATATTGGTCCCCAAAGTCCATCTTTTTTAATGTCTTTAATAGGAAATTCCAATCCACTCTATCAAAGGCCTTCTCTGCATCCAGAAAGACCAGCACTGCAGGGATCTGTTTATTCTTCTCAAGATATTCCAATAAATCTATTACTTGCCTTACATTGTCCTTCATATGCCTACCCTCAATAAATCCCGCTTGGTCATCATGAATCACCTTTTGAATTACTGGCATCAGTCTGTTGGCTAATACTTTTGCGTAAATTTTATAATCCGTATTCAAAAGAGATATTGGTCTGTAATTCTCTGGTTTTTTAGGACCTGCTTGCTCTTTTGGTATCAAAGAAATATAAACTGTAGTCCACGATGGAGGTACTTTTCCCCCTTGTTGTATGTTGCAAAATAAGTCTCTGAGTTGTTCCACCATTTCTGCCTGTAAAGTTTTATAATACACTGCTGTCAGACCATCCGTTCCAGGAGCTTTGGCTGTTTTTAATTGTTTTATTGCTGCTATTATCTCCTCCTCTGTTATGGGATAATCCATTCTTTCCTTTTGTTGCTCAGTGATTTTTGTAACTCTTTTATTGTCCAAATATTTTTCTATAAGTCCATTCTGCACCTCCTCTCTGGCATATAGTTTAGTGTAATATTGAAGAAAAGCTTCTTTTATTAAATTCTGTTGAAAAACTTCTTTCCCCCCAATATCAACACTATCAATAGTCCGTATGCTTTGTTTCTTCCTTAATGTGTAAGCCAACCACCTGCCTGGTTTATTAGCATTGCAGAATGTATTATGCTTCGCATATTGTAAGTTTGTTGCAACTTGTTCCGCTATAAGCATTTGAAATTGGTGTTTCAGAAGTTTTATAACACTAAGTATTCTTTCATCTGTTGGATTTTTAATAAGTAACTGTTCTTTGTCCTTTATTTCTGCTTCCAATTCAAGTCTTTTCTTTTGTCGAATCCGCTTATGTTTAGAGTTCATATGTATAAGCACCCCTCTCATATAAGCTTTGCTTGCGTCCCACACAATTTCCATTGGGGTGCCTTTATTCAAGTTCATTTCAAAAAACTCTTTCAGATGCTTTTTAAGTTCTATTATATTTTTCTCATATCTAAACAAGTTTTCATTTAATCTCCAAGAGCGTCTCTCATTCTTACATGTCTTGATTTCTATCCAGACTGGGCTATGATCAGTCAAAGTTCTTGGCAGAATCTTTGTTCTTTTTGTCCTAACAAGTAAATCATCAGACAACAAAATAAAATCAATCCTGGAAAAGGATCTATGTCTGTCAGAGAAGAAAGTATAGTCCAGTTCTTTTGGGTTATATATTCTCCAAATATCTTTTAATTCCAGGTCTTCTTTCATATCAAAAAAAGTCTGTGGTAATCTAATTCTTGATTTTGCCAAAGTCTTTTTATCTAATTTAGAGTCAATTACTCCATTCCAGTCTCCCATAATTAAAATAGATCTATAATCCCATTGAAGTATTTTAGTATGCAGCATTTTATAAAAATAGTCCTGTTGTTGATTAGGAGCATAAATTCCTATCAAAAGAATTTGACTATTAGCAGAAAGTAATTCAATTGCTACAAACCTACCATCTTGATCAGCTTCTATAAGTTTGGCTGTTAATTTTTTGTTTACATAAATAACCACACCATTCTTTTTTTGGTTAGTTGAAGATATAAAATGTGTTCCTAATTTGGAATTTTTCAAATAGTTTTGATCTTGAACTGTAATATGCGTTTCTTGTAAACAAATTATATCATTATTATGTTGTTTTAAATATGCAAATACTTTCTTCCTTTTTTGTGTTACATTCAACCCATTCACATTCCAAGATAAACATTTAATCATCATTATTCTCCTTCTGGAGCGAAGCGCAGAACCTTAGGATTTCATCTGAGATCCTCTGTCCTGCATTTCCCACAGCCCCAGCCTTGTCTTGTCTCTCCTGCTGTAACTTTTCTTTAAGTTCCTTGGCTTTTGCTCGAGTTATACGCTGATCCTTAACTTCAGCCGCCCAAGCCAGCTCCGAGATTGGGGAAGGTTCCAGCAAAGGCTCATCCAGAAAACCTCCTTCAGCACCCTTCAACTCTGCTAATTCCTGCTTAGATTGTTGTTGCCATTCTTGAGGTTGCTTCTTATCACTCTCTTTAATCTCCAAAACTGTAGATGTGCGTGGGGATGGAGTTCTTTCTTTAAAGATGTCATTATAAAATTGCTCCGCCTTCTCCACAGTATTCAGACGGTGTTTCTCTCCCTTATATCTCAAAATTATGCCAGTTGGGGCGTCCCAACGAAATGGGATTTGATTACTCTGCAGTTCTTTAACAAGAAAACCATACTCTTTTCTAGATTTCAACATCTTAGGTGGGAGCTCCTTGTAGACTGTAATCTTGGATCCGCTCACTTGCACAGAAGTGAGAAAAGATTTTTGCAAAATGTCATTTCTTATTGCTCTGTCTGTAAAATATATGACCACATCTCTAGGCAGTTGTCTTTGTCTGGCCACCCACGAGTTAACTCTATAGATTTTATCTATTTTACAAAAAACCATCTCAGGTTCAACTTTTAAAATCACAGCTAGGGCTTCGGCACAGATCTGTCTCAAATCTTGTCTCTCCTCTTCTCTAATTCCTCGAAGCCTTATAGCAAATTCCATTGCACGAAATTGCATCATAACAATATCATTCTCAACTCTCTGCATCTTGTCATCAACATCAAGAAATTTATGATCATTATTTTTCATCTTAGCATTAACTTCTAATTTAAATTCATCCACTTTTGTCTCAACTTTCATAATAAATCCTGCCAGACCAGACGCCACATCCGTTATTTTTTTGGTCACCATCTTTTGGCTCTGCTGCATTTCCTGCATAATTTCCTGTTGTGACTTTTGAATTTTTTCATCTATTTTATTTATTTTATCATCCATGTCTTGAAATTTCTCATCCAAAATATTTGAGATGAATTCTTTTAATTCTCCCATATCCAAATCTTTTTTTTGGGCTTGTGACTGCGTATCCTGCTTACGTGGGGGGGATCCCCCCCTGTTTTGCCTTCCTGCTTTTTTGAAGCCATCCTGCCACGTAAGCTAGCTTTCTTAAAAAGGGAGGGTCCGCCTCTTCTGCCACCTCCACAATACCTTCTAAAAAAGTCCCCCAGAATTACTCAAGACAAAGCTATAATGCAGCAAAGACAAGTAAAAGGGAGAGATTTTCCTCTTATTTCTGTTGCAGCCGGAGCAACTCTGTAATAACTTTTTAACTTTGTAGCAAGACAAGATAGCTTCACCAATCCACACCCACTAATTCATTTGCTGAGCGCCATATTTTTTCAATCACTTTCACTCATTCCGAGACTTTCACTTCAGTAAAAAAGTTCAGCAAAGGACTAATACTTGCAGTTCAAAATTTCAGGGTTCAGGTGGATTGCGGATGTTTATTTGAGTTATTTCCTCGCTTTTTAAAGGTTTCCTGAGGTCGGCTTGTTCTGCAAAAGCAGAAGACGTCCCACGCCGCCCGGAGTTTCAGCAGGTTGTAAGGGAGCCGCACCTGCTTCCTCCCCAGAAACAATTCCCTGGGGGGGTTGCAGGGGCTCTACCTGTGCCCTGCTGCCTCTTCTTCTTTAATCCTGAGGATTTCGAAGATTTCGAGCCGCTTCGCAGTCAGGAAGCGGCTCTACAAGCGGCGGGGGTGGCGGTGCTAAAAGAAAGCACCGTCGCCGCCGAAGACGAGGAAACCGGAAGTCTAAACACAAATAGTGTTGATTAAATTAGGTCTCCCAGGTGAACTGCATGCTCATAAGAATAAACATAACCTACACACACACCTCAAGTGTCACTCTAGAATCAGCAAGTATACACTTCCACATCCAGGACAAGCTCCCCTCCATAATTATGTCGCTTTACTCCATTTCTCTGCAGTTACCCCTAAAAGCAAACTGTTTGCTTTTAGGAATAAATATTCCTTCTTTCCTCAGAGCTGTCTGGATTCCATTTTTATTCATTCTTGTGCAACCCCAGCTCAAATTGGAACCCCAAATTATTCTTCTGACAATGTATAGCTTGAATTTAAACTACAAGGTTTCATAAAAGCAAAGGTAGTTATCACTTTAACTGACTATTAAGCATTTTCAGCTCAACAGACACAATTAACAAAAGAATTAAACAACAAAAAACTAATTTGAAAAACAAGGAAAATAGTGCCTATTGTAGCATGAACAAGTTAGATTCCTTATTAAGGGCATTCTACCTCTCAGTTCTTTTAAGCTTTTCTGGGGGAAAAACTATCCAGGAATAATATGATTTCTTCCTCTTCTCCTTCCATCAGATACTGTAATTAGTATCTTCCAGCTTTTTTCATTGTGCATTTAATTAACTGCATAGAATATTGAATTTCCTCTCATTCCTCAAATTAAATATTCCAATTAAAATTGAGTTCATTAGTGACCCAGATGTTGCCTCTTCCAGTATCAAAGAAGCGAGAAATTTAAATATATAAACTGTCTTGAGCATACATTTATCAAGAGTAGCATCAGCATTTCAAAACTAAAGGCATTGGGTCTATTATTCCACTCTATTATCTACTTCCCAAACATAATTGTTGTACTTGATCTTTCTTTCTTTCTTTCTTTCTTTCTTTCTTTCTTTCTTTCTTTCTTTCTTTCTTTCTTTCTTTCTTTCTTTCTTTTCTCTTTTCCACATTCCATCATCAGAATGTTAAACAAGCTATATACTACTATGAACAGTTCCTTTCCAATTACTGTTTGTGAATAATAAGCCATAGGTCTAGATTTCAAATTGTATTGTTTTTATTTGACTGTTTGTAAATATAACAGATTTCAGCTTAACATAGTTCAAGGTAAGTAGATGCAGGATCCATTTTTTCTATCATAAAATTTTCCAAAATCGAAACACCTCACCATTTAACTATTGTTCAAATACTGTAGCTGGCATAGAGATCCAAAATAACAATTGATTTTTTTTTCCTTTTTGGAATAACTTGCTCTTTCCTCATCCATTATCAATGTAAATCTTGGGTTCCTGTGCTTCTTCTAAATTCAGCTTGTACATGTGGCAGATTCTTCTTACATCCGAACTGCAAAATCCTGAGCATTATCTTCATGTATTCTATTCATCAAATCTAAGGAACTGCAAAGATTCAAAGTAGAGGGAAATTAATTACAAATGCCCAGAAAGCAGGGGTGAAATCCAGCAGGTTCTGACAGGTTCTGGAGAACCAGTAGCAGAAATTTTGAGCAGTTTGGAGAACCGGTAATGGAAATTTTGAGTAGTTCAGAGAATATCACCTCTGGCTGGCCCCAGAGTTGGGTGGGAATGGAGATTTTGCAGTATCCTTCACCTACCATGCCGACCAAGACACACACACCAAGCCACACCACGCCCACAGAACTGGTAGTAAAAAAAAATAGATTTCACCACTGCCAGAAAGCCAACAAAGATTACCTTCAGAGGTTTTGATAAGAGCTACAAATTAATCAAAATAGCTAAATCATTTTAACATTGCAGCATTGTTGAAATTCCAGCATATTTGCATTTTCTATTGAGAAAACACACCTTTTAGTATCTCCATCTCCAACTTAATAGTGCTACGCCAGGTTTGTATTTCTATGTTAGTTTAAACCATTTTTGTATCTACAACCTGTGGTACAAACGATAGAGGCCTAGTGGTTCATGAAAGAAGTGATACCGTAAATCATTGTTAACAAACCAGAATGACTGGGTTTATGCCAAAACCAAAGATATGATGAATAAACTCATCCATTTTGTCATCTTAAGAGACAACGGAATCCTGCCTTCAAATCTTTCACCAGTTTTTTTTTTTATTTGATTTATATGCCATCCTTCTCTGGAGAATCAGGGCGGCTTACAATGCGTTAAGCAATAGCCTTCATACTTTTGTATATTTATACAAAGTCAACTTATTGCCCCCACAAACTGGGTCCTCAATTTACCTACCTTAGAAAGGATGGAAGGCTGAGTCAACCGGGAGCCTGGGGAGATTCGAACTTACAGTAATTGCAGACAGCTGGTGTTAATCACAATGCTATCAGTCTGCTGAGCCACCAGGCCCAGTTACTACTAATACTTGAGTAACTACAGTATGTCTCTCAATTTTCAGAGTTATGTTCACAAGAGAAAAACATGATATGTTAAGGATGTTCAAGGATCGTGCCCAATAACTCCAACAGGCAGGTATTCATCAAATCAATATTCTTTATTAACAAGGCATCTTATCATTGCAGGTACAGATCTGGAACTGGAGCAGGACCGCATGGCTGACCCTTAAGTACCCCCTGGGCGTGGCTAAGGTAAGGAGGGGTTATTGGGTTAGGGTGGACCTTGGGGGTCGGCTTGTCCAGCCCCCCTGCCTCTAGCCCTGGGTCTGAGGCAAGGCGTTTATTCCTGACATGATATGCTTCTGCTCATTGGAAAATTATTCCGATCCATAATGATCAATAAATATATTTATAATATAAATATAAATATAGTTTGATGATCAAATTATAAGAGTAGTTAAAACAAGAGCTAAATCAAAGATAGCAATGAAAATAAATTTTCATTCAGTGCATGCAGGAACTGCACTATTGAAGGATGGGGTAGTGGGAAAAGTTGATAATAATTATAGATGAATAACCTTCTGTTGAGCTTTCTAACTTACTCAAGGCTACAGTATTTATTTTTGTGTGTCCTACCCTGTAGACATCTATTTTCACACATCATATGGATTAACACACACATTCACACAAAATCCTTCTTCTGCCCTTGAATAAAAACAGCTTGATGTTTTAAAGATGTCACCCTTCCCCCAACAAACAAACACTTTGACTCAAATAGGTTTTTCTTTGTTTACTTAATTTCTGTTCTGGGTGGAATTCCAAACCAGTGTCTCCTAAACAAAAGCCATCTTTTGTATAGCCATCTTTTCCTCCGTAATGAACTGTGAGTGTACCTGAGAAAAAAAAGGAAGATAGAACAAGACTATATAGTATGGATAGTTTACAATTTTCTGAGGGAGGTGGAAATTGAACAGGACTTTTTCTAAAAGCATAAGGAAGGAAAACTTTCTAAGCTTGTCTGTTATGGAAGGGTTTCTGCCAGTGAGGCAAACCAGATTGGTAAAGAAGCATGCCCAGAAACTGAGGAAAAACATGTAGCCTTTGGCTGCTTCGCCTCCCCCTCATTCTGTGTTGATAGATTCGTTTTTGAAGATTGCCAGGGGAAATTCTGATTGTGCCACATTTGATGTAAGGATGTAAGAAAAAGAGAAAATAGAAGCACTGGATCATTCATGTACAGCTGCAGGGTATGGTACAAGTGACCATTTTAAAAATAAAAATATTTATTTATTTATTTATTTATTGGTTCGATTTATATGCCGCCCTTTTCCGGAGACTCAGGGCGGCTTACAATGCGTTAAGCAATAGCCTTCATACTTTTGTATATACCTGCTTAGTAGGGCTTTCGCCCCCCCACCTCAAAGCAGTGTTCTTTTTTATACAAAGTCAACTTATTGCCCCCACAAATTGGGTCCTCATTTTACCCACCTCGAAAGACTGGAAGGCTGAGTCAACCTTGAGCCTGGTGAGATTTGAACTTGCAGTAATTACAGGCAGCTGGTGTTACCTAACAGTGCTTTGCTCTGCTGCGCCACCAAGGTTCAGGATGGCTTTACCTCAGGATGGTAAAGCCCCCTGCTTCCTCTCAACCCAAGGTTTAGGCTTATGGCTTAGGTAGTTGCATATTAGGTAGAGCCTTCTCTGTGAGCACCCCCACCCTCTGGAATCAACTTCCCTTGGGGCTCCGGTTGGCCCCTGACCTTCACACCTTCCGCCGTGAATTGAAAACCTGGCTATTTATGTCCCCCAGCCTGAACTGATGGGGTAGTATATTTTAAATTTTTTAAAAACTTTTTATTCTTTTGTGTATATTTGTTGTTTTAAACAGTCGCTTGGTCGATTGTCGCTGTGAGCTGCCCTGAGTCCTTGAAGATAGGGCAGTATACAAATTTTATAAATAAATAAATAAATAAATAAATAAATATTATCTTTCTTATAATCTATGTTCTAAACAAGGTGCTTTGTAGTGTATTTATGTATATATATGTGTGTATATTTTTATATCTTTTAATTTCTCTTGAACTCAGGAACAAAGTATTCCCTTCTCCTATTTCATTTACTGAACAACAACTTGTGTGAAAAACGCAGAGGACTCTCGCATCTTACCAAAATCAACAATTTCTTCCCAGTCCTAACTCAACCTCGTACTATTGCGCCTCATCCTAATAAAAATATTAGAATATTGCTTAACAAATCTTACTGTATCCATTTAACCCTATTGCTAACATCACCTAGCCAGGTACTTCACTATGAACAAATCAGTGCTCCTTCCAATTGCTTAAGAGGAGATTGCAAAGAAAGTTATTTATTCAGTGGCGGGTTTTAAAATTTTTTACTACCAGTTCTGTGGGTGTGGCTTGATCGGCGTGGCATTGCTTGGTGAGCGTGGCAGGGAAAGAATACTGTAAAATCTCCATTCCCTCCCCACTCCAGGGGAAGGTTACTGCAAAATCCCCATTTCCTCCCATTCATCTGGGACTTGGGAGGCAGAGAATAGATGGGGGCAGGGCCAGTCAGAATTTTCTGCTACCGGTTCTCCAGAACTGGTCAGAACCTGCTGAAACCCACCTCTGATAACAAAAATCTAACAACAATCTCTTTGTACTCATTCCATGCAAAAACAAGCTAAAAGGAATTAGGGTGAAATAATGCTACAGTAGTGAAAAGGAAAAGTACCAAAGGATGAAAAACCAATAGACTGACTCAGTTCCCAACAGAATTTGGACAGTGAACAATAAAACATCACCAAGATAACTAAAATATCCAATTATACAATTCCTAATTAAAACCTTAAAATGGTTAAGAATCTTGAAGAATACTAAGTATGATACCCAATAAGCCTAATAAGCTTAATATGATACTAATTCAAGAAAAAAATGTTCATGCTTCCTGGGCAATTCAGAGAACCTTTTAAAACATATATCTTTAAATCTAAATCTATTGGAAGTATAAAATGATGGAGGGAGGAGATGCATAAAATTTAAGCTTGCCTTTCTATGCCCCCTTTTGGCTAAATATCCATAAAATATTTAATATGACTTTTGGGAAATATAATGCAGTTTAAACATATGAATGTGATTCAGAACTATATATCACAAATGTGGAATCTGTTGTTATAGATAGAGGTATGGATCCACTGAGCATTTGTTATGATGGAATGACAAGATTTACAGTCTTGGATTAATTATATGTGTTCACTCGTTGCTTCTGAATTGATTCTCTAGATGTAATGGAAAGGCAGATCAATATTCTTCCCTGTTATCAAGCTTAAAGCTATTTAAAAACTGAGCTGTTTTCTGTATGGATAATGGTAATTTTGTCTCTAATCTTTTCCCTTTGGTTTTCTCATACTCTTGTTATTGTTTGATGTTGCTATGTTTTCCTATATACGAAAACAAATGATTGCCACAATTCTGGGTTTGGAAGTGGTTCCTATGTATTACTTATATGTAGTTGACTAAAGCAGTCCATAAATTCATAAATAAATAATAAAAGAGCTGCGGTGGCACAGTGGTTAGAATGCAGTACATTACTGCAGGCTAATTCTGCTGACTGCCGGGCGCCTGCAATTTGGCAGTTCGAATCTCACCAGGCTCAAGGTTGACTCAGCCTTCCATCCTTCCGAGGTGGGTAAAATGAGGACCCAGATTGTTGGGGGCAATAGGCTGACTCTGTAAACCACTTAGAGAGGGCTATAAAGCACTGTGAAGCAGTATATAAGTCTGAGTGCTATTGCTATTGCTAAATAATAAAAGACAAATGTACCTACTTCGTTTTATGACTATGGTTGCATTTGATCTGACTTTGATTAAATGGTCTCACAAAGAAATTTTGTCATTAAAAATAACTAGACGAAAGCAAAAAATTGTATCAACTCTATTATATTACATTTGTTTTAAATGCATTAATTGATCTACAACACACCAGTTGTAGATCAATTAATACCCTTTGTTTTGTCCACCTTTAAAAGTTTTCAAGGAAAAGTTGATATTTTGCCCCACTGGCCTTTTAAGGGATGAATTAGCAACTGGAAGGAATTTTTGGTATCTCTATGCCAGGAGTTTTTACCAGGCTGTGGTGCCAGCACTAAGCTTCTGAGCAGGGGTGAAATCCAGCAGGTTCTGACAGGTTCTGGAGAACCGGTAGTGTAAATTTTGAGTAGTTCAGAGAACTGGTAGCAGAAATTTTGAGTAGTTCAGAAAACCAGCAAATACCACCTCTGGCTGGTCCCAGAGTGGGGTGGGAATGGAGATTTTGCAATATCTTTCCCCTGCCACGCCCACCAAGCCGTGCCCACCAAGTCACACCATGCCCACCAAGCAGGGGTGAAATGCTCCTGGTTCGGACCGGCTCGGGCGAGTAGGTAGCGATGATGGCCAGTGGTTCAGAGAACTGGTAGCAATGGCAGCTGGAGGCTCCACCCACCCGCCCACCCACCCCATTCCCCGGACTCGGGGAATGCACCATTCCCGGACTCCTACTGCTCACCTTTCTCCCTCAGCTGGCTGTCAGGGAAGGCAAGCGCCCAAAAGGTACCGGAGTCGCTCATTCTCCTTTTTGAATGAGCCGCTCTGGTCCACGCGCCGGCTGCGCAAGCGCACATCCAACCTGCCACTGAATTAAATAAACGATGTGCGCTTGCGCAGCCAGCGCGTGGAGCAGAGAGGCTCATTCAAGAAGGAAAGTGAGCGACTCCGGTACCTTTCTATCGCTTGCCTTCCCTGACAGCCAGCTGAGGGAGAAAGGTGAGCAGTAGGAGTCCGGGGAATGGGGCAGGTGGACGGAGCCGTGGGAGAAAGAAATTTAAAAAGTTTTCCTACCGGGTTCTGTGGGCGTGGCTTGGTGGAAGGGGGTCTTGTGACTGAGTGGGCATGGCTGTGAGTGACATCGAGTTGGCCATGCCCACTCAGTCACAGGACACACACCCCACACCAAGCCACGCCCACAGAACCGGTAGGGAAAAATTTTAGATTTCACCCCTGCCACCAAGCCATGCCCACAGAACCGGGAGTGGGGAGGGAATGGGGATTTTGCAGTATCCTTCCCCTGCCATGCCCACCAAGCGACGCCACGCACACCATGCCCACCAAGCCACGCCCACAGAACCAGTAGTAAAAAAATATGGATTTCACCACTGCTTCTGAGTAAACAGTGAAGGTTAAAATTGGGTTCCAGGAAGAAGAAAAAAAGTCCTTGTTTCATTCTATTTAACAAACTGATGATTATTGTCAAGAGGTTTGGGATATAGTAAATATATGGCTTCATACAGGACATGTTTATTTTGTTCAATTAAATGCCTTTGAAAATATAGCAATTAAATTCAAATTAGTTCAAAGTTACCTTTTATCATCAGGCCAGTGCCTAAATGCACTGAATGGAGAGCATCACCAAATTATAGCTTTATCACAGAAGAACAAAATGTGTCACAGAGGCAGGCTCCCCTTCTAAGGACATACCTTTTCTCATAGCAGAAGGAAAGGAGTAAGTTGAAGGATAAGAACCACAGACATCTGATATGGTTATGCAAGCCCTACACTTCTTTTTCAAAAAGGATTATTTCTCTGCCCCCCACCCCACCCCACTCACAGTCGTTCCATGTTGAATCTTAATTTGCCATTATCCATCTCCCTCTAGTGGTGGGATTCAAATAATTTAAGAACCGGTTCTCTGCCCTAATGACCGGTTGAGTGGGCATGGCCATGGTGGGCGTGGCCAGGGGCTGTGACAGGGAGCACTCGGCCTCCTGCACCCTCATGGGAGCAAAAATGGGGCGCGGGGAAGGAACATGCTGCCCCCCCATGCCCCATTTTGGGCCTAGGCGACCTTCCTGAAGTCTCCTGGGAGCAAAAATGGGCCACAGGGGGGCACGCCACACACACTCCATGCCCCATTTGGAGCCTAAGAGGCCTCCCTGCACTTACCTGGAAGCCAAAATGGGGCACGTGGGGACTCCTGGAAGGGACGGGGCGAAGCAGCCAGTAATTTAACTACTGGTTCACCAAAACTGGCCCAAACCGGTTGAATCCCACCTCTATAAATTTGCCTATAAATTCCCCTCACATACACAGACTGCATTATTTAATATTATCATACTAAAGGCCAGTTAGGACCAAATCTTTGCTTTCTTCTACCTTTGAGTGCTTTGACTTTCTTGTTTGCATTTCTATCCATTTTTACAACTGTGATGCATGCATTGTGTGCTTGATTTATCTCTGCCTACACATATGGTTCTAACCAATAGTGGGTTCCTCCCAGTTTGGCCCGGTTCCGCCGAGTCAGTAGCGGTGACGATATGATGTCACCGAACCAGTTCTGCCCCCCGCCCCCCCCTCCAACCCCCCGCCTCCCCCACCCACCTCCCGCGTTATTCTTACCTTTTATTTGGTCCCACCCCCAATCTATTGCTGCCTCCTGAGTCCCAGATGATGGCTAGAGGGAAAAAAACTGTTTAAACTCTTGCCACGGGGCTTCAAAGGGCTGCCCTACAGCTGATCAGTGTTAAAAGAAAACAAATGAATAGACCAGTGCCTGAAAAAATACATGAGTAGATCAGTGCCTGCAAAAATACATGAGTAGATCAGTGCCTGCAAAAATACATGAGTAGACCAGTGCCTGCAAAAATACATGAGTAGACCAGTGCCTGCAAAAATAAATGGGTAGATCATACAGCCTGTAGACCAGTACCTCTGCTAAATCCTAAATAATTGTCATATGACCATGAAGCCACGCCGACAAAATAAGCCATGCCCACAGAACCAGTAGTAAAAAAATTTAGAACCCACCCCTGATTCTAACCAATGCATGTAAAAGCAATTAACAAAAAATGAAAGCCTGCTGTTCATGATAAGCTTATTAGAACATCTACCCTCTGAGATTGGAAAATATGTATGTTAAGAGGTTGGTCATTGCAGAGATTGCTTTAAGAGCCCTTGAAGCTTCAATCATTTGTATCAGCCGAAGAGAGGTAGCTAAGAAGGCAGTTGTAACTTGAAGCTTGTTGGTTTCCTCCTCACTCCTATTGGTTTATCATAAATCTAGTCTTTTGCATTCTTCTGAACCAATAGAAGAAAACTGTGGTCTTGGTGCTCTCTGAGCTTGATTTTCTTGCAGATGTTTCATTACCCAACTAGATAACAGCGTCATAATTCCTCTATATTTGACAAGGTCTTGGAAGCTTGGCATCACTCCTTCCCTTGGCATCCCTCCTTCTCTCTTCTTTCCCTGTATCTCAAAGACTAAACCTGGCCATCCTACCTATAACTGGTGAACTCCCCCATCTACCCTTCCACTCCATAGCTGCCATAAAAAGCAGTAGAACAAGCCAACCTACTTCTCATTACTTGCATGCAACCCTACCAAAACCTTGATATATGTCCCCTAGTTTAGCAAGCCAAGCCTTCAGTATTTAAATAATTTATAGAAGTGAATTTCTCTTCCCATTATTATTTTTTACAAGGGGTCTTGATCCACATTGCTTGTGTATTTATTCTTAATCATTTGTCAACCTTCCTTATCTTAGTCCCCTCCTGATAGCATGTGTCTATAAACAAAAAATGTCCAGCCAATGTGACTAACTGAAATGTAAAGTTTAAAAGCCTATGTATATATGATAAAGTTTAAAAGCCTAGGTATATATGATTTTTGGATAAAAACAGGAAGGGTTGTGAAATAATAAAAATAGAAAATAAGAAGTGGCTATTAAAATAGTGGATGATATCAAGGGGATAAAAATAATAAAGAAGAATATATTTTGAGGCAGGAAAATTTTAAGAAAATGTACTGTTTGATGTAATATGTTTTAATTTTAATTTGCAAACAAATGTTAAACTGATGAATAAGGATTGATTGAACAAAATACAAGATACACAGATACTAGTGATTAGTCTTGAATTAAGGTAATACATGTTGGAAATGATGACTATTATGAAATATACTGAGATTTAAATTGAAAGAGTAGGATGGAAAAATGATATAAAACAGATAATTATATTACAGTTAAAATGTGTGGGATGGATACCAACTAGATAAGAGTTTGAGACTCAGTGGAAATATGTTGGAAATTAATTAGAAGTGCTGGACATTAGCTAAACAAATAGGAGGAGTGCTGGAGGGAATTATGCTGGACACCAGCCAAACAATGGAGGGAGATTAGAGGAGATTATGCTGGAAATCAGCCAAACAATGGAGGGAGTTAAGGAGGAGACTATGCTGGAAATCAGCCCACAAAATGCTGGAAACAGCCAAACAAATAGGAGGAGAGTTGGAGGAGATTGAAGAACTATTCTGAAATTAACTAAATAGTTGGTGTTTTGGAGGGGATCAAGCTGAGAATTAATCAAATAGAATAAGCTGGAAGATAGTTACATATTAGAGGGAGATATAGTGGAAAATATATTAGAAATTGGAGTAAATAAAATATGTCTTTGTGAGAAATCTGCGTAATATGTAAACTGGGAGAAAAAAAAACTAAGGTAAACTGATTTGAGGATAAGGGTCAAAGGATTAAAATTAGACAAAATGTTGTTTTATAAACTATAATAAAAATGGAGTGGTATTGAATTGAAATTAAGAATAAATGGTGATAAAATTATAAGGTAAACACTTAATAAGAGGTTAGAATATTGTAAAACTTATTTTGATATGTCTTGTATAAGATATAAGGTAAAGAAGAATAAAGATATGTTTAGAATTGTTATGCAGATGTAAAAATGAGTGAAAGTGAATTTGAAACTAATTTTGGATAGATATAATGGATTTATATAGATGAAAATGTTAAATTTGAGTTAAAATTAGTTTTTTTAAGTTTTGAATTTCTTTTTTATCTTCTTTTCTTTTCTTTTTTTGTTTACTTATAAAAGATGTAATGGAAATTGTGAATTGAGCTTGTGAAAGGAATGTAAGCGTGGTAACCATCTATGACCAGATCGAGATTTTTGCTCTTGAAAGTTATGTTTTATGTTTAAATTTGGAAAAAATAAATAAAAAATATTTACAAAAAAAAAAATGTCCAGCCAATATAGCCTTTGGCTCATCCCAGCACATTTTGTGGATGCTATACTGGAAAATACAGATTTTGATAATGGTAATGGAATTATTTGAGCTTTTGAGTTAAAGCATTACTTTTAGTGGTATCCTACAGTATACTATCAATCAGCATTTTATAGTATAGGATACCACCAGTGGGAGACCAAAGCTGAGCATTGTGATGTTCTTGCTGTCTTCTTCTTTTTTTACCTTCTTCTATTTTTATCTGCTCTCTGTCACTTAATTCTGCTAGAAGCTTGTAGTTGGTATTTTCTCCTTATATATTTTTTTAAAAAAACATGCTGCCTTTCAAAATAATTTTTCCCAGTAGTGTCCTACACAAAAATCAGCCACTAAAATTGTAAACAATTAGACTGTATAATAAAACAGAATCATTATAAGGCATCATTCTAATAAATCTACAATACATTAAAAGCACCTGCCCAAATCAAAATATTCTAAATTTTTGTACTGGTAAATGAAAAAGACGACCTTCCTTAGGAAATATTTTCAGCTATTTTTTCACTGTGGACTGTACAAAACATTTCAATCCCTTCAATTTAGAACTTTTGCATAAATGTCTTCAGTCTAGTGTGGAAAAAAGTCATAAAGGCTTTGAAACTTAGCTTACAAAGCTAAAACTATGCTAATAAGAATGGTGCAAAGATAATTCTCTGCAATCTATCGAGACCTAATGGCACAGATACAGCTCATTTCTAGACAATCAGACACAGGAGCAAGGCAAAAAAGAAACATAACATATTGAATAGAAAACATGAGTAAGCCTTTCGGGTTTTAGCTCTTCTGAAAAATGTAATAGTTGTATAGCTTTGTTGCTTAGACACGGCCATTTATTATATATTTGCTGGCCAATGTAAAACCTCCCTCCAAAACCTAGCTTATCAATCTTTCCCAAAGGTCAAAGCCGAGTTTAATTGCTTTCTAAGAAATTAAATCAGCACCCCATGTATGATTAGACTTCACTGCTGCAGTGTGACATTTGACTAATCTAAGATGAAGTCAAATTACTTTTATTTATATTGTTTAATATCTGCAGCTCAATTGCCGAGGACGCTTGGCATTTCTGTGGCAGTCCACCAGCATTTTTCAATAGAGAAAACGGTGTATTTACCCTTTCAAATTAGGATTTCCCCCTTTTCTTGACAATTGCTTATGGCTTCCTTGTTTTGAATCTTTCAGAGATTCAAGAAATGTAGTTTCATCTCTCCTTGCCTTTTGAAACTAACCTGCTGAGTTTTTACCTATTAGTATGCAAAAAAACCCCTATCAAGATAACCCGGGTTGGATTTTTCATTCACTGGTAACCATATTTAGTAAAGCAAACAGGTGGGAAGAGAAACCTATGAGAGGGAACAGCTAGGCTTTTATTGCCCCTCAGATGGACAACCCAGTGGGGGCCAACTACGTCTTGTGGAGGGGAGCAGAGTAGTGAGATGAAGAGGAAGATCACACAACCAGAAAGCACTTTGGCCATTTTACCATAAAAGAATATATATTAAAATCCCTGTTGCCTCGTAAACTTAGAAAAGTAATTAGCACAGATAGATACTCGTGCACACCACTTTTAAGTGGTCCAGATTTTTTTTTTTTCCTGGACATTATATTAAGAATAGGAAGAAAAAATTGTTGGCATAGAAAGTGCACAAAAAAGTAGGCAGATAAAGGAAAGAATCCTTGCTTAGACACATCTTTCTCATGTCTCCTTCTTGGGACAATGTCATGGTCTTTTCTGATAAAGCCACCTCTCTAGAAGAAGCCAATTAGTTCTAGAGAGCTTTTGGCCCCAAGCAAATATGGAGCATTGCATTGCTACTTGTCATGGTCTTATCTGATCTCATTGAATTCTAAAGAGGAGGCAAAATTTAAGCCAATCTCGTGCTTGTTATTGGCACCCTTCAAAAAAAATGTGCCATGCAGGAATGTCAACCAATTTTGTTGTATACATGATGTACAATGACAATAAAGGCTATACTATACATGTACAACCTATACACTTACTTTTTTCCCTCTCTCTGCCTTCCCAAGCTTCTTTTTCAAAGGATTAATCCAAGATATCTATCTATCATCTAATATCAATAGATGGTAGGTAGGTAGGTAGGTAGGTAGGTAGGTAGGTAGGTAGGTGAGCGAGACAGACAGACAGACATAGATGTGTGTGTGTGTGAGAGAGAGAGAGAGAGAGAGAGATAAAGACAGAGACAGAGACAGACAGAGAGAGACAGAGAGAATATTTTTATTCTGTCTTTATTTTTTATTTATGTATTTATAGATTTTTATCCTGCCTTAATTACTTTATAAGTAACTCAAGGAAGCCAACATACTTACTATTCCTTCCTCCTCCTATTTTCCCCACAACAATCCTGTGAAATAAACTGAGCTGAGAGAAGGTGACTGCCCAAAATCATCCAGCTGGCTTTTATGCCCAAAATGGGATTAGAAATTAGAACTCATGGTCTCTACAGTTTCCAGCCAGCACCTTTACCATTACACCAAATGTTCAAGTAATCTCAGTTCATTAGATTACAGGACCTCACTGTTTATGTTTCCCTTTTGGATCCTTTATTTTTGTTTCAGAATGTCTACTAACACATATATAATTATAACTGTCCATCCACAGTGCAGAGGCCACTGTTTAAAAGATTCCACTTAATGTTACAAGCTTTTAAATTTAATTTCAGTGACCTTTCAAAATGTTTCAATTATTATAAACATCCTGCCAGGCCATTATGTATTTTCTATGCCCTGCTAAATTCTTTTTCTTTTTCTCCCTTTCCATCATCTCTTCCCTTCCCCGCCTCTTAATTTTGCATTGGTTGAGACAGTGCGGCTTAATGCTTTTCTCTCTCCACAGCTATTTTCTGTGGCATCACAGGTATTATTGTAGAAGTTCTTGGAAGACCAGGGGGAGGCAGCCATATCTTTGAAAAGATAAGATGGCACTTAGGTCTCCTCTTCAACCACTAAGAATCCCTTAACATTCAAAAAAAATATCAAAACCATCTGTTTCAGTGGTGGGTTTCAAAAAGTTTTACTACTGGTTCTGTGGGTGTGCTTGGTGGGTATGGCATGGCTTAGTGGGCATGGCAGGGGAAGGATACTGTAAAATCTCCATTCCCTCCCCACTCCAGGGGA
Organism: Arizona elegans; assembly: GCA_022577455.1. NCBI lineage: Eukaryota > Metazoa > Chordata > Lepidosauria > Squamata > Colubridae > Arizona > Arizona elegans. The sequence continues at coordinate 194,588,617 of JAKOOJ010000001.1, read as the reverse complement.
AGGATACTGTAAAATCTCCATTCCCTCCCCAATCCAGGGGAAGGTTACTGCAAAATCCCCATTTCCTCCCGAACAGCTGGAACTTGGGAGGCAGAGAATAGATGGGGGTGGGGAATTTTTACTACCAGTTCTCCAACCTACTCAAAATTTCTGCTACTGGTTCTCCAGAACTGGACAGAACCTGCTGAAAATCACCTCTGATCTGTTTGCATCGTTTTCTGAAACAAGGTTTGTTGCCTAGCCTTTATATTCAAAAATATTGTCTCTCAGAATCTGTATATGATGAACAAAAAAGTATTCCAGGATTCTTCCAGAATGTTTCTTCATTTTTCCAGCTTAACCCTCCATAGCCAACTCTGGCTTGTTCTGATCTAGTTCTCCAAACATGACAAACCCTCTGAAGTTAACTCAAATATTCCTTTATTGGGAACTCTGGCAGCCCCGGCAAAAAGTTTCTCTCTCACAGCATGCTAACAAGTCTGTCAGGCTACCATTTCTTCAATATTAGTATAACTCTTGTCCTGCAGAGAGTTGGCCATGGAGAGTTGTCCTGAAGTGACTTGGGCATAGCGAGTTGGCCATGGCAAGTTGGCTGCAGGAAGTTGGGCGTGGTGAGTTGGGCACGCCAAGTTGGCTGCGCTGAGTTGTCCTAGACCTGTCTGGAGGAAAACCTTTTTCTGAGCTTCTATTTGCTTTGATCTCCTGGGATCTTGTGCTGCAAAACCACTTCCATTTTTCTTTCATGCAGCTGAAACAGACATAAGTCTTGGGGGATACATTATCCACTCCTTTGGGATATTTTTTTTTTTAAAAAAAAAAGTTCATTGCTTTAATGACAGAGAAGCATAGGTGTCCACAGAAGCAGGGGCCCAAATGTAAAAAAAGGCAAGATGGCACTCATGGGGTTATAGCCAGCATCTTGACTCTGCCCTTACCCAAAACCCCGGAAAGCAAAGTCTCAAAGCAAACTGCATTAATTTCAGTGGTGGGATTCAAGTAATTTAACAACCGGTTCTCTGCCCTAATGATTTCTTCCAACAACCAGTTTGTCAAACTGCTCAGAAAGTTAACAACCAGTTCTCCCGAAGTGGTTGAATCCCATCACTGATTAATTTCCATAATGAAAGGGAGGTAAATTAGTCTCAGACTTTTCTATTAGTCACCACTCCAGCAATTAAATAACTTTTTAAAGAAACTTGATTCATTAATATATCTCTGCATCTACCAATTCCGAATTGGAATCTGTTGGTTTTTTTAAAAAGCCAGGAAATTTACAAAATTTACCCACAGTTTACAACATGCATCTTTATTGTGCATTTTTAGAATACTCGGACAGTTGAACTGGAGATGGGTTTGACTGCACTTACAACTGTCGTTCCATGTTTTGTTTTTGCTTTTTTATTACTCACTCTTAAGTGAGTGATAAAATATTAACACTTGGAAGATTTCAAAAGACTATTATTGGCTAAGGGTTTTAGTCTAATCACTGAGAATTATTGAATAATTCATATATACAGCCATTCATCCCCATCATGTTCTTTTCTTTTGGGGTAAGCAACATTTGGCAGAACACAGAAAAGAAATAAGAAACAATGCGCTAAAAATATCAAAAGCATAAAAAGTATAGCAAAATTTATAATTATAAATTTATAAATTAATTATAAATTTATATAAAATCATTCCTTATATTCTCTTATGCTTTTCTGATCATCTAACCCTGATGCTGTTGCATTCATAATGTCAAACCATCACAGAGAGAGATTTTGAAGTTCCAACCTGAAACGAGAAGAGCGTGGCAAAGTTTGACTTTCCAAAAAATTGCTGGTTTTTTTCTCTGAACCAAATTTTAATATGAATCAAACTTTGTGCCGATGGTAGACATTGGAAAATAGGGAATGATAGAAGTAAGGCAATTTTAGAGCATGGATTTAATAGCCTTATGCTCTTCTCTTCTAGGTAGTTTTATGATTTCATTTTCTGAAACCTGACACAAATGATATAACAAGAAGTCAAAATGTCCAAGGACATTCAGAATTGAATCATTAGGTTAAAATGTAGCCATTAGTATTGAAATATCAATACCTGTAACAGCAATTAAGGTCCAGAAAATAGACCAAGTTAAGTACCATAAATTCCAGGGAAAGGTCAGAGTTTCTAAATAGCTGAGGCTTAAAATACAGGCATAAATGATCTCAAAATTTGTTCCAGAACTGTATTCCTTTCTCATGGAGGCTTTTATGTTTGAGTCTCCAAATTGTCACTCAAGTGTACCTAGTAGTCATCAGCTCTCATTGAAAAAAAATTGCTTGTCCAGTCATAGGTCACACACAAGTAGGCTATCACTCCCAAATTGCTCTCCCAGGTAATCTATCTCTCTTTTAGTCTTTACACTGTTGAAGCGCCCTATGAGGTATAGTTCTATGTTGTCTTAGGTGATCATGTCACTATAGTGGGGAAAATTCCATGAAGTAGAAACAAGAGCATAGTTGCTTGGTTTTTCCAGAATTTGCTGAACACCTCACCCAGATCCTGGGTACAACAGTCATAAGGCTAAGAATCCAACCACAAGTTAACTCTACAGTTAAATTGTTCTGCCTAAACATTTTTTCTTCTTCTTGAAATATAGCTTGTCCCAAACTTCTACCCTACCAAAACTGTCACTAGTCAGAAATGTTGGGAGCAGTCATGAAACTTCCCAATGAAAGGTACTGTAATACAGTATATCTTTTCTTCACTGTGATGTTGTGATACATCTACTTGCCGAGGAATTCAGGCCACCGGATAGTCTAGAACAGTGATGGCGAACCTATGGCATGCATGCCGGAAGTGGCAAGCAGAGCCATCTCTCTGGGCATGCAAGCTATCACCCGTTGCTCTTCTGGGTTCCAGGGCACCAGCCAGCTGGTCTTCACGCACACAGGAGCATCAGAAACTGGAAGAGCAGTTGCCTGGTCCACATCATGTGCCAGGAAGATGATCTTCCAGTTTTGGTTGTGCATATACGCACCGGCCAGCTGGTCTTCGCATGCGCATGTGCACCAGAAACCAGAAGACCAGGAAGCCGGTGCACATGCGTGCGCCAAAAACCGAAAGATCATCTTCCCGGCACATGCATGCTCCCATTTCGGCACTTGGTGCCAAAAAGGTTCGCCAACACTGGTCTAGAAACATTCCCTCCTTCTCTGTTGCTCTTTTTGTTTCTCTTTCTCTCTGTTGCAAACATCTTCTGAGTATTTGACAGCAGTGATCAATTAAGGAAAAGGGAGAGATTTGTCTATCAAGAAGATTCTGCAGGTGACATCAAAGGTAGACTGCTAACCTGGTTGGTGGCAGAGATTCATTTTTCAATTTGGGAACTAGAACAAGCTATCTGGAAAGATGGATGGAGGTCTAAGGACCATGAAACCCCATGGCTTGCTCCATAAGTCTATCCTGCTCCTTTTGGTTCTGCTCCCAAACACTGAGAATGAGGAGCTCTCTCTCCAAGCACCTCCTACCTTACTTCCTGTGACACCTGCTAAGTGTAATGTGGAGTTAATGGAAATCAAAAGCAAAATTAAGCCACCTCCTAATTTTGCCTTTTAATTGACCTTTATCCAATGTAACTTTCTTCTGCCATTTTTTTTATTGCGCTTGTACCTTCATAGCTCTTTTGTTGGTCATAATCACTGCAATGTATTTGCAGAGAAAAGGTATCAGAAGAATGTTATTTTGCTGCTGTTAAAATTGTTCAGCTTGGCAGAGATGGGCTTCAAAAATTTTAGCAAGGGGTTCTCTGCCTGGTTCCTGGGTGAGCATGGCCATGGTGGGCGTGGCCTTGTCGGCCTCCTGCACCATGGCGGGGGGGCTGTTTTTGCTTTCCCCAGGCTCTGGAGGCTTTCCTCAAGCCTCCAGGAGGGCAAAAACGGCCTCCCCAAGTTCTGGAGGCCCTCTGGAGGCCAGAAATGGGGCCATTTCCAGTCTTCCTGAACTTCTGGTAGGCCCATTTTTTGCCTTCCTGAGCCTCTGTACATGCCCTGCACTTACATGCATCCAAAACAGGCTATGTGGGGACTCCTGGGAGGGGCGGGATGGGATTTAAGGGTTCTCTGAACTGCACAGAATCTTAGCTAAAGGTTCTCCCGAACCCCTGCGAACCCCCAGCAGCCCACTCCTACAACTTGGACAAGAAAATTGGGCCAGGCTGATTTCTTTAGACACAATTCTAGAAATCTACCTTTCACTCAACATTCTTACTTCTGCTCCCCTTTCCAGTATAATTTGTTCTTTTTACTAATACGATCAATCTGTTGTCATGGGAAATATTCTGGGAAGTATATACCAAATGGTAATTCAAGCTCTTCCTTAATCTGAATGAATCAACTCAGGTTCAAATTACCATTTTTCTACCTGACTTTAGGGATGAAAGGTATGGAAAACTTGTCTATCAATAGCTACTAAGCAGCTATTAGAGGAACCCAGGAAATGACAAATCCTCTTTATGCATGTGAACTTTTTGAGAAGTGGATAAGAATAAGCCCTAAATGCTTAAACCAACCTACTTTCAAGGCTTAATTATGGCAAAGCTTTCCACAGGAGGGTTCATCAGTTACTGATAAGAGTGATGGATCTAACCCAATAACTCACGGGACACAGGTATATCTTCCTTTAATTCTTTCTTGTAGGCCTGGATTGTTCCCAGGTCCATTCAATTGATAGTCACTGACTATTGCCTATCTCTTGCAGGTATGCATCTGGAACTGCTGGTTCTCCACGTGGTGGGAGATCTTATACCCAGGGGGAGGAGCCAGAAGGTAAAGTGTGGTTATGAGGATGATGGGAAGTGTGGTCAGTTAACCCTTATAGGACTATGGGCTTATGACTGATAGATTGTTAGACATTTACCCTGACAGTTACTTTAAGGGAAATTTTTTTTCTAGATGTAGCTACTCTGCAAAAATATTAGGTGCAAGAAACTCTTTCATTAATGAAAAATGCTCAAAAATCTCACCACAGTGGAAAATTGACCTTATACCTTCTCTTGAGGCTGACAGTGTTAAAATGCAAATACATCAATAGTCTATCAATATAAAACTCATTTCTGAGATTCCTGCACATATAGATTTTAAAGGCTAGAATCAATCCCTTGAGTGATTTTGAAAGAATATTGATAACTAAAAAAATATATTTTCTTTTATGGGGCTTTTTTATTCTTTTTGGTGCATACAGTGAGAAGACACCCGCTGAGGACCAGACTGTACAATATTTTAAACAAGAGAGAGGGGAGCGGAGGGAGGGAGGGAGGGAGACTGCATTACAGCTATAAAGATGCAGCCAGCATTGCAGCAAACTGTTTTCAGTTTTCATTTCAAAATATCCATAGTCAACAACAATTTTTTCACTCAGCATTTAAGTACATGAGAAGAAAAAAATGAACAGGAAAAGAAACTTCCCCTATGTCTAAATTCAAAAACAACAATGTACTTTTTACTCTGTTTCTTCGAAGCCTAATCTTCAAATCAATAGAATATCACTAGCAAAACCACTGCCTGCACGATTCTGAACATTGTAGGTATGTTCGTGTATATATCTAATCACAACCCTATTTTTTTTCACTTTGCTCTTTCACTTTCATTACTAGAACTTGCAGAGTGTTTGCATTTTCAGTTCCCAAAATAGTATGATCAGCATCATGCAGTTTATTGATATTTCTTCCTCCAGTTTTAAAACCACATTCATCTTCTTCCAGTCCAGCTTTCCTCAGTATTTTTTTTTTTAATTTGATTTATATGCCGCCCTTCTCCGGAGACTCAGGGCGGCTTACAATGCGTTAAGCAATAGCCTTCATTCTTTTGTATATTTTATACAAAGTCAGCTTATTGCCCCCACAAACTGGGTCCTCATTTCACCTACCTTAGAAAGGATGGAAGGTTGAGTCAACCTTGAGCCTTGGAGAGATTCGAACCAGCAGAAATTGCAGGCAGCTGTGTTAATGACAGGGTGCACCAAACCACTGTACTATCAAGGCTCTGATATGCTGAGTATTTGCTCAGCATATAAGTTGCATAAATGAAAACAGATACAGCCTTGTCTCACTCCTCTCTTAACCTGGAGCCAATCTGGTTTGCCATATGCTGTCTGAACTCTGGCTTCCTGTCCTTTGTATAGGTTTCACATGAGTTGGCCTGGGAAGCTGAAAAAAATCATAAATGTGAAAACTGGTCATAAGTCACTTCCTTTTAGTGCTGTTGTAACTTTGAACTGTCATTAAATGAATGCTTATAAATCAAGGAAGACTTGAGGTTCTTTCAGAATACAAATGCTGTTTACAATGCAGCCGAAAGTTTATTCCAGAAAGTTCTGGAAGTTCAGTTGCTAATGTTGCCATGCAGGAAAATAGAATCAAAAGCTGCAGGAATGTAGAATATAGGAACCATGAACATGGTAGAGATCAGCACAGTGAAAGATGAAACGAAAGAACTACAAATAGACATCTTGGGTGAATTGAAATGGACTGTCATCTGACACCTTCAGTCAGAACATCTTCCTCAGGACGCCAAAAATGAAGAAGGAATAGGGTTGCTTTTATAGTTAGGAAAGATGGGGCAAGAAAAATATTTAGCTACAATGCAATCAGTGATCAAAAGACATCAATTAGACTTCATGGACAATCATTTAATGGTTTGTTTTTTGTTTTTTGTTTGTTTTTTTGTTTTTTTGTTTTAATTTATATGCCACCCTTCTCCGGAGACTCAGGGCAGCTTACAATGCGTTAAGCAATAGCCTTCATACTTTTGTATATTTATACAAAGTCAGCTTATTGCCCCCACAATCTGGGTCCTCATTTCACCTACCTTTGAAAGGATGGAAGGCTGAGTCAACCTTGAGCCTGGTGAGATTCGAACCAGCAGTAATTGCAAGCAGCAGATGTTAATAACAGTGCTTTAGTCCACTGTACTACAGGCTAATGACTATTACCCAAGTTGAAACTCTATTCCTTGGTACAGAGGAAGAGAAGATTGATGGCTGTTATAGTGAACTTCAATCAGAAATCAACAGAACCTGCAAGCAAGATGTAGGCTCACGGTTGGAGATTGGAATTGGGGTAGTGTGGGGAAATGCTATATTTAGGATTTCAGTGTATTACAGAGCTCCCGGGTTACCCTATAGGAAACCAGTTTTGGGAGCAAGGAAATTTATCCAGTCATTCCATTTTTCTAACCATGTTCTTAGAAACCCTCCAATTAGCATATTTTAAAAGATTTTTTTAAAAAAAATAATAATTCCAGGCACGTACCATGTGAATATTGATAGGGAACTTGGATTGTTTGTCCAGCATATAAACTAGAGAAAGGTTTAAATAAGGCATATGAACAGACTTTTCCTACAGATGAAATTATATGCATTTTTGAGTAGAATGTTTCAGCTCAAAAAGATGATTGTTGCTGATGAATCTCATGAATCGTGGCACAGGTATTTTGCAGTCACATTTTTTTTTGTTTCGAATTTATATATCCCCCACCACCCAGGATACCTTTAAATAATATGCTGTGATAGTCTTTAGGAGAGCCAGTGTGAAGAAATTGACATGCTGAAATAGGAATAGGGAGATTTACATTCTAGTTGTTTCATATGCCCAGAGGGATGACTTTGAGTCAATCACTCTCTTTCAGCCTTAGACTGGAAAATTTAAAAACATCTACCTACTAGATTGTCAGAGTATGAATATTCATAGACTGGGATAGACATGGTAACAGGTCAGCCAATGGGGACTGTTTGGAAACTGAAACATAGTATTTGTTTGTATGGGGCCATAAGAGACAGTTTGAAGTCTGGGCGTGGCTTAAACTTGCTGAACTGTATATAAGAGTTGGTTTGGCTTCTGTAATTGGTTTCTCTGTATAATATATTAGCCTCTGTATCTCTCTACCCTGTAATGACTTGTTTCTATGAATATTGCATCTGTATTCCTGATTTTGTATGCTGACTCCTGGTGTAGGTATTGTATATAAAGAAATTTTCTTATGTAGATAAATCCTGCAGAATTATGTAATCGCGTGTCTGATTGTGTGTGCTGCAACAAACTCTGACATTATTATAATCTATAGATTATGGTCTATAGTCTTCTGTGGAAACACATTTGTTCTCCAATGGATTGATCTGCTCCAGCAATTTAGCTCTTTGCAGCAAACAGCAGAGCCCTGCGCAAAACAGCTGAGAGCAAATCAGTTGAGAGTCGGGAGGCTGATCTAATCAATGGGCTAATTAGCCTATGCAAAGCTGAAAGGAGTTGTTTTTTCTTGCTGTTTGCTTGCAAGGAGGTAACTGCACAGGCCAAAGGATGGAGGCCACCCTCCTTGCCACTTAACACCCGCCTGCCGCCCCCTTTTGCCTCTAGCACCCCCCTGCCACCCCCTTTGCCTCTTACCACCCCCCTAAGGCATCCCACCGCCCCCCAGGGGGCGGTACCATCCACTTTGGGAACCACTGGTCTACTCATTTGTTTTCTTTTAACACTGAACAGCTGTAGGGCGGCCCTTTGGGGATTGTTATGTGTATTGGACCCGGTCTTTGGGTGTTAAGTGAATTTCATTGTATGGGTATACTGTGTATATACGTACAATAACAATAAAGTTATTATTATAACACTGGAAAAAAAATTCTGATCATTAGTGTCTGACTAGTCGGGAGCAATGAGGTAGCTGAAAGCATTCTAAGTTAGGATATATAAGAATTTCTCCATGAATTTATCTGGTAAAAGATTTGGAACTGTTACTTCAGCAGAACCAAGGGTTAAACGGATACCAGCTATAAGCAAAAGTCTTTTAGTATTTGGATTTAGCAAAAGTTTGTTCCCTTTTCTAGCACTTCCTGGAATGACTACAGGTAGTCCTCAATTTACAACTGTTTGTTTAATGACTGTTCAAAATTACAACAGCACTGAAAATACTGACTTACATGACCAGTCCTTGTATTTATAACTAGTGCAGCATCCCCACAGTCACATGGTCAAAATTCAGGTACTTGGCAACCAGAATTTATAACTATTGCAGCAGCATCCCCGGGCTTATGTGATCACCATGGGCAACCTTCTCATCTGGCTTCCAACAAACGAAGTCAATGGGGAAAGCTGGATGTGCTTAATGACCACATAATTCACTTAACAGATGCAGTGATTCGCTTAACATCCATGGCAAAAAAAAAAGGTTGTAAAAGCAAATGAGACTCTCTTAACAACTGCTTTGCTTAGCAATCAAAATTCTGGTCCCAATTGTAGTTGTAAGTCAAGGATTACTGTTCTGCCCCAGCTACGGACCCCAAAGAACACAGCACACACAAAGTCTGTACAAACCTTAGTTTACTAAATTAAATCAGTCTTTTTCAAATAAAGGCTGTTAATTAACTTTCTTAACAGCCTACAAGAATCCAAAGAATAAATAATCATAATCTTACTATGGTTGGCAGAAAGTGCAGAAGCAATTTGCAGGAAACTGATAAGAGAACTAAGATCAGGACGCAAAGGAGAGTGAACAAAGTTGTTCCCTGCAAGTTGCCTCAGTCATCGTCCTTCCTTAAATAGCTAAGGGAGTGGCCAATTAGCCCCAAGCCTTACTCTTGAGGAGACCTCCTCCTGAGGAACCACTCCTGCCTTTTGGCAGCTCTGCACGCCCATGCATCGAGAAGAGGCTCCTCCTCTTCTTCCTCTTCACTTATGGGAGCTTCTGGAGGTTCTGAAGGCCCTAGCTGAATCCCTGCCTCTGGCACCACATCTTCTCCAGCCTCCTCATTGTCTGACTCGAGTGCCAGCTGCACAGGCTGATGGTGCAGCACCACACCAGCCTCCTTGCTGTCGGAATCAGCTACTAGCTGCACAGGCCACTGACGGGCCACAACAATTACAATAAAACCTGTTTGCATTATAGATGATGTTTGTCCATCGTGTTCAAAGACATCAAAGACCTTGACATCTAACAGGTAGTGGACTATCCATGATGTGTCCGCAGGTGGCTGGTAAGGCCAATAAATCGGGCAGACATGTGGGCACCATTGTTGCAGCATTTGCAACTCTGGCTTTGTGGAGTGCTCGCTTCTCTTGTGCTATGGTTATTCTTCTGTCCTCTGATGTCTGGCAGCCTTTCAATAATAATAAGCTCATTCCAAAGACATTCTTGCAAGAATCCTGAGATATGTAAAAATTGAACAAAATTAGCAGACATCTTTCAATCCCCTCTTATTTTAAAATGTCCTCATATCAAAACCTTGAAGAGTGCAGTAGAGCGAAGCACGTTTTTTGAAAATACACACAGTGCTTTGCCCAAGTTACTGGCTTCTCAAATCGTACAAAAAAGGTTTTACCTCAAAATTCTGTGGGTTGCTCAGCTGCCTCTCGTCCTTCACTCTGTCAAGGACTTTCAGACTTTTTGGCAGGAACTGAAAAAGGGGAAGAGAGCTGCATGAGGCGGTACAACCCCAAGGGAAGGGTCAGGAGTGGATGGCATTGATGGACAGCATCTGAGTTGGAAGACCCGAGTAGAACTAAACTCGGAGAAAAAGAACATTGTGTTTAATGTTGTGGATAAACCATCAAATTAACCCAGCACTGCAGCAGTCCAACAGATGCCCAGCAATCAAATTCCCCTGTAATCATGGCCCAAACTACCAACAGCACTAATAAAACTACACACACACACACACACACACACAAAATGTAACACCTTGTGAAATAAACCCGATAAAATAAAACAATTACACAGATTCCTTCTCTATTGCAAGAGGCTTTTTTAATCTGTCTGTCTTAAAGCCAGATGGCAAACATTTCTGCAATGATGTCTTCTATGTGAGAAAATTGCCACACAAGTTTTTAGGGAGATGGAACTCAAATGGGCAGTTTAAAAGGTGATGTTCAACTGAAGATGCTGGCTTTTTATTTTATAGATGCATATTATACGGTGAACTAACAGGGTCACAAGAGAAGGCTGAGATTCTTATAGAAGTGCGTTCAAAAGTGTGGCCAACTAGAATACATTATCTTTGGAACCGAGAAAATATTTACTATGATACCAAAGTTTTTGGCTACGACTTGGATGGATCAGATTCATATAAGCAGAAGCTCAAAAATAGCCAGAATTTGGGGTGTGTGTGTGTGTGTGTGTGTGTGTGTGTAATATTTTCGTAAGAAAATAGAGAAAAAGTGAGAAAAGCATCCCAATATATATTTTTTAATATATCTCTTTGCTTCCACCTTATTATTGTCTGGTTTTCTTCATCCCAGAAATGACAAGCCCAATAAATCTACATAAAGTTGGAATATATTTATCTGGAATAGGGAGATGCCTGATGCTCATTAGAGATTTTTAACCTCTAGCCCCTTCTAGTGGCCGGAGGGACAAATACCAATCTATATTGTTCTGAAGCTGACCCAACTCCTTTACCCATCAGCCTGCACTTTCAAAACAAGTGCGCGCTGGGAAGAGAGATTCCACTTTCCTTTAGCATTTGGAGGAGGTAGACATACAAGGAAGAATCCAACCTAATCTGGGGCACATATTCATCCAAGGACTAACCCACATCTCTCACACAAGCATCATTGGTGAGATTTAGATTACTTGTATCGGTTAATTGTTATGTTCAGCACAACTCAATACTGCCTATCTTGTATTTGGTTCTCATTGTATGTATTCCTATTTTCCCCAGTTTCACCACATCCTGTTCTTTAATAAAGCATCCAAATCTACGCACACATCTGTTTTATTGGAGGATAGGTGGGTTTAACTGCAAATCGAGCTGCACACAAAGTAACGTGTAGTGAGGACAGAACAATAGATGACCATTATCGTTCAAATTATTTATTAAAAACACTAATTTTCTCTCAAAATGCATATTGGAATGAAGGTTGATATGTTTTATATGATGGAAACTGCATCATAACTTTGCAGATGTGCTAACTCCAGTGGATATCTAGAAGAACTAATCTTGATGACAATGCAGAAATTTTTATTTGTTATTGCAGTATTTCTATGTTGCCAACTCCAAGTGGAATTGGCAAATAGCAGATTTAGCACACACGCCTATTTCTGAGAAATCATGTACTTATAGAGGTTGTGTAAAACATCACTTACAACTAGTGCAGATTTTTCATTTGTCAATGTCTAGAATTTTTTGTCTAGCATTTCCTCTTCCAATGACAAAAAGTAAAAAAATGTTAATTATTAGTCAAGGATTTTTTAAAAAATCAATAATGAAGATATATACTTGAGTGGAGGGTTGACATTCAAGTTATGATTGTGTTGCACAAAACCCGCTTATTGTGTTTGACATGCCATTTATAATACTTAAAATGTCAAGGAATCCAATCCATAGCAGGAAATTCTGACTTGCTGAATGATAACATTGAAATGCAGTACTAAATGTTTACTAAAAAAAAAATCCCTATATGTGGAAAACATATGTACCCAATTCTCTGTGGCATTGTTTTTCAACCTTGACAAATTAAATAAGTTTGAACTTCAACTCCCAGAATTCCTCAGCTGGTCATGCTGGCTAAGGAATTCTGGGAGTTGAAGTCCACACATCTTCAAGTTACCAAGGTCAAAGAACACTGCAATATATGGTTACTTAAAAATAAATGCCATGAATGCTTAGAAGCTACCCTCACCCAAAATCCTTTTGTTGTCCAATTAAACATCCTGTTCAACTCCACATTTGGTTATGCCCTATAACCATGATGGCAAACTGTGGCACGCATGCCACAGCTGGCACGCAGAGCCCTCTCTGCAGGCACGTGAGCTGTCACCCAGCTCAGCTTCACTGCGCATGCCCGCATCTCCCACTGGCCAGCTGATTTTTGGGATGTGCAGAGGGTGGAGCGCAAGCGGGAGACATGCATGCATGTGTAGGGGGATCACGTGCACATGCGAGGGTCGCACACGCATGCGCGGGACAGAGCGGCGTTCCCCCCCCGGCCCATTTTTGAGCCCAGGAGGCTGCAGGGAGGCCTGCTAGGCCCAAAAAAGGGCGTGTGGTGTGTGTGTGTACGCATTGCATTATGGGTGCTGGTACGTGTGCACGCACATGCTTTCGGCACACAACGAGAAAAAGGTTAGCCATCACTGCCCTATAATGTCATCATTCAGACACTGGGTATAAAAGTGCAAGCCAAATTCACTGCATTTTTTTTCCTGTAACAGTATTTGCAATTACTTTTTAAAAGGCAATTGTAACAACAAAAATCTGTAAAATGATTAATTCAACATTTCTTTTTTGTTCAGGGCTTCTGTTATGTATGTATCTATTTTGTGCGGGAAATTCAAATGTATAGTGAATTCTGATTGGTTCTTGGTCACCCCTGAAAAGTATATAAAGAGGGCTGTTGCCTGTGTTCCTTTGCTGAAGTCTCACCCTGAATTAAAGAGCTGTTGTTACTAGCCTGCTTGTGCCACTCGTTATTCCCGCGCTACAACATTGGCGACAAAGGTGGGATTGAGGCCACAAGAGGCAATTCGAAAAGAGCTTGGAGATTCAGCCAGGATGACTAGCGAACACGGAGACACGGCATGTCTGCCTACATTCCGCCAAAACCCTTCGACCCGTCCCGAGAGAAGTGAGGATCGTATCTGACCAGGTTCGAGTGCTCCCTGGAAGCGAGCGAAATGCAAGGGCTCTCGGTGAACAGAAAAAGGACTCTGTTCTTAAGCCACTGCATGCCAGACGTATTCGAGATGGCCGAATCCCTCTGCGAGCCAACCCCAGCCCAAACGGTTTCCTGGGACGTCCTTCAGGCCAACCTGAGAGCTCACTATGCTCCAGTTCCATCTAAATTCGTTCAGCGCTACGAACTCCGGCAATGAGTTCAGAAAGAAGGAGAGCCGGTCAGTGCTTATGTGGCCACGCTTCGAAAAGCCGCAACGCATTGTGACTACAGAGACTTAGACGACGCGTTGCTTGAACAACTGATTTGCAGGGTTCGAGATACCCGGTTACAAAGGCATCTTCTAGCCAAGCAAGACCTAACGCTAGCCGACGCGCTAGATGAAGCCCGAGCACACAAGGCATCAATGAAAGCTTCGGAAGCGCTGCAGTGACCCAGTTCAAGCAAAGACGGGCCGAAAACAGCCCCCGTACACAGAGAAGAGGTGCAAACCAGCACAGAGGAAGAGTCGGACGAGGACGTCTTCCATACAGAAAAGAAATCGAGCGAACAAAGCCGCCGCCACGAGAACTGTCCTAGCTGTGGCGGGGATCACGAGAGAAATTCGTGTAAATACAGAGAAGCCATTTGCAGGCGTTGTGACAGGAAAGGCCACCTAGCACGAGTTTGCAGAGCTCAATTTCCGCATAGTCGAAAGCCACGTGACTACCGTGACCAACCAGAACCGGCTCGTTCGAAACAGCCAATCAAAGATGACGGTGTGAGAAAATGGCGCGAACCTCAAAAGCGGGAGACCTACAGCACGAGAATCGGCCAAGCCAGCACAACCGACGATGAGAAAGTCTACACGAAAGTAGAAATCGATGGCAAATCGTGCGAAATGGAAATCGACACCGGGTCTACATTATCGATCATGTCCTGGTCAACACTCAAGGCACTCCTGCCCAAGCTTCAGAAGAACCAGCTGTCCCGTCAGAAAATCCGCCTACTCGACTACCAGGGAAACCGAGTTCCCGTTGAAGGCATGGGCACGTTCCGGGTCACCTACGGCGAGTTCCAGAAAGAGCTGCCCCTGACCATCGTTAGCAAGCCCCTGCCAAGTCTACTGGGCATGAAATGGTTCCGGGCCCTCAGTATGGGCTTCACGGGCGTTCACAGCATCAACGGATCATCACTTAAAGAAACCCTGCTCCACGAGTTTTGGGACGTTTTCGAAGAGACCCTAGGCAAGTATGTGGGGACCCCTATATCCTTTAATTTAGACCCCAACCTAGCGCCAATCAGACTGAAAGCAAGACGAGTTCCATTTGCTTTAAAGCCCAAAATTGATGCAGAGCTCGACAAGCTCATTAAGCAAGGGGTGCTAGTTCCCGTAGATCACGCTAAGTGGGAAACCCCAATAGTCACGCCCGTCAAATCAGATGGCTCAATCAGAATTTGCGCTGACTATAAATGTTCGATTAACAAGGCATTGCAGCAGAGCGCCTATCCGGTTCCGATAGTCCATCATCTACTACATTCGCTGGGGCCTGGCAAGTTATTCGCAAAACTAGACCTTGCGCAGGCGTACCAGCAACTGCCAGTAGATGACGCTACGGCAGAATCACAGACAATAGTAACTCACAGAGGTGCCTTTAAATGCACCAGGCTTCAGTTTGGGGTCAGCATAGCCCCAGGACTCTTTCAAAGCACAATGGAGCGCCTTCTACAAGGCCTCCCAGGTGTCGTCCCGTATTTCGACGACATTTTGATTAGTGGCCAAGATGAGATTCAGTTAGGCCAGTGGGTTAGACAAGTCCTAACGAGGTTCAGAGAAGCGGGACTTAAACTCAAGCGAACAAAATGCAAGATAGCTGTTCCATCAGTGGAATTCTTAGGCTACAGAATCGACGGCACGGGCATTCACCCCACAGAAAGCAAAGTTAGGGCCATCCAAAGCGCGCCCACCCCCAAGTCAAAATCCGAACTGCATGCTTTCCTGGGCCTTCTCAATTTCTATACGATGTTTCTGAAACACAAAGCCACCGTTGCGGAGCCTCTGCACAGGCTCCTTGGAAAAAACGTTCCCTGGGTTTGGGGCAAGCGAGAAGCGGCAGCATTCAACGCTATAAAAAGACTTTTGTCTGAGGACAGTTTCCTCATCCAATACAATTCCGAACTACCTCTAGTATTGGTCTGTGACGCTTCCCCCTTTGGTGTAGGCGCGGTTTTAAGCCATAGACTGCCGAATGGGTTAGAGGCGCCCATCGCCTATTACTCTCGCACTTTGTCTAGTGCTGAAAGGAACTATAGCCAGCTAGATAGGGAGGCACTAGCGGCTGTAGCTGGGGTCAAGAAGTTTCACGAGTATTTTTGGCCACACTTTTGAACTTAGCATGGACCACCAGCCTCTCTTGGGACTTTTGGCTGGAGATAAACCGACCCCGGCTGCCCTTTCGCCCCGGATGACCAGATGGTCCATTTTCTTAGCAGCGTACTCGTACAGACTGCTCCACCGGCCAGGCAAAACTTCAGGCCATGCTGACGCCCTCAGCCAATGCCCCTTGCCCGAATTATTGGACAACCCAACCCCGGAAGCCCCGGTTTTACTGCTTGACATTGTTTCCCCGGGCCCTATTTCTTCAAACGAGGTAGCGAGGGTTTCTGCCAGAGACTCTGTTTTGCGCACTGTAATGGGCTGGGTAACGAGGGGTTGGCCTACCAAGGCGGACGGTGGTGATTTCCAATTGAACTTTAACAAAAAAAAAATGAACTGTCAATGTTGGGGGGTTGCTTGTTGTGGGGTGACAGGGTGGTCGTTCCTTCGCGGTTAAGGCACAGGGTTCTGGAAATGTTGCATGAGGGACACCCTGGTATTGTTCGCATGAAAGGCCTTGCTCGTAGTTATGTTTGGTGGCCACATCTCGACCAAGATGTCACTGAGTGGGTAGGGAAGTGCAGGCCCTGCCAGGAGTCCCGCCCAGATCCGCCCATAGCTCCCGTTCGTGAATGGGAAAAACCAAAAGGGCCATGGGGGAGGATTCACATTGATTTCGCTGGCCCGTTCCACGGTCAGAACTTTCTTATTATTGTAGATGCATATTCTAAGTGGCTCGAAATTGCCCTAATGCCATCTACCACTTCTGAGGCCGTAATCAAAGTACTCAGAAAACTATTCGCAACACACAGGTTGCCGGACACCCTGGTATCCGACAATGGGTCCCAATTCACGGCAACTCAATTTGAAGGCTATCTGGCCGAATTAGGCATAAGACATGCATTATCCGCTCCTTTTCATCCGGCTTCTAATGGCCTTGCAGAGAGATTTGTAAGAATGGCCAAAGAAGCTCTTTCCCGGCTTAATGCCGGGGACTGGCAGGCTAGAATAGATGAGTTCTTAGCGGTACAGCACGCCAACCCGTGCCCCACCTCGGGCCGCAGCCCAGCCGAGTTCTTAATGGGCCGAAAGCTAAGATGCGTTCTCGACCGACTGCATCCCAATTACTCCCCCGATAGCTTCAAGGGGGAAGGGGGAGGACTAAAACAATTCCAAGTAGGAACACCAGTTTTTGCTAGAAGTTACACCAATGGGCCCTTATGGGTAGAGGGAACCATCGTAGGAATTACTGGCCCAAAGTCATATACAGTCGATATAGGGCATGGTAAAATCTGGAGAAGGCATATAGATCAATTGCGTAAACGTTTACAAAATGAAAACTCATGTCCTAACTTCCAAGGTCTTCCTGACACAGCTACCTCAAGCCCGAGTAAGATGGAATACTTATCTGGCAACCCTGAGTTCCAGCGCTGCCCCAGCGAGCCGACACTCCCAGCCGGAGATAGCCACACCTCCGGAGAAATCCAGGAGGTTCCATTGGCGGAGCCGGGAGAGACGGGAGGTCCCTCCGACCGGCTCAACGCCTCGCCAACAACTGAACTGCGCAGGTCAACCAGGATTAAGACACGCCCTGGTCACCTGCGTGATTTTGTATGTAAATATGTAAATAGATAGAATAAGTGCCTTCTGGGAGTGGAGGGGTGTTATGTATGTATCTATTTTGTGCGGGAAATTCAAATGTATAGTGAATTCTGATTGGTTCTTGGTCGCCCCTGAAAAGTATATAAAGAGGGCTGTTGCCTGTGTTCCTTTGCTGAAGTCTCACCCTGAATTAAAGAGCTGTTGTTACTAGCCTGCTTGTGCCACTCGTTATTCCCGCGCTACAACAGCTTCTATTTCATACCCCTGTATATGCTTTTTTTAAAATTATTTTGAAAGTAACTGTCTCTTTTTTTTCTTCTAAGGTATAATTTATGAAATGTAATTCTTGTTATTATTCCTGGGAAAAGTAAGTAGGTCAACACCACAAGCATACTTAAAAGCATTTCAAGTATTTGTATGATAATCCTATTTTAAATTATCTGTATAGTCCCAACTTCATTTACACACAATAGGGATCCTTTTAATAGCTTACAAATTGCAATGAACTTAAGATAAATACCAATCAAAACAGCTTGGCAACCTCCTTATTAACTTATCAGCATGGGAGTTTCACACTAAGCACATCTTCAAAATAGCTAAGAAGGTCCAACAAAGAGGATGGTTGTGTCTAAAAACTTATTAGAAATATATATATATATGTATATTTCTATTGGTCATAATTCCATAGAAATCCTGCACAGTTTGCTAGACGTTAATATGGGTTGTTAACAATAGGGTGTTTTCCCAGTGCAGAAATGTTTATATAGAAAGATCAACTTTAATACAATTCTTCACTTCCCATTCACTGAGATCATAGAAGGTGGTTGCCAGGACTTTAGCTCAGCACTAACTTTTTTCTCTGAAACCATCTCACTGATCTCTGGAATATACTTCTTCCCTCACCTTACTTTGAGGCAGGTTCTTAACCACTTGGTGGTTAAGACTCTAGAAAGAATACAGAGAAGAGCAACTAAGATTATTAGGGGGCTGGAGGCTAAAACAAGACCAGTTGCAGGAATTGGGTCTATCTAGTTTAATGAAAAGAAGGACTAGAGGGGACATGATAGCAGTTTTCAAATATCTAAGGGCTGCCACAAAGAAGAGGAGGCCAACCTATTCTCCAAAGCACCTTGAAGGCAGGACAAGACACAGTGGTTGGAACCAATCAAAGGAAGATCCAACCTAGATGTAAGGAGAAATTTCCTGACTGTTTGAACAATTAATAAGTGGAACAACTTGTCTCCAGAAGTTGGGAATGCTCCAACACTGGAAGTTTTTAAGAAGAGATTGGACAACAATTTGTCTGAAATGGTAAAGGGCCATGATGGCGAATCTATAGCACACGTGCCAGAGGTGGCTCGCAGAGCCCTCTCTGTGGGCATGGGTGCCGTCGCCAGCTGCTCTTCTGGTTTCTGGCACACGGATGCGCGCCAGCCAGCTGGTTTATGCACATGCTGGAGCACCAGAAACCCGAAGACCAGCTGGCCAGCATGCATCCGCTTGCTGGAAACCCAAAGACCAGCTGGCCGGCACGCACATGTGCAGTGCCAGCTGGTCTTTGAGTTTCCAGAGCTCCGGCACGCGCACACATTCCATTTTTGGCATTCAGTGCCAAAAGGTTTCACCATCACTAGCATAGGGTTTCCTGCCTGAGCAACAGTTGGACGAGAAGACCTCCAAGGTTCCTTCCAACACTGTTATTCTGGTACTACAACAGGTTAAATTAATACAAGGGGCCTATGACATCAGTCTGTTCCAGATCTATTTGTGTCCAGATAGCCCCAGGGGAATTGGTGGAATAGTGGTGGAAGCCTTGGGCAGCTTCTTTGTATATACTGATCTGAGTGGGCCCTTCATTTTTTGAGGTATTCTTGGAGCAAAACATTAGAAGAGATGCTTAAATCATTACTGGAGAAAAACTAACCCAACCAAACTCTTATGCAAACCTGTTATAGAGCCTACATGGTGATGATACATTTAACAAAACAGTTATTTATCTGCATTTATCATATCTGAAAAATATTACTTGACAGCTCTTTTTAATACAACCTGGACCAAGATAGGAAAGGCATAATGAACTTCTCATTGAGGATCATCATGGGGATGTACTAGGTATCTCATGGATAAAGTCATTAGACTGTTCAGAGTTGGGCTGGCCCTAATGACATATTTTGTGACATTAAAATGTTGTTTTATTTTGTTTTAAACAGAGAGTAAAACACACACACACACGTTTCTTTTTTCAGTAACGGTGTGCCTTACCACATAAATTTGACTCTCTTACTTGCTTCCAGAGAAATGTTAATATACCCTAATATAGCGATCTGGTTCTTTATGTCTCCTTTTACTGATTAATTTGAAAGTAATGCTAGTTTTTAAATAGAAATTTCTTTCTTTCCTTCTTTTCATTTCCATCTATTTTTATTCTCTCAAGTTAGCTTTAGAAGATAGAAATTTCTGAAGGTAGACACTTGGATTATTGATAGGATTTCATTATGAATCTTGCTTGTAGATTAACAAATTTTAGAAAGATGTATTGGTCACTAAGGCAGTATAGAAATATTCTAAAGCAATGTTTTAAAATAGGCAAAGAATTCCATATACTGTATGTAATATACTTTTTGACTGATTTATCTCTGATAGCATGTAATAAAAAGAGAAAAAGCATAAATTGCTGAGCTGAGGTTCTTGTTATTTGCTAACTGAATTGATATTTTTAAACTGTGATGGCTTCCCAGAATTGCTGTTGCAAGGCGCATCACCATATAAATGAAGCAAATACATAAATAAAAATGTGCCGGATAGATTTTCAAAAGGCACACAAGTCTTTGAATGAAGATTTATGTGAGATATATTTAATAAGGTCCAAAGCATGCCTTTTGGAGGCACAATGCATTTATCTCTGGATATGTTAAAGCAGCAGCTGTAAGCATCTCTACTTAGCTCATCAGCTACCTGGAAATCACCTTGCTTGAGAACTGAGATGAGATTACCAATTCTGCATGTAGGCTATGTGGAAGGCAGGGAGCTAATGCTTAGAAAACAGCTGCCAGCAGTACCTTCTGCCTTTTGAATTCTGGAATGTTATTAATTTTGCTGAAATGCCTCTGCAGCCATGTTTCTTCAGTTGTGTGCAAAGCCTGTCCTTTCTCTGTCCTTCAAGGAAAACTGACCTTGAAAATGCTGTTAGGACTCTTCAAAGATTCCATTTGGACATCTTCAACAGAGATCTATTCAAAACAGCCACGTGAATCAGATTCCCACTTAAAACAGGGGAACTGATGCAATTCAACAGATTGAAGCGGGTAGCTCCAAATCTTATCTTGAAACTTTCTAAACTGATGTGAAGATTCTGGAGCTTATCTGCTGTTCCTGAAATTATAACAAGACAATGCTGAATGCTGTGTCTCCAGTACTATATACCAGTGTATATATGGAAAACTCTGAAAAGGGTTTTGTGTTCTTTCTGACCTTGGCCCAGTGGGTCAATAAACTCTGTCTCTCATGGTATGGTTCCTAAGGGTGTGTATGTGTGTATTTAAAGATAAGAATGATTATGTGCTCACTAGGAATCAAAAACAACTTGATGGCACATAATCAATCAATAAAAATAGTAAGTTGTAATAGTCTCTCAGTGGGACAGTCCCACCCCACCTGTGCCAGCAAAGGAGGCATGCTGCAAATCCTTTCAGTCAAGGAATTGTGTCTGCCAGGATCCAGGAGAACAGCCTTTCTGTCATAGCATCAGTTTTTAGGAACATCTTGCCCAATAGTGGGTTTCAAATTCTGGCGCTACTGGTTCGCTATTGGTAGTATGTGGCACTTCTGTGCATGCACATAAGCTTCTGCATATGTGCAGAGCATTTTGACGATGTCTGGGTAGGTGGGCGGAGCCTCCTGCTGCCACTGCTACCAGTTCGCCCGAACCGGGGCGAATCAGTAGAAACCCACCACTGATCTTGCCCCTTTGAGTGATATCCATCCCCATCCTCTTAACTTTCCATAAAACTGAAGACCTGGCTCTGACAATTGACCTGGAGCCCCAGTGTGCGAATTATCACACTGGAGGTGCCTGATGGACCAATAATAGATCCCACCCACCCCTTGCATCCTGCTCCCTCCTCTCCCATCTTTTAATCATATTTTGTATTTTTTATTGTCTGTGCATAGATAGATAGATAGATAGATAGATAGATAGATAGATAGATAGATAGATAGATAGATGGATGGATGGATGGATGGATGGATGGGTGGGTGGGTGGATGATAGAACTCTTTTCATCTTGTAAGCCACCGAAAGTCGCCTCACAGTGAGATGAGCCACAAACAATTGTAATAAATAAGTAAATTAAACGAACAATTACAAATGAGATTGTTTCTGATATCAAATCTATAATCTTGTGTCAGGTTCAATTGAATCTGGTTGCTGACAAATCTAGAACTTCACACTGATTCACGCCCTCTTGAATACTTGAATCTCCAAACTGATTTAGTGAACATTTATTCACATGGCCCTAGAGAATGGCTCTAGACTTCCCACCGTTCAAAGGAAGAAAAGAGAAAGCATAAGCTGCCTCACTGCCTCACTGGAAATCTTTTCTTTTGTTTTAGTTTTCTGTTGCCCAGCAACCTGATTTAGTCATCTGAGAAAGCAATCATGATATTTGCCCAAACAATTTTCTTCTTCTTTAAATATGATTCCCCCCCTCCATTTTCTTAATCATGGGTGCATATGTCATGAAGAGGGATGCATCATATCATAGCTTTCCCATTGCGTAGATGTGTAGGATGTAGACTTTCCCTCAGGAAACCAGCTGGTTTGAAAATATGCTGGATGTCTAAATGATGATAGTGTTAACTTTGTTCTTTTGAAGTCAAAGGGATAAGCAGAATGGTAATAATATATGCAAAAATGCAATCTTGAATGACTAAGCTGTACCTTCAAGTTATTCCTACAACCCATGTTTGAAATTCCAAAGGGATGTCATGATATTTAGCCTGCACATATCCAGTTTAAGTATTATGAAGACATAAAATTATGTTAATGTGAGTCAATTAATCTAAGAATGTATAGAAATGAACCCAGTCTCTTATTGTTTCCAGTATGTTATTTTCTTTAAGGAACAGATAATAGATAGAACATATATGCCTGATAAAAAACATACAAATTCAGCTTTATATCTGCTTTGTCAACTGGCACTCAACATCTTTGGAATATAAAGCATGCTAAATCCTCAATTTTCTGTACAAGGACTGGATGTTAAAAATCAGTCTTGGACTTTATGGTTTATCTGATCATGCCACCAAATAATGGTTTTCAAAAAGCCTAATTTTTACTTCATTCCTATTCTGGCTATGTGCAAGAAGAACATTAGGATTTATACCAATATTTGGGGCTTTTCTTGTTCTACTGAATGACAGCCTTTAATAGCCCTATTTAGCATGGCCAATGCCGGGAGCTGAACCACATCTGAAGGCTATAGATTCTCCATCTCTCATTTATTTTCTGCATTCAAGAGTTTATTGCTGTTTCCATATGACATCCATTAAAATTTTGTACCAAGCAAATTATTTCTTCAAATGTGCAAAAAAAGCTGATTTGGAAAGAGACAATGTAGAATGAGTTGCTATAGGAGCGAAAGCTCAGGGCAAAACTTTCTATGAAGATTTTGTTCACGCTAGAGAGCTGCATCCATGGCCTTTGCTACAACCTACAAGTTCCAGCTTCATGCTGGAATACTAAATAAATAGAACTCTAAAGCAGGGGTCCCCAGTCTCCGTGCCACGACCCTATACTGGGCTGTAGCCCATTCAGAACTGGGCCACGCAAGTGGCAAGCAAGCACGTGCATGTGGCTCCACTTAATAGGAGTGGTAGACGTTCATACCCGTGTGTGCCTGCCGCTCACTTGGAATCATCCCTTCTCCCATCCTCGGCAGTCTGCCAAGCCAGACCGCTTGGCGGACCGCTGTCTTAAAGAATGGGCCTTTTTGGATGAGCACTTGCTGGTTTCCAGAGTCCAAATAAGCTTCTCTTCTTCTATTTTCCAGTATTCAATAATAGGAGAGAGAGAGACCAAAAGAGAGAGAGAGAGAGAGAGAGAGAGAGAGAGAGAGAGAGAGAGAGGGAGAGAGAGAGAGAGAGACCGATCTTACCACAAGGTGACAAACTTTACTGTTAAAGTTTGTAACCATCAATATCATGCTAGAGACTGGATCAAACCCTTTAAGAACTATAAACACAATAACATTTGTGATCTATAGAATTTCTGCAATATGTCCTGGAATTAAAAAAAACAACACGACATAAAACATTAAACATACCTGTATTGGAAATAGTCTAAATATAAAAAGTTCCTTCTTGGTTAATGGTAGGAGATGGCTTTCTTTTCCATATAACTCTAAACTGTCTCCATAAAAATTTGATTGAACTTAATGATGTGAATAAAAAAAGAACTGCAAATTCATCATTCTTTTTCATTATCCAAATATAGTTCCACTTGAGATATTGTGCCTAAGGGAATCCTGCCGCTCAAGGTCCTATACTGAAACACTGCATGACCTCATCATCCTGCTGAAGAATTAACTAGATGCCCTAGCCTAAGAGATTAAAGGAAACTTTTAATTGGAATGTGTATTACAATTAAAACATTTTCCTGAGTTGTGATTTTTGGATTTTTCATACATCCTGAATATTCTTTCTTTCTTTCTTTTATTTGATTTCTATACCGCCCTACTCCCGAAGGACTCAGGGCGGTGCACAGCCAAACAATAAAACACATACATACAAAATTTAAAAGTAGAATTAAAATCAAATTAAATAGTTTTGGCCCAGACAAATTAAAACCCCAAACTATATAAAACCAATTTTAAAATTTGAATATATAAACTACTAAAAGATATTAAAAAATTAAAAATCTTTTATAAAAGAGGGAGAAAATTAGGCCAGGCCTGCCTGGTGAAATAATAAGGTCTTTAGAGCACGGCGGAAGGTGCGTAGATCCGGGATCCTCCGTATCTCCGGCGGGAGCTCGTTCCAGATAGTAGGTGCCCCCCAGAGAAGGCTGTCCCCCGGGGGCCGCCAGTCGGCATTGTTTGGCCGACGGCACCCAGAGGAGCCCCTCTCTATGGGAGCGTACCGGCCGGTGGGAGGCTATTGGTGGTGGTAGGTCCTGAGCCATGGAGCACTTTAAAGGTGGTAACCAAAACCTTGAAGCACAACCAGAAGACCACCGGGAGCCAGTGCAGCTCACGCAGGAGGGGTGTTACGTGGGAACGCCATGTCGCTCCCATTACCACCCGTGCAGCCGCACTCTGCACCAGTTGGAGCCTCTGGGTGCTCCTAAAGGGGAGCCCCATGTAGAGAGCGTTGCAATAGTCCAGGCGGGAGGTGACGAGGGCATGAGTAACTGTGCGTAAGGAGTCCCAATCCAGAAAGGGATGCAACTGGTGGATCAGGCGAACCTGATGAAAAATCCTCCCGGTCACGGCCATCAAGTGCTCTTCTAAAGACAGCCGTGAATCCAGGAGGACGCCCAAGTTGCGCACCCTCTCCGTGGGGGCCAATGATTCACCCCCAATAGTCAGTAATGGCGCCAACTGACTATATTGGGACGTCGGAAACCACAGCCACTCGGTCTTGGATGGGTTGAGCCTGAGCCTATTCCTCCCCATCCAGATCCGCACGGCCTCCAGGCACCGGGACATCACTTCAAGGGCATCGTTGGGGTGGTCTGGGGTGGAGATGTACAGCTGGGTGTCGTTTAGGGTTTTAATTAATCTTAATTTAATCAATATTAATTTATTAATGACTATATTTTAGTTCTAGGATTAAAATAGAAGCTTTTTAATGATTGATTTTATTTTCAATGGTCGAGAACTATACTTAGTGCTTACAAGCATGTGAGAAATATTTTTAAGGTCACAAGTTTTATTTATTTATCCAATTTATTGGCTGCCCATATTGACTCTAGACAATTCTAGATAAAACCTGTTTTCTCTATCACGTTCAGTATGAATTGAGTATTGGTTTTAAAGGGGAACATGATCATGGTCATCCTTCAGGAAGACCTGGGCTGGGATAGAAATGGAGAGAAGGTAGTTTAATTGGTCCTTTAAAATGTCTTCCCATGTGTGATCAGTCTAATTGACCATAGTATCCTACTGGTTAGAGTGTGGGAATTAAGATGTCAAGATGCTGGATTGCAATAGCTCTCTTTCTATTTAGATCACCAATTCCAGGATGAAGGGATGCTGAACAGTTATTACTCTTCCTTGCGGGAATTTTACTATGGTTTCCTTTAGAGCAGGGGTCTCCAACCTTGGTAACTTTAAGACTTGTGGACTTCAACTCCCAGAATTCCTCAGCTTTGCTGGCTGAGGAATTCTGGGAGTTGAAGTCCACAAGTCTTAAAGTTGCCAAGGTTGGAGACCCCTGCTTTAGAGCTCTACTTTATTCCTTGTGTTTTTCAAATCTACATCAAATTCCTGATAGAACACGAATGCCTAGCGATGGGGGTTGAGTGATCACCAATTTGATAATGACCCCTACTTCTACTTTCCTTTTATTTAATCCTAGTGAAATAGTTGGTGTTCTATTCCTGCAACTGATCACAGTAATTAATTGGATTTGGCCAATGAAGTGGGCTCACTGCAGTTAACATGGAGAGGTTGGCGGTCTTTGTCTGATTAAATGGTGTTCACCTTATCTTTGGTGTGGCAGTAGTATGCTTGGTATGCCAGTTCCTTTCTAAATCAAGGTAATAGTTTTAACATTTAAAACCCGACATAACATTCGGCCAGATTATCTGAAGCAGCAGATTTCCTTTTATTTGTTTGCTTGGATACTCAAATCACTAGTCCTATTGCTGGTCTTCTTTCTAAATGAGCTCAGCTGTAGAGCTGTAAAACACAAGGGCTTCCTGAGTAACAGAACCCTATTTGGGCCTTTCCTCCCCAGAGAATGTCATCTGGCCTACCTGGTTAATTTTTCCTGACACAGAAAAATACCTTTTGACTTTTGCAGCATTTCATAGCCTTTTCAGGACTTCCAGATCTTTATCTTAGTTTTGTTTTGCTGCTGATTTTACTTTTGACTGCATATCTGGCATTGTCTTCATCCTTTGACGGGTGGTTGTATTTGTGCTTTATTATGTGCTTTTGAAATATTGTATGGTATCTTTTTTAATGTACCTGTACACTTATCCAGGTAACCTGAAGTACAGGATTGTATCAATGTATACAAGTAAACAAATATATCAATATTATTTTTCCCAAGGTACAGGCTTATATTTTTCTGGCTGAGAAACTGGCAAAAAATATCTAGGGAAATGAAAGTCGTTATGCTTAAAGTGTATAGCTTACCTACTTCAGTTTTGAAACACTAAAAAGTGCCAGTAAATAAGCCTATAAATCTAAATTGTATAAACTATTAAATTTTATGCTGGACTATGAATGTAACAAAGATTTATGTTGATTTTTTAAAGTTACATACTACAGTGTAATCAACGGTGGGTTGCTACCGATTCGCACCGGATTGGGCGAATTGATAGCGGCGGGAGTGGGAGGCTCCGCCCACCCGTCCAGACTTCTGCGCATGCGCAGAAGTATCACACAAATGCGCCCTCACCCACAAGCGAACTGGTAGCAACAGGTTTTGAAACCCGCCCCTGAGTGTAATGCTTTGTTTATGCAATAAGCCAGCCAAATAATCCTTTACAAATAACAATATAAAATATCTATATTACTGTGTTGCTTATTACAAGACACCTAATGCAAACAAGAATTAAATGATGCCCCACTGTCAGTCACCAGCTGATAAGAAAGCTATTCTAGATAATGTCCCTTGTCAAATTCTTCATGCAATCACACAAAGTTTTGCCACATTATATCTGACAGAAATAAAGAGGCGTAAAATTGTACTGAACAGCCTGGAAATTGCAGCAAAAGAATGTAATAGCCTTGCATGGCACTCTTCATAAGAGGTAGAGGATAATAAAACTTGCATAACATTCTCTATTGATCTTAACCCACAAGAAGATGCTTTTTTACACAAGATATTCTAAATCTGCCGTGTAATCCTGCTGATGGAAGCAAATCA
The DNA here is from genome assembly GCA_022577455.1 of Arizona elegans. Taxonomy (NCBI): domain Eukaryota; kingdom Metazoa; phylum Chordata; class Lepidosauria; order Squamata; family Colubridae; genus Arizona; species Arizona elegans. The sequence continues at coordinate 194,560,935 of JAKOOJ010000001.1, read as the reverse complement.
ACTCTTCTGTTTATGAACACCTTCTACATTTTGGGAGAAGACATGAGAGAAGGCATTTGACAGGTTTCCTTCAAAGATGGATAAAACTCTCTTTGACGTCCTCTTTTGAGAACATAATCCTTGTTGGCCATCATGAAAGGAGAAAACAGTGGGCTGATGGCCAACCCTCCTGCTCCAGCCTTCCTCTCCCTTTTGGTGGTTTTCCCCAGTGGTAGGAATTTGCCCAGGCTCAAAGCACCAGGGCAAGGAGAAGCAACGGTTGGAGCCAGAGCTTAAATGAAGGGAGACCATCAGGCAGACCCACAGAGAAAAGCCCCACTGAAAGGAGAGAAAAAAAGAAACAGAAACATAACAAAACAACCTGGGGGATGAAGATTTCTCCTCAGCCCTGGGGGATCCAGAAGCATTGAAGAGCAGTAAGAAGGAAGAAGGCCAGGAGAACTGAAGCCACACTGGGAAGAAATGATGGGAAATTGGAATGGGCAGAAAAAAGAGTTTTCATGACAAAACGTAGTGACAAACAGGCAGCAACAAGTGCAATAACACTTGCTATCTGCCATCATAATACCAACAATATTTTAAAAGCTTCAGGACTCCTGAATACACAAAAAAAACCATAATCAATTGCAGGAAGGTGAATAATTGGGTAGAGCGAAGGCCTGAGACATCACAACCATCAATGATCAAGAAAGCTAATCCCAACCACAGGTACAGTCTTTAAGAAGCAAGGAAGGAGACCACATCAGCCTCCATTCAGTACCTGACCAAATGAAGCCACACATGTAACCATGGACAGAAGGTGTGGGAGAGCCCAGGGCAGTTGAATGAGTCAAGGAAGTAAGTTTGAGTGAAAAGAGAAAATAGACTGGACTAGGTAAAATACAATGGTGTGTATGTGGGAGGGAGGGAGGAGAGAGAAAAATAATATCTTATGAATGCAGAGCTATTATAAGTAGATGTATAATGGTAATTAAGTAGAATTAGAGAGTGAAATATAACACAAGAAAAAAATAAGAAAACAAAACAACCTCTTAAATAGAACTGGGTACAGAGTTGAATATAACCACACAAGATAAAATAAGAAAAAAAAACTTGGGAATAATAAAAACAAAGCATTATCTTCCTATTCTAGAAAAAAAATCATTATTTTAAAGCATATCTTAATAACAAAATCCCTTTTCAGTTTGTTTTCTGGTGTGAAACCATCTCCCCAGAAGAACCCATGACAGTGATCTATATCCTGAATTCACTGCCTCTTTGCTACTCTAGCTTGCTCATAACTCAAAAAGAATAGATATTCAGGAAGAGATAAAGAAAAATGAAAATTTAAAAATCTGGCCTGCTACTCCTGGATGGAAAATTATCATGAAATATACGAGGAAGTAATCCCATTGGAAAGCATTTATTTTTCCGTCAGTAATTGGCGATTGCAAATCATGCACTGGTTTCTACTCTCCATAGACCAATCTCTAGCTACAAGGTTGCTTTGGGGATACATCCAGAAAGCTTTCAGATTACTCCTAGGAATTCAGTTTGTACCATTTCAAGCACTCGATAATTAGGATAGGGGCCCAGTTGTACACTATATAAATGCTGATGGTTTTGTCTGAAGTAATTTAATAGCAGCAGCTATCAGCCCAACCCCTTGCATATAAGAGAAATTACAGAATGGCTGCTGAATTTATCTGGATGATCAGTGTTGCATAATCTATTTTTGTTTCCACTGAAGAGTGAAAAACCACTCTCTGCAATCCAACTTCGGCCATTTGGCAAGGGCTATTATCTTGGACTTTTAATAATTTCTTTGTCAATGTCATTGTAATACAGGGAAAGAGGCTTCAGAGCGTCCCAAGATTATGGTTTATGACAAATGCATATTGTCAACATACAGTAACATTAGAAAGTTTCACTCTGCCAACCTAGGTGGATCTTGATGCACTATATGTGGAATATTGGGTAGTGTGTAGTGTGTTTATGTAGTGTGTTTATATAAAAGATGTAAAGTTTCCAGTAACTGACACCTCTTTGCACTGAAAATTGGATTGAAAGTAAACTGCTTGGATAGCATCTCTCAAATAACTGTTGGAATATAACATGCTGACTGAGCATGATTTCCATAATGTCTAAACACAAATATTGCCACTTCTATAGTAATCTGGCAGTTTAGTTATTTGATTTTCCTCTTCAATAATGGCCTCGTTATTCAATGGACATCATGTGCATGTTCAATTGTAAGAAAAATCAATGCACTGTAGAAAGCAAAAATCACTTTAATATGATCCTTAAGACAAATTCTGAAGCAATGACAATTCTGTAACTCTACAGTAGGGGTTCAGGAAACTAGTATTTCATCAAAATGGTGACATAATGTAAGGTCTGCATATATGTCCTAAAATCTGATGAAAGTATATAAGTCATAGTTTTTGCATCATGATATCAAGACACATGATTCATTGTCTGCATGCACACCCTCACAGAAATTTATGAACTCTAGTGTGGGATAATGCCGGTTGAAACTTAGTTATCTACTCAAAATGGAAGAGACAGAAGGCATACCGGATCAAATGATTAGTCTGTTATTTTCAAAGGACAACAGAAATAATGGAATGTTTTGCTGCCCACAAAATCTTGCCATTTATCAACAACCAGGCTGTAATCACTCTTACTTATAAAATGAAGATTGCCAAGGGATTTGATTGTATACTTGTATTCTCATTTTCTATTATCTATATTCTTGTTTTATTCACCAATGCACTTGGTTCACAAGTTTTGCTAGACCACTATATAGTTGGTTGGTTTGTGGCTTAGCTTTAAGTGAGAGTCAGACAGCTTTGGCTCACCCCATAAACCATAGTTACAAAACTCCTAGTTTAGGTGGTTCCATTAAGTCTTTTCCTCAGATTTGAATGGTCAACTTTGTAATGGTATATATAAGTAGTCCTTGTTTAGTGACCACAATTGGGACTGGAAACTCAGTTGTTCAGCGAAGCAATTACTATTGTGACTGTGCTTATGACCTTTCTCCAGCTTTCCTTTGCTTTAGAGACCTGCAAAGATCATAAATGCAAGGACAGATACTAAGGTTACTTTTTAATCGCTGCCATAACTGCAACCAGTCACTGGTATGAGGCAGTTGCTAACTAAAGACTATTTGTAATACCCATTTCTTATTTTACCTACTTTCTCAAGTAGAAAATGGAAGCAGCTGTATCTCATAGAAATCAAATGTAATCAATAAAAAGTGCAATAAAAAGAAAATCGATGTATAACTATTACATTTGGAATCAGTCCTTTTCCCCAATTATTTGAACCAAATTGCAGATCCAATGATACCATCACTGCATAGCATCCGGAGATTGTGCCAATCTCTGCTAACTCCAAATCGGTGTTGTCGAAGACTCACAGAACTATCCCTGTCTAAAATAAATCTTCTGTCATGTAGCACTATTTGACCATGTGGAGGTCTGCAGGATAGGCAAGAAGAACAAGTGATAGAATGATAAAGTATACAGAGTTCACACACAAAAGATAGGAATTATATAATTCGTATCTGTTGCCATTGACACAAATTACATCATTCAAACTATTTGCCTAGTGAAAAGTTGCCTGTGACAACTTTTCAGGTTCTACCAGAAGTCTGCGGTCAAACCATGGCTCTTTTTTGAAATATGTTCTCCAATCTCATCCTCTTTTTTCTCTCTCTCTTACACATATACTCTCACTTGCGCATACAGCGATTTCATTTGGCATTATTAAATCAGTTGTGAGATAAGCAGAAAGTACACACAATTTTAGGTGACTATGTTGAATACACTTACTAGATAGTAAGCCCAACTGAAAAAAAACAGAGGATGTTATTAGAATATGCAAAGTATATGGATTGTGGCCAGAATGTTCAAATTAGCAAGTCATTTTCATTTATGACTTCCCAGAAAGATACCTGAAAATATATTAAAAGCTAGTGAAGAAATTAATAGCTGTTCGTTATCATAAATTTCTGTCTCTTTCTCTATATAAGATTTATAATCAAGGTGGAACTGGCAATGTTAATTGTCTTATGGACCAGTGATTTGAATTTTGCCCTACAGTGGCACCCCCCATCTTGACCAGTGCTTTATTTTTGCTCATTCGTCATTTACGGCTGTGGTGAGAGATTCATGGCTGCCTCGAAGAGGTGGATTCTTTGTTTTCCTCATTGTTGGCCATGTTGAATAGGGCTGATGAGAGTTATACTAAATTAACATATGGAGGGCCACAGCTTTCTCAGCTCTGAGATATAAGGAGAGCATGCTATAGAAAGATAGCATTAGCAAGTAAAATGTTTGTGGAATCTTGATTGGATAAGAAAACATCTTAACCCCAGTGGCTAAATGGCAAATGGAGAACTATTTTGGCTATAAACGACATAGATGTATTTATTTTTCATCCCAATACTTTTAATGAGTCGTGTGGAGTTAACTTGATTGCTAGGAACTAAGAAAGCATTTCCTCAAGGAACTGGCATCGTTTTGAAGCTCTATCCCACCTTTGATTTACTTGGGTGATTTTTCTGGCATCAGGCTTGTAGGATTCCTGTGCCATCTAGTTTTGAATATTTTTCTAATGGAAAGCATTTCAGAACTCTTAAAATAGATTAAGCTCTCTGCATAGAAGATATGGGGGGAAGCAGATGAAGGGCAATTTCCAAAATCTAATTTTATAGTTACACAAGTTAATAGTCAGATGTTGGCTGCTCCTGCCCTTCTCTCTGCAGTCTGTTTTTTTTTCTTTTTAATGAACAAGTAAGCTAGAGATCTGCAATGCAGCAGAGTTGCTTTCTCTAGCCTGCAATTTTCTCCATGATCAGTTTCTAACCCTCTCAGTAAACACTGGATTTTGCCAAAGCTGAAGGAGTTCTACTTGGTGCTGAAAAAAGGTTCATGAAAGCATCCATATTTAATTTTTAATGATATTGAAACACACTCTCTCTCTCTCTCTCTTTCTCTCTCTCTCTCTCTCTCTCTCTCTCTCTCTCTCTCACACACACACACACACACACACACCTCTTCCTCAATACCCATCCAAACATTGGTATCTTTAAACACCAAAACACAACAGGGTTGGCTTTGTCTGATATGATCCCAGCAGTGATGATGAATTCTCTGAAAAGTTCCGCTAAGAAAATAGAAAAGAAACTTTATTTCCTCTCTCTCTCAAGTATATGCATTTTCCTTAAAAGAAATGATTTAGGTCAATGATGGCTAACCTTTTTGCGGTTCCTGTGCCAAAAGCAGGGGGAGCATGGCAGTGTTGCGTACGTGTGTGCCCACATCCATAATTCAATGTGCCTTGGCTCTCTGCACGCGACCCTCCCATGCTCCCCCCGCTTTTGGCATGCAGTGGCACAGTGGGCCCGGTAGGCCCGTTTTTCACCCTCCTCAGGCTTCAGAGGCTTTCTTGGAGGGTGAAAAACGGGCTTCCCCAACCCGGTGGAGGCCCTCTGGAGGCCAGAAACAGCCTGTTTCCCAACTTCTGGTGAGCCTGGAAGGCCCAAAAATCAGCTGGCCGGCGCGTGCATGCATGCTGGAGCTGTGCTAGAGCAACGCTCACGTGCCCATGGATATGGCTCCGCGTGCCATAGGTTCGCCATCACGGATCTAGGTTCTCTGGCCCAGACCAGAAATATGAGTCTGCATGGAGGAAAAATTTTGGTTACGTATGACTTCTGGTGGCAACATGGACACATCCATGTAGTTTTCTTTATAATAATCTGAAATGGTTTGTTATTGCTTTTCTTAGGAATGTTTTTTTCACCTTTTCTGGCTAGTCAATAGATTTTTAAATCTAGTCAATAGATTTTCAATAGATGTAAAGTCTTCACAACCGACTTTACTGAGTTTTCAAAATCATCCACTATGATAGAGAAGCAGAAGGAAATGGTAAATTATGTAAACAGAAAGCCACTGATAGCAATCTGGTGATGCTGTTATATCACAAAAGTTTTGAATATATAGTTACATCACAGAGATGATGCAGCACACAGACAGGAAATATTGCCCTCATTTTGAGTTTCCTCATGAGGGCAAAGAATTTACCAGATTTAACTAGATAGTGTCTGAAAGCTAAATTCAAATGAGGGCTAGGCCAAGTCCTCTGGATTTATTTTGACTTTAATGCAGAAAGTCCCTGAGTTAAGAATGCCCCCGTTTAAGGACGACCCATAATTAAGAGCAGAGCCTATTGTAGCCAAATTTGAGTTAAATATACAATGAGTCATTTTAAATACACACTGGTTCAAGCACATAGCGCAATACTACTTATATGGTATTATACAGTAAATACTGTTCTGTCTGTCTTACATACAAATTCGACTTAAGGACAGATCTTGGGAATGGAACTTGTTCTTAAACTGGGGGCTACCTGCACAGATAAAGACCTTTAAGGTAGTCCTCGACTTATGACCACAAGTGAGCCCAAAATTTCTGTTGCTAAGTGAGACATTTGTTAAGTGAGTTTTGCCCCATTTTATGACCTTTCATGCCACAATTGTTAAACGAATCACTGCAATTATTAATTTAATAACACAGCTTTAAGCGAATGCGGCTTCCCCATTGACTTTGCTTGTTAGAAGGTTGCAAAAGGTGATCACATGGCCCTAGGACATTGCAACCGTCATAAATATCAGTCAATTGCCAAGCATCTGAATTTTGATCACATGACCATAGGGATGCTGCAACAATCATGTGTGTGAAAAACAGTCATAAATCACTTTTTTTCAGTGCATTGTAATGGTCACTAAATGAACTGCTGAAAATTGTAGACTACCTGCATTCATTTTTGTAGTTGTCCTTGAGTGGGGGGCACTGTTCTGCGGTGGTTCTCCTCCTATTTCTCCGACCGGTCGCATTCGGTGTTGGCATGGGGGCAGAGGTCGACCCCGAGGCACCTTGTTTATGGGGTGCCTCAGGGGTCAGTCCTCTCGCCCCTTCTGTTCAACATTTATGTGAAGCCGCTGGGTGAGATCATCCGTGGCTTTGGGTGGAGTTCCATCAGTACGCTGATGATACGCAGCTGTACATCTCCACCCCAGGCCATCCCAACGATGCCCTTGAAGTGATGTCCCAGTGCCTGGAGGCCGTGCGGATCTGGATGGGGAGTAACAGGCTTCGACTCAACCCTTCCAAGACCAAGTGGCTGTGGCTTCCGGCGTCCCGATATAGCCAGCTGATGCCATCGCTGGCTATTGGGGGCGAGTTATTGGCCCCCACGGATAGGGCTCGCAACTTGGGTGTCCTCCTGGATGCACGGCTGTCTTTAGAAGAGCATATGACGGCCGTGGCCAGGGGGGCTTTTTATCAGGTCCGCCTGATTCGCCAGTTGCGTCCCTTTCTGGATCGGGATTCCTTACGCACAGTCACTCAGGCACTCGTCACTTCCTGCCTGGACTATTGCAATGCTCTCTACATGGAGCTCCCCTTGAGGAGTACCCGGAGGCTCCAACTGGTGCAGAATGCGGCCGCGCGGAGGATTATGGGAGCGAGGGGTCGCTCCCATGTGACACCTCTCCTGCTTGAGCTGCATTGGCGTCCAGTGGTCTTCCGGGTGCGCTTCAAGTTGTTGGTTACCACCTTTAAAGTGCTCCATGGCATAGGACCTGGGTATTTGCGGGACTGCCTTCTGCCACCGATAGCCTCCCACCGACCAGTACGCTCCCACAGAGAGGGACTCCTCAGGGTGCCGTCAGCCAGGCAATGTCGGCTGGCGACCCCCAGGGGGAGGGCCTTCTCTGTGGCAGCTCCCGCCCTCTGGAACGATTTGCCCCTGGAGATAAGAAGGATATCGGATCTCCGGGTCTTTCGCTGTGCCCTGAAAACTTTTCTCTTCCATCAAGCCAGGCTGGCGTGAAACCCCCCCCCTTTTTTTAGTTTTTTTAGTTGTTTAGCTTTTAATCTGTCAATGGGTTTTAATTCGAATTGTTTTAAATTTGGGCCAAAGTATATAATTCTTTTAATAATTTTAAATTTTGTATTGTTATGTGTTTTAGTTCTGGCTGTGCACCACCCTGAGTCCACTAGGAGAAGGGCGGTATACAAATTGAATAAAATAAAATAAATAAATAAATAAATAATAAAATCCACTGAAGGTTCACTTCACCAAATTCTTATGAGATTTAAAAAATGTCCACTTTGCAGAGCTAGTTGAGGGAGAGATAATTATATTCTTTTCATATTTTTGTTTTCAAATGTTAATACTTAATGTCCAATCTGAACTTAACATTCATGAAGAGCCTGTACAAATGAGTTGATAAATAAATTATTTTGTTAAAATAACCATTTATCATAGTGTTTTCAAAATGATTGTCATTCTTCTAATGTCTGCTAAGGAACTGTCAAGACATGTCTGAAAGCATTGCCAAGCAGCTTTTGCTATCAAAATACTGAACAGACATGGTTTTGACAATTTGCCCCTATAGTAATAATTTATACTACAACAGGAATGTTTCACTATTGTAATTAATTAATGTTGGTCTATTTGATTCAGAATGTATTTCCATTTATTTCTGTAAAGAAAGAAGGAAATAAAAGCCAATTGCTTTACACATTAGATTAAGAAAGAAATTATTTTAGTCCCTGGAGGAATCATATTGTATTCATATTTAATCATAATTTTATCCCCCCCCAATCTATCACAATCAAAAGCATTTTCATGAAAAAAATGGGGCTGATATACGCCAAATATAACTGAACCCACAACACTGGGCAATGAATATATTTCATTAGGCTTATGGGAGCTACAATCCAAGGCCTCTGGAAAGTACTTGGTTAGGGAATGTTTCTGTAGAAAATTATTGGAAGCTAATTGTATCAGATGGAGATAACTTCATTTTGAAAATAACTGGCCCATGAAAAAACCAGCTTTATGGCTCAAGAAATATTTGCTTCCTGCTCTTCCTCTTAGAAGAACACCATACACTCTGAAAGCCCAAATCCTCCTATTTGTTATTTCTTACAGTATCAAAATTCTGTAGGGCTTTTACCTTAGCCAGGTTAGAAACACTGCTCTTAACAGTCCACTTTGGATACTACAAAAATACACCAAAGAAACAGACAGAGAATAGTTGATTTCGGGGAGATTTGACCTCACTGACTTGTCTTCAAACTTTCTCCTCTGTATTGTTGGCTAGGGAGTTCAAAAGGTCTACCTAGCAATCTCTCTTCCAATTTTCCCCACAAAAACAAACCAATGAGTTAAAAGAATGACTGGCCTGAAATCAAATGGTCTGGAGTAGAGCTGAACCTCAGTCTGACCAAATCTATTTTATTTTATTTATTCAATTTCTATAGATGCCCATCTCAGCCAAGTGACTCTGGGTGGATACAAAAATGCCTGAACCATTATACCAAACTGGCTCAAAACTCACTTATCTTTTCCTCTCATAGGAAGCAGAAGGGATCTCAAGGGCATAGAAGTCATTTCATAGAGCTGTGTAAATTAAAGCAGGTGCATCATTCTTCCCATTAATTCCAGCAAAAATGGTAATTCCATCTATGAAAATAGGTAACTCATGAAATTCCTCCTTCCCACTATCATTCTCTTGAAGGGAATGAGAAAAGACTTGATATTTTTTAAAAAAATGAGAAAATTCTAATTAGAGTTAAATCCCTATATCATACTTTTTCAAATTTATTTTTATAATCTAATTTTTAAAAAAGAAATTCATTCATATGTCTGAAGCTATTAATGTTTACATTCTTTTATGACATTTTGCCTCACATTTCATTCTTTTTTCCTTGACCTTTCCACAGGGATTTTTTTTACTTTCTTTTCAGTCTAAAAAAACCTGTGGCCATAAAAATTCCCAGACTTTCAGTATATATAATGTTGCATCTTTGACTCTTTCTTTAAAAGCAGACAATGGGCTCTATAAATATCAAAAGCCAGAGCATGGTTGAATAATGCCATGATTTCAAAATTAAGATCTGGCTTTGCATTTGAAAAGCAAATACCATCAACACTGAATGACAATGGAGACAGATATAAAACAGACAAATGTCACCTCTGAATGAATGGGTGATGGAATTGTTAATGAGCCTGCTTTCAATACCTCCTAAAATGTGCAGGTACTCTAGTAACATATAATTGGCCCGGCATAACATTTCTTTATAAGGATGATGGGAAAAAGAGTGTATTCCAAAGTCTAATAAAGACACCTCAGCTTATAGATATACACATACAAATACAAACAGTATATTTGTGTGTATACAGGTAGTCTAACTTATGACTGGTCATTTAGTGATTGCTCAAAGTTATGATGGACCTCAAAAAAGCTATCTACAACCCAGATTCAAAGTTCTGATGTTCTGCTTCCCCTTGAGGTCACATGACCACATTATGGGGGCTGCATTTATAGCCCTTTGCAGCATCTCACGGTCACATGATGGCAGTTTTAGACATCTGGTATTTACTTGCGGTTTCCATCAAAAAGTACTCCATAGCAAACAATGGGTTAGTTTAACGACTATGGCATTTACTTAACAACAATGTTCACTTTATTACCACTGCAAAAAGTCACAAAATTGAGTTCAAACATGTTGTTAACTGCTTTATAACTATCATGACTTACCACTGAACTTGCCGGCTAAATTCCTGTATCTCATTAAATGTGTTTCCAATAAGTGAAATAATATTGCTCTGCACTGTAGACATTTGGTGAAATTTTGCAGGAAATCTTCATAACTGTTCTCTTGAATTGTATGGATGTATTTGTTCTAATTTTCATTTGCGGAAAGGATTTCAGTTGGGAAACTGTTGACATTTTTTGTTTTGCATTGACTGTGACTGCTTCTTTCTTATGTATACCAAGTTAGTTGAGTTCTGCTCTGAAAGGGAGTTTAATTATTACGCTAAATTAATGAAAGAACTAATCCAGTACATCATTTCTACTTTCCCTTCTTTAAAAAAATGTGCTTATTGGAAGAATATCCCATTATTTGCAGACCTATTCAATATGTAGATCTTTCTACTCTGACTCATTCGTTCTCTGATTTGACTACAGTACATGCAGATGTTTGAAGGAGAAATGTGCTTCTTTTCAGGCCCTTGTGAGTTTTCATCAGTCAAGGTTGCATTGGTAATAGTAAAGTAATTAAAGGATAAACCCATTCTTATCTGACTTAAATAACACATTTCCAATTCTCATGAATGAATGTACAATTCAACTCATGACTTCAAAAAAAAGTCTCAATTCATTAACATATTAGTCAAATTAAAGCAAATATTCTTAACTCAGATTTTCCATTAAGGATGAAATCCACTTCTGCTTTCAGAAGGATATGGGTTTTATTTCATGGGCATGCTGAAGTAGCAGTGAGGAAATTCAAGTAATTTCATGGAAAAATCCCGTAAGAGTAAAAGCCAACTTAGTGTTAGGGTTAGGTCTTCTTTAATTGCGGTTTACCCCCATTGGGATTTTCCCATGCATTTTACCAGGAAATTTAAATAGAGCGGGCTCGCAAAGTCCGGTCTCTACTAAACATTACTATGTGCTATGAATCCTTTGAAGATGTCCATTTTTTCTGTCAGAATTTATGGAGACCTAATCCTAACCCTAGGTAGGTTTGACCCCAATGGGATTTATTATGTATTTTACCAGGTAACACAGTGCAGGATTGAAAAGCCAGCACCAGAGGTGGGTTTCAGCAGGTTCTGACCAGTTCTGGAGAACCGGTAGCTGAAATTTTGAGTAGTTCTGAGAACCGGTACTAAAAATTCTGGCTGGCCCTACCCCCATCCATTCTCTGCCTCCTGAGTCCCAGCTGATTGGGAGGAAATGGGGATTTTGCAGTATCCTTCCCCTGGAGTGGGGAGGGAATGGAGATTTTACAGTATCCTTCCCATGCCACGCTCACCAAGCCACGCCCACCAAATCATGCCACACCCAACAAGCCACACCCACAGAACCGGTAGTAACAAATTTTGAAACCCACCGCTGGTCAGCACCCTCCTAAGAATAATGATGCAATACATAACCCTTAGGGAATTCCGTTTTGCTCTCTGAATTCATTGAGAATTGACCCTAACCCTAAGTGGGTTTGTCCCACAAAGAGATTTTCCCATGTATTTTGCCAGGATAATCTGATAGGGTGGACTCACATAGTCAGTACACTCCTAAGAATAGCAATGCACTACGAATCCATTACCGATGTCCATTTTGCTCTCCAAATTCACAGAACTGTTATCCTAATCCTAAGTGGGTTTCTCATATGGGATTTTTATATGAATTTTACCAAGAAAAGAGATTTTTCCAAGTGTTTTACTAAGAAATGTAGATACAGTATGCTTGAAAAGTGAGTTCCCTCGTTTGGCTATCAGAATTCATGGGGATCTAATCTTAGTCCTAAATGTGTTTGCCCCCAAGTTGTATTTTTCAATGTATTTTACTAGGAATGTAGATTTATTTATTTTATTTATTTTTATTTTATTTTATTTATTTTTATTTTATTTTATTTGTATTTTTATTTTATTTGAGTCCAGCAGGACTCAGGGCGGTGAACAGCCAAGATAAAACAGACCATACAAAATTTAAAAAACAGTTTAAAAGATAATTAAATAATTTTGGCCCACAATTTAAAACAACCCAATTAAAACCAATTCCAAATTAAAACCGAAACGGATGGGATCAAGCCAGCCCGGGTAGGTGAAATAAATGAGTTTTCAGGCCCCAATGAAAAGTCCGGAGGTCTGGTATCGTGCGTATCTCTGGGGGGAGGTCATTCCAGAGGGTGGGTGCCGCCACAGAGAAGGCTCTCCCCCTGGGGGTCGCCAGCCGACATTGTCTGGCAGACAGCACCCTGAGGAGGTCCTCTCTGTACAAGCGTACTGGCCGGTGGGAGGCTATTGGCGGCAGAAGGCGGTCTCGTAGATACCCCAGCCCTAAGCCATGGAGCACTTTAAAGGTGGTCACCAACACCTTGAAGCGCACCCAGAAGACCACCAGGAGCCAGTGCAGCTCGCACAGGAGAGGTGTCACATGGGAGTGCCCCATCGCTCCCATAATCCCCCGCGCGGCCGCATTCTGGACAAGCTGGAGCCTCTGGGTGCACCTCAAGGGGAGCCCCATGTAGAGAGCATTGCAGTAGTCCAGGCGGGAAGTGACGAGTGCCTGAGTGACAGTGCATAGGGAGTCCCGATCCAGAAAGGGACGCAACTGGCATATCAGGCGGACCTGATAAAAAGCCCCCCTGGCCACAGCCGTCATATGCTCTTCTAAAGACAGCTGTGCATCCAGGAGGACACTCAAGTTGTGAGCCCTCTCTGTGGGGGCCAGTGATTCACCCCCAATAACCAGCGATGGCACCAGCTGGCTATATCGGGACGCCGGAAGCCACAGCCATTCAGTCTTGGAAGGGTTGAGTCGGAGCCTGTTTCTCACCATCCAGGCCCACATGGCCTCCAGGCACCGGGACATCACTTCAAGGGCATCGTTGGGGTGGCCTGGGGTGGAGATGTACAGCTGGGTGTCATCAGTGTACTGATGGAACTCCACCCCAAAGCCATGGATGATCTCACCCAGCAGCTTTACATAAATGTTGAACAGAAGGGGCGAGAGGACCGACCCTTGCGGTACCCCACAAACAAGGCACCTCGGGGTCGACCGCTGCCCCCCTGTCAACACAGATTACGACCGGTCAGAGAGATAGGAGGAGAACCACCGCAAAACAGTGCCCCCCATCCCCAACCCCTCCAATCGGTGCAACAGGATACCATAGTCGATGGTATCAAAAGCTGCTGAGAGATCTAATAGGACCAGGATAGAGGAGCAACCCCTATCCCGAGCCCTCCAGAAATCATCCACCAACACGACCAATGCCGTTTCCGTGCTGTGCCCAGGCCTGAAGGCGGACTGGAGCGGATCTAGATAGACAGCTTCATCCAGGTACTGTGGCAGCTGCCACACCACCACATTCTCAACAACCTTCGCAATAAAACGAAGGTTGGAGACTGGATGATAGTTAGCCAAAACAGCCGGATCCAGAGAGAGCTTCTTGAGGAGAGGCCTCACCACCACTTCTTTCAAGGCAGCCGGCAGGACACCCTCACTCAAAGAAGCGTTAATAATCCTCTGGAGCCAGTCTCGTGTAACCTCCTGGGAAGCCAGCACCAACCAGGAGGGACACGGGTCCAATAAACATGTGGTCACGTTCAGCCATCCCAGAATCCTGTCCACATCTTCGGGAGCCACAGGATCAAACTCCTCCCAGATAACACTCTCAAGACCTGCCTCAATCATCCCGTCTGGACTTACCCAGTCAGAAGCCAGACCTTGGGCGGGATTCAAAAATTGAGAGTCCCCTCTAAGCATAACAAAGCACTAGAAATCCATTGGCAACATCCGTTTTGCTCACTGAATTCTAACCTGACCCTAAGTCAGTTTGCCGCCAAAGGGATTTCTATGCATTTTATAAGGAAAAAGAGATAGGGCGGGCTCACAAAGTCAGCACCCTGTTAAGTATCGAATCCATTGATGACATCCATTTTGCTCATTGAATTCATGAAGACCTAACCCTAACCTGTAGGTTTGCCTCTCAATGGGATTTCCCCATGTATTTTACCAAGTAACATATATAGGGTGGGCTCAAAAAATTAGCGCCCTCTTAATCATACCGATGCATTATGAATCCATTGGTGGCATCCATTTTGATCTCTGAATTCATGGACACTAACCCTAAGTGGGTTTGCCCCCCAATGGAATTTTGCCATGTGTTTTACCAAGAAAGTTAGGTAGGACAGGATCAAAAAGTGAACATTCCCATAGGCATAACGATATGCTACAAATCCATTGGTGGCACCCATTTTGATCTTTGAATTTAGCTTCTATTCTGACTTTTAACTCTGGCAACCATTCAGATCAAAAGTTTAACAAAAGCCACATTTAATATATAAGACATATTTCAGTATTTTTTTTAAAAAAAGAAACAAGCAGCAATTTAATTATCACAATATAAATATCACAATATGATTCACTATTAAATCAGTCTTATTGCAGTCTTACAAACCAGAAAGAAAGAAAGAAAGAAAGAAAGAAAGAAAGAAAGAAAGAAAGAAAGAAAGAAAGAAAGAAAGCCAGAGGAACAGGAATTGTTATTAAATTTATAGAAAGTGTGGGATGAATAAGTACCTTAAATATTCCATTTTTGTTCTTCACATAAGAAACTAGAAAAATGCCCACAGGAAAGGGAGTTGATATAATAAGTGCAATTGCCAAAGCAAAAATAGATGTTATGGTAAAAATTACTTTACTTTCCCGCCTACTCTGTTACTTGCGGACATAAATCCAGCAAAACACCAAGATCGCCTAAAAAAATAAGGCAAGTTATTATAACAAAATAATAATTTCAGCATTAATTTTATTCTTTATATACACACTGAAACACATCTATGAAGCAGACAGCATCAACATCTCTCACGGCACCTTTTGTTTAGTCAATTATATTACTGGAGCATAATATATTGACTGTTTTACATGTTGCACCATATTTTCTTATATAAAATGTTGATATATGTTTGAGACAATAACAATGACACAATGATACAGCATCTACTCTTGTAGTTCAAAGGAATTTTTGGCTAATCTTAAAATGTTAAGGCCTGAATAGTATTTGAAGGAAAGACACTCAAAAGCCCTGGGCTGTAAATTAGACTACGAAAATTAAAAAGAAAGAAAAGAGGAAGGCAGCAATTGTCAGTTCTATAATTTTGTTACGAAAAGTGCTTAGCAAATGAAGCTAGCAAGAGACAAATTCTATTTGAAGTAAATATTACCTTTTTCAGTTAACTATGGATAAGAATGGCATCAAATACAGTTAATATAAAATTCCATGTTATTGTTAATTACCACATCAGAAGAAACTCTTTCACTAAACTGTTTGCTGCAGAATATTAGTTTAATATTAAAATTAGTTTAATGGACGAGGGGATATATGCAGACGGCACCAAACTAGCAGGACTAGCCAGCACTCCAGAAGATAGGCTTAAGATACAGAAGGATTTTGATAAATTTGAACATTGGATGCTATCTAACAAAATGAAATTCAATGGTGAAAAAAGTAAGGTTCTACATTTAGGCAAGAAAAACAAAATGCACAGGTACAGAATATGTGGTACCTTGCTCAATAGTAGTAACTGTGAGAGAGATCTTGGAGTCCTAGTGGCTGGCTCATTTAAATATGAGCCAGCAGTGTGCTGCAGCTGCCAAAAAAATCAACACAGTTCTAGGCTGCATAAACAGAGGAATAGAATCAAGATCACGTGAAGTGTTAATACCACTTTATAATGCCTTGGTAAGGCCACACTTGGAATACTGCATCCACTTTTGGTCGCCACGATGTAAAAAAGATATGGAGACTCTAGAAAGAGTGCAGAGAAGAGCAGCAAAAATGATTAGGGAACTGGAGGCTAAAACATATAAAGAACAGTTGCAGGAACTGGGTATGTATAGTCTGATGAAAAGAAAGACTAGGGGGTGACATGATAGCAGTGTTCCAATATCTCAGGGGGTGCCACAAAGAAGAGGGAGTCAAGCTATTCTCCAAAGCACCCGAGGGTAGGACAAGAAGCAATGGGTGGAAACTAATCAAGGAGAGAAGCAACTTAGAACTAAGGAGAAATTTCCTGACAGTTAGAACAATTAATCAGTGGAACAACTTGCTTCCAGAAATTGTAAATGCTCAACACTGGAAGCTTTTAAGAAGAGATTGGATAGCCATTTGTCTAAAATGAAGTTGGGTTTCCTGCCTAAACAGGAGGTTGGACTAGAAGACCTCCAAGGTCCCCTCCAACTGTTATTCTATTCTAATAAATAAACAGTTTCATACAACGTATTAAGAAATCATGTAACTTTGGGCTTTGGCCTAACTTTAATGTGTTGTATGAACACTACTACAGGAAATACTCAACTTACAACCACAACTGAGCCCAGAATTTAGGTTGCTAAGTGAGACATTTATTAAGTGAACTATGCTCCATTTTACGAACTTTCTTGCCACAGCTGTTAAGTGAATCGCTGCAATTGTTAAGTTAGTTACATGGTTGTTAAGTGGCTACCCCACTGACTTTGCTTGTCAGAAAGTGGCAAAAGGGCATAACGTGACCAGAACACTGCAACTGTCATAAATACGAATCAGTTGCCAAGTGTCTGAATTTTGATCTTGTGACCATGGGGATGATGCAAGGTTGTAAGTGTGAAAAACGGTCATAAATCACTTTTTTCAGTGCCATTGTAACTTTGAACAGTCACTAAATGTATTGTTGTAAGTCGAGGACTACCTGTAATTAGATTTAACAAATTATCATGTCCAGATTTGCCCAGGCATGTATGGTCTACTACTGTCTGACCAGGAACTTTGTCCCAAACTGTCCAGAATAGGGGTAATAGAATTACAGGCATTAATCAGGAGAAACGAGAAGCAGCATTTCCTAGCTATGTTTTCCATAAAAAATACCCTGCCTGTATGGACCTGAGGTTCAGATGATTAGGTTTTGTTTTGTTTTGTTTATTGTAAAAAAAAAAACACCAGATGTATTAATGCTGATTTAGCTTATGCAGTGTAATGAAAGCTCTTGAAAACTTGTGGCCAAGAGTTGGTACATTCCAATGACTCTCTGGCTAACTTTTTTTTTATTTTCACTATAAATTTACTTGAATGATTAGCTAAACATCTCAGATTAACAAACTTTGGTCCAGTTGCCATGATTTAACATTTTTAGATAGTTTTGGCCTGGATGATTGAGTTTTCATTGATATATTTCAACACATTTTGGAGAGAAACCCCTGCAGTTGGTGTGGCAAGAGTTGGTACATTCCAACGACTCTCTAACTCAATTTTTGCCTAACTCAATTTTGTATTTTGACTGTTGAAGTTACTCGGATGAGTAATGAAACGCCCCAGATTAACAAACTTGGGTCCATTGCCTTGATTTAAACTTTTTTTTTTAAGAGACTAGGCCTGAAGCATACTAGGCCTGGGCCCTGTATGAAATTGCAGATTGGTTTCACTCCACCAGTATTTTAAGATATGAAATCGCACATTTCTGTAACAACCCAACTCTGCATAAACTAAGCCAGCATTAATACATCTGGGTTTTGTTTGCCAAAAAAAAAATGTATTGAAATATGATGATGGAGTTTTCATTGACATGTTTCAGGCCTAGTCATATCTGATGGGCATAAGCAAAATAACCATAACTACTAATAAATTAGAAAAGATAAAAGAAAATGAGAGAAAAGACAAAGAAGGGATAGAAACCCAGATGACCCCTGAGTAAAGGAAAAAGGGGGAAGGAGGAGAAAAAGGAAAAAAAAGTGTTATTATAAAAATGTATAGTAAGGATGATATTTGTACAACCAGCAAAATGGAAAAGAAACTGTAAGGAGAATATAAGTAAATAGATAATTGGGACTGCTCAAATACCATATTGAAAATATATGAATGGAAAATAAACACAATAATGGAGAGGGGATGAAGAGAGGAGTAGAGGAGCAGAGTGGTAGAGGAGAAAGAGGGAAGGAAAGAGGGAAGGAGAGAGAAAGAAGAAAGGGAAAAGGAGAGGAAAAAAGAGGGGAAATGAGAGTAGGAGAGAAGGTTAGGAAAGGAGGAAGAAGAGAAGTGGGAGAAGGGAAAGGGAAGGAGAAGGGGAAGAGGAAAGTTGAAAAGGATAGGAGTAGAGAGGGAAAGGAAAGAGAAAAGAAGGAGAGAAAGGGTTGTTGTGGTATAAAGAAGAGATGGAAGAGTAGAAGAGCAGTCCAGAATATATAATATTTTAACTACTGAAGGCAGAAAAATGAATTTATAGGGAAACTATTTATGAGAAAGAAAAATAAAAAAAAATAAAAAACCTCCCACAAAATAACCATAACTGATTGAATGAGTTGCTCAGTGCTAGAAGAGCATGGCTAAGTTGTGTACTATATATTGCATTTTGCTAAGTAAAAAGAAACCAATTGGGCTTCAGTGCTGCGCAGCTCACCCCACTGACCCACAGCAGAGCCGGTGAGTCTCCTAACAGTTGCAATGGCTGAACTCCTATCGTAGCAAATGCATTCCCCAATACAATTTTGACTACTACAGCTTTAATCTTAGCTAAGTTTACATGGGCAAAGTGCGGCTCATTGCCAGAGCAAACCCCAGGTCAATACTCAACATTGACTTAACCATCGTGTCAGGAACTATTTCACCCCATAGCCACTGAGAAAGGGTTAAAGTGTACAGATAGTCCTCTACTTACAACAGTCCATTTGGTGACTGTTCAAAGTTACGACGTCAGAGAAAAAAAGTGATTTACCACCGTTTTTTTTTACACTTACGGCCATTGCAGCATCCCCATGGTCATGTGATTCGGATACTCAGCAATTGGCCTATATTTACGATGGTTGCAGTTACAATAAACTGCCTATTTATTAACAGTTGCAATTTATGATGGTTGCAAAAGAGTCATATGGTTCCCTTTTGTGACCTTCTGTCAAGCAGTCAACGGGGACGCCAGATTCACTTAACAACCCGAGTTACTAATTTAACCACTGCAGTGATTCACTTTAATAACTGTGCCAAGAAAGGTCGTAAAATGGGACAAAAGTCACTTAGCAAATGTCTCGCTTAGCAACAAAAAATGGGGGACTCAATTGTGGTCGTAAATCGGGGACTCCCTGTATTAGCTTCATCAATGATGAGGAAAGGAATAAATGAATGAAATGAATGAAAAGCCAGAGCCCTCGTGTTTATTCCTCCTATCAGTAAAGCAAGGCCGAAGAGGTACCATCCCGTCACCAAATCCACCATGTTTATTTCTGGCAACAGTGCTAATGTGAAGAACAGCAATGACGGAGACGTTGTGGTGAGGGGAGGAGCTAATTGAGATGCGTGAAGCTGTTACCATAGGAACTGCCAAACCACACTCTCACTGGAAGGCCCTGACAGCAGTTGGAAAGTTCCAACTGCCATTTATGACAGGAAGCAGCAGCTTCCTGTCATAAATGGCAGGAAAGGAAAGGAAACTCAGCTTCTTGCTTATTATATCTTAGCATATTATGTGAATCCAATGACTCTTCTGGCCATACCTGCTTTATGGGATTATTGTGAAAATTAGAGGAATGGGTAGGGCTGTCTTTAGCAAGGTGCAAGCAGTATACTAGCTGGCTGACTGGATGGATGGATGGATGGATGGATGGATGGATGGATGGATGGATCAGATATGGATGGATCAGATAAGTAAGATAGATCTCTTAATTCAAAATTGTGTCATCTACCCAGTTTAGAGAGGAAAATCAAATATAAGAAAGCCAAAGCTGAGGGAAAGTAGTAAAGCAGTAGTAGACTGCTAGGAAAGGAGGACAGAGATAGGGAGAAATAGTACCGTAATTGTTTTTGACATGCAAGAGTTAGTAGAAAGCAGAGTGGTATGGGGACAAACAAAGCCATACCACATCATGCTAAACCAGGATCTTGAGCAGGGGTGAAATGCTACCAGTTCGCTCTGGTTCGGGTGAATCTGTAGTGATAAAAACTACTGGTTCGGACGAACTGGTAGTAAAAAAAAAAAAGCTACCGGTTCAGGTGAACTAGTAGTTAAAAAAACCTACCGGTTCCTCCAAACCGGTATTTCTGATGATCAGCTGTGCAGCAGGGTTTAGCTTTGCTAGAAAGCAGGAAATCCTGCTTTCTAACGAAGCTAAATCGTGCGCCACAGCTGATCCCCCCCCACTCGCTTCTACTTACCTTCCCAAACCTCCTTCTGGCGCGTATTGTGCATGCACGTGCAGCACGTGTTTGGCATGCAGCACACATGCGCAGCCAGCAAACCAATAGCAAACCAGTTTGGATTTCACCACTGGTCTTGAGAAAACCACAAGTTTCTAATTTTTTCCACTTTTTGTTACTACTGCTACTTATAATCTTTTAAAATTCTGCCTCATCCGTACTCCAATATTAATACGTTTTTGAGGTTTCAAATACTGAATGTTAAATAATTTTCATGAGGGAAAAAAAAAGATGGACTTGTCAGGCCTCACAAAGAACAGCTGTAAATTTCAGTTTTCCAGACACTAAATCCTCATCCTGGCAGAAACATTATGGCAGATACTAGGCAGAAGTCAAGCTGACAGAACGTTTCTGGATTAATTTCTCTATTACAGACAAGGATGAAGTTATATACAGGTGACCTTGTTTAACAACCATGATTAGGACAAGCAACCCAGTTGTTAAATAAAGCAACTGAAACCGCCACCGGATCTATGATCTTACTTTAGTTTTGCTTTGCTTTGCAGATCTGTGAAGATGGAAATGTGAGGATTGGTCACAAAGCTACTTTTTCATCAGTGTCATAACCAAGAATGAACTGGTAAATAAGTTAGTCACTAAATGAGGGATACCTCTACACATATGCAAACAAAATTTCTGCCTACTGCAGTTCACTGCCATTAAAGAGACCAAATAGATAGATTTTCTAGGATTTCAATTCTAATACATTTCCTACTGTTTTGCAAATCAGTAAATATTTGTTTTTTTCACAGCTTTGAGATTGGGAAGCACTTGTTCAAAACTGACCTATTAGGACAGCACTTGTCCTGTCTGACATGACAACAGGTGCCAGTTTTATTCTTTACAGATGTGAACATTGTGTTTTCAGAAGAAGGGATGGGAGAACTTTTTCTGGGAGAGGTATCAAAGAAGAAGGCTTTGATCTAAAGTAACAGTTCACTCCAATGGAATTTTGCAGTCTGACAAAGAGTCAAGATGGTGGTTGCAAAAGCTTAGTCCCCTTTTTGTCAACATGCAATTTATGGCAGGGTGACTTTGGGCAGGATCAGGACAGGGTCACTTTCTCAGCCCAACCCACCTGACAGAGGTGTTGTTGTGGAGAAAATAGAAGGCAGGAATGTTTGCTGCCTTGAGTTGACCAAAATATATTTTAAAAGTCAAGATAAAATTTTATTATGGTTAGCTTACTGACTTTGTATGCTTCAGTAAGCCTTCATATTATATTAGCTTAGTGTATCATTGTCCTTCAGATATTCTTAAATGTTTTTTTTTCTTCTTCAACCTTCTGGTGTACTTGCAATATTCGATATTTATCCATTTTCCTTGATAAATAGAATCTGTCAACATTGCTGCATAGATGAAGGGCATGATTCAGGTGTCATTATTTTTCTGATCTTCCCATTCAGGGCCTGCTTGAGTCCAGTCCACTGTTCCAGCTGTATACCTAATGATAGGAATTGCCCAGGCACTGATTGCTTTGATGGTATTTCCTCCACTGAGTTTGGACTTTAGGATCTTCTTCACTCTCTTGATGTATGTGTTTCCAACCTTTTTCTTGAATTTGGAATGCTTGATGTTGTCACCTTGAAGGATGCTTAGATATTTGTAGTGATCATCTTCATCCAGACTCTTGATGTTACTTCCACAGGGCATCTTGATTCTTTCAGTTTTCACTACTTTTCCCTGTTTGATGGTGAGGGTGGCACATTTATCCAGTCCAAACTCTATTGCGATATCTTGGCTATATCTATGGACAGTGTTGAGCTGCAATTCTATTTCAGATGGTGTTTTTCAATACAGTTTCAGATTGTCCATATAAAGGAGGCAGAATAGTCTGGCAGATATTTTTGATGTTTGAGAGACATGGCCTGAGTTATTCAGTATTTTTTTTTATTGAAAAAGTTTTTCAAATACAAATCCCCCCCTTTCCCCCCCACTCCCTAATCCCCCCTCCCCCTCCCCTCCCCCCATGGCTTCTGCAAGATGAAATCCAAATTAATATCACATTATATAATACTTTACCACCCTTTTACACCACCCCCTATGTGCTAAACATTTCTTTCTAACATTATTGTTATGTCCCCCGCATACTATACGTTTCAGACAACATTCAGCTATAAAACTATATAATAAATCCTAATTTGGCATTTATTCTACTCATAATCCACCCCCATACGTATATCTCTTAACTCAAATCTTTTAAGTATATTAATATCTAAACATAACATCAGTGAGTTATTCAGTATTTTTGATAGAGGAATCAGTGCAGTGACAAACACTAGCTGTGATAACTAATCTACTTGAAATATTCCTATCTTGATATTAAACTCTCCCAGTCTCTAACCACTAACCAACATTGTCTTCCATTATGCCATACATCTCGGAACAGTTTCTTTAAAAAGAGCAATGATACAGTATTATTTTCTGTATTATTGTTTGTTTTATCAGCTTAAGTTAAATAGTATAAATAACACCTTAATATTTGTGGAAAGCAGAGCTGTTATATAAAGACCACACTTAGTTTATATTTAAATTTTTAATATGAATATCTTGTAACAATGACTATAACAAATTTTCTGTATATTTTAGGATCTTTTCTAATAATACATCCATTCTGGGCTAATACTCTAAATTTGATTAATGGAATGACTGACCATTGAAAATCGGAAAATGCACTGTTATGTTTAATAACACAAATTTCAAAATTGCTGAAATGGCTTTGCTTTCCTCAGTATGATGGTCGAAAATATAATACTTAGAAATTCATCAAAAACAACCTAATTTAGATTAACTGACTGACAAAAAGATAGACAAATTTATTAAAAGATGGAGTTTGTTTACAGAGTTCAGAATTACAGAAATATTGACCGTATTCAGAATGAAACAAAACAAAAACATCAAGGTACTTACTCCTTTTCGACCACTATCCGTGGCTGGGATTCTTTGTTATTTGAATTGTTGTACAAAGTGACCTTGTTGCACTTGACACTTGGATACTGTAAAATAATAACCATAGTGTTGCAAAATTCATTTTATTTTTACTTCCAAATGTATGATAACTTTTCTACAGAATAAAAATATGTGATGTCTTAAAAACTGTATCATTTACATTTTTTACAACATCAGGTCTTGCAGATCCTCAAAAGTGTTAAATAAATATTTTAGAACAGTATTATCTGGATATTGTTATCATGCTATATCACATTAAGAAAAAAGGCACTTTACTAAGATTTCTTTTACCTATCCTCTAACAATTGCTTATTTTGCAATCGAATAATACAAAAGAATTGGATTTATATAAGAACTATTTTTGACGTATTTAAAGATAGCTTGCTGTTAATAGGTTACAATTTAATGACAGAGAATGAAGAGATGACATTCCCAATTGTGACTTGCCCCTAAAGGCAAGTGGAGAATTGTAAATTTTAATGTGTATTTCTCTCCCAGAAATGGAAGGATAAATCTTACCATCGTGGTCAGCCACTTTTCTTCCATGGAAGGGTAGAGATTCAAGATGGGAGCAGAAGTTGTCGATTCCGTGCTCCCAACCTGTTATCAGGCCCCTTCTTAGTCTCTGTTGAGACCTCCTGTGAAAATAAATTGATGAGGTACAATCAAAATTAACTTTTAATGATTATAAAAACTCCTTGACAGAGGTTGTTCTAGTTTCTTACTATCATGTAAGACACTATCAGTGTTCACACTACTGGTTGCTTTCTGGTATTTTTCATATTTCCTTTTTAGCTCATTATACTCCCTTTTATCATCTCTTGTCAAAATAGATAGGCCCTGGCAAAAAATAACAAAAGAACTAGAACTTGTTCAGCCAAATTTAAGATGAAATAAATCATTTTTGTTTTTAATATGAAAACAATTTAAATGTTAACATGATACTTTCTGGATTTTCTTTCAGTTTGTTTTGCAGCTCCTTATTTTTTTTCACAAGGCACACTATTTCGCTAGCTAAGAGGTCATTTTCCTCTTTGAAGATGGCATTTGAAGAGAACCAAATCTTCTTATTTTGAAAAAATATATAAATATTTCAATGAAAAAACAACACATTAAATTATATATCAAACATCATTTTTGTTCAATAAAAACTAGCCAAGTTGAATGGGACAATAATTTATCTGATGAATAACTTCTTCGCAAAAATTACAGGCAGAATATTAGCTAGGTTTTTCATCACATTTGCCTTTCGAACAATCCAGACAAGCATATCAAGAAAAGCCATCTAAATTCTATTTATAATGCCATGAAAGAAGGCATTCTGTCTAAAATCTCTTATTTTATGACTGAATGTTATAGCCTAATTTGAATTTGAAAATCTCAGAAAAACTCATAGAAAAATTAAGACATATTTTTTTTATTTTTTTATTTATTTTTTTTGCATGACTCCTATGTAAATGTCCTATGAAACAACTGCCACTCAGTATGATTATTTCACGTTTGTTCAATAAACATGGCATCTCATCTTTGTCTATATTATATTTGGTTAAATGTTTTTGAATAGGTATACCTGGGAAATCTGAGAATATCCTTAGATTCCAACTGCTCTCGTCTTTTGCTCTTCTCTCAAACATGGACGATTTCACTGTTGTAGAAGAAGTACAGATAGTAGCAAAAATGTAAGTTAACCATGAAACACTCCAATATGAAATATTGGAGTAACGTTTCTCAAAGTTTTCCCATTTAATTTGCTAGATCTCATCTTGGATTTTAAATGTGAATTTCAGTGGTGCTATTTATTTATTTATTTACTTACTTATTTAATTTCTATACCGCCCTTCTCCCAAAGGACTCAGGGCGGTGAACAGATTAAGTTTTCATATACATATAATATTTTTTTTATTTTTATTTTTTTTATAAACAGTAAATAATAAATTGAGTCAACTTGGTGTATCTGCTAAGACCTTGGCATAGAATTTAGATGTTTATGCTAGCCCTGCTTGCTGAAACAGAAAGGTCTTCAGGGCACGTTGGAAAGTGCGAAGATCTGGGATTATTCGTATTCCAGGGGGTATTTTGTTCCAAAGAGTACATGCCCCCACAGAGAAGGCTCTCTCCCTTGGAACTACTAGACAACATTGTTTTAATGATGGTACTATGAGTAGGCCTACTCTGTGAGAGCGTATTGGTTGGTGGGAGGTTATCGGTTGCAGCAGGTGGTCTCGTAAGTACTCAGGTCCTAAGTCATGGAGCACTTTAAAGGTAATAACCTATACCTTGAAGTGCACTCGGAAGGCCACCGGAAGCCAGTGCAGCTTGCATAGAAGAGGTGTTACATGTGAGCGCCATGTTGCTCCCATAATTACGCGGCCGCATTCTGGACCAGTTGGAGCTTCTGGGTGCACTTCAAGGGGAGCCCCATGTAGAGACCATTGCAGTAGTCAAGTCGGGAAATGACGAGGGCTTGAATGACTGTGCGTAATGAGTCCCGGTCTAGAAAGGGACGCAATTGGTGAATCAGGCGAACCTGACAGAAAGCTCCTCTGGCCACAGTTGTTATATGATCTTCTAAAGACAGTTGTGCATCCAGGAGGATGCCTACATTACGAGCTTTCTCTGTGGAGGTCGATGACTCGTCCCCAATAGTTAGTGATGGGACTAACTGGCTGTATTGAGATGCCGGCAGCCACAGCCACTCAGTCTTGGAAGGGTTGAGTCGAAGCCTATTTCTCCTCATCCAGACCTGTACGGCCTCAAGGCACCGGGACATCACTTCAAGGGCATCATTGGGGTGGTTTGTGGTGGAGATGTACAGCTGAGTGTCATCAGCACACAGATGACATCGCACCCCAAAACCCTGGATGATATCCCCCAATGGCTTCACATAAATGTTGAACAGGAGAGGCGAGAGGACCGACCCCTGTGGCACCCCGGAAGTAAGGGGCCTCGAGGTCGATCTCTGTCCACCTGTCAACACTGACTGTGACCTGTCAGAGAGGTAGGACGAGAACCACCGTAATATGCTGCCTCCCACTCCCAGTCCCTCCAACAGGTGCATCATGATACCATAATCAATGGTATCAAAAGCCATTGAGAGATCTAATAGGACCAGGATAGAGGAACATCCCTTATCCCGAGCCCTCCAGAGATCATCAACCAACGCGACCAATGATGTTTCTGTGCTGTATCCAGGCCTGAAGCCGGACTGGAATGAGTCTAGATAGACAGCTTCATCCAGGTACTGTGGGAGCTGTCGTGCCACCACACTTTCGACAACCTTCGCTAAAAAGCGAAGGTTGCGGACTGGACAGTAGTTTGCTAAAACAGCCGGATCTGGAGAGGGCTTCTTAAGGAGGGGTCTCACCACCGCCTCTTTCAAGGCGGGAGGTAAGAATCCCTCACTCAGAGAAGCGTTAATAATTCTCTGGAGCCAGCTACGTGTAACCTCCTGGGTAGCCAGCACTAGCCAGGAAGGGCACGGGTCCAATAAACATGTGGTCGCATTCAGCTTCCCGAGTAACCTGTCCACATCCTCAAGAGTCACAGTATCAAACTCATCCCAGATAATGTCCTCAAGATCTGCCCTCATCATTTCATCTGAATTAACCCAGTTAGAGTCCAAGCCTTCCCGAATCTGAGCGATTTTATCGTGCAGATATTGTGCAAAATCCTCAGCTCGTCCTTGCAGAAGGTCTTCCCGGGGTCTCAGCTGGAGTAGAGAGTGGGTAACCCTAAACAAGGCGGCTGGGCAATTATCTGCTGATGCAATAAGAGCGGAAAAATAGTTACATTTTGCCGCTTTTATCGCCACTAAGTAGGTCGTAATATAAGATCTCACTAGTGTTCGGTCGGATTCGGAATGGCTGGTCCTCCAACAGCTCTCTAGGCGTCTTTTCCGGCGTTTCATCCCCCTCAGCTCATCAGAGTACCAAGGAGCTGGATAGGTTCGACGCCGGTCAGAGGCCGCAAAGGCACGACCCGGTCTAAAGCACCAGTGGCCATCCTATCCCAGGACGCCACTAGGTCTTCAGCCGAGTCATGAGCCAAGGTCTCAGGAAATGGCCCAAGCTCCATCCGGAACCTATCAGGATCCATCAGGTGCCTGGGGCGGAACCATTTAATTGATTCCGCCTCCCTGCAGTGGGTTGTAGTGGTCAGAAGGTCAAGCTTAAGGAGAGAATGGTCTGACCATGACAAGGGTTCAATGACTATATCCCCTATATCTAGACCATTCAGCCACTGGTCAGAGATAAAGATCAAATCCAGAGTGTGTCCCCCCGTGTGAGTAGGGCCATGAACTAATTGGGTCAGGTCCATGGCTGTCATGGAAGCCATAAACTCCCGAGCCCCTTCAGATGTTTCACCAATGGATAGCAGGTTGAAATCTCCCATAACCAGTAGCTTAGGAGTCTCAACTGCCAACTCGGCTATTACGTTGAGGAACTCAGGCAGGGCTGCTGATACGTGGCAGGGAGCCAGGTACGCAATCAACAGGCCCATCTGTAACCCGTAACCCCACTTCACAAGGAGGGACTCACATCCGGTTGTCTGAGGGACAGTGACTTCCCTAGGGTCAAGACCTTCCTTTATAATGACCGCCACACCTCCACCCCTGCCCTGAGTCCTTGGCTGATGGAATGCGCGGAAACCTGGTGGGCACATTTCTACGAGGGGGACCCCCCCCTTCATTGCCCAACCAGGTCTCTGTAATACCTGCCAGGTCCGCTTTCCCCTCCTGAATTAGGTCACAAATGAGGGGGGCTTTGTTAGCCTCAGACCTGGCGTTGCATAATTATTTACTAATCCCTCCCTCTGTGGATTGCCCCCCAAATCCACATGATCCACCCTGTTTATACCCACCCCCCTTTCAGAAGCCATTAAGATTTTGGTTAGAAAATTAAATAAGAAAGCCCTTAATCCCCTCTTAGCACCGTGCCACCTCTTGGGATTCCAAAATCAGTCATCAAGGTAGGCCCTCGATAATGTGGAGGGCCAAATTTGCGAGAGGGAGGAGTCTCGCAATGCCAAGAGTTCAGTCGCCAAATACATCTAGTAAGTCAGATGGGTATAGCATTTGGGTCTGGTCAACAGTCTGATGTAAGAGTCTTGAGGCAGGCGAGTAATAAATTCAGTGTGGGTAAGAAACTGGTCTCCCTTGCCCTCTCACGGCAGGGGGAAGGAGTTTAGTGCTATCTCAGGATGGACAGAGGATAAAAATCTAGCCATCCTCTCACGGCGGCTCATTCTGAATGAGATGGTCGTAATAAATTTGTTGTTCCATCTGCTCAAATGATGTCAGTAATTCAAAACTCCCTCAGCATCCACATTAGTAGCTGCCCAGACAACATATGACAAGAGGGTGGCTCAGTTGGAAATAAAGCCAAACAGTGAAGGTAGAATGATAATAGCTCCATGGGGTGTGTGGGGGTAGATGTATATAAAGAGGGAAGGTAGTCTAGGTGGTGAAAATATAGTCTGGAGGCAGCTAGGTCAGTGTCAAAGGTGGTAATGTATAAACTGGAGGCAGCTGGGTTAGGGACTAGCCGAGGCAGAGAATTGAGAAAGGTGGGGGAGGCCTCCAAGGTGATCAGGTAGATAGTCTTTTGTCAACCTCTGGCGTCTCCTACTCTCGGCATATTGAATAGTCCTCTGCATATATTGCCAGGCTCCAGGCTTTAGATTATAATGATGTCTCCCAATTCCAGCAAGGGTCTAAACACCTTGCGTGATTCAGGGCACTCAAGTCACTCCAGGGGTTAATAGTTTTTAGATTCCCTCTGATGATGTTGCAAGCTGTCACTGGCCTTAGCTAAGGCCTCTCGAAGAGATAGTCATTACCGCCCCAGCAGCTATCGTCGGTGAGGGCAACTTCAGGTTTCCCGGCAAGTCCCCAAACCAATTCGGAGCCCCCAGGGTGTCTAGGGCTCGACAGGGACTGCCATGGTGCCATTCGTTGCTGCCGCCTGCTGCCATTGTCATTCCAACCGCCATTGCTTTAAGAATGGAGGAACTGATGTAACTGCCGTTAACGGAACTGCTAGAGTTAGCCTCCCATGGTGCCTTCACATGCCAATATCTGCCCAGCTCCGATGATCCAGAGGGTGAGAGAAACCTTGTTGAGCTGGGAAAAGGTTCCCCTAGTTGGTGCTGGGGCTGAAGGGAGTTAAATCAGCCCCGGTGGACCTCCAAACGACCCAAAGCCGCCCCATCATCAGACGGAGATTAGGCGAGAGCTGCCATCTTGGTGCTTTGATTTGAGTGTTAAAGCTTTCTGAAAGTAGGGGTCCATTCACTTACAATATTGCTGTCAGTCAAATGGATTTCCCCCCAGTCACTCAAACTGCAAGGAAATTCTTAGTGTGTACTGCAGATCTGATCTCATGATTGCTGAGGCCTACTCATGCCGAAATAAATCACTACTTTAAAGTGGCAAAGAAATATTGGGACTCATCCACTTGTTTTAACAGCAGCAAATATTAAACGCTTGGCATATAAAAATCATGATGCCAAGATTATTGCAAGTCCTGATGAGTTTCTTTTAAAAGGGCAATAATACAATATAATTTTCTGCATTATTGTTTGTTTTATCAATTTAAGCTTAAAAAGTATAAACATTACTTTAGCATTCAGAATCACAGAAATATTGACCACATTCAGAATGAAGCAAAAACATATCAAAACACTTACTCCATCTCTACTAAGATCCCTGGTTGGGAATCATCATTTTCTTGATTGCAATACAAAGGGACATGGTTGCATTTGACACCTAGATACTGTAAAAGAATAAACATTGTATTGCAAAATTGATTATATTTTCACTATCAAATGATGTATGATAACTTTTCTACAGAATAAAAATATGTAATGTCTTACAAACAGTATCATTTACCTTTTGTATGCAATCAGGTTTTTCTTCTGACTTTTCTTGCAGAGACTGAAAAGTGTTAAACAAATATTTTTGATGTATTCAAAACACAGCTTGCTGCTAAAAGGTTAAAATGTTAGTGACAGAGGATGAAGAGATGACATTCCCAATTGTGACTTCCTGAAGTAGAGAGTCATCAACTGAAACATGTCTATTTCTCTCCCAGAAATGGAAAGACAAATTTTGCCATCCTGGTCAGCCACCTTTCTCCCACAGAAGGGTAGAGATTTGAGATGGGAGCAGAAGTCGTCGATTCTGTGTTTCCAAGCTGTTATCAGGCCCTCTTCTCAGTCACTGTTGAGATCTCCTGTGAAAAGAAATTGATGAAGTACAATCAAAATTAACTTTTAATGCATTATACAATCTCCCTTACAGAGGTTGTTCTACTTGCTTACTATCATTGTAAGATACTTACAGTGTTCACTCTGCTATCGCTTTCTGATAGTTTTCACATTTTCTTCTTATACTCATACTCCCTTTCCTCATTTCAGTCACCATCTCCTGGCAAAAAAATAACAAAAAAACCTAGAACTTGTACAGTCAAACTTAAGATGAAATAAATCACTTTTGTTTTTAGAACAAAAACAATTAAAATGTTTTTAAGTTAAAATAATACTCACTTTCTGGATTTTCCCTCAGTTTGTTCTGCAATTCCTTATTCTCCCTCATAAATTAAGCCATTTCTCTGGCTAAGCAGTTGTTCTCTTTTTCCAACTAAGATGTAGAAATTAGAAGAAGCATGCATCAGTCATAGAATATAAATATGCAGACAAAAAGAGGAGCTTAAAACAGGATTGTAAGGGAAATGAATGACCTACAGCTCTTATGGTGACATCTTTTTCTGCCAGCTCCCTTTCTTGAAGCAACGTAAGTTCTTCTATGCGCTTCATTTCTGTATTTTTATGGAAAAACACTTGTGCTATTAAACAATTTTCACAAAAGACATTACATATTAACCCACCAACAACACTGAAAGTTAAGATTGGCCATTAAATAGGAAGGGTCAGCGGTGATGCAGAGGGAGGATTGCCTTTGTATCCTCACATCTGCTACAGATTCTCACACAAACAAAATAGTTGGTTTCTTTGATGTTGTCTGTATTTCTGCAGATAGACCTCATATTTCTTTTTCAGCACTTCATACTCCCTTTCATCTCTGTCAGCATCTCCTGGCAAAAAATAACAAAAGAACTAGAACTTGTACAGCCAAATTTAAGATGACATAAATCATTTTTGTTTTTAAAATGAAAACAATTAAAATGTAGTTAAGCTAAAATAATACTTTCTGGATTGGCTTTCACTTTCTTCTACAGCTCCTTGTTTTCTTTCATAAAGCATGCCGTTCAGGGGTGGGTTCTAAAATTTTTTACTACCGGTTCTGTGGGCGTGGCTTATTTTGTGGGTATGGCTTCCTGGTCATGTGACTTGGTGAGTGTGGCTTCTTGGTCATGTGACTTGGCAGGCGTGGTTTCCTGGTCATGTGAATTGGTGGGCATGGCTTCCTGGTCATGTGACTTGGCAGGCTTGGCTTCCTGGTCATGTGACTTGGTGGGCGTGGCTTCCGTGTCATGTGACTCGGCTGGCATGGCTTCCTGGTCATGTGACTCGGCGAGCATGAGTTCTTTGCCCTAATGAATGACTTACAAAAAGAAGTTATACAAAAAGGTAGTTTATTATTTTCTGCACTTATTTATTTACATAAGAATAAAATAAGTACACAATAAAAGAGCTACACAGGTATAAGTACTTGTTTAGCTCTTTTATTGTGTACTTATTTTATAGAACGATGAAAGTTTTGTCTGTATTCAATGGCGCAGACTTCCTTGCTCTAATGAATGACCTGCACAAAGAAGAGATCTGGAAGGAAGTTTTTAATTGCATGCACTTACATCTTACATAAGAGTAACACACTGAAAGAACTACACACAAGTACTTACTTCTGTTACTGGTCTTTAGCTTTAAGATGTTTCCACAATATTATTATTATTATTATTATTATTGGTTAATCTTTAGTGAGATTCACAGCCTTTGAGGCTGGTTAATAGCTCAGCAGCTCGAGTCCTAACCAAGGACCTAGGAACTGTTAAGGTATCGTCGGAGGATGTAAGCTGTTCCGAGTAAGGTGGTTTTTTATAGAGTCAAAATGTTCAAGTCCGGCAAATTTAGAATTTCTAAATAGCAGGGTAGCGCTTTGGGTATTGCTCCAAGGGCTCCAATTACAATCGGAACAACACACGATTTCTTTTTCCACAGTCGCTCAACTTCAATTTGCAAATCCCGGTACTTTGTGATTTTTTCTTGCTCCTTATCTTCAATCCGTGCATCACCAGGTATTGCAATGTCAATGAACCATACTTTTTTCTTTTCAACTATTGTTATGTCAGGTGTGTTGTAGACCAAGTGCCTGTCAGTCTGAATCCTAAAGTCCCACAAGATCTTGAGTTTCTCATTCTCTAAAACTTTCTCAACCTGATGTTCCCAGTGGTTTTTGCTATACTCAAATCCAAACTTCTGGTACAATTTCCAGTGAATGATCTTAGCAACACGGTCATGGCATTGTAGGTAGTCAGTTTGTGAAATTTTGCTGCACCCACTGATCAGGTGGTCGACTGTCTCATCTTTCTCATTGCAGAGGCGGCATTTGCTGTTGGTGGTAACATATTGAATTTTTGCCTTCATGCAGTTTGTGGCTAGGGCTTGTTCTTGAGCTGCCAAAATAAAGCTTTCTGTTTCTTTTTCAGTACTCCTGATCTTAACCAGTTCCAAGTTAGTTTCTGGTCAGCTTTGCCTTCAATACTTTTCAAGTATTGGCCATGCAGAGCTTTGTGTTTCCAATTTTCAGCTCGCTGCTCAATTACTTCTTTCTTATACTCTGCTTTTCTTTTAGTTGTCTTTAAAAGGCCTCCTTTATTTACTTCCTTAATCATTGGTTCTTCACTTTTCTGGATGTAATCATTCAAGCTGCATTTTTCTTCTTCCACAGTCTGCTTTACTTGTAGGAGTCCTCGATCACCCTCTGCTCTTGGTAAATATAATTGGTCAACATTACTTTTAGGGTGCAAGGCATGATTCATTGTCATAAGCTTCCTTGTTTTTCTGTCCAAATTGTCTAACTCCATCTGGGTCCAGTCAATTATTCCTGCAGAGTATCTAATCACAGGTATAGCCCAGGTATTTATGGCTTTTATGATGTTTCCTCCACTCAATTTGGACATTAATATCTTACGAATTCGCCGAATGTACTTGGCTGAAATTAATTCCTTGACTTTATTATGCATTAAGTCAGAGGCTTCTAAAATCCCCAAGTACTTGTAGCCTTCTTCTGATTTTACTGCCTTTATCATTTCTTCATTCTCTAGTTCTATTCCATCTTCTTCTATGATCTTGCCTGCTTTGGTTGCTATTGTTGCACATTTGTCAATTCCAAACCGCATACCAATGTCTTGGCTGAATTATTTTGTGTTTTCAATTAATAAATTCAGTTCAGCTTTTGTTTTACCAAACAGCTTCAAATCATCCATGTACATCAAGTGCAAGATTTTCAGTCCTTTCTTTGCAAGTTCGTATCCACAGTTCATCTTCTTCAAAATGATTGTCAGTGGTAGCATTGAGAGTATAAAAAGTAGGGGTGAAAGGGAATCGCCCTGGAAAATGCCTCCTTTAATTTAATGATGTTTCTGTGCTGAATCCAGGCCTGAAGCTGGACTGGAACGAGTCTAGATAGACAGCTTCATCCAGGTACTGTGGGAGCTGTCGTGCCACCACACTTTCGACAACCTTCGCTAAAAAGTGAAGATTGAAGACTGGATGGTAGTTTGCTAAAAGAGCCGGATCCAGAGAAGGCTTCTTAAGGAGGGGTCTCACCACCACCTCTTTCAAGGCGGGAGATAAGAATCCCTCACTCAGAGAAGCATTAATAATTCTCTGGAGTCAGCTACGTGTAACCTCCCGGGTAGCCAGCACTAACCAGGAAGGGCACGGGTCCAATAAACATGTGGTCGCATTCAGCTTCCCCAGTAACCTGTCCACGTCCTCAGGTGTCACAGTATCAAACTCATCCCAGATAATGTCCTCAAGATCTGCCCTCATCATTTCATCCAAATTAACCCAGTTAGAGTCCAAGCCTTCCCGAATCTGAGCAATTTTATCATGCAGACAGGTAAGCAGACAGGCAGGCTCAGCTGGATGGGTGGGTCCAGAGGCCCCTGAGAAGCTCTGGATGGCCTGTAGAGGTGTGTGGAGGGGGAGCGGGAAGGCCCTAGCTGAGCCCCAGAGGCTACGGCAGGCCGGGGCTTTGGAGGCATGGTTCCAGAGGCCCCAGGGAATCTCCGGATGGCCTGGAGAAGCATGGGGGGGCAGGAGCCCCAGAGGCTACGGCAAGCTGGAGCCCCAGCCGAGCCTTGGTGGCTTGGTGGCTATGGTGTGGTAGTAGTGGTGAGTACCACTACTGGTGAGTAGTGGGCTGCATGGTGAAGAGGTCATTATATAATGTTGGGATGGGCGGGGCGAGTAGGGCAGGCAGGTGGCCGGGGTAAGAGAGCGGCGAGTGGGCAAGCGGGGTAAGCAAGCGGCAACCGGGCCAGGCCAGAACCAGTTCAGGGGCATGGCCAGCCAATTTTATCATCAGTTCTCCGAATTACTCCCTATTTTTACTACCGGTTCTTGCAAACCGGTGCGAACCAGGAGCAACCCACCACTGTTGCCGTTTTACTGGATAAGAGGTCATTTTCCTTTTCAACTAAGATGCAGAAATTACAGGAAGCATGCATCAATCATGGAATAGAAATAAGCAGACAAAAAGAGGAGCTTAAAACAGGATAGTAAGGGAAATGAATTAGTTGCATCTCTTATGGCATCTCGTGTACCAAGATAACCCACAGAAAGCAATATATTTCTTTCTGTTCTTCACTTTACCTGCATTTACCAGCCTCTAGGTAAAAGCTGGAGGCTGAGGAGAAAAAAAGGGGGATGGGGGAGACTCGCCCCTCCTGTTCAACATTTATGTGAAGCCGCTGGGCGAGATCATCCGTGGCTTTGGAGTGAGATACCACCAGTACGCTGATGACACCCAGCTGTACATCTCCACCCCAGGCCACCCCAACGATGCCCTTGAAGTGATGTCCCAGTGCCTGGAGGCTGTGCAGATCTGGATGGGGAAGAACAAGCTCAGGCTCAACCCTTCCAAGACTGAGTGGCTGTGGCTCCCGGCATCCCGATATAGTCAGTTGACTCCATCACTGACTATTGGGGGCGAGTCGTTGGCCCCCACTGAGAGGGCGCGCAATCTGGGAGTCCTCCTGGATACGCAGCTGTCCTTGGAGGAACATCTGACGGCTGTAACCAGGGGGACCTTTTGTCAGGTTCGCCTGATTTGCCAGTTGCGGCCCTTTCTTGATCGGGATTCCCTGTGCACAGTCACTCATGCCCTCGGCACCTCTCGCCTTGACTACTGCAACACTCTCTACATGGGGCTCCCCTTGAAGAGCACCCGGAGGCTCCAACTGGTCCAGAACGCAGCAGCGCGGATAGTGATGGGAGCAGCTGGGCGCTCCCATGTAACACCGCTCCTGCGCGAGCTGCACTGGCTCCCAGTGGTCTTCCGGGTGCGCTTCAAGGTGTTAGTTATCACCTTTAAAGCGCTCCATGGCATAGGGCCTAGTTATCTTCGAGACCGCCTGCTGCCACCGACAACCTCCCATCGACCCGTGCGCTCCCACAGAGAGGGCCTCCTCGGGGTGCCATCAGCCAAACAGTGTAGGCTGGTGACCCCCAGGGGGAGGGCCTTCTCTGTGGGGGCACCTACCCTCTGGAACCAACTGCCTCCAGAGATAAGGAGAATCCAAGACCTCAGTGCCTTCCACCGTGCCCTTAAAACCTTCCTTTTCCAGCAAGCCGGGCTGGCCTAATTTTTTTAAGTGTTTTTAAGTGTTTTGTTTATTGTTTTTAATTAACGGGGCCAAATTTATATATGTATATTTTTAACTGTATTTTAATATTTGTACTTGATGTTTTTACTTGGCTGTTCACCGCCCTGAGTCCTCAGGGAGAAGGGCGGTATACAAATTCAAAATAAAATAAAATAAATAAATAAAAATTATCTATTCTTTATTCGGTTATCAATCCACCTGTACCAATCATCCCACACCATATAATATTCTGAGTCTTCTTTCTCATTTAATTCTAACATTAATTTGTTCATTTCGGCACATTCTAGAACTTTCTGAATAATATGTTCCTCTGGTGGTATATCCTTTCCTTTCCAATACTGGACAAAGGCTATTCTTGCTGCAGTGAGTATATGAATGATTATATATCTTCTATTTTCCCCATATTTCGTCTTTAGTATGCCCAGGAGAAATTGATTTTCTTTGTATGTTGCTACTTTTGTTAATTTATAGTTTCTATTCCAGATCGTCTCCCATTCATCCAAATTTATATTATGTCCAATAATATATGCTCCCCCCCCCCGGCCTGTCAGTAATTTGTCTAATCTATTTGTTTCCGCCACAATGTCAAATTCTTCCTTATCTTTTTTGTACCTAGATTGGATCTGCAAGTATGGCCACCAGTCAATATAGATCCCCTGCTCGCCTAGGGATTGATTAGTTTTGAGATTTCCTTGGTTATATAGAAGTTCTTTATAACTAATCATTTTATTAATCTCTAGTGTATTTGAGTATATCATGGCTTTCATCGTTGATAGACAGTTCGAGATTTTCAAATTCTTCTAATTTCGTCCCATACTTGTATTAATACTTCTCTTATCCTGTGTGAATGGAAATACGTTTTGGTCTTTTTCTCTTTGTCCCACAAAAAGGCGTGCCACCCTTTTTGTAGGTTGTGCCCTTCCAAAATTAGAATTCTTTTGTTTCTTAGATTAATCCATTCCCTTATCCATACTAGGGTGGCCGCTTTATAGTATACTTCCCATGCTGGGAGTCCAAAAAAAGCCTTGGTAGTACAGTGGTCTAAGGCACCCTGTTATTAAGCTGGTTATTAAGACCAGCTGCCTGCAATTACTGCAGGTTCAAATCTCGCCAAGGCTCAAGGTTGACTCAGCCTTTCATCCTTTCTAAGGTAGGTAAATTGAGGACACAGTTGTGGGGCAATAAGCTGACTTTGTATAAATATACAAAAGGATGAAGGCTATTGCTGAGCACATTGTAAACTGCCCTGAGTCTCCGGAGAAGGGCGGCATATAAATCAAATTTTAAAAAAAAGCCTCCCCTACTTCTATTGTCTTATAGCGATTGCAAATTCATGTTTTTTTCCCGGCCCAAATGAATTTCCTAATAGTTTTGTTAATTTCTGTGAAAAAAAATTTACCTAAGATGATGGGTATCGTTTGGAATAGATATAATATTTTCGGCAGGGTATTCATCTTAATTGATGCTATCCTGCCAAAAAGTGATAGTTGCAATTTACCCCATTTTTCCAAATCCTGTTTTATTTTTTTAATCAGAGATGTGTAGTTATCTTCTTTCAAAGTTGAGCATCTTGCTGATATCCATATCCCTAAATATTTAATTTGTTTAAAAAATTATAAGTCTAATTCCTTTTCTAATTCTTTCTTTTGCGTTTCTGTCAAATTTTTGACCAACATTTTGGTTTTCCCTTTATTCAATTTAAATCCGGATACCTCCCCATACCTTCCTATTTCCTCCAAAATTCTCGTTTCTAAAGGTTCCTCTATGATGAGCACTACGTCATCCACAAAAGCCTGTATCTTATACTCCTCTTCTCTAATCTTTAGTCCTTTTATTTCGCTGTTTTTCCTAATTCTATTTAACAAAGTTTCTAGTGTCTAGATGAATAGCAGTGGTGATAATGGGCACCCTTGTCTTACACCTTTCTTAATTTGAAATGTATTCATCATATCCCCATTTATTATTATTCTTGCCCTTTGTAATTTATAAATTGTTTCTATCATTTTCTCAAAATTGGTTCCAAATTTCATTATTTTAATTTGTTCGATCATAAATTTCCAATTAAGATTATCAAAAGCCTTTTGGGCGTCCAAAAATACTAGAGCCATTTGCTTCTCCGGGTGGGCTTCATTATATTTGAGAGTATCCACAACTATTCTTATGTTATTCCTGATTTGTCTATCAGGTAAGAAGCCGTTCTGGTCCGGGTGTATCATGGAATTTAATATTCTTTTCAGTCTTTCTGCAATTATGTTCATGAAGATTTTATAATCTGTATTTAAAAGGGAGATCGGTCTGTAGTTTTTAATTTGTTTTTGGTCTGTATCTTCTTTCGGAAGTAGTGTGATATATGCTTTCCTCCACGAATCTGGTATTTTTGCTTCCAATAGGGCCTCATTACATATCTCCAGTAATTTTGGTGTTATTATTTCATCAAATTATTCAAATTAAATTCATCAAAGTGCGGCAACTTTTATCCTGCTGCAGCCATGCATCTGTTTTGAGGCACAAATAGATTAGCTCAGTGAGGTTGGGAGGAATGTCGATGTGGGCCAATTCATCAAGCAATTCCCCTGACAAGCTGTCCTGGAACACATCCATAAGTGTATCCTCATTCCGAGCAGAGTCCTGGCTGGGAAGATGGAACTCATTAACATACTCTGTCAAAGTCTGTCACCCTGTTTCGGGGCCTTGAAGCATCGACTGGCCATTTGTGCCTTCACAGGGTCCTCGTACATGAGCCGGACTTGAGCACAAAACCCCGGGAAACCATCTAGCAGTGGGCTGGGCTGGACAAGAAGGAGGGTGGCCCACCAGGTTGCAGCTCCCAACAGAAGATTAATCATAAAACCCTTTTATTAAAACCCATTCAGTCTGTGGGAAAGTCCTCAGCCCTAAGGCTCATGTATAGGTGGCATTGTCTGCCAGCTCCGTTCCCTCTTCTCCCTCAGAGCTCTCAGGGTGCCTTCTGACCCTGAATCCCACAATGACACCTCCTCTGATTTGGCTGCTGGGGGGCTGGCAGCTGACAACTTGACACCTAGATACTGTAAAAGAATAAACATTGTTTTGCAAAATTGATTTTATTTTTATTACCAAATGTTGCATGATAACTTTTCTACAGAATAAAAATATGTAATGTCTTAAAAACTGTATCATTTACCTTTTATATGCAATCAGGTGTTTCTGTGGACTCTTCTCTGGCAGAGACTGAAAAATGTTAAATGAATATTTTAGAACAAAGTAGAGAATCATCAACTGAAACACGTCTATTTCTCTCCAAGAAACAGAAGGACAAATCTTACTGTCTTGGTCTTCCCTGGACTGGTAGGGATAAAATTTTAGAGCAGACGTCATCAATTGCCTGGTCCCGAGCCCTTATCAGTTCTTTGTTCTTTTCCATTTCTCTTGAGACCTCCTGTAAAAAGAAATTGGTGAAGTTCAATCAAAATTAACTTTTAATGCATTATAAAATCTCACTTACAGAGGTTGTTCTAATTTCTTACTATCATGTATGATACTTACAGCCTTCACTTTTCTGAGAGCTTTCTCGTAGTTTCTACATTTTCTTCTTAGTTCCTCATATGTTTCCTCTCTGTCAGCATCTCCTGGCAAAAAAATAACAAAAGAGCTAGAACTTGTACAGTCAAACTTAAGATGAAATAAATCACT
The DNA here is from genome assembly GCA_022577455.1 of Arizona elegans. Classification (NCBI taxonomy): domain Eukaryota; kingdom Metazoa; phylum Chordata; class Lepidosauria; order Squamata; family Colubridae; genus Arizona; species Arizona elegans. The sequence goes on along the minus strand of JAKOOJ010000001.1, from coordinate 194,520,671 downwards.
TTTCTTTTTAGAATGTAAACAATTAAAATGTTACATTAAAATGATATTCACTTTCTGGATCGTCTTTTATTTTCTTCTCCAGCTCCTCATTCTCCCTTATAAGAACAGCCACTTTGCTGGCTAAACGGCTGTTCTCCTCTTCCAACTAAGATGCAGAAATTACAAGAAGCAAACATCAGTCATATAATATAAATACATTGACAAAAACAGCACAGTGAGGAAAATGAATGACTTACAGCTTTTATAGTGGCATTTTTTTCAGCCAGCTCTCTTCTTTGCAGCAACGCAAGTTCTTCTATGCGTTTTATTTCTGTATTTTTATGGAAAAAGACTTGTGCTATTAAATAATATTCACAAAAGACGTTACATATTACCCCACCAACAACACTGAAAGTTAAGACTGGCCATTAAATAGGAAGGGTCAGGTGTGAGGCTGAGGGAGGATTGCTTTTGTACCCCCACTCCTGCTACAGGTTTTCACAGAAACAAAATAGTTGGTTACTTACTTTGGTCTCTTTGGTACTCTTTATATTTCTTCAGACACACCTGCCAAAAGAAGACATTTTCAACACCTGAGGATAAGCCAACTGGAGGAGGCAAATTTACTAAGTATTATAAACCATAGTCTGGATACAATCATAGTGGCTGGAGTCTTATCTAGTTGCAATGTCCTTTGGCTGTGCTCTGGCTGTTTTTTCTAAAACACTTTGCAATAGTTCTGGCAAAATGCTTGGACCAAAAAGCCACCTTTTGAAAAGCAAGGTAACTACATCAATCTATTGTCAATCTTACATTGTGGCATCTTCATGTTTTCAGTGGAATTTATATATGCCTCCTCTAAGGAAAATGTTAATACTTGCAGTGCGGACAAAGTATGGTAGATTTAGATTTTTAGCAGCAATCCTTAAACAGGCTGAATACAGATGAAGCTGCTGAGAATAATTATTTTGCTGACTTTCCTTCTACTTCTAAAAATCTGCAAGGAATCCTCTAGGTCTAAGTGTGTGTGTATCTGTGTGTCTGTGTGTGTGTGTGTGAAATACTCAGTATTTCTCAATCTTGGCCACCTGAAGGTTTCAACTCCCCAAATCCATGCTGGTGAGAGAATTCTGAGAGTTGAAATCGAGACATCTTCAAGAGGACAAGGTTGAGATACACTGTCCTAGTTAGTGGAGATGGGGAGGGGGAGAGAGAGTGAGACCCCCTACTGACTATATCCATGCTTTCATTAATTTTTGTGGCAGCACAAATCAATGGTTGGCAAATGTCTTCTTTCAGATTTTTTTAAAATCTGAGAAATATAATAATTCTGGGAAATTATACTTACAAGGCTTTTCTTCAGATGGTCTTTTGCTATTGGAGTCAAAGCAAGTCAACTCAATTTTGAAAGAAAAGATTCCGGACACAGAAAGCCACTTGGATTTTTTAAAATGCACATATGATGTAGAATTTCCCAGTTATGGAAAAAAGATTAACAGGAACAAAAGTTCCATTGGATCCAGTATGCTAATCTTATTTAGAGAGCTAGAGTGAATCAACTCAGCTAGTTCATCCTCATGTCCCTCTAACCATAGCAGGAAGACCCTCACTAACCATTATTAAACAACAACCTGCATGACATCATCTGAATTTCACCTCTAGCCAGCTGCAGGGACAACTGAAGCTGCCTTTAGTTGTTCTGCTGTTAAAAGTGATGTTTTAATGGAACTCTTCTTCCAAAATAAACCTTGCTGTACAAACAATTGACAGGGCCTCCAAAGTAGTGTTGATGACAACATGGTCTGAAGCTAGGATCCTCCCATCTCTAGTTTAGTGTAAGGTGATTCTGGGCCTAGTGACTACTAGTTGTATGGATGTTATGCAGCTGTTTGTAAATTGTCAAGACTTCCTATGGAATCAGCAGTATAAAAATACTATGTATTATTAAATCATACAGCCTGAGCCAGCTTCTATCCATCTTTCCTCCGATACAGTTATCAGAGAAGACATTGCTACATCTACTGTTCAGGTTCCACTGTTGTGTATAGTGAAGTTAAATTGACAAACAACATAAGGTTCAATCTCAGCTTCTTCATTTAGAGCCTAACAGCCCCAAACACTCGGTCAGGACTTTCGCCATATCCCTGGCACATCCCTGGGATATGCACTTGGTTTTCCTCAGTGTATCAGTGATCTTACATCCAAAACTGAGGGATGATCTCCCCTCAGCCACTTCATGTATTCAAGTGAGCAGCCACTGAATGACTTCTCCTCTTATCCCTTATTTCCAATAACTGCTACCACCCCCTGAGGAACTGGCAGAATCACTGCAAGTTGCTATCAACTTCATACCTTTGTAAGCAGTCCAGGACGTTTTGGTGAATAATACTGAAGCCCTTAGAAATGTAAAGGAACCAAGAAAGGTGCACTTCCCCAATCATCCACCAGGGGCAACCAGTGCTGTTATTGCCCAAGTCTTGAGCCTCATCACTTTTTCAACAATTTCCCTAAAGAAATTGCTAAATAAGCAAATAAAGTTTTGATTCCTCAACTAATCCTAGAGTTACACATGCATACAAGTTGACAAATAAATAATATTTTTTTAAAAAAGGATCTCTTACCTCAAAGAGGAGTTTCCCCCCATAATAGAGGAATGTCTCCATCCCTAATGCCCTAAACTAAACTAATCCTAAAATATAATAAATTAATATAATAAATATATGTAAATATAAGTAAATATATTAAATAAGTATAATAAATAAACAAATCTTGTCTCTAAATGAATCTAAATAAATAAGTAGATTAAATAAGATAAATAAGCAAACAAATATGTACTGAAAAGTTAAAGAAAGTCAAAATCTGATCTAAGCTACCACTTGTCAACGCGCACACAAAGTAAAACTCATCAGTGAGCAACTTTCATTCAGCCTACCCAAAGATTTTATATACCTCCCGTTTATGAGCTAATCCACCTCTCAGCACCATTATGAAGCACCACCTCACAAAGGAAAAGCAAAGCAAACTCATGGGCTGAATGAAGGTTACTCAGAGTTTTATTTGTTTTTCAATATTTCAATATTTTTCAATATTGGTAAAATATCAGGAGAAAATCCTGTTTGGTGGAATCAGAGGATTAGCTAACAAGAAAAATGCCGTAGAAAAATTTGTGCCACTGAAGAAAGCAGGGAGATCTCTGGATAAATATGCACACTTTAGAAGGGAAAATGGTGCAGAGGAGAAAATTGGACAGATTTCTGTGCTTGGCAGAGTAAACTATAGTATGGTTCTTGCTCCGCCATGCTGTACTTGCCTATTATTCTTTTTATTATTAGTAACATCAAGTACTGATGTGTTTTTCTTCTCAATTTGCAAAGACACTGTGGCATGAGTGATGGGGCCTTCTTTTAAAATTGGGCCATCAATAGTTGTCATTGGCAATTCAGACTTCGCTGGAACAGTGAGGATCTTAAGTTTCTGGACTGTGGCTGGACTTATAAAGTTGGTAGTTATCCAGAATCTATCAAAACAGGGATGGTGGTTTCCTGACTGCTGGGAAGTGTCAGGATAGAATCAAATTTTGTTAACGTACCTGAGTGTGGAGGTGATTGAGGCCAGTTCATTGCTTACTTGTGTCCCATCCCCCACTCCCCATGAGCCGGGGAGGGGGCATTTCTCATTTCCCTGGCCTTGAATTTTGGGTGAGTAGTGGAGAGATTGATGGGTATCTGTTGCCTCTCCTGGGAGGCTTAGTAGGGTAATTTTTGATCATGGGGCCAGTCTCTCCACAACTGAAATAAAGGGTGAGCTTTCTGTGTTGTTGCCATTCTTTTGCTCCTGGAGCTCGTCTGGCCAGTCCAATTTGCATTGGCTCTTCATCATACAAATCCAAGGGACGGAGACCCAGGTAGCGACAGCACAAGAGAGCTTTGGAAGGATTTGGCTGTGGTTGCCAAAAAAAGCTCTAAGTTCTGTGAGTCAAGACTCATTTGTTACAGTGCCTAGCTTTTATAAACCACAGGGAATACCTTGTTGTATCAGTTGTGTGGTTATGGCCTTGTTGAGCCCGCTCTTGAATTGTGATATTAAGGTGGGCTTATTTCAATGCAGACCTGCTCCAAGCAGCTTGAAATCTTCAATGTATGTTCTCATGGAGTTCTTAGTTTATGCAGATGCATTGTTTACCAGTTCAGTATCATCTGAATACAGTCTCCAAAGTGTTCTCTGTATCTACTGAGGACACTTGGGAAATTATCCAGAACGAGGTCATTGGCTTTGATGAGTGGAAGTGCCCATTTGGCAGCGGAGTCAATTAAAAGACTCAGGATGAAGGAGACTCTCAATCCGATCTAACCCTAAGTAGGTTTGCAGATAGGGTGGGCTCACAAAGTCAGCAGCCTGCTAAGCATAAAGAATCCATTGGTGACATCCATTTTGCTCTTCAAATTCATGGAGACCAAATCCAAACATTAAGTGAGTTTTCCCCAACGCAATTATTTTATATATTTTACCAGAAAAAAGCTCATGAAGTCAGCACCCTAAGATTAGGGATGAGATACAAATCCATTGGTCGGGTCCATTTTACTCTCCAAATTCATGTAGAATTAACCCTAAGTGTGTTTGTCCCCCAACGTGACTTTCCAATTGATTTTATGAGGAAACCTAGACAGAGCAGGCTCACAAAGTCCACATCCTCCTAAACATATCAATGTACTATGAATCTGTCAGCGACATCCATTTTTCCCTCTGACTAAATGGAGAACTAACCCTAACCCTGAGTGGGGTTTTTCCATGTGTTTTACAAAGAAACATAGGGTACCTCAAAAGGTGAGCACAGTCCTATATCCTACAAATCTGTTAATAACATCCATTTTGATCTCTGAATTCATGGTGACCTAACCCTAACCCTAAGTGGATTTGATCCTCAATGGGATTTTCCTATGTACTTTACTAGGAAAGGTAGTTAGGGTAGTCTTGAAAAGTGAGCATCTTCCTAAACATACAGATGTGGTATGAATCCCTTAATGGCATCCATTTTGCTACGCAAGTTAATGGAGACCTAAACCTAATCCTTTGCCGTGTGTGTGGTGGGTGGGGAAGGAGAGAGAGAGAGTATGAAATATGTTTGAATATTAGTAAATCATTAAATATTAGTAAAGAAAGAAAAAGAGTATTCATATTCATGGAAATACACTGCTCAAAAAAATAAAGGGAACACAAGCAGAAGACATCCGAGATCTGAATGAATGAAATAGTCTTATTAAATACTTTGTTCGTTACATACAGTAGTTTTAGTTGTTTGAGCAGTGTATAAACAACTGTATGTAAAGAATAAAGTATTTAATAAGGCTATTTCATTCATTCAGATCTTGGATGTCTTCTGCTTGTGTTCCCTTTATTTTTTTGAGCAGTATATATCTCAAATACCAGAATGTCTTTGTGAAATAATAGCTATAGAACTGTATCTTTAATGTTTGTACCTGTAGCATAATTTTATTTTTAGTCCTTCGTTTATTTAATTATATTCATATTTTGTCCACCAACAGTTCTCAAGGTAATAAAGAGGGGGGGGAAAGGAGGGAGGGGGGAAGGAGGGAGGGAGGGAGGGAGGGAGAGAAAGAGAGAGAGAGAGAGAGAGAGAGAGAGAGAGACTGAGCTAGCAAGCTTGTTAGATATAAGCTTGCTCTGGCACTGTGGATAGTGAAGTTGAGGAAGGGGTCATTGAGGAGAAGGTCTTTTCAGAATACAAGGAAAAGAGATAATAATGCTGACTTTTAATCATCAGCCCATTCTGTCATAGAGCAATACAATGCTCTATGACAGAATACAATGATCTACATAGAATACAATGATCATGAGGATGAAGAACTGTTCTCAAGCCCTTTGAATCTAAGTCTGTAGCTGCTGCTGGTGGTAAACTCAAACCAAATCCATATTCTGCTGAACTATACAATTTCTTTCAATTGTAAGATAGTTTCATTTAGGCATTTTTCTTCAGAGGTTACAAGCACATTTGTAGCTCAAGCTGAACCTCAAAACGCTGTCTGTATAGCAAAAGTATTTCTCAGTTACAAGTGATGTCAATTTCAACCTAGAATTCAGGAACAAAAAATGTGGTAACCTAAGGAACAAAAAAAGCAGGCTCATGGGCTATCATAAATTCGACTAAGACATAATGACACAGAGAATGAGAGATTAAGCCCAATTTTCAGGCTGTAAGGAAAGTGGCAATATTATGATGCCATTTTCTATAAAGTCATAATCAAAGTATCAGCTTTACTGAGGATGCGCTTCAGAGATTTTTTTTTTAACTCTTTTATTCTATTTAGCTCGCTTCTTCGGTGACATAATTCCATTTGAGTTGCTATTATTGTATTTATATCATAGATACACATATTTATAGCATCCAATACATAATAGCTTGCAAATAAAAAACCTTTGACTTTTGCTAATGCGTCATTAAAACCCAGAGATTTATTTTCCAAGACTTAAAATATTTTCCATAATATTATCCTCCTTAAGGATTAGATATTTAATTAAATCATTAATGACCTGTAATTATTCTCACTCGACTTTCTGTTCCATTCAAACTTTAATCTTTTGGTACATTATGTGTGTGATTAGATAGATCTATCCTTTTTAATTGTTAATTGTGCACGTAGGGTCATTTCCTAAGGAGCTTATTGCCCAAACCGCACAAGCTTAAAAAGGGGAACTCTGCTTTGACTAAACTTTGTGTGGCTTTCTGAAGTCATGTTCCCTTTCTTTCACATTTAAACCATAATAAAATAATTGCTGTATTGCTGTAGAGAGCAGAGAACCTTGAAGATCAGAAGGTAGAACTACTATTAAAGTAACATTCAGATATGAGGGTCCTAAACCTCCTTGAGAAGATCTGTGTCACTTGTTTCTTTCCATGAGGAAAATGGCCCTGCCTTCAAATTACAGGCCACTTTCTCAAAGTGTAGTACCACAAATTCATAGAGATCTAGTTACCACAGGAATTAGTAATAAATATAGTTGAGTCACGAATGTGAAATTGAACAGCGTATATATATATTTTTTAATTTGATTTATATGCCGGCCTGCTCTGGAGACTCAGGGCGGCTTACAATGCGTTAAGCAATAGCCGTCATACTTTTGTATATTTATACAAAGTCAACTTATTGCCCCCACAAACTGGGTCCTCATTTTACCTACCTTAGAAAGGATGGAAGGCTGAGTCAACCTTGAGCCTGGTGAGATTCGAACTTACAGCAATTGCAGACAGCTGGTGTTAATCACAATGCTTTTTAGTCTGCTGAGCCACCAGGCCCTTATTAAATAAATAAATACATGAAGTGAACAAGTAAGACGCAAGTACCTTTGGATGCAGTTGTAATTGTAATGCAATGTCATTTTAACCTCACTTCCCTGGAATAAGTGAACTTTGGCCCTTCTTTTGTTGTGAGGGGACAGCCATCTAGGGTGGGAATCTGCTCTTTTCTTTTGCCAGTTGAAAGATATGTCCTACTTGATTATGGATACGTATCATGTAATAGGATACAAATAAAAACAAAAGAAAATTCCAGATGCAACTAACTCTACTGCCATCAAATTATGAAACACTATAATAATATCCACATAACTGCCACAGTGAAATAGAGAAATGTCTATAACAATAGGGAAGGAAATGTTTTTATTGTTGCCATTCCCTTCATATTTTGATAGATCATCTGGCCAGTTACCAACATATGTGATGGTACCAGTGATGGCATGTTAATCAACTTCCTACCATCAAATTAATGATTAACAAATCATCATAGACAGATATGGCTGCTATAATTTAAGAAAATGAAATTAATTGAGTTCACATTGATATGACCACACATAATTCTGAGAAAAACTGTATATAAAAACATGGAAATACATGAGTCTTAACATTGTTTTATATTCACAAGACTCACTTCAGTGAGATTTCCAAAATGGAGTTTGGGAAGGGTGAGCAGAAACAAATGAAACCAGGAATTTCTTTATCACAGACTCCTTCAATAACAAACTAATTTTCCATGTAATTTTTAGTTTTTCAAATGTAGGTACAACCAAGCTGCTGTAGTAAACCATACTAACAGCAAAATCAAGACATGTGTCTTATCAACACACAAAAGATACAACAATATTTTTTTGTCACAGTATCTGATGCAAGTTTGCAAGTCATGTTATTTGTATCATGAAGTGATGAAACGCTTGTCTTTCTCATGGACAGCAATGGTTCACTATATGTATTTTAGCTTCTGGTAGATTACAATAGGAACATTGCCCAAAATATTAACCAATTTGAAACATTCCTATCCTATTGGAGAGATTTGGCAACCCGTGAGATGCACTTTGTATGAAATGAATACCATCCCTCCTTTGTTCCTTAACATGATAGCATTTTTATTAATGTAATCCTCCAGCCCTTCGCGAAGGGGCAAAGGACAAATGGGAAGATAATTCAATCTGATGCCAAATGAAGACACACATAATTATTTATCTTCCTCTGGTACATAACTGCCTGCTAAAAAGAATCCATGGCATAACAGGGAGAAAACAACTGGGCTTAGTTTATGTTTTGTTAGAAGACCAGGATAAGCAAACTGCAAACAAACAGCAGAAGTGAAGGCTTCCTTTTGTGAGATAATCTCATATGGATTACCTGAGAAACATGGATAGTAAAAAATATGTGGGAAGATGTTCTCTCTTCATAGAATTAAAGTGCACTTTCATATCATTGTTTTGATACAGTAGTGTGGAAGAATATGAGCAGGCAGTATATCAATCACTGTAATAAATACTGAAATATATATTTTAAATAACATTTCTTTAGTTTCAGCTTTTGATAGTGAGAGAGGGAGAGAGAGGGAGAGAGGGGGAAGGGAGGGAGAGAAAGAGAGAGGGGGGGAGAGGGAGGGAGAGAGAGGGAGGTTGAGAAAGGAGGAGGGAGGGAGAGAGGGACGGAGAGAGAGGGAGGGAGGGAGAGAGAATTTCATACTGTATGTTCAATAGAACCTCTGAAGTTGTATGAAGTGCACTCTCTCTGGTCATTTCTTTTAAATGCTTTCTGTACATATACCAATAAAAGAGAATATTTGTAGCTCAGGACTGAAATGAGGAGTCTTGGTGCTCTCTGACCTTGGCTGTTTTCTTGCAGATATAACATCATCAGTGCACTGATGAAGTTACCTAGTTTGGGTAATGAAATGTCTGCAAGAAAACAATCACGTTCAGAGAACACCAAGGGCTTTCTGTACATTTTTCAACTACAGACCCTTGAAAAAGGGCCCTTGGTTTGGTTGGAAATGCATCGGGCCACACAATCAATATTGCAAGAACACTTTAAGGATCATATTTGTCTTTGTTTCTGCTGTCCCCTTGCTGCGGTCAGCAGTTTTTCACATTTCTTTCATTATATTTAGTGCTAGTATAGTTGGACTGCAAAACTCCAGGCATCCATGTGGTGATGTAGAAAAAAATTAATCTTTCCAGCCTTTCAGTGGATGTCCATGTTCCTGCAGCTCAGGTAAATTTGCCCTTTTATATTTATCTCTAATGTTAGAATGTTATTTTGTCTCTCACAGTGATAATAAGATTCCAAAAATGGTCCTCAAGAGGAAACATCAATGGTTCCCCTGCAGAGATGCTATTTCAAGTTCCATAGACTTGTCAGCAAAGGTGTTTCAGCTTGGGAGGAGAAAGAGCTATCAAGGTTCAAGAACCTATTTTTGTATTGAGGTGGAGGCTGCAATTCTACCACCACTTTTTTAATATGAGTCATTCAATTCAATATCATTTATTCCTGAATGGTATTTAATAGGATTTTTTGTAAAAAGTGCATTATATTTTTAATCTAGCTGTAGAAGTAGAGAGCCATTTCCCCCCCCCCCCCCCGCTTGCATGCCTCAATACTTGCTCACTGATAAAAGTCTGATTCAAAAGGAGACAGACTGCTCAACTTTGTAGGTTGTATTGTGTTGAGTTGCAGTTGGAGAGAAACATTTTAAACTAGGAATGCTCTGTTCACGCAAAGCTTCTGTCTTTAATTTTAGGTAAACTCCCTTGCTATTATAGACACAAATCCAACATTCCAACTGTAACCAAAAAAGATTAAATTGTACAGCCCACCTACACCCACTCGAATCTAGGTATACTCTTAGAAGAAAAGGGATGTAAAATGAGCAGTCTTAGGTACAAAAGCTTGTGCAGGGTACATGACAATATCTAATATTTATTCAAAGCCACATTGCATAGATCAAGAGCCAAAATGTCAGGATTGCTGTAGCAAGATACAGGACCAAAGGTCTTGTAATGTTCTCCTTGTTGAACTGTATGTAATGGAGTAAAGTGAAGTGCCATTTATTAATATGATATCATATCTTGATATAATAGGAAGATGTCAATGATCCATCACGTTGGGTCTGCTATCATCTAGAATCTCACTAATTATTACCAGTGTTATTATATGGTTTAAAAGAAAGCTGATTTCATTTCAGCTGTTCTGTTGGGTGCACGCCGTTTTTAACTATCTTTTAACTTGGCTATTGGAAATCATAGATTGTAAGATTACGCAACGGATCACGAATAAGAGCCCACCACTTTTTGTGTCCATTGGAACTTGCTCTCTCACTGATATTCTTGCGTTCTTTATCTTACTGTCTCGCTGAAGTTATACTAGAGCTGTAAAATTTAGCTGATCGTCTTGTCCATGGCTTCAGCGTATCAACAACACTGAAGTGAAACCTTGTGTGATGTTGTTGTTTTGCCCTTTCCCAAATGCTTTGGTACTGTTGGGAGACATCTCAATGCTAGTCTACAGTTTATACATCATTTATGTTGCTTTGCTTCTCTAATGAAGTTCCAAAACTACAATTCTCTCAAATGACACTTCAGTACAAATCCCAGATGGCTCCAATCTGTTCTGCTTCCTCATCCAAGGACAGATATAATTGGCTAAAATTCCTGCTCAGATGAGATTATTAAACGTCAGACTAGCATGGCCAACTGGGATTTCACAGTTCTTTGGTTAGGGCAGCTACTGCATCTCCATCTAAAATGCAAATATGCCTACGTGTGTATTGTATTGAGTTCAAATAAATGTCTATTTGTTACTATGAAAATTCCTTTTTAAAAAAATAGCTCATGTCCTCCAGTATAAGCTGGAATGCAAGTAGTCCTTGACTTATGACCACAGGTGAGCCTCAATATTTCCTTTGCTAAGCAAGACAGCGAGTTTTTCCCCATTTTACCACCTTTCTCCCTACAGTTGTTAAGTGAATCACTGCAGCGGTTAAGTTAATAGCACAATAGTTAAATGAATCTGGCTTCCTCATTGTCCAAAGGTCGCAAAAAGGGGATCACATGACCCCGGGACACTGCAACTGTCATAAAAACCTGCTAGTTGCCAAGTGGCCAAATTTTGATCATGTGACCGCTTGCAACAGTTGTTAGTGTGAAAAACAGTCATAAATCATGTTTTTGTAGTGCAGCTGTAACTTTGAACAGTCACTAAATGAATGGTTGTAAATTGACGTAACCACGTGTAGAAGGAAAAACATTAGAAGTGACATTTGGGAGTGTGACATGTCAGTCAGAGCTGAAGAAGCTTCTTGGATGAGAAGCGAAGCGTCTTCAAAGCCGGGCTGGCTTGATCCCACTGTTTCGGTTAAATTGAATTGATTTTAATTGGGTTGTTTTAAATTGTGGCCAAAAATATTTAATTATTTTAAACTGTTCTTAAATTTTGTATGTTCTGTTTTATTTTGGCTGTTCACCGCCCTGAGTCCTGCTGGAGAAGGGCGGTATACAAATTAAAACAAATGAATGAAAGAAAGAAAGAAAGAAAGAAAGAAAGAAAGAAAGAAAGAAAGAAAGAAAGAAAGAAAGAAAAATCTGAAAGTCCAGTTGCCTCTAGAAAAAAGCACCTTTGGGACATGAGCAACAAAAGGGAAAGAGTAGCAACCATGCTTCAGGATGAAATGAAAGGGGGGGGGGAACTAGCAAAAACATTACAGATGAAACTTAAAATATCTTTATTAAAAATGATGTAAGGCCACAATTTGATTCTTTTTCCCCCCAGGTTTTAACTTAAAAGGAAATAAATTATTTTCATATATCTAATGGAGAAAAACATGTAGATGCAATTGTCCTGAGTCACCTGAATTTTCCCAAATGGCAAAATTTATTTTGTTTATTCTAGCCTATGGCAATCAAATGGCAAAATAAACAAAAGGTGTAGAGAAGAGAGTCCTTCTCTTCCACAGTCTGCAGTACCCAATTTCTCACCTGTCAGTCAACTGCATTTCTTCCAAGGGCCTTTTTCAGATCTAGGTCCCTGCAACACAGACTGCAGAACAATGGACACGGGGATGTAGGAAGGAAACCCCAGGGGAAGCATCTTCCGCCTTTTTGAAAGAATGAAGTATATGGATTATTTTTATCCAGCGATGGAGAGGTGGGGAGGGTAGAAGAAACCAGAAGCTTCTTTTGCAGAGGAAGCAAACGTTCAGGAAAATGGACATTAGATTTAGGCCACCAACACATTTTTTTCCCCCAAAGTATTTCCAAAGTGCAAAAGAAAATGAGATCTGTTTCCAGATGACTCTCTCCTATTATTAAAACCTTGATGAAGAAGGGATCGCAACTGTTTGATGCTCTATTCCAGAGGTGGGTTTCAGCAGGTTCTGACCAGTTCTAGAGAACCGGTAATGGAAATTTTGAGTAGTTCGGAGAACCGGTATTAAAAATTCTGCATTGCCCCACCCCCATCTATTCTCTGCCTCCCAAGTCCCAGCTGATTGGGAGGGAACGGGGATTTTGCAGTATCCTTCCCCTGCCACGCCCACCAAGCCACACCCACCAAGCCATGCCACACTCACCAAGCCACACCCACAGAACCGGTAGTAAAAAATTTTGAAACCCACCACTGCTCTACTCAAGTTATGCTCACTTACTGCTCCTTTGCAAAACTTTGGGTTTATAAGCTTTCTTTTCTTTCTTTTCTTTTGATTAAACTTAGACTCTTTGAATTTTTAAAAATAAATATAAACAAAACAAAAATCTCTGGTTAAAGTCATTCCATTTCCCCAACTTTTTAATAAACCCTTTGATTGATTTTAGTCTCACATAAGATTTAAATGCAGAATATCAGTAATATAAATAATTAAAGAAACAAGATCATTAGATTAAAAAAATGAAATACCCTAAACAGAGATTGCCATCCATATTTATCAGGCAGAAAGTCTTAATAAACTGAATGAGGTTGACTTCAGAATGGAAGATGTGTAGAAATGTTTTATTTATTTTATTTATTTATTTATTTTCGTCAGCATGTATTAGGTAACAGATACAAGTATAAACATGGCTATAAATACATGAAATGGATACAAATAAAAGGGAACATTAGGACAGGGATGGTAGGCATGCTGGTGCTCTTATGCACACCCCTTAAAGACCTCTTAGGAATGGGGTGAGGTCGACAGTAGACAGTCTAAGGTTAAAGTTTGGGGGTTTGGGAAAGAAACCACAGTCAGGTAGTGCATTCCAGGCATTGACAACCCTGTTACTGAAGTCGTATTTTCTGCAATCAAGTTTGGAGCGGTTTACCATAAGTTTGTATCTATTGTGTGCTCTTGTATTGTTTTGGTTGAAGCTGAAGTATTAATTGATCGGTAGGACATTGTAGTAGATGATTTTATATACTATGCTTAAGTCGGACCGAAGACGGCGAAGTTCTAAGTTGTTTAAGCCCAAAATTTCAAGTCTGGTGACATAAGGTATTTTGTTGCCAGCAGAGGAGTGGAGGACTCTTCTTGTGAAATATCTCTGGATTCGTTCAATTGTATTAATGTTTGATATGCAGTGCGGGTTCCAGACAGATGAGCGGTATTCAAGAATTGGTCTAGCAAAAGTTTTGTATGCCTTAGTTAGCAGTCCAATATTACCGGAGAAGAAGCTATGCAAGGTTGGATTAACAATTCTTAATGCTTTTTTGGCAATGCTGTTACAGTGAGCTCTGGCACCTAGATCATTTGAGATGAGTACTCCAAGGTCTTTGATAGAGTGAGGGTTGTCTATTAGGTCGTATCTGCCCATCTTGTATTTTGTGCTCTGATTTTTTTTTTTTTTTTTTTTTTTGCCAATGTGTAAGACAGAGCATTTGTTGGTTGAGATTTGGAGTTGCCAATTGTTTGACCATTCTGACACATAGTCAAGGTCTTTCTGTAGGGTAGCAGCATTGTTGGTGGTGTTGAATAGTTTTACATTATCAGCAAAGAGAACGCAGTTGCTTATAATATCGCAAATGTCATTTATGTAAAGTATAAAGAGTGTCGGTCCTAAAACGCTACCGTGGGGGACATCGCTGTTAACAGGTGCAAGGTTTGATAAGGCGTTCTGTATTTTGACTATTTGTTACCTGTTTGATAGGAACATAGCTATCCACTTACGCAGGAATCTGGAAATGCCATAAGATTTTGGTTTGAGAAGTAGTTTGTCATGTACCACTGAATCAAAGGTTTTACGGAAGTCTATATAAATTTCGTCTATTGTTTTATCCTGGTCAAGTTTTGAAGTCCATATTTTTTGCAGCATAGTTAATAAGAAGTAGATTGAGGTCACCAAGAAATATATGAGGATATGGGCAAGAGGCTGCCCTGTTAGTAGTGAAGTTAGTTTGTTCGCATGTACAAAGTGGTAATCAGGGGCTCTATAACAAAGTAAGAAATGAAAAGTGGTGTTTTGGGAAAAGTCGCATATGATGGTCTCAGGAAGAGCAAGCTCCTGTGTAACTAGAATATTTTTCAGGTTTAGGGATTTTTTTATAGACGATAGCAACACCACCCCCTCTGCGGATTTCACAGTCAGATCTGTACACGTGATAGTCTCTTACTGTGGTGATGGAGCCTGGTAGGGATGAATTCATGTATTCGTAAAAATGTGATATGAGCATCCACAGGGTATCAAAAGCAAACGAGTAGCATTAACACTTTGCTAGAGAGAGGTTCCCTGAGGATGGGCTCAAGCATGAGTCCAAAAGCTCGGAAGATTAAACATCTGGTTTTAGTGACCGACCCAGATTGGATCCTGCAATATCCTGGGACACATATATTTGCCTTCATTCCTAACAGCTTCTCTTTGTATCAAATGAGATATTATGCTCACTGTGGACAACTTCATCTATAGGCCCAAGGCCTCATGTGATCCTTGTCTTCATTTCATTTGCATACTCCTTCTCCAGTCAAGTGTTTCAGGCCTCTGGCAAGGATGAGCCATTCTGTCTCTGATTGTCTGCTGTGAGGGAGGGGAAAAGAGAAGATATTACAGAGAATGAATATATCAGGGTGGAAAAAAAAGAATGCTGTAGGGAGAGAGGGTGGGAGGTTACCCCAGCTACTTTGGACCCTGCCCTAACTCATGGTTTCTGCAGCTTCACCCACAAATTATCCTCTTGGGAATGTAGCCCTCTGAATGTAATGGTCTGTCTGTGCCTGGAACAGTTTCATGAATCAGATGATTC
Organism: Arizona elegans; assembly: GCA_022577455.1. Taxonomy (NCBI): domain Eukaryota; kingdom Metazoa; phylum Chordata; class Lepidosauria; order Squamata; family Colubridae; genus Arizona; species Arizona elegans. The sequence continues at coordinate 194,505,163 of JAKOOJ010000001.1, read as the reverse complement.
CATATTAGTATATCATACTAGAATTGCTGTGAACGTGAGACTGAATGAGTAAATATCCAATAATATCCAATACTAGTCACCTAGAATTTGGAACTAAGCCTGCTGGTAAAGAGGCAAACATCAAGACTTACTTCCAAAGGTTGATTGATATGTGTGTTCTTAATGAATGTAGAGATGTATTGGCACATTATGGCATTATGCATTATGCCATAATGTGCTGAATGATGTTTAATTAATTACATAGTGACAATTTTTAGAATATATATTAGTGCGGATTTTATGGGTGGTTGGAAGTACATTGCAAACTCTTTGAACTTCAGAAGCGATGTTGAAGTTGCTCCAGCTGTAATTTTGCTGGTATCACTCTTTAATTACCTCTACTGTAGTGTGCATAACAAAGTATCTTTTCAGTATCTTTTCACAAAAAAAGAATGAGTGGCAAGCATCTCTAGCCCGACGCTTCTTGATAATGAATTAGGCAGCCCTTTCTTCCACTGATAAGCAATTAATTAGGACTTGAATCTGAAATCCAAAGGGATTTTCTTTAATTTCCATTGACTTTTAAAGTATTATCTGAATGCACTGCTGGCAATAGATGTCTTTATCATTGTTTGCCACCCAGAGTCACTGGTTTGAGATAGGTGGCTATGCACATTAGATAAATAAAAAAATAAAACTAATAAAACTGATTTGTTTAGAACTAAAGCAACAAAATATATATTTTTAATTATCTACATTAAAAAATTAGCATCAGTCTGATAATATTTTCTAAATAAATCCTAATTTTCCCTCCCCCCCCCCACTTTTGCTTCTGTATTGTCTATTGATAGTAGAGGAATATACTGTAAATTATATCAAACTAAAGATCTTCTTGTAATCTAACTGTGTACATGATGGGTTACTCTGCATTGTTAAACAAGTTTCCGTTACATTAGGGCCCTTGATTTTAAAAAATGGAAGCTATATCCTGAGCAGAATTGTGCTGACACTATGACAAAAGATATTATATTGTGCATTGTTATCTGCTTTGTTAATTGTGAAGTGACCTGACCTTTAAAAATTCTATTTATGATCACAAAACTTCTAATGCACACAGTTTTTGTGACACTATAGTGCAGTAATGGCTAACCTTTTTGTCATCGCATGCCAGGAGAGGGAGGGGGGAGGTTCGTGCTTGCGCGTGCCCACACCCATAATTCTATGTGTCCCACCTGCGCATGCACGCGCAACCCCCCTCCCCCACCCACTCCTGGCACACAATGGCCTGGTAGGCCCATTTTTTTTCTTACCTGGCTCCAGATCCTCTCTATGCACCTAGGAAGGGCAAAAACAGCTTTTCCCACTCCCTGGAGACCTAGGAGTCTCTTGAGGCTGGGGACAGCAAGAAACGTCACTTCCTGTCCCACTGGGAGTTGGGAAATTTCAGGCCTCTGGAGGGCCTCCGATGGAGTGGTAAAGGCTGTTTTCGCCCTCCGCAGATGCATAGAGAAGATCTGGAGCCAGGTAAGAAAGAAAAACAGGCCTTACCCACCACCCCAGGCCCTCCGGAGGCAGAAAACACCCTGTTTCCCTACTTATAGTATATGGTATACTTATAGTATAGTGTTTGGTGGAAGGGTTTTGTATGTGGTTTAGGAAGGAGAACATTCAACATTAATTGGAATAGTTAGGTTGAGATCACACACACACACAACACACACCTGCCTTGCATTCATGTTATCAGATATTTTAGTTGTCCTTTAAATTCACCAGTTGGCCTTCTAAGGAATAGGCATTTGTTCAGTATAGCAGTAAACGTGCAAACTCCTAATTTTCTCAGCGCTTCAGAAGATTGTAAGTAGTGGTGGAGACCTTAATGCTAGTTGAATTTAAGTTGCCTACTAACGGCCCAAAGGAATAAAAATGAGAATGAGCTGCAGAAAATGAACTATATGCTAAAATGGGTTAGTAGCTGGTCCTTAGTGAACAGAGGATAAAATCAAACCTAGTTATTATTTTAAATTTGCCCCCATTTGTTCTCTCTGATATGGAAATAAATTAAGGTGACCAGACGTCCCGCTTTTGAGCAATTTGTCCCGCGTCCCGCGGCGTTTTAAAAAAGTCCCGATTTTTCATTCTGCCTCCTGAATCCCCGCTGATGGCTAGAGGGAAAAAAAACTCTTTAAACTCTTGCCGCGGGGCTTCAAAGGGCCGATCTACAGCTGATCAGTGTTTTAAAAAAAATGAATAGACCCATGCCTGCAAAAATAGAAAAAACAGCCCCTGTTAACAGCTTCCGCTAGGTTAATTAGCTGCAAAAAGCTGCAAAAAGTTCCTGGAGCAGATTCCCCCGCCCCCCCAGCTATACTGAAAACAAAGGCGAAAGCGAAACTAAACCTGCAACATGACAAAATGAGGCAGAGAGAGATTTCTTTCTTTTTCTTTTTCTTTTTCCTCACCAAAAAAGGTAGGTACAAAACTGCAAACAATGGGAAATTTTGGGCAAAAGAGGAGAGTTCAAGATTTTAAAACACAAAAGAAAAAAAGCTCTATTTAACTAGGGAATTGTAATAATTGAGATACTATTAATAATTGTATATTGTGTTGAAAGCAGAAATGGTTAAGTTGTGGTTTGGAGGAATATATGGGGGAAATTATTTGGTTTATTATTATTGGTAAATATAATTAATTGATTTGTAAGAAATTGGATTGCATGGAAATAATTGGAATATTCATGTTCATATTGATTAATATACAAAAAAGATAGTTATATAACTAATTGATTTATATTAAAATGTTGAATTTGTATTAAACAACTGTATTACATAATTACATAATTAACCAATGTGAGGATGGATATAAAAATAGATGACAATGGGAAGGGGTATAATATAGAATAGAAGGGAAAAATTGAATTTGATTAAGATTAGAGATGAGGATGAAGGGTAATATTGTTTTTTTAAAAAAATAGATGAGGAATAAATATGGCAAAAAGGAAATATAGAAATTGTAAATTTAATTGAAATGACTAAACGCTGTTTAAATTTGTGAACCAGCCAAATATTCTGTTCAAAGAAAATACATTGCATGTTTGTATGTGTGTTTCTAATTATTGCTATTTATTCATATTTGTTCTCTTTTATTCTTTAAAGTTTAACAATTCATTCTTAATCTTAATATCTTTATATTTGCTTGGGGTTGGCTTTCTTCCCTTTCATCTTTTTTATTGTACAGCAATCTTTCTCCTCAAACCTACCACCACTCTCTTTTCTTTCCTTCTTACTTTCTCTTCCCCCCACCCTCTTTTTCTCCTCCCTACTTCCTCTTCCTTTCTCCTTCTCCTCCTCTCTTCCTCCCTCTCTTACCCTCACTCCTACTCTAATTTCCATTCCTTCATCCCTCTCTATTGCTGTATCCTTTAATGCATATGGACTACTCAGAGGGCTGAAAAAGTTATTTTTGACTGGTCCTCACACTTTTGACCAGTCCTCGAACTTACGACTGTCCTCACATTTTACGTTTTTGCCCTATCTTGTCACCATGGTGAAGAGAAGCAGTTGTGAAATGAGTGACATGGTTGTTAAGAATACTGCATGGGCATAAATGTGAGGATGGTCATAAGTGTGAGGACCAGTCAAAAGTGTGAGGACCTGTCAGAAATGACTTTTCAGCCCTCTGAGTAGTCCCTATACACATAGCCATGGCCACCCGGTCACATGACCAGCTAGCCATGCCCACCCAGTCACATGGCCTCCAAGCCACGCCCACACAATAAGTCACGCCCATGTCCTTCTTACCAATGTTAAAATCTGTTCACCTTACCCTATACGCATAGCCATGGCCACCCGGCCACATGACCAGCTAGCCACACCCACCCAGTCACATGACCAGCTAGCCACGCCCACCCAGTCACATGACCAGCTAGCCACGCCCACAAAATAAGCCACGCCCACAATGTCCCTCTTTACCAATGTTAAAATCTGGTCACCTTAAAATAAATAGATGCTGTGGTCTCCTTTGATTTTCACACATTAAGTGTGAAAATAAAAACGGATACCTTTAGAATTAGATGCTGTAGAAATACTGTCTTTGGGGTCACTGATTATGTTGATGATGCTAATATGATATACAACATGTTCCTCTTTAGCTAGTCTTTTCATATCAAACTTGATTTGCAACTTGGCAGCAACTGAAAACCTCTGGTCAAATTTATTCTGGAATTCAGTGAATCCCTTCCCTCCAAAAAGATATGGCAGTTTCCTCCTGATCTGACAGCATGTTGACAAATATATTTCGCAATGTGGCAGTGTAAGAACTAGCAACTTGATTGGGAAAATCGTCTTCTAACAAGGCATATAATGTATGAACTTTAAATTCATAAACAGCAAATGAAGCAATGAACCTAGTAATATTATTCTTTTGTGAGTGTTCTTTTGTTGGTCAAAGACCAGGGGTGGGTTCTAATTACCTTTATTACTGGTTTGCAGTGGGGCCGCGCATGCGCACTCGCTTCACTTGCGCACGCTCTTCTCTGCATGCGCAGAAGCATTTTGATGACATCAGGGTCAGTGGGTGGAGCCTCCCGCTGGTTTCACTACCGGTTCTATAGAACCGGTGCCAACCGGGGGCCACCCACCCCTGTCAAAGACCAGAACAAACATAATCATACATACTATTCGCTCTCTTCTCTTACTTCTAGCTAATCAGATCTTACTTGAGTAAAAATTAAGAAAAAAAAATCATGGCAAAGGGAATGATTATTTACAACAGTTCATTTAGTGACTGTTCAAAGTTACAACAGCGCTGAAAAAAGTGACTTCTGGTCCTTTTTCACATTTACAACCATTGCAGCATCTCCATGGTCATGTGATCAAAATTCAGATGCGTGGCAACTGACTCATATTTATGACGGTTGCAGTATCCCGGCATTACGTGGTCACCGTTTACCACCTTCTGATAAACAAAGTCAATGGAAAAACCAGATTCACTTAACAAACAGGTTACTAACTTAATAACTGCAGTGATTCACTTAACAACTATGCCACGAAAGGTCATAAAATGGGGCAAAATTCACTTAATAAATATTTTGCTTGACAACAGAAATTTTGGGCTCAATTGAGGTCGTAAGTCGAGGAATATCTGTATTAAGCATTGTAATGCTGCAGTCTGCTTCAGGGTTCTTCCCTTGGGGGTGACTTTTTCTACTCAAATGCTATTTCATGGTCTGCTGGCATTCAGTAGAAGAAACTTAACAGTAATAAGCAATTCCATTTGCCATCCATTGACATGAATTGGCCTCCCTCTATCAGCCTTCCATTGTTCTGCTGGCTGCGTATCTTCTCTCCTGCTGCAGCACAAGGAAAATATAGTTTAGTCTTAGGAAAATTACCAACAGTGACCAGTCCTTTTATGAAAGACTATTTCAAAAGCTTTCTTAACTGGAAGAAATGTGTTTATTTATCCTGGCCTCCTTTAGAAGCGTAGCACATTTAGTACAGATTTTCTTTTTCTTCCCTTTCACAGGATTGCTCATTGTTTGACTTCACAAAATTTGAATCCAACCCACAGAGACATAGATAAAGGTAACAGGCCAATTTTCAAACTCTCACTCCCATACTGTAAAGTACCGAGCTTCCCTTTGTTCATATTCATCAGTCTAAAGATGTTATGACTCTAGTCTAGGCAATACACTCTCTCTCTCAAGTTTTATCAAAGCAACAAATTAAAACTGCAGGAAAAGGAGTGGAAAAGGGACAATCTGCTTTTGTTAAACTGCATAAATTTTTGATACACAATGCTCAATTCTCTTTTTGAAAAGGGTCTGGTAGCACCCTATGATTGTGTACTTTATCAGGTGCAATTCTGTCATTTCAAAAGAAAAGGAAAAAAAATGTAATTTTTTTTAAAAGCATCTGCTGGGTTTCAAGCCAAGAACCTTCTCTATGATAAGTAAAGGTTTCAACCAGTATGCTATTTTAGCAAGACTATTAAAGTGAGATATAGAACTGTTATGTCCTTATAAGGACATCCGCCGGGGATTGGCTAATCCTCTGGTGGGAAATTCAAAATGCTATCTCTGGGCGATGCAACTTGCCAGGAGCGCTTAAAAGGAGACCTCCGGCAGCGCAGCCGCCAGTCTTGTTCTCATTTAATAAAAGTGCTGAATGGACCACGCTGGTCGCGTCTTCTTTTCCTGCGCCTGATCTAACAAGAACCTATCCAGCGGTACGATTCAGCCAGTTCCCACCACTTTGGGCGAACCGGTTGTTAACTTTCTGAGCAGTTTGGTGAACTGGTTGTTGGAAAAAATCATTAGGGCAGAGAACCAGTTGTTAAATTATTTGAATCCCACCACTGTACCTATCTGTGTTTATAAGAAGCACTGGCTTAAATGAAAGGGTAGCTCTTCTTCTGTAGTTAATGAACTGCTGAGACAACCCAGAAACAAATTGAAGTGATGTAGCCCAAATGGACAGGGGCCCTCAAGGGAAAAGTGCTTGCCTTTAAAAGTAAAACAGAAAAACATGTCTTGAGGTATCTTTATAAGAAAGTGGGGGTTTAGTAGAGTTGCCTGTTTCTATCCTGAAATTGTTGCCTACCCACTCTAGTGATAGGGCAATGAGCAGTGTGATAAGGAAGATAAAAAGGATATATTCACAATTTAATGAATCTAGAAATGGGAATTAACATAGATATCAACCAACCCAATTCTGGTCCTTCAGTTTGAATGTAAATTGCAGTTTACAAATGTTAGCATTAACTTGCAGTTATGTCCACCAACATCTTTTATAAGTTTGCATTTGGCAAGGAAGAAAAGAGAATCATTTTATTTTCTTGTCTTGGGAATAGATAAAAATGAGCAGTGTGCTAGCCAAGTAAAGAAGAGATTAATCCAAAGAAGGAGCAATGATAAACCTGTAAGAAATAAACTATTCCTTAGACAACAAAGATCAGAACTGTTAAAGCAAATGGCTTTTCCAGGGATAATATACAACAGGGAATGTTGGATGTTGGGGGGAAAACAAGATAAACAGTTTAGCATTCTAGACTTGCTAAGACTGCCATGCAAGGAGAAACAGCTGTTCACATGCTTTGAGCATGTGAGGAGAGTGAATGATGGACTGGAAACAATAACTATGCTTGGTAAGGTTGAGGGAAGTAGAAGTAGCAGAAGACAGGTAGATCAATGATAACAAGCGAGGACTGGTTCAAGGTGGCAGGCCAGTGGTGGGTTGCTCCCGCTTCTGTATGGTTCTATAGAACTGGTAGTACAACCGGTGGGAGGCTCTGCCCACCTGCCACGACATCATCATGGGTGATCTGTGCATGTGCAGAAGCGCGTGCGTTCCCGCTGCGAACCAGTAGTGAAGGTAAGTAGAACCCACCCCTGTGACACCCACCAGATTTACATACAGTCCTCCAGGTGTTCTGACCCTGCCTTCGCAAGCAATAAGAAACCACTTACTCATGAGTAAAACAAACTTTTTTTTTCTTAAAACAGGGCACGAACAGTCTTTATTCACATGGGGGAGATAAAACCAAAAATAATTAGTCACAACTGAAAATCTTTTTCCCCTTCTGAAACAGTCTCTGCACAAAAAGTCTCTGTTCACATGAGAACTCAAGATAAAAATGTTCTTCAATGATTAAGCCAAGCAGAAACAGTCCCTCTTCACACTGGCTGAGGCAAATGCACTACCTATTGGGTCCCAGCAGCGAGACTCAATTGGCACCTCAAATACAGAGCAATTAGTCCTGACAAACCTTGTTCTGGCAAAGGAATCCAACTTGATTAATGTAGACTGGAAAATGAACGGTTGCCTGTGGCAACCGGCCATTCCCAAACCCCTACTATTTATTTCCCAGCCAGGGAGGGACTGGCTAGCATCTACAACTTCTTTTCCCTGAGAGCTGGCTTATTGTCTTCTGTTCCTGTCCTCTCTTCTCTACACAAGAGCCTCGGTGGTGCAGCGGACTAAAGTGCTGTTAAGTGCTAGCACTTAGCTGCCAGCTGCCTGCAATTAGTGCAAGTTAGAATCTCACCAGGCTCAAGGTTGACTCAGCCTTCTATCCTTTCGAGGTAGGTAAATTAAGGACCCGGATTGTGGGGGCAATAAACCAACTTTGTATAGAACAACACTGCTTGGGGGGGCGTGAAGGGGGGGCGAAAGCCCTAATAAGCAGCCCTAATAAGTATGCAGGCTATTGCTATAATGCATTGTAAGCCGCCCTGAGTCTACGGAGAAGGGCAACATATAAATTGGACTAATAAATAAATAAATAAATACACGCATCTGGGATGGGCCCCATCTGTTCCTCCTCACTCAGCTTCTGCCTCTGATTCTGCTTCCTCATCAGAGCCTTCCAAAGGCTCTGAAGCTGCCCAGGCTCCTCCTTCTCCTCGTTTGACTCCGCTGCTAGCTCTAACAACGCAGGGTTTAGGCTCAACTGAATGGTACCTATTTTACCTTTTGAGAGCTAAGTGGGTACAATAATCTCCATCAATCATACCCTCTTTGAAAGGCATCTGAATAAATATGATTACATTGATTTATTATACAGAATTCTGAAATGGAATGTACATTTAATTTTAACCCTTTTGGTTCAGAGCTACAGTCCATCAGAAGGTATTTTACATTTTACAGGTACTCCTTGACTTACAACAGTTCATTTGGTGACCGTTCAAAATTAAAACAGCACTGAAAAAAGTGACTTATGGCCTTTTTTCACACTTATGGCTTTTGCAGCATCCCTATGATCACATGATCAAAATTCAATGCTTGGCAAGTGGTTCATATTCATGACGATTGCAGTGTCCTGAGCTCATGTGATCACCTTTTGCGACCTTCTGACAAGCAAAGTCAATGGGAAGCCAGATTCATTTAACAACCCTGTCACTAACTTAACAACTGCAGTGATTCACTTAACAACTGTGGCAAAAAAAGTTGTAAAATGGGACAAACTCACTTAACAAATGTTTCACTGAGCAACATAGATGTTGGGCTCCATTGTGGTCGGAACTCGAGGACTACCTATACAGTGTTAAAAAGTACAGCCACATTAAAGAAAATAAGAATGTATCTTCTGGACTGATTTTTTTTTTTTAATCAATGGGGATATTTAGGTGGGAGTAATTACTGAATCTGTTAGGCCTTCCTCAGCAGCTGTCACTTTAGCATGATCAAAGAATGCAGATGTCATATGAAATATAAATGTGCCTCTTTTTTTAAAAAAAAAGCTCCCATTAGAGGAGAAAATGAAATATGCTTATAATTTGGGAGAGAGGCAGAGTTGATATATGTGATGTCTGTTATCTTCCATTTGTCCTTGTTTTGATGAATTGTAACATCCATGGCTAGCATACGGATGTATTAATTGGTGTTTGACATAGGGGGGAGTGATGGCTCTCATTTTTAGCCAGACAGAAAGATGTTATATGCAGCCTAGAAGCTCTGATGTGATAATGATACAGAAGGTGACAATTTCATTGTAGTGCAGATGGCTGTGTCCTTTGGTTGCTGAGAGGAACTGAATGCATATAATGTTTATTTGGTGGTTAAAATGCCCATCCTGTTATTTGCTGCAATTTCTGAGCTACAAACTAAATATCTGCAATCAAAGCAAGGACAGTCCAGTAATGCTTTGGGTGAAATTGAAGGGGGGGAGGGACTGTTGCGATAATTCGAGGATCTGACTCAATGAAGGATTCAGAAAAAGTAGTATTCAAACAAAATATTATTTATTTACAGTAGGCATTCTATATTGTCTGGATGATTGTAGAAAGAAGCGAGAAGGAGGCGCATGTAAGCTCTTTTATATCAATAAGGCGGAGTTAGAGGTAGGAGTGGTTATACATTAAGGAAGGAAGAATAAGTTAACCCTTGATGTGCTATATACATACATTTCCTATATCTGAGAATAAGGCATTTACTTGTGACAAATCCCCCTCTAAATGCCGATTCGACATACAGCAATAATTACATTCAGGTTCAGAACAATATAAAACTTGTAATTTTGAAGTTAGATACTTATGTTGTTTAGATTGCAAAGGTTTAGTTAATATATCAGCTATTTGTTCTGTGGTTTCACAATGAATAGCTTTAATAAATCCATCCTGAGATAATTGTCTTACATGTTTGAATTTGATATCTATATGTCTAGAACTTTGACCAATAGCATCTGATCTAGATATCTCTATCGCAGCTTTATTATCTTCATGTATAACAAATGGCAATGAAGGACTTTTCCAGACGTCTGATAATAAATCATTGAACCATACAAGATTATTAGAGGCCTTTGACAAGCAAACATATTCTGCCTCAGTTGTTGATGTGGCTACAAGATCCTGTTTTCCAGTATACCAGTAGACTGGACAGTTGTTAAGAAAGAATACATAACCAGAAGTGCTTTTCCTGCACTTAGTGTCACCTGCCCAATCTGCATCAGCGTAACAAGTGAGAATAGGTTCTTTGACATCATTAGGTTCTAATATTAGAGAGAAATCTATGCTGTATTTTAAATACCTTAGTATTCGCTTAATGGCTTCCCAATGATACATTAAAGGTTTACTAACATATCTGGATAATAAATTAAGGGGTAGAGCAATATCTGGTCTGGTCCAATTAGATATATACAATAGAGAACTAATAACTGATCTATAAAGTGTATTATCAGTAAACTCAGGGGATGACTCATTCATGTTTCTTAAAAAATCAGTTTGCATTGGAGTATCACAAGGCTTTGCATCACTCATATTACATTTATTCAATAGTTCTACAATTTTATCTTTTTGAGATAATCTAAATCCTTTTTTAGTCTTACTGATTTGAACTCCAAGATATTTATTTACTTTCCCTAATGATTTTAAAGAAAAATGTTCATTTAATTTCGTTACAAATGTATCCCTTTTTTCTTTATGTTTGCCAATATACAAAATGTCATCTACATAAATTAACACAAATTCTATTGAATCACCATCCCTTCTAACAAAGAAACAATTATCTGCAGTTGTGGCATTGAAGTTCATGGATTTGAGAACATTGACCAAGCATTCATACCAGCGTTTGCCAGATTGCTTTAATCCATACAAACTTTTGTTCAGTAACCAAGTTTCATTCCTATTTGTGTTTTGGCTATGAGGAGCTCTTACATATATTTCTTTATCTAGTTTTGCATGTAGATATGCAGTTTGTATGTCATATTGAAAGACTTCAAGATTAAGGGCTGATGCTACTACTAGAGCTGTCTTGACACTTTCAGTTCTTACGGTGGGGGAATATGTGTCGGTATAATCTTCAGGATATTTTTGAGCATAGCCCTGTGCAACTAGCCTTGCTTTATATAATGAATTGCCTTCTTCCAGATTTTTAATTTTAAATATCCACCTAGTGCCAATAATTGTTTTGTCCTTTGGAGCTGGTGTTGGAGTGAATACATTTAATTCTCGTAGACTGTCCATCTCTTTGGCCATGGCTAATTCCCATTTTCTTCTTTCTTCTATGGGGAGTTTTAATACTTCCTCGTATGTATTGGGTGTTGTTGTATTATTATTTATGTGCATTATGTAATCCTTATATTTATTTGGAGTTTGATTCCTGTTAGATCTAATTGTTCTTTCTGGTCTGCTATCGTTATCGTGTAAATATCTTGCTTCCTTTTTTGTTAATGAATCTGTTTTGATTTTGGGACAATTTCCTATCCATGTCTCATTGTTACTCTTTTGTGTATTGTGGTCGTGTTCTTCTCTTTCTGTCTTATCGTGATTATCAATATTTGGTTTTGCACTTGGAAAGATCTCATTAAGATGTATCTTAGACCAATTGGCCTGTTTGTGAAATACAGCTGTTCTAGAAATTATGAATTTATTATTATTATCAATAAATCTGTATCCTTTTGTGCCAGTTTCATATCCCATGAATCTGAGCCTTCTGGGTACATTATCCCCTTTACGTCTCAATTGTTTTGGTATATGTACGTCTGCTGTAACGCCAAATACAGGCATGTGGGCTATTTTTGGTTTTTTATTAGATGCTAATTCGTATGGTGTTTTATTTATGACACTAGACCAAATTCTGTTTAGGGTATAATTAGAATATAATAAGGCTTCTGACCAAAATTGTTTGCCTAAACCAGCATCTTCCAATGTGCATCTAATCATGGTTTGTAATGTTGAGTTCTTTCGTTCTACCATTCCATTTTGAAATGCAGAGAAAGGGCTAGAGGTGAAGTGTAACATTCCTTTGTCTTTTAGCCATTGGGAGAATTCTTTTGACATGAATTCAGATCCCCTGTCTGTCATGATTTGCTTTATTTTTACATTGTGTTGTGTTTCTACACGCTTATAAAATTCCTTAAACTTTTGAAATGTTTCATCTTTGTGTTTCAAAGTATAGACAAATCCATAACGACTATAGTTGTCTACAATAGTAAGGAAATATCGTTTTTTATATGTAATTGATGGGGTCAATGGACCAACTAGGTCCATATGTACCAGGTTAAAGATATGATTTGATGACCTTGTTGCCTTTTTTGGTCTGGGTTTAGTTCTGAGTTTTGAGGACTTACATACTGAACATTCCAAATAATTTTTACAATCTTTTATTTTAACACCTTCAGCATGTTCAACCATTTTTTGTATTACAGGAAAACTAGCATGTCCTAATTTTCTGTGTAATATATGTGCACATTCATCATGAATTGGTTTTCCAATTATTGGTCTTTTGTTAATATGTGTATCTTTAATTGATGTGTTTTCAAGGTTATGATTTGTTTCATGTTCCTCGTTGTTACTGTCACTATCATTTTCATTTTCTATTGTCATCTTCCATGTTTGAATCAATGTTGTGTAGCCATCTTTCTTCAGTGACTAAGTATGGTAGATCTCCCTTGATAATTATATTGCCTAAGTTTGTTTTGTTTCTCTCTAGAGATGCTTTTCCTTTTGAGAACACTATATTTATGTCAGAGTCTCTACTCAATTTTATTGCACTAAGAATGTTATGGGGTATCTCGGGTATTAATAAAACCCCCTCTATTTTTCCTAGACCGGGTAAATTTACATTTCCCCTTCCAATGACTTGAACTTCCTCTTGGTTGGCTACTTTGATTACAAATTTATCTTCTACGAAGGAAGATAATATTTTCTTATCATGTGTTGTATGGTTTGTTGCCCCAGAATCAATGAGCCAGGCATTATCTTTTGGGTTTTGATTTTTGCTTGTGTTATACTTATCTAATCCATTTAATGATCCAGACTTTCTCTCTCTTGAGTTATCTCTGCCCCCTCTACGTTCTCTGAAATTTGGTGAGTTTCTATATCTATACCTATCAATAGATGATTGTCTGTTATGGTATCTGTTCCTATTGTCATGGTTTTGTCTTTCTCTAAGGAATTTTGGACAATCTCTTCTATAGTGTTCTTTGGATCCACAATTATAACATTCAATTGGTTCTTGATGCCTGTCTTGAAATGCTACCCTTTTGGTCTGTCTGTGTTCTTTGTGTGTGCTGTAGCGGCTTCTCCTTAAATTATCTTCAGCTATTAGTCTATTTGATAAACTCTCTATAGATAGATATCCTAGATTAATTGTGTCTAAATGTGATATGTAATTATCCCATGATGAGTCTAATAAATTAATGATAACGCTTTTCATTGTCTGATCAGATATTATTTCTCCCCTTAAATGAAGCTCTGTTCTAATTGTGTTTAGTGATAGTAAATGCTCACTTACAGTAGTCCCAGGTTTTATCCTTGCTGAGAAGAAATTTTTGGATATTCTAGTTGTAGTTGCTACACTTTCACTATGAAACAATTTAAACATACAATGAATTATTTCTCAGACAGTTAGATTATGCTTAATACTATGATAGATAGCAGGAGATATGCTAGATATTAGTAAATAGAATGCTCTGTGATGCAGGCAGTCCAATTTTATAGTCCATGGTCTTTTGGGGGGGTTAGTTATGAAAAATAATAAATTCTCTTTTAAGAAAACAACCTGAAGTTGTTGACTCCATTCCTGTAAATTAATACCGTCTATTCTCAATTTTGGGAAATCATTAGGCAAGTTTCCAATGTTATTTGCTGCATTACTTACAACTGGAGGCTGTCCATGATCTTGTAAGTGTTGATAGTTGCAGAATGGTGTAGGTATGCTAGCGATCAGTCTGAATGGTTCTCTCTGTTCTTCACTGTCTCTGTATTCGTCTGTGTGAGTTCGCGCATGCGCGTTGCTCATTTTGTTTCTGAAGCTGTCGGGAGAGGTTCTCGTCGCTGTAGCTCCCTCGCAGTGCTCCTCTTCCGACGATTCGCTTTCTGGCTCGGCTTTTGGTGTCCAGGTGGGGATCGGAGCTTGCTTCGTTCTGTCGTAGTCGTCTCGGTTGAGGCCTCTGGCTCCCGGGATTGTTTGCGGTGTGGGCGAGTACTTGCAGGGTCCCCTGGGTTCGGGCGTCAGCGCTCTTGTTGTTTGTGCTGGAGTGGATGGAAGTAGGGACGTTTGTCCGCTTGCTTCTGTGTCCTTGGATTGAGTAGTTTGTTCTTTTTTTGTTATTCGATTTACAGTCTTTGATACTTTCGCTGATTTTCTTGTTATTTTTAGATTCAGGTCGAAGGCTGCGAAGAGTGTTCTCATAGCTGTTTCGATTTGTATTTCAGTTGGCGTTTCTTCGGTGTCTGTATCAGATTCTTCGGAAAAATATGATTTCTCCTTTTTATTTTTTATGCTGGGTAAAGTCTTTCACGCCAGCCATTTTGAATACTGTCCTTTGATTGGTTCTGAGCTAGCCATTTTGGTGTGCTGGTTAATCCAAGATGGCTGCCATTCAAAATTTTGCGCGGGACCGTTAGACTTCTTCTCGGTTATGTCTTCATCTGTAGGTGATTTGCTCACCATTTGGAGTTCTTTAGGCTCCGGTGTGTTGATGTGCTTTTCTCTCGCTGCTCCGTTGTCTTTTATAATATCCTGGAGGTTCACGATGAGGTTTTTGTCATCTTTACGGTTTTTCAGCAGTCTTAATATTTCTGATCTGAGCGTATCATTTTCTGTCTCGCTCTCTTCTTGATCATCGGATTCATCGATTACCTCTTCTTCATCTGTGGTGTAGTTTTCAGGTTCTCTTGTTATTTCAGTCGTGGATTCATCGATCATTTCTTGATCTGTTTCTATCTCTTTATTGTGTGCCCTGGTGTTGGGTCTTTCTCTCTTTTCTTTGGAGTTTTCTTTCTTTGGCATGTTTGTTTCTTATTGAGTCAGCCAACCATCCTCTGCTACCAGTTTGTTGCGATAATTCGAGGATCTGACTCAATGAAGGATTCAGAAAGAGTAGTATTCAAACAAAGTATTATTTATTTACAGTAGGCATTCTATATTGTCTGGATAATTGTAGAAAGAAGCGAGAAGGAGGAGCATGTAAGCTCTTTTATATCAATAAGGCGGAGTTAGAGGTAGGAGTGGTTATACATGAATACATTAAGGAAGGAAGAATAAGTTAACCCTTGATGTGCTATATACATACATTTCCTATATCTGAGAATAAGGCATTTACTTGTGACAGGGACAGCGGGAAAGAGAGGGAGAGGGGGGAGGGAGAAAGAGAGAGAGAAGGTATAAAAAGGTTTCTTCTTCTTCTTCTATTAAGTGTGTTGCACTAAGAATATTCAGAATTAATTATTTGTTTTGCATAACTGCTATGGGCTACCAAATAAACTGAATTGCTATAATGAAACAAATGGGAAATGACTATTTATTAATATTTCTGATGGAGTGGCTCAGACTGATAGGATAATTTTTCATATTGTCTCAGGAACGTACCTATATATTGATGACAAGAAATGATGACACCAAAATGACAACGTGATCACACAATAATAATTCCATTATATCACCATATGATGATTTCTGAGGCAAGCATGTAAACTGCTTGATTTGCCTGATGTCACAATTAATTGTGTCCTTATTTCCCCATCCTTCCACTGGACAGCTGTATATCCATAGCAACAATCCTTATGTACATCGGCTGTGAAAATCTTTCGATAGCTGATTAAGGGTGATATACTTTCTTGGGCTTTTGACTTTGAACACATGACAAAAGACACAGTTCCAACTGTGGTTAGGAACAAGGCAAAGAAGTGGGAATCAGGATAAACCCTACATTTGATTTAAATTAAATAAAACATGATTAATATTCATTTCCATTTACTAATGTCCTTCCGTATTAAAACCATATTCCAACAGCGATTTTTAGCTCTAAGGGCTGCAAATAAAGCTTGATGGAATTGCATACAGCTATGCAATCATTTCTGCAGTCCTGAATTAGATGCTAGTGGAAGGCTTGGAATTAACATATATTATGGAATATCGTCCTAGACTCACTTTGAAGTCCTAAATTAAAAATACTGAACTATGGGAATTAAACATTTCAAAATGTAGTTTTTAAGTTGCAAAATTAAGTTGCAATTTGGGAAAATAGTCATCAATAATAAATAACAGACAAAGACTTGGGGGGGGGAGGGAGGGAGGGGGGAGGGAGGGAGGAAGGATAAAAAAACCCCATCTTATTAGCATTGATTGGTGATCACCTGGGGAGGTCGCTACATTGCTATCTTTTATACTGGCCATGCTTCTATTAACATTATTTTTATTTTTGAAAACAAAACAAAACAAGAAATACAACCACATCAGTGGTGGGTTTCCCCCCGGTTAAGACCGGTTCTATAGAACCGGTAGTAAAACCAGCAGGAAGCTCCACCCACTGATCTTGATGTCTTTAGAAGTGATCTGCGCATGCGCAGAAGCAAGGTGCGTGCACGAGCGAAGCGAGCGCGTGTGTGCGATCCCATTGCGTACCGGTAGTAAAGGTAAGTAGAATCCACCCCTGAACCACATGTATGAAAAAAAAACCCTCACATTTGCAATTAATTTGTAAAATAATTCACTTTTCACACAACAAATTAAACCTCACCACATACATATATTGATTAGGATTTTTTTTCCCAATATCATACATGTTCCCCACAGGACACTGTAATCTGGTATGAATTGGACTATAACCAGTTAGGATGTTAGAATTAGGAAACATACTAATTTTCCATTCAAAAGCCAAACTTGCCTGTGCTGAAATATGGAGGTTGAATCTCTATTACATTAAAACATCCATTGCATGCCCAATGAAATTGAAACATAGATTCAATTGTCACTCATTTTAATTGCTCTTTGGATTATAAAATTGCTGCTTTTCTTTTCTGTGATCAATATTCAGGAACCTTTAAGAAGGTTGCTGAATACCTACTGAGAGCCATGGCTTTTAAAATGGCCTAGTGCCTCTTTCGCATTATTAACTGTTCCAAGGGTTTCATTTGATTTCATTATTGTTTTGTTTTGTTTTGTTATTTTATTTTTGTTTTATTTATACAATAAATAAAAATGAGACAAATACCTTGTGTGTCTAATCACACTTGCCCAAATAAAGTATTCAGTTTTATTGTATTTGCTGCACTTCCCTTTTATGAATGGCTTTCAATCGTAATTAAACAAATCAACAAATAGATCTGTCTTTCTGTTTTGTCAGTAAAGGTCTGCTTCAAAGATGGACATCAAGCACATTTTTTTCCATCCCTAATTTTATGCCCAGAATGGTAATATATTTTGAATCACACAAAACTATTTGTTTTGTTATAATCCAAATCCAAAAACTCCAGAGTTTTTCATAAATCAGTATATTCTATTATTTAGTTATATGGTTTGATATCACATTAACAGATATAAACATTATTTCTCTTCCCCGAACAATGTTAACAACAATATGAATATTGAACTAAAACATGGCAACCAAAGAATAAGCTGAAATGGTATTTGTCCAAGTCCCATCAAATATTGAATATTAGCATAAAACAACAGACATACAGTTCTTCCTAAACATCTGCTGAGCTGTGCAAAAAAGTACACATTGGTAAATTAGTCTCATCTTAAAATCCTAAGAAACATGCATAACTTTCATAGTAAGATGAAACTGAAGTTGGCAATATCCATTTTCAGCTCTTTTAAAATAAATAAATAAATAAATAAATAAATAAATAAATAAATAAATAAATTGTTGCTTTCAAAACACCTTCTTAGTCAATAATTAATTTGGGAATTTTAAAAACTACTATGATACAGGTACAAACAGGAAAATAACTGATTTTTATTGAAAAAAAATATCATTCTGAAGTATTAGATAGTACATCAAATACTTTTAAATGAGTCATTAAGAATAAGATCATCTCAAGTGTTTTTCTATCCAAGTACTACTACTACCACCACTAATAATAATTATCCTATGATGATATCTATAACACCAACAAACATCCACATCTGCCTACCCCAGGTCCTTGAGGACTCAATAGGTGGATAAAAAGGCCAAAACCAGTCTGAACATCTGGCTGACTGTGTGATGAACAACAACATCATCATCATCATCATCAACAATCATTTATAATAGTAATGATGGCAGCAACCCGTATCAACTATCAGAGCCAGTCAATGATATTTGTGATACATTTTTAAATGTTCAGTTGACTTGAATTTCATGTTTAATGAATAAAAGTTTATAACAACAACAACAACAGACAAAGTAGATTATAAAAACTGGCAATGGCTATGAGCAGCAAAACTGAAGAAAGAAACAGGGTAATTCTGGCTGCATAACACCAAGCCTTAAGAACAAATGAATATAAAGCCAGAATTTAGAAAAGAAGCAAGGGACAGCAAATGCCACCTCTGCAAAGAAGCTGAAGAAATGGTGGACCACCTAGTTAGCTGCTGCAAGAAGATTGCACAGAGTGACTAAAAACAACAGCATAACAAAGGAACAACAATGGTGCATTGAAACATCTACAAGAAATCCATTTGCCTGCAAGCAAGAATGGATGGTGTATAGTCTATTTGTCTATAAAACAAACAAAATAATAGGAAATGAAGAAGCTAAATTGCTCTGATACATTGGAATTCATATGGGCAGGTATGTGTCACATAACACCCTGACTTAACAATGTTTGACAAGGAAGACAAAAACTTTGGATAGTCGACATACCTGGAGACAGCAAGAATAGAAGAAAAAGAACTGGAAAATATCACAAAATACAAAGATACATAAATAGAAGTAGAATGTCTAGCAAAAAAAAAAAAAAGCAAAAATAGAACCAATATCAATAGATGCCTTGGGTGCAATCCCAAAACATCTGGATCATTACTTGAACCCAAACAGCATTGACAAAATCAGCATCAATCAATTGCAAAAGGCAGCTTTACTTGGAACAGCTTACATCTTGTGACAATACCATTAATATCATCAAAAAACAACATTTATCTATCCCAGGTCTTTGGAAAGAACTCAATAGATGGATAAAAATGCCAAATCCAATCTAAACCTTTGGCTGACTGTGCAGCCAACCATAATAATAATCTATTTACAGTGCTTAGAGTGGGATTATCCCTAAATATCCATTTCTCTGTGAGGAGAAATAAATCTTCAGCTTCCATCCCTGAATCTTTGAAATATCCTTGCAGTCTTTTATCTGAGAACATTGACTGGATTCCTGCCAAAAGAAGTAGGTAGCCTTGCAATTATCAAAGTCAGACAATAACTTTCTAGTCTTGCAAAACCATAATGGTTTTGCAATAAATCATTTGGACTCCACAATAAAATATAGGAAAAGATATAAACCCAATGATAAAGAGCAAAACAGGCTCTTCTGTTTTGATGGGCATAAAGCTTAAACTGCCCAAGGAGCTGCTGATCCAGTTCTACAGAGGAATGATTGAGTATGTCATTTGCACCTGTATAACTGTCTGGTTTGGTTCTGCAACCCAACAAGACAGACACAGACGTCAGAGGATAATTAGAACAGCAGAAAAAACCATTGCTACCAACCTGCCTTCCATTGAGGACTGTATACTGCACGTGTCAAAGAGGGCTGTGAAAATATCTACAGACCCCTTACATCCTGGACATAAACTGTTTCAACTCCTACCCTCAAACGACACTATAGAGCACTGCACGTCAGAATAACTAGATACAAGAACAGTTTTTTTCCCGAATGCCATCACTCTGCTAAACAAATAATTCCCTCAACACTGTCAAACTATTCACTAAGTCTGCACTACTATTAATCTTCTCAGTGTTCCATCTCCTCCCACTTATGACTGTATGACTGTAATCTTGTTGCTGGTATCCTTACGATTTATATTGACAGTTTCCTAATATGATTTGATTGCTTATTTGTTCCCTATGACTATCATTAAGTGTTGTACCTTATGATTCTTGACAAATATATCTTTTCTTGTATGTACACTGAGAGCATATGCACCAAGACAAATTCCTTGTGTGTCCAATCACACTTGGCCAATAAAGAATTCTATTTCTATTTCTAAAAGATAAAAGAGTTCTCTTAAATGCTGCAGTGGCTTGAAGTAGTCATAGTGCCCCTTTAAAGCACAAAAATGAATTAATTCGTACCCATGAAAGTGTGACAGCCCTAAATTCACCTTGTAAACATCTCCCAAAAACTTCTAAATGAAAAATGGGTCTCAATATTTTACCCCTTCCCATCAGGATTATGTCCAATCTCACCTGCCATAGTCTCTTTGAACCCCAGGGTGACCCTACCTAAAGTATATTCCCCGGGCTAAAAAAAAATGTTCACCCCTGTGCTAAACTAAAGTAATTGCTAAGCCTTTGGTAATATTTTGTTCATCCAAAAAACCTCTACAGAATAGTAAGTTACTTTTTCAGGAAATCTGAAGTAAAAGACAACTTGAACCTTCTAGAATCTAGATGTTTTGGAATGCAACTCCCATCTATTTCAGTATGTGAGAGAACGATGGGAGAATGATTTAGTCCAAACCTGCTGAATGTCACTAGCAACACTGTCTTTGATCATACATAGAATATACTGAAACTACATATTTTTATAAATTTTATAGGTTTCTGAGCTTCTCAGATTCATGCAGCATCCCTTTCTTTTTTTAAGTAAACAATGTATAGGTTTATTTAAATATTAAATACTTACATGAATAAACTGGAACCCCAAATCCTCCAAATTGTGATAGAAACAGAATTCTTTTCTCCAAAATTTCATACAAGGATATGAACAGCAGGGACATTTTTTCTGCAATAAATTCAATAGCATAGCAAACATTCTATTATTGTTTATGACTACACACCCCATGACTGGTCTCCAGATATTTATTTTTATCTTTTTGACAATATTTTTATGAAGATTAAAATCTCACCCTTTTGAGCAGGCTTTGGAGACCTTCTGTAAAAAAAAAAAAAGCTTCAGCGCTGGAATGTTTACCAAGGATGGAAAGATTCTCTACAAGCTTGTTGGATCTACTAGCCTGACTCTGATATGTACACGTTGAACTGGACAACCTACATTCCGCAAGCATAAGGAATTTGTCTCTTATGACACAAGACAAGTTGAAAGATGGCACCAAAAGTACTGCAGGAGTACTGAAGCACCAAAAAATGGAAGTAAGTCTCCTTCCATCTTTCAGACCATAAAAGCCTATTAGTTCCATAAATTCTATTTCAAGCTCTAGAATAGGTTTATCTACCCTTGGCAACTTTAAGGCCTGTAGATTTCTGTTATGTCCTTATAAGGACATCCGCCCGGATTGGCTGCCAGCCATCGGGCGGGAAAGTTTGAATCTCTGTCAGGGGGCGGTGCGACTGCCGGAGCGAATATAAGGAGAGCTCCGGCAGCGCACAGCCAGTCTTGCTACTGTTTCTTATTCTTAATAAAGTTACTAATGTAACGAGCTGGTCACGTCTTCCATTCCTGCGCCGATCTAACACTGGCGACGAAGGACTAGAGAGAAAGAGACGAACCTCGTGGCACCAAGCCAACAAGACCAAGACTCCGGCACCTGGAACCACAGTAGGCATTTCCAAAGGCATGGCATCTGCTGAAGTCACTTTGCCAGCCCTTGCTCCTTTCCACCCAGGGAAGGACAAGTGGAAATCCTACGTAGTGAAATTTCGGCAATACCTGAGAGGCAACAACATCAGGGATGCCGATGATGACCGAAAAAAGGGCATCTTCCTGGCCAACTGTGGCTCCGAAGTCCTCGACATGGCAATCGATCTCGTAGCACCACGAGACATCGAAGAAGTGCCATGGGCAGACCTGCTGCAGATCCTGGAAGACCACTATGCCCCAACAGGAACACCAGTGGCGAACCATTTCACCTTCCATCAGAGGGACCAGAAGGAAGGTGAAACCATCAAAGAATTTGTGGCCGCCCTACGCCAAATCGCAGCCAGCTGTGAGTTCGACCACGTGGACAATGCCATCGCTGACCGCATGGTTTTTGGCATGAGAGACAGAGGCCTGCAAAAGAAATTCCTGAGCAGGAAGAAACTCGTGCTCAAGGATGTGGTGGAGGAAGCCACCGCATCCGAAATCTCGGAAAAAGTGGCTGCCGCAGTAAGCAGAGCCAAGGGAATCCACAAGATTCGCTCCACAGCGCAATCATCAACTGAGGGTTCCACGACGGGATCTGAGTCGGAGGAGGAGTCCACCATCCACAAGGTATCCAGACCCCCAAGGCGGGAAACCGCCCAACGAAGCTACAAGGGGGAGCGCTGTGCCAGCTGCAGAGGGGACCATGTCAGGGCAACCTGCAAGTGGAGGGATGCGACCTGCCGACGCTGCAACAGATGGGGTCACATCGCCGAAGCTTGCAGAGCCGAGGAACCAGCCCCAGAGCCCTCCAGCCACCGTCCCCGCGAGAATCAAAAGGATTACCAGAGATCATCCAAACGGTCCTCTGGCCCATCCAGACGCAGAGACGATGAGTATTCCCGGAACGGAGCGGTCCATCAGACGACCATCGCACACACGGACTCTGACAATGCCACCAAGTTCCACGTGACCATCCACGTGGAGGAAGCACCCTGCGAAATGGAGGTAGACTCGGGATCGGTCTACTCCATCATGGACTGGCAGCAACTGAAGCGCCTGCAACCCAGCATCACCAAGCGAGACCTGAAGCCCTTACACGCCAAGCTCATCAACTTTGGGGGAAACCCCATCGGAGTGTTAGGAAGAGCCAACATCCGAGTCTCCTACAAAGAGTTCAAAGGCAAGCTTCCCATCACCATCGTGAAGGACAGCCGACCGAACCTGCTAGGAGTGGAGTGGTTTAAGCCGCTGGGGCTTTCAATTGAAGGCATCAACCAAATTCGCAGGGACGAACTCGACATCCTCATCGAAGAGTTCAAGGAAGTCTTCGATGGTAAACTGGGGAAATTTGTGGGGAGGCCAATCTCTTTTAATCTGGATAAGGGAATCACCCCAATCAGGCTGAAGCCCCGCCGGGTTCCATTTGCTCTGCGGCCTAAAGTAGACGAGCAGCTGGATAAGCTGATCGCCCAGGGCATCCTGGAACCGATCGATCATGCTTCATGGGAGACCCCCATTGTGACCCCACTGAAGCATGATGGGTCTGTGCGCATCTGCGCCGACTACCGTTGTACCATCAACAAGGCGTTGGCACAGAGCGCATACCCAGTCCCAGTAGTGCAGCACCTATTGCATTCCCTGGGAACTGGCACAATTTTTGCGAAACTGGACCTGGCCCAGGCTTACCAGCAACTGCCAGTGGACGAAAAAACGGTGGAGGCCCAAACGATAGTCACACACAGGGGGGCATTCAAATGCAACCGTCTCCAGTTTGGAGTCAGCGCTGCCCCCGGCATCTTCCAATCAATGATGGAACGCCTTCTCCAAGGCGTTCCAGGGGTGGTGCCATACTTTGACAATGTACTAATCTTCGGAGATTCACAGGCACAACTCCTTGAAAGGCTCAGGCTTGTCCTGCAGCACTTCAAGGCCAAGGG
Organism: Arizona elegans; assembly: GCA_022577455.1. Taxonomy (NCBI): domain Eukaryota; kingdom Metazoa; phylum Chordata; class Lepidosauria; order Squamata; family Colubridae; genus Arizona; species Arizona elegans. The sequence continues at coordinate 194,481,301 of JAKOOJ010000001.1, read as the reverse complement.
CTTGAGAGTCAGGAGAGATAAATGCATCCTAGGAGTACAGGAAGTCGAGTTCCTGGGCTATCTCATTGATAGCACTGGCATCCACCCCACCAAATCTAAAGTGAAGGCAATCCATGAAGCTCCGAGCCCCAAAAACAAAACGGAGCTTCAGGCATTCCTTGGGTTGCTCAACTTCTACGCAATGTTTCTTAAACAGAAAGCCACAGTTGCTGAGCCACTCCAATGCCTGCTGGGGAAAGCCGCGTCCTGGAAGTGGGGCCAGGAAGAGGAAGCAGCATTCCGAGCCGTGAAAGGACTGTTAACCTCCAAAAGCGTCCTCATCCAATACAACGAGACGCTCCCCATCAAGCTAACCTGCGATGCGTCGCCTTATGGGGTGGGGGCAGTCCTCAGCCACGAACTGCCCAACGGCTCAGAAGCCCCCATAGCATACTTCTCGAAGACCATGTCCGGCGCGGAACGCAACTACAGCCAGCTGGACAAGGAAGCTCTGGCCATTGTGGCAGGGGTGAAGCGTTTCCATGAATACCTCTACGGGAGACGTTTCACCATAGTCACCGACCACAAGCCGCTCCTGGGGCTCCTCGCAGGCGACCAACCCACCCCGACCTTCATGTCCCCGCAGATGACGAGATGGGCCATCTTCTTGGCGGGCTACTCCTACAGGCTCGTGCACCAGCCAGGCACAGCCATAGGAAACGCCGATGCGCTGAGCAGATGCCCATTGAAGGATCCAGTGGAAGACCCAGCCCCCACGCTCCACCTCTTCCACATAGATGACGACGCCAGCTGTCCAGTCTCGTCCGCAGATGTGGCCGTCCACACCCAGAAGGACCCCACACTCCGCCAAGTGAAGTCCTGGATCCTCAGGGGGTGGCCATCTGAGAGGACGGAGGAGAAGTTCAGCCCGTTCACCAGGAAGCAGAAGGAGCTGTCCACCATGAAGGGCTGTTTACTATGGGGAGACAGGGTGCTGATTCCAAGCACTCTGCAACGGCGGACGCTAGAGACCTTGCATAAAGGGCACCCAGGCATCGTCCGCATGAAGGCCCTGGCACGGAGTTACATATGGTGGCCCTCACTGGACAAAGACATCGAAGATTGGGTCTCCAGATGTAACCCGTGCCAAGAAGTCCGCCCAGCGCCGCCACAAGCAGAAACAGCAAAGTGGGAGACCCCCAGCAACCCGTGGTCGAGGATCCATATCGACTTCGCGGGTCCGATGCAAGGGCGCCACCTCCTCATCGTGGTAGACGCCTTCTCCAAGTGGCTCGAGGTGGTACCCATGGCATCCACCACAACGGAAGCGACGATCCGTGCCCTGCGCCGCCTCTTCGCCACCCATGGACTACCGGATGTGCTGGTCTCCGATAACGGCCCCCAACTCACATCCCTGGCCATGGAGACATTCCTGGCAGGACTGGGCATCCGCCATGCCCTGTCCGCCCCGTACAGGCCGGCTGGGAACGGACAAGTGGAACGAATGGTGAGGCTCACCAAGGAGGCACTCACCAAGATGGGCCCGGGCGACTGGCAGGAAAGAATAGACAACTTCCTCCTCACCCAGCACATCATGCCGCATGCCACCACCCACAAGAGCCTGGCCAAACTGTTGATGGGCAGAAGGTTGAGGTCACCATTGGACCGGCTGCACCCCCAGTACAGCCCAGAAGTGACCACAACAGCCAGCCGCCTGCTTCGCGCCTTCAGCAAGGGAGATTCGGTTTTCGCGCTGAATTTCAGCGGCTCTCCTAAGTGGCTGAAGGGGAAGATAGACAGCACAACTGGCCCCAAATCCTACACCGTGGAGCTGGAAGATGGACAGGTCTGTCGACGGCACATCGACCAACTCCGGAAAAGGTGGGGGGGAGCGCAAGAAAACCAGCCTGACGAGGGAGGCCTACAACACCCCGATGAGGTAGGCCTGCAACACCCCGACGAGGTATACCTGCAGCCCCCCTGCGAGGTCGGCCTACAACACCCCGACGAGGTAGGCCTACCACACCCCTGCGAGGCAGACCACCGCCACCCCGACGAGGCCGGCCAAGCCCACTACCAGGCGCTGACACACCGACAGTCCAGAGCGGTAGACCGGGGCCAGCCGCATGGGGGATGGCAACACCAACCCAGCGAGGTGGGCACCCAGCACGACAGGGCGAGAGACTACCAGACCGGCTCACGAGTAGAACGGGACCTGCCCAGGGTGGAAGCACTACAGCCCTCCGGCGGAAGCAACCCACAACAGCCCTGCCAGGGAGACCTCCACTCCAGGCAAGTAGACCAGGGACCATCCGAGAGGGGCACACCGCAGCGCACGGGTGAGGGTGGCATACAACACCCCGGCGAGGGGGACCCCCGCCCAGCACAGAGATCAACCCGGCAACAACAGCCCAGCCCAGATGACCCCAGACACCAACCGGCAGTAGACCAGGGACTAGGGCGAAGGGAAAGCCGACAACAACCCGGCCAGGGAGGCTTGCGCCACCCCGGCAGGGGAGACCTCCACTGACCCGCGGAGGTAGCCCTACAACGACATCCCGACCAGCTCGCCCACCACCGACCCGACGGAGTAGGCCAACGCCAGCCCGACCAAGGAGACCAGTGCGACCCCTGCGAGGCGGGACATCACGACCCGAGCCAACACCTTCCACCGCTGGCAGACCGGACCCGAGGGCACCGATCCGAACCACCACCCAGACAACTGCGAGCCGAACCGCAGCCGAACCGCAGCGCCCGGGAGACCGGGGAAGAGCAAGTGACAGCCTGGGATTTACCGAGACTCAGACGCTCTTCCCGGGTCGGAACCGAGCAACCCCGACAAGGCGAGAGATCCACGGGCCAGGAGGAAGACCACCAGGACCAGCAATCCAAGGTTGGCGGTCCGGCCGGAGGCGCTGAGGGTGACCCCGCACACTCGCCAGCCGAACCGAGCCCGGTTCCGGGGAGGGAACCAGGAGACAAAGGAGCCCCATCCGTCCAGGTCGGGGACGAGGGAGAAGTGAGACTGCGCAGGTCAGCTAGGGTGCCGAGGCGTCCTACGTACCTGCGGGATTACGTAACGTTGTAAATGAACTTTGAATTTTTTTTCGGACTGGGGGGAGGAGTGTTATGTCCTTATAAGGACATCCACCCGGATTGGCTGCCAGCCATCGGGCGGGAAAGTTTGAATCTCTGTCAGGGGGCGATACGACTGCCGGAGCGAATATAAGGAGAGCTCCGGCAGCGCACAGCCAGTCTTGCTACTGTTTCTTATTCTTAATAAAGTTACTAATGTAACGAGCTGGTCACGTCTTCCATTCCTGCGCCGATCTAACAATTTCAATTCCCAGCATGGCTGGCTGGAGAATTCTGGGAGTTGAAGTCCAAAAGTCTTAAAGTTACCATGGTTGAACAACCCTCCTCTAGAAGGAATATCACAGGTCTCCTGGAAAGCAGAGAACTGAAATTAAGAATAGAGTATTGTTCTTTAGATTAGATTTTTTTTAAAAAAAAATGCAACTGAATTCATGGTTCTTATACTAGGAAATATTTGTTTGTTTAGGTTCATTAGTTAAATGTTTATAAAGCAAAACTGAGAGGGGGATATAAATTCCCCAACTTGTAAAGCAGCAGAAAGTAAACCTCATTCTCAAGGAATACAGAATCATTTCAGTTTCTAGATAACTTTCCTTTTTTCAAGCCCAGGCCCAAAAGGAGCCTTGGTAGTACAGTGGTCTAAAGCACCCTGTTATTAAGACCAGCTGCCTGCAATTACTGCAGGTTCGTATCTCGCCAGGCTCAAGGTTGACACAGCCTTCCATCCTTTCTAAGGTAGGTAAATTGAGGACCCAGTTGTGAGGGCAATAAGCTGACTTTGTATAAATATACAAAAGGATGAAGGCTATTGCTTAGCACATTGTAAGCCGCCCTGAGTCTCCGGAGAAGGGCGGCATATAAATCAAATTTTAAAAAAAATGCAGGATCTCACTGTAGACTTTCACATCCTGATCCATTCCCCATCTTGATTACATAAGGTGTGAGTCACACTTCATTCATAACTAATAAGAAATAAGAAACCTTGCCTTATATGCTAGTCTTATTATAAAACATGAGGCCTAGATCACATCATTCAACGACCTCACATCATTCTGAAACAAATCCATTAAAATGCATTTTAAAAGAACAATGGAGTTGAGGGGAGGGATAATGAATCATGCTGTTGTTGACAGAAAACAAAAATGTATATTAAAAAGCAAAAGTCTGCTTGCTGTAAATTAATGTCTGAGAAGGAGTCACAGATACAGAGGAACACTGCAATTGTTGGCCTAGAATCAAGGCAATATCTAGAGCCTATAATAGCCACACTGATTTGGGAAAGCAGTTAATTCCAATGCTGTACAAAACAGATGTGTACACATTGCATTTATATGGAAATTACGTTGATTATATGGGCTGGCCTATTAGGTTTAATTTGGTTTTCTTCATGGGAAGAAATCTGAGGTTTGTTGCATACTGAGATGTCATCCATTAGGTAAATGCAACTTCAGGGAGATTCACATAGAACATAAAAAAAAAAAAATCAAGATGGCAGATACAATCACACAATGAACATGCTATCCTTTTTTTTTTTAAAGGTGTGTTACACATGCAGCATGTGTTAAAAAAGAGATAAGGCTTCAATTGTGCAACTGTAGCTAACCCTGCCAGGGGTGCCCTGCCCACCTTCCAATTTCAACCCAACCATTCCAGAAGTTTGAAAAAAAAACCCTGATATAGATTGTATCATATTTATTTCCTATTCCTTATTAGTAGTGATGTTTTAATTCAGGGATGAGGGTTTTTTTTTCTTAGTGGGCCTCATTTCTCCAAGGGTAGAAATTCTCCAACAACTAATTTAATGGTAGTTATAGGTCGGCACTGAATGGGATCATAGCTAACCATGGTTGGGGTAGAAGCATGTTTGTGGATACAGGAATCTCCTTCTCTTTCTCCTACCATTTCTCATTCCTTTTACAGTGGGCTGCCAAGAGATTGCACTGAAGTGATCAAATAGTCACAGGTTGCCAAATCATAATTTAAAAGACTAATGTGATACTTACTGTTTACTTTCTGTATAAAAATATTAGGGAGTACTTTATTTTTTATGAGGATAAAATCATTTGCTTTATAAGCCATTATTTTATTTTGGACATGGTCCCTCCATTTGTCAACATCTTTTCTTCCAAGCTTTCAGGAACATTTGAATAAAACCTAAATACAGTTTTGCTGTGTGTGTGTGTGTCTTTCCAGTTATGGCATCTGTATTCTGCAGCACTGAAAAGCATCAGTATTTCCCCTAGGAAGTCTCCCAAAGGTCCAATTTTAGTTTGGACTACTTCATAAACCTCCTGCTTCATCTCAAGGAGCTGCAGAATAAATCAGGAGCAGTAGAAGCCCTTTTAGAATTAGAGATTTAACTGGATCTGAGGCACATCTCAGATCCTTCTGCCCATGTTGAAATATAGAGGAAGAGCTGCTACCTTGAATGTTAGCCATTCAAGGTAGATCAGATTAGGAAACAAAAGTTCTTCAGGCTAATACTACTTTTATTATAAAGTTATAGTGACAGAGTCTTGCAAGCCTGAATGTGCTTCCCACTTCCCTCCTTTTATCTCTGTGAGAACTAAAGATAGTCTTGTAAGACCTTTTGTCAGATTACAGTTCTTCTCCAGACTCAAGGTTCTTTTATCTGTCCATTGTCGACTCTAGATCTTCCTTCTTTTCCTCAAAGTCATTCCTTCCTATTACAATATAGCAATAACAATAGGACTTCGACTTATATACCGCTTCACAGTGCTTTATAGCCCTTTCTAAGCGGTTTACTGAATCAGCATCTTGCCCCCAACAATCTGGGTCCTCACTTTACTGACCTCAGAAGCATGGAAGGCTGAGTCAAGCTTGAGCTGGTGAGAATCGAACTGCTGAACTGCTGGAAACCAGCAATCAGCAAAAGTAGCCTGCAGTGCTGCATTCTAACCACTGTGCCACCATAGTGCAAATCTTCTACAAATCTTCTTTCAATTTTTCATCCTCCTGCTTTTCTTGAATAAGAAATCTGACATATCTTAAATTTTACTTCTAATAGGATAAAGTAATCTCTTTCCTCAGGGATATACACAAAAAAGGAGGGAATCATCAAAATTTGCAAAATGGCAGGATGCAGTAGCCACCATCTTGGAAATTTTGACCCAGAAATAATCCAACAGATCATGGAAGCTACCACTCCTTCCCAGATTTTGCTTCTGTGGTCATTAGTAGTGCCCATTTCCTGTATTATAGGTACTTGGATTAGCAAATATCTCTGTAGGTTTATATTTCAGTATTTTGAAATAGAAAGTTTCAAAGAGTAGTGTATATTAAATATATATTTTTAGGGAAATAAAACATATAATGCAGGCAGCTGGAACAATAAACTCATTATGATTAATATTGCACATAGTTTGTTTCCGAGAAACCTCTGCATGCATATTAAGCATGTCCTATCTTCCTATTAGGAGTTTTCCATGGCAACAAGTCACAAATAGACATTAAGCTGCATTGTCAAAAGCATTAGGCCTAGCTTTGGTAACTGCAGCAACGTTATCAACATTCCAGAAATACTGCCTGCCAGAAATAGCTTTTGCAAGCCTAAAATATAAATTATATTTCTAACATAAAGGAATGTGTATGCTTCATATATTCACAACTCAAAATAAATGGATTTGCATGCCATTCAGGCATACTGAATTAATTCTTCACTTTCCCATTAATGTCTCTCCTTCAATTCCTTTCTGGAATTAATGGCAGGGTAAATTTTCTTATATGACGGGGAGGACATCAGATGGTGGAGAAAGACTAGGGACATAATTCCTAAGGAACATCATTTAGCCTCTATGGCTTATTGGTACATGATATTTTATTTTGATGAAGGACTTCTCAAACTGAGGTACTGAGGAAGAAATTTGTCTATATTGCCAGGACTTGGGGGCGGTGTATCAAATCTGGTGGTCCAAATAAAGGTAAATAATAGTTTTCTTTGAAGGATTTAAATTGTGTTTGATAATATATACTTTTATATTCAAGTTGCTAAAGACAATCCTAACAGGATTTAATGTAAGGTAAAGGTAATGAATGCAAATGTAAACAATGTAAATTTTCTTTTGTTTCTTTATCAGCATTGATTTTAGGACAGAGTATGTATGTGTGTTTGTATGTGTATACATATATTTATACACACACACACACATACATACATACATACATACATACAGGTACATACACATACATACACACACACACATATATACATCAAGCAAAAGATGATTCAAACAAAATTATTTGTCTGTTTATTAATGAGATGGAGAGTAACTCAGGGTGCCATGCAGCAATCCAAAAATACTATTTGTGTGTGTGTGTGTGTGTGTGTGTATGTATGTTTATGTACACACAGTTTTCTCTAGCATCTAAAAGAAATATTAGAGCTAGGTGCATTTCTTAGGGGAGGGGATTGTATAAGTACTCTAGAATTTGATAAGAAGGTAGGATAGAAATCCTAGAAAATAAATAAACAAGTACAATACTTCTTCAAGTTTAGGTACATCCATGTCTGCAATTATATATCAAGAGAATTTAGGAACATCCACAGGATATGATTCGGGGTAGTACTGATGACTGGACCAGCCTTGTGGACCTCTGAGACCTCCATGCATTTCTCTAAAATTTGCAGGGAACCATGCCTGTGCTCCATTTGTAACCTTAGCAGAAAGGCATGTTCTCCTTTCTGAAAGGGAGATGAATGGCATCTTTCTCTAGGTCTAGGATGTAGAGGAAGATGTTGCTTCACAGTTCAAAACCAAGTTGCTGGGACTCAAACTTAGAAATGATATTTTGAATGCTACTGGGTTTCTTCGTAAAGATTGGAATGGCTGTTACCATTGAGACAGCTGTTAATACTGAATTAAGAGTTACGGCAGATATAAAGGCTGTGTGTTCTGCATTATGTAGTATAACTACATATAATACATAACTATGTAGCAGTTATAACTATGCAAACAATATTTTATCTCCATCTATATTTTCAGTGAATGTGTGTTTTAAGCTAAGCCATTTATAACTGTAACAATGTCAAGTGTTCCGACAGAGAGATTTCTCATCAGAAAAAATAACTACCCACCGAAGTGCAGCTACTAAAGACTGGATTAAGTTTGTGTTTAAGCTAGGACTTAATAGCTGAACCTTCAAAGACTCAAACAAAATTGGTTGTGTTATATTCTGAGAATCTGAAGTCTGAGCATATCCACAAGATTTGGCAAAGCCAACAGTGAGGTGTAAGTGCTCTCCACAGTCCATCAGTTCCTCTTAACCTACTTTATTTGTCATACTTACTTTTTTATTGACTTGATTTATATGCTGCCTTTCTCTTCAAAAATGACCCTCAAAGCTGTTTTCAGTTCAAAATTATTCATAGATAGGTAAATACAGTGTAACAAAATACAAACGTTTTTAAATTTTTATTTTTATGGTCCCACAACGTGCTCAAAGGGCAGGTTGTATACATTAATGCAGCCTAGACCTATCTTACACAAAAAAAATTAAACCATGTGAACTGAACTCATAGCTAGTGTTCCCTGAATAACAACCAATGAGCTGAAGATTATGTAGAACCTGGAAATCAGATTCTGTTGCGCTGACAGCAGTTAATTAATATGAACTTCCTCAGCTCTACTTGACATTTGAGCTAATAAGAGTTCTTATATAAGTATGGCAGGCTCCCCATAAAGCTGGCTATGTTGTAATTTATAGCCATTGATATTACTTTCCCTTGAAGCCTGATGGTCTTCCAAAAGAAGTTGAGTGATTTCATGGAAGTCATGGGGATCTATGGCTATTAGCGGTAATGGCAGTGTGACTGCCTCTGAAGACCATCTGTCAGAAGACTACTGGCCTTCCTTCTGCCGTTGATCAGATACTGTAAGAACAGACAGTTGGATTAGAGGGGGGAGGAAACCAATCCAATAGGATTCAATGCTTATGTTTGTATGACCCAAACAAGCACTGTTAACACTGGGAATATTACAAGCATTTTTGGCATGTGCAAAGGATGAAACATATCACAATAATATTGTAGAGTATGTCAATCTGGCCATTAAGGAGATGGTTCAGTTTTCTGGAAATAAATTATCCAGAATAATAAATTATTCATGACTATTTCCTCTTTGCCTACTAGACTAGTACAGGTAGTCCTTGCCTTACAACCATTCATTTGGTGACCGTTTGAAGTTACGATGGCACTGAAAAAAGTGACTTACAACTGGTGAATGAATGAATGAATGAATTAATTAATTAATTAATTAATTAATGATAGTAGCATGACTTGGAGTTACACTGTGCTATGCATCCCTAAATAAGCATACTGAAAGGCAGGGGGTGGGGAAGAGGGAAGCAGACATCTTCACAACATCCACACAATCTTTCCCTGAAAGAAACTAAATATAACTGTCAATGTTTACCAGTGACAGTTACAAGAAAACAACCATAAATAAGAGACAGTTGGAGCCAAAGGTTGCATTGCAACAATAGGGTGATCCTGCCATACTATTGAAGTATCACTGTTCTGTTGCTCCCATTCCTCACCATTGTCTCTCTAACAAGTGGGGAAGACATGAGTGGTATAAGTGTTTTGCTGTATCACAGAAAGGCTTCTCTGAGGAAATAGCTCTGAAGAACACTCCAATGATGATCTGCTTTCAGAATTTGAAAAATAGGAATGCTGTTTCTATGGATACACCAAAACACTTCCACTGACTTCCCTGTCATCCTCAATGCTAAGCATGCATGTCTGAGAAACTGTGCACGATGATTTTGGAGGACACATTTTGGATCAGGAAATAAATACTGCCAAGTATTGCTAGCTTTACAATGCCATGGCATGTCACTCCATGGGTCACTCCATTAACTGGCCCAGTGTTTATCTTCTGGTTTTGTTTCTGTGATATTAGCAATGGAAACAGCCACCTTTTTCTTCTTTTCTTTTACGTCCTTTTTGTCACTCTTCTATATCCAATATATAGTTTCATTTAAAGCCAAGTCTCCACAGACTGCTTCTCGTTATTGCAGCTCCTTTACTGAGCTCTTTGGAATAGGAGAAAAAAAAAAAGAATCCTAATCTATACTTCATATATCATCTACTAAGGTTCTCTCCTGTCCAAAAAATCAAACATGATGCCAAGCTGATGCATCGTAACCCCTCACCAAATATCAGGCCTAAAATAAGCAATTAATGCAGAACAGATCAGAGCTGTTCCGTGCGGCTTTGGCATTTAGTCATGCCGGCCCCATGACCACGGAGACGTCTTCGGACAGCGCTGGCTCTTCGGCTTTGAAACGGAGATGAGCACTAACCGCTAGAGTTGGGAACGACTAGCACATACGTGCGAGGGGAACCTTTACCTTTACCTTTTTAGACCAGAGCTGTACAGTGTGAATCTGCTCAGAACTGCCAGATTGGGATTCAGAAGTGATTTGGGTGTTATTCACAACTCTACTAAGTGTAATACAAATTCACCCTATTGCTAATCCCAAAGAATAAATAAATAATAAAGCTGCCTGCCAAATCTTGGGTCTCACCTTCTTATTTTTTGATCAACATAAAATTCTGCCCAATGCCAGGAAGTTGGGTACTTCAGCCTTGCAATATCCTATATTTGTGATGGTGAATCTATGGCACGCATGCCACAGGTGACACGCAAAACCCTCGCTGTGGGTATATGAGCCATCATCCCAGTTCAGCTCTGCCGTGCATATGTGTGCCTCCCGCCAGCAAGCTGGTCGTCGGGGAGCATGCATGGGGGCCATGTGTGCATGAGAGGGGCAGGGCACATGCGGGAGGCCCATGCATGCATCCGTGGGGGCGGGGCATGTGCAGGGGGCTGCACACACATGCATGGGGAGGGCTAGGCACATGTGTGAGGCCAGCATGTGCAGGGGGCTGCACACACATGCATGGGGAGGGCTAGGCACATGTGTGAGGCCACGCATGCATGTGCAAGGGAGCAGGGGGCATGCGAGGGGACCTTTGGCCACTTGGTCCAGAAAAGGTTAGCCATCCCTGTCCTATATATTTGGATTCCCATGTTAGTACATATGTCCCAAAGGTGCTCTTTTTTTTTCAAGAGGCAACTGGACTTTCTGGTTTTTCTTTGAAGACATTTCGCTTCTCATCCAAGAAGCTTTTTCAGCTCTGACTGGATGGTGGGGAATGGGGGGGTCGAGGGGGGGGGCTAAAGCTTATCCAGATAGTGTTTCTAACATCAATACTGTGAGTGGGAGGGGCAGATACAGCGGGAGCAGGGGGCCATATCGTGTTAGGGGAGCGCGTGCTCGCTGTTTACGAGCGGTAGTGTGCTCCGGCCCCCAAGGCTCCACTCGTTCCCCAGGTTGCACAGACCCTCAGGGCCCGGGCCTTCGGCTGATGTTGTGCAATGCCAGGTCTGTAGTAAATAAGGCCCCCCTCATTTGTGATCTTGTTCAGGAGGGGGGAGCGGACCTGGCAGATATTACAGAGACCTGGTTGGGCCAAGAGGGGGGGTTCCCCTCATTGAAATGTGCCCACCAGGTTTCCATGCATTCCATCAGCCGAGGTCACAGGGGAGGGGAGGGGGGGGTAGTGGTTATTATTAAAAAAGGTTTTAGACCGAGGGAGGCCACTGTTCTTCAGACGGCCAGCTGTGAGTCCCTCCTTGTGAAGTGGGGTCATGGGGTACAGAAGGGTTTGCTGATCATGTACCTGGCTCCCTGCCACATGGCAGCAGCCCTGCCCGAGCTCCTCAACGTTATCGCAGCGGTGGCGTTTGACACCCTTAGACTTATGGTCATGGGGGATTTCAACCTGCCGTCCATGGGTGAGATGTCTGAGATGGCTCGGAAGTTCATGGCTTCCATGACAGCTATGAACCTGACCCAGCTAATTCATGGCCCTACCCACACGGGGGGAAACACGCTGGACCTGGTTTTTGTCTCTGGACAGTGGTTGAGTGATCTTGAGATAGGGGATATAGTCACCGAGCCCTTGTCATGGTCGGATCACTCTCTCCTTCGCCTTGACCTTCGAACCGCTGCGCCTCGCCCAGGGAGGTGGAGCCGGTAAGATGGTTCCGCCCCAGGCACCTGATGGAGCCTGATAGGTTCCAGATGGAGCTTGGGCCATTCCCTGAGGCTCTGGCTCATGCCTCGACTGGAGACCTAGTGGCCATCTGGGACAGGGCAGCCGCTGGAGCTCTGGATCAGGTCGTGCCTTTGTGGCTTCTGACCTGGCGCCGATCTCATCTGGCTCCTTGGTTCACTGAGGAGCTAAGGGAGATGAAGTGCTGGAAAAGACGCCTAGAGAGTAGTTGGAGGGCCAGTCTTTCTGAATCTGACCAGACATTGGTAAGATCTCACATTAAGAATTACCTAGTGGTGATAAAAGCAGCAAAGTGTAATTATTTTGCTGCTCTTATTGCGTCATCAGAGAACCGCCCGGCCGCCCTGTTTAGGGTGACCCGCTCCTTGCTCCACCAAGGAATGCGGGAGGACCCCTTGGAGGGTAGAGCCGAGGACTTTGTACAGTATCTGCATGACAAAATCACTCAGATTCGGGAAGGTCTGGACTTCGACTGGGTAGTTTCAGGGGGGATGACTGAGGCAGGTCTTGAGAATGTTATCTGGGATGAGTTTGATCCTGTGACTTCTGATGACATGGACAGGATTCTGGGTAGACTGAATGCGATCACATGTTTGTTGGACCCGTGTCCCTCCTGGTTAGTGCTGGCTTTTCAGGAGGTGATGCAAGGCTGGCTCCAGGGGATTATAAATGCTTCATTGAGTGAGGGTGACTTCCCCGCCGCCTTGAAAGAGGCGGTGTTGAGGCCTTTCCTCAAGAAGCCTTCCCTGGACCCGGCAGTGTTCTCTAATTATCATCCAGTCTCCAACCTTCATTTTGTGGCAAAGGTTGTTGAGAGTGTGGTTGTGCGACAGCTCTTCCAGCACCTGGATGAAACGGTGTATCTGGATCCGTTCCAGTCGGACTTCAGGCCTGGGTACAGCACGGAAACGGCATTGGTCGCGTTGGTTGATGATCTCTGGAGGGCTCGGCACAGAGGTTGCTCCTCTGTCCTGGTCCTATTAGATCTCTCAGCGGCTTTTGATACCATCGACCATGGTATCATGCTGCACTGGTTGGAAGAGTTAGGGGTGGGGGGCACTGTATTGCAGTGGTTCTCCTCCTTTCTCCCCGACCGGTTGCAGTCTGTGTTGGCAGGGGGGCAGAGGTCGACCCCGAGGCGCCTCATATGTGGGGTGTCAAAAGGGTCGGTCCTCTCACCCCTTCTGTTCAACATTTATGTAAAGCCGCTGGGCGAGATCATCCGTGGTTTCAGGGTGAAGTACCATCAGTACGCTGACGATACTCAGCTGTACATCTCCACCCCGGACCACCCCAACGATGCCCTTGAAGTGATGTCCCGGTGCCTGGAGGCCGTGTGGATCTGGATGGGGAGAAACAGGCTCAGGCTCAACCCATCCAAGACCGAGTGGCCCATGTAACACCTCTCCTGCGCGAGCTGCACTGGCTCCCGGTGGTCTTCCGTGTGCGCTTCAAGGTCTTGGTTATCACCTTTAGAGTGCTCCATGGCTCAGGACCTGGTTATCTACGGGACTGCCTGCTGCCACCAGTAGCCTCCCACTGGCCGGTACGCTCTCATAGAGAGGGGCTTCTCCGGGTGCCGTCGGCCAAACAATGTCGACTGGCGGCCCCCGGGGGGAGAGCCTTCTCTGTGGGGGCACCTACTATCTGGAATGAGCTCCCCCGGAGATACAGAAGATCCCGGATTTACGTACCTTCCACCGCGCTCTCAAGACCTTTTTATTCCATCAGGCTGGCCTGGCCTAATTTTTCCCTTTTTAAAACACAAATTTTAATTCATTTTTAATTTATTGGGGTGTTTTAAATCTGTCTTCGGCCAAATTGTTTAATTCGGTTTTATTCTGTTTTTAAATTTTGTATTTATGTGTTTTTATCTTGTGGCTGTTCACCGCCCTGAGTCCTTCGGGAGTAGGGCGGTATATAAATCAAATAAACTAAACTAAACTAAACTAATGGAAGGATTTATACTCCTTGAAGATAGCTGGTCATTTGAATTCTTTTAGTGGGTCGTTAAAATCACCTGGAGATTTTTCTGTGTCATCAGGTCACCTGAGTGGTGCAAATGGGATGGAGCCCTCTTGTAACTGTTGAAAGGACTGTGTTGTAGATTGGAGATACACGATGTCGTATCCCTCCCCCTCTGTTGAGATAAACATCTTAGTACACAGTTTAGCATCTTCCCAAAGAATATAAAGCAAAAGGATTTAGGCTATGCTCTGAGCAACGATATTTGACATCCTGTGTTGGTGTGACTACTTTGATTGCATGATAATGTTTGCTGCTCTTTTTGCAAGATTTGGCATGGGCAGAGAGGGAGTGGAAATCCAGCAAAAGAAAATGTGTGCTCAAAGTTGCAGGGAAAATAAAATTCCCCCCAATTCTCCCAATGCATCCCTATGGGAGAGGTAGTCAGGCAGCTACTCAGAATGTTGTGACGGTTCTATTTTAAGCCGGCCTTCTTCCCTGTACAGATAGTCCTCGACTTATGACCACAATTGAGCCCAACAGTTCTGTCGCTAAGTGAGACAGTTGTTAAGTGAGTTTTGCCCTATTTTATGATCTTTCTTGCCACAGTTGTTAAGTGAATCGCTGCAGTTGTTAAGTTACTAACACGGTTGTTAAGTGAATCTGGCTTTCCCACTGACTTTGCTTGTCAGAAGATTGCAAAAGGTGACCACATGACCCTGGGACACTGCAACTGTCATAAGTATGAGCCAGTTGCTAAGCATCCAAATTGTGATCATGTGACCATGGGGATGCTGCAATAGTCATAAGTGTGATAAATGGTCATAGCTCACTTTTGCCGGTGCTGCAACTTCAAACGGTCACTAGTTTAGTTTAGTTTAGTTTAGTTTAGTTTAGTTTAGTTTAGTTTAGTTTAGTTTAGTTATATACCGCCCTACTCCCGAAGGACTCAGGGCGGTGAACAGCCACAAAATAAAAAACACATAAATACAAAATTTAAAAACAGAATTAAACAATTTGGCTGAAGACAGATTTAAAACACCCCAATAAATTAAAAACGAATTAAAATTTGCGTTTTAAAAAGGAAAAAAGGGAAAAATTAACTAAATGAACTGTTGTTAAGTCAAGCAAAAAATATAATGTACAAAATGTTGTAATGTAAGCAAAAAATAGGGTACACCCAGCCCACCCTGGGCTTCTCAGTACACAAATACATGGGAAATCACACAGATGCTACACAGGGAAAGGACAGAAACATACACACAAACAAAGATGGAAAGAATGACTTCATCACACAGAAAAACACAGACTTTGAAGGCACTGCATGCTTTCTCTATTTGTGTGTGCATGGGGAGGGGGGGTTGTCTTTGAAATCTTTGAGAATTTCTCTTGCGTTGTCCCTAGATGGAAGAGGCCAGCGTTAGTGTCTCCATGCCTTATAATTTCTAGAAAATTGCCTGCTGTGGTGAAACAGGGACATGGGGTGATTGATCACTGAGTAGGGGTTGGCACACAGGGCGGCTGCCTTGCCTGGAAGCTCAACGCTCTTTCTGTCAGCTCTTAATCAGAAGTGCCAGTGCCATAAATAAAGGAACTGAAATATCTCTAGTATACTGGGGTGGATTATGCCTGGAAGATAATGGCGTCGTTCACTTTTGTATTTTTGTTTTGTTTTGAGCTGAAGGCTCTAGCGTACTCAAGGGTAGCAGCAGCAGGAGCCAGGAGAAGCAAGCAGCATCCTGACATTTCATACACTTTCTGCCACTTTGGGTCTCATGTTCGACAGAAGTGGTGCTTGCAGCACAGCAGAAGTCAGTTGCATAATGATGACATTTCTTTCTCTCTTTTTTTTTTTACATTTTTTTTTAATTAAATGTAAGATAAAATAGAAATAGAAACAAAAGTTAGGGAAGTTGAAGAAGAAGAAAGAGGGGTACAGAGAGAAAGAAAGAAAGAAAAACTATGACTTTGGATTTCTTTCAGTGCAGTAGAATGAAAAAAAAAGGTTATAAAGTTATAAATGTTATAAATGTTTTACGCCATTTCTACAAGAACAAAGTCATTCTAGTTATAATGGTCACATTTCATAGGTTGCCCTCTTTGGCCTGAAATATGAAATGACATTTTTTAATAAAACTCATGCCTAACTAATGTGACTATCCTTATTAGTATGTAGAATTCTGACCTGCATGGAACATTAATGTTCCTGGAAAGTTATTAACAGCTTCAAGTAACTTCAAAATTATTCACAACAAAAAGAGGGAAGGGGGTTGTTTTATGGACAGGAGAGGAGAGGAGAGGAGAAGAGAGGAGAGGAGAGAGGAGAGGATGGGATATATTTATATAGCCTTCCATCTCACAAAACCTGATTCCAGGTGGCATTCAATAAAAGGCCTATAAAACAACAATTTAAAAAACAATTGACAACTAAAACATTAATATTATAATTAAAAGGCAAGGAGAGAACATCAGATATTACAGAAAATTGAGCCATCTTATCAGGTCATATATTGCTGATATATTGCTCATAACATAATTTGATAAATGTATATTATTATATAATATTTATCATACATATAAATAAGAGGTGTGCAAAAGTAGCTTCAGAGAATGTAGAGTGCTAACACGCCTGTCTGCAGCTCCTTAAAGCAGCAGCATCCTTTCCATACTGGAATTGTAGAAACCCATTAAGTCAGATTTAACAACAAGTTAAGGAATGTATGATAAAATAGGTTAAACATTTTGGACATTCTATGCATTCATTCATTCATTCATTCAATGTCTGTGACCACCCATCTCATCTTATATAAATGGGACAATGGGGAAAATATGTGGTTGAAAGGACTAAAATTTACACTATGTCATAAACTTAAAGAAAAAATCATAAGATGATGTGGTCTTCTTATAAGATGAATGGTCACCGCAATGTAAAAAAGATGTTGAGACTCTAGAAAGAGTGCAGAGAAGAGCAACAAAGATAATTAGGGGACTGGAGACTAAAACATATAAAGAATGGTTGCTGGAACTGGGTGTGTCTAGTCTGATGAAAAGAAAGACTAGGGGGTGACATGATAGCAGTGTTCCAATATCTCAGGGGCTGCCACAAAGAAGAGGGAGTCAAGCTATTCTCCAAAGCACCTGAGGGCAGGACAAGAAGCAATAGGTGGAAACTAATCAAGGAGAGAAGCAATTTAGAATTAAGGAGAAATTTCCTGACAGTTAGAACAATTAATCAGTGGAACAACTTGCCTCCAGAAGTTGTGGATGCTCCAACAGTGGAAATATTTAAGAAGAGGTGTAAGGTTTACTGCCTGAGCAGGGGGTTGGATTAGAAGACCTCCAAGATCCCTTCCAACTCTGTTATTCTTTTTATATATATATATATATTATTGACTTTATATACATACATAAAATATAGTAACAATTCTATTTAACATCGGATATGCAGTGTTTATACATGAATACATGATATGTACCTGGTGTCACTTATGCTGTTTATTGCTATTTAATTACCACACCTTTTACTCCTTCTTTGATTTTATCATTCATCCATTCATACCACCTTCCCCACACAGTAAATAATCTGACCAACTCGGCTCATGATGCACCTTTAGAGAAATAGGTCAATTTATAATTATAACCATAGCTTCTGTAAAGAAGATCAGAAGCCACTTCTTTATATCTATCTTCTTTTTCCCCCTATTTTTCTGTTATTCTTTTTCTTTTTTCAAGTTTAAGTTTCTCTTCCCTTTTTTCTTTTCCTTTCCCTTTTCATATTTTTTTTAGCTTGTATTCATGTTACTCTTGTATTTAAAACCTGTCTGTCTGTCTGTTCGTCCATCCATCCATCTACCCATCACCTATCACAGTGGTGGCGAACTTTTTACTTACCTAGTGCCAAACAAGAATGCGCTTTGCGCGCTGTGTGCACTCACGTGCCATCCACGGTAATGCGCGGTTCCTCCCCATGTGCTGCGCATGCAACTGCACCATCTGTGCATGCGCACATCTTTCACATATGTGCACTAGCGTGTACTGCATGTGCAATTTCACCATATGCCCATGTGCACAGCTTTTGTGCGTGCAATGCATGAGCGCAAACACTCTCTGCGCATGCATGCACAATCTCACACACATGCGCAAGAGAGCTCCAAAGACTAGCTGAGTCCCCTGAATTGCACGCATGTGCCCCAGAGGCCTGAACACTACCTGGAGCACACGTGCATGCACAGTTTCAGGTGAGCTTGGCGACGGCTCGCGTGCCCAGAAACATGGCTCTGTGTGCCACTTCTGGCAAGTGTGTCATAGGTTCGCCAACATGGACCTATCTACGGTACTTTCCTACTAGATCAAATAGGATAAACCAATAATGGTGAACCCAGACAATCCAGAGGTCTGGTGTGACACATGTGTGATAGGTTCGGCCTCACCGGGACAGGCACACTTCCGCTGTCTTCATTTAAATTGTATCATCTGGCACTTCAAAAGCATGCCTTTCCTAAAGCTGACTCTAGGGAACATTCCCCCTCCAGTAATTTGGCAGGCATCCACCCTTCTAGCATTTTGGAAGGCCATCAAGATCTGGAATTTCATCTATGTGCTG
The DNA here is from genome assembly GCA_022577455.1 of Arizona elegans. NCBI lineage: Eukaryota > Metazoa > Chordata > Lepidosauria > Squamata > Colubridae > Arizona > Arizona elegans. Next base: position 194,462,555 of record JAKOOJ010000001.1, on the reverse strand, counting down.
GAATAGAATGAAGATATAAGGATGAGGTTGTGGGGTACCCCAAAGGTACTGGTGTATTTTTGTCTTTGCTGTTTTATGGTTTATGACTTTATCGTTATCAGCTTTATTGTTGTGAGTGAGCCACCCAAAGTTGTATTTCAGATGGGTGGCCATACAGACCTTTTAAATAAATTAATAAATTGCAGGAATTGCAAAACAACAAAACCCTACTTGATTATTGCTTGAGGTTTTCTGACCTTGTATGATGTGTTAAATCACTTAAGGAAAATTAAGTGTCTGTTGTCTATTTTTTAAAGGTAAATTAGACAGATGATATTTTCAGTGTTGAAGTGGAATTGCATAACCAACTCTAATGAATCAAATGGCAAAAATATATGGAATATCTTCAGTACATAGAGCTCAGTTTATATACTGAAGAGGCAATTTTGACCTTAAATTGCCTGGTATGTGTTATTTGTTTTCAGTTTTGATCTTTCAATATGATGAGACATTATTCCCCTGAGCAAAAAGAGCAAATCTATGAGTTTGAATTATATTCACTTGGTAAGTTATGTAAGAATTAGCTGAAAATAAATGTGACAACTCTGCCTTCTTGGGAATGAAAAATTCTATCAGATGTGAGTAATAAATGAATTTATTCTCTCAAAATTGTCTCTTTAGGAATATTGTTTAAGGTTGGTTTGTCTCTGACATGCAATCTGATTTTGTCTTTTGAATTATTTAAAAATTGATTAGTAGAGAACTGTGATAAATGTGATCAAATTTAGTACTGCATACAGTCCGGCTGTCCAGCTGAAAGATGGTAACTGAATCTATAGATTGACTTAAAGGCACTCGTTTTCTATGTATATTCAATGGTCTAATTGGGCTTAGGCAAGAAGGCAAAGGTTGTATTTATTTTTCAAAAATGTTCAGGATAGAATGAGAATTCAGTTGTAATGCTGAATTCTCAATAGCCATTTTTTTAAAAAAAAAAAATTAAGTCCTTTCTCTCAATCAGAAGAGCAAATGGCTTTCAAGGTGTGCTTCCAGTTCAAATAAGGGTGGTTACAGCTACTGTTTCAAATCAAAGGAAGTTTCTACTGGCTTAAATGAGATGTTTGTAAATAACAGCAGCAGGACTTCTATCCAGGGCAGGACTGGAACATAAGTGGAACCCAAAAAACATTCTGTTTCACATTGCTTTGAGTATTGTAGCATCAGGGCAATAATGGACACAAGACAGAAAAAGACAAGAGTGGGGAGAGAAGCAATAGCAATAGCACTTAGACTTATATACCACTTCACAGTGCTTTACAGCATTCTCTGAGCAGTTTACAGAGTCAACATATTGTCCCCAACAATCTGGGTCCTCATTTTACTGACTTTGGAAAGATGGAAAGCTAAGTCAACCTGGTTGATCAACCCTACTGGTCAGCATTGAACTCTTGGCAGTGGGCAGATTCAGCCTGCGATACTGCATTCTAACCACTGTGCCACCATGCGGGAAAGGAAGAAAAGGGAGGGAGGGAGGGAGGGAGGGAGGGAAGGAAGGAAGGAAGGAAGGAAGGAAGGAAGGAAGGAAGGAAGGAAGAAAGAAGGAAGGAAAGAATTAGTGTCCAAAAAGAAAAATTCAGAAGGAGAAATAATGACATCCATGTGTACAAACAGCTAGGATAGGAAAGAAATGGAAACAATATGAAGGAAACAGTCCCTTAAAGAAAAAAGTAGACCAGTCCATACTAGAATTGAACAATTAACTTTGCCTCTCCTGCCTGGATGAGAAGGGCAAGAAGCAAGAGGGCAACCAATGAGCTCCTGCAGTGGCGAAAGTTTGGATTGAGTCCCAGCTCAGTCCCAGCACCAAGTTCTTGGAATCCAGACTGAAATTTCTGAAGTTGGTTTAAACAACATAAATTCCAATGACAAAATGCTCCACCTATCAGCAATTTTCACTCATTTACAGAATGAATAATTACATCATTCAAACATGAATGATAGCATTCAAAAAATTAGAACTTTTGGCAAGAGGCAGTTCACTTCCAAAGCTTTCCAGACTGGTTCTATTTTTATTCATTTCCGGAAAGTTTCTATAGATGGAGTCAGTCTGCAGTCCAAAAGGAGGTCATTGCAAAAATAATTTGCTATTTCAATATTGATCAGCTGGTATGCCAGCTTAGACACATGAAAGATTCATGTGTCTATTGCTGAGCTATTGCTTCTGCAATGTTTAAGAGATGTAGGGAAGCATTGAAGTTCTCATCCCTTGACCTGAGATTGTATTTTGTACATTGTACATTGTATGGATTGTGTTGAAGACAATTAGAGAACTGATGCTTCAATTATATTTTTCTCCACCCCAGTTATTAATCTGACAGCTGTCTGTTTTAAGAGACCTTTCATCAACAAAATCATTTGACCAAGTAAGAAAGCGAAATATATTAAAATTACTATAATTTTAATTCCTTTCTACCCTAATACTTAATGGAATCACTATATATTGATTAATTTTTTTAAAGAAAGACATGACTTTATAATATGGACTCATTTTAAAAAAATCCCAAGGAATGCCCACAGGCCAAAATACCCACCTCACCATCAAGTGGCACACCTGAATACCTGCAAAAATTTATGAAAATTGAAATAATTGAAAATTTATCAGGGAAAATTTAAATCTCAGCAATTGCAAGCCAATATTTTGTAATGAGGAGTTAGCTGAATGATCCCACCTCTTGCCATAAATGTGAGTTATTGTTCTTGCCGAGTCTGCATTAGAATGTCATGCTTGCTGTATTTCATGACTTCAGTCCTTAACTAAGAGAATTAGACTGCCCATAATACAAATGACTTTCTTGCTACCTTTATTATATTCATGTCACATTGATGAGTGATGGCCGCAACCAATTTCCTACATGTTCCCTTCTTGACAATCTTTCTGTTTGAGAAATTGCAATGTTCCAGGCTCTCCTCTCTGCTTACATCCACGTGTGCTGACTCACCCCCTTCATATTCTCTTTGTGGGTCCCTCGCATTAATTCACATACAGAGGTTCTTGATCCACATCTGAACTAATGCTTCTGAATAGCTCTGAAATAGTATCAGAGTATTTATTTAAATAAATATTTAAATAAGACAATCCAGGAATTAAGAATGTGACAAATTTGATAATGCTTTAGAAATAAAGCAGACAAAAAAAAGTAGACAATCTTTCAACGATTTCCATCCAAATTCGAAACATTACCCAGTGTAATTGAATAAAACTTCCTTGAGTCTTTCTGACTGTTGTGATCCCCCCGGATAAATTGTAATTTGACCGAGATGGGCAACTCTAGAAATTGAATGAATAAAATAAATAAATAAATGTTATTTGGTCTGTCCCAGATGATCTTTGTCATTGATTTTTAAGGCTGGAAGGGCAGAAAAATCCCATATCTGATCCTCTGGCTAGTATTATTCTAACATTAAAGGTAAAAGTAAAGGTTCCCCTCGCACATATGTGCTAGTCGTTCCCAACTCTAGGGGACAGTGCTCATCTCCGTTTCAAAGCTGAAGAGCCAACGCTGTCGGAAGAAGTCTCTGTGGTCATGTGACCAGCATGACTAAATGCCACAGGCGGATGGAACTCTGTTACCTTCCCACCAAAGGTGGTCCCCATTTTTCTATTTGCATTTTTATGTGCTTTCGAACTGCTAGGTTGGTAGAAACTGGGACAAGTAACAGGAGCTCATCCCGTTACGCAGCACTAGGGATTCGAACCGCTGAACTGCCAATCTTTCGATCGAAAAGCTCAGCGTCTTAACCACTGAGCCACCGCATCTAACATTAACATCTATCTAAATATATCTGAGAGGCATATTCAAAATAAGCCTCTAGAAAAGTGTGTTTTGAGAGAAAGTGGGAGTGCACCTTTTTATTTTAAGAGGAAATAATCCAGAATGATTCATTCCTTTCTTTCTGTACTCTGACAGTGAAAAGAGAGCAGAACTTAAAAACTCTGCAAAATTAATGTCGAATTTGAGAAGATTAGAATGCAGAGTCATAAAGTCATGGATCAACCAAAGAACAAAATCGATAGGCACTTTCATCCTGCCGTGCTTTTGCCATCATTTCCATGCCCCAGTTTCTCAGGAGCATGGTGAAGCTGACCTGCCATTAACTTCACCCCTGCAAATCTTGAAAGCTGAGAAGAGTCTTACAGTGAGAGAAAAGAAGTAAGGGTTCTCAGCTGCTAGAACAGAAGTTGGATAAATGCAAGTTCTTCAATGGTGGAACTGATCTCCCAGAAACACTGCAGAAGAGAAGCACTTGGACGAACAAGGAAATTTAGCCTTGCTACCATTTCCAAGACATCACAGCATCAGCAATAGACCAGTTCAGCTCTCTGGGAAAAATAATGTCAAATAAAATACCTTTATTCTGGTCTTTGATCAGCCTTTACAGTAAAAAGAGAGAAATGGTTTGTTACAACAATTTATTATTAGGGAGGAAAAGTCAGTAGGACAATCAAAGAAGATATATAATTAAAGATTTTGCGCAATTGTATAACTTGGTGAAGATATTTGGCCATCTGATCTTTGAGTGTGGGCTTAGCATCCCTTAAAAAGTAATAAACATGTAATATCAGTGTGACCTTCAAATTTGGAGATGATTGGGGAGATCAAAACTAATGTACTGTATCAAATGGCTCTGGAAATCCCTGCTAAGGGTTGGATTCTATAAATATTCCACAATGGAGGGATTGTGGCTATAGAATTTAGGGGCACTGGTGACATCGTTTTGATGACCTATGTCCCTCATTTTCTCTTTGACTATTGATTTGACCTTGTCCAGGGTTAATTGGCCTAAATATTCAGGAAAGAGGCCAAGATTGCCAAAATCAATGTCATAAGAACAGGCAAACCAGGAACTGATTTTGAATTGCTGCTAAAAGCCCATGTGGAACTGCCCAAATCTGTAAAAAAATGAAGTTATCCAAAAAGAATATATATATTTGTTGATTCAGAGCAACAGAAGGGCGGGGATTTATTGTGCAAAGAATATTATTCACTCCCTTTAATGTATGCACCTCCACTAAAAATTCAATCGCCAAAATGAACACAAATGAACAATGAAAACATGACACTCAGAGAACATCAAGAATTCAACAAATGTTTCTGTCTCTGCTTTGATTCAACAATTTCAGTACACCTGAAGCTCTGCTCTAAAAGTTTGAGAAGTCATCGTAATCCAAGGGAACACAAACTGTACCCCAATGCTTTGACTATGACTTCCAGAATCCTTCCCAAATTGCCACCAAACTGTATGTTTATTTTTTTTAATTTGTAATTTTATTATAATACATATATGACATTCACATAACATACAACATATAAATATCTTATCATTTTTAAGCATCATTTCATCATCGTCTTCCTTCTGTTACTTTGTCTGTTTTCCCCTATGTCTTCATTTTATTCCTTCCCCCCCCCCCAATGCTTTGACTATGGCTTCCAGAATCCTTCCCAAATTGCCACTAAACTGAATTTTTATATGATCAAAAAACGGAACTCGGTTAAATGCATTTAATGAAAGTTTGGGTTTAATTCTATCTAATTCCATTTCCACAAAATTAAGTGTAGTTTTTGTCCTGACTCTCCTCATTTCTTTATGCCAGCAGCAGACTTTTTGGATTTGTGATTCACTCCAGCCCACCCCCTTGCTGTGAAGCACATGCAACCCTCAACCTGAAAATCTTAAGTCCTCATTGTGCTGATTGCTCCAGTCAAAGGGGGAGAATCTTAAGGAAAATCTCTGAGTCAGTTGCTGATCTCTTCACTGACATGTCCATATGTTATCTTATTATTAGAACAGAAGTAACTTGCCCCTGACTTCTTCTGGATTTTGTTGTTGTTGTTGTTGCTTGCTCCAGAGTCTAGCCTATAACCTTGAAATCTCTGGGTGGTTTCTCATCCCATATTTACCAAGTCTAATTTTGCTTAATTTCTTGAAAATTATTCAGTGTGGTCTAAATTGAGTGGACCAATGATGAGAATGGTTTCCCGCCAGCACAACTTTTCCACAAGCAATCCAAGTCTCCGGCAAAATCCCAGCCAGACATGGTTCAGTGGAAACAAATAATACCAATAATTACACCGCTAAAATCTCATGGCTGTGCAGAAGCCTAAGCCAATTTATTTTTGTTCTGGCAGAGAAACCTTTTTTTCTCTCTTTTCAGTATCCAAGTTGTTCCTTTAATTGAATTATTGATCTTTCAGCCAGGCTGAAACACACTAAGCAGTCATCCACTTTACCACTGGATTTCCCCAGTCTTTTTACTATTTATCAAAGGAAAAAGGTCAAGTGCATACGTTTGCTTATTTCTGTTCTGTTCTATTCAATTCCATTGTTAAAAGTAGACTTGCCAACCTGATGTATCCATGTGTTAGATGGCAGTTCTGTAATTCACATGTTCGGCTGAGATGACATGGCAGCAACAACAAGCATATCTGGGGGAATGTCTGTTTTGATAAGGCTGCTCTATTGCAATTTACCCTCTGCTCCAGCTTTTTTTTAAAGGAGTTTTTAATTGCTCATTTGTAACAATATTATTATATTCACACTTTTTTTTAAACTCATGTCGCTTTATGCAAGCAACTGAAAAGTGAAAACTAATCAAGGGGATACCTCTGGATTTTTCTTTGCGGGTTCTCTTTTGTGTAGTTTAAAACGGCTTTTTTTAAAAAAAACAAGCTTGAGTGCATTTTAATCAAAAGTTAAAGCAAGAGTCATCAATCTGTTCAAGCTTGGATGCTTTTCTTTCATTTCTTCTGCTGAGGCAGGATTTATAACTGCCATTTTTCCTAAAGACAGGTGGGCCTTTCTCTGCCCCTGAAGGCCATGTTAATGTCTTTCTGAAGTCTCTCTCTCCTTCTCTCTCACATCCACTCAATCGTCTGACTCCTGTCTAATGATGTAGATTTTCTGTTCTGAAATTGTCCCCCATTAAAATGGTGTTCCTTTTGCTTTTGCCTCCTAACCACTGTCAGTAGGACTGACAGATTTCTTCTGATCACTTTTTTTTTTTTTTTAGGAAAGGGAAATGCATCCTTGACTGTTTAATGCAGGTATCAAGTTTAATGCAGGTATCACCAAGGAGCCTCGGTGGCATAGCTGATTAAGCACTGATTAAGCATAGCTGATTAAGCACTGTTACAGTGCACCAGCTGCCTGCAATTACTGCAAGTTCAAATCTCACCAGGCTCAAGGTTGACTCAGCCTTCCATCCTTTCTAAGGTAGGTAAAATGAGGACCCAGTTTGTGGGGGCAATAAGCTGACTTTGTATAAATATACAAAAGTATGAAGGCTATTGCTTAACGCGTTGTAAGCCGCCCTGAGTCTCTGGAGAAGGGCAGCATATAAATCAAAAATTTTTTTAAAAAAGTATCACTACCAAAACCACAACATGGTGGTCTGTTTGTAGGCCCAAATTTATGAAAACTCTCTCCACTTTTTTGAAATATTATTTTCAGGCCAAATCTGCATTGACCCATGTGAAACTTAGCATACCTCCATACGTAAGATCATAATTCATGTGTACCATTTCATAAAAATAGAAATAATTTTTAAAAATTATTCATGAATAGAGTAATAGGATGCTTATGACTGGAATGGGAAAATGTTAAAGCATTTCTACCTTTACATAAAATTGTTCATTCCTTAATACTATTGAGGCTTCACCTTCAAAATAATGACTATTGTTATGATAAAATGCTGCACTTCCGATTTCTATTACTATATAGTGCTACCAGATCCCAAACTAATAATTTTATATAGTTGACAAATAAAAGAAGCTGCTAGAATGAATTAATTTATAATTTCACTAGATGTTCTGCTCAATTTGGCTGAAAGTGAGGATAAGGAAAAAAAAACAAAATATAATAAACATCTTCTATCTAGTCAAAGTACCCAATAAATAAAATTGCCTGGCTATGTGGGCTGAATAACAATTACCTCAGAGAGAAAACAGATATTAAATATTTAAAATATGCCTTTTAAAGCTAAGCCTCCCAAACAACATTTAAGTGGTTTATTAATTCCAGATTTATTAAATTAAGAACTGTTAAGAAAATCAAAAGAAAGTTCTAAAGGTAGCTTTAAGTTTTCTCATAGTGATAAGAAATCAAATTAATGACACTTAAAAGGAAGTGAAACTCTAGCCCAGGGGTGTCAAACTTAAAGCCCACAAACTTAAAGCCCACAGCCTGCAGGGTGCTTAAATCCGGCCTGCAGGGCCAGCCTGGAAATATCAAAGGACCGGCCGACGGTGCCTCTGCCAGCCAAAGCAGACCACATGCGGGCCCCCTGCAGCCCATTTTCAGCCTCCATGGCCTACTGCAACACTCTGCAGGCCAAAAATGTGGGGCTTTCACACGCCCAAATTTGCTGGCAGAGTGCTGCTGGAGGCCATGGAGGGCAAAAATGAGGTGCAGGGGGGCACTATGTGTGGGCCCCCTGGCCCCCATTTGGCCAGTAAAGTGCTGCATGAGGCCATTCAGGCTGAAAACAGGGCAGAGGGGGCTGCACATGGGCCCCCCACAGCCCACTTTGTCCAGCAGGGTGCTGCAGGAGATGTCCGTCCCATTCCCCCCCCCACTCCCCGCCTCCCCCTTCTCTGGCCCATGGAGAACTACAATGCTGATCCAACCCTTGAAGAAATCCAGTTTGACATCCCTGCTCTAGTCAGTTTCAAAGAATTCTGCTTGGTTGAACAGCCCTAAAGTCTTTCATGGCAGGTTCTGACTCAAATTAGTCTTGAGCTCCCACATTATAGGAATCTTTTTCCACCAATTTGTGGAAATATATATATATTGAGCATAAAGTCCAGAAACAAAACTAAGTTCTTCTCTTTAAGAGAAATGGGTGTTTTTTGACTGACTGGACATGTCTATAATGACTGCAGTGTAAGAGTACCCTTAAAGTGCTCATACAGTTCAAAATGTGCCCATCGGTCCCCAATGAGTACAGATCTTTAGCCTAAAATTCCATTTCCTATTAGGCTCCTGAAATGCAAATGAAAGCCAAGTAAATGTAAAATTGGATATCATCAAAAGAAATTAAATGTCATAGTATATCACAGCAAATGTAAGAGCACCTTCTTGTTAGATCAAGCTAATGATGCGAGATGGCAGATAGGATTATCATTCTCATCACATTTAATAATACAAATCAGGAGTAAACAATTTTTTCCCAAACTGAGTGGCACAAAACTGGCATTGAAAAAAGTGAAGATGCAGTTATTAGTGAGTCTCTATCAGTCAACACTCTGCTAAACCTCTTGCTTGGGGGACATCACCTTATATGACTCCCTCTCCAGCAAAAACAGCTGACCTAATTGCAGGAATATGAAGTTGGCAAGAGGAAGCTCAGAACAGTGAGACTTGAGAGCAATCCATCAAAGAAGATTTGTGATAATGAAGTAAATGGAAGAAGTATAGCTGAATACCTTTAATGATACATGAAAGGAAGAGGAGGAGGAGGAGGAGGAGAGAAGAATGAGGCAGCAGTTATTCCGAAAGTAGCAGAACAGTCTCTTTATTAACATAAAATCAGAAGGACAATTGCACAGAGTTTCATCGAATGAGGTCTTCATGACTGAAATGATCAACCAGGTGGATTCTTTTCATTCTAAAAGTTAGAATGTTAAAAGATAATGCCAAAAGTTATTTCAATACGTGAGGTCTTCCTGCAGACATTGGTTTATTGGGTCATGCCTAATTTAGGGAAGCAAGAACAATTTTCAAAAGTATCCCATCAGGCTCAAGATCTCTTGGCCTTTGTTGATTTCAAGACTGCTTTTGATTCCATTTCAAGAGAAAACATATGGGAAACACTTAAGTCAGGGGTCTCTAAACTTGGCAACTTTAAGACTTGTGGATTTCAACTCCCAGAATTCTGGGAATTGAAGTCCACAAGTCTTAAAGTTACCAAGTTTGGAGACCCCTGACTTAAGGCCTTGTCAACCAATAGGTGTTTGCTCTTATTCCTATATAAATTATATGAGAACAAAAACATATGAAAAATAGAATCTATAATGTTGGCTTTCTAATCCAGTTCCAGCACAGAGAAGTGTTAAATCGAGCCATATATTAGCATCCTCATTTGTTTGTTTTATTTTTATAAATACATATAATTTTATTTTTATATTCATTCATTAGTTTAATGTCTTGGAGACTCTAAATTGGTTGGGAAGCATATGCCAATTTTACTGGATGCTTATCAGACTGGCTGTAGCAGCCTACAGATGCCCTAGAAAAGCCTTAAGGGCTCTTAAGCAATATCAACCATCTCTGACAGAGAACAAACATTTTAGTCTTAGTTAAAAGATGGACTATGTACAAATAGAGTACTGATAGTACCAGCTCTACAAATGGAACAGTCAAATGGGTCAAGTGTTTTAACTATCAAGATGTGGTATTTCATGTCTGAGGAAGAAAGAAATTCAACAGGTGAATTTGTTGCTCCACATGAGTGTAGCAGCTGTTCCATTTTTTTTTTCCATTCAAAAAGAGGTAACATTGTTCTAGCATTATACCAACAATAATGTTGTTTACCAAACACTGACTCAACTTTTATAGAGAGCCCAACTAGGGCCATACTTTAATTTTGTCTGAGAAGAGAGCGTGTAGAGAAGAGCAACAAAGATGATTGGGCTGAAGGCTAAAATATATGAAGAACAGTTGCGGGAACTGGGTATGTTTAGTTAGTGAAAAGAAGGACTGGGGATGACATGATAACAATGTTCCAATATTTGGGACTTCCGGTTTGCTGTTTGTCGCCGCCGGACACTCCTTCGGGATCGTCGAACCCACTGCCTGTAAGAGCCGCCTTTATAGTGGAATGGCAGCTCGAAAAAACTCCGTTTCCATGAGGAAATGGAGATAGAGCCGGCTGGGGTGGGTAGAGCCCTCTGCCTAATCCCAAAAGTTTTTTATTTACTTTTGGGACGGAGCGGAAGAGGCTCCCCATATCCCCAGCCGATGCTCCGGGCTTTGGGAGATCTCTGCTACATGCAGAGCTAGGTGGCAAAAGCAAGCCTGCAAATTTGTTAAATTAATTAAAGAAGACGTGAGCTGGACCTCTGATCCTGAAGCGCAAGTATTCTACTTATTTTATAAAAGTTACTGAAGTTGTTTAAGAAGGGAAAGGAAAAAAGATTTTTAAAATGGCGACTGCTGCGGCTTGAAGAGAGGCTGAAAGGGAAAGTCCTTCCGTTTTCTATTACAAAGTAGCGGAATGAATATTTCTGGCTGTAATTGAAGGCAAAACCTCACTCTCACTCTTGTTTTTTTCTTTTTCTCCTGGGGATCTGATATTGATCTTGGTTGGAAAAAAGCTTTTTTTCTCTTTTCCAGTAAATCTTGTCTGTGTGGAAAAATGGCACTGAGACTTATAAAGTTAGACAAACAGGCAGTGGGGGGGGATTCCCCCATTAACAAATTACATGAACAAGTTCTAACTCTCCAGTCTCAGAAACCTGACTTTAATATAATAGAATTCCTCCTTGAGGAGATTGTAAGAAGGGATGAGATTGTGAATCAGCAACTTGAAAATTTTAAGCAGGAAATTAAAGAAATTGGTGAATTGGTGAAATCTAAGTTTGACTTTTTGGATCGAAAGATTTTAAAAACAGCTAACGGTTTATCAGACTTTGTGATTCAGTTGGATGCAAATACTGAATTATTAGAGTCTAAAATGAAAGAAACTGAGGAGAATTTGGATGACAAGATTCAAAAAATTAAAAAGGATTTGGCAAACACTCAGGATAATAGTTCAGAAGACAAACCTAAAATGGAGGTTGACCAAAAGACTGGTAATGAAGAAAATGTACAACAGAGGATTGAAAGAGAAGTTTTAATGATCCAACATAATTTTACAGAATATGCAATTAGACTGAGAGGACTGCAGGAAAATAACAGAGATGATTTAAGGAAAATATCTTCTGAAATTCTGGCTGGGATTTTAAAGGTTCAACCTGATGAAGTGTTTTGCAGGATTGACAGAATTTATAGAATAAACTCCTGGTTGGCAAAGCAAAGGCAATTGCCTAGAGATGTGGTGATTTATTTTACAGATAAAGAAATTAGGAATAATATTGTGCAGAACTCTTTTAATTCTACTTTGCAATTTCATGGAAGAAAGATTTGGATTTTTAAGGCGCTCCCGCCTAAGATGTTAACGGAGAGGAAGAAATTTGGTTTTCTAGTGACTGAGTTAAAAAAAAGAAATATCCTATTTAGGTGGGATGTTCCAGTTGGTTTAATATTGAGACACCAAGGAGTAAGATACCAACTGAACACTGTTGAAAAAGCGGAAGAATTTTATCAAAAATTTTTGAAAATGAATTCAACATCTTTAGGCATAATACAGGATAAGCAAAAGGAATTGGAAACAAAGGGAAAATATCAAATTACAGAGGCTGTGGTAGATAAATTGTCTTCGGATTCCCTGGATACCCCAGCTGGACTGTCTATAAATATGAGAGCAGTGTCATCCGACTCCAATGTGACGAATCATCAAGTTACAGACAAGTGCGTAAACCAACCAGTTGATATACAAGTGATGGAAAAGAAATATGAGATATCAAAACAAAACCAACAAGATCAACTTATAAAGCAGAATGAAAATCGATCAGTTGATACACAATTTGTAGGAAGGAAACCAGGATGGAAATTCAACCCGCAAAAGAAAAAGAAAAAAAGAAACAGATCTCATAGAAATAGTAGTTTCTAAACCAAGCAACAGTGAAGCCAGGGACTTTAAAAAATGAATGAATATGTGAAAAGATAGTGGAGGTGAACTACTGTTTAATACTATCTTGAGGACAGTGGCAGATCTCTGCAATGCCGTGATTTTGGGATGTGAAAAGAGCCTTACATTGTTGGATTTGAATTATCTACTTTGGATTTCTTTTACTGATAAATATATTATAACTATTTCGAGTTACAAGGCAAGAGAGTCACGCTGGGGCATGCAGAAGATCTGGCTGTTACCCACTAGGATGATGGGAATTAATAATCCTGATGAAAACCACAATTACAACTATATGGAATATAATTATAATGTCACTCGGGTGGTTGTTTTTACTTTTATATATATATGAGGATATTCATTACTGATGGGGGCAGAAGATGATTGAAGATCTTGAACAAACTGTTGCACCAGCATGCTATGTTACCCTATTATGGACGATGGATTTAACAATCCAGTGGAAAGACATCAAAGAAGATATTATATGGATTATAAATTTAAAGTTATTGTCTTTTTTCTTTTTATAAAATGGAATGTATACATAGATATATGTATATTTTAGCAGAGTGGGCAGTGGATTATATTTAGAATTGTAGTGCATGGTAATTTTGCAGGAAATTGGGTTGAAATAGGTTAGTTTACTGATTGATTAGCTTAAGAAAAAGGATTTTTAAGTCATATATTTAGGGGAGTGGAGGAATAGGATAGAATTGAATAAATGTTAAATTTGGATGTAGGGAGAAGGCTGCTTTGAAATGTTATATTAATATATATAAAAGATTAAATGTTATGTTGTTGTAATAATATACTATAAGCTTGGGGGAGGAGAAAAAGGGCAGATTATTGCGAAAATGGGAGTTATAAGAATATTATGCTAAGGGTCAGTATTTAGAGGAGGGAGTAAGGGAATGGTAAAATATGTAATTAGTTATGAATTAGCTTATTGTTGTGAAGAAGTCACAGGGGGGATGGGTGGTGAGGGGGGGTTAGGGAAGAGGGGGGGAAGGGGGGAAAACTTGTATTTGAAAACTTTTTCAATAAAAAAAAAACCAATGTTCCAATATTTGAGGGGCCGCCACAAAGAAGATGGAGGTCAATCTATTCTCCAAAGCACCTAAAGGAAGGACGCACCTAAAGCAATTGATGGAAACTAATCAAGGAGAGATCAACCTAGAACTAAGAAGGAATTGCCTGACAGTGAGAACAATTAACCAGTGGAACAGCTTGCCTCCAGAAGTTGTGGGTGCTCCATCATTGGAGATTTTTAAATAGAGATTTTTAAGAAGTGATTTTTAAGAAGAGATTGGAGGGTCTTGAGCAGTGGGTTGGACTAGAAGACTTCCAAAGTCCCTTCCAACTCTATTATTCTGTTAATAGGATCTATATTTTTGGCAACCCCCTTTCAAGCTCTTAGATATTATGTTCCTAATGCACTTTGAATAACTTGGAAATTGGGTTACGAGGGCTGAAGGTAGATTTTTGCATAGTTAATAATTAAAGTTAAAACTTCTCCCAACAGGGCTGATTCTCATAATGCTTGCTAATTATTTTAAATCTAGCTGGATGAAGGCTTTCTGTCTAGGAGACTGGGAATTCTATTCCTGCCTTAGGCATGAAAGCCAGGCAGCCTGTTGTAACGGGAAGAACATCCGTCTGACTTAGACATAATACCTGAAAAGTTAAAATCCTGATGGAGAAACCTCACTGGGAATCAGGCTACTCCTTTCCTTCTTAATTGTCCTTAAATAGAGCATTTTCCAAGGCATGGTAAAATACTCATCCATCTGTTGTGTTATATGGTAGATTTAACAAGCCTCTTTTTAATGAATGTATTTAATCTTGTGGCTTTGAAACTTCTGTAATGATGACTGTTTTTCTTTATTGTGGTTTCATGTTTTTCTTTATTGCATATTTTCACAAGATGAATAAGTACTCAAATAATATGGCCTCTTTTATTACCTTTTTCCTGTTTTCGATGTGCCTTACATTTTGGGGGATACCAGACTAGTCTTACTAAGGCAACTGCATTTTGCATACTAATAAATCCACCAAGAAATTATCAGAGATTTGTTTCTTATTTGTCAACGGTTTTCAAATTCTATAGTTACCACTCTGTTCATTTTATGTCTGGATAATTATATTCCTGATCTTCGACTATTACACAGTTGCAAAGTAAAAAAATGGCTTTGAGGCTTTGAACCTCTTTAAATTTTTTGTTATTTTTAAAATCATTTATGTTGCCTTTTGCTGATGTTTTTTTCTTTTGAGAGCCTCCTTCATTTGCCTAATAGCCTAACTCCTACCCTTATGTAAGGTCAATTTTGTGCTGTGAGCCTTTTTTCTTTCTTTCATAGAGCTGTTAAACTCTGCAGACCTGATTCTCATGCAGAGCAGCCCAGCAGTCCTAAAAAGGAAGACAATAAGAATTTGGAAGTCTCTGTTGGTCATAAAAGATATACTGAAGGGAAAGTTCATATGTGGGTTCTGCAGCAGTTCGCAGTAATGACTTGCATAGATAAGCAAGTCCTGAGTGTGAGTATTTCCCCAGCCGAAAGAATCCTACTCAGACAGGTAATTATGCTGCCATCACCAATTTTTAAATGTGAAGATGCTCTTCACAGCTGAAACCTAGATGGGCAAGAAGAAGAAAACTTTCTTCTCTAGATATAAGCTTTTTTTTAAAAAAAGTGGAGGGACGATTTTCCAGTTTTCCTTTTTAACCAAGGTTACTAAGCCCAAACAATTCTGAAGTGCATACTGCTGGTTATAAACCAAATATTGGAATAATCATGAAGATTTAGTGGGAAGGACAGAAACCACTGGAGTGTCTGAGAAATGGACTGCAAATGTCTCCAGCAAATTATTTCATTAAAGGTATTCTCAAACTGTAGAGAAGATGACCCCATGGTTGTCAAAGGTTTCATTAAAAAATATAGGCTGGATTGAGGAGAGAGCCCGAAGATCATTGATGTGCTGAAAAATAATTCCAGGCATATAGGGAATGCTTAACTATACAAATAGAAAACATTATAATTTTTTTAAAAAAATCAAAAATAAAAAATGGGTTCATCACAACCTACAACAAACCACCATGACATCAAATAATTTAATCTCTGGGGCAAGTCATTTGTAACAATCGTGTGATGTGATTTGCCTTTTCCCTTTGTCTCCCCCATCTAAAGATGCCTATGCTTCAGATTCCTCCCCAAGCAAAGTATTTTAAGGAAATCCAGAACAGCTTGGAAAGCACAAGTATAATTTTATAATAGACGAGTGCATATGCTTGAAAACATTTCCCAATATAAATTTTACAGTGTGCTGCGTTAATGTTTTATGACCAAAAATATGGTAGCCATAGCACAACATTGAATATATAGAGTAAGCAAATCAGACACTAACTATTTCTTTGCTGTGTCTCTCCTAAATATTTCTATAATGAACTTTTTTGAAATTGTGTGAATGCATAAACAAGAGGTGGGATGTATCATAAGCAAAACACAAGGGACAATCGTAGTTGATCTTGATCGTTTGCTTTTGTTTATGCTAAGAAACTTATGATGCTCCATTTAAAAGGTTTAAATAAATTAAATTTTAAAAAGACATTTATTCATGCCCTTAAAGATAATCCAGAAATTACAGCTATTTCAGAATGCAATGGAGTGAACTGTGTTGGACATTGTAGTTTGCCCATGTTGCACTTCGTTGTGTAAACTGCATTGGCTTTCAGGTTTTTGGGTTTTTTTTTAAATGTGCTGGTTACCACTTAATAGCATGGGGTCAGTTTATTTGTGAGACTACCTGTCCCTAAGGCTATCTTCCCATTGCACCAGATTGGATAGTGTGGGCACACTTCAAGTCTCTTCCCTTAAATTATACCATCTAATGGATCTGGAAACGGTGCCTTTTCCATAGCAGCCCCAACCCCTGAGATACAACATTCTTCCTCTTGATATCCATTTACATTCTTAACCTTCCAGAAGACTCTAAAGTGCTGGGATAGGGTTAGGCCAAGACCCAAATATGTTGATATTATTTGCCTCACAAAATATTGGTTGAGGTACCAGGTTTTTGCTATTGCTTTTATTGCCTTTTACTTTTATTATTTTGTATGGTGGTGGGATTTTATCCCACTATTGTGATCCACCCAGAGTTTGTCTTTTAAGAAAGGCCACCATTTAAGATTAATAAATATACCAAAGACAAATTCCTTGTGTGTCCAATCACCCTTGGCCAAAAAAGAATTCTATTCTATAAAGAATTCTAACTAGGTCCAATCCCATAGTATAGAGGAAGACCAGAATCTTGCCTTACGCCCTCATTCCTCATCCTTATAGGTGGCCCAGAAGGATAACATGGCCAATAGTAATGAAAGCTGCTGAAAGAACAAGCAGAAGCAGAAAGATTGCTCAATGGATAAAAATTATCTAGTACTGTTGGCTCTGGCAAAGATTACTCAGGGAGGGAATGTATCATTGCTTCCTTCAAGCAGGTGATACTACCCCTTCACTCAGCAAATCAAATATTCTCATATGGAGTCAGCCACATGTTTTTTCTCTCTCTTTCTCTCTCTCCCTCCCTCCCTCTCTCTCTCCCTCTCTCTCTCTCTCTCTCTCTCTCTCTCTCTCTCTCTCTCTCTCTCTCTCTCTCTCTCTCTCTCTCTCTCTCTCTCTCTCTCTCTCTCTCTCACACACACACACACACACACACACACTGCCCAGGTAGCCTTCATCAGGATTTGCTTCTATCCCCTTGAGAAAACTTAGCCAGTCAGAGTCCAGCTCTGAGGGAATCAGTACATCTCTGCACCGGATCCTAGAATATGATTCAGATGATCCTGTAGCTCATTCCTGCCCTGATGTGATAAGAGTGGAAAAAAATAATTTGCTGGGCCTGGAAATAAATATAAATTGATTAAAAATATATGAGAGATTGGGAATTACACAAAGAAAAAAGAGACAAAAAGATGGCACAGTGAATCCCAAATTCATATATCGCATTATATAAAAATTGTATTCAGGTCAATACACTTGGGAATAATCTGCAAATTCAAGAACAGTATATGTTCTTGATTGTAGAAGGAACAGCAGAAATTGTATAAGCTCATTGCAAGTATTTCCTGAACAATTTTCATTAATAAAGCAAAACAATTAAAATGAAAACTGTTCATTGACTTTTTTCCAAAGTGCTTTTATTTTATGCTGAATTTTGTGCTCTGCGCTATTTAGATTTTGACGTTCAGATTCTATAGCAGAAAAAGGGAGAGATGAGCTGTGCAATATATTAGATACTGCAATACAGACAATGGGTGGTGCGGTGGCTCAGCGGTTAAGATGCTGGGTTTGTCAGCTGGAAAGCCAGCAGCCCAGGTTCAAGACCCAAGCGCCACACAATGGGGTGAGGTTCCATCCTTGTCCCAGCTCCTGCCAATCTAGCAGTCTGAAAACATGCAAATGCAAGTAGATTAATAAACTACCACTTTGGTGGGAAGGTAAAAGCGTTCTGTGACATCATGCTGGCCACATGACCGCAGAAATGTCGTCAAACAGCGCTGGCTTAATGGCCTTGAAATGGAGATAAGCACCGCCTCCTATAGTTGGCAACAACTAGTGGAGTAAAATCCACAGGGTGTCAATTCTGAAGCGTTACTTGGAACACTGTCACAGAGACTCTACCATTTTTTAAAAAAATATATAGACAATATCCATTTGTATGGGGAAAAAACCTCAAGGAAATCATTTTTTAAAACAGCTGTTGTAGACAGAAGGCCTCAGGTCACTTCTGCACACATATGAATATTATTTAACTTAGCTATAATACAATATCCCTAGTTAGTACTTAAGGTTGCTTAGCACATTGTAAGCCACCCTGAGTCTCCGGAGAAGGGCGGCATATAAATCAAATTTAAAAAAAAGAAAAAAAGGTTAAGCCCATTGAATGGTACTGAAAAATGTAAGTTACCGAATGTGTACATATGCTGAAGAACATAGTATTTGAGGAGATCTTAAAGTTCAGTCTTCAATTTACTATTTAACCTTATAATTTATTGAACTCGGGGGGGGGGTGTTATGATTAAATATGTATAAAATTACATGAACTGTATTCATACATAATTCCAGACCACTATTTGAAAAAATGTGTTCATCGAACAAGCTGATGGCATCATATGTTTAACCTTGCTAAGCTAGAAACAGAAACAGAAAACCACATTTTGATTAGTATTATATTCAAACCATATTATATTATTCTATTACAATTTCCTCCACCATTTTTCAATTTTACATTTTTTTTTTACTTTTACATTTACCTTTTACATTTCAAACCATCATTCCCAACACTAGTTTGGAAGGCAAACAATGGATTGTTCAACCAGGAAATTATGGGGAGCATAACATGAGATAAAAGGAAGAAGAACACTAGATTAAAGGTGTGTTTCTAACACATTTATGGGCTAACTCTAGCCACTGTCTGAGAAAAAAATTATTGAACCACAGAGGAATTTAATTTGATGTAAATAAGGAGGTGGCATATCGCAAACTGCATAAAAGATAAACCTTGGCAGCTGTTCACACTTGAAAGGAAGGGATTGAAATTAAGAATGTCATAAGCAATTAATCAGGAGAGTTGACAAACATTAATATCTATGATTAATTGTTTCAATAGTTGTCTGATGTAAACATAACCCTGTTTTTAGAGGCAAATCAGAAAAAAATAGTGGGAGTGGAGTCAGTAGGCTCTCAACCTACTGAGAATACACTGAATGTCTACCCTTGCTGGGCAAAAGGCAATTGCTGAATAAGTGCTATTGATGATTACATGTCCTCCTGAAGTCATTTTCAACTCCTAGTAACCACATAGATAGATCTTTTCCATGGTGATCTACTTCAAACCTGTTATTTCACGTCTACCAATAGCATATTCATCACCTCTGTAATTGAGTCCATCCACCCTGCTGCTGGTCATCCTCTACTTTTCTTTTCAAACATTAGAGTCCTTCTCCGGAGAGCTAGATCTTTGCATTATGGGCCCAAAAGTAGGATCATGTGAGCGTGGTCAGTCGTACCTTGAGTGAGACCTCTGGGTTGATTTAGTGTCCTTCTCATCTATGATTAAATGGATAGGTGTGAGATTACTCTCAAATTTTAGGAAGTTGTCATGACCATAAGGTAGACTTTACAGCAAAATTCAGGACAATTTTGCCATTACATTGGAAGCACTCCATCTTGGAAGGTGGCAAGCAGGCAACAAACAAAGGGCTAAATTTTCGTAACCCACATTTGATGTTGAGAATAGGATTAAGGCCTTGGTGACACTCTACTGCAAACAGGAATTAAACCTGTGTTTTGCTTATGCCAAGGACAAGAAGCATCCCTTGGAACAAGTGAAAGCAGGGACAAAGGCCAGCACGCCCAATTGCTGTGGAAGTAGCACCAAAGTGGCCAATCCCTAGCAAAGATCATCGCAGTGCAAATCCCCTGCTAAATCAGGGATTTGATTTACTACCTACTTCCACCTACTTCTATTTCTACCTATTTACTATCTACCTACCTACCTACCTACTTCTTCAAGGAAAACAGAAATAGCAGATAATGCTTTAAAACAGAACAAACCAAGATCCATGTGATGTTTGGTCAGTGGTGAGATTCAAATTTTTTTATTACCGGTTCTGTGGGTGTGGCTTGGTGGGCGTGGCAGGGGAAGGATACTGTAAAGTTTCCATTCCCTCCCCACTCTGGGACCAACCTGAGGTGGTATTTGCCGGTTCTCCGAAATACTCAAAATTTCCACTACTAGTTCTCCAGAACCTGTCAGAACCTGCTGGATTTCACCCCTGTGTTTGGTGCATTGTTTTCTGGTGGGAAATGGGGGTTGAGAAAGATCATTTTCCTCTGCTTTATCCTCTTCTCCAGGGGTGGGTTCTAAATTTTTTTACTACTGGTTCTGTGGGCGTGGCTTATTTTGTGGGCATGGCTAGGTGGGGGGTAATGTGACTTTTATTTTTATTTTTTTTTTACTTTTAAAAACCTTAAGAGGTTGCAGAAAAAATGCTTTTAGAATGCTTTTAGGAGGAATGAAATAGTAAATGTACAAGAAAGAAATTGAAATGAACAAACAATGGCAATCTACTATCCTATGCAACCTGAATGGCTATTATGGTTGAACAGAGCCTAGACTATTCTTTGATGTGAATTCATCCTAGAAAAAAATGCTAAATAATGAATATAAATTGCAAGAATTCATCATGAATGTGTTATTGTTATCTCATCATTCAATTTGTTATGGTTTAAAAACTCACTGGGCAGGCTTTATCTTCTTGTTCTCAGTTAGCATTAAGTCCTCAACAAAAGTATTATGTGTTATGTCCTTATTTGGGCATCTGCCAGGGATTGGCTAATCCTCCGGCGGGAACTTTAAAGAACTGTCATTGGGCGGCTGAGCCTGCCGGAGCGTATTTAAAGAGCCCCGGCAGCCCAGCCGCTCGTCTTTTTCTTGTGCTTAAATAAAGTACTGAATTGGACCAGAGCTGGTCATGTCTTGCTTCCCTGCACCGATCTAACACTGGCGACGAAGGACTAGAACCAAGCAACGAACCTCGTGGCGCGAAGCCAACCTCAAGAGCAAGTCACTTAGCAGCTGAAATCACTGGTAGCCATTTCCAAAGGCATGGCAGCAGCTGAAGTCACATTGCCAGCCCTTGCTCCTTTCCGCCCAGGGAAGAACAAGTGGAAATCCTATGTGGTCAAATTCTGGCAATACCTGAGAGGCAACAATATCAGGGATGCCGATGATGACCGCAAGAAGGGCATTTTCCTGGCCAACTGCGGATCAGAAGTCCTCGACATGGCCATCGATCTGGTGGCACCATGGGACATCGAGGAAGTACCATGGACGGACCTGCTGCAGATCCTGCAGGACCATTATGCCCCAACAGGAACACCAGTGGCGAACCAGTTCACCTTCCATCAGAGAGACCAGAAGGAAGGGGAAACCATCAAAGAGTTCGTGGCCGCCCTGCGCCAAATCGCAGCCAGCTGCGAGTTTGACCATGTGGACAACGCCATTGCTGACCGCGTGGTTTTCAGCATGAGGGACAGAGGCCTGCAAAAAAAGTTCCTGAGCAGGAAAAAGCTCATGCTCAAGGACGTGGTGGAGGAAGCTACCGCATCCGAAATCTCCGAAAAAGCAGCAGCCGCAGTAATCCGGGCAAAGGGAATCCACAAGATTCGCAGTGCCACACAGTCATCGACTGAAGATTCCACAGTTGGCTCTGAGTTGGAGGAAGAATCCACCGTCCACAAGGTATCCAGACCCCCAAGGCGGGAAACTGCTCAAAGAAACTACAAGGGGGAGCGCTGTGCCAGCTGCAGAGGGGACCATGCCAGGGCAAACTGCAAGTGGAGAGATGCGACCTGCAGACGTTGCAACAGAAGGGGTCACATCGCCGAAGCTTGCAGAGCCGAGGAACCAGCCCCAGAACCCTCCAGCCACCGACCTCGCGAAAATCGAGAAGACAACGCAAGGTCATCCAGATGGTCCTCCTACCAGTCCAGACGGGGTGAGAGCGACGGGAACCGGAGGAGAGCAGTGCACCAAACAACAATACACCTCTCCGAAGACGATGACACCACCACCAAGTCCCACATGACGGTGCTGTTGGAGGGAACCCCATGTTCCATGGAAGTAGATTCCGGCTCCATCTACTTCATCATGGACTGGAAAAATTTAAAGCGCATCAAGCCAGACGTCCGAAAGAAGGACCTGAAACCCCTGCGCTCCAGGCTGGTGGATTTCAGAGGGAATCACATCGGAATCCTGGGAAGAGCCTCAATACACATCGCTTACTGAGAATTCCAAGGCGACCTCCCCATCACCATCGTCGAGCACAGCCGCCCGACCCTGCTAGGCATGGATTGGTTCAAGCCACTAGGGCTTGGGATTGTAGGAGTTAACCAAATCCGACAGGATGAACTCGATACCCTCCTCGAAGAGTTCAAGGAAGTCTTCGACGGTAAGCTGGGGAAATTTGTGGGGAAGCCCATTTCCTTCAATCTTGATAAGACAATTACCCCCATTAGGCTTAAGCCCCGCAGAGTTCCGTTTGCCTTGAGGCCCAAAGTAGATGCTCAGCTAGATAAGCTGATAGCCCAAGGCGTGTTGGAACCAATCGATCATGCAGCATGGGAGACACCCATTGTGACTCCCATGAAGCATGATGGATCTGTGCGCATCTGCGCCGACTATAAATGTTCAATAAATAAGGCCCTATCGCAGAGCGCATACCCAGTTCCAGTGGTGCAACATCTGCTGCACTCACTTGGAAGTGGGACAATATTTGCCAAACTGGACCTGGCCCAGGCTTACCAGCAATTGCCAGTAGACGAAAAAACTGCGGAGGCACAAACTCTTGTCACCCATAGAGGCGCATTTAAGTGTAACCGTCTCCAGTTTGGAGTCAGCGCAGCCCCAGGCATTTTCCAATACATGATGGAATGTTTTCTCCAAGGCATTCCAGGGGTGGTGCCATACTTCGATGATGTACTAATCTCCAGGCACTCTAAAACCTAGCTGCTTGAGCGACTTAAACAAGTTTTGCAGCGCTTTAAGGAGAAGGGTTTGAGAGTTAGGAGAGACAAATGCATCATTTGGGTCCAGGAGGTCGAGTTCCTGGGCTATCTCATAGATGGCACCGGCATCCACCCCACCAAAGCTAAAGTCAGGGCAATCCACAAAGTTCCAGCCCCCAAAAACAAAGCCGAGCTTCAAGCATTTTTGGGATTGCTAAATTTTTATGCGGTGTTCCTTAAACAGAAGGCAACAGCCGCTGAGCCACTCCATCGATTGCTGGGGAAAGCGGTTCTGTGGAGATGGGGGGACAGAAGAGGAAGCCGCCTTCAAGACCATCAAGGGACTCCTATCATCAGACAGCGTGCTCATCCAGTACCATGAGACGCTTCCCCTGCTGCTGACCTGCGACACTTCACCTTACGGGATTGGCGCAGTCCTCAGCCACCAGCTCCCCAACGGATCAGAGGCACCCATCGCCTACTTCTCCAAAACGATGTCCAGCACCGAAAGAAATTACAGTCAGCTGGACAAGGAAGCCTTGGCCATCGTGGCTGGCATCAGGTGCTTCCACGAATACCTATATGGCCGGAGTTTCATGGTCATCACAGACCATAAGCCACTATTGGGACTTTTAGCGGGTGACAAGCCCACACCCGGTTACATGTCGCCCAGGATGACACGCTGGGCCATCTTCCTTGCCGGGTACTCCTACAAACTTGTCCACAAGCCCGGCAAAACCATCGGGAATGCAGATGCCCTGAGCAGATGCCCATCCAGGGAGCCAGTAGAAGACCCCGCACCCACCCTCAGTCTTCTCCACATAGATGCCAACAAAGACTGCCCAGTGACGTCAGTTGACGTGGCCGCACACACCCAGAGGGACCCTGTGCTCATATAAGTAAGATCCTGGGTCCTGTGTGGCTGGCCAGCAGAGAAACCAGCAGAAAAGTTCAGCCCATTCGCACGGAAGCAGCAGGAGCTGTCCACAATGAAAGGCTGCATCCTATGGGGAGACCGGGTGCTGATTCCCAGCGCTCTACAGAAGAAGACGCTTGAAACGCTCCACAATGGACACCCTGGCATCGTGCGGATGAAAGGACTGGCACGGAGTTACGTCTGGTGGCCATCCCTAGACAAGGACCTTGAAGAGTGGGTTGCCAGATGTGACCCGTGCCAAGAGGTACGCCCTGCCTCTGCCCAAGCCCAATCGTCGGAGTGGGAGACACCCAGCTGCCCATGGGCTCGGATACACATCGACTTCGTGGGTCCGATGCAGGGGCAGTACCTCCTAATTGTCGTGGATGCCTTCTCCAAGTGGCTAGAGGTCATCCCCATGGCATCTACCACTTCCGAAGCCACCATCAGAGCTCTCAGGTGCCTGTTTGCCACACACGGGCTGCCGGATGTCCTGGTCTCGGACAATGGACCTCAATTTACGTCCAAGTCCATGGAGGAGTTCCTGGCTGGACGGGGCATCCGCCATGCCCTCTCAGCCCCCTACAGGCCAGCTGGGAACGGACAAGCGGAACGAATGGTGAGACTGACCAAAGAGACACTCACCAAGATGGGCACGGGCGACTGGCAGGAAAGGATCGACAACTTCCTCCTCACCCAGCACATCACGCCGCATGCCACCACCAGGAAGAGTCCGGCTGAACTGCTGATGGGCAGACGACTGAGGTCACTCTTGGACCAGCTGCACCCCCAGTATAACCCAGAAGTGACAGCAACGGCCAGCCACCCGCTCCGCGCCTTCGCCATAGGAGACCCAGTGTTTGCGCTAAACTTCCATGGCTCTCCGAAGTGGCTGAAGGGGAGAATAGAGAGCACAACCGGCCTGAAGTCCTACCGAGTCGAGCTGGAAGATGGACAGGTCTGTAGACGTCACATCGACCAGCTCCGGTAAAGGTGGAGGGGATCAGAAGGAAACCAGCCTGACGAGGTAGGCCTGCAACACCCCGACGAGGTAGGCCTGCAACACCCTGACGAGGTAGGCCTGCAACACCCTGACGAGGTAGGCCTGTGACACCCCGACGAGGTAGGCCTGCAACACCCCGATGAGGTAGGCCTACAACACCCCGATGAGGTAAGCCTACCACACCCAGGCGAGGCAGACCACCAACACCCCGACGAGGCAGACCAAGGTCACTACCGTGCGCTGAACCATCGACAGTCTAGAGCGGTAGACTGCCTGAGGGACAGCAACACCAGCCCAGCGAGGTGGGCACCCGCCACTCCAGGGAAAGGGACCGCCACAACAGCCGAGGGGTAGAAAAGGCGACCAACAACACCTCAGCCAGGGAGACCTCCAGGCAAGTAGACCGGGGACAACCAAGCGAGGGAGGCACACAACACACCAACCGAGCCGGCCAGCGACCAACCGGTGACAGAGACCACGACCGACATCCTGGCCAGGTCGACCAGCACCAACCCTGCAAGGTCGACCGGCGCCGCCCCGGCAGAGGAGGCAAGCACCACCCAGACCAGGTCGGCCAGCACGGCGAGGTCGGCCAGCACCAACCCGGCAGTGGAGATGAACACCACCCCGGCGAGGTCGACCACACCCGACACCGACAACAACGGGAGCCACAGAAGTCCAAAGAAACACCAATAGACTTACCGGGCTTCGGACGGCACCCACCGGACAGCAGCGATGTCCAGCCGCGAGGTTCCAGGGAATCTGGGTGAGGGAAGGACCGGCAACACCAGCACGAAGATCCAGATGTTGCGGCCGGAGGTGCTGGGACGGGTCCCGCACACTCGACGGCCGGAGCCCCAGCCGCCCCAGCCTACTTGCATGACTTTGTTACGTACATTGACTGTGATGGACATTTTTCGGACTAAGTGGGGAGGAGTGTTATGTCCTTATTTGGGCATCCGCCGGGGATTGGCTAATCCTCCGGCGGGAACTTTAAAGAACTGTCATTGGGCGGCTGAGCCTGCCGGAGCGTATTTAAAGAGCCCCGGCAGCCCAGCCGCTCGTCTTTTTCTTGTGCTTAAATAAAGTACTGAATTGGACCAGAGCTGGTCGCGTCTTGCTTCCCTGCGCCGATCTAACACTATGGCTTAGTTCTTTGTCCAAATTAGAATATCTTTACAGATTATGTTGTATTAATTTTTTTTTTATTTCTACTACAGCATCACCAAACTGCACACAGCTCATTCCAGGAATCCTCTCTTTGGATATATCATGCGGCAGGCATAAAATAAAATAATTCAAAAATGAATGAATGAGTGAGTCTGTCATCTATTCATTGTTGCTATGCTTATACGTGTTTGCTTTTGTTATACAGGAAGCAGGAAACTTCAGATTAAGATAATCTTATCTATGCCAAGAGCTTCTTAGAAGCTTTAATAAAATTAGATAATATCTTTCTGATCCTGTGGGTGTAATACACATCTGTTTCTATGAACACTTCATTAATCTCTGAGCTCTGGGGTTATTTTCATCTGCCTTAACAATAATGAGGAATAGTAAAAAGTATTTTTCCTAGTGCTCAAAAATTTTCCTCTGTTGCAGGAATGAGACATACCTGCATACCGGATGTGTACCACAAAGGTTCTTCCAATTTGGTATCTCTTTTCTTAAATCTTATTCCATTCAGTCATTAGAAGACTTCATAACAAATCTTTACAATTGGAGCTAATGGGAGACCCTCAATTAAAGTGAGTCATTTAATACTTTGCATGTTATCACCCTCCCTAACCCCCTTTCAGTAACTAGGAGGGGAGGTTTCCTGGAGCTCAGAGCTAAATAAAATAAAATAAAATAAAGTCATGGTTGAAATAAATATAAGTTGTCATTTGATATAATAGAATATATGCATGTCCACATCTATGTATGCTTCTCTCTAGCATAGATATCCATGAAAGCAAGTTTCAGATGGTTTTTCCTCATGATACGTGATTTTTTTCTGGTCCCTGAGTAGGCAGGAAAAGGTGACCACCCTCTAAATTGCCTCAGTAATGAGGCTCACCATAGAGCCCCTCTTTACAAATTGTGTGTCAGACCATTGAAGAGCAACATCTAGTAGCAACTCCCTATTTCATTTCCATTCCAACCTAATATCAATTACAGGTGAGAAAAACAACCATCAATTGCCTGCAATGAAGAGTTTTGCCATTTTTCAAGTTGTCTTGTTGCAGATCGCTCCATTTGACAATCTATCTCTGTTCTGCCCCAGCTACGGACCCCAAAGAATGCAGCACACACAAAGTCTGTACAAACCTTAGTTTACTAAATTAAATCAGTCTTTTTCAAATAAAGGCTGTTAATTAACTTTCTTAACAGCCTACAAGAATCCAAAGAATAAATAATCGTAATCTTCCTATGGTTGGCAGAAAGCCCAGAAGCAATTTTCAGGAAACTGATAAGAGAACTAAGATCAGGACGCGAAGGAGAGTGAACAAAGTTGTTCCCTGCAAGTTGCCTCAGTTGTCGTCCTTCCTTAAATAAGCTAATGGAGTGGCCAATTAGCCCCAAGCCTTACTCTCGAGGAGACCTCTTCCTGAGGAGCCACTCCTGCCTTTTGGCAGTTCTGTGCGCCCATGCATCGAGAAGAGGCTCCTCCTCTTCTTCCTTTTCACTTATGGGAGCTTCTGGAGCTTCTGAAGGCCCTGGCTGAATCCCCGCCTCTGGCACCAACTCTTCTCCAGCCTCCTCATTGTCTGACTTGAGTGCCAGCTGCACAGGCTGCTGGTGCAGCACCACACCAGCCTCCTTGCTATCGGAATCAGCTACTAGCTGCACAGGCCGCTGACAGGCCACAACAATATTCTAAGAGATTTTTGTGACCCGTCAGTGGCCTGTGCAGCTAGTAGCTGATTCCGACAGCAAGGAGGCTGGTGTGGTGCCTCCTCGCTGGTGTGGTGCCTCCTCGAGGAGGCTGGTGTGGTCCAAATATTCTTTTTGGACCGTGAGTTGATAGGTTGTTGGTGTGAAGAGAGCTCAGATTGGTGGCCTCTCACTTGGGCTGTTTCTGAACTCAGGTTTGCTCTTCTAGAACAATGGTAAATTTGTGCTTAAGGATATTCCCGCTGACAAGTGGGTGGGCAGGGGAGGAATATTAGGAGAGACAGAAGGATCATCTCTGGGCTCCCTCCTAGATCATTCAGCATCTCTTCTCCACCCCAATAACCATCAGTTGGACTACTTTGGGACACGTAAGAGAATAAGAGCCATGTTCAAAAATAGCCCAAGTGATAGATTCTTGGCACCATGGAAAATTTGTGAAAGCCCTTCAAGATGCTCCCTCCCAATTCACCATATGGCATCTTGCAGTTTCTGTGAAGTGTCTGTTCCATTTCACCACGACTCCCAAATGGTCAAAGAGGCTCTGAGTGACTGAAGCTGGCAGTACCTGGTAATAGTCCTGGAGTAGACAGAATAGTGTTGGTCTTGGCAAAATGGCATCTACAGTACCTAGTTAATAGAAGCAAGAGACAGGTAGCCACATAAAACCCATTTGTCAGTAGCAGCAATGAAAAACCTGCAACGCACTCATTTGAATAACTGGTAACACACAGTAACAATAGCTAGTGGCAACCAATTCCCTTTTTCCCAGCTCTCTACATTTAAGAAGAAGAAAAAAAGACAGGTCTAGTGCACTTTCCAGACCATAAACCCATGTTTGTGAAATAAATTCTGAAAGCTTCAAGGTCCTTTTTTTCCCCCAAGGGAAATACAATACTGGCACAATGCCACCTTTGATGCATTAATTTGAATTAGGAGAGGCCAACGACTGCATTTAGAAAGCCTGTCGAACTTCATACAGGCCTAAAAAATATTCACCCAGATTCCATAAAGGATCAATTTCCACTGTGAGATGCCTCAGTGGACAACAGAGCAACGCTAAGCATTTAAGGGAAATGTAAAAGAATTTTTCCATGGATGCTGCTGGCAGTAAATTTGAGTCGTTCACTTTCCGTGGATGCATGCAGGACAAATGCTGCCAGGAGCAAAATCCAGCTAGCATTCATCTCCCTCGCTAAAAGAACAAAGAAAAATCTGCTTACTTTTTAAGATGTTAAAAACTGTGGCCTTGGAGTTTCGCATTTATTTTATTTAACTCTGTAGATTCCTTGAGTGAACACTGCAGAGTGAAATTCTTAGAAATTCTCTCCTTCCACAGCGCTTCCTGGAATGCCCCTGTGACCATTTGTTACTACATGTGCTAATTCCAAGAACTGGCACAGGGGACGCAACCTCTGGATGAAAAGCCACATTGGCAGTGAGAGTGCAAGGCATTTATACAGACTACCATAAGCATCTAAAAACATTTTTTTAATCTGCTCTCTCTCAAAATATCTCCCCCAAAGTAGTGAGAAAATTGGAGGAGGTGTACTTGCCATATCTTTGTTTGTTTATTTTTTCCTATTTCATGGGAAATGATTGAGGAAGAACTGTGATTTTAGTAGGTATTGTAACCCAGGCCCAAGTAGGTATTATCAGATGCAAACAGTTCGAAACAAACAGACTTTATTAGAACAGCTGAGAATTAACTCATTCTCAGCGTAGTCCAAACTAATTCAAAATAAATTCTTCATAACACAATTCTTCAGCCTTATCACCAACCTTGGTCTAATTAGGCAACCTGTCAAAGGCTTTTCTTGGCAAAAGTTCAGAAGCAGAAGACGCCAGCAAGAAATAAATGCAGCAAGACAAGAAACAAATCTATCAACGTTGTTTTCTGACAAAGAGCCCAAGAGCCGTTGCTGGTCTTTTAAGCCTTATGGGAGGGGCCAATCATCTCTTGGCCTTACTCCCAAGTCGTCCTTTTTGCTTGAGCTGCTCTTGCCTTCTGGCAGCTCTTCTCATGCGTGCACTAGGAACAGGCTCCTCCTGTTCCTCTGCCTCTCTGCTGTCAGCCTCTGGAGGCTCCGGAGTCTGCACTTCACTCCCAGATGGCCCTGGCCCCATCTCTGCCTCCAACGCAGAGTCCTCATCCAGGCCTTCCCAAGCCTCCAGGACTGGCCCATGTTCTTCCTCAGCCTTCTCACTGTCCGACTCCACTGCCAGGTCCACAGGCTGCTGGCAGACCACAACAGTAGGCATGGCTTGGAAGTACTGATTGGATGCTCTAGATGCAGGAGATGGAAACTGGAAACAAGCAGACTGCCAAGCCACAAATCATGTAGGAAATACGATTGGATTCTTTCTCCATCCCCACTAGTCTCAGGAAAACAATGATCTAGCTATTAGCAAAATCAGCTTAAGGGGTCAAATCTGAACTTGTTTGCCTGACTGCTGCACTAGAGAGAAATCACACACTTCCATTTTTATGATGAATTCACACAGCTGAAGCTCTTTAGGAGATTCCGACGCAGATCCAATTCAAAGTTTGGGATATAGACACCCCAATATAAGATAGACATCAGCTTTTCACGTGATAGTTTAAATACATGTTCTGTGGCTATATATTGCTGCTGGGGAGGGGTGTACATTTGAGATTACATCCTTAATATCTGCAGTGTCCCTCCAGGAGTTTGTTTCTTCTGTCAGTCTCCAATTATAAATACTAGAGGAAGAGGCTATATTAAGATGCCACATGTATTGTCTAGAATTTCTGCTAGGAGTCAAATACAGATAAGCCTGTCTTATCTTATCTCCACTGTCCCACTGTGTGATATTTATATATATATATATATATATATATATATATATATATATATATATATATATATATATATATATATATATATATATATATATATATATATATATGCATTAGGTTTGCTGCAATGCAGTTTTCTGCCTACTGTCTAAGAAAAACGCTTTGCTTAATGTCTATGAATGTAGCTAAAGGAAAGAACAGCCGTTGAGAAAGTGAGGGTAGAAGAAGTCAGTACTTGGAATAATGCATATTAAATGGTTGGGACATTAATAAAAGAATCAGAAGGACAGACCCGACTAAGTATTCAAAAGCTGGCTAGACTGGCTTGGCTCTCCATCAAAGAAGGCTGCCCTCCTGTAGGTCGTTCCTTAATGCTAGTAATTATCCAAGCATCTTGGACAAGAAGATTTGGGATGTGATTAATTTCATTTTATTAGGTTCCAGAACATGGGGTATATAGAATAAAGTAAGGTGATCGTGATAGGCCTTCAATCCAATATGGTTTTAAAAATTGGCTCTGGAGCCAAGACTTTATTGTGAGTTATCAATCAAACACAGACATGAAATACATTAGGGACCGGAAACTTTTTCCAAAGCCATTTCTATCATGCTGGGCAATAGCAGAGGGCCAAGTTTTTTATTATTATTATTCTCCAATGAAAGTGGCTGAAATTACACATGATTCCATTATCACATTTGTCATCTTGCTTGAGAGTAATGACATTCCAGACATTCTTACTTGAAATCTTGTGAGATATCATGGGGGAAAGCTGAAGTCTAATGAGATTTTGCAATCTAGCAAGATATAGACATTGCAAATATATATATATTTAAAATAATATTGGGGTGTCATTTAGGCACCATATAGGGGTGGCATAGATATCCAGGCACTGATGCAGGCTAAATGACCAATCTTTGAAATGAAAGCATGAACTGTTTTCAGTTGAGGTCTGTTTGTTTGTTTGCTTCAATTCTTTCCTCCCTATTAAGAAGCTCTCAAATGTTATCAATAGTGCTCCCTCCTCCCATTTTTCCCTGCAACAACAACCTGCTGAGATTTGGTGCTAAAAGTATCTGGCCCAAAGTCATCCACTCAATTTTGATGCCAGAAGATGAGCAAGAACCTGCCAGTCTAACTTCTTACCTACTACGCCACTGTGGCTCTCAGTTTTTGAAGTGCAATCCGAAATTTTATACTGCATTTTAATCTGGTTTAACTGTTTCTTATCAATTCTCTGTTTTGCCCTGGAGCAAAATGAGGATTATATAAAAGAAGAAAAATAAGTGTGTGCATGCCGGTAGAGCAAGAATCTATGAGAGAGAGAGATGAGAGGGAGTGGGAGATAGTATGCATTACAATTGTTTGTGCAAAGAGAATTACACAAGGCAGTTATCTAAACGAAAATACCGGTCTACCTTGAAATCCTTTTTCCTCTCCAAGATATTAGGTTTATTTTCCTCTTCCATAGATATGCATCTGTCTTTTAAAAAACAACTCATAAAACCCACATTCAAGAAAAGACTTTCATACTGAAGTTTCATTTCATGTCATTTTTAATTTTCTAGTTTTAACTGTGTGATTTTTGAATCTAAAACCTTTTTAGCTGCCATTTGTTACAGTGGAAGGTACCTAGAATTTTAGGTTCCTTTTGTTATCGTCATTTGTAGTTTGATTTCTTTCCTGCTTTTAAGTGTTAGGAGCTTGTTGCTGTGACATCTTTTAGTGGCTGACTCATAAGATATGATTGTGATAAAGGTCAGTGAAAAAGGATGCTTCCACGATGATTTATTATATAGATCTGTCCTGAGCAGAAGCCTCAGATACCTAAAGTTTATACTACCTAATAATGGTTATCAACTCAGAAATTAACAGACTAATACTGAAATGGGACAGAATTATGGGTAGCCATCTGCAAGAATGACGTGGCCCAGAAAGCAGTGTTGATTTACACAACTAATGAAGCAAATCGCATTTCATGAAGAATTATCTTTTTTAACCTCCACGTAGCTAACATTCTGACTTGAAAGGAAGAGACCCTAGTTATTGCTGTGATCCTTAACACTGTGAAACACTGGACGTTGTCTGTATTTATGTGATATTTTGGTACAAGAAAAGGGAGAGAGAGGGGGAGAGGGAGAGAGGGAAGGGAAGGGAAGGGAAGGGAAGGGAAGGGAAGGGAAGGAAAGGAAAGGAAAGGAAAGGAAAGGAAAGGAAAGGAAAGGAAAGGAAAGGAAAGGAAAGGAAAGAAGGAAAGGGAAATTTCTGATGATCCCTGCCAGCTTTCCACAAGGAAACTCAATGGAGAAACTGGAAAGAAGTTGAAAGTCATTTCTGCTCCCATGGCTTTTTTCCTCACCCTTGTTCATTCTGTTTCTCTGTTTAGATAAGGAATTATCTCTAAAAAGATTTAATGGGTCACTTGTTGTTTAGTATTCTGTAATATTAAGAGCCAGTTTGGTGTAGCTGTAACCAGGAGACGGAGAGTTCTAATCCCTCTTTGGCAAAAAGCCAGCACAGTGACTTTGGGCCAGTCACTGTCTCTCAATCTTAGAAAGGAAGCAATGACAAACTAAACCTTCTGAAATCTTGCAAAGAGGACTTCAGGGAGTCCAGGCAGTAGCCAGGAGTCAAAAACTAACTTGAAGCACCCCAAAACAAGAACAGAACCCTACCATATCATATGTTTTATTTGCCTAGAAAGATGGAGAAATGGTAATCTGAATAAATAATAATAAAATTCAATAAATGAGAAATGGCAAAAAGAAAACCTCTCTAGGTTGTGTGTCAATATTTTGCATGAAGTGGAGAAAGTAGATATAGAGAGCTTCACCTTCCCTCATTCTGGTACATGGAATGAAACTAGCGATCAGAACTGTTAAATTTGGACTTCCGGTTTCCTCGTCTTCGGCGGCGACGGTGCCTTCTTTTAGCACCGCCACCCCCGCCGCTTGTAGAGCCGCTTCCCGATCGCGAAGCGGCTTGAAATCTTCAAAATCCCTAGGATTTATGAAGAAGAGGCAGCAGGGTACAGGTAGAGCCCCTGCAACCCCCCCCAGGGAATTGTTTCTGGGGAGGAAACAGGCGCGGCTCCCTTACAATCTGCTGAGACTCCGGGCGGCGTGGGACGTCTTCTGCTTTCGCAGAACAAGCCGACTTCAGGAAACCTTCAAAGAGCGAGGAAATAAGCCAAATAAACACCTGAAATCCACCTGAACCCTGAAACTCTGAACTGCAAGTATTAGCCCTTTGCTGATTTTTTATGCTGAAGTGAAAGTTTCGGAATGAGTGAAAGTGACTGAAAAAATATGGCGCTCAGCAAATGAATCAGTGGGTGTGGATTGGTGAAGTTACCTTGTCTTGCTACAAAGTTAAAAAGTTGCTACAAAGTTGCTCCGGCTGTAACAGAAATAAGAGGAAAATCTCTCCCTTTTACTTGTTTTTGCTGCATTATAGTTTTGCCTTGAGTAAATCTGGGGGACTTTCTTAGAAGGTATTGTGGAGGTGGCAGAAGAGGCGGAACCTCCCTTTTTAGAAAAGCCAGCTTACGTGGCAGGATGGCTTCAAAGAAGCAGGAAGGCAAAACAGGGGGGGGATCCCCCCCACGTAAACAGGACACGCAGTCACAAGCCCAAAAAAAAGATTTGGACATGGGAGATTTAAAAGAATTCATCTCAAATATTTTGGATGAGAAATTTCAAGACATGGATGATAAAATAAATAAAATAGATGAAAAAATCCAAAAGTCACAACAGGAAATTATGCAGGAAATGCAGCAGAACCAAAAGATGGTGACCAAAAAAATAACGGATGTGGCGTCTGGCCTGGCAGGATTTATTATGAAAGTTGAGTCAAAAGTGGATGAATTTAAATTAGAAGTTAATGCTAAGATGAAAAATAATGATCATAAATTTTTTGATGTTGATGACAAGATGCAGAGAGTTGAGAATGACATTGTTATGATGCAATTCCGGGCAATGGAATTTGCTATACGGCTTCGAGGAATTAGAGAAGAGGAGAGACAAGATTTGAGACAGATCTGTGCTGAAGCCCTAGCTGTGATTTTAAAAACTGATCCTGAGATGGTCTTTTGCAAAATAGATAAAATCTACAGAGTTAACTCGTGGGTGGCCAGACAAAGACAATTGCCTAGAGATGTGGTCATATATTTTACAGACAGAGCAATAAGAAATGATATCCTGCAAAAATCTTTTCTCACTTCTGTGCAAGTGAGCGGATCCAAGGTTACAGTTTACAAGGAGCTCCCACCTAAGATGTTGAAATCCAGAAAAGATTATGGTTTTCTTGTTAAAGAACTGCAGAATAATCAAATCCCATTTCGTTGGGACGCTCCAACTGGCATAATTTTGAGATATAAGGGAGAGAAACACCGTTTGAATACTGTGGAGAAGGCGGAGCAATTTTATACTGATATCTTTAAAGAAAGAACACCATCCCCACGCACATCTACAGTTTTGGAGATTAAAGAGAGTGATAAGAAGCAACTTCAAGAATTGCAACAACAATCTAAGCAGGAATCAGAGGAGTTGAAGGGCGCTGAAGGAGGTTTTCTGGATGAGCCCTTGCTGGAACCTTCTCCAATCTTGGAGCTGGCTTGGGCGGCTGAAGTCAAGGACCAGCGTATAACCCGAGCAAAAGCCAAGGAACTTAAACAAAAGTTACAGCAGGAAAGACAAGATCAAAAGGCTGGGGCTGTGGGGAATGCAGGACAGAAGATTTCGGATGAAATCCTAAGGTTCTGCGCTTTGCTCCAGAAAGAGAATGATGATGATTAAATGTTTATCTTGGAATGTGAATGGGTTGAATGTAATACAAAAAAGGAAGAAAGTATTTGCATATTTAAAACAACATAATAATGATATAATTTGCTTACAAGAAACGCATATTACAGCTCAAGATCAAAACTATTTGAAAAATTCCAAATTAGGAACACATTTTATATCTTCAACTAATCAAAAAAAGAATGGTGTGGTTATTTATGTAAATAAAAAACTAACAGCCAAACTTATAGAAGCTGATCAAGATGGTAGGTTTGTAGCAATTGAATTACTTTCTGCTAATAATCAAATTCTTTTGATAGGAATTTATGCTCCTAACCAACAACAGGACTATTTTTACAAAATGCTGCATACTAAAATACTTCAATGGGATTACAGATCTATTTTAATTATGGGAGATTGGAATGGAGTAATTGACTCTAAATTAGACAAAAAGACTTTGGCAAAGTCAAGAATTAGATTACCACAGACTTTTTTGATATGAAAGAAGACCTGGAATTAAAAGATATTTGGAGAATACATAATCCAAAAGAACTGGACTATACTTTCTTCTCTGACAGACATAGATCCTTTTCCAGGATTGATTTTATCTTGTTGTCTGATGATCTACTTGTTAGGACAAAAAGAACAAAGATTCTGCCAAGAACTCTGACTGATCATAGCCCAGTGTGGATAGAAATTGAGACATGCAAGAATGAGAGACGCTCTTGGAGATTAAATGAAAACTTGTTCAGATATGAGAAAAATATAATAGAACTTAAAAAGTATTGGAAAGAGTTTTTTGAAATGAATTTGAATAAAGGCACCCCAATGGAATTGTGTGGGACGCAAGCAAAGCTTATATGAGAGGGGTGCTTATATATATGAACTCTAAACATAGGTTGATTCGACAAAAGAAAAGACTTGAATTGGAAGCAGAAATAAAGAACAAAGAACAGTTACTTATTAAAAATCCAACAGATGAAAGAATACTTAGTGTTATAAAACTTCTGAAAGACCAATTCCAAATGCTTATAGCGGAACAAGTTGCAACAAATTTACAATATGCGAAGCATAATACATTCTGCAACGCTAATAAACCAGGCAGGTGGTTGGCTTACACATTAAGGAAGAAACAGAGCACACGGACTATTGATAGTGTTGATATTGGGGGGAAAGAAGTTTTTCAACAGAATTTAATAAAAGAAGCTTTTCTTCAATATTACACTAAACTATATGCCAGAGAGGAGGTGCAGAATGGACTTATAGAAAAATATTTAGACAACAAAAGAGTTATAAAAATTACTGAGCAACAAAAGGAAAGAATGGATTATCCTATAACAGAGGAGGAGATAATAGCAGCAATAAAACAATTAAAAACAGCCAAAGCTCCTGGAACGGATGGTCTGACAGCAGTGTACTATAAAACTTTGCAGGCAGAAATGGTGGAACAACTCAGAGACTTATTTTGCAACATACAACAAGGGGGAAAAGTACCCCCATCATGGACTACAGCTTATATCTCTTTGATACCAAAAGAGCAAGCAGGTCCCAAAAAACCGGAGAATTACAGACCTATATCTCTTTTGAATACGGATTATAAAATTTATGCAAAAGTATTAGCCAACAGACTGATGCCAGTAATTCAAAAGGTGATTCATGATGATCAAGCGGGATTTATTGAGGGTAGGCACATGAAGGACAATGTAAGGCAAGTAATAGACTTATTGGAATATCTTGAGAAGAATAAACAGATCCCTGCAGTGCTGGTTTTTTTGGATGCGGAGAAGGCCTTTGATAGAGTGGATTGGAATTTTCTATTAAAGACTTTAAAAAAGATGGACTTTGGGGACCAATTTATACAGGCGGTCTCAGCAATTTACCAAGAGCAAAAGGCACAGATCATTATCAATGGAAGCTTGACAACAGAGTTTAAAATCGAAAAAGGAACAAGACAGGGATGTCCACTGTCCCCATTGTTGTTTATTTTAACACTAGAAGTCTTGTTAAATACAATAAGGGATTCTAACACTTTGAAAGGTATAATGATAAGGCAAGAGGATTACAGAATAAAGGCATTTGCAGACGATCTGGTTGTTACCCTAACACAGCCAATGGAATCGATAATCCAGATGAAGGACATTATACAAGACTATGGTAAAGTTTCAGGTTTCAGATTGAATCAGAAAAAAACTAAGATGGTAGTTAAAAATATGACACAAGATCGTAAACTGGAGTTAGAAAGGAGGGCAGGTTTTGAGATTGTACCAAAGGTAAAATATCTAGGAGTTCAGGTTGCAGAATCAAATATGAAATTGTTTCAAAATAACTATGAGGTGTTGTGGCGAGAGGTGCAAAAAGATATGGAGACTTGGAAAAAACTGCAGCTGTCTTTACTTGGAAGAATAGCAGCAGTTAAGATGAACATTTTGCCAAGATTTCTTTTTTTGTTTCAAATGATTCCGGTGCTCAGAAATGATAAACAATTAAAAGTATGGCAAATTGGTGTGAACAAGTTTGTCTGGAACGAGAAAAAAACAAGAGTAAAAATGAAAATTATGCAAGACGTTCCAGAAAGGGGAGGTCTCAAACTTCCAAACCTACAATTATATTATGATGCAACAGCTTTGACTTTAGCAAGTGATTGGTTTGGAGGAAAAAAGACTGGAATATTAAACGCAGAAAGTTTTGATTTGGAATTTGGATGGCACGCTTACTTATTTTATGACAGTAAAGTGGATAAAGTATTCAAAAGCCATATACTTAGAGATTCTTTGTTGAGAGTTTGGAAGAAGCACCGAAACAACTGGAATTATAAAATACCGCTATGGCTGGATCTTGGTCACACCTTGTGGAATACAAATATAATGTCACTCGGGGGGGTTTTATATAAAGAGGTTCTTTTTACAGATGAGGGCAGATGGCAGCTGAAGACATTACAGACATTGTTGGCTGAAGGGATTAATTTAACTTGCTTACAATATAATCAATTGCAATTGAGATGGAAAGAGGACCAAAAAACTGGTATTATGATGTACGAGGAAGAATTAGTTAGACATATAAAAGAGAAAGGCCCAATGCATATTAAAAGACTTTATAATGTTTTGTTAGAAAGGGATTCAGAAATTGAATTAGTTAAAGACTGCATGATTAAGTGGGCACAAAATTTTGAGGAACCAGTGATGTTGGAAACATGGGAAAAAATTTGGGTTCAGAATGTTAAATTTACACAGTCGCAGAATCTGAGGGAAAATTTCTATAAAATGTTTTATAGATGGCATTTAGACCCCAAAAAATTGTCGTGTATGTACCCTAATGTGCAGCCTAAATGTTGGAGATGTGATTGCCTAGACGCTACATATTATCATGTTTAGTGGACCTGTAAGAAAGTTAAGGCTTTTTGGATAAAAATTTGGTGGGTCATGCAGAATGTTTTGAAGAAAAAAATTCAATTTTCTCCACAACTGTTTTTATTGGGTGTAGTTAAGGGTTTTACATTGGGTGAAACAAAATTGATATTGTACATGATAACTGCAGCAAGATTGTTGATAGGTAAATACTGGAAAAATGAAGTGCTGCCTACGATTGAGGAATGGACTTTGAAGATGGCCAGTTTTGCAGAGATGGCGAAGATTTCAGCATATTTAAAAGATTGTTCTCAAGAGACTTATGAATGGGAATGGAAGAAGTGGATAAATTATGTTCAGCATAAATATCAAACTAGGAAGTATCAAATAGCTTTTATTTGAAAATGTTATATCAAGATAGAAATATTTTAAGGTTGAGGATGAAAATTTGTTAGAAAATGTTATATTAAGATAGAAATATTTTAAGGTTGAGGATGAAAATTTGTTAGAAAATGTTATATTAAGATAGAAATAGGTTAATGTAAGGAATATGAAAATTTGTAAGGGGGAGGGAGGGGTTCAAGTTTTATATACAAAGGAGGGTTTTTTCCTTTTATCTGACATGAGTATACTAGGAAGTCTGGGGGGAGGGGAGGGTTAGGGTGGGTTAGGGAGGTTGGGAAGATTGGGGGGGTTGTGGGGGGGGAAAAAAGGGGTGAAAATGTAACTGTAAAACTTTTGCAATAAAAAAAAAAAAAGAACTGTTAAATTCAATTCCCAAACTAGCTTTCAAATATATATATAATTAATTTATGGGGACTGCTGTCATAAGATATGATGGTGTCTTTGGATTGGATGGTTTTAAAAAGAGGATTATATAAATGCCTAAAGGAAGCTTATTAAACGAGATCGGCAACAGCATATCCACACTTAACTATTTAAGCTTTTCCTGTCCGGTGTTCATGTCGGCTTGGCTCTAAGCCATTTTAAGAAAATCCTTTTCAGACTGAGATACCTTGGCAATAGCTTGCTCAGTAGTCAGTCTAACTACAAACACATCTTACAACTGGACAATTTCTCTACTGCTGTGTCCTCCTACTTTTCTTTTCAACTGTCAACCACTTTTCTTACTGCAAGCGGATGTTTTAACATTAATGTGTATATGCATTCCCATTCTCCAAGTTAAATTGCTTTATAGATAAAGCAAACAATGACATCAAAAGGCATATACACGGAGGCACAACTATCAGCTTAAAAAACTTTTTTTTTTATCCCATTTCTTTCTAATATATTAATATACCCCCTAAATGCTATAAAGTACAATGTCTATAGTTCTGCTCTTGTAAAAAGAAGATTGCTGGCTCAAAACCTGACAGTTTTTTTAATTACTTTTTTTCTTTCACTGAACAGTGGAAATAAGAGTGTTATTTCCACTGTTTTTGTTTTGTTTGTTTTACAATCTATTTGTTTATTAATCAAATTTATATATCCGTCCGTCTCACAGGAAGTGACTCTGGGAAATATTTATTAATAATAATTAAGAGCCTGGTGGCGCAGCAGACTAATAGCCTATTATTAACATTCAGCTGCCTGCAATTACTGCAAGTTCGAATCTCCCCAGGCTCAAGGTTGACTCAGCCTTCCATCCTTTCTAAGGTAGGTAAATTGAGGACCCAGTTTGTGGGGGCAATAAGATGACTTTGTATAAATATACAAAAGTATGAAGGCTGTTGCTTAACGTATTGTAAGCCGCCCTGAGTCTCCGGAGAAGGGTGGCATATAAATCAAATTTTAAAAAAAATTAATCGAATTTATATGGCCACCCGTTTTAAGCCCAGTGGTTTACTATTCCACCATTTTTTGAGTTATCTAAGGTACAAGGGTTTCATCCTCAGCTGCTGAAAAGTCAACCAGTGTGACTAAGGTTAATAGTTGGCCTGGATTTAGTAGATCTCACTTCCATTGGCCATGGAATATAATAATTTCATAGGCTGGTTGTTGTGAGGAAAGCCATAGGTTGTCATCCTTGAGGAAATGTATGATGTAAACTCATGAAAACTTTATTGGATTTTTTTTTATCCTGCCTTTATTATCTTTATAAATAACAGAGAACATACCTAATGCATTATTCTCCTATTTTCCCCACAACAACAACCTTGTGAAGTGAGTTGGATTACGAGAGAATAATTGGCCTAAATTCAGAGGTGGGCTGCATTTACTTTAACAAAGGGTTCGCTGGTGGCGAGCGTGCTGGTTGAGAGTGTTTCTTGGGAGAGAAACGGAGCTTCAAACATGCTTCTAATCAACTCAGTCAGCTCCAGTGAGTACAGCAGGGGGCAGCGTGGATCACAGCTGGGCCAGGCGATGAGCCAGGAAGTTAGTTATAAATGTAAAGCATAGCATGGGGTGGGGTGGGGAGGGGTGAGCGGGCCCAGCCAGCAATCGGAGCTAAGGGTTCACCAGAACCTTTGCGACCATGCAGCAGCCCACCTCTGCCTAAATTCTGCTTTTCATGTCTAATGTGGCACTACAATTCACATTTTCCTGGTTTCTAGCCTTGCACCTTAACCACTAGACCAAATCATTTAAAGTTTCCACTTTTGAACTTTAATTCTGATATTCCACTCATAAAAAATTCTACTCATAAATTATATTAATAAAAAATATTGCAAATATCTTAAAAATTGCCAACTGGCAACTTAATTGGGCATGCTAGCTGAGAATTTTGGAAGATATCATCTAACATAGCTTTATTTATTTAAAAAAATAGATGATTGCCCATCTCAACGACACGACTCTGGATAACTAACAGTTAAAAACAGAAGAAGGAACCACATTTTTATCAAACGTGGATGAATGTTATGGTTTATCTCAATAGAAAATGATTTGGCATACTATATATATATGTGTGTGTGTGTGAGTCAGGGGTGGGTTCTATTTATCTTTACTACCAGTTCGCAATGGGATCGCAAGGGGATTGTGAAGCTTCTGCGCATGCACTGATCGCCGATGATGACGTCCAGGACGGTGGCCGGGGCCTCCCGCCAGTTTTACTACCGGTTCTTGTGAACCGGTCTGAACTGGGGGCAACCCACCACTGATGTGGGTGGGTATGTATGTATGTACGTATGTATGTATGTAATGTATGTATGTGTATGTATGTATGTATATATGTATATATATGGCAAATTGTCATATAGTACCTGTCTCTTTATTAAAATTACAATAGTTCTCCTTGATATTTATTATATTTTTATTTTTTCTCTATATGTATCTTGGATATATGTACATGTAAGTTACCTGATTTTGTTTGCTAAAACTAATACAAATAAAACATAGAGTTAAAAACAGAATAAACATCTTTTTTAAAAAAATATTTCATTAACTATTTAGGGAAACAACTTCATGAAAAATAGGAATAAAAAATAAAACGCTTAAAGTGAATAGGAAAAAGATTTACAAGTGTTATAAAATTAAATAAAAGAAGTCTAACACAAACCATTGCTAAATTTGCATTTGCAGCCTGCAGGATTTGCTCTTTGCAATTGAATCCAATGGCCAATTAATTTTGGATTCATCTTGGGTTATTCTTTGTAATTGTAAAACAGAATATAGTACAGAGTAGAGCTTTACACCACTGCATTGCTCTTTTACTGTATCTTACTGTTTCATTTTTGTCCATTTTCTCATTTTATTCTATTTTATATTTTCAATTTTATTCTGTTATGCTTGGTAGCTTGTAATGAAATATTCAAGTAATAAATATGTTCCAGCAAATGTTACGTGGTCTGAATTTTCTAACTCAGATCTCTAAATTGGTTTTTTAATTCCTTTAAAACTATACTGCTTATTTGAAGATATTGATGAGGTTATTCTGATCGTTTGAAGAGAGACTATCAAAAATAATCTTTTCTTATTAAAAGAAAAATATTGCAATCTATAGAAATTGCCACATCTATAAGGTTGGTTAGGAATGAGCTAGAAATTAAGGACATATTTATCCTTGAGTAAGGTTTACAGTAAACCATATGATATACTCTTTCTCTATAGAATATTTAAATCTCCATGCATCTAAAGTAATAACAATGGCATATAATCTAAGATGTAAATGAGGATTCCCTTTAGGTGGGTCAAATTTATCCAGATGTGGGAAAGAATCTAAGACTCCAAAGATCAAACGATCTCTCCTGCAGTTTCAAGAAGTGATTTTTATTTTTATTTTGTAAAACTGTTATCATTTGGTGCATAGAAGAAACAATTGTTCTTCCACATTCAATCTGAAACCAAAGTATTGTAAGTCTTCCTTGTTCTCACTTTGTCTTTCCAGATTCCATGTTAAATATCTGACACATATGACAGCTCTATTTGTCTGCCCAAGGCCACCAATTTTTGATCAAAGAATTAACATTTTTTTAGCAGATGACCATTTATTTATCAAATTTTTAAAATAGCCCTTCTCAGAGGGACCTCACAGAAGGACTGAGTACCCTGAAGGCATGTATGTATGTATGTATGTGTATGTGTGTGTATATATTGCTCCTAGAAGCACGAAGCCGAAAACACCAGCCTGAAGATGATGAATGAGACTTCGTCGAAACGTCGCCAAGACACTTCAATTTTACGCGGGAGAAAACCCGAATAACCAAAGACCTACATACAAATACCCGCGAAAACCTGAGAAAACACACACACACAAACACACACACATATATATATATAACATTTCTCCTTTATCTCGAGAAAAAATATTTTCCTTTTTAATTGAACAATTCAGTCCATTAATATTAATTGAAATATTTTAATTTATTTCATAGTATCAGTCTAGCATATCTACAATATAACAGGTCTGCTTTTAAAAATAAAAAAAATCCCCCAAAATTTTTTGAACTTCATAAATAACTTTTCAGGGCATAAACAGAAGTAGTTGAGACTGAAAAGTCCCAGGATATAGTTTTTTCATAATCCTCAAAAATATGCTCCCCATAATTATTTTAATATAATTTTGCATCTGGACATAGTTTTTTGATCAAGTTGCCTATTTAAGGAGATAGAAGTTGCAGATTGGAGGTGGGTATGAAACCTAGGTAATTGTGCCATAGCATCATTTGGGACATTTAAGGAAATGAACCAGCCCAAGCAGCTATAGGAATAATGTCCTCAGGAACCCTAGCACATTGGCATAAATACAGCCTGTTCTAAAATACCAAGTCCTTACTTCCATCTGCTTCCTGAGGAAGAAAAAGCAGCCTTTTCTGAGGCTTTGTAGGCTAAATCAGAACCATTGGTCTTCAGGATTTAGAAAAACAAAGAATGGGCAGAATATCTAAAGTAGGATGTGATCTGCCCCCTGGTGGTAGAGGAAATTTTTCCTCTCTGCAAGTATCCTGCATTGAAAACTAGCTGCTTTTCATCAAGGTCTCATAATATGTAGGTTTACTACGGAATCATTTTCAGAGAGGACAGAAAGATATTTCTCTAAATATCTGTACATCCAGGCAGTAGAGTCTAAACCATCTGATTATGGCAAGATGAAGGTTCACATGTCTTAATGTAAAAAAAAAAAAGTTAAAAACTTTAGCTACATTTATTTTAATATAAACTTTATTTATTTGATTGATTTTTATCCCCCCTTTATGATTGTTTATAAATAACTCAAGGAGGCAGACATTCCCCCTCCTATTTTCCCCACAACAACAATCCTGTGAGGTAAGTTGGGCTGCGGAAGAGT
The DNA here is from genome assembly GCA_022577455.1 of Arizona elegans. Lineage (NCBI taxonomy): Eukaryota > Metazoa > Chordata > Lepidosauria > Squamata > Colubridae > Arizona > Arizona elegans. Next base: position 194,417,762 of record JAKOOJ010000001.1, on the reverse strand, counting down.
GACTGGCCCAAAGTCACCCAACCGGCATTCATAAGACGACACTAGAACTCACCGTCTCCTAGTTTCTAGCCTGATGTTTCAGCCATAAGACCAAACTGGCTGTCTATATTTTTCGTACTCGTTCATTTTGCAATTTGTTTTTCACACCACTTCAAAAGTCCTTGAAATGGAAAGATGCATATAAAATAATTGATTGTATGCAAGCAAAAGCAATCAATTGCTTACATAAACGCCCACACCCACACTTATAGTAGAGTCTACATTTCTTGTAGGGATAAGTAAAGACTTAAGACTTCCTTCCTGCCTCATTGCTTGTTTGTAGTAAGCTAAACTTCTGCAGAAGCCAAGGACAGGACTTCATACTGCAGACTTGCTTGGTTGGATAAAAACAAGATAAAAATTAGTTGTCTTTCCTAGAGATGAGCTGTTTGATCTCTCTGCAATATGAAGTAATCTTCAGTGCTGCATAATAGCCCAAGCTAACAGTGTTTGGGAACATATTCCCATCACAAAGATGAATACAGGCACCACTAGAAAACAAAGCATTTTACATTAACCTTCAGTGCACTGCTTTTGAAAAATTAAATTTCTCTCTCCCACAAGAGTTTTGGAGGCATAACTTCATTATACTTGCTAATTATTTCCCTCTTTTATTCATTGGTATTATATCTTAGATATTTGGCTGCAATCTTAGCCATATGTGTAGAAATAGATTAAAAATGCACGTTCTTAATGAAACACCATAAGTAGACTGGAAATGATCTGTCAATATAGAGTTAAAATTACATCTAATGTTGATTGTGCATTTCAGCAAATGACCTTGCTCAGGATGCTTTATTTTAAGACCCCTCCCCCACCCACCCCATGTGGTCTCAATCATCATCATTCTGCCAAAAATATTACCCACCTGTCTACTTTTACCTAATTGTCTTTAAAGATCATTTAGGGAACAAAACAGGAAGGAGGAATTTTGGGCAGAAAAATAACTATTTTGTTTCATTGATGTTCCACTTTGCGCATCCAGAAAAGGGTTCTCTATCCAGATGTCTTCAGATGTGTAAGGACTGAAACTTCCCAAATGCAATCATAACGCTGGCTGATTATTCTGGGAGTTGCGACCCTAAGCCTTTCCAAGCATGCTCATTTGGAGAATGGAAAATTTGGGTTGAATAGTTGAGAATGGCTGATATTAAATATTCCAGAACTACAACGTTCCCCTGCCCCATACAGTTTCGATGTATCATGCATTCTTCCTTTAACATGTCCCATGCCCCACTTAATCTAGAATTTGATGTGTACTGCAACCTGCAGGAAGCAAATATCACAGAAGTGACACTGGTTTCAATGAGAATTACCCCAATATAAGCAGGAGTACAGCCAGTTTCTTCCACTACTACCAACCATTACTAAATCTCCTTCATCATGCTAAATAGAATTGCTGTTTAAATAATTTAAGTAATTTAAATTTATTTATTTATTTATTTATTTATTTATTTATTTATTTATTTATTTATTAGTTAGATTTATATGCCGCCCTTCTCCGGAGACTCAGGGCGGCTTACAATGCATTAAGCAATAGCCTTCATACTTTTGTATATACCTGCTTAGTAGGGCTTTTGCCCCCCCCGCCCCCAAGCGGTGTTCTTTTTTATACAAAGTCAGTTTATTGCCCCCACAATCCGGGTCCTCATTTTACCTACCTTGAAAGGATGGAAGGCTGAGTCAACCTTGAGCCTGGTGAGATTTGAACTTGCAGTAATTACAGGCAGCTGGCAACTTAAGTGCTACTTTAACAGCACTTAGTCCACTGTGCCACCAGGCTCTTATCAACTGAACTGGATTAGCACACAAGCCTAAATAAATAAAGCTTGCATCTAATGTTGGGAATGGAAAAGATCAGAAATGGTTTTATTGCAGGGGTAAAATGCTACCGGTTTGGGGAGGTTTGCCCAAACCAGTAGTGAAAATGCTACTGGTTCGCCTGAATTGGTAGTAAAAAAATGCTTTAAAGAGTAAAAAAAAAAAGTTCTGACGATTGCGCAGCACAGCTGATCCTCGGAACTTTTTTAAAAACTTGTTTTTAGCATTTTTTTACTACCAGTTCAGGCAATAGGTAGTAAAAAATGCTTTAAAAATGGTTTTAAAGAGGTTCTGACAATCAGCTGTGACAATCAGCTGTGCCATGCCATTGTTGGAACTTTTTTTTTTTTACCTTTTAAAGCATTTTTTTACTACCTATTGCCTGAACCGATATTTTTGTATAAAGTATGATAGTTTGTTTTTGAGCTCTCTGTGATTCTGTGAGGTTCCTGCTTGTTGCAGGGGCCATTTTGTGTGAAGTCCAGCTGCTTTTGCATTGTGTGTGAGTCAGTTATATAGCTTTTGTGTTATTTTTGTGTAAATTGTGATAGTTGGTTTTCCAACCACCAAGCCACGCCCACAGAACCGGTAGGGAAAGTTTTTGAATTTCACCACTAGTTTTGTTGGGACTTTGGCAAGTGTCCAAAGAGACCAGGTATGGCATTTGGATTTTTGTTGTTGTTGTTTTGGTGATTCTCAGAGAACCCCCTACTACTACTTCAACCCATTGCTCACTAGTTTGTAAGTATTTTCTGCAAGAAAAAAATACATAATATAAGAGTTATCAATACAGTAGGCTTAACCCAGCTATGTTTTTAGCAAACCTTTAAAAAATGGGGACACTTTTTATTATTTATTTTATTTATTATCATGTTCTTTGCAACCTTTAGCTATCAAAATACAGGTAGTCCTCATTTAGTGACCACAACATGGGCCAGCAATTTAGTGAATTTAGTGAAGCAGTCACTAAATGAAACTGCAAGTGTGCTTACAATCTTACTTCAGCTTTCCTTTGCGTTACAGACCTGAAAAGGTTGTAAATGGAAGGATTGATCATGAAGTTACTTTTCCATCACTGTGATAACTATGAATGGTCACCAAAGAAAATTACCTGTAAGTGATATGTGACTAAATGTAACTGCAAAGAACTACCTGGCTGTAATTGGTCCCACAGATGGCAGTACTAAACCCCATAAGCCAAACCTCATATCCTTCCTTTTGACACTTCTAGCCATGACACTGGGATGGCAAAAATGGCAAAATGGCAAAATTGACTACTTTGATTAAAGAAAAGAACGTAAGTACTGTTGTTTCCACATGGAAACCGCTTCTGAACTTCGTGCTTGATGTGGAAAAGAATGAAATTCTGACTTTGGGTTTTACAGATTAGATTGATAGTTTTTTATAGAAATGACTTGTTCATATCATTATGGAATAGCAAAAAGCTGTGATTTGATGTTAATGCTTTATTTTACTGTAACAGAGAGAGTCGAAAGTCAATACTTCTTTTTCTCTTCCCCCCCATCTTTCCTTACTTCTCTTCCCACTTCCCCCTCCCCCCCCTCACTGCTCTTCTATTTACTTTTGTATTTTGTATTTTATAATAATCTATAACTTAATTTTAAAAATGTTTTTTTTAAAAAAAAAAAAGAAATGGAGTGCAGGCATGAACGTATGGGCTCTATTGGCTTGGACAGTCACTAATTCCAGTGAAGCTCTCCAAATCCTTTTCCCACACGCCTGTTTTACCCATCCCATGACTCCTAGAAATAACCAAAGAAGAATGCTGCCACTTTCCACTATCCACCAGAAATGTCCTCCCACTAATGTACCAGGGGGAAAGAAGTCATGTGTTAAAGGCTAGATCCCTTTCACAGAGGGAGCATGCCTGATTTTTTTTTTTAAAAAAAATTGATTTATATGCCGCCCTTCTCCGGAGACTCAGGGCGGCTTACAATGCGTTAAGCAATAGCCTTCATACTTTTGTATATTTTTATACAAAATCAGCTTATTGCCCCCACAAACTGGGTCCTCATTTCACCTACCTTAGAAAGGATGGAAGGCTGAGTCAACTTTGAGCCTTGGAGAGATTCGAACCAGCAGTAAATTGCAGGCAGCTGTGTTAATAACAGGGTGCTTAGACCACTGTACTGTACTATCAAGGCTCTTATTAAGAAATTGTCTTCATTGTGTATACATAAGACTTGTCCTTACTTTTCTTTCAATTTTTTTCTTGGAGGAAAAAAAAAAAACTCAGAACTCTCCTTCCCTTTTTTTTATATAAAAACTTACCTGTGATAGTTAACCACTTTCCTGATGACCTCCTTCTCACTGATTTTCCAAGGATTCTGGTTGCAGGAACTGGGTATGTCTAGTTTAATGAAAAGAAGGACCAGGGGTAACATGATAGCAGTGTTCCAATATCTCAGGAGCTGCCACAAAAAAAGAGGGAGCAAAGCTATTCTCCAAAGCACCCGAGAGTAGGACAAGAAGCAATGGGTGGAAACTAATCAAGGAGAGAAGCAACTTAGAACTAAGGAGAAATTTCCTGACAGTTAGAACAATTAATCAGTGGAAAAACTTGCCTCCAGAAGTTGTGAATGCTCCAACACAAGTTTTTAAGAAGATGTTTGTCTGAAGTGATGTAGGGTTTCCTGCCTAAGCAGGGGGTTAGACTAGAAGACCAAGGTCCCTTCCAACTCTTTTTTATTATTATATTATATTATATTATATTATATTATATTATATTATATTATTATATTTATTATATTATATTATATAGTTATAATCTATTCATTACTCGGTTTGACAGGTCAAACTTTCTCTTGAAATGGAATTTCCACATTTGCTATGTATCACTTAAAAAACTGAAATTATCACATTTATCCATGGGCCCATGAAAAAGCAATATGCAGCTTTTTTTCCCCCTCCTACATGCAGGATGTATGTGGACAAATTGTGTATGTGCACACATTGCTGTATCTGATGACACTGCTAAGTACAAACAGCTGCTTCAGCTATTACAGCACAAAGCTATAATGCAGCTGCTAAAGCTTGCCCAAGGGATGATGGATAGATACCACAATGCTTTCTATTCTTGACAGTATATCTTGACTGAATTATAGAGATTCACTTCTGCAAAGTGACATCCAACTTAAAAAATAAATCTGAAAGAGAATCACAAGCACACTGTGCCCTGTGGAATGGAGATGTATTCTTCTTGAATACCCTGATTTTTATCATGCCCCTCTGAACATAGCTGAATACTAAGGGCCTTTAAAAATGGCATGCAGCCATGCATCTGCCTAATGATGCTTGGGAACCTCAAGAGAGGGATGGCACAAATTCTTTTAAGCGTGACTTTGTCAGATGGCATCAACATTGGAGACAGGTTAGATCGAGCGTTTGCAATGGCCCTATAATGTGCTAACTGCCTTTGCATGGATCAGGTTCACAAGTCTCACAGAGATCAGGGGTGTTTAGAGATGCTGAGAACTGGATCCAGGTTGGTGGGAAGTTGTTCTCTTGTCCGTCACAGCATTTGTTCAACAAGAGACGGGTCCTATTGGTTTTCATACATGCAAATATTTTCTAGATATCGAGAAGATCTCAAACAAGAAGGTTTTTACAATGTTTTGACTAATTTAGATAAGATTTTATTGGGTTAATTAAAAAGTTATATGGATATTTGTGAGAGGCAAAATTGGAAGAAGAACAAGTTAAAGAATCAATGATAGCCTGAGGGAAGAATTTTGGTTATGGTATTGATTTAGAGAAATGGCAAAAATTGTGGTCACATAATTATAAAATGACAATGACTACAGCATATAAGGAGAATTTGTGTAAGATGTTTTACAGGTGGCATCTACCCCCAATGAGGATAGCCAGAATGTTCCAGAATAAATCGGAGAAGTGTTGGAAGTGTCACCAGACTCCAGGATCCTATTACTACATGTGATGGACATGCGCAGAAGCAAAGAGATATTGGACTAAGATACACACGTGGTTGGAAAAAATGATAAAGAGACATATTGACTTTAAACCAGAGATATTTTTATTAGGGATCTTACCAGAGACATATAACAAAGAACTGCAATATCTAATTGTGAATCTCTTAACAGTGGCTAGAATTGTATTTGCTAAAAACTGGAAAGGAGAAAAGATACCTATTGATGAAGAAATTATCAAGAAAATGTTGGAATGTGCTGAAATGAGTAAACTGACATTCGAAATAAGAGAACAGGAAGCTAAACAATATTATTTGATATGGGATTTATTTTATCAATGGATGGACAATAAAATTTCGAGATAATTATGAAATAAGTGGAAATTGAGATAAATTATGTGAAATAATTTTTACGGAAATAAACTGGGATGTTTAGTAATAATTTGAAGAGAGAAGGAGCACAAAAGAATGTCACCGATCGACATACTGTCTGTAATTGTTTGGAATGATAATGTTTTTATGTTTTGTTTTTGTTTTAAAATAAAAAAAGTTGATTTCAGAAAAAAAAAAACCAAGAAACTGGTCCTGTATTGTGGGAACAAGCATTCTCTCTTCTTTTAACTTCTTTTCCAATGAAATTCTCTCCACACTATGTTCTAGTGCTTTGAGGTACAGACCACTTTGAAGTAGCTTTTAGCAATTCAGAAAGCAAATGGAGTACTTTCTGAATGCATCCTTTCATAACAAGTAGACACTTCCCTGATACAGCCATGATAATGGAAGAGATGAATCAGACTGCAACTGAAATCAAGAATGAACAATGAACTTGCCTGGGAGCAATATCTCAAGTTTATATGTTACAGCAGCCACTTTGATGTAGCAGTTAAGGCACTAGACTAGAAACTGAGAAACTATGAGTTCTAGTCCTGCCTTAGGTAACTGGGTGACCTTGGATCAGTCACTCTCTTTCATCCCTAGGAAGCAGGTATGAGAAACCATTTCCAAAATCTTGCCCAAAAAAACTGCAGGGACTAGTCCAAGAAGTTTCCAGGAGTCAACACTGATTTGAAGGCACACCCTACCTATATCTGTCTGTCTGTCTGTCTGTCTGTCTATTATCTATCTATCTATCTATCTATCTATCTATCTATCTATCTATCTATCTATCTATCATCTATCACACAGTCTCTTAAAATGGACATGAGGGATGAGCCTGAACAGACATGTTTAGCCTTCAGTTCCCCGCCCACAAAATAGTGGCCACATTCGGATTGTCGTCGCACTGCCTAGAGTCAAACTACTTCATTTTGCTGCCTTAGCAAGCTCTGCACTCGGAGCTGCATTCAGAAGCTTCTGCAGCACTGTGGTGACTTCTTTAAGGCAGCAAAATGAAGCAGTCTGGCAACCGCTATTTTCCCTGCCTGTTGGTGGACAGGGACAAAATGGTGGCTGCATTCAGGGTTCTGCCATATGGCCTGGGGACAATCCACTTCATTTTGCTGTCTTAACAAGATCTGCACAGTGCTGCAGAAGCTTTCTGGAGCTTCTGCAGCACTGTGAGATCTCTCTAAGGCAGCAAAAGAAAGCAATTTCTCTGGCATCTGGGTGAGACAAAATGGCAACCGCATTTGGATCACTGCCTCATGGCAGGGGAACACATGGCCTGCCTCCTTCCACAGCCTGAGGTCTGAATAGCTTCAGAAGATATGTGTGGACAAGATGACATGTGGAGAGGAAGCCCAAGCACTGCAGTCTTCCAATGGGGTGAAATGTGGGGGGGGGAGGCATGAAGGCAGTGCAGCAACCCTGTGGTGGGTTATAAGGCTAAATGGCTGCAGGGCTGCTGAAGCCATCATAACTTTGAAACCGAGTCATATGTAGCTTTTGGCTGGTTTGTCGTAATTTTGAATGTTGGCTAAATGGCCTGTCGTACCTTGAGGATTACCTGTATAACTGCAACACTCAATGGCCACACCTCAATTTATGGTATGATTTTCTCCCTAGACATAAAAACCCTCCTGAAGCAAAACTTCCTAACAACTGAAGTTGCTTTTCAGCATTTGACTCGGTATTTTAAACCTCAATAAGGATTCCTTTACTAACATACCATTCCCAATGTTAAATTGGGCTGTGATCATCAAAGATGGGTTGTGTGTTTTTCACATGTCCTTTATAAGCTTGTTGTCCTTGAATTATTTTATTTATACAGTGCCCAAAGTCTCTCTGTGATGGGTGGTTTTGAAATTTAATAAATAAATAAAAATATTAAAAGAGGGTGTCTATATCACCCCTGCATATCACACCTTCCCTTCAATTTGATGTCATCCAACTTCCAACGGATTCTAGGAAGGTCATAACATACTAGATGATAAAAGTAGTATAACAAGAACCAAGATTCAACAAAACCCAAACCAGAAAAGAAGAAAAGGAACAAGATGGTGCACCCAACAATCAACCCATACAGCTCATCAACATTTAACATCCAAAGAAAGAGCCTGAGCCATTCTAGCCAGAGGCCGAAGAGTCTTTTTAGAGATAAAATATGGGTCCAGAATGCCAACGCAGTAGGAGCCATCTTAATAACCTTCCTGGCCCTTTGGATCATCACTTCTATTGCTTCATTTATGTTCATTCAGAACTTTCCCTGCACATTTTTGAATGGTTCTTGAAACCCTTCCTTAAATGTATCACCTAGAGTCACCTTTGGGAAGATGAGTGGTATACAAGTTTGATAAATATATTTGATCTTTTGCTATCACACTGTCTTGTCTCCCTTCCATCTTCTACTCTTCTTGATCCATGCATCTCAGGGCTAAAGGGCCTGTCAGCTGTCATAGAATTATATGCCCCTCTAAAAATGTTGTCTTTAGTTTTTCCACTGGTTGGTACTTTTGGGGTAGGGAGAGTCTAAAGTCTATACTCCTTTTCTTTAAAATTAAATTCAAGCACACATTCAAAAATAATGAAGTTTGGTATCATGTAGCACACAGATGGTTTGTTTGCTACAGGTTAGAACAATGTACAATTGTTCCAATTGTTCCAATGCTTAGGACCTGGGTACTTATGAGACAGCCTTCTGCCACCAGTAGCCTCTCACCGGCCAGTACGCTCCCATAGAGAGGGGCTCCTCAGGGTGCCGTCGGTCAAACAGTGTCGACTGATGGCCCCCAGGGGGAGAGCCGTCTCTGCAGGGGCACCTGCCATTTGGAACGAGTTCCCCCCGGAGATACGGAGGATCCCGGATTTACACACTTTCCTCCGTGCCCTCAAGACCTTTTTATTTCAACAGGCTGGCCTGGCCTAACTTCCTTTTAATTGTTAATTTTAAATTTGTTTTAAAACAATAGGGGTGTTTTAATCTGTATGGGCCAAATTATTTAATGTGCTTTTACATTGTTTTTAAATTTTGTATTATGTGTGTTTTATCTTATTGGCTGTTCACTGCCCTGAGTCCTTCGGGAGTAGGGTGGTATATAAATCCAAAATAAAGTAAAGTAAAGTAAAAGTACAAACCTAGTGTTTGTGGTTTATAAAATATGGATTATGGCTTAGTCTTAGGTCTAACCTAGGACACTTTGGCTTGATCAATGGATTGTGGGTAAAATAAACCAAGATTTAGTGTGATGTGTGAGACTTATTTCTTAATGATGTAGTCGTACTACAGAGTGGTATTTTATAGGGGTTCACTGCACTTTCCTAAAAATTAGAATTTTAAATGACATTTCTATATGTCAGTTGAATATCCTTTCCTCCAAAGAAAAGGATAAAAATACTAAATCTTAAATTTTGCATTGGAGAAGGAATAAAAGTTACAGCTTCTTGTAATATGAAGTGCCAAATTCTAACATACAGGGAATCTTAAAAATAATGCCACAAACCTACAAAAATATTTCATCATTCCACTAATAAGGGTTGTAGCTTTCTTCCCTATCAGATATTTCCTCTCACAGCTGTAGTTGTGATCTCCATTACAGTTGGAGCCTTTATTTATTCTATGGAGAGCAAGTAATATAAGGCCCAAGACAAAGTAGAATGGATTTTTTAATTGTTCATTTAATATTACAGAGATGTCTATATCACTTCCCTTCTCTGCCTCAAAGTGACTTGGACTTCTGACAAAGCATATGTACAGATGCATTAAAAACATTAACATCCATAAATAAAATTATACCTAAAAAGATTTGCCATTAACTGCATTATCATGACATATATTAAAATTAAGTTTACAGAGAACTATCTTCACTTGCAGATAAAAAAAACAATGCAAAGTAAAATGACCAACCCACTTCAAACAATTCTGCCTTCGAGCAAGGGTTCTTGTGAGTGTTGCTCATAATCTCTGTAAAGGCAAAGGAGGTGTGTAAATGGCCTGCCATAGCGGACCTTCACTTTGGAAATGTTCCTGGACACATAGTTGGAAAACCCAGTCGTAATGTGGTTACACAGTGTTTTCCATTTAGTCTAAGAGGCACAAAATTTTTTCAATGCAGAATTCTCACTCACCAAAAAAGATCTGCACATGATTCAAGGATTTATTTCTATTAAAAATAGAGAGGGGGGGATTTAATTTCCTTTATTGATTATGGATCAGATATCAAGGTCCTCATTTGTCAAGGCACATGATTTATTTTATGTATTAAGCATCACACACACACACACACACACACACACACACACACACACATATATATATATATATATATATATATATATATATATATATATATATATATATGGCTCTGTGTGTGTGTGTGTGTGTGTGTGTGTGTTTGTGTGTGTGTTCCAGCATAACTCTGGAATGCTTTGAGCAATGTCAACCAAACTTGATACACAGATGACTTACTCTTTGGAAAAAAAATACTGTGGGGGTAAGACACCCCTAACACCCCTTGGGGGGCTGGGCCGCTGAAATGAAAAGGAATGAATTATATCTATAGTGTCAAATCATAGTACTTTTGACAGTGATAGTGTGCATTTTGGATTCAAATTCTGTTAAGATACAGCCTGTTGTGCCTTAAAATGGCTTCTACTGTACAGCACAGTGGAGTTGCCATGGTAACGGCTTCACAATACTCCACAAGGGGGCTCCCTCTGGTAAGGGGATTTTTTACTTTATAATTTGTATACTGTACTTATACTTTTAAAACCCTGTAAATAAAATTACTTTCACTTGGCACTATAGATATAATTCATTCCTTTTCTTAATACAGGATTGGGATAAATAAATACCTGGGCAATGCCAGATTATCAGATAGTTAGATATAAATATGAACTATATTAGAATTCATTATCTAATTTGCACATCAAACTCCAGATATGATAGTGAGAGTGTTATATATGAATTTGTATAAATGTGTGAAAAGAAAGGCGTAGCAAATGGAAATGCCCATTGAGAGGATGTTCTAAAGCAGGATTTTCTAAAATGGCTTACAATCAAGCCTATATGAACACAGGACAGATAAACATAGATATGCTCTAAATTAAAGAGAGTTCAGATTACTTACTGAATACTGTTTATTTATTATATCAATTAGTAATGACTGAAATCAAATGGACTTTGAGGGTTTGTCTGCATTGAACCAAAGCCAAAATGTTTAGGTTTTTTTTTTCCTGCAGCATGTGTCTTGAAATGGGCTCTTTTTAAAAAGCATTTAAAGATTGAGGTGTAATATTTAAACAGTTGATGAGTATGAGCCAAGTCAAATAAAAATACCCAGAGACAGATGATTAAGGACCAGAAGGATAAGTAAAACTTTTATAGGACTAGGTGTTCTAATTAAATTAGAGTGTCTCTCTAACCTTTCTGTCCACAGGGTGGAGAAAAAAGATTGCTGATTTACAGTATATCCTGTAGAATGCAGGATGAAGAGGAGAGTCTCTAATCTGTCTTTCAAATAAGGAAAGAAGAGCAAGGACAAAAGCAGGAATTAGGAGGGAATTTTCTGCCCATTTTCTTAATGCCCGCAGGATAAAATATGTAAAAAATCTGGGCATTATCTCCAGCAACTGTGATTCCAAGATATGCTACTGTTTTCAGTACTGTTCCCATCTATCTATACTACTTTATTTCAACATCCCACTCTGCTACTCATGCTGATTCAGACTCAGAGCTCCTGCCCACTCTTTCATACTTCTGAAATTCACATGATCTCATCGCAATCTATTTCCAGCTACTAAGTGGGGTTTGAGTATCCCACAAGATTGAGTACCCTTTCATTTCTACAGATCAATGCAAGATTGAACCATGCAGAGTTAAGGTTAAAATAAAAGAGGTTTTCTTTTTGTAATAAAATCATTCAATTAAGCATATGAATGCTGGGAATTAATGAATAAATAGTTAAAGCACATGAACTGGGAAACATATTTGTTTCTTTCTCAGTTTAGGTGATTGGTTCATACTGCTTTATGTTTTTAATCTCACAATCCAGCCCACAAAATTTCTGGGGGTGGTATTGCAAAGATTCTACAGTTCTGTATTACTGAATACTCAATTAAATATCTGTAGATAGCGTTGGTTTTAAAAGTGTGCGATTGCCAAGAAAGTTAATTAACAGCAAAGGCAAAGTTCAGGAAGGCATGATATATCATAAAAGATCCATTAGGAAGTTTAATTTTCTTCTTTAAAAAAAGTAGAAAGGCAGAGTTTTCCTTACATTTGCTTAAATTGCTTGCCTTAACCACCCAGAGAAATGTTTATGCCTTGTATCCAAAGATGTTCTTTCATCCATTGAAAGCATTCTTCAGCTGTACCAGGCAAAATAACTTTTTCTTTCTTATCCCTCTTCATTCACTGCAGCCTCCTAAATCCTCCATCTTGGGATAGTAGCGGATTGCGGTAAATACCGTAAAAGGGATGGGTGAATATTGGGAGCAGTGTCTTGTGTGAGCAGAACTGCTTTCTTCTATCCACACAAGAAGCATCCTCGGCTTCAGACCATAGTTCTTGACTTCTAGGCCAATGATGTTATTCTTATATCTGGATAGAAATTGGTCTGTGTTGATAAAGTAATATTTGGGGCATAATTTTTACAGCTCAAAATTTAAGCTTTAAGTATCAAAATATAATTCCAGAACCTGCCCTGAATTATGTGGGTATATTGTAAAGGAAGCATGCACATATCATGTTCATGAATAGTTTCTGCATTAGATGCGGTCCAATAGATAACTTTCTTACATGGGACACTAATACACTAAAAATAAAAAAACAACGCACACGAAACCTGGGGCCGTTGATCTCGCTGTTCAATCTTGCGAGATCCGGCCATGGATGGTGTGTATGTGTTTTTAATGTTTTTAGAATGCTTTTATAATGTTTCTTTTTTAAAAAAATATGTTCATTGTTTGTATTATTTTTGTTGTAAGCCGCCCAAAGTCCCTTGGGAGTTGGGTGGCATAGAAATATGATTAATTAAATTAAATTAAATTAAATTTAACATTGTGAACTGAACTCTGATATAGGTAAGGATAGAAATGTTTTCCCTTATAGACAAGTCTCGTCTGTCATGCTCAGCTGATATTTCTGTTAGACTTTTGCAGAAATGGAAGGAACAGCAATAAAGATTCAAAATAGCATTTTGATCTAATCCATCTCTCACATTTGCAGAGAGTAAAAATATGGAGCATGAGATAAAAGTCAATATAAGTCTACAATAACCCAAATAAAGGAGCAATATGAGACATTATCTCAAAAATAATTTACAAGGGGTTTTTACTGGAAACTGAATGATATGAAGACGTTTATTGACTCTGAAACGGTCAATGAATATTAATATGCTCTCATATTCAGTAAGGTCAAGGGCTGAAAAGCCAATCACAACATGGTATTTCAACTGCATTCACACATCATAATGAACCTTCCAGAGAATAAAGAAAGTTCTTTGGCTTTGGAGGGCTGGAGAATGTTTTGGGATTTTGGGAGAGTTGTACAGAAATTGTGTTTTGGAGGCTAGCTTGGTTTGATATTCCTGATGATCCAAACCATGTATCGATAAAGTTGGCTTGAGGGAAAATTGAAAACAAGTACTGGGTGGTTTCTAATTATATGTAGGTTTAAATCAATACACATATTCCACTTTAGCTTATTTGTGTTTTAGTCACCTCATGCAGTGCTCAAATGTATTAAATAATCTGATTGCAGTCTGTAGGATAGCGTTATAGGAATCTGTCCTGGACAGATGAAATTTGATTTTCCATCCTTAATTTGTCTCCCACAGCGTTAGCTTTTACAGTGCTCTCTGGATGCATTTTAATAATTGGGAATTTATTTTGGTTGTTCTCAGAATATGCAGTCTTTAGAATCAGGTAAAGCTTATGGAGTATTTGCTGTGTCTGTACTCAAACAATTTATATAATCTTATTAAATTAATGATGTTTTACTAAATAATCATGGAATGATGAAATGAAATTTATAATTGTTTTAAAATAGGGTTATATTTTTATACTTATTTCATTTATTTTACACTACTATTAAAAACAAAGTCAAAGTTTATTATTTGTTTGCTCTTATCTTTTACTCAATTCCTGGTTTTTCAAAAGCATTTTGCTCACTGGTAGGCATCTTCTTTGCTTTCCTTATTCTCAGCCTTCTTTGTTCCCCTTCTCCCAACTTCTCCTGAAATCTCCTAGAATGTTCTACTTATCTTAAATCATCATCTACTGCCTAATCATATTATGACTAGGAAAGCAATGCATACGTTATGGCATGGCATGGCTTGATAAAACAATATTCATTAGATTAATAGTGATTGGAATGCAGAAGAGGGACAAACATTTGATTTACATATTTTTATCTAATATATAAAAAAAGACAGAGAGGTATTGTGATTAAGGCACTGGTTAAAAACCAGGAGGCTGTGAGTTCTAGTTCTGCCTTGAACTCAAAGCCATCTTGGTTACTATGGCCCAGTCCCTCTCACTCAGCCCTAGCCATTAAACCTGTACAACATAGCCAATTTTTAAAAATGCATTAATTTTAGCCTACATATAATATTGTCATTGCCCTAAAGCACAACTGAACAAACTGCAACTGTCAAAATGAGGAAAATCACCCAGGAACCAAAATTAAAATGAGGCATGCATGATTTTTTTTTAAAGCTCATGGGGCTTCTATTTTTCACATATCAAACTGCAGCTAAATTTCCTATAGAACTGTTCCTGTTAGTAACCAAGAAATAGAAGTTGGATAATCAGTCAGAACTTCATTAGTTTTTCTTTTGATGTAATGAATAAAATGAATGCAAGGATGGAAAATAAGATGAAAGTGCCTATAACTTTAAACCCTTGGGTGATTGAAATGAGTAGAATGAAAGACCTTGGCTTATACAGACCTGTCAAGAAATTCCATTACATTAACTCAGAAAATTTAAAAAGGAATGGTGGGATATAAAAATTGGCCAGCCAAGAAACATGTGGTTATAAGCTATTGTTATTCTAAAAATAAAATAAGCTATTGTTGTTATTTTAAACAGAAAGCATCTAATAGGAAACCTAGAAGAATGAAAATCTACCCAATTGATGTAATGGCTATGATGCTGGGCTAGAAACTGATAGATTGTGACTTCTAGGTCTCTCTCAGATAGGAACACCAGCTTGGTAACTTTGGCCCAGTCCCTTTTTTTCAGCAAAACCCACAGCACAGAGTTGTTGCGGAGAAAATAGGTAGGATTTTTAGGTATGCATGTTGCCTTGGGTTGACAAAAATAAAGGCAGGATAAAAATGAACACATATACCAATATGGTTCTCCATTCATAAGATGCATATACAGTAAAATGTATCTATTGGAAAAAATAGAGTGAGAAATGTGTATATTAGTCCAAATAATATATATTATTCTTGAGAGTGCTATAGCTAATGTGTCTATCTTAATGTGCCCAAAGGTAGATATGAATTTTATAAGGGGTTTTTAAATTTCTAACTGGGCACAAGATATAATGAATTCGAGTTTATAAAAAAAAAGAAAAACTGAAATAGTTAAATTTATGTATTCATATTACAAACTTTATACAGAAATCACCACCGTGTTTAAAGAAGACTGTCAGATTCTTCTGCTTGAGGAAAATAATCTGCATAATAGCTGTTTCAGTCAACACATTTCTTTAATGCAGGACTGTCACAGGAGCCATTTCTATGTCAGAAATCTGTATCTCTTAAGCAGATGGCTTCCTTCTTGAAGAAAAACAATGGTTCACATGGCAACTTGAATATTGGATATTTCGTTTCAGTACCATGGACAAGGACATCGCAGTAAAAAGAATACTGATACTTGCTCATTCAGGGCAAAAAAAAATAATATCTGGATTTAATGAGTATTGCATTGTGCATAATTTTACCTGTATGGTATTTAGATGAAATGTGATACTCTTAATGATTAAATATAAAAATAAATTTACAATTCCACTCAGAATGTTTATCAAAACTTGTTGAAAAACTTGTTTGCTGTTTTGAACAACCAAAGTTTTAATTTCATCAGATGACCCTGCATTCTAGTATTGTATGAGAATTTGCTCACTTACTCATTGCTATGTAATGTATAATTTTATAACAGTTATTTAGACATTGCTTTACTTTAAAAAATTAAAAAAGATCTGCAATCATATAACCTTTTCCCTGAGGGAAAACACCTCATTCAAATGTAGGATTGCCTTGAAAGATTTGAAGTTAGGAAGGGGATTACCAGCACCCCAGAAGGTAGGCTCAAGATTGAAAAGAATCTTGATGGACTTGAACATTAGGACTTATACAACTAAATATGTTCCATGGTGAGAAATGTAAGGTCCTGCATTTAGGTAGGGAAAACCAGGTGTATAGAACTTTGCTTAATGGTAATAATTGCGAGAAGGATCTCACAAATGAACCATGTGCTTGAAATATGCCACAGATCACCAAGGAACCAATGTAGATTTGAGCTGCAACAAAGAAAATAGAGTATCAAAATCACAGTCGCTATCCTATACTGGTGAGACCACATCTGGAAGACTGCATCCAATTCTGGTTGCCACAATGCAAAAACTACCCTGAGAAACTTGAAGAAGTGCAGGGAAGAACAGAAAACATGGATGCTAAATCGTCCATAAAATAAAACAATAAAAAGTGGTTGAAGAATTTGATATGCTGAGCCTAAAGAAGGGAAAGCTAAGGAGAAATATGATATCCATTCTTGCAATACATGAACAGTTGTCACAGGGAAAAGAGTGTAAATTTATTCTCCAGAAAATCCAAAGGTAAGACAAGGACCAAGGGGTGAAAGCTTTACAATGAGAAATTCAAACTTGAAATGAAAGAAATATCCCGATTGCAAGAGTCATTAAATAATGAAATAAACTGTCCCCTAAAAATATGGGTGCTACATCATTGGAAGGTTTCAATAAAAGATTGGATAGCTACTTATCCAAAATAGTATAAGGACTCCTGCACTGGCCAGGGCTTTGGATTAGAAGACCTTTGGGGTTTCTTCTGACTCCATGATTCTATGATATGAAGAATCATATTTTTTTTACTCTCAATCTTGAAAGATCATTCCATCTAATAGTTTTCCAATAGTTTGTTAATTAAGATGCATAGATATAAAGATTCACCTTTATTGTCACACAGTTCATTCTAAAGTGCATTTCTATAGACAACTTGGGGGGGGGTGTTTCTAAAATATGCTTTGTACTTTATGTATATGAAGTAAGCAAGAATTTCACTGTGAAATTCCAAAAAAACCCACTGCAAAATAGCAAAATCTCAGAGAGAAAAAATGGAACCACACTCCATTCTGTCTATAACTCCTCAAAAACCCAATTAGGTTAGTTCACTAAAAACAAACTGATCATAAATTCCTATGCATGTCTACTTAGCATCAAATCTTATTGAGTTCAATGTGATTTCTAGGTAGCTCTTTATAGCAGGGTAATCAACCCACTCCTTGCAGGATGCACAAGACTTCCTATATTTCTTTTCTGTGATTCCTGGAGCTTGCCCCAGATTGTGCTGCTAAAATTTGGCAGAAAAATATGTGGAGTATTTTTCAACATGAACTGGAGATTAAAATAGATGTGTGAAGCATCTCCTAGGTTTCCTACACTTATTCTGTCTTAAACAATCAAATAAAAAAAACATAACCTTGAAAAATGTAAGAAAAAGATAGAAGTGGGGGGGATTAAAGAAAGGAGGGAAGATATGGCTCCAGAGTAAAAAATGCTTAACTGGTTTAATGCAACTTTAGACTTAAATAGTAAATCAGGCACAATATGACCAAAGCTGAACTTAATTTTATATATTTATGCGTTTTTAGGAGATAGTTACAAAAAAAATCAATAAAATTTTAAAAAGCTTAATATGATGTGTTTCTCTTTAAAGCTGTTTCTCTATAAAATTGGCCTGAGCCTTTAGGGGTGAGTCTTTTTCCATATCTAATTAAATAAGCAGGGATCACAATGCAAAGTGTAACACTTAGATTATTGCCATGCAAAGTATAGTCTGATATTCTCTAACCCTTTGAATCATTTTACTGTTTGACTTATTACAGTTCCACTTGGCCTGACAAATCAGTGTATGTATTTGTACCTAGTGCATAAAGAAGTATTTTTTAACCAAAACATTACTTAAACTGTAATCCAAATTATAATAGAGATGATAGGATGACTGTCTTTAGTTCAACTGGAGCTTCCCAGCACTTGTGTTTTATATAAAACCTGATGACTTCATTTTGGGCAGCATAGGGACAATTTTATTATTCAATGAAACAGTTTGTTCTTGGTTATTCTTTATGCTGTGAAATGACTTTTCTAGTGTCAATGGAAGAGAATATTTGTAGGTCAGGGTTGGACAATGGAGTCTTGCTGCACCAAGATCACTCCCACAAACACTGACAGGTCAAGCCACTAATATATAAAAGGAGAGCAAATCCCACTCCATTCTAGCACTGATGATGTTACCTAGTTTGGTAATGAAATGTCTGCAAGAAAACAATGAAGCTCAAAGAACACCAAGAACATCCATGACTTTTCTAGTGGCTTTTCTTTTGAAACATCTATAATGTCTGTTGAATCTGTGTTCCCTGTATGTCACTTTCCTGCTTATTCTAAATCCATTCTATTGTAAATCCGTGGCATTCCGCAGGCTAGACAATATTCAAACTTCTGCATCCCAGCCATTGGGATAGAAGTCTCATAAAATACAGGTGGATTTTTAAAGATCTGATGGGTTTGAATCAGGGGTGGGTACTAAAAATTTTTACTACTGGTTCTGTGGCCGTGGCTTATTTTGTGGACGTGGCTTGATGGTCATGTGATAATTCTTTAGGATTTAGCAGAGGTACTGGTCTACCAGGCTTTTAACTGCTTGCAGAGCTGTACGTCATATCGCTACCGGCTCGGTGGAACCAGGTGGAACCGGGAGGAACCCACCATTGGTTTGAATGATCCTCAGCTAAAAGGAAGTATTCATTTCAGATGGCACATCTTGTGAGGGTGGTCAAAGTTTATACAGTTCCATTTAATTTGTTAGCCATTTACTTGTATGTGGAATACAGCTACTACACTTTTAATGAAGGTCTGGCAGTTTACCAAAGAATTTTTTTTTCACAGTTGTAATAAAATGGGTTACGAAAAAATGTTATGCCCTCCTCATTTTATACCAACTTCATTTTTCAGCAAACAGCAAAGAAATTGATTACCCTCCCATTGTGCAATAACCATGGCTTTGCTTTAAGGCATAAAAGCACAATGCTACCATTGTAGTTGCATACTAATGACATATCTAGCTGAAAAAGCCCAGTACTTTCTATTGTATGTTACGATAATTATTGCTGCATTTGTATTCTTCACATTTATTATCTCAGGGCATTCATGTTTTCTTGGATATGCTTCTCTCAAACATTATTATTATTATTGCTGTATATTAAGACATCAAATTATTTGAGAAATGAGAAATCATTAGACAGATATGTGCAACACAATGGAGCCGAGAACAAAAATCATTGAATAGAAAAGCAAGGGATAGTTCAAAGATACATTGCAATGCATTCAATCCAGGCAGTAGCCATGAATAGACTTGTTTCTTAAGAAGCTTCTTCCTCTCTGTTACTAATTAAGTAATGTTTAAGCAATCATGTCATAGCAAATAGCAATTAGATTCATGTTTAGCGCACAGACACACACACAAAAAAACCCAGCGTGCTTTTTCAAAGGGAACTTATAACTTAACCTTCCCTCTAGTTACATTGGGTGTACATTCCCCTTGGCTAGACATCCTGGGAATTCTGGAACAGCACATCTGCAGAGCATTGAGGGGTGAAATAGAAGGAGAGGAAATGGCTGCCATTGAGGATTTATGAAGCAGGAAAGTATCATTGCTGTAGCCATGTGGTTATTCATCTATATACCCCACTAACACATCTTCTTGCTTTCAATTGCAAAGCTATATTTGTACAGGCATTACAAATGAATATCAGCCTTGTGAGGGGACAATAATTCAGCAGCCTGGTTGATTCACTCTGCTTACTATTGAGACTGACTGAATTAAGGAAAGCTATCCACTTAATTTCACACCAATTGTGATGAATCAGATTTATTACAGAACATTCAAAGAGTAGGGCTTCTTGTTTACTTTCCTAAATTGGCTATTCTTTCCTCATAAATTGTCATAATGAGTATTTATAGTGATAATTAGTTCATGAATTAGTTCATCACCACTGCTGCTAGGGTCATAATTTGTAAGAATGAAATCACTTCCACAAGTCCATCATTTTCATTCCCCAAACCTTCAAAAGCAGTGTAAAGATCTTGCACAACTTTAACTTCTGCTGATCTTCACAAACCGAGAACCAGGAGTAAAAGTAATTGCTTTGCCTAAAGCTGTTGCAAGTCCCACAACAACAACAGCAGCAGCAGCAGCAGCAGCAGAAACAACAATTAGTTGCTTATTCCACTCGGCCATAAGAGAAGCAAAATAAACTATCTGTATATCCTCGCTCCATGCAGTGTTTCTTTAGCTGGGTTTTTGAAAACAAATCCCACTGGTTATTCTTACGAAGAGCACCCGAAAAGTCATTAGCCATCTTTCTCTTTGAAAAAAAAGTTTCAACTGAAGTGGAAATGCTTCTACAGTAGTATCACAAAGAATTTGTGTTAATTTTGCAGCAATCTCAAGCAAGATGTGATTGCGCTTGCAATATCTCAGCTGCCACGACACGAATGGTAACAGGAGATCACAAGAGGTGGAGCTTATTCTGGATCGTGCAAACATATGTGGAGATACCCCAGTGGTGGGATTCAGACAATTCGCACCACTTTGGGAGAACCGATTGTTAACTTTCTGAACAGTTTGGTTAACTGGTTGTTGGAAGAAATCATTAGGGCAGAGAACCGGTTGTTAAATTATTTGAATTCCACCACTGAGATACCCTAAGGGTACCATCAATGATTCCATCAGTGGGATGTCCTATATCTAATTGACAGAGCAACAGCTTTGCATTTAGAAAATCTCAGCTGAATCCCTGTTGTTTCCATAGAAGGCTGAAGAATATATCCCCAACTCTGGAAAGCAATTGTGAGCCATTTTCAGTAGTATTATGTAAGAGGGATCAAAAGTCTCAGTCAGAGTACAAGGTTCATTTTGATCAGGTCATCTGTTGTTTTCTGATTGTTTGACAATTGTCCTTATTATCTATAAAAGTTGCTGATTCTTCAGCATGAGGAGAATATTCACTTCGCAAAAGAGTAGACGGAGACAGAATTGCTAATCTATTATTACAAGCACTTCCAAACATTTCAGTGGAATGGTGGTTTCTGCATCCATTTTCATTTCCATAAAGTGTCACAAGGAATACCGTGGCTTGTATGATTCTGATATTTGTAGATATTGACGTATCATAGCATTGGAGTCTCTTTCCCAAGGCTTCGGTGGCAACTTTGCCAAGTGCTAGTCTGTGATGTATTTATTTGACTGCTTATTCTTTTACTGCTGATACTAAAAGGCAGAAGATATCCACCACTTTGATACCTTCATTGTCTAAGGCTGGCTGTTCTCCTTTGAATTTCTTGATATTTAATTTTAGTCTCATTTTTTTCCACTGTGATTTGACTTTTAGTACTAGGGCTTGCAGATCCTTTGCATTTTGGGCTGTTAGGGTAGTGTCATCAGCACCGTAGATTAATGTTTTTTCCTCCAATTTAATACTCCATTCACTTTCTTTCAATCCAGCTTCCCTTTTATTACACAGGTTGTTTTCCTGGTAAAAATGGAGGAGTCCTTTCTCCCACACAGTATTTGTTATTGTCACTAAAGTGATCGTCTGTCCTCAGTGTCTTCCTATATTGCTGGTGCCCAAAATACATATCCATTTGCTTTAGCTGGACAGCTGGAATGACGTTCGTGCCTTAGGTGATCTTGTTGGGAATTCATACACTGCACATACAACTGCCAACATTCTTCATTTGTCCCTCCCAGGAACAGCACACACATCAGAGGTGGGTTTCAGCAGGTTCTGACCAGTTCTGGAGAACCGGTAGCGGAAATTTTGAGTAGTTCAGAGAACCAGTAAATACCACCTCTGACTGGCCTCACCCCCTTCTATTCTCTGCCTCCCGAGTCCCAGCTGATCGGGAGGAAATGGGGATTTTACAGTATCCTTCCCCTGGAGTGGAGTGGGAATGGAGATTTTACAGTATCCTTCCCCTGGCACGCCAAGCCAAGCCACGCCCGCCAAGCCAAGCCACGCCCACAGAACTGGTAGTAAAAAAATTTGAATCCCACCACTGATACACATGGAGAGAGAGAGAGAGAGAGAGAGAGAGAGAGAGAGAGAGAGAGAGAGAGAGACAGAGACAGAGACATGATGAGGACTTGGGGAAATTAGACACCCATTAATTTCACCTGGCAAGACAATAGCAAAGGATTGTAGGAGTTGGAGTCAAAAACATCCTCAGAACATCAGGTTGCCTAGCCCCGTTCTAAGGTTAGGCTCTATTACCTTCACATATTCCTGCCCAACTGATTTTATCTCGCCCTCTTCTAGCTAACCTTCCAATATTGTTCTGTGCAATTAAATCCATTAGTCAGTGGCAGCCTTTGGTGCACATGCAGCTGATGTATATCAGTTCCTTCTCTTATGATAATGCAGGAAAGGAACACAAAAGAAAGAACAAATTGCACAATCCAGGCAGCTGAAAGATGGTGGGAAATGGTTGCTTAGTGAATCCACGATGAGGCATAAATCTGATTATGTGGGATCTTCCAGAAATAAATTGTGAAGCTATGAGCTTATGCACACAGGGAAAAAAACAGCTCACATTTCTATTTTGGTAGTGCTTTGCTTCTTGATTGCCCAAGAAATAAATGCAATGATATTGCTATCAATGGAGCTGGGGTTTTCCTTGATCTCTTACTATACACTGGGGATTAGTTTTATGCTAGTAGTTACCAGCAAAAAGTGCATATTTTGTATCGACTAAATAAAAGCAAAGCAGAAACAAGTTAAACAATTTTTTTCTTCACAAAAGAAATTCAATTTACACTGAAAACTGATAAGGATTCTTGAAAGAGTGTAGAAAGTATGACAAGTAAAAAAGTATAACAGTGAAAAAGCTTGCTTAATAGCTGCATAAAATTTTTAGGTTTGGAACAGTCAGGAAGCAAAACAGATTAAAAATATAAAAATGCTGAATTAATTTTCTTAGAACAGTGGTTGGCAGTCCATGGCAATATCTATGGGACATCACTTGCATCCTAAACATATAAGCTCTAACAATAAATGAAAATATGAACACACCCAGATATATAGTATGTGTTTGAATATATCAATTGCAAAACTAGACTTGCCTATCTCATGAGCTTTTAGCATTCCCAGAAGATATTTTCCAGTATCTTGAAGTGAGATTGGTAAAACCTCACAAAATATGAGAAGCTTGTGCTCTTTTAAAGCAGCTTCAGGAGGAATCTTGATAATGAAAAAGGATTGACAAAATGCACCTTTCTTTTCTTGGAACAGTATGCTCCAAGAATATTAAGCACAAGTAAGGAGTAAATTACCTTAATTGATTGATAACAGTCTATACTGGGTCACAGTCACAAATTTTATGAAGATATCTTTCTTCAAGGACAAATCTGAAGTTAATTCAGATCCCTCACAGGAGGCAATCTTTTAAGGAAGGAACATAAAACTTTTAGTTGGCAACGCATCGGTGCTGGAACATCTGATTTAACTTAAACTATTCTGTTGATGCTTCCTACTCATCCAGTTTCTGCCCACCAGGTTCATTAGCGCCTGCACTGAATTAAGTCTTTTTAGATGAATCAGACCGAAGCTGTTAGGAAAGATCATGTTTCAATAAACAGCTGAAAAGAAGCAGGACATGTCTAGCTTTTACTGGAATGTGGATAAATCAAAAGAAGATCAAAAAATGTTCCTAATTTAACAGGTGAGCAAGGTGATTGTCAACTGATCTGGTCTAAATCTAGTAAAATCTGGAATGTTCCTAAGTCCGTGACAGTAAAGGGGTATGTGCATTATCAGAGGTGAAGTTTTAGGATTCAATTTTTTTTAATTTGTTCATTATCCATTTATATTTTCTATTAACTGCCCATCTTCCTCAGATAGAGCGTCTGTGTGGTGTTTAGCTTGGTTCCTGTTTCTCTCTCATTCCATTTCCATTACCTCCTGCCTGGTAATCGCTGATTGTTCATTGTGAGCTCCTTCTAATAGTAAAACTGGTGACTGGATTCCTAACTAAGAAGGAAAGGTGCTGTCACAGAACAAATAATCCTGTTCTTGCAGCTGTGAAATATATTTTCCTGAAAATTATCACAACATATACATAGTATAGCTGCCATTTTACTTCATTTTTAGGAACGGAAAGAACGCAACCTGTTACGTCATGCAGAGAAAATTGCTTTCTTCGTGAACAAGATTGCTTTGTTCGCTAAAATTAATAGTTTACATTTAAAGACTATAGAATGCCACTTTCAGACTATTATCAGTGGAAGAATTCTGCTTAGTAGATGAAGCAGGGAAAGAAAACGTTGAAGTTGTTTTCAGAAGGAAAGTGAATGCCATTTATTTTATTTCTAATAAACCTAAACCTAAAATTTCTAAACCTAATTTCTAAATCTAAAAATTTCTAAACCTAAAAAGAAAGCATTTGATGAGTCAAACTCTGTCAATGCTAGGAAAATAAGGGAAATTTGAATGGATGAGCTGTTTTAAATGGAAAATCTAGTTTATTTATTTCCATATTTGTTTTACTGTTTGATCTGACTAAACCTTGCAATTCACCATGTTGTATTTTGTCAATTGGACACATGGAGGAAGGATAATGGCTATAAAGCATAGTATTCACAATCCACTCTACAATTAGGTCCCATTAATCCCAATGGAAACAATTTGATTTTAGAGGTTCAGCGTTCTTGATGATTTCTGGTGAGGACATTGGGATTATGGGATTCAAACAAAAATGAATAAATTTCTTTTTAGTTCATCCCCGCTCCAAACATTTCTAGACATATTCTTTTCTCTCAAGCTTTAAACCCAAGCATACACATTAATGATATTATATGAAATGCTCATAATCATTTCTATTGGGTAGAACGAATCCTTGAGCATTTAGTTAGACTGTATATGGACAGTGTGATACAGGAGAAAATTA
The DNA here is from genome assembly GCA_022577455.1 of Arizona elegans. NCBI lineage: Eukaryota > Metazoa > Chordata > Lepidosauria > Squamata > Colubridae > Arizona > Arizona elegans. Next base: position 194,392,330 of record JAKOOJ010000001.1, on the reverse strand, counting down.
AAATAATATGTATGAATTAATATCTCATGCACACTTAGAACCCTGTCCAGATGAGTTGCTCGAGCATTATTCACACCTTTCTAATTGAACATAAAGGTCAATCAGATTAATATTAAAATGTCTATATATTGGGTGCTGATCTGGATCCTTTCTACAGATTGACAACAGTTTCTTTTTTATTGGCAGTTTGTTCCTTTACCTCACATCATCACTCGAGTGTAAATAAAGTATGCATACAATAAGCTTCTTGAAAACTATTGCAGTGCTTGAGCTCTGAGAAAGAGGGAGCAGCGAGGGAGGCAATAAAGTGAACTGAATGAATTAACTTCTTGGATTTGAATGTCAAGGAACACTAAATCCCCAGGAGGGGAGAAGTATTCAGAAATATGGGACATGGAAAACATGGAGGAAAATCAGATAAATAGGGGGTTGTACCAGATGTTGCTATGCTTCTTCTTGGTATGATAAAAAATAGCCTGAAAGACAGTTAGAAAAATGGTAGTTAAAGTAGGTGAGGGCTGAAAGAATTTGGGCAAAATTGCCCAAGAAATGTAGCAAAATGTTAAGAAGTCCAGATAACACAATTAAGAGCCTGGTGGCACAGCAGACTAAAGCACTATTATTAACAGTGCTGTTATTAACATCAGCTGCCTGCAATTACTGCAAGTTCAAATCTCACCAGGTTCAAGGTTGACTCAGCCTTCCATCCTTTCTAAGGTAGGTAAAATGAGGACCCAGATTGTGGGGGTAATAAGCTGACTTTGTATAAAGTATACAAAAGTATGAAGGCTATTGCTTAACGCATTGTAAGCCGCCCTGAGTCTCCGGAGAAGGGCGGCATATAAATCAAATCCAAAAAAAAAAATAATAATAAATAAAAAATTAACAATGAATTGAAATGCAGCAAATCCATGAAAGGGAGATAAAAGATGACAGCCAGAGGAAAAAAAGAGGAGACACAATCTAAATAAATAAATGCAAAACAATCAGAAAAATACAGTGTGTAGCAAGCTAAACATATTATTGTTATATTTGTCCATTTGTTGTATTCCTTGACTTACAAAAGCCAGGGTCATTTTCAGATTAAGAAAAAAAGTTGATGTGTAAAGTAGGATGGAGAGAGGTACAATGAGTGGATGTACATGCAGCATTTCCTTCTGTCTGCCATTTCTCTACTTGAAGTGGGTCCACCCACCCAATGCTTTATAGTAAATCATGAGCAACCTGTATTTAAAAGTTGAAATATTACCTCCTGTGTTTTGTTAAAATAACCAAATATGTCTTTACTGATTTCATAGGCACATATCCCCTTTCAAATAAGGCATATTCTTTAAAAAACAGAGATGTTGATAACCTAATAATCATTTTTAAGGTTTATCATTTATATCACTGATATGCTCCCAACCACCAATTTGTTTTGTTGTTGATATTATTGCACAGCCAGCCAGATGTTCAGACTGGGTTTGGCATTTTTGTCTACCTATCGAGTCCTTACCAAGGACCTGGGATAGGCAAATATGGATGTTTGACGGTGTTACAGATATCATTGCAGGGTGGAAGCAGTTCCAAGTAAAGCCGCCTTCTGCAATTGACTGATGGCAAATTTGTCAATGCCTATGGTGTTCAAATGGTGCTCCAGTTGTTTTGGGACTGCACCCAAGGCACCTATTACTATTGGTACTACCTTGCTTGTCTTTTCCATAATTGTTCTGTTTCTATTTGTAGGTCTTTGTATTTTGTTATCTTCTCCAGTTCTTTCTCTTCTATTCTGCTGTCTCCAGGCACTGCCACATCCACTATCAAGACCTTTTTGTCTTTCTTATCGACAACTGTTAAGTCTGGAGTGTTACGTGGCAGGTGCCTGTCTGTCTGGATTCTGAAGTCCCAGAGCAATTTAACTTCTTCATTTTTTATGACTTTCTCTATTTTATGATTCCACCAGTTCTTGCTTACAGGCAAATGATATTTCTTACAGAATAATAATAATAATAATAATCTCTTTTATTCATTAAACATGAAACTCAGTCAACTGAACATTTAAAAATGTGTCACATATACGATTGACTGATGCTAATGGTTGATACAGGTTGCTACCAGCATCCTAGGTATCAACCAAGTACCTTTTTAAAATAAATGATGTTCCAAGTAGCAGAGTTTTTTGCAATTCCACTGGTGTTATTGCAAGAAGCTGCAATATTGCAGGAAGCTGCAATTATTATTATTATCATCATCATCATCATCATCATCATCATTATTATCATTCAACATGAAACTCAAGTCAACTGAACATTTAAAAATGTATCACAAATATTACTGACTGGCAGTGATGGTTGATTCAGGTTGCTGCCAGCATTCTTAGGTATCGACCAAGTATCTTCTTAAATTATTATTATTGTTGTTGTTGTTGTTGTTGTTGTTGTTGTTGTTGTTATAAAATTCCCAAGTACATTTTCTCAGAAGCAAAATATTTCTGTGCTGACTTTTTGTTCTTATTTTTCAACATTAAAATTGTTGTGCAAGATTTTTGCCAAAATACAATTGATCTTTTTGTGAAAAACCACATTTCATTTATAAAAGTGCTTAGGATAATCTTCCCTGCTGTTTCTTGACAAGCTTTTGAGAAAAAAGCAATGGAAGGAAGCACTCTGCATCACATTGCTGATTATCTTTATATCAGCAGGCAGTTCTCACAAATTTAAAGGTAGTAAATATTACACTCCCATTTGCCCACTTGCTTGGATTGTCAGTTCTAACCAAAATAAAAGCTGATAATCAAAAAAATTTTCATGCATGAATGACTGGCAGCATACTCCACAATCTGAAGAAGCTTTAAAAGTGAAATTATACATTAAAAGCTCCAATGGAGACATTAAAGTGCTTGCACAATTTCCGTACTTTTATTTCTTTAGTAAAATATTTAGCTATTTTCTAGATATCACTGAAATACCTTCCAACAGCTCTCTGTTTTTTTCCCATTAACAAACTTTCTCTTGATCTACTAATGTCAGAAGTCTAACAGTTCCATACATTTCAATCAGTATACTTTGCCAACCTAGATTTGCTTCTTAACACTGTTCAGTTTGGCTATTACCATAGTTTTTCAGTGGGAACAGCAAGTCTCTTTGTCATCTACTTCTGTCTTTATCTGAAAAGATTTCTTTTTATTTCATCATGTAAAAATGTGAGACATTGTAAAATTTGTAATCACGATGTTCAGTCATGCTTGTATTTTGCTGGAAGATGGACCTTCTAGTGAATTAATAGTAACAAGCTTCCTTCTAGTAGAAAATAAATGTAATGTCTATATTAATTGGAGAGGGGTAGAAGAAAAGTTGCTTTGCTTTATGTTTTTAGAATAGTGATTTAAAAAATATAAAAGCCTGATGATAATGATATAAATAAATAATTATATTGTCATTGTACGTATATACACAGTATACCCATACAACAAAATTCACTTAACACCCAAAGACCAGGTCCAACACACATAACAATCCCCAAACACCCCCCCACCCACCACAATTCCCCACCCCTAAACCACCCAAACATCCACACAACAGACCAAGTAATACTGTCCAACAGGTTACTGATGGTGACCCTTTAGTTCATTGTTGAGTGCAATTATAGCTCTGGGATAAAAACTATTCAGAAAACATGTGGTCCGAGTTTTAATTGTTCTGTATCTTCAGCCAGAAGGCAACAGTCCAAAATATACTGCTATAATTGGCAATATTTAGCTTACTATGTTGCATCTGTACTTCTGGAAAATGTTTTAATAATCATTATCAGCATATCTAAGCAAAAGCTGTAGTTTCTGATGTGGAAGCATGAATGAACTTTAGTAAAGATATGTACTAATCGAACAATTGTAGATATGTACTAATCAAAAAGTTTTCAAGCTAGAAAGTTGCCCAATGCACCTTTGATCAATTCAATTTGGCGTCTGAAAATAAATTCTGATCCAGAAATCTAATTGCTGTGCTTCCCATTGTCTCTCAGAGGATATTGACTTTTAGTTTTGACTGCTTAAAAAAAAAAAAGCATGAAATTTACAAGCATTATAATGCTGAATGAAAATATCATATTTCAGACATAAAATCTCTGACCAAACCTGGAAAATAAATGGAAATGAAAGCATGTTCTAGTAAATCCTTTATCTCTTGTTATGGAAAGACATTTGAATAAACAACATGTAAAGAATAATTTAGTAAATAATACCAGCAAAATATGACCAGTGCAACATTGTTCGTGGAAGCCATTTTTCTCCATTACAGTGCATTTTAAGTGATACAACGGGGTCGTGCATTTCCAAACCAAATATCAGCTCTGCCAATCACTATTCTGATTACTATTAATACAAACGTAACCATATAAACACATGGCTGAAGAAAGCAATAATGGATATAAAACCTATGATATTCCTGCTTAATGGAAAGTATAATTGCTGTTTTTGAAAAAACTCCTAAATAAACCCAATAAACATGAGCTTGTTAGTCAATATTATAAAATGCTTCTATACATTGTTTTGTACATTTCCAAGAAATCTCTGAAAAGAAAAATAGAATACTGTACCAGGGATAATTTGCTATGCAAAAATCTCCTGTCATTATGCTCCTTATTTTGTCAGATTATTTTTAGGATTTCCTTCCTAGTATGTAAATTTTACAAACCAGGGGGCAACATATGGTTTAATTTTAATATGAATAAAGTATTTTTTGTTTGAGATGACAAATCAGGAAAGTTAATATATCTCTGTGGTTTATAAAAACACTTACTTAACATAATTGAATTATTCATAACATTTTGAAAATTCTATTTAATCATTTGCATATGTGATGGGACATAAGCATCTTGTGTCATTGTAAATATTCTTAGGCATATTCATACAAAATTGTATACATAAATATGAAATACAATTACCCTTAAAACAGTATTTAAAATCAAGTGTTTTAAAATATAAGCATTATTACCTTTAATTTATGTTGATATGAGTGTTATAGGTCAAGTATATCCTTCCATATGAAACTAAGATCTTCAGGTATGCATTTTTTGTACATAAGAAGGCAAGCCAAAATGTAATCTAAAATCAAAGTTACAACAAGGTTTCTCTACCTCTTGTCATTCTTTATTTAGCTTTAGAAGTTTTAGATTACCTCAGTCTTCTAACTGTGGGTAGTGCACAAGAATTTCAACGATCTTAAACTTCTAAACAATCACATAAATAAAAAGAACTGGAATAACCAAAACCAAATCACTTGTTACCCTAACATTTTAACAATACACTATGATGTTGCACATTTGTTGGCTCTATCAAAACTAAAATCAATCAAACAATTATAAAGCATAAAAGTGACAGCTTGGAGATTTATTTTGGATTTGACCAAAGTTCTGTTTCTATCTTATTGGAGCTAGGAAGCAAAAAGGAAGAGGGGGGAAAAATGTGATTTGCTTTTGTTTTAAAGAAAAAGCAGTTTTAACAGAATGCAGAGAATAAGGCCCTGTGAACTGTAGAATATCAGTGCCATGTTCCAAATCTCAAATAGCCTCTGTAGATGGGTGTTTAAAAAGCTATCATGTTGATTGACCTGACTTGGAGAAAAAAAATCATTTAAAATTAACCTCCGAATGGCTTCACTTTATTTTACTAAACAATGTGTGATAGTTGAATCTGCAAGGCCCAAAACATATATGGCTGAGTTGTACTAAGCCTGAAATGTTGACTCACCTGACTCCACCATTCCCAGGAAACATAAAAAAAGCTCAGTTTTGGCTATAGGGAGTGCAGTATTAACAGGGATATCAAACTATAGATAATGTTCCATTTCAAGGTTGGTTTAAGGCATCTTTATTATCCAAGTTATAATCACTTTGGGATGAAAACCTTGTTCTCATGAGGCAGCTAGCTCATTGGGAGATAAACTAAGAGGTAGCAGCTTCTAGTACAGGGGTGTCAAACTCATGTCGTCACGTTGTCGTCACGTTGTTGGCAATTTGGGCTAAGAAAATGAAACAGCTGAGTGGTTTAGACTAGTCCAAAATGATTTTTTTTGTTGATTTCAGAATAATGTCAGATTACATTTCTAGCTTCAGTAGGAAGCAAACGAATCCCATTACATGGTCATCTCAAATTTGATGCCACAAAAATGAATCAATGTAAGAAAATGAATACTTCAAAATGCTGATACCAGATCTATGCTCTTTTCCATGCTGGTGTGTGAAGGATTATTGATCAATTTACTGCATCTGTACCAAAATAGTTATTGAACATTTATTATTCCAGAATGGAAACAGCCAGAACAATGCATTTGCACACAAATGGAGCCCTCCCCTTAAACAATTTTTTGACTACAGGTAGTCTTTGCTTAACTACCACAACTGAGATTGGCGTGTCCTTTGCTAAGCAATATAGTAATTAAGCAAGACATCACATGATAGCAATGGACTTACCTAATTTCCACTGTATTCATAAAATGAATTAGCCCAATTCATTAAGTGAGACATCACATGATTACAACTTGCAATTTTACTAGTCGCTTCTCTGGTGACTCTACTTGTCTGAAGCTAGCTATCAAGTGTGCAAATGGTGATAATGTGATTGCAGGATGCTGTGATGGTTGTAAACACCTCTCAGTTGCAGATGCACCCAAATCTCAATCATGTACTTCAGGACCCTGCAACAGTGGCAAGTGCAAAGACCAGTGGTAAAATTACTTTTCCAGCACTATCATAACTTCAGTCTCTAAACTGGGTGTTTTTAAAGCAAGAACTACCTGTAATTCCCATTATGTTCTTACTTTAACCAAAAATGACTAATATATTCAATATAAACATCTGATGTTTCTACTTACAAAGAGAAAATCATATAATGACATCACAATGGCAATATTATTTAGCCTTCCAAAATAACCTTTGTCTGATATTTTGTTTCCTTTATTTAATAATAATTCTTGAGTCTTCAGTTTTTCCCTATAGAAATTAACTCATTTATCTGCCTCTGAATCTGTTTGTCTGAATCCTTCTTAAAAGTGTGGGGCCGAGTTGGGCAAAATATTCAAAAATTCTGACCAAAGCAGAACAAAGTGGAACTATTACTTTCTATGAACTGGAAATTATGGTTAGACCATCACTTCTTAGTCTATTTAGTACTCTAGAATGCAATTCAGCTGGCTCTGGAGAGTGAAACCTTTTCAGAACTAAAGATTGATTCTGATCTTTGCCATTTCCTAGAACACATACTTCTTTGTTGAAATCTGAATCAAAAAAGGAGTAGCCTATTCTTTTATTTGCATTTTGCTTCTTGATTGAGAAGATGCTATACCAATTCTTATCTTTTCTTTTAACATATCAAAAAGCAGCTTTTTTTAAACTGTGTGTAGAATATTGTACTTCACCAATCTGTACTCATTTGAACAGTTGCCAGGCAAATTGTCCATATTCTTCTTTGATGACATGAACTACTTTCAAACTTCTTTATGCATCTTCAGTGATTTGATTTCTAATTCTTCATTAAGCTTTTTGTGTAGCTTAATCAGCTGGCCTCCATATGGAATTGTTTGTAATTGTCCCTATTTATCTTCTTATTTAAGAATTCCCAATATCCTGTGTACCTTTCCCTACAAGCGGCTCATGGCTTGGAATGAGTACTGTTGATCTAGGAAAAATCTGGTTCAATTTTATCTTCAGCCCTGAGGGAGTTCTTGTTGGAAAAATTGGAGGAAGAAATACTGCATCTACAGTACTTACCTTGCATTCTTGGAGAAAAGCTAGGATATACAGTATATCTAACAAATAAGTCTGGTTATCATTGCTGAGAGTTCATTAAAAGCCATGTTTAAAAAGTATGTTGACTGTACTCAGATTCAGTTTTATTTAACATCAATAACCCTCACATCTTTTTTTTCACTTTTTTTCTCACGTGCATAGTCACGTCCCTTATTATTCCTACTTCACTCTTCAACTAAGTCTTTCCCATTGGCTCATATCAAATCGAGGATAGCAGCTCAATTTGATATGAGCTGCTACTTCTCCATTGTCTCAGGAAGAAAGTTATCAGCAAGACAGTTTGGGAATTCCTGTGAAAGGAACATGTTTGCTAAAGTTTTTTTCTCATTAGAAATGGGAGAAAAAAGGCATTCTCCACAAGTCTCTATGTTATGTGCCCTTCTCTTATTGATGCCCTAAATCTATACTCAAAGTTTCTGTCAAAAGATTTAATGGGGAAACATGAGCTACAATATGAATGCTATGCACAGGGATTTTAGGAACAGTTTTATTCTTCTGCTTCAAAAAGAATGTTGTTATGGTAATTCTATTCAGATTGAAAAGAACCGTACTGCCAAGGTCCAGTAATTCAAAAATAGCCTACTATCACATTTGTCTAATGCAGCTGGTGTGATTTATTTATTTATTTAGTCCAATTTATATGCCGCCTTTCTCCGGAGACTCAGGGCAGTGATATTGTCTAATCCAATTTTCTAACTAACATTGGTCATGTGCATATGGGAAGCATATAATTTTAAGCATCTATTAATAAAATGCTTCTTTTTAGGAGGCAAGATGAAGAGAATTGTTTTTTAAAAAAAATACTTATTTAACTTTCACTTTCATAATAAACAACTCTATTTAGTGACCTCATTTTCAGAGGTGAGGCAATCTGTCTGAATAAAATGAATACATTTCACAACAAATATCTATAATGAATACTCACAACTTTATTTTGGTATATAGTTTCATCCAATATCAAATTAATGTAATAACTAATTCAAATCTTACAAAAGTTATTTTAGAACACTAACATTTTTATGTTGAATGATTGTAATTCAGAAATCACATGAACATCTTACAGAGTTTAATGCGGGCATTTATTTAACTCATAAGTTTTCTATTAACTACATGTTTTGATTGGGTTATAATTATTAAGTTTCTATAGTTAAAGGAAAAACCTGAAGCAAGCCAAATAAAGTTTATTTCTTTCAAATAAATGTGTATCATTTAACTCTCAGTAAGTTTTAATAAGAGTTACTTCAGAACATACAGATATTAATTTTTGATAAATAATTTTAACTAAACAACTATTTCTCTCATTCATACTAAATATATTTTTTTTTATTTAGGTCCAGCTGAATTTTTTTTATTTTAGGTCATAGAACTAATTTTACAGATCTGATTCATGGGATTATTAATAAAAAAAGTTGAATATTTTGGAGACAATTCTAGGTAGAAAGAAGATATTTACTAAGTTTATGGAATTTGCCACAGCTGAAAGGGTAAAAGAATGAAATATTATGAAAATGTTGACATGAGGTTTTTTTATAATTTGTTGCCTCTGACAATTTTTATTTAATAATTTAAATAAAATGAACCACACAACTAAACATTTGGTCCTTAATATAGGCATTGAGGCATTAAAACTATGCTGTTAACATTTTGTTCCATTGCCTTCTTTGTCATACATCATTAACCCCAAAGTAAATAATAAAAAATTACAATAAAGCACAAAACTAACAAAGTTGAAGATAGAAATGTTTTAATTCGTATAAAATAAGGGAATGGTTGAAAAATATAGCTAAAATGAATTCTTGCTTTCAGTTAATAAATGCCAAAATAAGATTTCATCCAACCTGAAGAGCTTTATCAATTAGCTCTAATAATTTAGAAATATACATACATAGAACTTTATTATCAATACATTAACATTAACTCAAGTTTGGCAGAGAAACATTTCGAAAATTACATAAACAATTTATCAGAGGAAGTGGGTATAATGGATAAAAACCATCCATGTCTAAGACTTTGGACTTAGAGCATAATAGAATATGTTAGATCATCCATTAATTTTGATAGAAGTTCAGAAGAAAGTGGTAGAGAATGAATACACACTTCTTTCTCTCTTCTCAGCAATGTGTTAGCTCTGTGTATACTAGGTACTGATACATGGATACATGGACCATTTTAATCTTAAGAATATTATAATAAAAAGTACCATTAAATAAATATGGCTCAGAAGATTCCATAATGCTTTCAAATGAATGTACAACTTGACTATTAGTAGGTATTTATTAAATTGCTATACGATATGACACTACATCTATTTTATACTTTGATATGGTATTTTAATAAATGAAAATAACTTAAGCGTATTTATGTATCTCAGATTTCTATGCATTTCAGTTTTATAACATGACAGTATTATATGTATATTTCACAGAATACTTTTACCAGCAGTTAATTTTAAAATCACAGTAAATTTATAGACTAGTGGTTTATATATTACAATAATGAAATATTTTAATTATGAATGTGATAACTATTTTAAACATTTAATGAAAAATAATATTTGCTTAATATGCTGTTAATAGTGAACTATTTTAAATATGGATGAAGCTGCTTGAGTTTAGCTTTCCTTGACAATCCAACTCTTAAAGGACCGCAACATGTTTTAAGAGGCTGTATCCTTATAATTCCACTGAGTAAACAGTTTCCTATATTTAAAAAAAACAACATCTTGAAACCATATCATGTGTGTATTTTCATTATCTCTTATCAAACAAGTTTGATAGTGATCTTGTAAAACCCAAAATAAATTTCTAGAATGACAACCATAACAAAGGAAATATTGATGTTTCAACTCTTATACATAAAACAAGAGAAGTAACTATTCTCATTCCCAGTCAAGCACAGTAATAACTGTTTTTCAGATAAATTATTTAGAACATGGAGGGACATATAGGAATGCCTTCCTTTACAAAACAATGACATTTATCTTTTAGAAACAGTAAAAATGAGCACTATAGAATTCGCTTTCTCTGTTTTGGTGTGATCTAATTCTCTCATAATATGTTCAATTCTAAGTGACTGTGGACAACTCCTTGTAGTTTTATTGATAAAATGCAAATGAGTACAGGTAGTCTGTGACTTACAGTTCGTTTAATGACAGTTCGAAGTTATAATGGCACTGAAAAAAGTGAGTTATGGTTGTTTTTTACACAATCATTTCATCATCCTCAGGCTCATGTGATCCAAATTCAGGCGCTTGGCAACTGACTCATATTTATGATGGTTGCAGTAACCCAGGGTCATGTGATCACCTTTTGTGACCTTCTGACATGCAAAGTCAATGGGGAAGCCAGATTCACTTAACAACCATGTGACTAACTTAACTGCATTGATTCACTTAACTGTGGCAAGAAAGATTGTAAAAGGTAGCAAAATTCAATTAACATCTCACTTAGCAACAGAAATTTTGGGCTCAATTGTAGTCATAAATCAAGAACACCTTTCCTCTTCTAGGCTGACATTTGGATTTCTTAATTACTCCCATTTAATTGCTTCCCAGGTCCAACTCTGCTTAAGTTTTCAAAGGAATTGGAGATAATCAAAGTAATAAAATGAGACAGTATGTTTTTCCCACACCTAAGAGAAAATTTTCTATTTTTCCTGTTATCAAGCCACAAAGATTCAGCTATTTTTCATCCACTGAAAAAGCTACAGCTGACAGTGGTTGTCATCATGGTTAAGTGCTATGTGTATTAAAAATATTTTGTTATCAGCTATATGCCTTTGCTCAGATTTAAAGTATACAGAATGCTATTTCCTTAGTGACAGGGTTTTTTAAATCTAAATTTTAGCTAATGGTATGATTAGCTATGCCTCAGCAGTTGCTTTTGATGTTAAAACTAATATTAAAGAAGAGTAATTTTACCTTTAGGGGAAAAAATACATGGTTATGTCAGGCCACATTAAAGTATGTTAGGGAGCAGGTTAGAGCTATATACAGTATGTCAGACACTATTCCCTATATATTGTTATATTTTATTATCAGATTTGGCTCAACTATCAATCCACCTGGTTCCACAACATAAAAAGGAGAGAGGAGATTATTTGTATATAAATTAGGAAAAATATCCTGGTTCCACTGGACTGAAACTGTAACTATCGGTGCAACTAAGGTAAAGGAGAAGTAGAATTTTAATATGTTTTTCCTTATTTTCCATGAAATTTATATTTCAAGCTGTTTTTACACTTCGACAAAATTTATCCAGCCCCACTCGAAACAAGTTTAAGGGAATGATTAGAAATAGAAGTATGGAAGGTAAAAATTATCTAGAAAAAAGCTTAAATGTTTTCCTGGCTTGCCAATGCCACAGGCTACTTTACAAGAAATAATACTGAATGAAAATTATATATTGTATGTGATCAGTTCTTTTGCTTTGCTACAAAGGTAACAAACAAAATGAATGAATGAACAAAATGAATGAAAGTCTTTTTCATCCTGCATTTTCCCCCTGTCCTCTGCATATGATCTGGAGGGTTTTCTATCCCCAGGAGCTCTGTGGATATGTTATCAATGGTTTTCTTTTTCAGAGTTTTTAAAAACTGAATTATGTCAAATAATGAACATGTAATTACTAAAAAATATAAACTTTTATTGACATTTGGAAGAGAACAAATGAAAGTATGTGTGATAAAGTAGGCTAAATTTTTTATTTATAATACATAGATGAAACAATGGAAAAATATGTGGTTGAAAGTATTGAAATTTATACATCATTATCTTGATTTCTTTTCTTTTTCTCACGTTATATTACTTGTATTAGATTTTATCTTCCTTTTAAAAATATCTTATATATAGCTATATAGATGCATAGAGAAGGAGTTCTAGTGAGAGATGGAAGCTGTTGGTTACAACTCAGTCTACTGATTACATTAGCATGAACTTGAGGAGCAAAGAAACTATGGAAAAAAGTATTCTAGAACACGTAAGTATATGTAATAAAATTTAGCTATCAAAATTATGCTTCAGGTGGGCAATTATATTAATTTCAATTTTCCTCCAACTTCATTTTTGTAAATTTATTTTTCATTTGATTCACAGAATATGGTACTACCTAGCTACTTTGACTACTCTGAAGAAAATAAAATATAAACATTTTAGTTTTGTTAGTGGGCTGAATGAGAAATCACCAGAAAACCTCAGGATTATAGACAATATAATCTGTCATCCCAGCTACATAAAAGATCACAGACTTCCTAAGAAAATTGAATTCCATGGAGAGGAGAATTTATTGATTTTTCTTTTCTTTCGGCAGCCAGCCAGGGTGTCTCCTACATGTTAAGTGTTAAATTTAATTGAACACTATTTTTTGTTGTAGTAGTAGTTGTAGCTGTTAGGGTTGAATGTATGTTTCTGTTTTGTTTCATTTTGTTTATTAGTTTTACTGTTTTATATTTTATTTTCTACGATAAAACAATAAATTTCTAAAAAAAAAATGAACTCCATGGGCAATCTCCCGAGCAAGAATATTTCAACTATTATAGCAGTCGAGACCTGTATCAACATTCCCCTCCCAAAAAAATGTGGACTTCAAGCAAACAAGAACATAAATACTAATCCCAAATGACACACTTTGTTACTAGACTGTAACTTTGTACTCTTTGCCATAATATGTACCTGCAAATCAGTGGCAAAGCCATGGGTATACAAATGGCTCCTCAATATACTAATATCTTCATCAATGACCTAGAACAAAGCTCTCAAAGGCTCTCCTTTACTTGGGTTTCACTGAAGGCATTTTCATAATCTGAATGCATCAAAATTAATCCCTCTTCAAATTCCATCATGAATTCAACATCTTCTAACCCCCAACAACCACAGCCTAGACCAGTGTTGGCGAACCTTTTGGGCACCAAGTGCCATAGCGGGGTGGGGGTGGGGGCACGCATGTGCATGTGCCAGAAACCAGAAGGGTAGCCGCCCTGGGCACATATGCGTGCCGGGAAGATGATCTTCCGGTTTCCGGCATGCGCATACGCACCAGCCACCTGGTCTTCCACTTTCTGGTGCGCATGCACGCTTGAAGACCATCAGAAACCAGAAGATCATCTTCCCAGCGCACGCATGTGCATGGCATGAAAACCAGCATGCCTGCACACCGGAACCCGGAAAAGCAAAGGGCGATGGCTTGCGTAGCCAGAGAGATGGCTCTGCTCTTCCATTACGAATGCCATAGGTTCACCATCACAGGCCTAGACCTATCTACACAACATATCCTTTGATATCATTGTAAAACTACAGAACAGTTTAAATTATATATCAGTCCAGCCATTCTTTGTATCTGATGAAGTGAGCTTGACTCACAAAAGTTTATGCCTTTTAATATAATTAATCAATCTACCTAAATCCCTGAATTTTTGTTGCCATAGACTAACATGGCTCTTCTCATGCAATCCCACAAGGTTACAGCAAACCATTCATGTGTTTTAAACAAGAAAACTAAATAGGACAATATATGTAGTGTCACAAGATTTGAACTTGATTCAAGAGTGTTTTTACCATCTTTTAGACACTGTTTTTTTTTAGTTTTAGTAAAATGCTGTTTGAGTTAAAATGATATTCATATTAAAGTGTTTGAATTCAAAGCTCAGAATCCATCAAATCAACCATGAATTCACCTAAATTAAAAAAAATATTTATTGCATAAATTAAACTTAAATATAAATATATAAAAGTGAAAACCTTTAAATGCTAAATTATTATAAGGCATAATTTACCTCTTTCTGATGTTAAATTACAGCTTCCTTCTTTCATGAATGTTTGAGATATGAACGCAGGTTTCCAAGAGAAAGGTTGTTTACGATGAGCACATTCTTAAATTTGAAAATCAAATTCACAATAAGCATTATAGTTTATTAATACATCAATTTTAACTTTACTATATTCTATACACTATGTCTACAATGTAGCAACTATGTAGTAAAATATTTCCTCGCTTGATAAATATATAATATAGACTTCATACATTATATACTCAATATTATTGATCTAAAATATAGCAAGTACACTTAAAAAAAAACCCTGATGCTTTATTACATCTTTTCCACTATAAGTGTTGATGTATTAGCTCTTACCAAACCTGATCACGTACTACAAATTAATGTGCCAAGCATGATTTATACTAATGGTTTGCACTGGGTCCCCTTTTTCTTTTTCTGCCAATGTGATCTAACAGCACCATGCAGCTAAATGCAGCTGCAATTTAATATTTAGAATGCTTCCAGTATAGTGTTGTTTTGTGGAAAATGTTACTATCATCATTCAATGTCCCAATGTTTCTGTTACTAATCAAGAATAGCACCCATAGTCAATCCAAAATTAAAGCTACTACTACCAACGTCTTCACATATATTTTAACAATTATTTAGATTTGAAAGAGACTGCATCTTTTTAGTGCACATCTAGTGCACTTTTTAGTGCACATCTTTTTTAGTGCAAACCTAGTACTATTACATAAAATCATCTGACTTGCATATATTTGGAAATAATTTACTTACTTTCAGAAGATGAACAGAACAATTCTTCACCTGATAGATTTGAATTGTAGCTGTGGGGTATCTCCTGCTCTCCAAATTGTATGTTCTGCTTAAATAAACTATTTTTGTAGCTATTGTGCTTTATCCCAGAAGTGCAACTCATAGTAATATCAGTTGTGGAAATGACTGGATTAATATTTCTGTTAACTTGATCTGGTATGTTGTCAGAACAATTTAGTACATGAGATTCTTTCTCAAGAATATTTACTTCTGTTTGTGACAGGCTATTTTCATTTTCCTTACTAATTTCATTGAACATATGAAGCTCTTCCAGTACTAACTTAAATTGATCTCTTCTGTTAGTTTCTGAAGAAAAATGCCCTTCTCTTGAATCTTCAAAACCTTTTTGTTTTGTGGAACACGAGGCTGTTAAATTCTCCACAGAATTAACAGACTTTGCACATTCCTCTTTGAAATCTAGCTCACATAAATTCTGAGACTGATTTCTTTTGTTTACATAGTTCTTCTCAGCAATGGCACATTTTGTCTTATTTACATCCTCAGTAGTTTGGTTTATACATAGTATTTCTGACATAATTGTGCCACTGAACAAAATATTGTTACTACCCAAAAAGTTCATATTTTCCATTGCATTAGTTTTGGGTGCCTTAAAAACATTTGAAATCCATGTAGTTTGATATTGGTATTGTAAAACACTCTTAATTTTTTCAAATCCAAAGTCCCTTGGTTTTGCTCTTTTTCCATACAGGGAAGTTTTACTCTGCTTTGTTTCTACACTGATCGCCATATTTTGGGTTAGACAAAGTTTATGAAACATGTCGGGAGTAAAATATTGATTAACATGTAAGGAATGTTTTAAAAGTCTTTTGGAAATTGGGAAAAATTTACCATTAATTTTGTGTTTTAGCCATTGCCTGTCTTTGAAATATTGGTATGTCTTACTTTTTCTTTCTTGTTTTAAAAGACAACTATCATTTGCACATAACTTGAGTGGCGCACAAATATAAGTTAACGTTTCAGAATGATTTCTAGTGAATCCTTTGTCAGCAGTTACGCATCGTTTGCTATATTTTTCATCAGTAATTATTACCTTTCCCAGGACTGAAATGTGTTCTACTTCCTCTGAATAAGAACTGAGGGAAATTTTTGTATATGTATCAAGATGAGATTTTCTATCAACAAAATCACATGAATTATTTTGGTTATGTTTATGATTATTATATTGTGTTTTATTCATTCTTTCTTTACTACCTGTTTCTATATATTTTGGGATATATTTGTTATTTGTACAATTAATACTATTTCTAAATATTCTTTTTTCCCATTTGTTATGTGCTCTTAAAACAAAATAAGAATGTTTAAATTTTTTAGAAGAAAAACCACTGGTTTGATTGCTTTTTCTATATTTGTTTTGAATAAATGGTTCCACTGTAATTATTTCAAGTTTAAAATCTTTAGCTTTTGACTTTTTAAGTATGATTGGAATTAAAATCAGATAATTTAATAATCTAAAACTATCTGCCAAATTATAGATTGTTTCAGGAATATACAGGAATTGTTTCAGGAATATTCTTTCCCATAAAATAATATTGCATTTTTTACTTTGGATATTTTGATTATTAGAAAGTATTATTTGGCTTGTTTGTTTTTTTCCATAGCAAAGCATTGAAAATATATCATCTTCCCAAATATCTGTAGGATATAAGAGCCATTCTTTTGTGTCTTCTTCATTAGATTTTTCTATTTGTTGTTGATTAATTTGACTTATGTACTTGAGTACTGGAATACCATTTTCTGTTACAGTACTATAACAATATGTTCCTTTACTTTGTAAAAACAGCTCAAAAGCAATACCTTTTGTTAATTTAAGATTTATTCCACATTTTTTTGAATAAAGTGTATATGTGTGCCGAAATATTTTGTTTCTTCTGAAATTCTTCTTTCCAGAAAATCTTTGTTTTTTGTAAGATAGAATATCACTATTCTTATATAAAATATTTTTATACTCATAGTTCAAAGATTCAAAGTCTGACTTTTTTCCATTCATAAAATACTTAAATGGCAAACAGAACTTTAAGACTTCATCATCACTATTTTCATCACTTCTAACTGGTTTTGAAATAAGATGTTGTTCTTCTGACCGTAACATTTTACACACACGACAACAACCTGGGTCCTTTTCTTTATTTTGAAATTCTGGCACATCTTCAAATAAAGATTCTATTCTTGCAATAAACTTTTCTGCCAAGATAATATAAAAAATTATACCTCTTGGCCATTCATTTGTCTTTGACATATTAGCAGTCTTTGTTGCTGTTTCACTTTCTTTTGCATATGAGACCAAAGATTCAAGTTTTATGAAATCTGAATTATTTTTCTTTAACTTGCAACTACCATTCCTGGTACAACTATTAGGATGCCATTTTTCAATGTGAGGAATATTTTCTAACAATCTGGATTGTAAATTGGCATTCATATACATCTTGAAATTTGCATGTTGTCTTATATTGGTTTTTAAATTTGTACTGCTTTTCTCTCGTAACTCCCAATTATGCTGACTAAAATTCCATAATATTTTAGGAAAACAGAGAAATTTGTTTGCTGATTTTTTATCTTCACTGCATTTTTCAAATAACTGCTGCTGCCCCTTCTCAAAGATCACTTGATTACTATCAATTTTAAATTTCTTTGGATATGGTTCTTCTGTTTCTTCTGGTGTAGCTAAAACTGTTTTTAAACTAGAGTCTTCCATGATGTATTGTCAAAAATAATATGTGGAAGTTCTGTTCTGGAATGTTAAAAACTGACACAAGAAATTAGTGCATTAGCATTCTAAATGAATCTGTATTTTCCTACCAGAATTTAATGTCATCTTTCAAAGGTTATGTTTTGGGTGCCTTTCTTTGCTGAACTACAATGAGTGGCTATCTGAGAACATGTCTCTTTAATGATAGCTGCCCTACTTCTAAATGTCCTCACCAGAGAGGTGCAACTACAAATCAGAACGCATCAATAAACCCCAGGTCTCTTGCTACTTTACAACTTCACTTGATTATTCAGTTTAACTAGGCAGTAGACTCTCTGCTCGGTTCAGTTAAATTAGAGTCGGTATTGAAGACTAGAATGCAAATCATATATAACAGTAATCATCCACAGCCAGATAAAATGACAATTATGCCCTCAGGGGTTTAAGAGCTAGCTTCTTTCTTACTCCTTTCCAGATTAATGAGCGCTTGGTACAACACTTGGCAGACTTGAAGTCAAGTTGTTATTTAATGGCTGTTCTGATCTGGAACTTCATTCACTCCTAGGTTTATAGTACTTTCCTTTTGGTACTAGGTAAAAACATAAATAACAAAGTAAAATGTAATGTATATTAACAATGTGCATATTATATAATAATGGACTTCTATTTTCTCTTTTAAACAATTAAGTTTAAGATTTTTATTAAAAATCTTATTAAGATTTGGATGTATTAAGATTTGTTATTAAGCAATAATTATATTAATATAAAATGACATTTTAAAAATTGTCAAAATGTATACTATTGGACTAGTTTCTGAATCATCAGCTTTACATTCAAGTAAACTATACACTTTAGAAAATAACAATAGTTTAGTACTGTAGATGTAATACTATTATAATCAAGAAATTCTCTATATAAAGTTAGGCTTTTTATCCTAATCAGTAAAATATACCTGCTAATACATATGATTAGGATTGGATTGATATCAAATTCAAATCAAAATGCTCTCATTCATGTCTTTAATTACATCCCCCAATTTTTTTTTATCCAAAATGACCTTACATTCATTTTATTATTAGAATTTGATTGTACTTTTTTTAAGGATCATCTCAAGGCAGCAAACATATCAAATACTCCTGCCTCCTATTTTCCACAAAACCACCACCCTGTGAGATGGGTTGGGCTGAGAAAAAGTAACTTGCCCAAAGTAACCCAAATTGTTTCATGCCTAAGGGAGGCCTAGAATTTACCATCTTCTGGTTTCTAGGCCAGCACCTTAACTCTTACACCTAAGTTTAATTAAATTTTAATTTAATTTAATTAATCTAATGACATTTTTATGTCATATACAAAGGGCAAATTTTTAATACTTTCTCTTTATCACATTACAGTGAAAGAATTAACTTACAAAGTTAAAGTACTACAAATAAAAACAGAAAATAATTTGAAAACTTAGAAGCTTCTACTTTGTACAAAATGTTTGACAATTTTTTTCTTGCTGTTTTAGAAACTAGAAACCAATGAAAAAAATGTGAAGACATTCCAAATACATAAAGTATTTCATTTATGATTATTATAAACAAATTCTCTGTATATAAACATTTGTGCAAGCAAGGCTGCACAGAGAGCATCAACTAGACAAAGGACATATTGTAGATCCAAATGTCTCGTGGAGTTATTTATAATATAACACTCTTTTTTTCAAACCAGAGATGCTGTATCATGATCAGGTAGAGAAAGCTTTTCAAATTATTCAGTCTTCTGCCTGAAGGTACTTCCAACACTTAAAAATTGTTCACGTTAGAAATTCAGGCTTAAGATCTTTATTTTATCTAGTGACATGCTGTGTTTCTCAAAACAGTGTCATTATATATCCATAGACTGGTGCTGAGATCTCAAGACTTAATGCAGTTGCTTGAGTGGTAGGCCCAATTTAAAACAAAACCCTAGGCCCTAGGAATAGTTGTGATTAGCTATCATTTTAAATCTTAACAGCCCAACAACCATCACAAAACAAACATATCTGGATGTTTAATCCTAGGTTGTTTAGTGCCAGATACACAAGGAAAATTCCAATTCATTTTCAAGGCCCTCAAATCTGGAACCAGTCCCAGAGGATCTGAATACAGTGTTTCTTAACTTCAGCAACTTTTAAGTTGTGTGGACATCAACTCCAGTTGAAATCCCCACATACTGAAATTGATAAAGTTAAGTGACACCGCCTTAATATTCTTTATCAACACATATCAAGAGATAAAAAGGCTGTTTCCAGGTGTTTTTGTTTTGGGTGTTTTATAGAACAACGTTCATTTCCTTTAGATCTAAAAAAAGGTCTCAAAACTTTTGGAATTCTCCAAGTTCCTGACTTAGATTCTATTTTTGAATTATAAAAGGGTGAAAACTATTTTTGACCTGTAAAAAGATGGAGGTCCTTAAAATTGCTGGGAGGCTAAACTCCATAAGGGGATCATGAAATTCCAATGAGAAAAAAAAGTAATAAAAGATGGACTGGAAGGATAACCCTCAAGCCAAAAAGAAAAAGCTTACCACTAGAACATGCTTAAAATGTCAAGGACATCTTTCCTATACGAGTTGTTGTTCTGATAGTTTGGCACTAAAAAGGAGCCATTATCCTGCTCCGTGAACTGTTCAGGGTCTGTTGTGTTGCTGTATTTTAATGCTGTGCCATATTCACCAGAATCATTCCCAGGACATTTCTGTAAAAATGGAAGTTACGGGTAACCTGAGCCAACCTTTAAGGTTATTTTATTATCTGTCCTAATGTGGAAATACTGAAGAGACTATTTCTTCCAGAAAAGGAGACAGGCTCAGCTTGGCTTCCTTTTACCATTTTCCAGTCTATGTCTAATAAAAGAAGTCCTCATTAGGGGTCTGCCTAATAGAGTGACCATTAGCAGATTAAAAAACTAACTTTGCGATTAATCCACATGTTTACAACCTTCACAGGTCTGTAAAGCAAAAGGAAAGCTGAAGTAAGATCATAAACACAAAGTTGCAGTTTCACTTCACAACCACTTCAGTTAAAAAATGAGTTGTTGGTCTCAATTATGGTCACTAAACGAGGACTACCTATATGCAAAAGGACCAGCTGGCTGCTCAAGCATGAAAAGAAAGCTTGTTAGCTACTGCCCTCCTTTTTCAATATTGCTATTCTCTCTCTGTGGGACTCAGAGAGCAAACTCACATTGCTGAGGTAATTGTCCTGAGGTAAAAAAAAAAAAAAAAAACAGCAGTAAGGAAGAGTCTCTTGGGAGCTATTAGGGAAATTGTTTAAACCAATTTCACAGATTCCTGGCCACTCTTGGCTGCTAGATGAGTAACCCAATTCAGAACCTGGTCAGCCAGCTGCCTTTCCAGGTTATGCCATTTTTTCTTCCTAATCAGAATACAGAATAACAGAGTTAGAAGAGATTTTGGAGATCTTCTAATCCATTCCCCTGCTCAAGCAGGAGACCCTACACTATTCCAGACAAATGGCTATCCAATCTCTTCTTTTTTAAAAAAAAAAAAAAAGCTTCCAGTGATGGAGCACCCACAATTTCTGGAGGCAAACCAATTAAAAAAGAGGGATCACTCAATATTTTTTTTATTACATTAATACGCCACCCATCTCCCTATCAAGCCACTCGGAACAGCTTCCAACATCATAAAACAGCAATTTTAAACCAACCAACCAACCAACCAAATGTTTAAAAAAATACCTTTCAAAACAAGGAGCATTAAAAGTTACAATATTAAAATTAGGGTTGGCAAAGCCGGCGTCCCATTCACTGGGGGACAGCATAGTAAACACAAGCCATCCTAAAAGTCCATTCAGAACAGCACCCATCGGCTTCTCAAATCTAATAATAATTCATTTGATTCTTATGAAAATACCTATGATAGGATGATAGAATTTTTTTATTGGCCAAGTGTGATTGGACACACAAGGAATGTGTCTTGATGCATATGCTCTTAGTGTACATAAAAGAAAAGATAGTTCATCAAGAATCATAAGCTACAACACTCAATGATAGTCTTAAGGTACAAATAGCAATCAGGAAATAATATCAATATAAATCGTAAGGATACAAGCAACAATATTACAGTCATACAGTCATAAGTGGAGGGAGATGAGTGGTGAGAACTTTGAGAATGATTCTGTGACTATGATTATCAGACAACAAAAAAGTATAAATTCAATCCTCCTGAGCTCCACAACCCGAGAGGATTTGACACCCTGCTAATGCCCAAACTGTGTGGCAAAACACATACAATGGAAAAGTTCTATGTTTCTCTCCACTAAAGGCAGACCCTCCTTCCCTTCCTCTGCCACACAACACCCACAGCTTCTCTCTGATCTTTTTAATCACCTATGCGTAAATTTAAGTAGGGAAGTAGAAACCGGCGTGAGGATCCCGTTTCCATCTCCCTTCAGCGCTAAATACAGATAGATCAACAAGATATATTGGGCAGCAGAGTTAGCCTGCCCAGAAAAAATGGGAAAAAAGGGAAATTTCTTTTTAACCGAGACCTTCTCCAGTATAGAAACAGTACTCAATAACCTCAACCTTCCCCAAGGTGGCGCCTTGCGGGTGGTTGTCGGTCTTCAAATTATGATTTTTAATAATCCGGCCATCGCCTTCTTCATTCAATGCACGAAAGGGACGCGCCCTTCTGCCCACCGAGGAAATGAATCATGCTGAAGCAAAATTCCGACCCGGGCAATACTGGGGATAAAGGGGGAGGAATTTTCGCTAGAAAAGGGGCTTTTTTGTTAAATAAAACTACATTGCACGTGAAGATCATTCTTTCCAAATGAGGGGGGAAAAACAACCAGTCACAAGAACAATTTTTTTGTTTTTGCATAGACATTTACACCGACCTATAATCGGGGCTAAGGCAAAGGATCCCGAAGTAGGACCCTGGTTTACATGGGTGGGTCAGGGTCGGGTTTCAACCTTGGAGAGGGGAAAACGCAGAAGCTTCGTCGAGGCAAGGGAGAGAGACACTTGCAGGGTCTCTTCCCAGTGAGATCCACCAGCAGGCGTTGTCCCGGCAGGGATCTTTCTGACTGGGCGGCAATTGGCCTGCAGCAACTCCTTTGGACAAATCGCGTCTCTGCAAAAGCGCGGAGCAAAAAGAGCTGCTAAAGACTGCAATCCTGCAAAGCGACGCTGACTTCGAAGGATTCCAGTGGGCTTTACTTCTGAGTAGATCTGTTTAGCGACAGGCGAAAGACGCTGATTCCCATCTTTTCCCGCCGAGTGTGGAGCAGACGTTAAAAGAAGAGACTTCCTTTGCCTTGGAAGGGCTGTTTGATTTTGATAGGTTTCCTTCCAAGAAGGTGTAGAGAACGTTGCAGTGGATTTATGTATAGTATTTATAAGCGTCGCAGTCTTCGATTATATTTGCCTGCCCGCGAATGTATTTTGTATATTTACACTAAAGTAGTCGACATGTGTGCTTGTTTTCTTAAAAAAAAGGGGGGCAGTTTGTTTTGTTTTTTTTTCCTGCCTGAAATAGAAAACTCTATCAGGCAGAAAAAAGCAAACTGCCTATTTGGGGTGTCGGGATGAAAAATGGCAAGCGATCTATTCGTGTATACACTTTCTTCCCCGTACGCCGCATTGTACATCAGTGGGATTTATTTCTGAGAAATGCACAAGATTAGGTTGACTGAAGAATTGGATTATTTAATCATGATTTAATATGTTAGCTCGATTGAATCTGAAAGAGGAGATAATCACAGAGTCCACTCCATGAACAACTGCTGTTTTGCAGGTGTTTGAGGCAAAAAAAGGGGGAGATGGGTCTCTAAGGTACTATTACTCTTTTTTTATTCTGCAAGGGGGGATGGAATCACTAACTGAAGATACGTTTGTAATTGAAAAAGCATTAATGAAAAATAATGAAAGATTGGAGAGTATCATTTAATCCAAATCTATAGTTATTGTACACTTAACCAGGCTTTTCTACAAACAATGGGGCTAAAATAAATGGCCTGGAAAACTGGTATTGTGCAATGTTTTGAATGATCGTGAAAGCCCCTCCCCACTCAAATTACAGCAGGTATTTAATACAAATAACTCACTTACTTCATAGGTATTTACTCCCAAGTAAATGTATAGAGGACTGCAGGTTTAAGATTGTGTGAAAAACTAGTGGTTTGTTTATTTAAAATATTTTAAGATTATCCTTCAGTTGTTTCCTGAGTGAGATAGAACTGTAAATTCCAATATCTCCCAGTAGGAAAGAAACAGGAGTTTACAATCCCATACTGCTTGATAACAAAACATGCTATTAAATATGCTCAAGACATGTAGTTTCCAATTAAATATGTTTTTCATGAAAATTGTAATGACACTAGTTATATCTTCCTGCTGCTAATAATCTTCTGTTCCTTCACAGTCATCTTTTTAGAGTCCTCTCCATTCTCTCTTCCAAGGTGCCTCAGTCCAACTGTGTTTTCATACATAATATCAGTATATTTGCAAACATAATACTATTGAAGAGAAATCATTAAATCAGCATGGTGAGAATCCTTGAATACTGTATACAGCCCATCTAGGAACTAGTCGGTCTGCACCAGTGGTGAAATCCAATTTTTTTTACTACCAGTTCTGTGGGTGTGGTTTGGTGGGCGTGGCAGGGGAAGGATACTGCAAAATCTCCATTCCCTCCCCACTCCAGGAGGTTACTGCAAAATCCTCATTTCCTCCCCACTCCTGGGGGAAGGATATTGCAAAATCCCCATTCCCAGCCCACTCTGGGGCCAGCCAGAGGTGGTATTTGCCAGTTCTCCAATCTACTCAAAATTTCCATTACCGGTTCTTCGAACTGCTCAAAATTTCCGCTATCGGTTCTCCTGAACCTGTCAGAACCTGCTGGATTTCACCCTGGTCTGCACAAGGGAGCGAAGCTTCATCTGCATGTGCGAGATCAAGGTAGCATGCAAAACCATGCCCACCTCCCAGTCTGGAAAAATTGTTTTTCATGTAACCAGTCCCTGGTGCCCAAAAGGTTGGGAACTGCAAAAATTGAAGGAACTGGGATGTTCTCTGAAGAAGATCGAATGGGTGGGTGTGGGGATGAGATATGGTGGCATTCTTAAAATACCTGAAAAAACATCATACAGAAAATCACGATTTGCTCTTTCCTTTATCTGCAGGTGTGAACAAATGGGGTCAACTTCTCCTGGAATGTTAGAAGAAAATTCCTGACAGAGCAACAATAATTTAGAGAGAGAGAAAAATTATTTGAAGACGGGTGAATTCTATTTTGTTGAATGTGTTAAAGTAAAAAGTAAACAGCCTTCTGGGATGTTTTAATTTAGGTTCCTATATTGAGCATGAATTTATGGCCTTAGTAATCCCTTCTAAATTATGATTAATCATTGTTGCATTGCTTTGTTAGTCCAATTGTTTGAATTAAGCAGATACTTAATATAGTGTGTGTGTATGTATAGATAGATAGATCTAATTTGACATTGGAAAACATTCCAATACTATTATATGTCTATACTTAAAGATCAGAATCGTGCAAGCAGTGGGACTCATGTGACATTATGGAAGCAAAAGTTGGCAAAGCAGTTCAGTAAGAGTACTGACACTTGAAAATTGATGTTGGAGAAGATTCCTAGAAATACAACGGATAGCCAAGAAAACAAGCAAGTTGTTCTCACTCAAGGCACAATAACCTGGCTCAAATTATCAGACATATTATGCAGAGAGCTAGAGAAGGCACTAATGCTGGAAAGGTAGGAAAAAAGAAGAGGTTAATGGACTTAGTTACAATGACAATGGGTATGAAGTTGAAGAAAATGAGGGACCACGGTTGGGGACAGGTAGTCATGAAGGAGATCTAGGTGATGACTGATGTATATGACCTTTCTTTACTCTCCCATTTCCAAACTACAGGTAGTCCTTGATCTATGATCACAATAAAGCCTAAAATTTCTGTTGTTAAGTGAGACATTTATTAAGTGAGTTTTTT
The DNA here is from genome assembly GCA_022577455.1 of Arizona elegans. Taxonomy (NCBI): domain Eukaryota; kingdom Metazoa; phylum Chordata; class Lepidosauria; order Squamata; family Colubridae; genus Arizona; species Arizona elegans. The sequence continues at coordinate 194,366,259 of JAKOOJ010000001.1, read as the reverse complement.
CCCATTTAACGACCTTTCTTGTTAAGTGAATTACTGCAGTTATTAAGTTAGTAACCCAGTTGTTAAGTGAATCTAGCTTCCCCATTGATTCTGCTTGTCAAAAGATGGGGGGAAGGGGGAGGGGGCTTCTAGGAGGAGAAGCCCAGCTGGCTTTCCTTTTGGCCTGGGGTAGGGGGAAGAGCCAATAAAAATCAAATTTCCCCCAATAAATTGGGAAAATAAAGGACCAGTGGTCTAGAGTCCAAAAAGGGGCATGGGCTCTGTTCATCGGTGGATCGGAGAGGAAATCAGTGGAAATCTGGGCAGGAGGCTATTTAGAGAGGGATCTGCCTTGGTCTCTTCTTCCCTCCCCCTTAGATTCCCCCTCCCGGCTTTCTTCCCTAGCCTTGTTTTAAGGGGAGGGGGAAGTAAGGTAGGACAACGGTAGCTAAAAGGCTGCGAGGGAGGTTAGGGTTAGGTTTTATTAAAGATGGGGATGGGAAAAGATGCCATTCCTTTCCCAAGAACCCAGGGAAAGTGGAATAAAAATAGGTGTGTGTGTGTAAATAACAGCCTGGGAGAGTTTCAGGCACAAACAACAGCTGTTATTTTTGCTGAGAGCTTCTAAGCTACACAGCATTCTTTAATAAATATTAACAATAACGAACCATAATATACAGCAGCGGTCACCAACCAGTGATCCTTGAACCACTGGTGGTCTGTGAGAAAATTTTGGTGGTCCACAGAAAAATTATTTGCATTTTTTTATCTTGCAGTAAATCAGGGATCCTCAAACTATGGCCCCTGGAAGAGGTGTAATGAACGTTTGTGTTGCTGCAGAGAGTCTCCCCCTTCGGGGTCTTTTTGTATGGGTCAGAGGGGGGCAGAAATTCTGACTTGGGGTCTGCTTCAGCCTTCTGGTGTGGGGCTTTGGGTGAAGGCTGGAGGGAAGTGTCGCTAGTGGCAAGGAGCCGAAGGGCCTTGTTCCAGTGGGACTGCCTCATGGTCTGGAACTGGCTGACCATCTCAGTCCGCTGAGCCTTCAGGCGCCTGTACCTGGCCTTGCACTCCTGCAGGTCTTCCCTCTGCTTGGAAAGCCTATGCTCATAGTCCTCAGTGAGGTGCTTCTGCTGAGGCTGCTTCTCAGTCAGATCCAATTTGAATTGAGCCATTTTGCCAACTCTTTCTTGTGGTGGCTGCTTAGCTCCAACAACTGCTTCCTGTTGGGGCCCTAAGGAACCCGGGTGGGGAGGCAAGGAGTGGCTGGGAGGGGATGGGTGAATAGAGGCTGGCGAGGCACCACATGAGTGATATCGAGTTGGCCATACCCACCAAGTCACATGACCACCTAACCACGCCCACCCAGACGGTCATTAGGCAGATCATATTAGCGGTCCGCAGGATTTAAAATTATGAATTTAGTGGTCCCTGAGATCCGAAAGGTTGGTGACCCCCTGATATACAGGATTAAAGGAAGGAACTTGAAATCAGAGGAGAGGGGAAGGAAGGAAGGAAGGAAGGAAGGGTGAAATCAGAGGAGGAGGTAGGGAGGGAGGGAAGGGAAGGGAAAAGAACGAAGGAAGGAATAAGGATGGGGTGGTCCTCCAGAGGCTACTGCACTACACTCTCATCATTCTTGAGTTGTGCTGTTAAAGAAATCCAGTGCCACTAGGGAGAAGTCAAGTTGTGAAAGAGTGATTGAAATTCCTCACAAAACCTCGTTATACAGGTTAAATTGCCATGTTGGCACTTTGTGATAAATAAGTGGTTTTGGGGTTGCAGTTTGGACACTCAGTCCCTAAAAGGTTCGCCATCACTGCTACATAATATAGGTGAGTGTCCAAACTGCAACCCCAAAACCACTTATTTATCACAAATAAGTGGTTTTGGGGTTGCAGTTTGGACACTCAGTCCCTAAAAGGTTCGCCATCACTGCTACATAATATAGGACCACTATCTCTTTTCTCCTATCACTTAGGAGAGTTAGAATTGTGTGGATTAGAAACTCCACATGTTTAAAATTGAGGTTTCTTGATTCATTAGTGTTACCTTTTCCACATCTATCAAAAGGGAGGTAAAAAGATGGCAGTTGCTGCAATACAATCAAGGTCCTATTTCTTTGTATGTTTTATCAATATAAAAACTGTTAAAACAAGAAAGAGTAAGCTACAAAAGCACTCATTTCACTTAGTATGCTTTATTAATTTGTCATTATCAATTCTATTTCTGTCGTCATTACTTTAGCAATCTTTCATGGAGCAAAACTTACATTGATATTTATCATTCGGGTAATTAGAAATTCATTACAATTCCAAATTGCCTATGCTATATTAGCATGATATTTTTCAGATAAACAGATAATTGGATTTGTACTGTAACAATGTACAAAAAAATATTGCATATATTTTGACAATGTAAAAATTATGTGTAGTTTGAAATATAATCCAGAATTCAGAAAAGTGTTTTTGTTTTGAAATACAAAAAGATCCTGAAAGGTCTTATTTGACAGACTGGTTTATTCCAGATTTTTTCTAATCTTATTGTCTTAATTTAGACATCCCAGATCTATGATATTTACAGAAATACTCAGTAGGCACGAATAAATTACCGAGTAGCATAGTGTTGCTAAACTAAATTATTTACAAAGTCTCTTTGATACAGTGTTTTTTTTTAATTAATTGCACAATCCCTTGAGGAATATATATTTTGTGTGGGTAGATTTTCTTGATTTTTTTTCTCATGATTAATCCATAGTGAAACAGCTGCTTACCCTATTTTTGCATAATGCAGGAACAGTTAATTCAGTTCTAAGTCCAAATGCCAACAGTTTTACTTATAAAAATAAGACACAAAAACTGAGACTACATCACTTCAGAACTACGATAGGTTATTTCTGTAAATTTTCATACTTTTTTCTTTTATTGACAAAATATCTTATATTTTTATAAATATAAAAAAAATTAATTTTCAATTTTTATAAATTAAAAAAAATATTGAACGGCGCAGTGGCCTAGAGGTGAAGACACTTGCCTCCCATCAGAACATTGAGAGTTGAATCCTAAGCAGCTACAGATGTTTCTCTTATCAGGGGGCAAGGTGAAAATATCTGCTGTGAGCTACACATAGGTGTGAGGAAGGGCATATGGCCAGTAAATACTCTGCTCCATTCAGTTATTTCTAATACACTTATATGCTCCATTCAGTTATTTCTAATACACTTATATAACTATCATGCTTTTTAAAAAACTTATGTATTTTGTATAAATGAGTCTCATATTTCATTATATGTGTCTATACAAAGTAGATATATCTACTTAATGTTTGCATTAGATAATATATAGAATTATATTTAACAGTTAACAGTATAACTGTTAACTGTTGTAACCACATATTATATCCTCTCTATTTTTTCTGTGGTATTTTTTCACTTATTTTTAAGCACCTGTTATGCATTTTTATAATGTATCTATCTTTGTGTTTTGTTCCTTTTGTATTTTCTTTTTTCTATTACTTTAAAAGCAATAAAAATACATTTTTTAAAAATGGTTCATGTTCCTGAACGCTCCCCTCTCTCCTACACGCACTTGCTTTTAAGTTCATTGATATTGGTACTTACCATAATTGCATGTTAAATGGAATGTAGTCAAAGGAGAACAATTGTTGATGCTGGACAATGATTGACGGGGTGGGTAGATGGGCTGTGTGGCAAAGAGAAAAAGGCTCAACTGTTTTACTAGGCAGCTTTCCGATCCCTCCAATCAGCTATCATCAAGCTTGTTTTGCGTGGGTTTAGTACTCTTAAAAAGTGCATTAAACTCACGATCCAAGTTACCCTGATAGGCAGCTGATTGATTGAAAGGAGTGAATTTTTTTAAGCTGCATTTGAAACAAGACTAACAAATGATTGGCCAAACAGAGGCTGCCTAATGAAGAAGAATAACTAGATCTCTCAACACCTGGCAAAAACCCAGCGTACCAGAGGCGGGTTTCAAAACCTGTCGTTACCATTTTGCTCGTGGGTAACAATGTCATCATAACAATGTCATCAAGGATGCAATAAAGTACAAGTAAGGAGAGGCCCAAAGGTTTTCCAGTCATAGGTAAGGTAGCAAAAAGAAAAAGAAATGATTTTAGGAAGTGTTCTAATCAATTACAATAATAGTATCATTTAAGGCAGAGAACTGAAGACTATTTTGGGCCTGAAGCTCTTACTTGAATCACTGCCACTGAGTCATTATCACCATCAATATAATAGCCAAAAATCTATTTTGGCCAAGTAAGGATTGTTGATAGGTTCTAGACATTTATGTATGGATTATAAGAGAGATGGAGAAATCAGGTTTATTTGAAGCCAGCCTGCCTTTTCTTAGATGGCTTTGAAGAGGATAAAACAAAAGGCACAAGCTCCATTCATGCAATATTGTAGGGGCCTGAGTATCAGTTCAATTAAAGAAAGTTAGGGCAAAATAAATTCCTATTATTATTATTATTATTATTATTATTATTAAATATAAACAAAAATATAAAGACAAACAAAACCCCCACCACCTACAAAACCCACACAACATTCTACATATATACTTTTTGTCATCAACAGAATATATAGGGTTTTACTTTATATATTAATGAAAAAATAGTATTAGATTTTTAATTCAAATACTTTAAACTAAAAATATACTTGCATCATCTTATTCATCTCCTACTGTTAATTTTTTACCCTAATTTCTATCATCTACGGTTATGCTAATTTTCCGTTCCAGCCATTGGTACCATTGGTGCCACACAAGATAATAGTCACTTTCTTCCTTATCCTGGAGTTCCAGCATCAATCTATCCATTTCGGCACATTCTGTTATCTTTGAGATAATTTTATCTTTGGTTGGGAGTTGGTCTAATTTCCAATTTTGAGCAAACAGTAATCGTGATGCTGTCAAAATGTGTATAATAAGGTATTTCATCTCTGGTGTATTGTGCTGCTGTCATGCCGAATAAAAAAAATTCTGGGCTATCTTCTACTTGTAGATTCATTATTTCCTCAATTATCTTTTTTATGTCTTGCCAATATTGTTGAGCCTTCCTACATTTCCACCAAGCATGGTAGTATGTCCCCTTTTTTGTTTTACACTTCCAACAGAGTGAGGGGGCATTTGGGTATATTTTGGCTAATCGAGCCGGTGGTAGGTGCCATCTGTAAAACATTTTAATAAGATTCTCCTTATAAGATGTGGCCCTTGTCATTTTGATATTTTGTTTCCATAGTTTTTCCCAATTTCCCAATTGAATATTATGCCCTATGTCCCTAGCCCACCTTATCATGTTTTCTTTAACTGTTTCTTCTAATAATTTGTGTCTAAGAAGATAGTTGTATGTTTTGGTTATCATCTTTTGTTCTGCTCCCTGTAAAATCTTGTCCAATTCATTCAGGTTATTCGAAATTCCATGTTGTTTTTTGTCTACTGTATATCTTGAGTGTATTTGGGTATAGGGCCACCAATCAATATTTATGCCACAATTTTGAAGTTGATGTCTTGGGATAAGTTCGCCTTCCTGGTTTAATAGATCTTGGTACCACATCATCTTTCCTGTCTTGAGGGTATTTGGATGCATCAGTGCCTCTATCAGAGACCACCATTTTGGTATTCTAGTGTAATGATTTTTCTTGATTTCCTGCCAAATCTTAAATAGTGAAGCCCGAATTATATGTCGTTGGAAATTACATATGTCGTTTGTCCGGTCCGTCCCATAAGAAAGCATGCCATCCTCATGTTAGATCAAAGCCTTCTAAATATAGAGTTCTTTTATTGTCCAATTTCATCCATTCTTTGATCCAAGTCAGCCCTGATGCCTTATAATAAAGTTCCCATTCTGGTATTGCCAGGCCTCCTTTGTCTCGTGAATCTTGTAAAGCTTTGATCTTGATTCTGGCCTTCTTTCCCTGCCATAGATAGGTCATTATTGTTTTATTAAGGTTCTTGAAAAAAATCTCTTCCCGGATGTATTGGTATTACCTGGTATAGGTATAATACTCTTGGTAGTATGTTCATTTTTATTGAGGCGATTCTAGGGCAAAATAAATTCTATGCCACTTTGATTATTGTGACTGGGATCTACAGGTTAGGAAAAGAAAAAAGTAAAGGAGAACAGATGCATCTTAACTTTTTTTTTCCTCCTGCAAACACTTTTTTTAACTGATTTTATTAAGCACTTGAGAATTCCAGATGTAGCTTATGATTATTTATAAATATGCTTTATTTATTTCCTGAAAAACTACAGCCTCCCTGTATCTTTGTCCTGATCACTTTGATTGGCACTGAAATCTCTCAGAAACCCTGCCTCATTTTGTCAGATTAGATCTTGGTTTTCTGACATTAATTAGGAAACAAGCAAACAATAACAATGGATGTCCTCAAAAGCATCCAAACTAGCATAAGGTTATTAACTCCAGACCCAAATGCTGGGTCCTGAGGCATCGAGAACTGAAGCTTTTTCACCTTGTCCTTTGGGGAACTCACAGCTGTGCTATGATCTCCCAAACTCCTGTGGAAAGAAACCCAAGGGAAGCCATCTGTTCCAAGCTGGGCTTGTTAAAATTAATTCCTATGTTCTATTTATGATCAAAATTTTATGTGCTATTGCTTTGGGATGTTCTGGTCCAAGGGCTTTTTGCAAAGTCATCCAAGGTTGAATTCGGGAGAGCTACTGAATTTGTAACCGAATGGAAAAAATCCCAGTCCAAGATTCAAAAAGCACAAAGGTCATTACCAGCGACAGAGGTTTATTCATTTTTCTGCAGTCTTTTGGCTCTCAGTTGTGTTCAAGATATGAAAAGAAAAGATTAAAACATCCACAGGAGGAGCAAAACACAAACAGCATAAAAAATGAAAATATATTAACAACCGCGTACATTGAGATGCTAAAAGTAAAATATGGTGCCAGTTTTTGATTCTTGGCAATCTGAATGAGTCTGCCATTTATTTTATTTTTTTGGAAATGTTTTTTTGGAAATGGTTTACTCTTACCTGCTTTCTAGGGCCGAGAAAGAAAAGGCCTAGCCCTGTGTCACTCAACTGGCTTTATGCTAAAGTGGGACTAGAACTTACGGCTCCTAGTTTCTAACTTGGTATCTTAACCACTACACCAAAGTGACTTTCTCCAGAGGTGAGAAAGGCTGACCTGGAGTGTGTCCTGATATAAACCTAGGTTAAATTCTACATTGTTAGGATTTCATGATTGCATCAGGAGTACAGAGGCCCTAGGGCAGTGATGGCTAACCTTTTTGTTGTCGCGTGCCGAAAGCGCGCAGGAGACAGCTCGTGCCCGCGGCCCAGACAGCTCGCGTCCGCACCTGCACCCATAATACAATGCACGTGTCCGCCCCCGCAAGTGTGTGTGACACCCCCATGTTCCCTCCGCCCCTGTGCTTGCGCATGCAACCCCCACACCCCATGCATGCGCACGTGTCTCCCACATACTCCCCGCCCCCTGTGCATGCACGAAAGAGACCTGAAAATCAGTTGACAGGAGGCGCGCGTGCATGCGCGGTGGAGCTGAGCTGGGGCGACAGCTTGTGTGCCCACAGAGAGGGCTCTGCGTGCCACCTGTGGCACACATGCCATAGGGTCACCATTATGGCCCTAGGGGTTTGCTATGTACTCACATGAGCTTAATTTCCAACCTGTGACATGATTGGTCAATACTTTACAGTATAAAATGCACAACTGTGTGTCAAGCAATTTTCAGGCAATGCTCTTAGTGTCCTCATTTTCCTATGAATACCCCTAAATAGCAACATATTATTACTGTTTGAATATTTTCCTTCATCTCTTTCCATCCTCAATTGTGACATGTCCTCCTCAAGGCTGAAGTTTTGTAGGGTCAGAGGGCAGAATTAACACATTGCAATCTATAAATAGTCTACAATCAAGGTCAGGAGGCCTCATGAGCAGAGGGAGATGATATCCAGACCAAGAGGAGTTCAGGGATGAATTATGAAAGAGTAGTCCAAAAGAGCAACCCCACATTTATTTTCTCTCCTCTCTTAATTTTTTTTACGTATTTTTTTCTTACTTACTTTTTGCATTAACCCCAAAGAGGAATAGCATGAAATATGCATGTCTTTGTTAAATTTAGCTGCCCAGAATATATGATTGCAGTAACAAATAATTCTTGTGAAATAAATAAATGTAAAATTGATTTAATGCATACCCTGTATTGAAGACAAGCTTCTAGAGCTTATAAAAGGTCACTAATTTTTTCGTGACTAGTGAAACAATAACTTACTAATTTATAATTTTACAAGATAAAAAAGTGAAAAGGGGATGACAATTTAAATCAGCTTCCGCTATATTTAATAAGCTAATACCAATCTCATTATTTGTACTATAAATTTCCAAAATTAAATTGCATTCTTAAGTAATTTATTTGGGCAACAGTTTGAATTAATGCAATTTCTCTCATTTAAGTTATATCACATTTTTGGTACTTAATAACAATAATTTCTTAAATTCATATGTTGCCCAACTCCCAGCGACTGTCAGCTTGGAATAGCCTTTGATAGAAGTCCCATTTTCTATAACAAGACAAATACTAATATGTCAAAACATTACATTACAGATAATACTCGCCTTACAACAATTAGGGCCAGAATTGTCATTGTAAGTGGTTGCAGTCATAAGTTGAGTTGGACCTAATTTTATGACAATTTTTACAGTGGTCATTAAGCAAATCATGGCCATTAAGTGAATCACACATTTATTAAGTGAATCACACAGTCATTAAGCAAATCACCACCATCATTATGTTTGTGAGTAAAGTAAAGGTAATAGTTTCCCCTGTCCAGTCATGTCCAACTTTAAGGAGTAGTTTCTTAACCGAGGGAGCCAACTTTTTCCAAATTCATTTCATCTGTACTCATGTGGCCATCATGGCTAAACACCAAAGCACCAGGAATACTGTAATCTTCCCACCAAAGTGATACCTATTTACCTACAAAGTGATACCTATTTATCAGTGGTGCGTTGCTCCTGGTTCAGTTCGGTACAGTTCTTGCAAACCGGTAGTAATGGTGTCAGGAGTCTCTGCCCACCCGCCCCAATGTCATCACTGATGATCTGCACATGCGCAGAAGCTTGTGAGCGAGTGAAGCGAGCGCGCAGGCGCGCTCATGTTGCAAACCGGTAGTAAAGGTAAGTGGAACTCACCCCTGCTATTTATCTACTATAAGTCACAGTGGCGCAGTGATTAGAGTGCAGTACTGCAGGCTACTTCTGCTGCCTGCCGGCTGCCTGCAATTTGGCAGTTTAAATCTCACCAGGCTCAAGGTTGACTCAGCCTTCCACCCTTCCGAGGTGGGTAAAACGAGGACCCAGATTGTTGTGGGCAATATGCTGACTCTGTAAACCACCTAGAGAGGTTGTACAAGCACTGTGAAGTGGTATATAAATCTAAGTGCTATTGCTATTGCTACTCACGTTTGCCTTCTTTCGAACTTTTGGCGGGCAGGAGCTGGAGCAAGTGATGGGGGTTCATACCCCATTGTGCAGTGTTCAGGTCTCCAAACCAGGCTGTTGGTTTTCCATCTGACAAGCCTAGTGTCTCTAACCATTGAGCCACTGTGCCCCCCAGAGATGGTATTTAGCAGGTTCTGACCAGTTCTGGAGAACCGATAGTGGAAATTTTGAGTAGTTCAGAGAACCAGTAGTAAAAATTCTGACTGGTCCTGCTCCCATCTATTCTCTGCCTCCCAAGTGGAGAATAGAACATGGAGCTCCCATGTAACACCTCTCCTGCGCGAGCTGCACTGGCTCCCGGTGGTCTTCCGAGTGCGCTTCAAGGTTTTGGTTACCACTTTTAAAGCGCTCCATGGCTTAGGACCTGGTTATCTACGGGACCGCCTGCTACCACCAATAGCCTCCCACCGGCCAGTACGCTCCCATAGAGAGGGGCTCCTCCGGGTGCTGTCGGCCAAACAATGTCGGCTGGCGGCCCCCAGGGGGAGAGCCTTCTCTGTGGGGGCACCTACGATCTGGAACAAGCTCCCCCCGGAGATACGGAGGATCCCGGATCTTTGCACCTTCTGTCGCGCGCTTAAAACGTTTTTATTTCATCAAGCTGGCCTGGCCTAAATCATCTCTTTTAAATTTAAATTTTAAACATAAATTTTTAATCTGTTTAATTATGGGGTATTTTAAAATTCAGCCTAAATTATTTAATTTGTTTTAATTTATTTTAGATTTTGTATTTCCTGTGTTTTATCTTCTGGCTGTTCACCGCCCTGAGTCCTTCGGGAGAAGGGCGGTATAGAAATTTAATAAAATAAAATAAAAATAAATAAATAAGTCCCAGCTGATCGGGAGGAAATGGAGATTTTACAGTATCCTTCCCCTGCCACGCCCACCAAGCCATGCCATGCCATGCCCACAGAACCGGTAGTAAAAAATTTTGAATCCCACCACTGGTGCCCCCCATGTTTATAGATACCTCTTGCTAATTTTTTTAAAAATCTACTTCTTGGCATCACAAGGGAATGTTTTGATATTCCAAAAACCTCCAGTACTTTGTTGAACTTTATTCAACTCCATGAACTTAAATTACTTTCTTGTGCAAAGTAATTGTTGAAACAGAGAAAATTATATTTGCTATGTGGTTTTCTTCCCTTTCCACTTTTGTTTGCATTTATAATCTTGAATTTAAAAGCTCTTCTTAGTAATGAGGCCAGGAAGTCATGCTGGCTAACAAATGTTATGTTAATGCAGGGTGTGTTAAAGAAAGCAATTGGTGGATTCCCCTGACTTCCTTTGTCACAGGCCAGTGGAAAAATCACCCACTCTCCATCTCTCCTTAATATGGAGTGGGTCTGAAGCTAGAGGGAAATTATATATTAATATATTGCATGCAACAAGCAAAACAATAACAATGTAGCACTGTATAGGCCAGTTTCAACAATATAAACATAATAATCAATTTTAATATTTTGTAATCTGAACCTTACCATAAATTCCTATCAAGTACTATCACTGCAATGAAAGGTTCTATTTACTTCATAAAAGGTCCTGAGGGGAAAAATGTGTTAAGGACATTTTTAAATCTCAAGAGATGGAACTTTAAATATTGTTCAAGAAGCCTTAGTATCAAAAAGTAGGATATAAAGAGGAGTTAATGCTAAAATGTGAGTTGGCTCTCATGGCTAGATCTGCTGTTCTAACCAGCAGATCTAGCCATGAGATAAATTAGCATGCTAATTTTGCACACTGTACATCAGTGTGTCTAAAGCAGGGGTGAAATCCAGCAGGTTCTGAGTGGTTCTGGAGAACCGGTAGCGGAAATTTTGAGCAGTTCAGAGAACCGGCAAATGCCACCTCTGGCTGGCCCCAGAGTGGGGTGGGAATGGAGATTTTGCAATATCCTTCCCCCTGGGATGGGGAGGGAATGGAGATTTTGCAGTATCCTTCCCCTGCCACACCCATCAAGCCACGCCCACAAAACCAGTAGTAAAAAAAATTGGACTTCTCCACTGGTCTAAAGGATACCTAATTGCCACCTGATGGTGATATTCCACAATATTATAAACCTGTGTTTAAAATCAGCCTGATTATCAGTTAATAGTTAGATTTGCTTTGAAGGTTCCCTTGGAAAATATGTTACCCTAACCTTGTTTTTTATATATTGCATATGTGGTTGGTAAAAACAGGTTCCCCCCTCATTCACAGATTCTGTTGTCAGGGTGTAGGCAGATTTCTTTCTCTGTCCCCACTTGCCCCCTCCTCTCTATGCAAGCTGACATGAAAATTTAAAATTTACCCATTTGCCTGGAAAATTTCAAACCGCAGCCAATCTTCTGTCTGAAAAGGAATTGCTTTCAAATCCATGCTGTGAAAGTGGGGGAAGATAGCAGTGGGGAAGGGAAAACATTCATTTTAAGCTCTGCTAGTGCCTGCCGTATGCCAGTTTGGGGTAGTGGTTAGAAACTTCAGGCTAGAAATGAGTAGACCATGAATTCTAGTCTCACCTTACGCACAAAGCTAGCTGGGTAACCTTGGGCCAGTCTCTTTCTCCCAGTTTTAGGAAGTAGACAAGGACAAACCATTTCCCCCCCCAAAAAAACCTTACCAAAAAAGATGCAGGGACTTCTTCCAGGCAGTTGCCAGGAGCCAACGGTGACTTGAAGGCAGACGGATAAATAGTGCCTGCAAAAGAATTAGGGTTAGGGTTAAAAGTGATGGCCAAAAAAGGATCCATGAACTATTTGTTTGATTAAGTTGTGGGAATATGAATACTCTGTGCCAAAGAGAGAGACGGGGGATCTGGAAGTAGTCATACTTCTTCTGAAAATTCCCTTGGTTCTGAAATGGACAGTTTCTTCACTGCCAACAGAGTCATAGCCACTGAAAAATAAATAATGCCAACTGTCACCAAATGAAATCGAGTATCCTGCTGGGAACTCTGCTTTTAATCCTGCCATCCAAGTAAATACTTATTGGAGCGTTAACCCCTTTAATTCCATGGAGGGCAGGCTTGAGCAATACAAATAACCCAGAGCTGCAGGGGGCAAGATCCCAAACTTCCTTTACAGAGGTGATTGCTGTCATATTATGATTGGTGTTGTGGCCTGACAACCACTGGCCCCTCCAGCACCCGATTCCAGATGAGGAGTAGGCGTGAGAGCTCCGAAGGGGAAGAGGGAATGGAGCTGTCAGAGAGAGAGAGAAAAAGGCAGAGCCTGGGCCATCTGTCAGCCCTCAGATGGAGAGTCAATAGTTCCCAGGTCTGGAGGTAGCTGATGAGGAAAAGGAGGAATAGCTGGGTCCAGTGCCTGATGCGCGGATGCACAGAAGGCGGAGGAGAGGAGAGCAGTGGAAATCTGTGGACCGATCCTTGGGATGGAAGATCCTCCACTGCTAGTGAAGCCCCACTCTAGCTCTGGGGATAAAAGGCAGGGGGTGGAGATGAATAGATGTGACAGACAACTATTCATCTCCCTGCTGGACAGACTTGTTAGCCTGTGGTGAGAGAGAAACTTTTTGCAGGGGCTGCTGGTGCTTCTAATAGAGGACTACAGAGACTACTTCAACTACAGAGGGTTTGTTCTGTTTGGGGAGTTGGGTCAGAACAATTGGGCTTAAAAGAGCAGGAAGCGTTGTTCGTAAGCATAAGATACAAAATAGGCTGGTTTCCTGCAATTATTTATTTAATTGATTTATACGCCTCCCCTCTCCCTATCTAGTGACTCTTTTAAAAATCAGAGTTCCTTTTGCTTGAAAGTCAGATTATAAAGGGATAAAGCAATAGAGCAGCTTTGTTCAACACCTTTAACAAACTTGAGGTCATTTTCCATTCCAAAGGTGTTATTCCCATAGCTACCATTTTACAATTGTGTAGATGGAAAAAGGAAAATGTTTTTGATTCAAGTTTAGGATAGAGTATGTTTTTCACCCTAGAGATTCAGAACAGATAGGGTGGTAAATCCATGCTGATGCTATCTATAGAAATGTAAGTCAAAACAAGGTTGCTGGTTTAATTACATTTTCATAAGAAACAACTTGAAACAACTGTTGTCAGAATGTCTTTTTGTCCAATCTCCTGACACAAAAACCCCCCACAGAAATTGATCAGAGAAGAATGGCAGAAGGGCATTAGTAATTTTGTGTGGGCAGGAAAGAGACGGAAAATAAAACAAAAAATAATGCAAGATATACGTGAAAGAGGAGGTCTCAAAATGCCTAATTTAAGATTGTATTATGAGGCAGCTGCTCTCTCAGTAATTAGTGATTGGATTAACTCAACAGAAGAGAGAATATTGAATATTGAGGGATATGATTTGCTATATGGGTGGCATGCATATTTACTATATAGTAAAAAGGTGGATAAGAATTTTAAAAGTCATATATTGAGGAATGCATTACTACGTGTATGGAAAAAGTATCAATATAAATTAAATAATAAATTACCTATATGGGCAATACCTAGACATACGATAGAGAATATAAGTGTAGAACAGAAACAAGATGTCATTACTTACAAAGAGCTTCTAATTATGGAAAGAAGTACATTGCAGTTAAAGTCTTCAGGGGTATTAAAGGAAGAAAGGATAATTCAAACTTGGTTTCAGTATGGACAGTTGTATACTAGATGGAAAGAGGATCAGAAAATTGGTATCTTGCAAAATGAGGAAAATCTGATAAAACAAATTAGGGATCAAAGCCCAATGCATATTAAAAGGTTGTATAATGCATTGATAGAAATAGATTCAGAAACTGAGCTAGTGAAGGACTGTATGATAAAATGGGCACAAAACATCGAGGAACCAATAATGATGGAAACATGGGAAAAAATATGGGTCAGAAATGTAAAATTTACCCAAGCCCAAAACTTGAGAGAAAATTTTTACAAAATGTTTTATAGATGGCATTTAGATCCCAAAAAGTTAGCTTGTATGTATCCAACCCTACAATCTACGTGCTGGAGATATAAATATGATGATGCAATGTCTTATAATATATGGTGGACATGTAAAAAAATTAAGGCATTTTGGATTAAGATATGGTGGATTATACAAAATATTCTTAAAAAGAAGATAAAATTTACTCCACAGTTGTTTTTATTGGGTATAATTACAGACTGTACGGTTATAGAGACTAATTTGATTTTGAACTTAATAACTGTAGCCAGACTTTTGATGGCGCAGTATTGGAAGAAGGAAGACATACCTACCATTGAAGAATGGACATTAAAAGTAGCTAATTTGGCGGAGATGGCTAAAATCTCTGCATATTTGAAGGATCGTTCGAATGAAAGATACATATTGGAATGGAAAAGATGGATTGATTATATTCAAAACAAATATGGGACTAAAAAGTTGCAAATAGCTTATGAATGAATTTAGGTGAATTTTTATATTCCTATATTTTGGTATGTATGGGGGAGTTAAAATGTGAGGGTGAGTTAAGAGCTTATAGTTAGTTTGTTTATGTTTGATTATGTTTGCTGAATGCTATACCCTGTATTTTGCTCTGGGAAGTGGAGGTGGGGAGAGGGAGAAGGGAATGGGTGGGGGGAGGAAGGGGGGGGAAATTTGTTTGTAAAAATATTTTAAAACTTTTCAATAAAAAAAAGAAAGAAAGAAATTGATCAGAGAGCAACATAGAAAATGATTCACTCTAACACTGCCTATTAACAGCAGCAGTAGCAGGGCGGAAAAAAACCCCCAAACCAAAACCACTTCTCTGCAATTGGCTTGAAATTGGGCTTTCTCCTTAACACACAGGGTAATGCACACTACCGCATTTGGCAAGCTGCCAGCATGTTCAAAGTAAAATAACACATTTTTCATTAAATATGCTGCCAAACCTCACAATCATCAAGAGTATGCCCAGGATACACACACCAAAGCCCAATACAGGGATAAACAATAACAAAAATGCCCAAGGTCTTCGCATTTTACAACTTCTACCTCCCTCCCTCTCTCTCTCTCTCTCTCCCTCTCCCTCTCCCCCTCTCTTCATAAACGACTTAGATGAGAGAATAGAAGGGGAACTCACCAAATTTGCAGGTGATACTAAGCTGGCAGGAATAGCTAACACCCTAGAAGATAGGCTCAAGATCCAGATGGATCTTGACAGACTTAAACACTGGGCCCTATCTAACAAAATGAAATTCAATGTAGAGAAAAGTAAAGTCTTACACTTAGGTAAGAAAAACCAAAAGCACACATGTAAACTGGGGGAAACCAGGCTTAATAGCAGTGACTGTGAGAGGGATCTTGGAGTCTTAGTGGACAATCAGCTAAATATGAGCCAGCAGTGTGCAGCAGTAGCTAAAAAAGCCAACACAATCCTAAATTGCATTAACAGAGGGATACAATCAAGATCACGTCAGGTACTAATATCACTTTATAAAGCCCTAGTAAGACCACACCTAGAGTACTGCATCCAGTTTTGGTCACCACACTATAAAAAAGATGTTGAGACTCTAGAAAAGGTACAGAGGAGAGCAACCAGGATGATTAGGGGACTGGAGACTAAAACATACGATGAATGGTTGCAGGAACTGGGCATGGTTAGTCTAGTAGCTCCCTCATACTGCGCATGCTCCAAGATGGCGGCGACCAAATGAGCTCCGTTTCGGGGATGGGAGAGCTGCCGGTCGCCAGGGTCTTCAGGAGCCTTTTCGTTCATCTTCGGCTCCAGTCCCAGTGAGGGGAGCATCCGCCCTGCCTGGTGAGGGTTTTTTCACCCTCCGGAACGTCAGAGCAGGGCTGGACGGCACCGCGTGAGATGGGGCGATGGGCCTGGCTGCGGCAGCTGTTTCCGGGGTCGGAGGGAAGCGGAGGCCAAAGTGCTCGGCGGCGGGTGGCGTTTGTGCGGCGGCGGCTTGGAAGTGGCCCCTCCTCGCTCCCTATAGCCCTCTGGATCCCTGGGGCGCTCCTGTCCGGCGTTTTCGGGGGCTCCGGTGTGCCTTGGGAACTTGGGGTGCTTGGTTGCGGGCTGGCGACGACGGCGGCGGCGGCGGCAGAGGCAATGGCTGACATGGACCGGCCGACCAGGGAGACAGCCAGGCAGCAGGTTGATGGGGGAGAAGCAGACAGCCTCACCCCTAGGACTACCATCTGGCTCACAGTAGATTTTTACTGTGATGGGGTGTTTTAGAACAAAGCTGTGACTGGGGGTTGGAAATTGGGGTTGGAGAGGCGGGAGGCTGACCGTGGTTTGGTTTGTTGGTTGCCTTGGATGGCCTCCCCTCCCCCCGCTCTCCCCCAGGTATGGGCAGGTGTTAGCCTTAACGGCCAACCACCCCTGGATTGGGCTTCCTGTCTCACTACTCCTACTCTCACCTCAAGGAAGATCTTGTGCCCGTGGGTCTATTATTATCTTTATTAACATCTTTATTATTACCATCGTTATTAACATCTACACTTTGGACACTTTGGACCCCTTATTATGCTCCACTCATGCCCTCGCTGGTTGGAGAGACCGAGCACCACCTGAGAGAGCTGAGGGATTTTCCGCATCCCAACGGAGAGGATAGAACATTGCTCCTGTTAACTTTGTAACGGGACCGGCCGTCGTGAGAGGATGGTTGGCCATCAGCCTCCATTGGAGAAAAAGAACATTGGACCTTCTCCCTGTCGTGAGAGGACAGTGGAGTCCAGCCCTATAAATGGATATTGTGTGACCTTTATGCTCAGTTATCCCTTGGACCATGACAGATTCCTGGACTGGCTTTCTTTTCCCATCTTTGGCTCGATTGATGCTCCAAAAAATTGACCTTCTTGTGCTGCGAGACTCCCCCCTCTCGCAGGCCTGGCCCTCCACGTTATCGAGGGCCTATCTTGATGATGGGCTTTGGGACCCCGAGAGATGGCATGCAGCAAAGAGGGGGCTGAGGGGTTTTTTAGCAAAATTTTTAAGGAAAATTTTAAAGGGACCCGGGAGGACGGGTGGGGGTTGTAAAAGTGGACCTGGGGGGGTCCAGATAGCGACTGTGCGGGATGATGGGTTGATTAGCTGCAGCAGAGGGGTCGCGAAAGGAAATTTAACCGGGGGGCAGGGGGACGATAGAAAGGGCTGTGTAATTGAAATCTTGAGTGGGAGGGGCAGGTATGACGGGTGCAGGGGGTCATATCAAGTGTCGGGGGTGCGCACGCGCTGTCTCCGAGCGATTGCGCACTCCGGCCCCCAATGCGTAACTCGTGTCCTGGGTTGTGTAGAGCCTCAGGCCCAGGGTCCGCGGCTGATGTTATGTAATGCCAGGTCGGTGGTTAACAAGGCCCCCCTCATCTGTGATCTTATTTTGGAGGGGGGTGCAGACCTGGCAGGTATTACGGAGACCTGGTTGGGCCAAGAGGGGGGGGTCCCCCTCGTAGAGATGTGCCCGCCAGGTTTCCGTGCATTTCATCAGCCAAGGGCCCAGGGGAGGGGTGGGGGAGTGGCGGTGATCATTAGGGAGAGTCTTTGTCCGAGGGAGACCACTGTTCCTCAGATAGCCGGATGTGAGTCCCTTTGTTTGAAGTGGGGCCGTGGGGTGCAGATGGGTTTGCTGACTACGTACCTGGCTCCCTGCCACGTGGCAGCGACCCTGCCCGAGCTACTCGACGTCATTGCCGGGGTGGCGGTCGATACCCCCAGACTTATTGTCATGGGGGATTTCAACCTTCCATCTGCAGGTGAGGCGTCGGAAGTGGCTCGGGAGTTCATGGCTTCCATGACGGCCTTGGACCTGACCCAGTTAGTTCAAGGCCCCACTCACATAGGGGGTCACACTCTAGACTTGATTTTTATCTCTGGTCAGTGGTTGAATGATCTTGGTAGAGGGGACCTAGATATTAAACCCTTGTCATGGACAGATCATTCACTCCTTCAACTAGACTTTCCTACCGCCTGCCCCCACCGCAGGGAGACGGAACCGACTAGATGGTTCCGTCCCAGGCGCCTGATGGATCCTGAAAGGTTCCTGACGGAGCTTGGGCCGTTTCCTGAGACTCTAACACACGACTCGACTGAAGAGCTGGTGGCCGCCTGGGAAAGGGCGGCCGCTGGAGCTTTGGACCGTGTCGTGCCTTTGCGGCCTCTGACCCGATGCCGATCTCAATTAGCTCCTTGGTTCTCTGAGGAGCTGAGAGAGATGAAGCGTCAGAAAAGACGCCTAGAGAGCATTTGGAGGACTAGCCAATCCGACTCCGACCGGACACAGGTGAGGTCTTATATCAAGACCTACCTAGTGGCGATAAAAGCGGCAAAGTCTAACCATTTTTCCGCTCTTATCGCATCTGCAGAGAACCGCCCAGCCGCCCTGTTTAGGGTGACCCACTCCCTTCTTCGGGGGGGAGTGCGGGAAGATCCCTTGCAGGGTCGTGCTGAGGACTTTGTGCAATTCCTGCACGATAAAGTCGCTCGGATTCGGGATGGCTTGGACTCCGATTGGATGAGTCCACGGGAGGAGACCGGGGCAGGTCTTGAGAATGTTATCTGGGAGGAGTTTGATCCTGTGGCTCCCGAGGATGTGGACAGGGTTCTGGGTAAGATTAGTGCCGCCACGTGTTTATTGGACCCGTGTCCCTCCTGGTTGGTACTGGCCTCCCGGGAGGTCACACGAGGCTGGCTCCAGGGGATTATAGGTGCTTCCTTGAGTGAGGGTGCCTTTCCTGCCGCCTTGAAAGAGGCGGTAGTGAGGCCCCTCCTCAAGAAGCCTTCCCTGGACCCGGCTGAATTAGCCAACTATCGTCCAGTCTCCAACCTTCGTTTTGTGGCGAAGGTTGTTGAGAGCGTGGTGGCACGACAACTTCCCCGGCACCTGGATGAAGCTATCTATCTAGACCCGTACCAGTCGGGCTTCAGGCAGGGGTACAGCACAGAAACGGCATTGGTCGCGTTGGTGGATGATCTCTGGAGGGCTCGGGACAGGGGTTGTTCCTCTGTCCTAGTCCTATTAGACCTCTCAGCGGCTTTTGATACCATCGACCATGGTATCATGCTGCAGCGGTTGAGGGGGTTAGGAATAGGGGGCACCGTTCTGCGGTGGTTCTCTTCCTTCCTCTCCGACCGCTCGCAGTTTGTGTTGGCAGGGGGGCAGAGGTCGACCTCGAGGCATCTCGCATGGGGAGTGCCGCAAGGGTCGGTCCTCTCGCCTCTCCTGTTCAACATTTATGTGAAGCCGCTGGGTGAGATCATCCGTGGTTTTGGGGTGAAGTGCCATCTGTACGCTGATGATACTCAGCTGTACATCTCCACCCCAGACCACCCCAACGATGCCCTTGATGTGATGTCCCGCTGCCTGGAGGCCGTGCGGGCCTGGATGGGGAGGAACAGGCTCAGACTCAACCCCTCCAAGACCGAGTGGCTGTGGCTTCCGGCGCCCCGATATAGTCAGCAGGTGCCATCGCTGACTATTGGGGGTGAATCCTTGCCCCCCACAGAGAGGGCTCGCAATCTGGGTGTCCTCCTGGACACACGGCTGTCTTTAGAAGAGCACATGACGGCCGTGGCCAGGGGGGCCTTTTATCAGGTTCGCCTGATTCGCCAGTTGCAGCCCTTTCTGGATCGGGACGTCTTGCGCACGGTCACTCACGCCCTTGTCACCTCCCGGTTGGACTATTGCAATGCTCTCTACATGGGGCTCCCCTTGAAGAGCACTCGGAGGCTCCAACTGGTCCAGAATGCGGCCGCGCGGGTGGTTATGGGCGCGTCCCGCTGTGCCCATGTGACACCCCTCCTGCGCGAGCTGCACTGGCTCCCAGTGGTCTTCCGGGTGCGATTCAAGGTGTTGGTTACCACCTTTAAAGCGCTCCATGGCATAGGACCCGGGTACCTCCGAGACCATCTTCTGCCACCAATAGCCTCCCACCGACCAGTCCGTTCCCACAGAGAGGGTCTCCTCAGGGTGCCATCAGCCAAGTTATGTCGGCTGGCGACACCCAGGGGGAGGGCCTTTTCTGTGGGAGCCCCAGCCCTATGGAATGAACTGCCCCCGGAAATTCGTAAGATCTCCGACCTCCGGGCGTTTCGCTGCGCATTGAAGACCCTGTTGTTCCGCCAAGCCGGACTATCAACACAATAGTTTTAAATTGGGTATTTAAATTTATTGGGGTTTTAAATTTGAGCCACCTATTTAATTATTTTAAATTTTATACTGTTGTTTTGTCTGTGTTTTTAAATAGGCTGTACACCGCCCTGAGTCCTTCGGGAGAAGGGCGGTATAGAAATAAAATTATTATTATTATTATTATTAGTGAAGAGAAGGAACAGGGAGACATGATAGCCATCTTCCAATACTTGAGGGGCTGCCACAGAGAGGACGGGGGTCAAGCTGTTTTCCAAAGCACCTGAAGGCCAGACAAGGAATAATGGATGGAAACTGACCAAGGAGAGATTCAGCGTAGAAATGAGGAGGAACTTTATGACAGTGAGAACAATCAACCAATGGAACAGCTTGACCTCGGAAGTTGTGGGAGCTTCATCACTTGAGACTTTCAAGAAAAGATTGGACTGCCATTTGTCAGAAATGGTGTAGGGCAGTGATGGCTAACCTTTTTGCCATCGTGTGCCAAGAGAGAGGGGGCGGGAGAGGGTCGCGCGCACACGTGCCCAGGTGCGCGCGCGACAAGACTCACAACTTTCCAAGCCAAACTGGCAAACCTCCAGCCCTCCAGCTCCCTACCTAATGTTTGGATGGATTGGAGGCAAGGTTCTGAAGCCATGGCGCAACCCCTCCCCCCCCCCCCCGCTCCTGGCACATGATGGCCTGGTAGGTCCGTTTTTCTTTCTTACCTGGTTCCAGATCCTCTCTGTGTATCTGGGAACGGCGAAAACATCCTTTCCCACTCCCTTGGAGGCCCTATGGAGGCTGAAAGGGCCCATTTCCCAACTCCTGGTGGGACAGGAAGTGACATTTTTTGCTGTCCCCAGCCTCCAGAACCTCTCTAGGAGTCTCTAGGAGCCTCTCTAGGAGTCTGTAGGAGCCTCTCTAGGAGGCTGGAGGCTGGGGACAGGAAAAAATGTCACTTCCTGTCCCACCGGGAGTGGGGAAATGGGCCCTTTCAGCCTCTGTAGGGCCTCCAAGGGAGTGGGAAAGGCTGTTTTCGCCGTTCCCAGATACACAGAGAGGATCTGGAGCCAGGTAAGAAAGAAAAACGGGCCTTCCCCATCCCGCCCCCAGGCCCTCCAGAGGCAGGAAACAGCCTGTTTCCCTACTTCTGGTGGGCCCAGAAGGCCCGAAAATCAGCTGGCCGGCGCGCGCATGCGCCCCAGAGCTGAGCTGGCATGCCCACTAATATGGCTCCGCGTGCCACCTGTGGCACGCGTGCCATAGGTTCGCCATCTCCTGCTTGAGTGGGGGGGGGTTGGACTAGATGACCTATAAGGTCCCTTCCAACTCTGTTAATCTGTTAAAATCTCCCTCCCTCTCTGTGCAAGCGGTATAGAATAACAAAAGCAGTGTCACATTGTTGCAATGCAAACCCTACCCCTTTTGAATGTGTTATGATGTTGCATCATACTTGGGGATGGCAGCGTGGGGCTGCCTTCTTTTTGACAAAAGCATCACGTTTCTGTAGAAGCACAGGGAAAGAGGCAAGTAAGAGGAATCTTTGCCGGTTTTTATGTTCCACTATGGCAGTCTTTACAGTTATAACAATTGTTAACATCATTGTTTGGACCAGCAGCATTTTCAGCTTCTGAGACACCTGAGATACTACAACAATTTGATAAACGCCTTTGTCCCAGGTCAGATCTCCGTGGCATTTCTTTCGTGAGCTTCTGTTTCCCTGCAAACGACGAAACAGAAGCTCACGAAAGAAAAAGATCTTACCTCTTATATATCCTATAAACGTGATATATTATTTATCTGAATGCCGAGTCTTTATATTTCCCACAAATATAATTTTATTATTGTATTTTCTTTTATCAGACCTGCTTGGTGCCACAAGTAAGGACCTACATCTTGGAGAACAGAAGCCCTTTCAAAAAAAATGTTCCTACTCTTGAACCTTCTGCAACTCAGCCAACTCCAGCCCAGGTGTAGCGAATCTCCCACAAAACATCAGCCATCCTCTGCAGCCTATGAACCAGGGGAACTCCAGTCACCATGAGAGGGACAGCTACAGCATCACTTAGTTTGCCAGGGCACAGAGACCGAGTTGACTATACAGATGCTATGAAATGAGTGGAATAAAGAATTAGAGGTTTGTATATTGCCTAGACAATGGGAGAGTGTCTTAACTTCTATAGCAAGAGTGTCAATGGACCTCAAATTATGACATATACAACAACAAAACATATGGGGTTAAGGACTTGCCACCAATGAGTGAATTGATTATAGACATAGACTTTGCATGGACAAACAGGTCCATACAGAAAAACAGGTTTAAAAAGATAGTTATATGAATGCATTAGAAGTATATGTACTTGAATAATATTTACCTTAGATAAGTGTGTGTGTGTGTGTGTGTGTGTGTGTGTCAAGGGTGGGTTGTACTTACCTTTACTACCAGTTCGCAATGGGAGTGCACGCGCTTCTGTGCATGCGCAGATCACCCATAATGACATCGTGGTGGATGACCAGAGCCTCCCGCCAGTTTTACTACCGGTTCTATAGAACCGGACCGAACCGGGAGCAACCCACCACTGGTGTGTGTGTGTGTGTGTGTGTGTGTGTGTGTGTGTGTGTGTAACGGTTAACTCTTATAACAATATATTGTAAATTGTTTCTTTTTTGTTGTATTTTTTCACTTTTTAAGGCACTTTTTCTGGGATTTTTTTTTTTCCGAATGTATCCATCAAAATTATTGTGTGGTTTTTGTTCCCTTTCTTTTTCTGTTACTATTTTAAAAGCAATAAATAAAGGTTTCATCATGCAAGGATCCCTTAATTTTGATGTTGTGCTCTATCTTATTCAAATAAATCCAAGATGGCATCTATCAATACCTTAATGGAATTGCTGGCGCATGCTCACTCCTTCGCCCCTCTCCTCTCCTATTCCCACTCACCTTGTCTGAACCAATAGCAGCAGGAGCAAAACCGATCTCTGCTATTTTATTGGATATCTTGGAAAAACAATTGAAACCAAGCCAAGTGCAATTTGTAAAATAAGTTGGGCACAGAACATGAGATACTTAGAGCACTCAAAATGATGCCATTTGAAATGATCTTATTTTGTTTAAGCTTGGAACAAATCCAACATGCCTTGTTCTGAGGTTGAGATAACATAGGAGTTTTGTTCTCAATTCCAAGAATCAATTTAATTTACAATCAAAGATCAAGAACAGGCCAAAAAAAAACCTAAGGTAAAATGACATTTAAATACCAACAATATAATATTACTCAATTAACCTTGAGATCATTTTTTAAAATTATAGGTAGCCCTCATTTACCAAGCACAATAGGAACTGGCAACTCTGTCACTAAGAGCACACTCATTAAGTGTTTCATGAGTTTTGGTTGTGGTTATTAAGTTAATCACTTCAGGCTGTTAAATACAATGTCCTGTGATGGTAACTTGCAACTTTCTGCTAGCTCTCCATTGACTTTCCTTGTCAGAAGCCAGCTACAAGGATCAGAAAGGGTAATTAACTGACCTTAGGATCCTGCAACAACCACAATACAAGGAGTAGTCATAAATCTTTATTCTCAGTGTTGTGATAAGTTCAATCAATCACCAAAAAAGTGGTCAGTAACTGTATTGCCAGTGCCTTGGAAAACTTTGGACCACTGTTCAATACAAATTTTCTTATCTGATAAAAGAAAGGGGAAAAATATCAAAAATAAAAATGTTTCACATTTTCTGCTTTAAGGAAAAATGTATTTGCAATAAAAATATAAAACAATCTGTTTCATAATACAGTATTAATTATATTTTATAAAAATAATGATAAGTAACAACATAT
The DNA here is from genome assembly GCA_022577455.1 of Arizona elegans. NCBI lineage: Eukaryota > Metazoa > Chordata > Lepidosauria > Squamata > Colubridae > Arizona > Arizona elegans. Next base: position 194,341,907 of record JAKOOJ010000001.1, on the reverse strand, counting down.
GAATTGTTTCTCAATGTTCACTATCTTCCTGGAAAGTTTGTTCTCCCTTTCATAAATTCAAAATAAACATTCCTCTACAAAAAGGTGAGGCAATATTTAAAGGCATACATACAGAAGGCTAAATAAAGCAATGAATGATTTGTTTGTAGCAACACAGACAAAAGAGTGCTATAGTCGAATTCTCTACCAAGTGCTGCAAAACCAAAAATTTCATTTCCAATCAGGTATTTCTGGTTTGATGTGACAATTGTCATATATATGAGGTGTGTAAGAACAGGAAATACTTTGGTCATTTTGGTGAGTCACAGAAAAGCTCCTATGTATATACTACTGAAATTCTTCTGTCTGATTGTCAGCCCTCCCAGGTAAACTAGATAGGAAACATGACTAGATGAATTAATTCTATTTTATTGTAAGGCTACATTAACAGAATCTTTCAATTCTGAAGGCACAAACTTCCTGTCTCCACTTTTAACTGGTCGATCCATTGAAGTGGGTTCTTTTTAAGTTTCTTTCTTTGACCGTTAAGCCACTGGGGGATCTTGCCTCTCTTATCTGATTGTTTCCTAGGCAGCAACTCTTCCCCTCTTTCCTCAAGATCATCCATGCATTCCATTACATTGGTGCATCGTAGGGCAGCAAATTTTGAACCAACTTACCTGAAATGTACTAAGTTACAGAACGTGTCCAAAATCCAGGACCCATGATTCCCATGGGATTGAAATTTTGCAAAGGTATGGCCATTTCAATGTTGCCACGCTGCCATTCTACCAGGGCTGAAATCCAGCAGGTTCTGACAGGTTCTGGAGAACCAGTAGCAGAAATTTTGAGCAGTTCAGAGAACCGGTAGCAGAAATTTTGAGTAGTTCGGAGAACCAGCAAATACCACCTCTGGCTGGCCCCAGAGATTTTGCAGTATCCTTCCCCTGGAGTGAGATGGGAATGGATCCTTCCCCTGCCACGCCACCAAGCCACACCCACTGTTATGTAAATAGGTTTGTTTGGCGGGAAGTTCGAATTAACTGACCCTCAGCTGATTGGCTGACCACCACAGCTGCAAGGTATATAAAGGGAGCTGGCTCCCCAGGTCAGTTGCTGGAGTCTCACCCTATAATAAAGAGCTGTTGTCACTTACTACTCTGGCTTGCTGCGTCCTCATTCACCCCACATAACATTGGCGACGAGGATGGGATTTTGAGGCCAGAAGCAGAGAAGAGCTGAAGCCACACTCAAAGGAGCTGAAGCCACGTTCAGAGAAGGGGACCCGAGACCGCATCCGAATCCAGCCAGGCGAGTGAGCGGAACACAGGAGAATCCCGAAACGATGTCTGCCTACACCCCGCCAGCGCCTTTCGACCCCAAGGAAGAGAAGTGGGGATCCTACATGTCCCGGTTCGAGTGCTTCATGGTGGCTAACGACATGCAAGGGCTACCGGACGTTCGGAAGAAAGCCCTGTTCCTGAGTCACTGCGGGCCAAGGGTTTTCGACACAGCCGAAGCATTGTCGGAGCCGAATTCGGTCCACAACATTTCCTGGTCGACGCTACAGACCCTGCTGAAAGACCACTATGCACCAACGCCATCGAAGTACGTGCAGCGCTACGAATTCCGGCAACGGCTCCAGCAGGAGGGAGAATCGATCAGCGAGTACGTCGCTGCCCTGCGTAAGGCCGCAACCCAATGTGAGTACCGAGACCTGGATGAGATGCTCCTAGAGCAACTAATTTGCGGAGTGAGAGATAGCCGGCTCCAGAGGAGGCTGCTTGTGAGGTCAAACCTGACTCTACTCATCGCGCTAGACGAGGCCAGGGCGCAAGAGTCATCAGTAAAGGCTGCCGAGAGATTAAAGAGCTCCCACCTAACCAAAACAACGCAGAAGACGGCGCCAGTACATCGAGAGGCCGTAAGCACCGCGAGCGAGGGGGAGTCTGAAGAAGAGGTCTACCGCACCGAGCAGTCCCGCACAGCCCGGAGGGAGCCCAGAGATGGATGCGCCAGCTGTGGAGGGTCCCACTCACGACAAAACTGTAAGTTCAGGGACGCCATTTGCCGTTCCTGTGAGAAGAGGGGCCACATCGCTAGAGTCTGTAGGTCGAAAACACACCAGAGCTACAGACCACGTGGCCAAACGGCCCAATCCGAGACGGCGCCACACCGTAGGCCCAACAGGGATGGCGGAAACCGGAAGGGCGCGAAATTTGAAGACGCTGGGGCCTACACCATTCGCATCGCACGGACCTGCACCTCGCCTGGAGAGAAGACCTACACCACGGTCGAGATCGAGGGACGGGAGTGCCAGATGGAGATTGACACGGGATCGCCGATATCCATCATGTCTTGGGAAACCCTAAAGAGAGTCATCCCCAGCGCACACAAGCGACAGCTCCAGCCACAGCTTCGCAGACTGAAGGATTACCAAGGGAACCGCATACCCGTCGAAGGCAGAGGCGAGTTCCAAGTCCAGTACGGGGAGTTTACCGAGAAACTGCCCCTCACCATCGTCAGCGACAACCTTCCCAGCCTCCTGGGCATGGACTGGTTTAGAGCCCTAGGCATGGGATTCACCGGAGTAAGGAACGTTCGAAGCACCCTGAAGGAAGACCTGATGCAGGAGTTCCAGGACATGTTCGACGAGAGGCTTGGCAAGTATGTGGGGACCCCGATTTCGTTTAATCTAGACCCCAACATCGCACCCATCCGTCTAAAGCCCAGGCGGGTACCATTTGCCCTGAAGCCCAAAATAGACATTGAGCTGGACAAATTGATCAAACAAGGGGTGCTCGTTCCAGTCGACCACGCCAAATGGGAGACCCCAATTGTGACACCGGTCAAGCCGGACGGATCAGTGTGCATATGTGCTGATTATAAATGCACAATTAATAAGGCCCTGCAGCAGAGCGCCTATCCAGTGCCAGTCGTTCACCACTTATTGCATTCCCTGGGCCCCGGCAAGATATTCGCAAAACTCGATCTTGCACAGGCGTACCAGCAGCTGCCAGTAGATGGCGCTACCGCAGAGGCACAGACTATCGTAACCCACAGAGGGGCCTTCAAGTGCACCCGTTTGCAATTCGGAGTAAGCGTGGCCCCCGGACTGTTCCAGAGTACCATGGAGCGGCTTCTACAAGGGATCCCCGGGGTGGTGCCCTATTTTGATGACGTGCTCATCACCGCGGACAATGAGCAGCAGCTAAGAGAAAGGCTGAGGGAGGTCCTAAGGAAATTCAGGGACGCGGAACTCAGAGTAAAACGCAATAAATGCATGATCGCAGTCCCCTCAGTCGAATTCCTGGGATACAGGGTAGATGGCACCGGCATACACCCCACAGAGAGCAAGATCAGGGCAATCAGAGAAGCACCCACCCCCAAGGACAAGGCAGAGTTACAGGCCTTCCTGGGACTATTAAATTTTTATGCCATCTTCCTCAAAGACAAGGCAACAGTGGCAGAACCCCTACATAGACTGTTAACCAAGAAAGCCACGTGGAAATGGGGGAAGGCTGAAGACAGGGCATTCGCCGGCATCAAAAAACTACTATCAGCTGAAAGCTTCTTAATTCAATACAACGCAACGCTTCCCCTTGTTCTAGCATGTGACGCGTCCCCGTTCGGGGTGGGAGCCGTCCTGAGCCATAGACTCCCGAATGGCCTGGAAGCGCCCATCGCATATTACTCCCGAACTCTATCAAGTGCCGAGCGAAATTACAGCCAGCTCGACAAGGAGGCCCTCGCCGCCGTTTCGGGAGTAAAGAAATTCCACGAGTACTTGTTCGGGAGGGATTTTGAGCTAATCACAGACCATCGACCACTCCTGGGTCTCCTCGCGGGAGATCGACCAACCCCGGCAGCACTGTCGCCCAGGATGACACGCTGGGCCATCTTCCTCGCAGCATACTCCTATCGCCTGGTACATCGACCAGGGGCGAACATGGGCAACGCGGACGCACTCAGCCGATGCCCACTACCCGACAGCCTAGAAGACCCCACACCCGGCATCCCCATCCTGCTGATAGACGTTTTGGACTCTGGGCCCATAACATCAGCCGAGGTTGCAAGAGCCTCAACCAAGGACCACGTGATCCGGACAGTCGCAAGTTGGGTCATGAGGGGGTGGCCGGAAAAGATTGGGAGCGGGGAATTTAAACCGTTCGCGGGAAAACGAGACGAATTGACAATGCAAGGGGGTTGTTTGCTATGGGGCGATCGGGTTGTTATTCCCTCACGCTTAAGGGAAAAAGTTTTAACGTTGTTGCATGAGGGGCACCCTGGGATTGTGAGAATGAAGGGGCTAGCCAGGAGCTACGTCTGGTGGCCCAGCATGGATGCAGATATTACAGAGTGGGTGGGGAGATGCCAGCCCTGCCAAGAGTCCAGATCAGACCCGCCAACGGCACCAGTGAGGGAGTGGGAAAGGCCCCAGGGACCCTGGTCCAGAATACATATTGACTTTGCAGGCCCATTCCATGGACAGACCTTCATGGTCGTCGTAGACACATTCTCCAAATGGTTGGAGATCAAGCTAATGAAGGCCACTACCACCGACGCAACCATCAGAGAGCTAAGACAGTTATTCGCCCCACATGGGTTACCGGACATCCTAGTGTCAGATAACGGGCCACAGTTCACCGCAACACAGTTCGAGGGGTACTTAGCGGGACTTGGGATCAGACATGTCCTTTCTGCCCCGTTCCACCCGGCTAGTAACGGACAGGCTGAGAGATTTGTGAGGTCAGCAAAGGAGGCCCTTTCACGCTTAAGCCCCGGGGACTGGCAGGAAAGGGTAGACAAATTCTTAATAGCCCAGCACTCCACACCCTGTACAGCCACAGGTCGAAGTCCGGCTGAACTACTAATGGGGTGGAAACTCCGGGGAATACTAGACAGGCTCAACCCCAACTACTCCCCAGAGGTCTTCAAGGGGGGGGAGAGGAAACTTAGAGAGTTCACCATAGGAACACCGGTACACACTAGAAACTATGGACAGGGCCCACTCTGGGAGGCCGGAACAATCACAGAAATCACAGGCCCCAAGTCATACAGGGTAGACATGGGGGACGGGAGAGTTTGGCGCAGGCACATTGACCAATTAAGAAAAAGAGTAACCACAGACACCGAAGACACACCAGACGACCCCATCTCCGACCACGACTACCAACCAGAAGCACAAACCACTAGCCCGAGTAGAGCGGAGGACTTAGCTGAGGACTCTGGTATCCAGCGCCGCCCCGTCGAGGTAGTCCCAACAGCCGGAGAAGTCGCCGCCCACGAGGAGGTCCCGGAGGCCTCATTGGCGGAGCAGGGAGAAACAGAAAGTCCCTCCGACCTGCTCAACGCCGCCCCTCCGACTGAACTGCGCAGGTCAGCTAGGACTCGCACACACCCTAATCACCTGAGAGACTATGTATGCAAATAACACCCCAAGTGACTTCTGGGAGGGGAGGAGTGTTATGTAAATAGGTTTGTTTGGTGGGAAGTTCGAATTAACTGACCCTCAGCTGATTGGCTGACCACCACAGCTGCAAGGTATATAAAGGGAGCTGGCTCCCCAGGTCAGTTGCTGGAGTCTCACCCTATAATAAAGAGCTGTTGTCACTTACTACTCTGGCTTGCTGCGTCCTCATTCACCCCACATAACACCCACCAAGCCACGCTACACCCACCAAGTCACGCCCACAGAACCGGTAGTAAAAAAAAATTGGATTTCACCACTGCATTCTACTACATTGCTGTTGTCAGCCATGCTCACGTGATGATCATTTCTGACACTCCCTGCCAGTGTCCTACAAGGAAAGTCAATGGGGAAGCTGATAGGAAGTCACTCCCATTCCTGCGGCTTTATCATCTACCTGTGGTCATTCTCTTCTCTCTTTTGGTAAAGAAATAGCTTTGAAACGATGACCGAACAGGCCATGTATTGTCTAATAAAAGCTATAGCTGCTAGTCTAACAGGTAAACAGTAATAATCATAACCAAAATATATCTTCAGTAGATTACTTTTTGGCAACATCAGTTGAAGATGCAGCAAAAGTAATCTAGACTCTCACCATAATAGGGAGAAACTGTTCATTTTCCTACATCAAGGTCCCAATCTAATTCTGATCAACTGTATTTCACTTGAATAAGAAACTACATAATTGCTAGTTATGTATTTAAAGTAATGTGTAGTTTAATGTCTGCATTCTTATTTGTCATCCATTCTAAAGCACTCTCAAGAAATTCTTATTTGCCCCCATCCGCAGAGATGAAATTATTCACTCTGTAATTTCACTAAATTCTGAAAGTTTTATTGTTATGGTTTATTATTTTTTTTCCACCAATTTAATTTCATGTAAGAAAAATGGTGTATGGGAGAGTGAGATCAAAAAGTAGAGCAAATCTCACATTATAAGGAAATTACATGCAATGAAATTCTGTCAGGGTTTTTTTTTTTAATTAAAAGGGATTTATGGTAGGATGAAGGGGTGGTATTTATTGTTTTCTTTAGTTTTAGATTCTCCAGAAGTTCAAGGCAGGATATGTCATACTTCCTCCTCCAACTGTCTCCACCACAATAACTCTGCAAGGTAAATTGGGCTCAGATGGAGGGACTAGTCCAAAGTCACCCCATGAACTTTCATGTCTGAGGCTGGTGTTTCCAGTTCTAGTCCTACATCTTAATCATCATATCACTCTAGAGCAGGGCTGTCAAACTCCTGGCCCATGGTCAGATGCATCACATGCTGACCATGCCCACATCCAGTTTAGCAAAGGGGGGGGGGAATCCTGATACATCACATGATGCCGCCATGATAACGTGAGTTTGACACCCGTGTGCTAGAGCCCCAAATTAATTAGCCCATTTTTCAGGCAGCTTTCTTTTCCTTCAAAGTACCTCCTTTTTTCCACCTGGAATATCCAGTTATATATTCAGAAGATTGCAGGGGAAAACAGATGATGTAGTCCAAGCCTTAGATACAGTTCAAGTAGTGTTACCCTGCCTCTAACTTGCATTACTGTTTTAAAATGTCTACTTGCACCATTCAGTTGCACATTTTTGTCCCAGTCTACTCATGTCAGAAGTTGTTTCACCTTGCTTTGGTGAAGAACTAGTGAGATTTTGAATACAAAATCAGGCAATGTGAAAGAGGTTCAGTTCTTCTTCAAAATCAGAACCCAAAACAGCACTTTATGATAATAAAACTTACAAACGTCCATAGTTCTGTGTTTTGCCTTTTTGCTTCTCATAGGTACAGTACTATCCAATCAGAATGACTCCAAAAGTTTGATTGCATTTTTGGGGATATCTCTTGACCATCCATAACTGATGATTTACAAAACAAACAGAACATTCTCTGGAGCTGGCCTCTTGCTCTTGTGATTAGGCAGGATGGCTGCTTAAAAATGGAGTAGTTGGTCCTTATAGTCCATGGGTGCCAAACTCAATTGTGTTATGTGACGTATTGTGACCTATCGTGACATTTTTTTGCCTTTGCGGAGCCAGGGTTGGTGTGGCTTGTGCATGATGCATCTGGCCCGTGGGCCACCAGTTTGGCACCCCTGTTAAAAATAGCAGTGTTTCTCAATCATGAACTCCTAGAATTCTCTAGCCAACCCTCCTGCTTGTGGAATTTTGGGAGTTGAAGTCCATACAGTTTGAAGTTGCTAAGGCTGAGAAACACTGTTCCAAACTGTAGTAGAGTTACAGTGCATCTCCTCTTGGGCCCAATCAATAATTGCACAGACGCGTTAAATATTTATTTGAGAATAAGAGGCATTACCGAGACAACAAGAAGTTATTGCTACTTCCTTCATTCCTTATATGTACAGTATTTTCCTGAACCTGCACAAGTACAATGTCAGCCCTGGAAAAGATGTATGTATTTTAAGGAGCTGCCAACACATTCAGAAAGGGTACCACTGTAAAATCTAAAGCACCTTGCCAGCAGCAAAAACTGGCAGGGGCTTGTCAAAGAAAGTTAAGATGACAATTGCACTAATGTGAAGCTCCACCTTTAGTTTGCTCATGCTGTGTTGATATTTGTCCAAAAAGGTTGGGGCTTTGATTGTGCTGCTGCAACCTTCATCATGGTGTTTTTGATCTTCCGAAGGACACTGCTTAACTTGCCTGTTTATTTTTTATTAGTCCATAGTTATGACACCAGCTCATTCTATTACAGTAGGAGGGAGTGGGTTCTGCTATAGTTCATTGTCATGGAAGAAGGGAGAAAACTGTAGAGGTAGGAAGCATCATGTATTGGGTGCAAGGAGCTCCACAGAAATCTAATGCAGAAACAGAAGTGGTTGATGTGTGATTCCAACATATATAATGCAGGAACAGTAACTGAATGATATAATATCCAGTTAATATGCAATCTATATGTAAATATAAATACAAATGCAATCGATGGACTGTGCATACTTTGAAAACAATTTAGAAAAAGTTCTTTGAGACATTCCTGAGCATAGCACATTTCTGTTGTGCATTAACGCATTGAAGAATTGCATTAACTTTACAAATGGATTATTTAAAGCAGCCACTTTTTTTTTCACTCTCATGCAAAAACCTAAAAAAGGAGAATAGCTGCATTAAGCCATAGCAGGGAGATGCTAGGTTTGCCCTTGCATGAAGCCCCAAAAAGTTTTTGAATACTTTTTAAAGCATGCACAGTCATAATGCATATGTTACAAATCATCCTACATCTTTATTGATCAATACAAAACAAACCAGCATCCCTTGTGTTGTACTATTTAATGATTTAGGATGTGTAAACTTAAAAATGTGATTGTGGTACTGTAAATATAATTAATTATAAGGAAAAAAATGGGGGCGGGGGGAACCCAGTCAGTACCTAGAGGCAGAGTGTGGTTTAAGAGATGATGAGATAATTCTGCATAAATTAATTTGCACTCAGAATATTTCCACAGGTTTGGAAATGATTGACAGTATTGGAATGTTAAACAAACATCAGTACTTTCCATCCTTTTGTTTTCATAAAATATATAGAATGTATTTTCATCTTGATGTATGCTTCAGTATCCTATCTTTATTAGCTATTATAGTGTATTGATTGATTGGTTTAAAATTTGGAGCTGTGAAAGGAGAGACAGTGAAAATCTTAACAGAATTGGATCTCATAAATTGAAAAGTTGACATGTTCTGCAAAAACAAAAGGCTAATCGTTGATGGACAGTTTTAAGAATACTGTCAAATTGAAAAACATGTTTTTGGGGGGAAATATAAGGCATCTGCTCTTGGATTGGTCTCATCCTTCTGTGATGCCCAAGTGACATCTCCATTGAACAGATTAAATCCATTTATTTTCAGTTCAGATGCAGATGCAGATGCAGATCAAAGTAAGCCATCCCCCCATGGTGGCTTTGGATTTGCACTGGAGTTCTGCAGAATATGGGGTGGAGCAGTTCACCATAGAGGACAACCCTAGTTTCAATATATTTCCTGGCTCATAAACTGTTCCCCATGCCCCATGGAGGCTAATCTACCTTATCACCACATTAAGTTTTCATTGGTCTTCCTAACTGGAAGCTTTGTTGTTCTTTTTCACAGTAACCAGTTGAATTTTTCTAAAGGCCAACAAAGAAGCACAATGAATTACAGAGGTGAAGTGTGCTGAGATCCTGTATGCAAGCCAATTTTCAGTCTCTTAATGATGCTGTGGGCTTGTTATTTCAAGATAGTGGGGACAATCGAGAAATATTTCTGAGAGGCCTGGAAGTGAAAATTGTAGTTACGTGGAAAAGATTTGCAGATCTGTATAGAGAATGCAGCTACAGGGTTTGTCTTTGTTAATAAATCAACTGAGCAGCTTGAGGATTTTGATAACAAAAGACCATATGACAAATGAAGACCTTGAGGTAACAATTAATTATATTGGGGGGGGAGGAGCTATGTTATTTAAAGAGCATCTGTAAAATGGGCTACATTTTGCTTCCTTTCTTGAGTCACATGCCAGTCTTTCCTTATCCTAGAACAAGAATAAGTAAATGCAGTTGTAGGAAGTACCCCCCACCCCAGCCTGAGAATAAAATATTTTGGGGGATATTAAAAGAGGCAGAATTTTCCCAAAGGAAAAATGGAGAAAAATCTTAACAAAGGCAGAAAGCAGCCCCAACAGCCTCCAGCAGATGCCTGAAGTCTTTAGAGATGGATATTTTGTGCCCAGTAAGAAAGACTGGGCCAATCTATTCACAAACAAAACACCTTCAGCCCCGGCTGATGGGATTAAGAAGGACAGGGCATGGCTTTTAGGAAATAATAGAATTAACTCTCCACCGTTAGAATAGCAAAAGGCACAAGGTTCACTACATTGCACAACCCCCTGCAGCATCTCAGAACCCTATAAAAATCCATCCATTCCTAAACCAAGGGTTCAGCCACCTCAGAAACATGTCAATGAAGTTTCTGGGATCCAAATAAATCTTTCCTTGCAGCCAGTCAGCCTCCATTTTATTTTCAGCGCCTTTCTCCCGGCTTGGAACCAGACCAGATTTTTTCTTCTAACACTGTGTAAGTAAAAAACGAGAGACTTGCAAAGAGCAGGACCTGCATTCGTTTACCCCAAGTTTGCAGTAAAAATATAAAGAAATGCTACTCTGAAATAAGCTTTCCTTACTGTAGCTTACACTCTGAATTTTCTTGACAATTAAACTACTTTAATTATGGAGGGCATTGTTAACTACTGCAGGCCGGCTTGGAGTGGAGAGTGGATGTTCTAGATAAGGTAAATGTCAAATTGTGTGTTGCATTAAATGCTTAACCTCGTTCAACATGTCTGAATTTTTCAAAACATTGCAGGGAGCTCACCAGGCCCAAGGCTATGGGATGCGTGATGGGGGAACATTTTCCCTGTTTCAATTAAAATACTTCCTATTCGCTGCAGGAAGAGAATTGCTTTGTTATTTCTTCCTCACTCTTGTGAAGGTATTCAGGCTGCTGTTCAAATGAAGAAAAGAAAAGAAAATCAGTACGTATTAAAGCAATAATAGATAAAAGTGGAAGCCCATTAAATTGCTTCTTTTCTCATTCCTGCTGGAACACATAAGGGAAAAGCTGGATGTGAAGCCCCTGCTTGTGTGTGCAGAAGCTCCCAGGTTCAATCCCCAATATCCCATGGGTAGGTCTTGGAAAGTATCTGGTCTATAACACTGCAGTGTCACTGTACGATTCCTCATGACTTTGTTCATCAAGGCAATCTTCCAGGCTTTGAAGCAGCAGAAAAGTTTGTCAGCATGCCTTGCATTGTCCTCATTGCTGAACTCTATTCTGACACATTTAGTGGGCCAAGGAGTGGCCCTCACCTGACATTTTTAACATTGTCAAGTTAAGAGAAACCATTGGTGGATTTCTCTGACTTTATTTGCCCTCCCACCTAATGTCACTAGCTCACATGACTAATTTCAAACCACTTATTTAAGGTGGGATGGGCAGAGGAAGGCATAAGTTTACAGAAGGCTAGACTGTCATGTTTACCCATCTGTCAAAACTTGCTCTATCTTTGCACAAGTGTTTATGGTGGGTATGAGTAAATGGGCTTGGTCATGGGTTTGGTGCTATTCTGGAGCTCAGAAAGGGGCCCGAACAACAACTTTGAGCTTCTTTAAATATACTAGTGAAAAATATGTTTTCCCTAATGTGGATTTTCTGTTGTGTCGTGATAGGAGCAAGTTCCTCCCTCTTCCCCCTCTCTCCTTTTGGATCAAACCCTTTAGAAATCTGCAGAGGACAATAAACTTAAGTGCAAGGCTCCAGATTTGCCAGAACTACAAGCCAACTTTTTTAACATTACCACTCAAATAAGCATTTGTTTCAGAATACGTCTCTTTGGATTCCATGGAAGAAAAGTTTTGGCAGTAGGAACATATCCTGGGCTTCCCAGTTGTAATATTAACAAACAAATTTTACCCAATCCTATAAATGACTACTCAGCACCAAACTAAGCTTAATGCATGTGGATGTGTTCTGTCCCAGCTACGGACCCCAAAGAACGCAGCACACACAAAATCTATACAAAGCTTATTTTACTCAAATAACTCAGTCTTTTTCAACCAAAGGCTGTTAATAAACTGTCTTAACAGTCTACAAGAATTCTAAGATAAAGTAATCACAATCTTACTAGGGTTGGCAGAAAGCCCAGAAGCAATTTTGCAGAGAATTCAGACGCGAAGGAGAGTGAACTAAAGTTGTTCCCTACAGCTTGCTGCAATCGGCGTTCCTCCTTAAATAGGCTAAGGGAGTGGCCAATTAGCCCCAAGCCTTACTCTTGAGGAGATCTCTTCCTGAGGAGCCACTCCTGCCTTTTGGCAGGTCTGCGCGCCTGTGCATTGAGAAGAAGCTCCTTCCCTTCATCCTCTTCATTTAAAAGAGCTTCTGGAGGTTCTGAAGACTCTGGCTGAATCCCTGCCTCTGGCACCACATCTTCTCCAGCCTCCACACTGTCCGACTTGAGTGCCAGCTGCACAGGCTGCTGGCACAGCACACCAGCCTCCTTGGCGGAATCAGCTACAATCTGCACAGGCCGCTGACGGGCCACAACAGGATGGGCTGACTTTTGATCAGCCAAAGTAATGTGGGTGTTAGTCAGATGGGCAATGGATTGACTTGGCATAGAATAGGTGTCTACATCACTGTGTTACCTTTTGACTGAGGAAATGCACAATTAATTTATCAGTTGTGAAACTCACCAGCCAAGATATATTCTGGACTTTCTCAGTTGAATATATTTTATACACTGGTGATGCCACTGGCCATAGCTCTGTACAAATGCTCCAAGACTCCAGAATAAGAACTATAAAAAATAAATGACCAGTTTTGCTTTTTTTTAAAAAAAAATGATTTATATGCCGCCCTTCTCCAGAGACTCAGGGCGGCTTACAATACTTTTAAGCAATAGCCTTCATACTTTTGTATATTTATACAAAGTCAGCTTATTGCCCCCACAAACTGGGTCCTCAATTTACCTACCTTAGAAAGGATGGAAGGCTGAGTCAACCTTGAGCCTGGGGAGATTCGAACTAGCAGTAATTGCAGGCAGCTAGATGATAATAACAGGCTATTAGTCTGCTGCGCCACCTGGCTCTTATTTTGTATTAAGTTTTGTATTAAGTAGAGGGAATACTCTTCATCCCTCAGATAATATCTTCCCCTTTTCTACAAAGCAAAAGGAAAGGACTCAAATTTAGGCTGATGAAAAAGAAAACACTATATGTATGTTGATTTAAAAAAAAAGAATCAGAAAGAAAACTTTGTTCTCCTCCCTTTGTATTTAAATTTTGGGATAAGTTTTTTTTCTTTTTCTTTTATTTCACATTGGAAGATGTAGCTGTTTTACTACTGAGCAGTAACCATAGGATGTAATGAACACATGAGAGAAATTCTGGGAACCAAGACAAGTGGGAGAAGCCCCAGGGAAAATAATTTCAAATATAAACAAGGATTATTATTCTAGGGAAATTTATCATCATGAATGTTGAAATGCAAATTTAATTTTGTCTGGAGAGAGAGAGAGAAAGAGAAGGGGGAATTTCTGTATCTCTTCTTAGTTGTTGCACCTGCCCGCTGGAACAGCATTTTCCTCCAATATTTCTAGGTTTATTCCCTCAGAACTTTTTTTTTTCTTTTGAGTGCAGACATGTGAAATATTAGAGGGAATTCTGTATTTTATTTACATTTGTTTTATTTTTACATTTGTTTCTAGTTTTAAATTTCTGTAAACTGTCTAGTCACTATGATGAGACCTGCAGAGAGAGAGGGGGGTGGGTGGGTGGGTGGGTGGGTGGGTGGATGGATGGATGGAGATAGATAGATAGATAGATAGATAGATAGATAGATAGATAATAGATAGAGATAGATATGCATACATTATTTAAATAAATAAAAATAATTCATCAATTTCTGTGGCTAATGTAAGAATAAATATCAATAAATATTTATACCCTTAATATAATTATCTTTTGGAGCTATTGGTTATTGGGTCAGGCTCTTTAAATTAATGTTTAGAAGGGGAGAAATAAGCATTAACCTGAGTTGAATCTCAAGATATGATGGGCCCTTTCCATGCCTCTCTTGTACATAATTAGAATTATTTAATTGTAATGAGAGTGTATTCTAGATTTTGTGTAACTTTGAGTTTTTTAAAAAAATATTATTAGGAATGTTTCTATCTCAAATAAAATGACTGGGTTTTAGTTGTATTTCTATGTTATGTATCTTTGACCCTTTAGCATGTGTTTACATGTTTACTTATTTCTAAAATTAAGAAGACCAGAAAGCAATAGTCAATCATTTAAATTAGCTCAAAATAAGCATGTTAATGTGTGTGGGGAGGAAAAGGTGCGTCTTTTAAAATTATTTTTACAGGTAAGTTTTACTGTTGAAATGCCAACTGTATCATGCAGATCAGTTAAACCAGCCCTGAAATAACATTGTCTTTTCTTTTAAGCAAATTTTCAAAATCTCAAACAAAGGTGCCATTAATAATGAAACAATCTTTCCCGATCTAATGCCCTCATGCTTTTGATTGAAACTTCCAGAAAAATAACTTAGCAATAGCTGGAAAGTCTAAAGCAATGATGGCAAACCTATGACACATGCAATGCTCTCTACATGGGGCTCCCCCTGGGGTGCACCCGGAGGCTCCAGCTGGTCCAGAACGCGGCCGCGCAGGGGATTATGGGGGCAACGAGGCGCTCCCATGTGACACCTCTCCTGCGCGAGCTGCACTGGCTTCCGGTGGTCTTCCGGGTGCGCTTCAAGGTGTTGGTGACCACCTTTAAAGCGCTCCATGGCTTAGGGCCGGGGTACTTACGAGACCGCCTTCTGCCACCAATAGCCTCCCACCAGCCAGTACGCTCGCACAGAGTGCGCCTCCTCAGGGTGCCGTCCGCCAATGTCGGCTGGCGACCCCCAGGGGGAGAGCCTTCTCTGTGATGGCGCCCACCCTCTGGAACAACCTTCCCCCAGAGTTACGTACAATAACAGACCTCCGGATTTTTCGTCGGGCCCTGAAAACCTATTTATTTCAACTAGCTGGGCTGGCTTGAGTTAAATTTTAAATTGATTTTAAATTGGGTTGTTTTAATTTACGGCCAAATATTTAATTATTTTAATACTGTTTTTAAATTTTGTATGCTCTGTTTTTACCTTGGCTGTGCACCGCCCTGAGTCCTATTTGGAGAAGGGCGGTATAGAAATTTAATTAATAAATAAATAAATAATAAAAAGTGACATGCCATGACATTTTGGGTGACACACTTGTGTTCACCAACAACTATTCTCAAAAGCCTACCCCATTGTCACATCATTTTCAGAGGCCACACAAGTATGGAGTGTATTCTCATGTGGCTTCCAGACTCTTTGGAAATTGTGCAGCCTCTGGAGCCTCTGAAAATCACGTGAGTTGCTTTCATGCGTTTTTTGGAGACTGCAGAAGCCATGGAAAACATTCTCTAAAGTCTCTTCAAAAACAAATGCCTCATGTGTCCTGGAGCAGCCTCGGGGAGGCCAGAGGGGCCTATCAAAAGAAAAAGGATAATGCCTGAAGGTTAAGCAATACATAGCAGATGCTGGGAAACCCTGGGCTGCAGGGGCAATTAAACCTTGGAGAATGATGCAAGGCAGGCCTCATCTCCCTGCCCAATCTTATTGCTGCCACCAAGCACCAATGTTCAGGGTGGCCTTGATAGGAGGAGAGAGATGGAGAATTGTTTCTTTTTTGTTGGGGGAGAGTGTAAAACACACCAGCAGAGTCAGATTAGTCATTTACTAAACCCAATAGGTTTACCATTGCTTGTCTAGAGGCTGCATGTCTATCTTTGCAGGTGCTCATTAAGAACCTTTAAAAAGGAGTTGCTGGATGTGAAATTCCAACCAGGAATTTCTCTGGTTAAGAAAAGCACCTAATCTTCTTGTGGTAAGAGATGAGGCTGGGACTGATATTTTCAATTATCTGGGTAGAAAAGGACGGACCAAAGCATTTATTTGATTTAGCAATGATGTATTTATCCTTGCTTCATTGTCCCTTAGGCTGGCAACTGTTTCCTTCTGAAATGCCATCTGTGCAACCTAGACTTGAATGAGGTATTGATCTGGAAAATCTTGCACAAGCCTGGGTAACAGTGAGATCACTGCAGCAAACATCAAACAGTTAGGAATCCTAATTTAGCTGGCCTGTCCTTTTTTGGGGCTCAGTAATGCTTTAGACTGATCTGTCAATATAGTATTGGATTTTTGTGTTAGTGATTTGTTGGTCAACTAGAATGGCATTACTGTATAAACTAAAAGAGAGGAATTGCACCTACATGTTATAACAGAGTAAAATACAACAACTTATATTGTTGCATCAGACACTCGGATACAAATGTGTACAGTGGAATTTGCACCATGACATTTCTGCATCCATGTTAACATTTCTGAGTGTTTGTGGCTTGCTGCAGTTGGAAGTATCCATCCCTGAATTGGTATTTTCTGAAGGAAACTCTGAGGAACTGAAACAGATATAGTGACAAAAGATGTGGTCTTGTTAGACAAATGATCATATGGCTAATACATTCCAGCCTAGCATCCATGAACACGTTTTGTAAAATAGAATTAACTCCACTTCATAAATTATAGTACAGTTCCTTGAAGTAAAAGTTTCAATATATATTCTATGATATAATCATGGGTTTTTTTTATTTTTATCCCATCTTTATTACTTTATAAATAACTCAAGGCACAAACACACACACTCCTTCTTCTACCTATTTCTCCCACAACAACTCTATGAGATAGGTTGGCGTGGGAGAGAAATGACTGACCCAAAGTCACTCAGCCTGCTTTGTTTGTTTGTTATAACACTGGTTTATAAATAAATTATACCATAACAGGAATAATTTTAGAAAAACAATTTTCTACTTTCTTGAGCAGGAGATGAAGTCTGTTTCAAGATTGTGCTTATTGACGGCAATATTTTGCTTGTATTAAAAATATACAACTCATTTAATAGGAGATATTGTATTAATCAATAAAAATATTGATATAATTGATTGATTGCATGTTGCTTCTTTGAGTTCTATGAAAGCCTTTTCTGCAAATACGTAGGATATGGCTAGCATGGCAGCCATTTTGTGATTAGCGTCCATTATACTTTAACTTATTTGATTGTAAAATTTGCTTGACTGCTAGAAACCACCTGGGCTCTTACATAAGGCAGCTTACATAATTTAGGAAATCATAAACTCTTGCCTTAAAATAACAAGTTAATTAAGGTATTTGGTCTTGAAATATCCGATTATATTTATGTGTTTGATTTCACAATTTGTTTTGATCCTGTACTGAGTCTATTTCAAAACCAGGTGAGGATGTATCATTAGATAGATAATTAATATTTTATGGGGAAAACAGTCTTCCCTGCAAGGATAGGAAAAGTGCCTATTCCTCTGCTCAGACACTGGAAATGCAATTCATGGATATTACTATTCACTGACTGAATTGTTTTGAGGGTTATATTGGCAATAATATGTGAAAAACTGTGTAAATAAACTAATTTATAATAATATTAAGAATGTATAGTGTACAGTCTAAAATATTCTTTAACACAGCTAATTATCATAACAAAACCTTTGTGTTTCTTTATAGTATTAATTATCAATGAAAATCTTTCACAGAATTAACGCTCTAGCAGATTTTCAATTAAACAAAAGAGAAAGCAAAACCTTTCATTTGGACTCCCGCTTCCTTCTATGTGGAAAATTATTTTAAAAATGCATTTAATTACCTTTTTAAGAAATGGGAAAGAAAATTCTAAGGCCTTTGTTCCCTATTAATAGTGTCTTTATATATTTCCCATAAGAGTCTGTCTTTAAAACTCCTTTCTTTCTGGAAATACTCATTAATTTTGGCTTAGTTTCTTCACTACAAAGTAACTCATCCTCACATTTTCTGTATCGAATACCAAAGTATTACCTATAACATCAGTGCCCTTTGTGACAGTATAAACAAGATAATTATAGAATAAATTATTTTGCAATGATTATATAATTTGTATAATGCAATGAAAGTATAATTTGAAGTAAAAATGGTCAAAATCCATTTATTATGCCAACTGACGTTTTACAAAATAATATAAGCTTTTAACTTTTCAAGAATTCTTTCAGCACACAATTCATCTTTTGTTGGTATAAATGTGGCTTGAAGATGAACCACCTCTCTCTCCCAGCTTAATCATCTTGCCTGATTAAATTATTCAGAAAATTAATAAAATTACAAATACTGTAATTTGTAAAAACTTAGTTGAGTTTATAAAGATATTACCTCTATAGATTTTGTCACCATGGCTTCTTTACAGTACACCGAAAGATATGAGATACGAAAGCTGTTATAGCAAATATCTGGGATACATACTGTAGTGTTAGGGTATCATATCTGAATTGCAGAAATACAGAAGACCACTAGATGGCAGTAAAATGACACAGAAACGTAATTTTTTGTTCCCATCTAGTGGTCATCTAAATATTTGCACCCACACTATATTGACACTTCTAATAAAAGCTTTGCTCTTACAAGCAGCTTTAAGCAGAAAAGCCTTTACTGCTTGCCAGAGGACCTATAAATAAGATGCAAAAGCATGATGTCAGTATTATGTATCAATCTTCCCAATCTGGTAGCTTTGAATTTTTACAAATTGTGTGACTTGGGAATTTTGGGAGTTTGAGGTTAACATTTTTGATGAAGTTCAAATTTAAAATGTTGGGGTTTCCTCTGCCATAACAGAGATCATCCAGTTTTTTGCAACCCACAACTTGTTAGCTTCAATCATCTAATTAGACAGTCAGTACTGCTGCAGCAACACACATACACATACAGACATAAACATACACATAAATACACCACACACACACACACACACACGAACAGAGTTTCTGCAGTTTTCTTGACAAGGTTTTCCAGAAGTGGCTTGCTCTTGTCTGCTTCCTAGGTTTGAAAAGGAGTGACTGGCCCAAAGCAGGGGTGGGTTCTACTTACCTTTACTACCTGTTTATAGCGGGGCCATGTGCGCGCGCTCTTCTGCACATGCGCAGAAGCGTTTTCATGACATCTGGGTCGGTGGGCGGAGCCTCCCACCAGTTTTACTTCTGGTTCTATAGAACCGGTGCGAACCGGGGGCAATCCACCACTGGCCCAAGGTCATTCAGCTGGTGCTATGCCTAAGGCAGGACTTGAGCTCAACAATCTCCGTTTCTAGTCTGATGCCTTAACCAGTATAATAAATTAACTTTCTAAATTGTATGCATTACAAATATTTGAGGCATGAAATGAATCTCTCGGCTCCAATTTGGAAAATGTTACACTATTGTCATAAGCACACTTGATAGCAAATACTGCTTGACTCAACAGACTTCATTTCAAAGTTAGAAGTATAACAGGTTCACAGTTATTTATATTTTAACCAAGCTCCAAATATTGAATTTAAATAAATTGAGCCTTCTTTGCACCATGGTTTTTAATGGGACCAGGAAAACAAATGTAGCTTTTGCACTCATGCTTACTTTCTCATAGCCTGTTGCATTTGCAAATAATTCTAAAGCACTATTATGATAAAAATGAGGTAGATACAGCCAAATAACACTGCTTGATTTGCAGTTTAGATACTCATGCAAACAGCTCATTATATTCAATAAGTACGGAACCTCAATGCAGAACTTTAAATTTAAGCCTATACTTTAATTGGAATATGGAATTATGGGATGAATCTGTACTTGACATAAAAGTACAGGTAGTCCTCAACTTACAATCATAATTGCGCCGAGAATTGTGGTCTTAAGTCCTGCCAGTCGCTAAGTAGCTTAACACATGACTTTATGACATTTTTATAGTGAATCACCATGGCTGTTAAGCAAACACCATTGTCATCACCAAGTAAACCCATTGTCCACAATGGACATTTTTTTGCGAAAACTGGGTTTCCGGCAAAAAAAGTTATCAATAACTGTGGGACGTTGATAATGACTGTGAATGTGGGCAGGTTGCCAAGTACCCAATATGCGATCACATGATTTCACATGCAGTGCCAGCTATCAGAACTCAAAATTCTGGTTGTAAGTAGTTTTTTGGGAAGTCTGTTTCAAACAATTGGTAAGCGACTGTTTGTAAGTCAAGGACTACTGGTTTATCAGTGTTTTTTAAACTTTTAAGATGTGTAGACTTCAACTTCTAGAATTCTCCTGCCAATACCAGAAGCAGACAGTACACCACATGGCAACACCAGGCTGAGTTAGAAGCTAGTCAGGGTCAGACCCAGAGACTAACAGGGACTATAGCAGGGTTGTCAAACCCGCGGCCCGCAGGCCACGTGATGGCCACGCCCATGTCCAGTTTAGCGAAGGGGGAAAAAATTCGTGAGACATCAAGTGATGCCGCAAGTTTGACACCCCTGGACTATTGGATTGTGCGTTAAGATTGGAATGTCGAAAAAACATTCTGAAAGGCATCCATGACAAATGTCACCTGTATTGTTGCTAAGATAACCATCTGGTTGTACTGTACTCCTGGAGTCAACAGGAACCAAGTTTAACTCAAAACAAGCTTTAGGGCTAGGGTTTCCATTTATTATTATAATGTCACCTTAGAGCAAACCATGTGGATTTGGATAAAATGGGATGAGAACATGGGGGGGGGGGGAGCCTTCTCCTGTAGGCAACGAGATGGGGAGAAAAAGAAAGCCTCATTTTCTCCCTCCACTGTGCGGAAGAATGAATCACACGGCGAGAAACGTTTTTGGCCAGCACCCCTGCAGCCCCCTTCTCACGACTTTCGCTCGGTCCTAAAAAGACTATCCCTCACTTCGTGTCCCCACCTCTAGGCTCTCTTCATCCAGCTGTGCCCGTGTCTCAAAAGCAAGCAATCCCGTCCACCCCGGTCGTTTCGTGGAAAGCACCCCCATTCCTACACAGCGAATTCCTCCCTAAAGGGGGATCGCTGCTTCGTCCCCCGCGTTAGCTCCCGGCGCCCTGTCAACCACCGAGAGCTGCGTGGGCAAAAGCGCTCGAGCCGGAGCGCGGAGTTGGAGCCTCAAGCGGCCCGATTGCGCCTGCTCAGTTCGAAAGGAGCATGCTCAGTCGTTGCCAAGCCGCAGATGCGACGGGCAGCCGATTTTTCAACCTTACACCGGCCCGGGTTTTGTCGGCTAGCGCCTGCGCACGGAAGCTCTATCCTGCAAGGGATCCTTGAATTTCTCCGGGATTCCTGATCTGCAGTGCAGAGCAAAGCTGGGGGAACGCGCGGCAAGCTGCTTCTAGGGTCGCCGAAGCGATCCACAAAGAGGATTTTAAGCGGCAATCAGATAGAGGAAGAAGCGAAGCGAGGACCAGTTCAACCCCCTGTACTCTAAGCCGACCTTCGCTATTATTCTTTAACCGAAACCAGAAACCTTGTGCCGTTGAATTTCATCCTTTTGCTGCGGAAGACCGCGCACGCCGCAAACTGTAAGTGTTCCCTGCACTCCTAAAGGTTACGCGCTGTCAAGAACTGCCGCGGGTTATTTTTTCTTTTTCTTTTTTCTTTTCGCAACTTCGGGAGCGATGCCTTGACTTAATAAAGAGCTCCGTTGGCCACCGCGCATCGCCTTGCTCTTGACTAAGCATAAAAGATAGGAAAGGGGGCGAGCAGCTTGAGGCGGCGACAAAAATATAGGATTTGATTTGTGGGCTTTTGGCGATACGAAGAGTATGCAGGAAAGAGAGAACGAGAGATAGAGGAGGGGAAGGGGGAGGGGATAATTGACCATGTAAAAAAAAATCTTTACATGGGGGCGAGTGTCTCCCATATGAGCATCGATCTCTCTCTATGTGATGCATACCCAGCAAAATTGCTGTTTAGGTGTTTGACGGCATCCGTCAGATCTCAAACTGACTCGTTTGCATCTCCTGTCTCTTTTCGTTCCCTCCATCCCTACCGCGGGGTCCAAAGCATTTGGACGCGAAGGGAGTAATTGGGAGATTTCGTGCGTTTATGGACCATAGGTTGGTACTTAAAAACTCAAACAATACGCTTAGGTTGTCGCTGTATCCCCCACCCCCCCATCTCGAGTGTCTTAACAAAGTTGAATACGAGCCGCGTTATTGGTGATGTAGTTTCGTAGGCGAGCGCTGATTTATGTTGTGTTTGTTGCCCGATTGTGGAAGGGTGAAAATTGTGGTGGGAAAAAAGCGCCTCCATCCGCAAAGCGAAAACGCAGCGTTACGTTCAGAACTTCTTTTTGCATGGGGCTTTTTGGATCAGAAACCCGTCATACGAAAACAAACAAAACCCGCCATAACTCTCTGGGGTGAGGACATTGAAAAGCGAATATTGATTTCTGGCTTAATCATTTGCGTTTGACTTCAAAAACGAAAAGAATGACAGGCGAAAGACCCTTGACATTTCAACTCACTTTTTTTAAGAACCAAGGAAAGGTCTGCTTTCTGGAGTAAACAGTTCCCATGACTCATGCTTTTTATCCCCCAAGGTCATTATGACGGTCCCCCTTCCCCAAAGCTGACTGCGACCGTACTTAAAGTAGTTAAAAGTAATCGGTGTTTATGCTCTGTAGGAAATCCCGGGTGAACCCACGTGCAACGTTTAAAGAAGAGCGCATAATATGTTGATATACGGTTCTAAGGGGTATGGACATAAACGTGTACACGCGTTTGTGTTGTTATGTTGCTTCTCTGAGTGTGAAGAAGAGCGAGCGCGGGAGATTCTCTCTCACACACACACACACAACACGCCCTCTCCTGCTCGGTGGTTTCCCACCTTCACGAAGAAGGGATGGAGGTTGGGAAAATGGGAGATCGGCGAAGACCAAGCCCTGTAAGAGACGCACGCTAGCGGGAGGGTTTTGGGGGATCGGGTTTTGCTGGGAGAAGATCACAACAATGGGGAAGCGGGCTGCGAGACGGATCTGAAAAAAGGACTCGCGCGGAAAGCAAGGCTTTCTACTCAGAGACGGCTCGGCCAATCAGGATGGCTCCGGAAGGTTGGGAGGGAACAACCACCCGCTCGGCTCGCTGCAGTGTCACACCAGATTAAGACTGCGGTTCTAGGCGCCGTATCTGGAAGTCAACCTCCCGGGAACTCCCGGGAGCTTACTTCTAAGAAAATGTTATGTTGGACTTGGACTTTGCCTGACAGGGTCAAAAAGGGACACTATCTTTGTTGAGGGAGGGAGGGATAGTTGTTGCTGCAGAATAAACAACCCAACACCCAAGTAGTGGATTTCTGTAGAATAAGTCGTTTTAAAACAAGCACCACGATAAGGGAGTTGCAGTATTCTGCCAAAATGAAAAACAAAACAAAACTTGGACAATATCTACATTTTCCGCATTTGAGCTTTGAAGCTTCCTTGGATAGCCATAGAAATTGTTTAGAGTATTTTTTTTAAAAAAAAAGCATTAAAAACTCTTTCCAGGTTGCTCCTTTTTCTTTTTTTATTTAGCTCAGAAAATTTCAGAACAAAAAAGGTTGAAAAATTAGGAGGCGGGAGCTAGAAAAAAAGAAATGCCATGTTGGAAAAGCCCACAGACATTCTGGCCAACGGGATTTACTGTGGAGGATGTTACTGGTCAAACCCTTTGACAGATGGATTCAGGGTTCAATTAAAGGGCTGGGATTTGAATATATCAAGTACTTTGCTGGCATTTTATGGTTACGAGCATCCATATCTGACTAAGCCAAAATAAAACCAATCAGACAATATATGCATGTGCATCCTGCATAATTTCCCTGCATTCCCATTCCAGATCATTGATTTTATTCTATACTTGCCAGATTCCACTGTCTGTTTTGCTTCTTACACGTGGTAGAGTTTTTCAAATCCAAAGCAATCTTGAGCACCCATAGCCATTTTTTTAAAACAGATCATTCTGGGTATATAGCTACAACTCTGGAGGGCACAGATCCCTTCACTATACTTTTTGCCTGTTATTTTTGAGAGATTGAATATCCACCCTGCTTCTTCTCTCTCTCTCTCTCTCTTTTTGCCAAGTCAAGCTTGCCTCCCCCCTCCCCCTTTGTTATTTTTTCCTGCGCACTCCACTGCAGTACCTAGGATAGAAGACCCTGAATCATTTAATTCTTATTTTTCCACTAGAAAATACAAACTATTCCTTTCATCCAACACAAACTTTATTTGTCTGGCTCCCAAATCTGACAGTCAACATGTTTTCTTACCATACTTGTTTAGAATCCAGTAGTCCATTTGCATCCTATGATTTTTCACTGCATAATTTTTTATTATTTTATTTTTATAAATAACTCAAGGCAGTGAACGTACCAAATACTCCTTCCTCCTTTTATTTTGCCCACATCAATAATCCTGTGAGGTGAGTTGGCTGAGAGAAAGTGACGGATCCATATTTCTATAGATAATAAACTCTTTGATCCCTTTATCTGAGATAATGGTCTCCTAATCACAAATACCACACAAGATGAAGCAAAAGTGAGAGGAAACAGTTATGTAATTGCAGTAAGACGACTGTAGGAGCAACTTGACCTAAAGATGTAGAATGACAAAATGAAGACGAAGGCAGAGAAGATTGAGTAGCTGTTCATAGATTTACAAAAATGTGTGAATATCCACAAATTTCTGCTTGATTAAATTCATTATTAAAAACACTTTTTTAAGCCACAGCAAAGCTGCTGCTGTTGCAAACCCAGCTGATTGTAATATTATCTCCAGAATTGACTGTGTTGACCTTTGCTTTTAACTGTAGCTTTGTGTTATCTTGAAGCCATAAACTTCCAGTGTTCTGATGGAACTTTCTGCCATTGTTCTTTGATGCAGAGGGAGAGTGGGAAAAATGGATTTGGACTGCATTCTTTGAAGCTTCCCTTTAGAGACACTGTCTTATAAAAAGAAAATAGTGGAAAGCCATTGCTTGGGTCAGCCAGAGGAGTGGGCTCCAATTAGCCATCTTTTTGCACTGTTTGAAAACAAGTTCAGCTCTAAAGCATAAGAAGGCAAGTAGGCTGTGTCATTTTGACTTTCCCACTTCAGGTATGGAAGTATCTGTAACCAGCCTTACTGAAGAGATAGAACTTCTCCAGTCACTTCTCAACATCTTGCAAAGGGAAGCCGTCTTTGGAGTTTGAAACTACAGAGTCTTCTCCTTCGGCCACCATGTCAGCTGTGATCGTTCTTCTCTTGGCAGCCAGTGGTATATGCACACAGCCTCTTAACAGTTTCTTCTGCTGCTGCTACTGCTGCCGCTGCATTGAAGAACTGACATCCTCTGCAGTATTTTTTTTTTAAAGTCACTCCCCTCTGTGGTGTTCACTCTGCTGGATGCACACTTTATCTGGAAAACATGTCCATAGTTTGTCCTTAAGAAGACAAAAGGGTCTTCACTTCAGGAATATTAGATAGATCTATATTAAGTCCTAATAAAAAGAGCTGTAAGTGTTTAATCCCCCAGTTCAGCCTTCTGCCAATGCTGTAAGGAAGGCAGATTGAAGGAAAGCTGCCCTCTTTATTTAGTAATGAGAAGGATTATTCTCTGAATAAGGAGTTGGTGCAATTGGAGGTATATTAAAGAAATCATTAAGGGAAACAGTTAAATTTCATGCACCATACTCTTCAGAATGTGGAGGGGGGAATAATCCTTAAAAAAAAATCTTTATAGATGGTTGTTAATTACAATTATCAGTTATTCTATTCCAGTATTCCAAGTAAGCATTGTGATATTTTATTTTGCAACTTGATAACAGAACAGTTGAAAATGTGAGAACCCTGAGCTTGTATCATGGTAAAATGATTGCAGTGGGTCAGAGAAATTACATGTTTTGTAATAGAGTCAGTTTGCACTTGCAGCCAAGTCTGAGTTACATAACAATCCTTTGCCATTCTAGGATAAGGACAGCTTCTTATGTCTGAATTGTGCTCCACTTTGTATCAAAAGATCATTCTTTTATGATGTGTATCTAAAAATGATGGGAAAGACTTTGAGTAACAGATTATGTATTTATTTACCATAGTAATGTAAGATTCTGTTGGATTTCATTGTAATTCATAATGTCTCATATTCAAATGTTACCAGTATAAAGAGAAAATGGCAAATCTTTCATTAAACATTTGGTCACTTACACAGATGTCCTATTGTTGGTTTAACTAAGCTCATCCTTTCATCCTCCTAAGTGTAATGGAAACATGCTATTTTTTTTGTGCTGTGTCCTCATGATGTTCCTTTCATCTCATTCTACAGCCCACAGCTGAGACAGTTTAAAACCATCTTTTGCTGATCTGTTTTAAAGTAGGGTTTTCTCATTTTTCCCAATCCCAACTCAAGCATGCCTCATCAAGTGCTCTGGTTGGTAAGGAATTGGGAACTCTCTAGCTGATATGGGTCATTGTCAGCTACTGTGAGCACAGCCCTTCTTTACTATCTATTGGCATTTTCTTCTATGGCCATTGGCTTGGTCTGCAGGAGAAACCAGACACCTGGCTTCTGTAGAGTCATTTCCTATGTAATTGATGCCTGGCAGATGCTTTCAGAAGGAAAGTAGGCTCTGTTTATACCTGGGTTTAGTGTTCTTCTGAAGCAGAAGTCTTCAAACTTGGCAGCTTTAAGACTTGTGGACTTCAACTCCCAGAATTCTCCAGCCAGAGAAGAGAATTCTAGGAGTTGAAGTCCACAAGTCTTAAAGCTGCCAAGTTTGAAGACCTCTGAAGGAAGACTAGACCTGTGTTTAAAAAAACCTGCGCTTTCTTGAGAAAATATTACTCCTGCACTACACAGAATTGCAGTATAAACCAGGAAAGAGCTAGGTTCTGTTAGCTGTTGTTGAATTTCTCACCATTGAGTGCATCAGTGATTTTCCACTGCTTCTGCAGACAAGGGATTTTGCATGGGCCAAACTTTCTATAGTTTTTATTAGTTTGGTGAAGTGGGGGGGGGGGGGGGGGCTTCCTGCCTACTTCTGTGCCATTTTACCTACTGTATTGGATTTTCTCCTAGGTGGTATTGGCCACTTACTTGCCGCCAGAACATCATTCCTTGGCATTATTGAAGGATGCAGCTGTTTGTTACTGATTGCTCCATATCCATTCCCTCCTCCATGCCTGTGATCTGTCAGCTGGTCTATTGATGAAGATGGGTTTAACACCCTTCCAAAAGAATACTCGACCTGCATTCAGCAGCCACCAAAATGACAGGTGACAGGCATAGGATACCACCATGTCAGCAACCTGTTAGATGAGCAGCTTCACAGGTAACTAAATCAGCTATTCCAAACACCCACTTACTGTTGCTTATCTCAGTGTTAAGGAGAATGATTTGTGGATGTTTTCCCAATCAGCAGGTGATGCTCGGTGGGAGGGAAAATGAAGCAAGGGGGAGGGAGGCTGTAATTGCTTGCCTTAGTTTATCCTGCACTCAAGCAGTAAGGATCAAAACAGTGGTGGGCCTTATCGCTGAGGCAGAATAGGGAGCATCAATGAAGATAGCACAATTTATGCAGGCAAACTTTAAAAAAAAACCAAATGAAGCTATGTCAACATTTGAATAGCACAATGACAAATTGCTTAGAGTTGTTAGGAAATCTTTTAATTTGAGAAGCAAGTTAAGTACGATGGATTTGTTAAGATGTTTTACCATTTCTTCTGTTATACATTTGCATAACTTCATAGCTGTTAGAGATGTGTAATAATATAAACATAGAGAAGACACATTACCTTGTTCCCCTGATGCTTATTTCATCCCAATATTCATCTTTATCTCTCAGTGTATATATACACCCAACCCATCAAGTGGGGTATACATGGTTTTTGCTTTAAAATGACATGGCTTGGAACCGACTTTTTCAACCACGCAGATTATTCTCTTGGTTGATTGTCCTATTTCCAATCATTTTATTTCCTTTTTTTAAATTAATTGCAGTCAATATGTTTGGTTTTTCAGATCATAATGGCTAACTTATAGCTTTGCTGCCCTTTGGTATCTTTAACATAAAATTCTCTTCTAGGCTAAACCCTACCTTAGGTCGTTTCTTCCCATCCCCTTCCCATTTTTTTTATTACCTACTTTCCCTCATAACCTAATTTGCAGCACATATTCTATTGTGTTTTACTTCTTTCTGCTGTTCTCTCTGGTGGACCAACCATTTCTTTTCTTCCTGTTCTTCTCTCTCTCATCTAATTTGTCAAGATATTTCTGCTCGGGTTCCTGGGCTCCATTAAGTGTGTTACAGTTCCCACCTTTGTATTTCTGCACCATCTTATACATTTTACTCTCTATATTCTCTTTCTTTCCTCAATGTTTATTGACATAGATTTTTCTTCCCTCCCTTTTTCACTGGTACACCTATTTCCTTTGGTTTCCTTGCCTGTACAGTGCCTTCCTTGCATCGACCTACTATGTTTCTTTTCCATGCTGTTGCTAGGCTAGGCATATTAAAAGCACATTATTTTTTATCTCTGTCACAGATGCTGGACTCTGTTATTGAGAATATTCTTCAAAGAGGGACTAAAAAAATCTGAATATTCCAGGATATTATTGCAGCATTGTTTTCACCACGGCCAGATATGGGTCCAGAATTTCCATTGCTATATCTGATTTTATGATCTTTTGTGCCACAGTCGTTAAGCAAATCACTACAGGTATTAAGTGAATCACACAGTTGTTATGCAAATCCAGCTTCCCTCATTGACTTTGCTTGTTGGAAGCCAGAAGGAAGGTTGTAAATAACAATTGACTCCAGAATGCTGCATCTGTTGCAAATATATGCCAATTGCCAAGCATCCAAATTTTGATCATGTGACTGTAAACATGATATAATGATCAGAAGCAAAGGCCAGTTATAAATCACTTTTTTTAGTGCCATAACTAAATGAATGGTTGCAAGTTGAGGACTACCCAGTCCATTTCATGCCATATACATGCTGCTAGACTTCTCTTTCTGAAATGGTTCCTCTTAAAAAAGAAAAAATATATATATCAAAAGATAGACTTGGTCTGCATTGCATGGCAGAATTACGTGGTGAATTGGTACATCAAATGTTATACCTATATATGAATTTTCATGGGAAATACATTAAGGACAAACTGTTAATCAAGTAACACAAATACAGCCTTCCATATCTTTTACCACTTCAAGCTGCAGATTTGGGGGGTGGGCGGTGTGTGAGTGGGAGAAATTGGATAATGAACCATGGTGAAATATATCCTCCAGATATTTTGGAGTTAAACACACAGATTCCTGTGAAAGCTTAGCTGTTTCTGTAAAATCTGAGAATTGAGTCCATACAAGATACTCACATTCGGAAGACTGATCTAGACTCAAACATTTCCCCAGCTGATTAGTTTTCTATGTGAAAGAAAGTGGATTTTTCATTGTTTGTGATGATTTTAAGCAGGTATCTCCCCGATAAGTTAGAATCTTTGCTTTATCAATTGATTCAGTTGTGCTGTTATGTAGTCTGTAAAATGCCACTTGACTTAAGTTGCGTTACAGATTTGGTGGTCTCTGTTCAGAATAGAACAGATTATGAATGATGAGCAAAGGTGGAATGTTTTGTTTATTGAACACCAATACATCTTAATATTTAAAAGTATTCTTAGTATTAGTAGTCTTTAGTATTAATAAGCATTCCTCAGTGCTCTTTCAGGATTGAAATGTGTTAGCTGAAACAATATTTGTAACTACTGCATTGCTTTTCAAAGTCCTAGATATAACCTGCTTTTAGCCATATAATAATATGATTTTTGAGTTAAGACTGCTAATGGAAAAGAATAATCTCTGAATTCTTGCAGTGTTAAATCTACCAATAAATTATTTTCCTTTCTTTCATATTCTCGCCCAGGGCATGCTTTAATTCCTGAAATTATTTGCTAGTTTGATGCTGTTGAAGCCGTTACTGATTTTTTAAATAAAGTTTTAGTTTTGTTTTTGAAATTATTCAGTATAAAGTTGCCCCTTCCCCTCCCATGAAAAAAGAACATCAGCTAAATAAATAATGTAATTTTTGTTAAAAATAATGTATACTCATTATTTTTATTATTTATTTTTATTTATTACTTAGCCAGTTTATTATGAAAACTTTAATAGATAATTCTGAGATTAACGAACAGAAAACTTGAAGAATTTATATTTACATTTATTTATATTTACAATTTATATTTACATTAACATTGATGATTATGAAACATTGATGAAAATGACATTGTATTATTAAGTACATGTAAACATATTGTATTAGATTAGAGTAGAAACACATCCCACACATTTTTTTCCAAGTGGTATCAATCAAATATAGTTAGGCAGAATGTAAAGTAACTTAGGTTCTACCTACATTTCAGAAATTGGAAATATATACACGTGAACTTTCAGAGGTTGTTTCTTTAATTTCACCTTGATTTTCTAATATGATGTGATATGGCTTGAATTTTCCTAAAATAAACAATGAACATTTAAAAAGGAATTGAAGGGTAGAAAAGAGGCAGCAATTGCATCTTTAAAAGCAGAAATAATTTGGAGGATTTATAATAAAGTTAGAAGAAGAAGAGAACTGTAAATAACATCTGGAAACAACTGCTGCCTGTATGCAACAGAACAGGATTGATGCTACAGTGATATATAAATTTAAGCCTAGAAATACTTTTTAACCCTTTAGAAAAAGTGAAGTTATAAAAGTATCACTATAGGTTTCCATTCTGAGTTAGAAATACGGGCAGAGGACTTTTAATTTTGGCCCTTGCTTTGGGTTTTTAGGGACACCTAGCTGACTAATATACGAATGTTTGTTATATATTATTGTATATACTATACAATATACAAAATATCATTATAGAAATATTTTGTATATATTATTGTATATTATTTTTTAAAAATATTACATTTAAAAGCATGTATCGTTACATGCTGTTGAATTTATAGTTTCCATCTGTCTTGACGGTTAGCCCACCTAGTTAAAAGCTAAGCACTTTTAAATATAGTAGCATGTCTTTCCTAGTTGTCTTGGTTCTGAATGACATTCTTGGGAATTTTATTTAGTGCTTGACTAGCCCTTATGATAAAAATGTATTTAACTTTTATTAATAATAATCACTGAACCCGTGATGCCTGGAGTATTGTTTTAATTAAACTTAAGTAAATTGTTATGTAGAGTTTCTTATAAAAGATCTGTGTCAGGGCTTTCAGTATTCTGTGACATAATTTTTGCCTTGATTGTCTGAAAATTTTTTAATAAAGATCACCCAGAAAAATATCTGTTTTAAAAGGTGAAAGAAAGGTCTGTATTAAGTACTATCATGTTTAAAATGATTTCTCTTGAAAGCAGTAGTCCAAGATAATATATTTTCATTTAAAGAATATTTTAGCCCCACTCTAATTAATTTAAAAAGGGAACATCTTGTTCATAAAAGTTCTTGATTAAAAACACGGCTTCCTAGCAATCTGTTGAGGTTTGTTCCCAAGAAGAACTGAACATAAAACCTGCTGCTTGAGACCTTTTCAATTTCTTTGCAAAATCAATCATAATGGTTAGATAGATAATACTTCCTTGCATCAATTTCTGTTTTAACTCACACTGGATACAGCTGTTAGCTAGAGTTCAAAAGTTTTAAAAACATCCATACCTCTTGTAATAAGTACACACAGTGTTCTATTTTATCCAGCAATTGTAATGTAAAACATTATACTTTTATTTTGTGACAGGATATACCTCTGATTAATAAATAAGTACAATTGATAGTTCTTACTTTACCACCATAACTGAGCCCAGAATTATGGTCATAAGCCATGGCTATTGTTAAGTGGGATGTCATATGTGTATACCCCATTCTACAGTCTTTTTTGTGGCAGTTGTTAAGTGAATGCCACTGTTGTAAAGTGAACACAGAGTTTATTAAGAGAATGCAACAGTCAGCAGTCAATAAACAATCCATTGTTTTCAATGGGTTTATTTTTTGCCGGAAACTGGAAGTAAACGCTGGAAACCAGCAGAAATGCCAAAAATCACATTTACATGACCGCAAACAGCTGTAAATGCAAGCCAGTTACTAAAGTGCATCATGTGATCATTGGAACCTCAGAACCAGGTCATAAGTAGCTTAATGTTACAGAGGTCTGCCATAATATTGAACAGTTGCTAAGTGAACAGTTGTAAGTCAGGCATTACCTGTAAAAAGTTGTCTGCAGCTGATGATGCGTGATCCATATCCAGTCTAGATCTGCTCACTAAAGCAGAAAGAGGAGTGGATCTTCTTTGCCATATAGTTCAGTGGGAAATCTTCTCAGATCCTTTTCCCATTATTAATCTACAGTAGCAACACCCAGCTACCATGATGGCAATATAAACCCTGACTCCATTGCTGTTAGTATTGATACAGCATTGGTTAGATAATAGGACTAGATCAGGGGTGTCAAACTCATGGCCCACAGCCCAGATGCATCATGCGCTGACCACACCCCACCCGGTTTAGTGAAGGGGGAAGACACGATATGTCACGTGACAATGCTGTGACGATGCGAGTTTGACACCCCTGGACTAGATTATCTCTAGTGCCTTTAACACAGGAAAACCTGGAAAAAACTTTTTAAGACCAGATGTAAAAGCTTTTCTCTGCACATAGGGATTGGGAGGTTTGAGGGGGAAGAGAAGAGGGTAGAGGACCAAAATCTGGGAAAGAGAAGAAGAGTTTTGAGGGAGAGCTGGAATTGGAAAGGAGCAAATAAAGGAGTCCAAAAAACTTTGGGTCAAATAGCAAGCCTGTGCAGGCCAGAAAACTCCCATGCTGGATATAGAAGAACTACCGGTAGTTGATAAAATTCCGTTATTCCTATTTTAAATGAAGTCGAGATAAATTAGAATTGACAAGATCACTAAAGGAAACGTGGGAGAAAAATTAGCAACATGAAACCTAGATGCACAATGTCGTGACTGTGATAGGAAGGCCCTTTTTCCTCAAAGTATTAGTGCTGAATTAGGAATTGACAAACTAGGGAAGCACTTCACACAGATAATTTGTTTTTTGGATTCATTATCCTAACATATAGTAACTGGGACTTTGCCTTAGAGCTGTGATGGCAAACCTATGACTTGCGTGCCACAGGTGGCACACGGAGCCATATCTGTGGGCACGTGAGCATTGCCCTAGCTCAGCTCCAACGCGCAGCCTTCCCCACCCCCCAGGAGGCCCTCCGGAAGCTGGAAATGGCCGATTTCCCGACTTCCCGTGGGACCTGAAGGCCTGTTTTTCTCCCTCCCCAGGCTCCAGAGGCTTTCTAGGAGCCTGGGGACAGTAAAAAATGGGCCTTCTGGGCCCACCAGAAGTTGGGAAACAGGCTGTTTCTGGCCTCCAGAGGGCTGCCAGGGGGGCTGGGAAGGCCGTTTTCACCCTCCCAGGCTCCTAGAAAGCCTCTGGAGCTTAGGGAGGGCAAAAAATGGGCCTATTGGGCCCACCTTGCCATAGTGTTCCAAAAGTGGGGGGAGCATGGGGGGGCGGCCGCGGGGTGCATTGAATTATGGGTGTGGGCATGCGTGCATGCAACCCCCCTGCTCCCCCTGCTCCCCCCACTTTTGGCATGCGACGGCAAAAAGGTTAGCC
Source organism: Arizona elegans (assembly GCA_022577455.1). NCBI lineage: Eukaryota > Metazoa > Chordata > Lepidosauria > Squamata > Colubridae > Arizona > Arizona elegans. The sequence continues at coordinate 194,308,355 of JAKOOJ010000001.1, read as the reverse complement.
ATCACTGCCTTAAAGGCTATGATCATATCTTACTTATTAAGAAAGTGTTTAATAAAAGAAATCAACAGATATTTGGCTACCATTATTTATATTATATTAATATAATTAGTTAATTAATAGTCTTTTACTACGCTATCCCTGTGTCTTTTACATTTGCAAAAAATTCAGCGTATGTAAATTGTGGCCAGTTGTGTTACTGCCAGCGGGGCAGCAAGTATTCTGAGCTACCGGGACAGAGGATCCAACAGCCCTTTTTTCCTTCTATGATAGTAGATCTTCAGTGTGTTGGTGATCCATGACTACAGGTAGTCCTTGACTTACAACAGTTCATTTAGTGACTGTTCAAATTACAACGGCATTGAAAAAAGTGACTCATGACCCTTTTTCACACATGACCATTGCAGCATTCCCATGGTCATATGTTCAAAATTCAGATGCTTGGCAACTGGTTCATATTTATGAGGGTGCAGTGCCCCAGGGTCATGTGGTCCCCTTTTGCAACCTTCTGACAAACAAAGTCAATGGGGAAGCCAGATTCACTTAATAACCGGGTTAGGAACTTAACAACTGCAATGATTCACTTAACAACTGTGGGAAGAAAAGTCGTAAAATGGGGCAAAACTCACTCAACAAACGTCTCACTTAACAACATAAATTTTGGGCTCAATTGTGGTCGTAAGTGGAAGACTACCTGTTCATCTAATAACCACTTTGGGTTATTTGAGTTTCATATTGGTCATATGAATCCAGAGAAACCTTTTTAATACCTAAAGTTTGAATTAATGCCATATGTTTATGTAGATGACATTTTTGACTTTCTACCGTTACCCATCGAGGAATAAAAAAAAAATCCCTTAGTCCAAAGAGTTAGTGAAAGCTTATTAAATGTTGGCATATCAGTATCTCTTCAGAGCTGTTTAGAATTTAAAATATAAACAGCATATGTTAGTTGAAAAACTATCAACTAAAAAATTCTTTTTACATTACTTACCTTTTAACCAGTGATTTAATTGATTAATTGATTGAAATGCCGATGATGAATCACCCCAAAGCTTTAGCAATTTGGTTTCATCCCCACTCAGCCATAAATCTCATTAAGTGTCCTCAGCTCAGGGTACTTACTTTTAGCATACTGAATCGGACTGGGTTAGCTTGGTTAATAAGCAAAGGGATAATAAACAAATGCCATGTGATATCCTAGGAGGAGTCACAAATTGCAGACATACTAATTAAATCATTTAAGAGATGTTATAATGCAGGAGAGGGCAACCATGGCCCCTTTATGATCTGTGGATTCCCAGAATTCCTGAGCCAACATGGCTGACTCAGGAATTTTGTGACTTGAATACACTGGTCATAAAAAGGCCACAGTTGCCCTAATGCAAGACATGCAGAAATCCAAAAAGGGACATAACATGTTTGAGTCTTGTTTGGAATGATGAGAAGGCTCATTTTATAGTTGTAGTCACAATGTATTACCTAGTAATTTCCTATTTCTGATTTAAATGCAAACTGTTGTCCTCAAGTTCTTCAGAAGTCAGTCTTGCCAATGAGCATCCATGTCAATTCCTTCTAATGCTGATACATTTGTTCAGTAAGGCCAAAGCCCAATTCAGTACCAGTGCTTCCCCCACTCTTAAAAAAATCATTTAACAATGTCATCCAAAAAAGTCATATATGTGAATGTATTTTCTAATGTGTAAATGTTGTGCAGTACAAACTGCTGTGAAAAGCAGCAGCTTAAATGAGATAATAGGACACTTTGTTTCCTGAGATAAAAAATTAAAGAGCCATTTAGTTGGATTGAAATACTGTAAGTATGTCAAATTAATTGAATTATTCTGAAATAGTTTTCATTCCCAAGAGCCAAATTAGACATAATCCATTATCAGAATCTGAAGATTCTTCAGGGACACAGAAAAAACCAGAGAAGGTATTAAGTATTAAGAACCTTGGTAGTACAGTGGTCTAAAGCACCCTATTATTAAGACCAGCTGCCTGCAATTACTGCAGGTTAGAATCTCGCCAGGCTCAAGGTTGACTCAGCCTTCCATCCTTTCTAAGGTAAGTAAATTGAGGACCCAGTTGTGGGGGCAATAAGCTGACTTTGTATAAATATACAAAAGGATGAAGGCTATTGCTTAACGCATTGTAAGCCGCCCTGAGTCTCCGGGGAAGGGCGGCATATAAATCAAATTTAAAAAAAAAGTACAATACTTTTATCAACATGATTTTTGTCAAAATAGGTATAGTATGCATCTTGAAGGCTGTCCCAGTTTATAATAGAAAAATCAATCTGGAATAAAAGCAAGAATAATCCAATTTCTAATCAACCAAAATCATTAGAAGACATTTCCCCCCGTCCTTGCAGGGGAACAAAACGTTGGCAACTTTGGGCCAGTCACTCTCACCCCAACCCACCTCACAGGGTTGTTGTGAGAAAAATAGGTGGAGGAACATTATGTTCACTGCCTTGAACTACTTATAAAAGCAATACAAAATCTAATAAATTTAATTTTAAAATATTTCTAAAATTTCATTGAAAAATAGGTTATTATATATCTATTGATTATGAGCCGTCAAATCAGGGCACATAATCTTAGCTACCACATAGGTAGTTTTATTCAGGATGTTCTGTCCCAACCTGGTTTACCTGGTCTTCCAACAGTATATCCAGTATTGCTATATCCACCTTGCTGCTCATCCTCCTCCTGTTTCCTACCACCTTTCCTAGCATTATAGACTTTGCATAATACATCAAAATATGATAATTGAAAAATTGGTTACCAGGTATTAAAGGAAATACTAAATTCATTAAAGAAGTGGCATGAAGGTATATGAGAGTCGGGAAGATACAAATAAAATAGGTCTGTCTATCTCTCCATCTATATGTATGCATAGCAGGGCTGGTGACAAAATCCACAAGTATCATTGTGCCCATGAAATCCATCAGCAGATTCCACAAATTAAATTAAAATTACAATTTTAATAATAGCCTGATATAAACTCTAATAAAATTTTGATCTTTTTTCCATGAGAGCTCATACAATTTTCTGCAAGAACAGCAAACATTGATGAGATGTCAGCCTTCTCACATCATATTGTTGGAGATGGAGTGTGAATTCGGTGATGAATTTGCTGAAGTCTGGCAAGGTTTGATAATCTTCACTTACATTGTCAAATATGATCATGAAGTGGTATCTGAGAAAGTTGCTGATATCTTTCTAACAGATATATACTCCAGTGAAGTATTTAAATAAAAGAGTTGTTGCTGATTTTCAGGGAAAAATACATGTAAGGAATTTTGCCAGAGTTCCAAATGAAGAAAGTGTACTTGATGTCCTGCTCAAGCTCACAGATTCAGAGGAGGTAAATTGGCAAAGCTTGAGGAGGAGTACAGCCATATTTGTATTATCTAAATTGGTAGATTATCTTCAGATCATTTGAAATCTGTAATATGGTAAGCTGTTTTCGTTTCCCTGAGTAATCTTCCCCATGCAGAAATGGCTTCATAGAATATGGTTTAGAGCAGTGGTTCTCAACCTTCCTAATGCCATGACCCTTTAATACAGTTCCTCATGTTGTGGTGACCCCCAACCAGGGGTGGGTTCTAAATTTCTTTTACTACCGGTTCTGTGGGCGTGGCTTATTTTGTGGGTGTGGCTTGGAGGTCATGTGACTGGGTGGGCGTGGCTAGCTGATCATGTGACAGGGTGGCCATGGCTATGTGTATAGGGACTACTCAGAGGGCTGAAAAAAGTCATTTCTGACAGGTCCTCGCACTTTTGACTGGTCCTCACACTTATGACCATCCTCACATTTATGCCTGTGCAGCATTCTTAACAACCATGTCACTCATTTCACAACTGTTTCTCTTCACCATGGTGACAAGATAGGGCAAAAACATAAATTGTGAGGACAGTCGTAAGTTCAAGGACACAGCAATAGATACAACAATAGAGAGGGATGAAGGAAGGGAAGGAAAATTAGAGGAGGAGTGAAGGTAAGAGAGGAAGAGAGGAGGAGAAGGAGAAAGAAAGAGGAAGTAGGGAGAAGAAGAAGAGGGGGGGAAGAGAAAGTAAGAAAGAAAGAAAAGAGAGAGGTGGTAGGTTTGAGGAGAAAGATTGCTGTACAATAAAAAAGATGAAAGGGAAGAAAGCCAACCCCAAACAAATATAAAGATATTAAGATAAAGAATGAATTGTTAAACTTTAAAGAATAAAAGAGAACAAATAGCAATAAATAGCAATAATTAGAAACACACATACAAACATACAACGTATTTTCTTTGAACAGAGTATTTGGCTGGTCCACAAATTTAAACAGTTGTAGGAGGTTAGCACCCACCCCTTTCCTAGAAGAATGAAATATTTTGGGAAATATTAAAAAGGCAGAATATTATATTTCCCTGGATGAGAAATGGAGAAGCATATTTTACAGACAAAGCAGCTCCCACCTTCCTGCCCCCCACCCTTTGTTAATGGGCCAGAGGCAGAAAGTCAATCCTTTGTCAAAGGACATTTGCAACACAATAGCAACAGAAACTAACACAATGGGTCCCATCAAGCCATGTGATCCTGTCCACCATTAAACCATCTTTCCAAGCAGTCTCCATGTTTCCAGTGTCTTTTTCCCCACTTGGAGCAGAACCCAGAAGGATATTTCTTTCAACACAGTATTTAGTCATTTCAATTAAATTTACAATTTCTATATTTCCTTTTTACCATATTTATTCCTCATCTATTTTTTAAAAAAACCAATATTACCCTTCATCCTCATCTCTAATCTTAATCAAATTCAATTTTTCCCTTCTATTCTATATTATACCCCTTCGCATTGTCATCTATTTTTATATCCATCCTCACATTGGTTAATTATGTAATACAGTTGTTTAATACAAATTCAACATTTTAATATAAATCAATTAGTTATATAACTATCTTTTTTGTATATTTATCAATATGAACATGAATATTCCAATTATTTCCATGCAATCCAATTTCTTACAAATCAATTAATTATATTTACCAATAATAATAAACCAAATAATTTCCCCCATATATTCCTCCAAACCACAACTTAACCATTTCTGCTTTCAAGACAATATACAATTAATAGTATCTCAATTATTACAATTCCCTAGTTAAATAGAGCTTTTTTTCTTTTGTGTTTTAAAATCTTGAACCTCCTCTTGCCCTAAATTTCCCATTGTTTGCAGTTTTGTTCCTACCTTTTTTGGTGAGGAAAAAGAAATCTCTCTGCCTCATTTTGTTACGTTGCACCAAAGACCCTGCTTTCGCTTTCTCTTTTCAGCATAGCTCGGGGGAAAAAAATTTGCTCCAGGAATTTACCTCTTTGCAGCTAGCTCTTTGAAGCCCCGCGGCAAGAATTTAAAGTTTTTTTTCCCTCTAGCCATCAGCTGGGACTCCGGAGGCAGCAATAGATTGGGAGTGGGCGGGGTAAGCGAACGGCAACCGGGCGATCCAACAGAGGGTGAGGGTGAGTGAAGGCGTGGGGGGAGCAAGAGAGGGCTTTGGCGACCCCTGTGAAATGGCCGTTCGACCCCCAAAGGGGTCGCAACCCCCAGGTTGAGAACCGCTGGTTTAGAGACTATTATGAATGAAATGTGGGGCTTTTATCACATTCTGAAGGAACCATCCAGGAGTTATTGCTGAAGGAAATGCACCCATGATGACCATACCTCTAAGACAGATCTCTTTCATCCCTTCTCATTTTTATCACTTTCAACAAAATGTAAAAAATATATCAGGTGATTTTCTAAATCTAATACTGTGTTCATTTCGCCTTGGCAGTGTATAAACTGAAATGTAAGTTTAAATACAATGCCATTTCTGATTGTTAAAGAATAGCGAAATAAGTAGAATTGTATTGTTGTACACCCCGAACAGATTTGACCGGAATACTTTCATTCCTTTGATGTCAGATATATAGCTGTCAACCTCACCAGGTAGGCAAGACCAAGAAGAATTCTCTCCACAGAAAGACAGACTACTTTTAATGAAAAACAGAATCTTATAAATCTGATTGTGCCACTTCCACATAATCTCTGTCTGTTTTGGATTTAAGATAACCTTATTACCTCATTACTTTGGTAATGGAGCTTGCGTATCTCCACCAAGGTGTATCCTTACTTTCTACAATGACTGATACTTCCTCATGGGATCTTGAGGTGGTTATGGTCTCTGAGTAACAATCAGATTAATGTTGTCTTGCAGCATTCTCCAACCTAGTGCTGGTTAGTAGTTATGGGAATTGTATTCCAAATATGTCTGGAGGACACTAGATTGGGGAAGCTTCTATACTGCTCTGTCTGTAAGGCTGTTGAGGAACATCCACTGGAAATCTCCATAGATACAGAGCTGATTCGTTGATGGACAGGATAGATAACAGAATAACAGAGTTGGAAGAGACCTTGGAAGTCTTCTAGTTCAACTCCCTGCTCAAGCAGAAGACCCTATATCATTCTGGACAAATGGCTGTCCCTCTCTTCTTAAAAACCTCCAGTGATAGTGGTGCACCTACAGCTTCTGAAGGCAATACATCCCACTGATTAATTGTTCTCACTGTCAGGAAATTCCTTCTTGTTCTAGGTTGGTTGTCTTTTTGATAAGTTGGCTGTCAGGGTCCAGGAGAAGGGCCTTGCTGCCGTGGCTCCTCTCCTTTGGAACATCTTTATCCTCTTGATGTGAGGTTGGCTTTCATCCTTCTAACCTTCTGTAAAGGCCTGAAGAGCTGGCTCTCTCAGATGACTTCAGGCCCCAACAGGGGAGCACCATATTGGAGATCGTTGATGAATTAACAGCCAATTCCACATTTCCCCACTGCATCCTGTTCGCTCCTTGCCCATCTCTTAACTATAATCCTATTTTTCATTATAATTTTCACGTTAATTTTTTTAGAAATAGTTATCTTTTATCATTTTAGTGCTCGTAATGCTGTAAACTGCATTGAAATGAGATGGTGACAAATTTAATAAATAAATAAATAAATAAAAATTTCCATCCATTACTTCTTGTCTTGCCCTCAGATCTCTGGAGAATAGGTTGTTCCCCTGTTTCTTGTGACAACCCCTCAAATATTGGAAGATTGCTTTCATGATCAAGAATAAAGTTTTCCCTAACTGCATTATGTTTTGGAGTAGTTTATAAGGTGAAATTTATAAAGCCCCAGTTTGCTGGAATCTAGTAAGGAACATTTTTATCATATATACTGTTCAAAAAAATAAAGGGAACACAAGCAGAAGACATCCGAGATATGAATGAATGAAATAGCCTTATTAAATAGTTTGTTCTTTACATACAGTAGTTTATACACTGCTCAAACAACTAAAGGGAACACAAAACTACTGTATGTAACGAACAAAGTATTTAATAAGGCTATTTCATTCATTCAGATCTCGGATGTCTTCTGCTTGTGTTCCCTTTATTTTTTTGAGCAGTGTAATTCTTTCTGCTTGGGGAAAGGATTTGTTCTGTGTTTTATGGCCTACAAGAATAAGAGGCCTGATTGAGATCTGCTATAACCGAGATGAGATTCTCAAAATTTCCTTGTTCATTCGAAAGGTTAGATTAGATTTGAAGTGTGATGTCACAATTGTTTGTATCTCCAACATCTGATAACAATTTCCCCATGCCTCATTAAATTGGCACTAACAATGCAGGAAAATCTCTCAGTTTCATCAAAATACAATTTTGGACATAATGTTAGAAACTTATCAAGAAGGTACAGTTTATAAATCCCAGTACCAAGGGGCGATTTTACAATGTTATAAGGTTATTAATTATTTTAGCCTTTTAAATTATAACTAGCTTTTATCTGGCTTTGCTCAAATTGTTATGTTATTGTTGGAAAAGCTTTTAACGTCATAATGCATTAACTATACAATTTTAGACTTTTCTTTTCTACAAATGATGTTAATGTCTATTTGGCTTCACATGTAGTTTTCTTATATCACCTTCTAATTATGTCATGCACAATTGAGATATTCTCTTGTCAGAAAAAATGGTTAAGGCAGGGCATAAAAATGAGTATTGAGAATATGTGAAATAATGAAATAAAGAAAAAATTGATACAGTATCTGTGGAATTTTTTTGTACTTACAGATTTTTTTGTATTTTATATTTGTATTTGTGGGATTTTTTAAAAAATTGATAATAGAGAAAGGAAAGAAAGAGTTAAGTATAAGACAGATTCTGCTTAAAGAAATCTAGAAATCAAATTCAATTCCTTGTGAATGAAAAAGTTAGGTAAAGGCCACCTACTTTTGATAAGACTTATTTTATTAAACTCTTCTGAATAAAAACAGAATACTTGATTTGAAATATATTCTCGTAATGTTACTCAAAATTTGTGATAATTGTTACCTATTTGAATATAAACCCTTTTGTGAAAAAAACAGCTCATAATTTCACAGGCAGTAGGTGTGTGCAATATATCAACACGATAATTTTATGGCAAAATCTACTTGTTGAATCTGTTACTTGACTCTGTGGAGAAGGTTTTCTTAGGATACATAAGACAATGTGGAAGAAAAGGAAAATGGACAGTTTCGTTGTATGAGTTACTTTTTGCTTATGCAGCCATTGATATGTATTTATCTTTCCTTTTTTAGTACTCATAAATAGCAATAAATAATAAGACAACATTGCATATTTAAAAACAGATACACTGAACTTCATTGAACAAAATGATTAATCTTATCAATGTTATATTAAAGCATCAACTGTATAACTTTATACAGTTTATAGTCATACATACATATAGTTGATACAAATTTTCTATTTTAAAAGGTCTAATTTATTTTAATAACTACAGCGCACATGTACCGCTGTACAAAATTATTTTTTATTATATAATGTATTATTTATATTCTACAATAGAACAATTTGGGGAAAATAATATTATTTATTTGTTTAAACAATTTCTATCCTGCTTTTCATTATTAAACACAAATGCAAAGCAAAATGTAACTCATTAAAAACAAATAATTAAAATAAATTATGTGTCTCTCTGTGCGCAGAAATGCCAAATAATTATAATTATACAATTATAATCCAGTAATTTTTTAAAATGTACCTGGGACAATAAGATTGCATAAGAAAAGTACAGGGTGACTATTAAACCAAAGCATAGATAAACAGGTATCTCTTAAGGTTGCTTCAACAGTTTTAAGGACTTGATAGCAGCCATACCCAGCAGGGGAGAAATTCCAATCAGGACTTTTTACAGAAAACAAGATCATCCTCATTAGATCTCTTCTGATAAAAAGCAAATGGAGGCCAAGATTCTCTGTTAGATACCTAATTTTTAAGTTGTATACAGGTAGTTCTCGACTTACAACAATAACTGAGCTCAAAAATTATGTCACTAAGTGAGACATTTAAGTGAGTTTTGCCCTATTTACGACCTTACTTGCCACAAGTGTTAAGTGAATTACTGCAGCTGTTTAGTAATACAGTTGTTAAGTGAATCTAGGTTCCCCACTGACTTTGTTTCTCAGAAGGTTACAAAAGATGATCACATGACCCTGGGACATTGCAACCATCATAAATATGAATCAGTTGCCAAGCATATGAATTTTAATCATGTGAAAAAACTGTCATAAGTCACTTTTTTCAGGGATGTTGTAACTTCAAATGGTCACTAAATGAACTGTTGTAAGTTGAGTACTACCTGTAGTTATTTCTGCATACCGCAGAGTACAAATACCTCCATAAACTTTGATAATAAACTTCCGAATGGATAATATGTTTTTATGATAGATTTGTAATTAATACTGGGGACATTTTTTTTAAAGGGCCACCATTTAGAGAAGGGTAATCTTGTGTTACATAACCCATTGGCCCTCAGATTTCTGTTTATTGAACAGCAGTCCTTTGGACTGAAATAAAACTATGTTTCAGTTTGATAAGTAATTTGTGATGCAGCATACAAATATGCCATTGGAAGCCAAAATACCAGTATCATTGTGTCCCTTGGGGGGGCTATATAAAGTAGAAAGAGTCTTTTTAAAAGTGACTCACATTTTATTAAAGGATGCACTAATTCTACTACTAGTTTGAAGAACATTAAAGTAAAACAACTTCAGGGTGCAATTCACTGTCAGTGATGTTTTGAAATATAACATCCCTGTGTCAGACATGAGGATCCTTGATGCGTGCAGAATATGTAGTGTAACTTTTCACACAAAGTTGCATCTGTTCTAAACAATGAAGTGTTTAGCCTTCTGTTGCAAGGACATGTTGAGAAAATTAATGCTGAGACTGTAATTGGACTGTGTATACCACACAATACAAGGAATGATTTTAAAGATTTTGAATTTACTGTCATGTTTTATATATTGCATTTTGTTTTAATTTCTGTAAGGATTCTTGAGTGATTATATATGCAGAAAGGTAGAGTATACATTTAATTTTTATATTATATTATTATATTTATACATATATAAATTATATTATATATGTATGTGTGTGTGTGTGTGTGTTTTTCTTCTAGCCAGCAAACGAGCTAGAAATGGATCTATTTAGGTCTCCCACCTAGCAGTTAGAGCTTGCTAGCTGTTAGAAAGGAAAAAAGCCCAGAACCAAATAGATGTGATTCTACTGAGCTGGAGCTACAAAAAACCTTGGTTACGTAGGAAAAACCTGGCTAGAAGAAAAACACACATAAACCCTACGAAGAAGTAAGAAATATATATATATATATATATATAATAATTTTAAGAATATCCTTTTTATCATTAAACTTACATTATTGTGCTATTCCTGTGTTTGAATGTAGAACTAGAAACAGGATTTAGCAACCTTTTCATATTATGGGTACCATTGTGGTGATGGAAGCAAAACATTTTTAAAAGCCTGGCCCAAATTTCAGAACGTAAACCTTGGAGGGACACTTGGAAGGGTCATTGTAATCTGACGCCCTGCACAGTGCAGGAATCCCCCTGCTGCAACATTCCAATCAACCCCTCTATAAACATTTCCAGCGAAGGAAAGTCTACCATCTACCAAGACAGTCTTCTCCATTAGTTAATGGCTCTTACCATTAGGCTATTTTCCTGATAGTCCTATCAAAAACTGCTTCCTTGCAATGTAAGCCTGACCTCTGGGACACCTGTGAAGAATTCTTCCTCATTATCCAGAGTGGAGTCTTTGAAGACAGCTGTCCTATCTCCCCACAGCCTTCTCTGTTCCAAGCTAAATACACCCATATCTGTAGGACTTAGCCTGTGAGCAGAATAGATAATAGTGGATCTATTATTTTCAGCAATTTGGAAACTATATTTCTATTGATACTGCCTAAAATGTAATAGTGCAAAAGTGTTCACTTGAAAGAAATAAAAAAAAAAGGACTGAAACACCAAATCTAGTGAGATCCCAGCGACCTTTGAGATCTCATGAAATTCTGTGTAAGAATGCAAATGTTATAAGGTATGGTTAACACATAAGACAATGGACAATTAAAACTTTTAAAAGACACATTTAGGATGTATGGTGTATATGTGTTGCATTGTATAGTATGCTCACAGTTAGGCTTTAAAATCTTTATAGGGAATCTAATATGTTTACATACTGTCTTTTTTCCTTCTGTTAAATGATTATCATATACAGTATCTGCTTCCTCACGTCTAGTGCTAATTGTGCTAGAGATACACTTTTCACTTCTTAATTCCTTCCCTAGCAGGAAAGAAGGTCAAAACATATTGCAGTGTTAGGAGCTATCTTCTGTGATTTTTGCTTGCAGCTCTATGTTGTGATCACAAGTCTTCCCGGTTTATTTTCTTTAATAACACTGAAGTTTAGCTCTGTCTGGGCCATCTGATACTGTCAGACGTGGTGCCTAAAGCAGATGTGATTGTTCATAAAATGGCAGGTAAACATCTGACTTTGCTGTTGCTGAGAGCTTCAGTGTTACAGTAATGAAAAATAGCACTGTTTCGCTTAGTAATTAATATGATATATGGAAGCAGTAAGGGGATAAGCAGTAGAGGAAGTTGTATTTATGGTGATTACTATTTCTCCTCCCTGGCTGTCACGGCAGTCAGGATTGGGTAATAGACAGGGAGCTGGCCAATCGGACCGAGTCTACTGGAAGCTTTAAGCTCCGCCTCCTCTAGCTTAGCTCCAGTTTTTCGACTCGGTCTGCCAGAACAGCCGTGTCTATAGTCTTTCCTTAATATATTATCAGCTTTAACTCCTTTGAACTTTGGAACGGCCTTGACTTCGCTTTTGCTTAATCCCCTCGCTAGCGGTTCATTTTAAATTCTTTTTGACTGTGACCGCAGCTTGTCTAGATTGCCGCCGGCCGGCGGCTTCGTTGGCGCGCACACGGGTTCGCCCTGCCGCGTCTCCCGGCTTTCCCGCCTTTCACCGGCGGATGTTTTAGCGCCAGACCCTCGGATCGCTAAGCAGGGTCTGCTACCGGGCTTCTGCCTTCAGTTCTGGCGGTGAGGGCTGCGTTGAGGGCTAATCGTCCCAGCAGCCGTTTTAGCGCCGATCCCTTCTGCGATTAGGCAGCGACGAGGCACTAATTTCCCCAGCAGCCATTTTAGCGCCGTTTTCTCCCGCGCTACCAACGGCGACGAGGGCAACCGTGACACCGAATATTCTGCAGCGCTGACAGCCTTCATCTATCTGACACGCTTGAGACTGAACTAGGAGCTCTCTTGGCGGGCGTTTTAAAATCGCAAGTACCTTATTTTCCTCATAGACTGTCATCTGGCCCAGCGTTGCTCTCGCAAAATGGCGGACGCTCCTAGATCACGCACTTCACGCCATCCAGTCACCAAGGGGAAACGTCCCGCTATGGACGATCCTGAGGAGGGGTCATCTAGAGGGACAGCGGCCAAAGCTAGGAAGGTGACTGCTCCTCCACCTTCCCTCCCATCAGCGCATAAACCATCTAGGGAGGAAGAGAGAAGACACAGGGCCTTTGAAAAAGCTTTTCAAAAGGCCCAAACCACATCCAATCCTGACCCTAATTCTGTCTACCTAGAGGCCTTGCCTACCCAGTCTTCTTCTACTGGAGATGACCTAACCAGACCTGCCCCTGCTCTTTCTCCCGATCAGTCAGTCCATGAAGGATCTTCCTTCAGTACGGAAATGGAATCAGTGTTTCCATCAGTTTAAGGGGACCCCAGACCTCAGGTCGCTGAACATCCTGTGTCTCAGTGTGCTGCAGCCCCTTTGCCTAACCAGACTCTCCAGGGCCTTTCAGACATTCCTCCGGCCCTAGCAGCTCTGATATCGGACGCCATTCGGCTGGGGATCTCTTTGTGGGCCTTCCACAAAGGACTCCCTCTGTAACATCTATTCCTATTGTTCCAATGCCTCCCACAGAGAGGTGTCTGGTGAGGATGATATAGCGGAAATCAGGGAACCTGATGAACCCGTAGACTCAGTGAGCCAAGATTCACTGAGGGAGATCCCATTGTTGACCATGACCTATCTGATGATGACGGCTTAGAGCCGGATCAACCTTCTTTTATTGGCTTATTCCGCCCACAAATGTTTCGTTCCCTGCTTTTCAAAGCCCAGAATGTGACACGTTTGGGAGGTGCCTCCTCAACGGACTCCTCTGCAGCTGCGGCTGACCCTACTTCTGCCCTATTTCAAGAGCCTACGGTTCAGAAGGAGGTGGTACCTGCCCCCAAATTATTCTCCGACGTGATTCTCCGTCAATGGTCTCTTCCAAGCTCGGGCCCTGTACCCAATAATCTCGATAAACGATTTTATAACATGGCACCTGAATTTTTACATCTTCTTCAGGTTCCTTCTGTGGACGCACCTGTTTTGGCTCTGTCGTCCTCGTCTCCCCTTGCAGGTCCACCAGAGGAGTGTTTGCACCCGGAAGAGAAGAAGGCCGAGAGAACCTTGATTAAGGGACATCAAGCGTCCGCCTGGTCCGTTCAAGCTTCATCTGCGGCGTCTTTCTTTAATAGAGCCACTATCCTCTGGCTCTGACATCCAAGCTCGCTTACCTTCTTCTGACCACCGCTCCCACCAGGATCTTAACAAGATCATGGCTGCAGTAGAGTTCTCCGTGGATGCAACCTTGAATGCGGCCCGTTTCTCCGCCAAGGCCATAGGGACTTCCATCACCTCCCGCAACTGGCTCCGCAACTGGCAGGCAGATATTAGAAATAAATGGCGTCTTGCTTCTTCGCCCTTCGCTGGAGACAAGCTTTTTGGAGCCCAACTTGACCCACTCTTGGTGGAAACAAAGGACCACTGCAAGGTGTTGCCTGCCATTAATCGATGCCCCGACAACCGGGCTCAATCCTTTTTCCGTCATTCTTCCTATCGAACCCAGGATACCTTTCAGTCAACTCAACGCCCGCAGTGTACCTTCTCGTCCAGGGGTCCTTCATCTACGGATCAGCAGGTTAGGCAGGGTTCCCGTTTTAATTTCAAGCGGCCCTTTCGAAGGGGACGGGGCCGTCCCTTTAGGAGGTCCCGCTAATACAGTCCCTTCCCTAGCTATAGGGGGTTGCTTGTCCCACTTTGTTTCCCAATGGGACATCACTGTATCAGATGCATGGGTCAAATCTACCATTCGTTTCGGCCTTTCTCTAGAGTTCCGTCCCGTCCCTCCGAAGCTTTTCCTCCAGTGTCCTGTATCTTCGGACCCCGTCAAACGTGCTAGGATGGTCTCGGCCATCCAGCACTTATTGGAAATTAAAGCTATCCAGCCTGTGCCCCTCGCCCATCAGGGTCATGGTTTCTATTCACGTCTTTTTCTCGTTCCAAAAGCTTCGGGGGGTTGGAGGGCCATTCTAGACTTAAAATCATTAAACCGACACATAAGCTATCGTCGGTTTAAGATGCAATCCCTGCAATCCATTCTCCTCGGCATCCGGGGTGGAGACTTTATGACTTCCATTGATTTAACGGAGGCTTACCTCCATATTCCAATTCGGCCTGCTCACCGCAAATTTCTAAGATTTTGTTACAATGGACGTCACTTTCAGTATGCAGCCCTGCCTTTTGGTTTATCCTCTGCCCCCAGAGTTTTTACCAAAGTAATGGCGGCTCTTATGGCCCATATCTGTTCCATTCCCATTAGGGCTATGTTCTATCTGGATGACATTCTCATCCTTTCCCGTTCACATACCCAAGCGCAGAGGGACCTCAACAATGTCATCTGCATTCTGCAGAGTCATGGCTTCTCCATAAATTGGGCCAAGAGCCATTTAGTCCCCTCTAACCGCATTCAACACTTGGGTGCGGTTATTGACACTATTACAGAGCAGATTTTCTTATCCCGGGACCGCCAAGTAAGTCTTTCCTCCTTGGCCAACCGCATCCGGCTTCGCCGGTCTGCTTCTCTTTCAGACCTGTCCACATTGTTAGGTAAAATGGTATCAGTTTACGGAATCATTCCTTGGTCTCGTCTCCACAGCAGGGATCTCCAATGGCTCCTGCTGCCTTTCCAACGGACTACCTCGTCCACTTCCACCCAGACAATCCTCCTACCTTAGAAGGTGATAGAATCCCTGCGATGGTGGGCCTCTCCAGCTCTGTCCTGGGGAACCAACTTTCTAGACCCTCAGCGGATTGTGGTCACCACAGATGCGAGCCTCCTGGGTTGGGGGGCTCATTTGAACTCCATCACGACTCAAGGCCTTTGGACCTTGCAGGAGCAGTCTCTCAGCATCAATGTCCTCGAACTTCGGGCCGTCTACCTGGCCCTCCTCGAATTCTTGCCCCGTGTCGTCGGTCAGGATGTCTTGGTCCTGACGGACAATATTTCCACCAAGGCTCACATCAATCGGATGGGCGGAACGCATTCCGAGATTCTGATGCAGGAGACTCATCGTCTGGGTCTCTGGGCCGAGGCCAATCTGAGATCTCTTTGAGCAGATTACATTGCCGGGAAGGAAAACGTCCAAGCAGATGCCCTAAGCCGCTCTACTCTGGACCACACAGAATGGAGTCTTCCTCCCAACCTCTTCACTCTGTTAACGAAACATTTCGGCCTCCCTCAGGTGGACCTGTTTGCCACGTCCAACAATCGGCAACTGCCTCGGTTTTTCTCACGCTTCCCGTCTCCGGGAGTGGAGGCAGTGGACGCATTGCGCAGCCCTTGGCCCCGGGGGCTTCTGCTTTACGCCTTCCCTCCCCTCTCCTTGATACCCAAGGTAGTCCGCAAGCTATTGCTGGAAAAAGCGGAGCTTCTCCTACTTGCGCCCCACTGGCCTCACAGGCCTTGGTTTGCAGATCTTGTGGCGCTGTCTGTAGCCCCTCCGTGGCGCATTCCGGACCATCTGATGAAGTTACAGCAAGGCAACTTGTGCCACCTGGACCCTCAATCCTTCCAGCTGACCGCCTGGAGGTTGAGCGGCTCCGTTTAGCTGCTGCTAAGGTTTCGCCTCCGGCTATTTCCATCATCCTGGCGGGTCGTCGGCCTTCCACCACCCGTATATACAACTCTATGTGGAGGTCCTTTCTCCGCTGGTGCTCCAAACACAATCTTGACCCTGCATTGGTCTCCGTGGTCCAGCTCCTAGATTTTCTGCACGACGGGTTTGCTTCCGGTCTGGCCCCAACCACCCTTTGCCGTCAGGTAGCGGCGCTATCATCTGTCATGAAATTTGGATCCAAAATTCCTCTCTCCAAGGATCCCCTTATTAAGGACTTTTTACGGGGTGCCACAAACCTACGTCTACCAGTCATCCATAGGTTTCCAACGTGGGACCTTAACAAGGTACTCACGGCACTTACCAGATCCCCTTTCGAGCCTCTCCGGGACGTTAACTTGAGGTTCCTCTCCTTCAAGGTCTCATTCCTGGTGGCGATTACATCGGCCTGTCGGATATCAGAGTTCGCCTCTCTTTCCGTCCGCTCCGATCTCTGCTTATTCCACAAGGACAGGGTGGTGCTTCGTCTAGATCCTGCATTCCTTCCAAAAATCAACTCGACCTTTCACAGGTCTCAGGAGCTTGTGCTCCCCAATTTTTGTCCTTCTCCACGTCACCATCTTGAAAAAATTTGGCATACTCTGGACATTCGCAGAGCTCTGAAGATTTATTTGGCTCGGACTTCGACCTTCCGGAGAATGGAAGCTCTTTTCGTTTCATTTCAACCGTCATCTATGGGATCCCGGGTCTCTTCCACCATGGTAGGGCGTTGGCTTTGAGCTACAATTTCCACTGCTTACGAGGCACAAACCTTACTTGTTCCTCGACACCTCACTGCACACTCCACTAGGAGTGCTGCCACTTCAGCGGCATGGGCCACCCAGGCTCCGTGGGAAGAAATCTGCAAGGCGGCGGCTTGGTCATCGGTGACGCCTTTTATCCGGCATTATCGTTTGGACTCTTATGCCTCAGCGGATGCTGCCTTCGGAAGGAGAGTTCTACAAAGCGTTCGACCTGGTCCCTCCCTATAGGACATGTGGCTTTGGTATGTCCCAATCCTGACTGCCGTGACAGCCAGGGAGGAGAATGAGCGTTGTACTTACCTGATACGCCCCTTCTCTCTACGCTGTCACGGCAGTCAGCCCCACCCTGGTCTGTATCCGGAAGGTATATATATATATATATACGAGGGGGGGGGCTCTATTTCTCACGTCTCTCCTTTTATCTCTATAGACACGTCAGTCTACTGGATACCTTCGCCTCAAAACTGGAGCTAAGCTAGAGGAGGCGGAGCTTAAAGCTTCCAGTAGACTCGGTCCGATTGGCCAGCTCCCTGTCTATTACCCAATCCTGACTGCCGTGACAGCGTAGAGAGAAGGGGCGTATCAGGTAAGTACAATGCCCATTCTCTACCAAAAATTATTCAGCTAAACCTGCTAACCTCTATTATTTATATCTTCTTTGATAACTGCTAAAAGGAACGGATATATATAAGAGTACAAGGAATAGATACATTTTTTAAAAAAAACTCTCTCCTCAAAAGATTTTTTGAGCCACCATATTTAGCTGTTATGATAAATGCTCAGAGATCATTTCAACCCAATGCGGATTTAATATGCTGCATGCTTTGCCTATTGTAGCTAAGGCAGGAATAAAAATCTCAGCCATTTGGGGGGGAAAGGAAATTAACCTTGTCTCTGTGATTAAGAGGTGCCGTCTTGATCTTCTATTTTCAATAATATGCAAAGTGTTCAAACATAATGATGGGGAGGAAAGACAAATCAAGATTATAATTTGGTTTCTCTCCCACACAGACATATACATGCCATACATTCAATATTATACATCGTAAAGAGTTTCTTTTTCAATTCTAACTTGACCTTTTGTACATTCTAGAAATTATATGGTGGCACATTTTGACCGAGCACATCCTCAAATGCTGGATTTTTTTCCTATTTGAGCATGCATGCCCAAACTGAAAGATGGGTGTGCGCGTGCATGCGTGGATGTGGGCATGCACATCAGTGGTGGGTTGCCCCCGGTTCAGAACGGTTCTATAGAATCGGTAGTAAAACCGGCGAGAGGCTCCGCCCACCGACCCTGAAGTCATCAGAACGCTTCTGTGCATGCGCAGAAGAGTGCACACATGCACAAACGAAGCAATCGTGCGCACACAATCCCATTGCAAACCGGTAGTAAAGGTAAGTAGAACCCATCCTTGATCCACATGTGTGAACATGCACAGACGGATGCGCAGACGTGCGCACATGCGCAGCAGAGACCCAAAGACCAGCTGGCCGGCGGGGCATCCCAACACCGGCAGCACGGCAAGAGGTAAAATCTTTTTGTTTCGTGAGCCTCTGTTTCGTCATTTGCAGGGAAACAGAAGCTCACAAAAGAAACGCCATGGAGATCTGACCTATGGCAACGGTGCATGTGCCAGCAGAGAGGCTCTGTGTACTACCTCTGGCACGCATGCCATAGATTTGCCATCATGGATCTAGCCTGGATCTTTGGATATTATTCTGTGTAATTTTAATTGGTCTTAGAAAAACATAATTTTTGAGGCTTTTTAAGGCTCAGTAAGATTCTGAGAAAAGTCAGGCTGCTCTGTCAAGTAGTGGAGAGATGCAGCATTTTCATAAAGTGTGAAAAAGTTCTTCCAGATCATTTTCAAAGGATGCTATATTAAATAAAAATATTATGTCAATGTTGAGCGGTTTGCTTTGCTCCAATGGACCAATGTAGCTGCAAGTATTTTTTTAAATTAACTAACTAAAAGCTCCTCCTTTCCCTAATTTTCCTCACTGCAAGATCATGAAATGTCTGTCATTATTTTTAGGTCCTAAACCTGGACTGTTGAAAAAAATATGAAAGGTTATAGAGTAATTCTCCTTTGTGTACATTTTTTTTTAATCTTGAAGAGCTAATGCCAACACTATCAGTTTGTCTTTCAAAATGATGACACTGAAATAGTGTGATACATTTTGCTAATTTTGTTCATCTTTCATTTGCACAGCATGTTTTTTCCCATCTCTTCGCTAAATAAACTGACTTTGTATAAATATACAAAAAGGATGAAGGCTATTGCTTAGCGCATTGTAAGCTGCCCTGGAACTTTTGAATTTTGGATTCAGCCACCAGAGAACTGCAAAAGCTACTCCTAAGTAGTTTTTATTTTACTTGGAGATTGCATTGTGTTTTATTTTATTGATTTGAGAATAATCCTAAAAGCTATATTTTAATTTTATTTATGCTTGGCTGCAAATGAAATGAAACCAGGTTCAGTTTTTGCCTTGAGCCAGTTTTTGAAGTGTAGCCTTGATCATTTAAAAGCCAAATTAGAATTCAGCCAGTTCCAATAACACCTGGTATGTTTCACAAAAGAAGCTCTTTTGTTTAGCCCTTGTGTTTGGGATTAAGGAGTAAAGCAAAAAAACATTCTGTTGTGGCCCATACGCGGCCTGTGCGGCTGGTGCCTGATTCGGATAGCAAGGAGGCTGGTGTGGTGCTGCTCCAGCAGCCTGTGCAGCTGGCACTCGAGTCGGACAATAAGGCTGGAGAAGATTTGGTGCCAGAGGCAGGGATTCAGCCAGGGCCTTCAGAACCTCCAGAAGCTCCCTTAAGTGAAGAGGACGAAGAGGAGGAGCCTCTTCTTGATGCATGGGCATGCAGAGCTGCCAAAAAGCAGGAGTGGCTCTTCAGGAGGAGGTCTCCTCGAGAGTAAGACTTGGGGTTAATTAGTCACTCCCTTAGTCTATTTAAGGAGGAACGCCAACTGAAGCAATTTGCAGGGAACAATTTCATTCACTCTCCGTCATGCCTTGATCTTAGTTCTCTGCAAATTGCTTCTGGGTTTTCTGCCAACTATAGTAAGATTAAGATTATTTATTCTTTGGATTCTTGTAGGCTGTTAAGAAAGTTAATTAACAGCCTTTGTTTGAAAAAAAACTGATTTAATTTAGTAAACTAAGATTTGTACAGACTTTGTGTGTGCTGCGTTCTTTGGGGTCCGTAGCTGGGGCAGAACACCTTCATACAAAAATTAGATCACAGGAGGGATTTGAAAAGATAGGAGTGGTATTAGGTGTTCTAGAATCAGAACTGTCTCTGATTCTGTAAAGCTGTGTGGACTTCAACTACCACAATTTTCTAGCCGGCATGCTTAAACACAGCTTAAAGTTGCTGAGGTTGGGAAATACTCTTCTAGAAAAGATTTATCAGCATGGAGACTAGAAAGAGAGACTGGTAAATAAAATTTTAAGTGGCTGTCAAGTGACTATCAGTAGCAAGTGGCCATCAGCAGCAATTTCATTTTAGTTATTTGCCATCTGCAATTTCTGAGGAGTGGGCCGTGAAATTGTGAGGAAAGGGAGAAAGCAGCATCCCCTTTCTTTAATACTGTATGTGTCAGGGCTGTCAAACGTGGGGCCCATGGGCCGGATGCATTACATACTGGCCATGCCCATGCCTGGTTTAGCGAAAAAAGGGGAGAAAAGTCCCGATATGTCACGTGATGCCGCTGTGACGCTATGAGTTTGACAACCCTGTGACTGGACTATCTATGACTACACATAGATGTCTGCATTGGAAAAGCCCGATTATGAGGATCTACTTATAAATTGCATTTTCAGGTGAGTGAGGGCAATGCTAAAGTTGACCTAGAGCAGGGGTGTCAAATTCTGGGCTGCAGGCCGGATGCGTCACACACTGGCCACGCCCACCCTGCTTTAGCGAAGGGGGGGGAAAGTCACGATATGTCACGTGACTACAACATGACAACATGAGTTTCACATCCCTGATCTAGAGTATCATAGAGTTCATAGTTGAAGGCATAAGGGAATAGTTGAAGGAAAGCATAAGGGCAAGAGTTGAAGGCATGAGGACAATGTACATTCATAACAGTTGATGGAGACACCAAGTGAAAAACATTACTATAGAGCGGTTGAAGATGAGGGTATTTCTGTCCCCTGGAATGGGATGCAAATCAGTGACTACCAATATCTTATAATAATAATAATAATAATAATAATAATAATAACTTTATTGTCATTGTACGTATATACTCAGTATACCCATACAGTGAAATTCACTTAACACCCATTAACAAACTTTCTCTTGATCTACTAATGTCAGAAGTCTAACAGTTCCATACATTTCAATCAGTATACTTTGCCAACCTAGATTTGCTTCTTAACACTGTTCAGTTTGGCTATTACCATAGTTTTTCAGTAGGAACAGCAAGTCTCTTTGTCATCTACTTCTGTCTTTATCTGAAAAGATTTCTTTTTATTTCATCATGTAAAAATGTGAGACATTGTAAAATTTGTAATCACGATGTTCAGTCATGCTTGTAGTTTGCTGGAAGATGGACCTTCTAGTGAATTAATAGTAACAAGCTTCCTTCTAGTAGAAAATAAATGTAATGTCTATATTAATTGGAGAGGGGTAGAAGAAAAGTTGCTTTGGTTTATGTTTTTAGACTAGTGATTTAAAAAAATATAAAAGCCTGATGATAATGATATAAATAAATAACTGTATTGTCATTGTACGTATATACACAGTATACCCATACAACAAAATTCACTTAACACCCAAAGACCAGGTCCAACACACATAACAATCCCCAAACACACCCCCACCCACCACAAATTCCCCACCCCTAAACCACCCAAACATCCACACAACAGACCAAGTAATGCTGTCCAACAGCTCACTAATGGTGGCCCTTTAGTTCATGGCTCTGGGATAAAAACTATTCAGAAAACATGTGGTCCAACTTTTAATTGTTCTGTATCTTCCGCCAGAAGGCAACAGTCCAAAAAGATTGTAAGCAGGATGAACATATGATGAATTTTGAGTGAGTGATGAATTATGATGAATTAATTCACAGTGAGGAAGAAACATATAGATATAAATTCTAATTGCTGAATTATGAAAAATTGTGAAATGGCTAAAATATGGCATGGAACTGACACAGTGAAGAAGGATATAATTATCCTGGCATCCCGCTTCCCTGCTGTTGACTTTTCCTTTTTCTGGAGTGGAAGCTGTTATACATTAAAACTTATTTTCCTGAACATAAGACGCTGTATGTGTGTAGACAGTCTTAATTCTCCTACTAGATTTATCCATACTTAACTAAAAGTATGTTTATAACTCCAAATGTTTTCTGTGCATTGTGAGAAGTGTTCAACTATACCATGCAGAGATTAGTAGGAGATAATGCAGGAAATCTTTGCAATATAGCTTTGGGATGGGATAAATGTTCAGTTGGTCTTTGGGCTTTTAATATAGCGCTCTGTGTAGATTTCCTGTACTTGTAACTATTTATTAATTGCATTCAACAATATACTGGAAATTAATTGCATTCAACCTTCATACCATTGCTTTGTAAAATGGGATGATTTGTTTTTCCAATATTTAAAGAGTCACTTTGGCTGTCCATGGTGCACAGAGGAACCATTTTTGTTCCAGCAATCTGTAAAATGTGTTTTAATTTGTTTTACTACTAGCTAAACCATGCCATAAATATATTCCCAGTCATACTGCCAAATCATCCAAGCCATATTTCTAAATGACAAACAAATACAAGATAATTTAACACAGCTATTATACATAATGTTTCATATTGTTCATGTTTCACGTTAAAAGAATTGGCACGTTACAGCACAGTATCTACATGTGCTCATGTAAAAAAAAAAACTATGTTTCCAAGTTCCAAAATTATATTTATTTTAATGTACTTCTTTCATTATTCCATTTATAGATAAAAAAGCAGATACTCACCCATGCTCCCAAGAGCAAAACACTCTTTATCGGGTTGATTGGCTCAAGGCAATGTTACTAACATTTCCCATTATTAACAAAGAAATAGTCTTCATCTACAGTAATTTTTTGCTTGTGATCCTAACTCTTCCATTATGGAGCAATTTTTCTTGTAGTACAATGTGCTCTCTCTTTTTCTTTTCTTTTTCAAGGTATTAGAGGGAACTTCAGGAAGATATTCAAGGACAGTGTGAGCCAAGTTTATTGTCAAAGAGACAAATTTAAAAGAACAAATTAAAATAGATCTCCAGTAGAAGGTAGCTTCCATTTTGGTGTGAACGTTTTTTCTGGATAAATAGAATAAGCCATTCTTAAGAAAACTGGAAAATTTAATTAATCTGGTTAGTTGGTTTGCTTCTGATAGGGTTTTTTTAAATAGTGTATAGCAATTTCTAACACATAATACTTTGCAACAATAAATAACAAGTCCAAAATAGAAAAGAATGGCCACCCTCCATCTTCACTAGGCATTAAAGCTGTCAGTGGTCTGCCTAAAAGGAAAAGTTGTAAGAAGTTTAATGAATGCTAGGATCTAGGTGCATCTTTGGGGGCTTGTGTTTCATAGCATGGGGATCACTAATGAGAAAATATGTCTTTTAGCCCATGTCTCCCTCACTTAAGGGGCTTCCTGCATGACTTGAGAGGACAGGCAGAATCATTATAGGCAAAACAGCCTCAGAAATAATCTGGCACTGCATCGTATAGAATTTTATGTCTGATAATCAACTCTTTGAATTGGGCCTGAAAGCCTATAGGCAACTCATGCAATAACTGAAGTGCATTATTCTGTATTGATAGGACTTAACCAGTGGTCTTGCCACTGTATTCTACCCTACCTGCAAATTCTGGATATTCTTCAACAGCAGTCCCACATTGAGAATGTAGCAATCTAATTGTATGATAGTATGTTTAGAAGTCACTGTCACCAATGCCCTTTGTCCAGACAAGGCTAGAAGTGGGGCACTGTCCAAAACTGGACAAAGCATTCCCAGCCACAGCCTCTGTCTGCTCTTTAGACAAAATCAGCAGACCCTTTCAAGTCATGACCTACTGTCATGTCCTAGGACTCAGACTCTGACTCTGAAGCAACTGCTTCAAGTGAACCTGTGGAGTGTCACCCTCAGGAGACACTCAGACAGTGGTGGGATTCAACCAGTTCGCACCACTTCAGCTGAACCAGTTGTTAAATTGCTGGCTGACCCTGCCCCGCCCCTTCCAGAAGTCCCCACGCATTCCATTTTGGCTCCCAGATAAGTGCAGAATGGAGGAAAGGGAGGTATAATATGCATGAACATTACAACAAAAAAAGTCCTGTCAAAAGAGTGCAAGAATGCTAGAATGTACTTTTCTCCCCTCCTTTTCAACTCTAGATATTAATCCTCTCATAGACAGACTGAACAAGTCGTTTCTGCATCTGCCAAAATTGGGAAATTGGGTGGCTCCGTTGCACCCACCGCCCGTCAACCGAGCTGAGCTGCTGCCGCCGCCGGGGAATACTGGAGCCTTCACTACTGAGCAGCTGATTGGCAGTTGGATCGGCCTCCCAGAATACTGCCAATCAGCTGTTCTAAGCGGTGGGAATTGCTGCCATTCACTGCCACTGTTATGATGAGCGGCAGCAGCAGCGATCCCCACCGCCTAGAACAGCTGATCGGCAGTATTCCAGGAGGCCGAGCCAACTGCCAATCAGCTGCTCGGCAACAAAGACTCCACCGTTTCCTGGTGGCGGTGAACAGTGGCAGTGGTGACAGGCCGCGGCCACCACACCAACCCCCCTCCTCCACTGCAATATTCACTCTGTAAGACACACAGACATTTCCACCCACTTTTTTGGGTGCGAAAAATATGGTACATTATCCCCAAAGTACAAACATTTGCATCAGTTCTACGATTTTTCCACTTCTTCAGAGAATATCAGTTTAAACTTATAGCACTTAAGGTTTTCTTGGCTTTTTTGAAATTTATTTGAACTTTAAAAAAATTGTTTTAGTTTATTTATGTACTATAAGATACAAAAATACAAAAGAAAATAGTAGGAAAGATAGGGGAGGGAAGAGGGAAGGGAAAAGTGTGGGGGGAAAGGGGAAAAAGAAAGAAAAGGCTTTGACTTCTGACACCCTTTTTTGGTGCAGTAGAATAAAGTAATAACATCAAATCTTACTTTTACATAACAGTATAAACTAGCCATTTATATAACAACAAAAAATTATTTGAACTTTTATTGGTCATTATTCACCTTGAATAAGGTGAATTCTTTTAAGGTCCATCTTTCAAGCTTCCTGTTGTGTTCCTAATGTGCTGTGAAACCTGTGTTCTTAAAATATCTTTTCTTACTGTTTTAAGCTACTTTTTATCCCAGCTGGTCTGACTCTTCTAACCTTGGTTGATAACTCATTTTTCTCGAAATCAAGTCCTTCATGAGAAATTAATATTTTTGGCTTTTTTTTTTGAACCACAGTCTCCCAGTTGAGCTATAATATGCATTAACCCCTCTTAAGCAGCATGCTGTGGACATGGAGATACAAATTGACCTGTCACTTTTGTCTAGGAAGGTGTTTTTGGGTTGCAGTCCTCATGTCTTAACACCCAGCTCTGTTCCATAACCATATAGCAATTTCCAAATTCAGAAGACGTTTATTCCTGGCCAGATTTTGGGCAGACAGCTATTACTGAGGGACTGATAGCTGAACATCCCATTTCAGTAGAGTCTCTATTCTGGAGGAATAGCTGAAACATTGGATCATGTTGCAATGTGGTGCTTGTTTTATGCTGACACTCAGCAGGAGTTGTTGTCTCCATTTTTAGTCAAACACTCTGGTCGTCTCGACTCCTTTATCTCCAGCTGTTACTATCAGATCAATCTGACTCTATTTTGTTAACGATTGCTCCAGTGACTGCACAATAATCTATAATCTTTTTTAAAATAGCTGTTATATATTTCTTGTCTGGTTTGGTTGATTATCCATTGTAGTTGTTTGTCCAATTGGTTATATTTCTGCATTAAATTTATATGTACTTTTACTTGTTTTTATTAACCATTTTGTTTTGGAGAGTTACAGTATATTGCAGTTTGGAATGAGACTATGCCACAATAAACTATTTATTCATTATTATTATTTTGATGGGGAGAAAAAGAGAAAGAGTGAGATAAGTGGTAAAAGAAAAGTAGATCAGGTAAATAAGTGGAGAAATGGAGGGATAAAAGAGAGCAAGCCAAGAGAGACAAAATGGGATACGAGGGAGGTTAATAGTGAGAGATTTTCCCCTCCTTGTATTTAGGTGAAATGTTAACTTCCACATGTCCAATGTAACAGCAACATAAAAGACACAATCTGATAAATTACAATAAATCTCCACAGATGTCAAACATTCTGGGAATCACAGTTCATATTTGGAGAATGTTGGCTTGAGGAAAGCTATCTTATAGCATTCCTTCAATGATATATATTCCGCTATGATAACTGTGATTCCAAATAATGTCTTTTTATATTATATCCTGCCATTAGGCAGACAGTTGGATCCAAAGAAAAAGTTGGCTGCGCTCAATTACGCTCCTCACAACTAATTTGAGTCTCACTGATTTCACTGGGACTAGCATGATCTGGGTGCATCCTGTTGATCCTCTCACTTGTGTTCTTCTCATATACTAATCAAGTCAAATGGTATCTGCAACAGAATACTATAATGAGAGTTGCTCCTATTCCAAGCTATGCTTTTTGAACTTCTTCAACCATGTCATCACTCCAGACCTGCCGTTACTTTCCTCTTGGGTATGGAAAATCCCATTTAAAGAGCAGCATAGTGATAGATGAAACCATTTTAATTCAGAGTCCTTTATCCTTGCCCCCAATTGGCAATGTGGAACGTGAAGAGCATTCTACAAGTGGTCACACAAATGCCTGTCACATTGGGGCCTTACACATTCATAAAACAGCTGCCCTGTTAGACATGGCAAGTTACAAAGGATCCACTGACCCAAACGTAAAATGACTAGGAGGTGTTAGTCTTGCCCTCGGGCTATTCCTACCACTCTATTTTCCTTTGTCCTTTTAGGGGTCAGGAAGACATCGTGGGGCAGGCTGCCA
This sequence comes from Arizona elegans, assembly GCA_022577455.1. Taxonomy (NCBI): domain Eukaryota; kingdom Metazoa; phylum Chordata; class Lepidosauria; order Squamata; family Colubridae; genus Arizona; species Arizona elegans. The sequence continues at coordinate 194,281,064 of JAKOOJ010000001.1, read as the reverse complement.
TTTTTATTTCCTAATGATGGTTATAGAGTCCAGTGGACTCAGTGGCATTCTTGGAAATAACGAAGGCGAAAATCACTTTGCAGCATGAAACGTCCTTCCCACCAGGGATGGGTTCTACTTACCTTTACTACCGGTTCGCAATGGGAGCGCGTGTTCGTGTTCGCTTCGCTTCGCTTGTGCACGCTTTTGCACATGCGCAGATCATCCGTTATGACATCTGGGCCGGTGGGTGGAGCCCCACACCACTTTTACTACTGGTTCGCAAGAACCTGACAGAACTGGGAGCAACCCACTACTGCTTTCCACCATTAAAAGAATCCTAAAATCAGGGGAATGGTCATTGGTGCATGCCAAAGAGCATTTAATGGGTACATTACTGCTCATTAATAACAGGTTGCTATAAATACTTATATTTGTTATGTAATTGGTTTGGAGTTTGTATATCTAATTCACCCACTATTTTTTTTAATTCCCTTTCAAACTTTATCATTATTCATTGCTCACCATGTGACTCACACTCATCAACATTGCTTGGAGTCTTCCCTGCATTCTGTAACAGATAGTTGTGCATTCAATTTGCCACAGTGCAACTCAGGACACAGGTCTGTTAGAGGTGTGACAAGTCACAGGGGAGCTAATATCTCTACAACGGAACACTCAAGGGCTTTGCTTTTGCAGGCATTGTTTGAACACTATCTGCCTGCAAGACTTCAGGAGAATTTAAGCAATGTGAGTGGTGGGTGGGACTAATTCAGAACCCTGATCCTGTGTGCAGTCCTGTTTTAATAAGGTCTAAATAGGACTTCTCTGTAAGTATGAGGAACTCTGAGGAAGCGTAAACAACAGGCATTTAAGGGGAATAATCTCACTATCAGACCAATTAGGTTTGTCTTATAACAGGAGTTGATGGGGCATGGTCTATTCATCTATGTCTTCCAAACGATTCATGTCTGCAATTACAAGAAGTGAATGTCCTATATCAGAAGCAAATTCACACTTACTCACAGTCTTCGTATTTGTTTTAACATCTCTAATCATCAGTCTGTAACGTGTATGTGTGTGTGTGTGTGTGTTACACACTCAAATATCAAGCATTTTGATCTGTACATCTCCTAAGGAGCTCCATGATGAATCGAATGTGACCAGTGAACAAACAAGCCCTGTAGATCCCAAAACTAATAAAGAGTAAAAAGATTGCTTGCCTGGTCCAATGGGTGCCAATTTAATCCTTTTGCAATGTTTAATTTCGCTTTTAATAAGGAAGTTAATTAGAGGAGTATCCCAGCAAACAGATGGATTTTGAGTTAACATTGCTTAGCACTTTAAGTCAGCTGGACATCAAATTCTTAGGAGTGCATCCTGTCTTGAATGTTTTTTTTTATCTGTCTTGGTCTGCCTAGAAAAAAATATGCAGTGTAACTAAGGAGAGGCAGAATACTTCTCGGTTTTATTTCCTGAAGCTATTTCTGGATTGATTTAAATTAAATTCTGCTTGGACAGTCTCTTCATGTTGACCTTCCTTATTTGTCCTTTCCCCTCAATTCAAGGAAAGAAAATGCTTCTTCTATTTTCATTCCAGTTCTTCCCATTGACTCAGAACTGTTTCTGGGGGAAGAGCCATGTTAAGTTTATCCAGGGGTGGATTCTAAAATTTTTTACTACCGGTTCTGTGGGCGGGGCTTATTTTGTGGGTGTGGCTTGGGGTAATGTGAATGGGTAGGCGTGGCCAGCCTTTTTTTTTTTTACTTTTAAAAGCATTATTTCTACAACCTTAAGAGGTTGCAGAAGAAAATGCTTTTATTATTTATCTTTATTTTTTTATTATTCATATTTCTATGCCGCCCACTCTCCGAGGACTCTGGGCGGCTTACACCAAAGACAGTATACTAAATAGCATATTGCCCCCAACAATCTGGGTCCTCATTTTACCCACCTCGGAAAGATGGAAGGCTGAGTCAACCTGAAGCTTCTGACGATCAGGCAAATTTGCTGGGATCGCCAGAAGCTTTTAAAGGGATTTTTTTTCCTACAACCTCTTTGGCTGAAAAGGTTGCAGGAAAAATGTTTTCAGAAACCTCTGAAGATCCCAGCTGAGCTGCGCAATCATCAGAGGATTTTTTTTTAACTTTTAAAAAAAGAATTTTTAAGCCAAAGAGGTTGTAAAAAAATGCTTTTAAAAGTAAAAAAAAAAGCCTCTGATGAGCTGGGCGGGGTAAGCGAGTGGCGACCGGGCCGGGGACTGGTTTGGGGGCGTGGCCAGCCAATGTTATTACCGGTTCTCCGAACTACTAAATTTTTTTGCTACCGGTTCTTGCGAACCGGTGCAAACTGGGAGCAACCCACCACTGAGTCTATCGTACTATAGCATGTTTCCCCAAAAATAAGACCCTGTCTTATATTTTTTTCAACCCCAAAATAAGCGTTTGGCCTTATTTTCGGGGAGGTCTTATTATTTTGGGGTGCATGGAGCAAGGCGGGGCTCCTCTTGCCATCTTACCTGATTTCCAGCTCTGTCTCCCTCACCATAACCAGAGGAAATGGCAGGAACCGGCTGCACATGCATTTAAATATTTTTGGGGAGGGCTTATTTTCCGGGGGGGCGGCTTTTTTTAGTGAATGCGCTCAAAAGCCCAATTGGGCTTATTATCAGGGGATGTCTTATTTTCAGGGAAACAGGGTAGTTAAAGCAGCAGTCTTCTTTAGTTAAAGATTAATTTATTTGGATCTTTGCAAAATAGACCCCATTTTGTCAGGTGAATGGCATAATCAGAGGTGGTATTCAGCAGGCTGGAGCGAACCAGTAGTGGAAATTGCGGGTGGACCTGCCCACCCGCCCCGGCTCTATACCATCCTATTTAGGCACGTTTTTGAGGCATGCGTGGAAGGCACACATGCAAGCAAAGCACATGCGCGAAAGGCAGGGCATATGTCCAGAAGGCGCGCACCACTGGGCATAATTACCTTGAAAGTGGAAAGAGGACACATATATTTTTGACCAATTTTTTTGGAAGGAGGGAAAATTGTTCTGGGATCAAAATCAGAAGGACATAAAATTCAGAGAAGGCAGGCAACCGTGGTAACTTCTTGGCCTTTCACACAAAGGGTGTTTTGGTATGAAAAATGTATTCTTGCATTGATGAACTGATGAAATGAATTCTGTGAAATTCCATAGCTAACGTTTCCTAAAGCAGCATAATGAACTTAACCAAAAGTGACTATCTTGCCTATTTGACTTCTCTGTGTGATTGACTTCATTCTCAAACTGTACTCGCTACTTCTTGGTTCTGATTCATTGCACTGTAATGACTGTTGAATGAGCTTGGATTTCTCCTTCAGTGATCATCTCTCCTGCCATGCAATTCATGAAAGAATTGGGTGTTTTTACCCAATTGTCAAAAAGTACAGTTAGATGGATCTTTGATCAATTGTATACTCTTCTTTAACATTTTTATCCTGCCCTTTTTTATATATATATTCTATAGTATAGCTTAAGACAGTGGACATACCAAAATATTCCTTCCTCTTCCTATTTTCTCCTGTGAGGTGAGTTGGGTTGAGAGAGAGGGACTGGCCCTAAATCTCCCTGCCAATTTTCATGCCTAAGTCAGGTCCAGAATTCACCAACTCCTTTCATATAAATCTTTCCATTCTCCACAGCCCAGTCAGAGCTGAATAAGCTTCTTGGATGAGAAACGAAATGTCTTCAAAGAAAAACAAGAAAGTCCAGTTGCCTCTTGAAAAAGCACCTTTGGATCACCAGCTCCTGGTTTCTAGGCCAGCACTATCCTCCCTATGCTAAACAAATCAGTTATTCTGTTTTATTTATATGCTGCCCCATCATTTATTTATTTATTTAATAAAATTTATATGGCCACCCAACTTACCCTCATTGTCTCTGGGCAGATAAAAACCCAACATAAAAAACCAGTACACCCCCCCACCTCCGGGTACCGTCCTGACGACAGCAACCATCATACAGATGTTTTGCTAAGAAGCTGTACTGAATTCAATAGGACTACTTCTAAAGAACATGTTTCAAGATTGTGTGAGCTTTTTTCCTTGATTATTTTACCATTTATATTTCAATTACATGTTTTTCAACCTCCCTGCTTTTAATATTCTTTGCTGCATTTAATGACTTTCTGCCAACTTCATTCCATAACTAAGAAACCTTAGTTACTTAGTTAATTAGCAAGTTATTAGTTACGTTTATATCATGGAAAATAAATTTTGCTATGGCGACAGGTAAGAAGGTAGAGCAGGGTAGTAGAATAGCATTCAATATATCTATATGTAGTTTTAAAGCATACCGTTGCAGCTTGCTTTTAATTTTGAATTTGCTGACCTATTTTCTTTCATTCCAAAGCCTAACAATTGGGAAATATGTTTTTTTCCTGTTTTTGATCATCAGTACCATCCTTAATTATGCCAAATACCACTGGATTTGACAGAGGAAGAAAGGATTAAAATCCAAGCTTCTGTGATAGTAAATGACTCTTTGTATTATTCCAAATTGCTAATCCTCAGGCTACTTTCTAGAAGTGCTACTAGGGCAAAAGGATCACAGGGGACTTTGTGGAAAAAAGTGTTAAACAGATTCCGTTTACACCTGCTGCAATCTGTACAGTGCAACAGGCCTCATTAACAATATGATTTACTATTATCTCTGTGCTTTGTAATATTATCTATAGATCAGCCTCTCCAATCTGATGCCCTCCTGATGCTACATTACAAGGTCAGACGTAAAAAAGACACTGGACTTTGATTTCTTCTGTAGCCATGAAGTTCATTGGATGAATTTGGGATTGTTACACACAGTGGTGGGTTTCAGAATTTTTTACTACCAGTTCTGTGGGCATGGCTTGGTGGGCATGGCATGGCATGGCATGGCATGGTGGGCGTGGCAGAGGAAGGATACTATAAAATCTCCATTCCCACCCCACTCCAGGGGAAGGATACTATAAAATCTCCATTCCCTCCCCAATCCAGGGGAAGGATACTGAAAAATCCCCATTTCCTCCTGATCAGCTGGGACTTGGGAGGCAGAGAATAGATGGGGGCAGGGTCAGTCAGAATTTTTACTACCGGTTCTCTGAACTACTCAAAATTTCCGCTACTGGTTCTCCAGAACTGGTCAGAACCTGCTGAAACCCACCTCTGGTTATACACACTGGTTCTTCTCACTGCACCAAGCCGTAGTTAATTGACTGGGCTTGCACATCACAGTATATCGTAAATTATGATTTGCAACCACCATGGTTTGCAAGGTTTACATAGCACCAAGTCTAAACTGAGCAAACCTCATTGTGACTTAGTGTGATGGGCAAACTTTAGTCACTCTCTATAAGACTATTTACTACCTATACATTGGAAAAACAGGAACAAATAGAGATATTTAGTATAATTTAGGTGATAATTATGAATGCATTTTGGGGGAGGACACAGAAGGTTGTTATGGATGTGTTGATACAATCTAAAATAACTACAGGCAAGAAGGGGATATTTTTAATGGAGGAACTGGTGTTCTACATAAAGACTTCATCCCCTCGACCAGTTTCCAGCAAAAGCATTCATTGCAAATCAGGAGTTTGTTTAGTGATCATGGTGTTTATTTTCCAGTCACATTGTTTGCTTAACAACTGCCGTAAAAAATGTAAACCGGGTTGGTCATGTGGGTGTCTTGATTTATGACTGTCATGACATCTGACAGCAATTCCAGGCTCCATTATGATTGTAAGTCAAGGACCACCTGTATAAACAATTTTATCCTTTACCTTTAACTTATTTACGCCATGAGAGTGTCAACAATTTCTAGTTTATAGTGTATAAATACCACTGTATATTCAGCTATGGTTGTTTTTGCACCTTCAAGTCCCTGCAGTTTTCTTGGCAAGGTTTTTTTGGGGAAGTGGTTTGTCATTAACTGCTTCATAGGGCTGAGAGAGAGGGACCGGCACAAAGTCACACAGATGGCTTCACCCTTAAGGCTAGACTAGAAATCCCAGTCCCCTGGTTTCTAGCCTGATGACTTAACCACTACACCAGGGGTGTCAAACTCAAGGCCCAGGGGCTGGATCCAGCCCGCGAGGTGCTTAGATCTCGCCCACGGGGCCGCCCTACAAACAGCAAAGGACTGCCCCACGGTGCCTCTGCCAGCAAAAACTGAGCTCGGGAGGGCCTCCTGTGGCCCTCCCAGGCTCCGTTTTCAGCTGCGATGGCCTCCTGCCACTCTCTGCCAGTGAAAATGGAACTCAGGGAGGGCCACACACACACACACACACACACAAGCTCCATTTTCACTGGCAGTGGGAGGCAGGAGGACATCGCAGCTGAAAATGGACCTCTGGAGCCCGTTTTCACTAGCAGAGCACTTGGGCCCCGACAGACGGCCCCGACACGAGTGACATCAAGCTGGCCACGCCCACCCCAACCCCCAAGGTCAAACACAACCCTGATGCAGCCCTCAGTGAAATTGAGTTTGGCACCCCTGCACTACACCAAGCTGGCTCTTGTGCCCAGTTAATATCTATATTTTATATGTATTATTCTCATCTTATAATGCAATAAAACAATTACTTGGGGGGAAAAAACCAGGCAAGTTAGGGTTGCTTTCCAGTCTACTGTTCAATATCAGTAACAGGGAATACCCCTAAAGCAGTCTAGATTAGCTTGACAGCTGAGACCATATCTGGAAAAAGCAAATCTCAATTCCATGCATTTTTATTACATGCACAGGATATGTCCAGCCTCATCAGCTGTATCCCTTGTGATATAGTATTGCCTTTAATCTTCAGCTAGTTCAAAATGCAGGCGCCAGAATGCTTTTATAGATTGGGAATTTTTTTCTTTGCATCAGATAAATCATTAATCCACTTATTTTCAGACTTAATTCCCTGCGTAGTCTGGAACCAGAATATATGTAGCCCTGAATGATACAAGGGTACTATTCCAAGTTTAGTTTCACGTATTAAATATGTGCAGCCATAAACTACTATTCATTAAAGTGATTAAATATTAAAATGCAACGGGAACAAAAGACTGATTGGGAAACCAGCCCTATCATTAATTTCCATATAATTTAAATAAAGCTTTGGGGCTACTGGTATCATTAAGGCTATTTTCTGTGATATCATCTCATTAAAATCAGGTACAAGAAAGCTTTGTTTTTTCTGCATCCAAACTGGGTTGATAGCACACCTGTTCACAGTTCATTTTTCACAGTCTGATAAATGCAATGTGCAATTTAAAGGATAATTGGGGAAATCCTCAATCTAAGAATGTTTACCCTAAGGGCAAAACTTTGCTAATATCTACTCCCTGTCACAATTTAATGCATAGTTTGCAATCTTCAAGTTGTGAATGCTTGCGAGGTTGCTTAAGTTATATAATACTTAGCTTGTTTATGGTCCCATTTCAGTGTTATATATACCATGGCCCCATTTTAATGTTATACCTAGTTGCCATCATAAGATTCTTATTTCTCTTCATTATGTATCAACTTTCACAGATTACCGTAGTTGGCATTGAGGTGGGTTTCAGCAGGTTCTGACCAGTTCTGGAGAACCAGTAGCGGAAATTTTGAGTAGTTCGGAGAACCGGTAGTAAAAATTCTGACTGACTCCGCCCCCATCTATTCTCTGCCTCCCAAGTCCCAGCTGATTGGGAGGAAATGGGGATTTTTCAGTAACCTTCCTCTGGAGTGGGGAGGGAATGGAGATTTTGCAGTATCCTTCCCCCGAAGTGGGGTGGGAATAGAGTTTTTACAGTATCCTTCCCCTGCCACACCCACCAAGCCATGCCATGCCCACCAAGCCCACACAGAACCAGTAGTAAAAATTTTTGAAACCCACCACTGATTGAGAGTGAATGCTTATTTTGATTATGTGCCATCAAGTTATGGTTGACACTTAGCAACTACATAGAAAGATTTGGTAGCATTAATCTAGCCCTCTAAAGATACTAAGAATGGTTCTAGAAGTGACACACCACAAAGATCATGTTGGCCTTTTTGAGAACAGCTGAATATCTGTAGAATTCCCTCTTTTCAGAACTCAGCTTCAGCCTCTTTCTTGAAGAATTTAATTGATACTAAGTTTTTCCCCATGTTACAACTTTTCTTGCCACATTTGTTAAGTGAATCAGTGCATTTGTTAAATTAGTGACCCTGTTGTTATGTGAATCTGATTTCCCCATTGACTTTGCTAGTCAGAAGGTTGCAAAAGGGGATGATATGACTCTGGGATTGTCATAAGTCACTTTCATCAGTGCCGTTGTAACTTTGAACAGTCACTAAGTGAATTGTTGCAAGTGGAGGATTTCCTGTATAACATTTAGAAAGTAAATTTTTTAAAACATAGAGAAATAAAAACAAGTATATGTTTACTCAATATTGAGCATGGGCCTTGTCAGCATTCAAAATAAGTGGGGTTTTTTTTGTTTTTGTTTTTTTGAGGGTTCCTAGAATTGCTCTAAGGGAGGAAAAAAGGACGTCCGGCTATTGCATCCCTCACACTGTTTCCTGCTAGTATAAAATTAGGTTGTGTTTTTAGACTTACAAAAGGGGGCACCAGGGCAGAGAAAACCTTCAGTAGAATTTTACAAAATTATAAACTTTTTTTAAAAAAATCAAGAATGTTATGCAAAATATTATTACAATTACCCAGAGATGTATTACTTTGAATTGCATGCTTTCTAAGCTCTGGAACATTCTTCTGCTTCAGTAGTTTCTTGTTAGCAAATGTTTCTTTCCCCCTTGAATAATGTTAGCCTCGTTTATATAGAACACCATCGTGCTGAAGAAAGAAGCAACAGAGAATCAGAGCTACCTAACAGCAAGTTACAGAAATCTCTACATGCTACTTTGGGCATTTAGGTGGAACAAGGTATTCACTGATGCATAAGACTAGGAATGAGGCCGTACATCTGGCCTGCGGACATTCAGCTTGTCTTGGTGAATAAGGCATCAAGCTGTGTTCTAACATCCATTGGCTGGAGTGGGAGGAGTGCTTTCTGCATGGCAAACATGGTTTCAAGGTGGTCGTGGTTGCACAGAGTTCTGTTCATGTTCTGTTCAAGTTTCAGACCTGACTGTTCCCTGGGACACAATAAAGGACTGAGGTTGGGCAGGCAAGGCTGGGTATGACCAATTGTGCAGCTGCCATGGTCATAAGCAAGTAGCCTTTTGAGGCTGAATGCTTGAAAAAGATTTTCCTGGTAACATAGTAAAAGATACTTAGGGACATATCATATACATGGATGCTTGCTTTGTACTTCAACCCATATACACCGAATGAAACAACTATTCCTTTGGTCTCTGTGGTGCAATTACTAGAGTTTTCTGTAGTATTAAGAAGGAGATGTGGTTCTGGGCTATGGTAAGCAGTTTCAATATTTCAGAATAACACCAGAATAACAGGATTGGAAAGTGACCTTGGAGGTCTTCTAGTCCAGCCCCTTGCTCAGGCAGGAAACCCTATACCTATGATGGCGAACCTATAGCACGCGTGCCGCAGAGCCATTTTTCCAGGCACGCGAGCTGTCGCCCAACTCAACCGCAGCTGCGCATGCGTGCCCGCCCCAGCTGGTATTCAGGCCTCCGGTGCACATGTACGCAATTCAGGGGACCCACCTGATCTTTGGAGCTCTCCTGCACATGTGTGCACATTTGCGCATGCACATGAGAGTTCTGGTGCGCAGCATGCGCAGATGGTGTGATTGCACACGCAGCACACGGTGGGGCGCATGTGTGAAACTGCACATGCACAGATGGTGTGGTTGTGCACACAGTGCACAGTGGGGGGCGTGCGAAAGCTGTGTGCATGCGCAAATGATGAGGTTACATGTGCAGCACATGGGGAGGAGCCACACGTTAGGACGGATGGCGCACGCACACGCAAAATGGGCAAAGCACGGACCTGTTCAGCACTCGGTGAGTAAAAGGTTCGCCACCACTGCCCTATACCATTTCAGACAAATGGCTATCCAATCTCTTCTTTAAAACTTCCAATGTTGGAGGATTCACAATTTCTGGAAGCAAGTTGTTCCACTGATTAATCTTTCTAACTGTCAGGAAATTTCTCCTTAGTTCTAAGTTGTTTCGCTCCTTGATTAGTTTCCACCCATTGCTTCTTATCCTACCCTCAGGTGCTTTGGACAATAGCTTGACTCCCTCTTCTTTGTGGCAGCTTCTTAGATATTGGAATGCTGCTATCATGTCATCCTTAATCGTTCTTTTCAGTAAACTAGACATACCCAGTTCCAGCAACCATTCTTTATGTTTTAGCCTCCAGTCCAGTCCTGTAATCCTCTTTGTTGCTCTCCTCTGCACTCTTTCTAGAGTCTCGACATCTTTTTTACATTGTGGCAAACAAAGCTAGATGTAGTGTGGTCCAGTGGTGGGATTCAATTTTTTTAACAACCGGTTCTGTGGGTGTGGCTTAGTTGGGGGTGTGGCTTGGTGGTCATGTGACTGGGTGGGCGTGGCTAGCTGGTCATGTGACCAGGTGGGCATGGCTAGCTGGTCATGTGACCGGTGGGCGTGGCTATCTGCATAGGGACTACAGAGGGCTGAAAAAAGTCATTTCTTACTGGTCCTCGCACTTTTGACCGGTCCTCCCACTTATGACCATCCTCACATTTATGCCCGTTGCAGCATTCTTAACAACCGTGTCACTCATTTCACAACTGCTTCTCTTCATCATGGTGACAAGATAGGGCAAAAACGTAAAATGTGAGGACAGTCGTAAGTTCGAGGACTGGTCAAAAGTGTGAGGACCAGTCAAAAATAACTTTTTCAGCCCTCTGAGTAGTCCATATGCGCAAAAGGACTAACCAGAGGGCTGAAAAAAGTGATTTCTGACTGATCCTCGCACTTTTGACTGGTCTTTGCACTTATGACTGGTCATCATTTATGCCCATTATAGCATTCTTAACAACCGTGTCACTCATTTCACAACTGCTTCTCTTCACCATGGTGACAAGATAGGGCAAAAACGTAAAATGTGAGGACAGTCGTAAGTTCGAGGACTGGTCAAAAGTGCGAGGACCAGTCAGAAATAATTTTTTCAGCCCTCTGAGTAGTCCATATGCATAAAAGGATACAGCAATAGAGAGGGATGAAGGAAGGGAAGGGAAATTAGAGTAGGAGTGAGGGTAAGAGAGGGAGGAAGAGAGGAGGAAAAGGAGAAAGGAAGAGGAAGTAGGGAGGAGAAGAAGAAGGGGAGGAAGAGAAAGTAAGAAGGAAAGAAAAGAGAGAGGTGGTAGGTTTGAGGAGAAAGATTGCTGTACAATAAAAAAGATGAAAAGGAAGAAAGCCAACCCCAAACAAATATAAAGATATTAAGATAAAGAATGAATTGTTAAACTTTAAAGAATAAAAGAGAACAAATATGAATAAATAATAATAATTAGAAACACACATACAAACATACAATGTATTTTCTTTGAACAGAGTATTTGGCCAGTTCACAAATTTAAACAGTGTTTAGTCATTTCAATTAAATTTACAATTTCTATATTTCCTTTTTGCCATATTTATTTCTCATCTATTTTTGTAAAAAACCAATATTACCCTTCATCTTCATCTCTAATCTTAATCAAACAGCTGAGAGCAAATCAGCTGAGAGTCGGGAGCCGATCTAAGCAAGGGCTAATTAGCCTATGCTGAAGCTCCGCGGGCCAATAAAATTACAAAAAAACACCGAACCCTTTGTTAAATTGCTGGCTCGCCCGCCCCTCGCCCACCACTATTTATTGGCAATAAATAGTGGTGCGGAGGGGCGGGACAAGGGGCGGGGCGAGCCAGCAATTTAACAAAGGGTTCGGCCGAAGCCCCTAGAACTGGCAGAATCCCACCACTGGTGTGGTCTTACCAAGGCATTATAAAGTGGTTTTAACACTTCACGTGATCTTGATTCTATCCCTCTGTTAATGCAGCCTAGGATTGGTAAAGTAAAGGATAAGTAAAATATTCATGTCTGTGGATAATTACCAGGAGCCACGTTCCCATGTATGTATGTATGTATGTATGTATGTATGTGCATGCTAAGGTAGGATCTTGTGGTAATAGCCATGTTCCCTTTGAAAGGGAGCATACTAAATCCTGGCTGAGCTCCAGGTCTGAAACTGGCTAAATCAAAGCTTCAGCCCATGTAAAATCTGAGCAGTTGACTCCTCTTGTGTGAATCAGCCTCTTCAGTGAGAGATGAATGTGGGTGGGAAGCCAGGAAATAACAAGGTTTCCTGTTTATCAGGTGGAATAATAGGTAATACTCTATTTGCAACAGAGACAATAACTGCACGCAGAGAACTGACCCTCACACAAATTGTTCATTTACATTTTAGAGAGACAGAGAATATATTTTCAACTGAAATCTGTATCTGCCAACTCATTTCCCTTCTTAACACCCACTTTAAAAAATGATCCACACACCGAGGCCGTCTGACTACAGCTGAAGATTTGTGTGTTATTATACTTTTGTTATCCTGAAAGGCAATTATTTGTTTGTTTTTTCCATGTTTTTTTTTGTGGGGGAAGCATTGGGAATATTAACTCTCCTTGATATTTACGTGCACCAGAATATAAATTTAGTTAAGCTTTTCTCACCCCACCCTCAACTTATTGAAGTTAGCTTTTTCTCCTGAATGAATCATATGTTGACTCACTTAGCTGACTAACTGCTTTGACCATTGTCAGTGCCTGTCTTGAAGGAGGAATCCATTATTTTCATGCTCTTGGCTTATGATTCAATTTTTTTATAATAACATTTCCATAGCAGTACTGAATTTTATGAAACGTAATCATGGAGTATAGTTTTGATGACGGATTAATAACAAGCCGCTTGAAAGAAGGATGTACCTTGGGAGCAATAGTCATAACAACACAGAAGCTTGGTTTAATATTTAAAAGCTTTCTTTTACTTTTTTTAAAACATATTTTTAAATATTTAAAAACCTTAAAACACATTGTGGTATTCATTTCCATTGCTCACTAATGCAAATAGGCATCTGTATAATTATGTGTTTATTTCCTACAAGCAATAAAATCAATCTTTTAGATGCCAGGAATGAATCTGCTGAGAATTCACCTGTAAGTTATCAGAATTGCTCAGGACTGAAAATACAAATATTATGTAGTACTTTTCATGTTCAATCCACGGGTGATACTAATATGGTTTGGTCCTTGCTACTCTATTCTAATAGGGTACATATTTTGGACTTTGCATAAGCATAGCCCCTTTTCTAGTTATTAACACAGTCACCTTCTTTTAACCCTTGGCATATACCAGTTAATGAACTGAGTAGTTCAGAAGCCTGAAAAAAAAAAAAGGAGGCTGAGTCCATTGTAATCCTGTATGAATCTATTGATTTTCCTGTCTTGAGGGAAAAAAACTATTGGTCTACTGCATGGATGCCAAACTCGCCATGTCATGTTGCTGTCACATGACGTATTGCGACATTTTCCCCATTCATGGAACTCGGGTGGGTGTGGCCTGCGCGTGACGCATCAGGCCCACAAGCTTGACACTCCTGGTTTAGTGGTTAAGGCACCAGACTGGAAAGCAAGAGATTGGGAGCTCAAGTCCCCTCTTAGCCATGAAAGCCAGCTGGGTGACCATGGGCCAGTCACTCTCTCTCTCAGCCCAATTTGGCATTGTGATGTATTGGAAAGCTGGTTGGGGGACTGAAATCTCACATCTTGTGGTTTAATACATTCCTTGTTTCTTTTCTTTGTCCTGTCCTGTCCTGAACTAGCATGAAATAGGTCCATTTGTCTCCTGGTAAATCAACATATCTCAAATTCAACTTGACTGTTGTTCATAAACGGGTTTCTTGTAGATGTTCACCACTATTAAATAGGATTCCAGCATCAATGCACATCCCTGCACATTGCCTGGAACTTTATTTAATCACAGTGAAAGCCTACAATAAATTGTAGTTGAGTGTCAATGACCTGGAGGTTGTCTACTCTTTGTTTTATGCTGTGCTCAGGCTTCCAGTTGGGCTCCAGGTTCTGTTACTAAGAGTAACGCACACCAATCTCAGTGTACTGTCTCTTGCCTTTGGCATGGCACCTGCCTTAATACCATCAGGCAGTCCCTAGCATTCCAGAACAGAAATGGAAACTAAAAGCTGTGGGTAAAATCAGTCCAAACCAGCTGCTGAGACAGACAGCTCAGCACCAAAACAAGCAGCAAATGAATGGCAGTGCCTTAGAGCAACTAGGCAGAGTGTTCAGGGCAGAAACATTAGAAATACAGGCTTTTTTTTGCCACACAAATAGTGATCTCTTGGTTCTCCATCTTCCAGGAGATCAAGAGATTGGTGTTCCCTTGGAAAAAACATCCCTGGATCGGGGTGAAATCCAGCAGGTTCTGACAGGTTCTGGAGAACCAGTAGTGGAAATTTTGAGCAGTTCGGAGAACCGGCAAATACCATCTCTGGCTGGCCCCAGAGTGGGGTGGGAATGGGGATTTTGCAATATCCTTCCTCCAGGAGTGGGGAGGGAATGGGGATTTTGCAGTATTCTTCCCTGCCACGCCCACCAAGCCATACCACACCACACCCACCAAGTCATGCCCCCAGAACCGGTAGTAAAAAAATTTGAATTTCACCACTGCCCTGGGTACCGTGTTATCTATCATTTCTTCAATCCATAAATAAGTACCAGTATTGATTCTACTGACTGGTGTAACATGAGGGACATGACAGACAAAGGATGGGGAATTCTGAAAGTTCCCTAGCTCATGGACATCCACAACAACGTGGTTTTAAAAAAAGCCAAGATGGCAGTTGCAACAGAGATTTCTGGGTGAAGAAAATGGCAGACTGACCCATCTGCAAACAGCTGAGATGATCTTGAGACAAAGACCTCTGAACAGGAGGCAAGTCCAGGCCAGCAAATCTTCTTCAGACAAGAAGAGACCCGTATAATATCCACCTATGCTTCAGAAGACTATTCCTCATGAGGAGACCTGCAGACCTGAAAGGACCCTGTGGATGACTCATGAATACAGTGGTGAGAGCCACAGAAGAAATACCAAGCTCACAATCTCGAGCTGCTTAAGGACACTAAGTTCACCTATATCTCCACTTTCTATTGCACATTTTGAATACAATAATAAAGCTGTAGAGATCTTCCAAGCAGGAGAACATTTAAACTACCTGGTGAGTGATCCTCCAACCCGGATTAAAGTTAAAAGTAAAGAAACAGCTGTAAGAATTTTAAAAATAATTAAAAGCAAAAAGCTTACAAAGAGTTTGAACTAAGACAGTTTAAAATAAACTAACAGGACAGTTGAATTTGCAACAGTATGTATTTTAAAGTGCTTTTGAAGTAATTAAATAAATGTATTTAATTACTTCCATGTCCATGGCAACAAGAACTGTTTAGGCTTGCTAAAAGGAGCAATTGGTTAGCTTAATTAAACAAAATGGTAAGGGAAAATTGTGAAAGATCATCTGACTGTAGAATTATGGAATGCCAAATAGGACTAAACAGTTCAGGATACGGAGAAAGGGATGGGTGGGGAAATACTCTCCTTTCATTTTTTTTACAAAATATTTTAAGAACTAACATTTGGGTGAAACCTGAACTGTTTTCAGGAACTTATAGATAAACAATTAGACTTATGAAAGATTGGTTTTCCAAATTGTAACAGCCATGAAATTATTGTATGCAAAAAGATAGAAAAATACTGAAATATCTATAATGGAAGAATGGATTGTAAAGATGATGGAACCCACAGAAATGACAAATTTGACCTGTCTAATCAGGAATAATCTTCCAGTACTCTTTAGCAGTAATCATTCTGGCTGGGGTTACGGAGAGCTGTAGTTCAGCAAGTAATCACAGGGCTACAAATTCCCCAAAGTTGTCCTTTTTGCAAATTTGGTTAAATGAAGTATTCTTATTTATTGCAGTAGATTGTAGTCCACTTACTTCAAAAATAACATGCCACGTATTGATAAACAAAAGACCCTGTAAAAGAAGAGCCGTTAGTTTATGGCAGCCAACATTCAGAAGGAATCTGGTAGCCTCTTTTCAGAATAACACATTTTATTAAAAGACACAAGCTTTTATGAATTCATTTCACCAGACTCCTATTTTGTTTTTTGCTACACGAAAGACACTAAAGGAATAAATAACGCCACTTTATTTTAATCAAAATAAAAGTGCTAAAACTGATGTGATCTCATCCTTAAATACGCTTTAAACATTTCATATTTTAGGAAAGGCTTTAGAATTCAAGTGTTGACTTATTTTTTTTTCTTTAAAAATGTTATTAGTAATACACTGCTTTTCCATAAAAATAATCTAAGCAGCTAGGAATGACAACATCCACATAAGAGAAGAAGTAACACTCTGCAAGCATATAAAAATCTGATGACAGCTGACAAAAAGGTGTCAGCCCAGTTTTAAAAAAATCAATTAAATTAAAATGTATACTAAGAGTCTGAACAGCTGAAAAAAAAGCCAATCATCCCCCAAAGCCAAACATCCTTTTAAAACACAACCTGCCTTCCAACAGCACTTTCTTGTTCCACATCTCTAGCTTCTTATTTATTACATTCCTTCTTACCATACAGTATATAGAAGATATTGTCACCTGTACAGATAGTCCTCAACTTACAACAGTTCATTTAGTGACCGTTCCAAGTTACAATGTCACTGAAAAAAATGTCATGACTATTTTTCACAATTACAACCATTGCAGCATCCCCATGATCATGTGATCAAAATTCAGATTCTTGACAACCGGTTCATACTTACAACTGTTGCTGTGTCCCAAGGTCATGTGATCCCGTTTTGTGACCTCCTGACAAACAAAGTCAATGGAGAAACCAGATTCACTTAACAACCGGGTTACTAACTTATCAACTGCAGTGATTCACTTAACAACTGTGGCAAGAAAGGTGGTAAATTGAGGCAAAACTCTCCTAGCTAATATCTCACTTAACAACAGAAATCTTGGGCTCCATTGTGGTCATAAGTCAAGGGCTAAACCATGCAATATATACTCTTTCCTGCTGAAGGGACCTCACTCCTCTAATGTTATTTCAGCAGCTTTGAGACAGCCTAAATGTGGTTTCCGATTTTTTTAAAAAGGGGTTAAACTGGAGCCAGAAAAGTGTCACCATGGAAAACAAGCTTATTACCAAGATAATTACCAATGCAGAGAATACAGTGCCCAAACCCAGCAAGCTGGTACATGGCTATTAAATCTCATTAGCATGTTTGTGTTGGATGCATTTCTGTGTCAGTGTGCTGCTTAGCATATTGCTACTTCTGTTCAGATGTCTGCAAAAGAGAGTCCCGCCTCAGTGTCATCAAAAATCTCCATCCCCTAACAGAACTTATCCTGTTCAAGATGTCAGCGATTAAGCCTTTCCTTCCCTCTGAGATATTTTAAACCAGTGGTATCAAACTCAATTTTATTGAAGGCCGCATCAGGATTGTGTTTGATCTTGGGGGGCCGGGTGGGCATGACCAGCTCGATGTCACTCGTGTCGGGGGCACCTGTGGTGACCCAGGCGGGACTCGGGAGATCCATTGTCTCCAGCGCATGGCCCTCCTGGGCTCCATTTTTGACTGCAATGGCCTCCTGCAGGACTCTGCCAGCGAAAACGGAGCTCAGGAGGGCCTCCCAAGCTCCATTTTTGCTGGCAGAAGCACTGCGGGCCAGTCCTTCGCTGTTTCCAGGGTGGCCCCGCAGGCCAGATTTAAGCACCCCGCGGGCTGTATTTGGCCCATGGGCCTTGAGTTTGACACCACTGCTTTAAACTAATTCCTCTGCCCAGCCAACTCACACCCATCTTGGTGTGTTCTGGTTTCCCAGTTGTTCTCTTACTTTCTTTTGAAGGCAGGCTGGGAAAGTGTGAAGAAAAGGTGAGCTGAGTCCATGTGAAAGTTTTTCTCTCCATAACCCTACCAGCATCACCAACCTTGTTGTAAGCCGTCCAGAGTCGCCTCGCAGCGAGATGGGCAGCAAATAAATTTAATAAAGAAACAAACCAGCCTTGTGCTTTATCCTTTCTGATGGATTATAGCAGAGGTGTGCAAAGCAGACAAGCCTTTGAAATCTGCCTTTAGTGAAGGTCGCAGTGATTCTAGCTTAACTGTAGTAATTGTCTTGCTAGAACATGGTTGTGTTTTCTATTTGTTGCTCCTTCCATAATATCCTTTCTTCTTTTTGATTTCACATATGCACCGTTTCACTGCTTTCTGAGATTTTCTTAAAGGTTGCATTACAATTTTTTTTAAAAAAAGAAAATATATATAATCTTTGGCAAGATGTAGGGTTCCCTGAAGCATGCAGACTATTCCATCTTTTTTCCTTCGGTGGCTCTTAGTTATAATCCTGAGCCGCCCGTAAGGAGTGACTTTTGCAAATCCCTTTATCCTTCTTATCAATTAGTTTCAAAGAGCTGGAAGCAAGTGAAGTATAATAGTTAAGGTGTTGTTGCAGTAAGACTGAATTGTGATAGGTTCAAGCCCGCATAAAAGCTCACTAGATATGAAGGACTGTGGACAGGCCATCCTTTTCCAGGAAGCGTTGCAGCCAGTGTGTTCAGACTACTTATGCCATCTGGACTTCAAGTGACAAGCAATGGCCCAAACTAGATCACCTGCTTCTTTAGTGAGAATACAATTCCATCCAGATTTAGAGACCTATTCAGTTCCTGGGCATACAAGATTACAAACCATAAGGCATTCATCTTGCCAAGTTTCTTGGTTATTGTCCAAACTATTACAGCATCCATAACCTACTGCAGCATTTATTCTGGCTCACCTGACAGAAGACAGGGAGAAATAGAGCTAGATAATCCTGAGCCTACTGATGAAATCCAGTCTCAGTCTTCAAATGTCTTCATCCAGCACCTTCGTATACCTATAAAACCAGGGTGTATAAAACCAGCAATGGATTGCTATGGGAGATAGCCACCGCTAAGCAGGAACCTTTTAAACTCACATCTAATGGGAGGAGCAGAAGAATATTTCCTTACTCTGGCCCAAGAGTAACTTGCAGCCTGGTGCAGATAGATTGAGGCAATGCTACAATTGTATGTGTATTGATTTCTTTGTTGCCCTTAAATCAAACTTGACTCCCGATGAGAAGTCCATGCAGATTTCTTTGCAGCAGTTTCAGAAGCCGGTTGCTATTCCCTTTTTCCCAGGGCGGAGAGAAAAATGACAGGTCCAATGTCACCCTGCTGACTTTGTTCCTGAGTCAAAACGGGAACATGGATCTCCCTGCTCCTACTCCTATCAGACTAAGTTGGTATACCAAATTGTTTACTCAGAAGTGAATCCTAGTGAGTTTGGAAAGCTGACTCCCAGCTAGATGGATCCGTGCCTGCAGAACCCTGGTTGCCCCATTATTGAAAATTGCAATGGCTCCTTCAAAATAGTAGTGAGTTGCTTGTTCTTTTGGTGAAGAAGCTGAGTTTTTCTTTTTCCTCGCAATAAAAATAACAAGCAATCTTTTCTTATACTCTATAATATGGTAGTTCTCTAGGTATTACTGTAATACCCACGTCTCAGGTATTTTAAAAGGGTGGGGAACACTTATTTCCAAATTGGGACTGAGAACCAAAACTAGAAAATGAACAAATCAAGATACATTAGTTGCTTCAGGGGTGGGTTCTAATTTTTTTTACTACCGGTTCTGTGGGCGTGGCTTATTTTATGGGCGTGGCTTGATGGTCATGTGACAGTTATTTGGGATTTAGCAGAGGTACTGGTCTACCAGACTTTTAACTGCTTGCAGAGCTGTACCGATCTACCCATTTATTTTTGCAGGCACTGATCTACTCATGTATTTTTGCAGGCACTGGTCTACCCATTTATTTTTGCAGGCATTGATCTGCTCATGTATTTTTGCAGGCACTGGTCTATTCATGTATTTTTGCAGGCACTAGTTTACCCATTTATTTTTGCAGGCACTGATCTACTCATGTATTTTTGCAGGCACTGGTCTACTCATTTGTTTTCTTTTAACACTGATCAGCTGTAGGGCGGCCCTTTGAAGCACCGCAGCAAGAGTTTAAACAGTTTTTTTCCCTCTAGCCATCAGCTGGGACTCAGGAGGCAGCCATAGATTGGGGGTGGGGCCAAATAAAAGGTAAGAATATTGCAGGACAGGGGTGGGGGGCACGGGGGGGTGGCACGGGGGGCGGAGGGCAGAACCAGTTCGGTGACGTCATATCGTCACTGCTACCAGCTTGGGAGAACCGGGCTGAACCGGGAGGAACCCACCACTGAGTTGCTTCCTTCCACAGTCAGTTCCTTCCAACTGATTAAGAAAATCTAGGAGAAAAATCTAGGAGGAGAAAAAGGGCAGATTATTGCTAAATTGGGAGTCATAATAATATTACTATGCTAAATCAGAAGTTATTATACAATGTTATAGTAGAATGTTATTTTGAAATGTATGGTAAAGGGGGGATGTAATAATATTATTAAAAAGAAAGGGTCAGTATTTGGGGGAGGGAGTAAGAGGATGGTAAAGTATTATATAATCTGTTATGAATTTGAATATTACTTTGAAGAAGTCACAGGGGGACGGGTGGTGAGGGGGGTTAGGGAGGAGGGGGGGAGAAAAAAAGGGGGAAAAATCTGTATTTGAAAAACTTTTTCAATAAAAAAAATCTATCTTTTTGGTTTTTTTTGTGAACAGGTTACTTTCTAATTTTAGGGGAAAGACTTTTTTCCAAAGCTGTGCATCTCCACTTTGAAGAGCCTCCATTTCCAAGGCTTATCTGTGCCTTAAATAGAGCAGAAGGCAATATTTCTGGAAGGAACGGAGGCAGGTTGCTGGCAAATCTTCTCTTCAGCCATGTTTTTCCAGTCACTTAACTCGGCCAGTATGGGCACAAGGTTCCTGTTTTACATTAATATTTTTCTCATCTTTTTTTTTCCCTCCCAGAAATTATATAAGAACGGGTCCAACACATGACAGGGACCTGACAGCTTTGTATCACTTCTATCTGCTTTTCACACAGACAGGAGTATAAAGAAAGCCAGTCTTAAAAGAAGCCTGAGAACAGGGGAACGGTGCCCAGAGGTCTGTCAAGTTGTTACTAGGGCACAGCAGGGGAAGATTCTTCGTGAAAAATAACAGGAAAATTGGCCTCTTATCACATTATGTGGAATTCAGTACTTGCTTGGGATGTTTTTCTCAGTATTTTCCCCTGTACACTTTGCATAAGTTAGGATCAACATTTGAGAACTTCCATTCAGCTAGTAAACATGGGGCTCTATTTTAGAATTGAGAACTGCTCATTTTACCCTTTCCTGTGTTCTCAACTTCTGCATTCTCCACATCCAGAAAAATTGATGCTAAGCACTTATAAATGATACATGATGCTTATAAACGATACAGGATGCTTATAAATGATACAGGATGCTTATAGTATGCTTCTTGATACAAAGGAGAGGTATTCAGCTGTTTTATTCTCAGGAGAGCTCACAGTCTAGTGTGGTCTTAGCTTTGCAGTTGGTCTTCCTTTATAGAAAAATTGAAAGTGTGAAAATTACCTAGTCCTGAATACCATCTCCCCCTTCTGTAACTGGTAAATCCAAGATCTTCCTTAATTCAGAATGATTAAAAGAGATTCAAAGATGGATGGATGGATGGATGGATACACAAAACATTCCATTTTCAAATTGTGCATATTCGCCATAACCAACCTGAGACCCTTCCCCACCAATCTACAAAAGCAAAATCAATAATATTGTAAAGATGGCAGCATGATACCAGATGTATGGTGTTTTGAACATTGGGAAAACATATAAAAACTTTGTTTTTCTAGTTTTCTCTAATGTGTAGTCAGGGCGAGACTTCATGTATATAATAAGATGTGTTATTTGCTCCTCATGGAAATCTCAGGCCCATGTTAACTCCCAAATGGTTCTAATGTTAAAGAGAATAACAATCAATTTATTCTGATCTCACCATGAGATCTTGGCCAGATGGCTAAGTGAATCTAGGGGGGCCTCTCCAGAATACCATTTTCCTATCATATCTTTCAAGCAGCACAAGTGGTACTCCTCTCTTCCTCTACCTCACAGGTATCAAATTCGCAGCATCATGTTGCTGTCGACGTGATGTTTTGCAACATTTTCCCACTCACGAATCTGGGATGGACGTGGCCTGCATATGAAGCATCTGGCCAGCAGGCCGCCAGGTTACACCCCTGCTCTACCTCATGTTATCCTCTCAATAATTTTGTGGCGTAGATTAGGCTAAGAAATAAAATCAAGATCACTCAATGAACTTTACAACTGGGACTATGTTGTAATGGGACTATGAATCTGTGTATGATCCCAATCAAATATTCTAATCAGTATATTATACTGTACTGCATTCCTTATTTGTGTTCCAGAGATTTTATAACAATCATGGCACTGTCATTATTAAGATTACTGCAATAGCAGACAGCATACTAATTTCAGTACATGATTTTGCAACTTTTCAGTGGTAAAGCCAAAGGGTTAATCATAAAAGTAAAAACATTACAAATTCAGGTGGCAATCTCAAACCTATGTGAAAATTGCTAAATTCTTATCACAGGTGGTAAAATTTTGAAATTGTTGGCATTATTTTAATTTTGATATGTTTGCCATTTAGGAATGTCACATTTATTGAATTATTATGTGCTAATTTATTAAAGTCACTGTACCATTTCATTAGAACATTCTAATGTATAGATTCTCATTGTATAGAGTCACGGAAATGAGCCCCATTCATTGTAACAATGTAGAATAGTACATGAACCCTTGGAAAGCGTTGGGATCCATTTTCTGATAGACTAGATAATCCATGAATTACAGTTTTCTTATTCTCATTAATTAAATCTCCAACGAGAAGTCTCTGGATTCACAGCTTGATAGAAGCTCAGAACTGTTGTAGGGACTGTAATTAGCAAACTAGTTTTGTTAATAAAAGAAGTAGTGTTTGAGAAGAAGATGCAAGAATAAAGCCTTATAATTATGATTGAGGATTGTATGGAGCAGGCCTGCTCATCTGGCACAATTTCCTCCATTCAAGTTGAAGAAGGGAGAAATGGTTTTGTTTTACTGATTCAACAAATAGAAGGGAATGAATGCATAGGATTACAGCTATTTGTTTATATTCAGGTTTTTAAGGAAGGCTGTTTAATAGCTATATTAAAAGCTGTTGAATTCTATAGAAGGATAGAGAGCCTTGGTTTACCCAGTACCTTAAAAACTGAGGTAAAGTGTTATAATCTGGCCAGACCATCTGCAAGGAAACTAGCTAAAAGAAGCAGCTGTCTCATTATTAAGAATGTTTGATAGAGGGTTGCTATGTTTTGAGAAAGGCAAGGGAACCAAAATATTTCTTTGACATGATTTTTTAATGTTAAGATGTAACTGTGCATTGATTCTACCAATGTTCAAGAAAAAAAAAATTGTACTATGAACCAGCCATTCTTCGGGTACTCTGCTGAAAGATTAAATAGCTGCAAACTGTAACGATTTTGTACATCAACTTTCAGCTAAATGTATACAACGGTATAAAGTCAAGAATTTTTTGCTGCACTGATTGATGTCAGCGTGGGATGAGTGCTCTTCCACCCCTGGAAGGCATTTGTTTGTCTGCCATAACCAGTTGCGGAGAAAAAAAAATTACAGTACCTGGGATTGATATCCCAAAGTAACTTTAGAGGGGGTTGGCTTCAAAATAATTCCAGTGATTAAATGCTAACCATCCCTTAGTATATAAACCACATATAATAATATCTCTTTCGTTTTTCTTAGGTATAATGGGGAAGCAGAATAGCAAACTGGCTCCTGAAGTGATGGAAGATCTGGTGAAGAGCACGGAATTTAATGAACATGAACTCAAGCAGTGGTACAAAGGATTTCTAAAAGATTGCCCTAGTGGAAGACTGAACCTAGAGGAATTTCAGCAGCTTTATGTTAAGGTGAGCTCACAGTTTGTGGCATGTCATACTTCATCGATAACTTGGCTCAAGACTTAATTCATTGCATAATTTGTAGCCAAATGATAGAGAGGTTTTTTTGAAAGCAGCAAAATCATAATCAATGACAAATGTTCCCTCTCTGCTATTGGTGTCATTTTGTGTTAGCCTCCTCCTCCTCCTTCTACACCTCCTCCTCGTTCTTCATTTTACAATAAACACATAAAGAATGTCCCATTCAAGAATACTGATTTAGATCCTTTAGAAAGTAGGGAGGCCACCCAGCACATGCTAGGCCACTTCCTTCTTCTACTCAGCACAAAAGCATGTCAAAGAATTCTTAATAAACAATGGAATCGCAGCATAATTTTTTATATTCTTTCTTCCCTTCTGTCTCACGTTGGTTTGCTGGAAAACATTTTGTAAATATCTGTGTGTGTGGAGTGTGCATATTTTTTGGGCTTATATGCTACTTCAGTGGTAATTTATTCTAAGCAACATATGTGCTGCAATTATCAACAAAATCCTTTGTCCTTATTAAAATGTGTTGATGAACAGACTGTACTCTTTATTTTTATTTATTACATTTATTTATTCACTGTCCATCTTGTTGTCACTCTGATTATCTTACGATCTGGTAAAACAATATTATAAAAGGTTAAAATATAGAATAAATACATTAAAAATGACAAAGAAATAACTAAGTAGGGAGTAAATAGTTTTCAAAATAATATCAGAATTATTTCATTCAGGTTAAATAAATGGATTTTTGCTTTTGGGGTAAATTATTTTTATACAGAAAATTTTGCAATAGTGGCAAATATATAGAATATAAAACTTTTCATTAACTAGCATAAACTTTTTTAAAGGAGAGGAGATAATGGGCGCATGAGCTTGCTTGTGAACAAGGCCAATAAAGATGTTAACTGAAGATTTGAGAAAGATACCATGAAGGATCACAACCTAAAATTGAATGAATCTATTTATAATGTATTTGTACAGCTAAAAGAACTTAGTATCCCTTTTATCCTTGCTGGTCAACATTTACTTTAAATGTTTTATTATATACAATCCTTATGTTTTTCCTCACTCTCTCCTTTCCTATTTATCTCCTCAGATGTGCTGTTAAACACACACACACACACACACACACACACACAATGTTAATTGAAACCACACATCATACAAAGTACAGAAGATTGAACTGATCTCTGTATACCTCCACAGATGTACTCAAAATAGATTCATTTTTTTCCAGATCACTGTCCCAATATATATGTGACAATTCGGAAGTTGTTTATTCTACCAGTTCTTTATTTACTTCTCTTGGTTCACTGGGAATTTCCAGTGGCTGAGAACTACCACTCTAGCAAATGAAAATGACTTCATTAACTGTGTTTTCAAAGTCAACATGGATTCCAGAAACAACTAATACAGCCAAATAGGCAAAGATCCTGAAAACCTGATAGAAGAGTTGAGAATCAAGTTAACCCAAAAGCAAATTTTGGTCCAAATAGAGGATACTCTTAGGCAGATTAATATCAGCTGAGTTTAGATGGGCAATAAGGATCTGTAGCCACAGCAATGGCCATCACTCACTATAACTGGAGTCTGAAAGTTATTGAAAGAGTCCAATATTTTCTATAAAAAACTATTTTAAATATGCTGTATACCAGAGGTGGGTTCTACTTACCATTACTACTGGTTCGCAATGGGGCCACGTGCATGCGCAGAAGCTTCCTGATGATGTCGGGGTCGGTGGGCGGAGCCTCCTGCCAGTTTTACTACCAGTTCTATAGAAGCGGTCCGAACTGGGGAAAACCCACCACTGCTCTATATGGCACAGTTTCAAATCTATTCATCAGGGCCATATTACATTTTCACTTAGTTAGTTAGTTAGTGATTTTATTTCTAATTTTGACTGGTTAAAACGGAATTTGGGGAGGTGACATCTAGATTAGTATACTAGATATCAATCAAGATATCTACATACAATTCCTAGATTTATGCTACATGACTGAGCAATGTTTCGACTGTAATTATTGCAATGTCGTGGAACATGAGAGTTGACATTGTTCCTGGATTGTTTGAGGTTTTTAAAATGAAAGTTGAATATGAAAAGCTGATCAGGGTAAAGGCTTCCAGGTTCAACTTATTTCTTTGCCCTCAAGGCTAATGCATTTGTTGAAAGTAAGTGTACTTGCAAGTACATATAGTTTACTAGATGCTAACAAAGGATAGACGGCTTTCTCATAGATCTCCTTGTAGAAATATACTGTACACAAGAATAGGGCAGTCAGACTAACTATACCAGATCACTAAAAACAGTAAGAGAAGGAATAGGAAAACCACATTGTTCCTCATGGACTCACTTTGTAGTACAATGGTGAAATACAGAATACAATTGTATACAATTGCAAAGTCTTTGAGATTTGCTTTCATCACTGGTAATTTTCTGAAACTGGTCTGATCAACTCTGTATTACAGTCATGGACCAGCATAAAACTAATCTGCTATTACATATATTGAAAATCACATTATTAACACTTAAAACTTAGAGAGAGGTCAATTTGGCTACACGCTGCTTTGTCATTTTTATGGTCTAATATTATAAAAGATAACAATGTTTTATATTATTTAAGCTAGGGCCTTACTGTAACCATACTAGTTAATTGAAAAGGGAAGTGAAAGGGCACGGTATTTTTCCTGGCTGCAAGTGTCATGCTTAATAATTTCCACTAACTATTTTGTTATTATGCTTTTGTGGAGCTACACTTGATTCAGTCAATTTTTCTACTACATATGGTTGATAAACCATTTATGATAAAGCTTATCTTTATGAGCAAAATCTATTTTATCAGAGGCAGGCGTTCTTCATTAAACTAAATCTGGTATTCTGTATGGTTACAAATTCCAGAGGGCTTGTCTGTTGAGTAGAAATGGAAGGGTTTTGTGGCTCCCTAAAGACCAGCAAACTGATTGCAATACAAGCTTATCGGCTGAGTTCTAATCCATGAAAGCTTTTAATAAATCTGTTTGTCTTTATGCAGCCCCAAGACTGTTGTTTATGTTACAGCTGCCCCTCCAGAAGACTACCTATAATAAAGTCAGTTTGATTGTATTTCATTGTATGAGAGAACAGATAATGGATGATGAAAGTATAGGAGCAGTTTTTCCCAACATGCTAGAAAACTACACACACAAACAAATGGAGACATGCTTAATGCAAGACTTAGATTGGAATAGAGGTTTGCAATGAAGGCCTGTAACAACGCCAGCCAGCTTGGCCAAAATGAAATAAAATTCTCCTTTTGATTGTCTAAATTGCAAGCAAAATACGATTAGCTTCACTAAGATTCTAGCTTTTCAATATCCCTGAAAACCACAAAGAAACTAGATTTGGTTGTCATTTTTTTTCAACTTCTAGCTACATTTCCTTGACTCTCAGGAGAACTAGAACTTGTGGCATTTGTGGAAAAGAAATGTAAAAAAAATCAGCAAGCCATTTTCCCAAGATTGATAATAAAGTATGCAAGATACAATTAGTGGGTGCAAGTATTTCATAAAAGGAAAATGAAACACTTCTCTAAAGCTATCCTTAAGCAAAGGATTGATAATTTTGAATCTATGAGTTATATACATTCTTCCTTTTTTGTCCCTCCAGAATTTCTTCTGCACTATGTTTGGATGGACAGCTAAAAACAAGTATTTTACAGATCTGTTTCTCTGTGTTGTTTAAATCCATCACACTGAAGCTCTTCTCTCAATATATTGACTTAATTTAAATTGATCTTTCATAATTCATTCTGCAGTGAGTTGCCCAAAGTTGTGTTTTCAAAGAAACATACTATCAGATTACTTCTGATTTTTTGGCTATCGTAGACTTAAGATAGCTCTCCAATGGTATGCTGATTATGGAAAGCAAAAGGAGAAAAATCTTTTCAAATGAGCACATTTTCTCTATTTTTATATAAAATTTACTGAAGAATTTTTTTTAAAGAAGTTAAAAAGTACAGAAAATTATAAAATATAGAAAAGTGGAAGGGATATTTTTAAAAAGGGAAGAAAGATAGAAGAAAACGTGAAGGACAAGAAAGAAAAAAGAAATGAAAGAGCAAAAGAAATATTGAAAGAAGCATCTTCCTATCTTCTTTGCAGCAGTTACATAGTTAATACTATTTCCACCCTCTTAGATTACATAATATAATTTCCGTCTTCCTATGTACAGCTGTTTTTAATCAATAAATTCATAAATCATCAGTTCATGTTTCTCCGTTTTCAGCAAAAAGTCCATAAAGGGTTTCCAGTCTTTTTATGAAAGTCAATTTAGCTATTTCTGCAAGTTCTGCCATCTTCATGATTCACCCTTTCCTTGTGGGTATTTCTGTCTTTTTCATCTTTGTGCTGCACTTCAGTTTTATAATGAAATTTATCTCTAGCCTTGTGAAGAAAAAATGGGGGAAAAGAAGAAAGAACATCTTAACTAAACAAACATGAATTTATATCAGCTATCACCCAAGTGAAGCAATTTCAGATGCTGTCAAGGATTAAGCGTATGCTTAATTTTCCTACTGAAATGTGACAACGTATGCTTTATTTTTTGTCGTAAGGGAGTTCAGAGTATCACAACATTACTACAGCATTGTTTGCTTTGTAGAATTCTTCAATGTGCCATTAAGAAGGATAGAGACACCTTCTTTGAGCCTACCAAGGGTTCATCACTGGCAATGCAACATTTTGTCCTGTTTTTATGTAGCTTCCTATAACACTCCTGTTTTCTCTCTCAAGAACCTCCTACTCACATGAAAAGAGTGTGTGGTGCCAAATACTTCCTTGCATAGTAGGCAACAGCAGTTGCTTATAACCTTGTGGGTTTGTCAGGAGCCAGGAAAGTATTGCTTCATGCCACGCTTGCTCAACCATTATCTTATTTCCAAAAACACGGCTATACTCCACATACAGTAGCTTGGAGACATTCTTGCAAAATAAAATTAAAAGGGAGATAGATCAGTGCAGTGATTTATTTGGAAATGCATACCTGCCCAGAAGAATAAATCAAAAATAAGCTGAGGTGACAGAAAGCTTTTCAGTGGCTGCTCCTTCCTTGTGGAACCCCCTCCCTCCAGCCGTTCAACAGAGCCCATCTTTTTAGTTATGTGGAAGGCTGTTAAGACCCTGGTACCTTTACTAAGATACCAGGCAGGACAGGATGTTAGAATAGATAATGGAAGGAAGGCAACTGAGCCTGCTGTGGCACATTCCAAGGAGACAATTAATTGGTTTGATGGTTTACTGTTCTTACTGTTTTATGATTGTTTATTAGCTTTATTGTTATTGTGAGCTGCCCAGAATTGCTTGAGGTGGGCAGTCATATAAATGAGGGTAAAGGTTCATTCTCCGAGTTTGTGGGTTGGTTTCCAAATATTTAGGGGATGGCAGTGTCAAAACAGAACACTGACATCCCCTAAACTTCGCTGAAGATGCTACCTAGCCTGGTGACGAAATGTTCGGAAACCAACCCACAAGCTCAGAGAACGAAACTTCATCCTCCTACACCCAAATTATAGATATTCGCCACTATTGCAAGTCATATAAATCTTATAAATGAATAAATAAAACATCTCAAAAGTTGAAGGGGTACGGTAGTTTATCTTCCTGATAAAAGAATATTTCACCTCAATTATGAAGGGGATCAATTTATGAGAATAGTCATACCATGCTTTAAATGTTAAACCCATTTGTTCAAAAAGGTGGGAGACCCCTTCTTCCCCACCCTCTATTACACTTCATATCAGCTCCCTGTGTTGACTTCTGGATGCCGTTCTACCTTCTTAGCCAACATGGGAATTGATTCTTGGAATTGAAGGTCCACATATTTGGCAAGGATGATTGTCATGTACCAGGTTTTTTGTGGCTGCCATTAACTACATAATTTGAGGAGCGGAATTACTTAGAATTTTGTAAGCAGTGGCAGTCTCTATTCAGGGAATCCTTGACCAATGTTACCACGTTTCTCAGATAATAACTCAGTTTTACTTAGGCTCTTGAAGGTTCATAACCCGGAATAAGGGAGCCATGATAAATTGTAAGGGAGCTGGTAAATTGTAGTGCTCGCTTGCTGGGTTTCAGAAAAGGTTGTTTGGCTGATTGTGAGAAGCTGTATCACATTCTGGCTGAGAAAGTACACATCTGTTTGTTTGCTGAGCACTTGACCTAAGAGGGTGTTTCCAAAACTCCGCAGATTTAAGAAGTGAGGACTTCAATTCCCAGAATTCCTTAGGCAGGAGAAGGGCTCACAACTGCAGCTCTCCTATTAATCTGGTGATGTGATTGTGGGTGAAGCGACATTTCTCAGCTGCTTTGTCTCAGACAACACCTTTTAAAAGGAAGTAGGAATTTATGACTAGATCAACAATCAAGAATGAGGAATTTTGGGAGGGAAGTTAGTGGAAATAGGAGACAGGATAGGGTATCTCAAATCCTGCCAAAAAGGAGATAAGAGGACAGCAGCAGTGACTTGTTGTGTGTATCATGTTTACTTTCTTACTAGATATCATAATTATACCTTTCAATTGTTCCGGAGAAGAAGGTGAAAGGACTAGAGGCCAGCTTTTCTTATTTCAGACACATCAGGAAAAGTGAGATATAAATATTCAAATAAATACTATCTAAAAACTTTTCGATTTGGATCTGTAATATTCAAAGAATAGCACAATTTAGGAAGTTAAGCTGCCTGATCAAATATGAAGTGCTGTCTGCTCTTTTATTATTTCTCTGCAGGCACCAATCTTGGTTCCAAGTGTGTTTCAAGCACTTTGCTTAGTGTTCTGTTAGCTCCCTGAGGAAATGCCTAGTGCTAATACTGGGATGGTGAAATAATTTCTGTAATAGAGCACTATGAAATTTTAAGTGTAGGCTACGATGTCCCTAGAGAGTGCAGTGGAAGAAATTACATAAAGGAGAGGAGCGATTTTCCAAAACACTGAAGGTATGTTCATAAGCATACTGGCAAAAGAGAAAAAGCTTAAAGTTTGATCTACTTACTAGAATTTCATGAATTAGGGTTCATTTTATCAGAAATATAACTTTCCTTTGGCAACTGGCAATCGTACATTGGAGAGGGGAAAAATAAGGAATCATGAGGACGAGTGTCAGGAAAAGCATCTGAGGTAATTCAGTTGATACTTAGTCACTAAGAAAGTAGTATGTGGCAACTCAGAGCTGTGGAAAAAGTGCTTCCCAACTCAAAATACAATTCTGATTTAGGCTTAAAAGCTGTTGCAGTATGTGAGGATAAACAGGCTCAGACTCAACCAGGAAAAAAAAAATCAATTGAAATAATTGTAAATACAAGTAGGAGAATACTTCAGATTTTAAATGTTAAATTTTAAATATTTTAAAATAGATTTTAAATATTTAAAACTAATTCACCAAATTGCAAAACAATCTTGTGAAGGTATTAAAATATTATATGATTAAACTGCTAAACTAGTATGTGATTGCACACAAAAATCATTGTGAACACATATTTGAACAAACCAAACACATATCAGAAAAGGAAAACAGCATAAAAGCATTTTAATATATAATTATACAATGCTAATATTAAAAATACTTTTCTGCATAGAGCCGTGGCAGGTGTAAGAAATTTTCTTTTGGAGAAGTTAAGGTTCCACTCCAACAATATAAAGCAAACATCATTCTGAGAACAGGTAGAATCTCAATGAGGAACCAGAATTCTGAAAGTAGGACACCACGTGCTATAGAAAAGGCATTGAAGGAACACGTGGTCAGAGCCTCAGTTTCTTTTAGATCACAAAATCAAATTTGCTCTGCAAATTGTATTGTTATGTTTTCCTTCCAGTATTGCTGAGGGCAAGTCATTAAAGCAGGCAAAATGGAAGTTCTTCAGTTTGTTGTATAGAAAATATTGAATAGTTAGTTCTCAACTTATGACTGATCACTTAGTAACTGTTGGAAGTTACAATGGACCCCCCCCCCCGAAAGCTACTTATGACCTAGTTCCAGAATTCTGATAGCTGCAGAAACATGCATATCATGGTCACATGACCGCATTTCAGGTACTTGTTAGCAGCAGAGAGGAGTATTTGGCCAACATAGAGTCTTCCCAGAAAGAGGCCCAGATTAAGAGACTGTGCATTCCCAAAAGGGATGAGGGAGAGTGGGGAAAGGTTTGGGGTATCCACACCCTAGAATCTCTCAGGATATACTGTATCTAACAGGTTAGAAAGTTCTAGCTTTAAATTAGCAAGATTCTGTCCATTAGGTGCAAGCATATAATGGGCTGAACTCAATTGGATCGCATTACCTTGTTTCTGAGCTTGGGCTTGACACCCTCTTTATAGCCGGTGGCAGAAGTCCCTATTCACAGGACCATGATTTACAATGTTTTCTTCCTGTTTCCAGCCTTCCCAGTTTCTGAGAAAAATCATCCATAGTAATACATAGATAGAGCCATGGTTAAAATGCAGTATTGCAAGCTAACTTTGCCCACAGCCAGGAGTTTATCCTGGTCAGCTCAAGGTCAGTCAAATGAGGACCCAGATTGTTGGGGGCAATATGCTGACACTGTAAATCACCCAGAGAGTGCTGTAAAACACTGTGGAGAGGTATATAAGTCTAAGTGCTACCGCTATTGCTAGATTCGCTTAATGACACCTGGAAGAAATACTCGTAAAATTGGGTTTGGTCACGTGGGTATCTTGACTTAAGACCATCATGACCTGACAGAAATTCCAGGGTTTTTTAATTTTATTTTATTTTTCTTATACTTATATGCCGCCCTTCTCCCAAAGGACTTGGGGGCCATCTGGAGCCCCGTGGGTAACCCATTCCAGAGGGTCGGTGCGCCCACAGAGAACGCCCTCATCCTGGGTGCCACCAGCCGACATTGTCTGGCCGATGGTACCCGGAGGAGGGCAGTCCTATGTGAGCGCACAGGGTGGTGGGAAGCAGGCAGAAGGTGGTCCTGCAGGTAGCCCGGGCCCATGCCATGTAGGACTTTATAGGTAAGTACCAGCACCTTGAAGCGGTTCCATTACTGAAGGTTCCATTACTGTTTAGGAATGTATTTCATGCTGTAAAATATTTCCAATTTATATCCAGGTACTATATTATTATCTACATTGTCCAGAACTACCTGGAGAGCTCTATCCAATACCCACTGTTGAACTGCAGTTCTAGCTCTTGATAGCCCCATAGCCCCATAGCCAAGAAGCTTGGCAAAAGAAGTTGCATTGGGATAAATCATTCTGGGTTTAAGTTTTCCAGAAATAAGAAAATTTGCCTAGAAAGATTATAGTGGTCTGGGAATCACTGGAAAAATAAAGTTTAAGCCAGAAACAGAGGTGGCATATATGGACCTATGACTCTAGCTATATTATGTTAACATTGACTAATTTTTTTACATGTTGAATTAAGTCAGAATCATTATATATTTTAACTCTAGTTATTCTTAATATTAAAAATAATATTAAAATGTCTAACTCTTTAGTTGTGGAGGCGCTAGTCATTTGCCAGGTATTTTGCTCACTCCCCAAATCTTTGGTTTATAAAGTTCAGTGAATTTTCTGGATTCTGGACATTGACAGAATGAAAAGTTCTTCCACATGCGAGAAGGAGAGGAGGAAAGAAGAAAGTAGAAGGGTAGATGGAAGAAGGGAGGGAAAGGAAAGAGAGGAGAGGGAGAAGGATTGTTGTAAAACAAGGGGGATGAAATGGTAGAAGAGCAACCCCGAATATACTTAAATTGTTTAGGATGAAGATTCTATTAGTAGGAAAGTTAAAAGAAAATATGTATGTTAGATAAGAAATTGTACATTTAAGATATGTTTATATGGGGGTGGGGGGTGGGGAACCTTTTCGGTTAAAAAAAAAAGCTCTTCCACATGCCACTGCTTCTTCTCTCCTATCACTCCATAGCATTTGGAAACCAGCCATATGTCTTTATTCCTCCTAACCTTGGAATATTGACAATAGGCAGCGAGTAACAAAACCGTCAATGCTTCCTCCAGCTAAGGAAGGGCTTCAGAAACATTTATTAAATCAGCATCCCACTTCCTGAATTCCAGCAAATCTGCACATTTTCTCACCAATCATAATTGACTTTTGCAGTTTATGTTTTATGTAAATGATAGTCATATCTATGCAGTATATGAATAATTTGCAAAAAAACATCAAAAAATCCTAAATCCGTGATGGCAAACCTATGGCATGAGTGCCAGAAGTGGCACACAGAGCCATCTCTCCGGGCATGCCAGCCATTGCACGTTGCTCTTCCGGGTTTCGACGTGCACTTGCGCACTGGCCAGTTAGCCTTCAGGCGTGGGTGAGCACCGGAAACCGAAAGAGCAACTCCCAGGCACACATGCATGTGCCAGGAAGCTGAGCTTCCAGTTTCTGGCACACACATGTACGCCGGCCAGCTGGTCTTCGTGCGGGCATGCCTGCCAGAAACCAGAAGACCAGATGACCAGCGCTTGCATGCATACCAGGGAACTGCTCTTCTGGTTTCCAGCGCCCCCCCCCCCCAACCTGGGCACGTGCTCCCGTTTCAGCACTCGGTTCCAAAAAGATTTGCTAACACTGTCCTAAGCTGTTGATCTTTAGGGAAGCATTAGGGCGAACCCAGACCTTTTGAGAATTAAAAAAAATGGCTTGCCGTTCCCCCTTCCTGAATTTCAGCATCATAAATCCCCAAATGAAAGAGAACAGGATAACTTTGTCAGAACCCAAAAGCACAAGTGCCATGCAGGGGTGAAATCCAACAGGTTCTGACAGGTTCTGGAGAACTGGTAGTGGAAATTTTGAGTAGTTCGGAGAACCAGCAAATACCACCTCTGGCTGGCCCCAGAGTGGGGAGGGAATGGGGATTTTGCAATATCCTTCCCTCAGGAGTGACGTGGGAATGGGGATTTTGCAATATCCTTCCCCTGCCACGCCCACCAAGCCATGCCCACAGAACTGGTAGGGAAAATTTTTGGATTTCACCCCTGGTGCCATGTTTGGGGGTTTCTTTGTCACACAGTTTCTCCTCCAGAAATGAAAAATCACTGGCCCTCCAGATGTTGCTGAAACCAAGACCCAACAGATATCAGCATATCCAGTGCTGAAGGATGCGGGATGGATACTGCTTCATTGAGGAGGCGTTGAAAGTCTATTAATGCGCTATGTGAATTAAATATGATTCACAACTAAAAATAGGACACAATTATAGAGGCTGAGCATGCCCAATCTCTCCCTGTGAAGTAGAAGCCCAATGAGGTTCTGTTCTTAAGAGCCAGCATAGGTAAGCTGTCAGTGCAAACTTGGATCATAATAAAGGAGGGGTCAAAATCACTTAGACTTCTGCCCTTGCATTCAAACACAATTACAGCTTCTATTCAATCAGCTGAAGAAATGAAGTTATGAGAGAATAAGGCAGATGGTGCATGTGGATATAAGGGTTAAGGTCAATGGGAATGGTCCTTTCCTGTATCTAAATTTTAAAGCCTCGCCTATCCAGATAAATGATATAACAAGGCTTTGAAGAAGCAGCTTTTCCTTACTGTGTTTACAGCACTCTGATCAAAACCGATAGATCAGCAACAATTATGCACTGTCACACCTGGTTTCTTTCCTGATAGATACAAAGTGCATTTGAACAGCATCGTTTATAGGCCGGTGCCTTATTAATGAACAGTCTAGATATCTTGTATAATTGTGAAAGACAGTAGTTGAAAGTCAGATCATGTTTCTGCTAATCATAGACTGAACATTTTAGCACCTTGGGATAGCATCTTTATTTTCATTAAATAAAGCAAATTTGTCTCTCATTCTCTTTGGTTTTCACTGGAGTTTGCATGAATTGCTGTATTTTTCTCAACAGAACCAATGATTGCAGAGCTGTTCCAGTGTGCTTGGTGTTCAAGTTTGCTCTCCTAATTATATATCTCAAGCAGGACAAAATAGCACTGAAGAAATCATTTGTATTGGAAGATTAGGTAGCTAAAGCTAGAAGTGGAGTACAAAAGGAAAGAATTTGCTTTATTTCCTCTGTGCATAAATTACAATGGGTGTTCACTGATTTTACAAACTCTTTGCTGCTTGGGGATATCTGTTTCCATTTGAGTAGTGTGTAGAATGTGGAAATTAAATTCGGCTATCTCCTTCAACAATAAATACCGGTAACAAATATCAGAAGCTGAAATATAAATTAGCCACTTTTTTATACAGATACTAAAAGTTAAATCTAGGAAAGTACTAGGTTAAAAGTCTGTTTAAAAAAACACAGGCAATATAAACTCAGTGATGGTTGTGTAGGATAATGTAAGAAACATACAATAGCAGTCCCTATGCATGGATCAGATCACTTCCAAATGTAATTTGATGTGACTTTTAGGGGGTTAAAATAAATAACTACAGTTGCCCACTGACCATGTTTAAACTACCATGTTTCCCCAAAAATAAGACCCTGTATTATATTTTTTGAACCCCAAAATAAGCACTTGGCCTTATTTTTGGGGAGGCCTTATTATTTTGGGGCGCGTGGAACAAGACGGGGCTCCTCTTGCCATCTTACCTGATTTCCAGCTCTGTCTCCCTAACCCTAACCAGAGGAAATGGCAGGGACTGGCTGCACATGCGTTTAAATATTTTTGGGGAGGGCTTATTTTGGGGGGGGGCTTATTTTCAGGGGGCTTATTTTAGTGCATGTGCTCAAAAGCCCAATTGGGTTTATTATCAGGGGATGTCTTATTTTGGGGAAAACACGGTACTCAAAATGGATCATACTTGCTTATTAAACTTCAAGGACCTTTCCAGACAACTCTGTAACTCTAGTAAAGGTACATGCGCATTCTGGGCATATCTCACTTTTCCCTTGCAATACTTGTAAATTCATACCAGTTGCAATAGCAACTGCATGAATGACTTTCATGGAAGTGCCACAAACAGGTTAGTGAGGTTAGTAAGATCTATCCTGATAGCATGAACTCTAAAATGAGGTTTCAGCTCTGTTGCACTGGAGAATATACTTACTATAGTAATTGTTAACTTGGGAACTGATGCTCAGTATATTGGTGGGGTCACACATCACACTAAGCCATAGCATATTTAGTTTGATTTTCGGCTTAGTTTGCTGGGTGAATCCAGTCAATTGTGGCTTATTCCATAACGATGACTAAATAAAACAGAAGTGGGGAACTATGGCTACTAACTGCCCTCTTCGGTAGGATCTTCAGTTGAATATGTGTTGCTTATGTCCCATTTACTGTTGCTGCTCCTTTGAACATCTTATCTGCATAGATTTATTTATTTACTAGCTGTACCCAGCCACGCGTTGCTGTGGCCCAGTCTGGTGCTTCCGCTGGGCTAAAAGAGCGAGGCTGAAGTTCCAAACTCTCCACGAACATTTGGTGGGCGTGGCCAATTCGACGTCACTCACTTTCATCAGTCACATGACAGTCCCCAAGCCACGCCTACCCAGCTGGTGATTAGGGCAGAGAACCGGTTGCTAAAAAACAATGGGAACCACAAAATCCTCCCTCTCTGTCTCCCCCTCTCTCTTTGTATCTATGTCTCTCTCTCTCCCCCGTGTGTATCTCTCTATGTCTCTCTCTCTCCCCCCTCTCTCTGTATCTCTGTGTCTCTCTCTCTCCCCCCTCTCTCTGTATCTCTCTCTGTCTCTCCCCCCTCTGTATCTCTCTCTCTCCCCCCCCCCTGTATCTCTCTATCTCAGGGGATTTTGAGGTATCCTTCCCCTGGAGTGGGGTGGGAATGGAGATTTTGCAGTATCCTTCCCCTGCCATGCCCACCAAGCCACGCCCACAGAACTGGTAGTAAAAAAAATTGAATTTCACCACTGCTGTAGAGACCTTGAATCCACAGGAATACACAAGCCTCTATTAATGTTTTATTAAATAGAATTTAACTAAACTTTCTGGATAGCTCCCTTGTGGAATAAAACACTGTATCATTTATATTGCACTTACCCTGACACTGCAATTTATTTATTGAGATAATGGTCACATTAGATGAAAGATCAGAAGACTCTCTACTGCTCTTTTACAGACTGAATGCAGCTGATTTCTACTGAGCATATTCTCTGGGTTAAGGCAGAAACATATGAACAACATGGAAGATTTTTCCTGACTTCTGTGGCAGGAGGTGGTAATGTGGGCCTTCAAAATATTGCTGAGCCACAATTCTCATTATCACTCACCATTGGCTCCATTGGCTGGGGCTTCACCAATATTTAGAGTTGGCCACCCCTGCCTAAGAGAATTTGTTCTATGTTTGGAGCAGGAATCAGCTCTTAGTACTTTTTCCCTTGCAATACTTGTAAATTCATACCAGTTGTAATAGCAACTGCATGAATGACTTTCATGGAAGTGCCACAAACAGGTTAGTGAGGTTAATAAGATCTATCCTGATAGCATGAACTCTAAAATGAGGTTTCAGCTCTGTTGCACTGGAGAATATACTTACTATAGTAATTGTTAACTTGGGAACTGATGCTCAGTATATTGGTGGGGTCACACATCACACTAAGCCAGCGGTTCTCAACCTGGGGGTCGCGACCCCTTTGGGGGTCGAACGGCCATTTCACAGGGGTCGCCAAAGCCCTCTCTCGCCCCCCTCCCCCCACGCCTTCACTCACCCTCACCCTCTGCCTCTGTTGGATCGCCCGGTCGCCGTTCGCTTACCCCGCTCACTCCCAATCTATTGCTGCCTCCGGAGTCCCAGCTGATGGCTAGAGGGGAAAAAAACTTTAAATTCTTGCCGCGAGGCTTCAAAGAGTTAGCTGCAAAGAGGTAAATTCCTGGAGCAAGTTTTTTTCCCCCTACCTATGCTGAAAAGAGAAAGCGAAAGGAGGGTCTTAGCTGCAACGTGACAAAATGAGGCAGAGAGATTTCTTTTTCTTTTTCCTCACCAAAAAAGGTAGGTACAAAACTGCAAACAATGGGAAATTTAGGGCAAGAGGAGGTTCAAGATTTTAAAACACAAAAGAAAAAAAGCTCTATTTAACTAGGGAATTGTAATAATTGAGATACTATTAATTGCATATTGTGTTGAAAGCAGAAATGGTTAAGTTGTGGTTTGGAGGAATATATGGGGGAAATTATTTGGTTTATTATTATTGGTAAATATAATTAATTGATTTGTAAGAAATTGGATTGCATGGAAATAATTGGAATATTCATGTTCATATTGATTAATATACAAAAAAATATAGTTATATAACTAATTAATTTATATTAAAATGTTGAATTTGTATTAAACAACTGTATTACATAATTAACCAATGTGAGGATGGATATAAAAATAGATGACAATGCGAAGGGGTATAATATAGAATAGAAGGGAAAAATTGAATTTGATTAAGATTAGAGATGAGGATGAAGGGTAATATTGGTTTTTTTAAAAAATAGATGAGGAATAAATATGGTAAAAAGGAAATATGGAAATTGTAAATTTAATTGAAATGACTAAATACTGTGTTGGAAGAAATATCCTTCTGGGTTCTGCTCCAAGTGGGGAAAAAGACACCGGAAACATGGAGACTATTTGGAAAGATGTTTTAATGGTGGACAGGATCACATGGCTTGATGGGGCCCACTGTGTTAGTTTCTGTTGCTATTGTGTTGCAAATGTCCTTTGACAAAGGATTGACTTTCTGCCTCTGGCCCATTAACAAAGGGTGGGGGGCAGGAAGGTGGGAGCTGATTTGTCTGTAAAATATGCTTCTCCATTTCTCATCCAGGGAAATATAATATTCTGCCTTTTTAATATTTCCCAAAATATTTCATTCTTCTAGGAAAGGGGTGGGTGCTAACCTCCTACAACTGTTTAAATTTGTGGACCGGCCAAATACTCTGTTCAAAGAAAATACGTTGTATGTTTATGTGTGTGTTTCTAATTATTGCTATTTATTCCTATTTGTTCTCTTTTATTCTT
Source organism: Arizona elegans (assembly GCA_022577455.1). Taxonomy (NCBI): domain Eukaryota; kingdom Metazoa; phylum Chordata; class Lepidosauria; order Squamata; family Colubridae; genus Arizona; species Arizona elegans. Next base: position 194,241,161 of record JAKOOJ010000001.1, on the reverse strand, counting down.
TAAAGTTTAACAATTCATTCTTTATCTTAATATCTTTATATTTGTTTGGGGTTGGCTTTCTTCCCTTTCATCTTTTTTATTGTACAGCAATCTTTCTCCTCAAACCTACCACCTCTGTCTTTTCTTTCCTTCTTACTTTCTCTTCCCCCTTCTTCTTCTTCCTACTTCCTCTTCCTTTCTCCTTCCCCTCCTCTCTTCCTCCCTCTCTTACCCTCACTCCTACTCTAATTTCCCTTCCCTTCCTTCATCCCTCTCTATTGCTGTATCCTTTTATGCATATGGACTACTCAGAGGGCTGAAAAAGTTATTTTTGACTGGTCCTCGCACTTTTGACCAGTCCTCGAACTTACGACTGTCCTCACATTTTACGTTTTTTGCCCTATCTTATACCATGTTGAAGAGAAGCAGTTGTGAAATGAGTGACACGGTTTTTAAGAATGGTACAATGGGCATAAATGATGACCAGTCATATAACTGCGAAGACCGGTCAAAAGTGCGAGGACCTGTCAGAAATCACATTTTTCAGCCCTCTGGGTAGTCCTTTTGTGCACAGGGACTACTCAGAGGGCTGAAAAAGTTATTTTTGACTGGTCCTCGCATTTTTGACCAGTCCTCAAATTTATGACTGTCCTCACATTTTACGTTTTTTGCCCTATCTTATACCATGTTCAAGAGAAGCAGTTGTGAAATGAGTGACATGGTTGTTAAGAATGCTGCACAGGCATAAATGTGAGGATGGTCATAAGTGTGAGGACCAGTCAAAAGTGCGAGGACCTGTCAGAAATGACTTTTTTCAGTCCCTATACACATAGCCATGGCCACCTGTCACATGACCAGCTAGCCTTGCCCACCCAGTCACATGACCGCCAAGCCACACCCACAAAATAAGCCACGCCCACAGAACCGGTAGTAAAAAAAATGTAGAACCCACCCCTGGTTGGGGGTCACCACAACATGAGGAACTGTATTAAAGGGTCGCGGCATTTGGAAGGTTGAGAACCACTGCACTAAGCCATAGCGTATTTAGTTTGATTTTCGGTTTAGTTTGCTGGGTGAATCCAGTCAATTGTGGCTTATTCCATAACTATGACTAAATAAAACAGAAGTGGGGAACTATGGCTTATGAACTTCAACTCCCAAAATTCTTGAGCCAGTAGGGCTGCTCAGGAATTCTGAGAGTTGAAGTCCACAAGTCATAAAACGACCATAGTTCTCCAATCCTGAAAAAAATCATAACAGCACAATGAGTGAACCCTGTTCATGTGAGTGTTTATGAGTTTAAGAGTGCCTGAGCATATTAACCAAGTATTAGTTGCTAATAGCTAGCCATTCAGTTTATTGCCCTTTCAAAAGAAGAAGAATTATATGTTGTTATGAATGCAGATACTGTCTAATGAGGTTACGTATCTCAGTATTATTCAGACTGAAATTCATTCCACAACTTTTGAGGAAGGGTTTTGTCCCACTTCTTTAGGCTGCTTCCCAAATTCTTATTTTAATAATAAGTTTCCCCTAAATTGTAATTTTAGAGATATCTCAACGTTTGCACTGCAATTTTTTTTCCAAGTCCTGAGATATCTTAAGATTTTAGAGACAAACATTTCCAAGAGCTGGAATAGTTTTCTCGCTAAATAAGCGCTGAAACTTTTTGTCCATAATAATAATAAAACCTGCATAGGGGTTTCTTGTATCAGAATTTACAATATGCAACATATAATAGTAAAATTTTTGACATGTTTAGTAAGCAAGAAATCCTTTTGGTTGCATGCTGATATCTAAACCATCGTGATTATTTCAGTGAATCTTAGTGGCTTCCATGATGGTATGTAGGCAGATACCATTTTGCTCTTAATGTGCAGTGAAAAAAACCAAAATTCAGCAACATGACACACTTTTTAAAGAAGGATTATGAAAGTTAAGTAATACTTCCCCAAACCTGACATTTTATTTAAAAGAAAAAATAAAGATTTATATTCAATATCAGCGAAAGAAGGAAATGGCAGAAATCCCTGCAAGAAGAATAGGCTTTTGAATCTTTGAAAATTGCAGTATAGTATGCAAAAAAGAGAAGTTCAGGAGGTGTTACTTGCTTCTTTTAAAGTACCCCATCCTTGTGTGCTCCCGTCGGCTCAAATATCCAATAACTGAATAACTGTTTGGCAATTTAACACTGTGCCCTTCTACCATTTCTCAGTGCTTCCTTTAAGCTGCTAAATGGAATGGTGTTGTCCTTGCTACTATTTTAGGGGATTATTATGCAAAGCAGAGAGATGGCTTATTTTCCTCACTGCAGGCATAGAGAGTTGGGTACTGGTTTTGCCCTTCTCCCATAGATAAGCTAGAAGGCTTTGTTTGGCTCATAGAAACTTTGGGAAGTTGTAAGAGCATGAAATTATTTCCGAAGAATGAATTTGAGGTGTGAAATAAGTGGATATATGGCCTCCAGATCTTTTGAATCTAATTGTCACCAAGTAAAATAAAACTTGCCAGATCCGAGGTCTAGGACTCCCATATCTGTACCGCAGAAGTCTAAATTACCCAAGGGTCTATCAAATGTTAATTTTTTGTACTCCTTGTTGCCATCTGATGATCCATCTAGTTTATCTGCTGCCCAGATATGGTAGCTCTAAGTAAAGAATTTACCAAAAAGCATTGGTCACAAAGATGTGTGAACTCTCTGAAAATCAACTTTAATGTGTACTAATATTTCTATATTTGCATTCCAGACAAAGAGGTGTTTTGTGGCAGTGTAAGATTTTGAATAAATCAAATAACTATGCAGAATTTTCTTGGATAGTACCACATAGGGGGGAAAAAACAAGCGTGTCACTTTAAAAAATTCCAGTTTCTTAAGTTTGTATCATTTTCCAAGCCAATAATAATAATAATAATAATAATAATAATAATAATAATAATAATAATAATAATAATAATAATAATATATTTCCTTCGTGTGGTAATTGCACTTCCTTGCAAACAAGATTAGGAAATTAGACCACATAAAGGGATAATGAGTTTATTTTTTAAAAAAAATATCTTAGCAATTAACAGAAAATTAATTACAGCAATTTCTCCTCCACCCTGAACTCTGAAAGCATGTTCTTCCTATTTAGGGAGAGAAATTGAATTCTGTCACCTATTGATCATTATACTTTAATTCAAGGCAATTTTGCTCTTTGGCGGCCAATCTATTTGATGATTTCAAAGATCCGTAACTGGAATTATACATAGCAGTAAGTTTATTTCACTACAAGTAGTCCTCAACTTACAACCACAAAATTTATGTTGCTGAGTTTTGCCCCATTTTACAACTTTTCTTGCCACATTTGTTAAGTGAATCATTGCAGTTCTAAATTAGTAAGATAGTTATTAAGTAATTCTGGTTCCCCCCTTGACTTTGCTTGTCAGAAGGTCGCAAAAGGTGATTATGTGACTACGGGATACTGCAACCGTCATAAATGTGAGTCAGTTGTCAAGCACCCAAATTTTGATCACATGACCATGGGGATAATTTTGTTATGCAAATGTGTATTTTGTTAGAATATAGAGCCCCCCTCCCGCTTTTGATCCATTTTATCTTTCTGATAAATATATATACACACACACCTGCAAATCTATATACCGATATATAGATTTGCATACAAATTGATACCAGATACTGAAAGAGGTAATTTTAGCTTACCCCAACAAATACAAGTGGATATGAGCAGACATATTTTACTCCTTCATGGATGGAAAGGTTGAAAAAAGGGATGTCCCATAAATGGAGTATATTGTGGGAAAGAATAGTTGGATGCTGTAAGTTTTTAAAAAGTTCAGATGTATACCAAAAGTGAAGGAAGAAGAAGAAGAGATACAGCCTCACGAACCAGATTTTTTAAATTATCTGTGGCTCCTTTTCTACCTCACCTCATCCTCATCCCTAAGCGATCAACCAAGTTCCAAGGGGCTTTGCAATGGACAGTGAAAACTTGCTTTATATGTATATAATTTTGCTCTGAAAAAAGTGTATTTTCTTAGACTATATAACCCGGTTACTTGAAAGTATCAGGTAGATTTCAGAGAGTTTTTCCTGCTTTCCCACTTCCCTTATTTTCTTCCCTTTTCCCTTAGATTAAAATGCTAATCTTTGTAACTACTTACCAAACTTTAAATATTTAATGTTACAATATTTTATTTACTTCAGTAAAGAAACAGTAAAGACCGAAATCTGGTCTGATTCTAGAATAGAATAGAATTCTTTATTGGCCAAGTGTGATTGGACACACAAGGAATTTGTCTTGGTGCATACGCTCTCGGTGTACATAAAAGAAAAGATACATTTGTCAAGAATCATAAGGTACAACATTTAATGATAGTCATAGGGAAACAGTCAATATAAATCTTAAGGATACCAGCAACAAGGTTACAGTCATACAGTCATAAGTGGGAGGAGATGGGAGATAGGAACGATGAGAAGATTAATAGTAGTGCAGACTTAGTAACTAGTTTGACAGTGTTGAGGGAATTATTTGTTTAGCAGAGTGATGGCGTTCGGGAAAAAACTGTTCTTGTGTCTAGTTGTTCTGGTGTATAGTGCTCTATAGCGTCGTTTTGAGGGTAGGAGTTGAAACAGTTTATGTCCAGGATGCAAGGAGTCTGTAAATATTTTCACAGCCCTCTTTTTGATTCATGCAGTATACAGGTCCTCAATGGAAGGCAGGTTAGTAGCAATTATTTTTTCTGCAGTTCTAATTATCCTCTGAAGTCTGTGTCTGTCTTGTTGGGTTGCAGAACCAAACCAGACAGTTACAGTATAGAGGTGCAGATGACAGACTCAATAATTCTTCTGTAGAACTTATCTATCTATCCCTTACTCTCAGAATATGACGGGGTGAGATCTTGATGTGTATGTGGCCCAGCCATGCCTGATGAAATGGAGTATATTTGCTTCAGTAGAAGGTAATAATTGAGGTGAGGAACTAATAGTTCCAGTTCGGTGGGTAGAAGAGCTCCAGTCCCTCGGTGACAGTGACAAATCCAGAGGGTGAGAAACTGATAATATGTAGGCAGCAGGCAGAGAACCATTAATTCCCCAGAGTGATGTTTGAACAGGGATTATCAGATTCATCCTAGCCCTAGGGAAGGCATCACAAATATAATTATACTGAATGATGCTTGAGTGAATGATAGGAAAAAGTTAAAGGAAAACCCAGATCTGACCCCTCACTGAAATACAGATCAATGACATTTAATCTGTCAGTCGAGCATGGGCATCCATAGGGCAAAGGGCATTGTGTCACGTATGTATTAGTGGGCAACATCACAGCCTAAGTATGATAGTGCAAAGCTTGAAATGTGATATCAATTATTTTTGCCATTATTCTGGCTAACGTTGGACAGTTTTATAGAGAGTTGGCAGAGTTAATCAAAGCTCACTAAAAAGCCAATATGGAGCAGGAAAATTCCCCTCTCAAGTTTTTTTGAACACTCTTTTCCTATACTAGCTCAAAGCTATGAAAATAGAAACCTCAAATCCTTGGAAACCTGGGATTCGAGAGGCAAGAGAAAAAAAGTAACAATCTAATGCAGGGGTGTCAAACTCACAGAGTCACATTGTCATCACATGACATATCGCAACTTCCCCCTTCATTAAACCGGAGGTGGGCATGGCCAGCGCGTGACGCATCTGGCCATCCGGGCTGCAAGTTTGACAGCCCTGATCAAATGGAAGCTAGATGCTGATCAGAATTTTAGTTATTTTTATGAAAGATGAGATGAGCTCTGGTGTCATTGTTACACAGTTTTGTTTTTGTTTTTTTAATTTTCTACTTTTCTGGTTTGTGAATGTCTGTCCCTGGATTTGTAGGTGAAAGTGAAGTAACTGGGATACCTTTTAAAGACAATGGTGTTTTCTTTTCTTTCTTTTTTCCTCTTTTTCTTTCTTTCAACTTTTGTCTATTCTCTTAACTTTTATGTGCATAACAAAGAATTGAATTCTTACTGAGTCAGTTTATTAAAATTATATTATATTTATTATGTTATATTAATTAGAGAGCCATTTTAGTTAGTGGTTAAGGTGCTGACCTAAAACCCTGGAGACAGTGAGTTCTAGTCCTGCCTTAGACATGAAAGGTGACTGATTTTGGGTCAATCATTCTTTCTCCACTCAGCCCACTTCATAGGGCTGTTGTTTGTGGGGAAAATAGGCAAGATGGACAGCAAACAAATCTAATAAATAAATAAAATAGGAGGAGGACGGAGTATGTTCATGAACATATTAGATATGTTCGCCACCTCGAGTTGTTTAGAAAAATAATAATCTATTATTTAAAAATAATAATTCTGACCTTCCTTACTTATTTCTGTAATTCAGAAGAAATAAAAAATTAAATTTAAGAAGAAATAAGGAAATATGCATTTTCTGGGAGATTTAAATCTCGATAATTGTATTGTAGTTAATATTATGAAAACAGATTTTGTTATTTTATCTGCATTCGTGACAATTAAAGTAATTACAAGAGTTCCAAATAAGAACATTCTTAACAAAGCACCATCATTAAAAAAAAAAGACCAGAATCATGTTTCTTTCATGCCTCACTTGAGCACTACAAAATTTAATTAGTTAATATTTGTACAGCCATGGAGATACAAGAAGTATTTAAGTTTTAATGTTAACCTCAGAGACACACAGTTATAAATTTCCTGCTGGATATGGTTAAAAAATAAAAAGCCAAAAACCAACAGTGGGTGTCATGAGTATCTAGAAAAACATTAATGGGAAAGATGGTGGATTAATTGTAGAAATTTTATGGAGCCTCCAGATTACACTATTCTTTACCGCACAGCCATATTCTTCCTCCTTTCTGCCTGTGCAAGAGATGCTTCATTTTGTAGAAAGACCAAAACAGATGCAACCTTTTCTAGACTCGGTCTGCCGTCATTAATTCTGTCATGTTTAGAGGTGGTGTAGTTTTACCTCAGCACAAATTGATAGAATCATAAGGCTAGAAGGTCTTCTAGTCCATCTAATACTCCTTCTTCCTCCTATTTTATTTATTTATTAGATTTGTTTGCCATCCATCATGCCTATTTTTGTTCTGCCCCAGCTCCGGATCCCAAGGAGTGTAACACACACCAAACTCCAAAAACTCTGTTTATTACAAACAAACCCCTTTCAAAATGCAGGCTTTCAATGCAAATGTCCTTATCAGCCTGCTATAAAGTACAAAGAATAAACAAAGTCCGACAAAGGTTGGCAACCAGCCCAGAAACCAAGATGTGATAAGAAACTCACTCTCCAAAATGCTCTGCGTAATAATTAAATGTTGTTTCCAGCAACAATTGCTAACTGCGTGCGACTTAAATAGGCTAAGGGAGTGGCCAGTTAGCCCCAAGCCTTAAGTTCGAGGAGACCTCCTCCTGAGTAGCCACTCCTGCCTTTTGGCAGCCCTGTGTGCTCGAGCATTGAGGAGAGGCTCCTCCACTTCACTCTCTGCACTTGAAGGAGCCTCTGGAGGTTCTGAAGGCCCTGGCTGAGTCTCTGCCTCTGATACCACATCCTCTTCAGCCTCCTCGCTGTCCAACGTGAGTGTCGGTCGCACAGGCTGCTGGCGCGACACCACACCAGCCTCCTCATCGTCGGGATCAGCCACAAGCCGTGCAGGCCGCTGGCGGGCCACAACAATTTCCCCCACAAACAACAGCCCTGCGAGGTGGTTTGAACTGAGAGAGAACAATTGACCCAAAGTCAGTCACCTTTCATGCCTAAGGCAGGACTAGAACTCACTGTCTCCAGATTTCTAGGTCAGCACCTTAACCACTAATAAAGGCAGGAAACCTTATACAGGTAGTCCTTGACTTACAATAGTTCATTTAGTGACCATTCAAAGTTACAACAGTACTGAAAAAGTGACTTATGATCATTTTTCAGAGTTACGACCTTTGCAGCATCTCCATGATCATGTGATCAAAATTCAGATGCTTGGCAACTGTTTCATATTTATGACCATTGCAGTGTCCCCAGGTTCATGTGATCACCTTTTGCGACCTTCTGACAAGCAAATCAGTGGGGTAGACAGATTAATTTAACAACCAGGTTAGTAACAACTCCAGTGATTCACTTAACAACTGTGGCAAGAAACTGTGGTAAAATGGGGCAAAACTCACTTAACAAATGTCTCACTGAACAACAAAAATGTTAAATTCAATTGTGGTCATAGGTCGAAGACTACCTGTACTATCCTGGACAAATGGCAGTCCAATTTTTTCTTGGAAACCTCCAGCGAAGGAGCACCCACAAATCTAGGAGGCAAGTTGTTCCACTGATTAATTGTTCTGTCAGGAATTTTCTCCTTCATTGGATCTCTCTTTTACGAACTTCCACCCTTTGCTTCTTGTCGTGCCCTCAGGTGCTTTGAAGAATAAGCCGAATCTCTCTTCTCTGTGACAGCCCCTCAAGTACTGGAAGACAGCTTTCATGTCACCTCTAATCCTTCTCTTCATTAGGCTAGACACACCCAGTTCCCTTAACCATTCATTGTACAATTTAGCCACCAGATTCTTTACCATGTTTATTGCTCTTCTCTGCATTCTTTCTAGGGCATCAGCAACTTTTTTGAATCATGGTAACCAGAACTGGATGCAGTACTCCAAATGTGCGCTCATTAGCGCATTATAAAGTTGTGCTATCATTTCCCGTGTCTTTTCGCCTCTTGATTCAACCACCGCATATTGCCTTCCCTACAATTGAACATGCCTGCTTTTCTGGGCCTGCTTATGAACATTTTTGAAATCTGAATTGTAGTAGATATTTTATAACCTTTCAAACCTAGCTTTAATTGTGCATAGATGTGAGTACCACCAGCTCCAAGGAAATAGGAGTTGGCTAAGAGACTAAAATGGGCAGAAGAAAGTTGAGGAAAATAATAATTTATTAGAACAGCTTACCTCCTGTGACAATGCCTTTAACACCATCAAACCTGCCCTAGTTCTGAGAAGAACGTGCTAGATGTATTTTAGCATCTGACTGACCTTGGAACCAGCAATAATAATTTATTAAATGCACATCCCATCTCACTTCCACAACCCTGAACAGCTTACAATTTTTACTGATTGCTTACTTTCTGGATAAAGATACAGTAGTAAACTATCCAAGAGTTAAGAAATGGATGTTAGAGTTATGACCACAATAAAAGTACAGGAAAGAATTGGTCTGATTTAAGAATGACTTGTATTTGAACCGAGTCCCTGCTTCCAGTGTTGCTTAGCATTTTTATAAAGAAGACAAGGTAATTGATCAGATGCTTAGGTTGATAGTGCTATGTGGAGTAGATAGAAATTCAAATGCTTTGCTAACTGGACCTCAGCTAGCAAGCCAATTTCTGTGAAAATAACAATGGATTCTTTTGGCCTGTTTATATTTTAGAGAAATCTGGTGTCTTAGGATGGCATAAGAGAGACATGAGATAGTAGTGCCTTGGTAGTACAGTGGTCTAAAGCACCCTGTTATTAAGACCAGCTGCCTGCAATTACTGCAGGTTCGAATCTCGCCAGGCTCAAGGTTGACTCAGCCTTCCATCCTTTCTAAGGTAGGTAAATTGAGGACTCAGTTTGTGGGGGCAATAAGCTGACTTTGTATAAATATACAAAAGAATGAAGGCTATTGCTTAACGCATTGTAAGCCGCCCTGAGTCTCTGGAGAAGGGCGGCATATAAATCAAATTAAAAAAAATAGTGTGCAATAGTGATTGAAAAGGCTAATAATTCAGGCAGCATCAACAAAATAATGTATTGAGAAATAATGATTCCATTCTATTATGCTTTGGACAGACCTTGCCTGGAAAGAAAAAAGCAGGAGGAATTTGGAAATAGCTCATCTAAACAGTCTACTATAAAACATTGTCAGTATAAAAAAGAAAGCTATCCATTTCATTCTGTTTACCATAAGTCATGGCTCAAATCAGTGTTTTGTTTGGGTTGTTTTCTTCAGCAAAGCGTGAATATCTGATAAAAGTTCTTTTTTTTTTTCTTGTGCTGATCAATTGAGCCAGATAGGGAAGGAATGACAACTCAGTTCATCGCTTTGCATCCAAACCAACATGACTCCACATTTCTCAGCTAGACAGAATGGCCGCCCTGGAGTGGATATTGCCATAGTTACATTTCAAAAGCAACTGGTGCCTTTACAAAACAGTTTTGATATATTTGACACCAACTATGGGCTGTTAACTAGGCAAGAAAATAACCAGGAGGGATGTGCAGCTCTTCAGACTACTGCCCAAAGGGTGCTGTGGATACGTGCAGGAAACCTAGCATTATCTGCAACTCTTTAAAGCACCTGCGTCTTTTTCCAGGAGTTGCAACAGCTGTAAAAAAACAATTATATGATCTCGGGATAAAAGATTGCCGCTTTAAACCATAGCAATCAGGTCCTGTATTCATGACCCTGTATTTTTTGAAGCAACATTCCGGAACTGAATCCAACACATTGCACCTTCCTGTTAATGAATGCTTTTGTAAACCATCAAGCATCTGCCTTGATGTGGAGGAACATGTAAGCAAAGATTGAAGTAGGGCTAATCTGTTTTGGCTTTTATGCACTTGATGCATTCCCACAGAAACTCCTCTTTGCTAGTGATGTGACATGAGGGACTGCTGTTAAGACGTTGGGTGCCAAGTTGCATCATGGTTTTGTTTCAAGCCTTTTGAAAATGCTTCCAAGCAAAATAGCCTTTTTAGAGGATCTAATTGTCAAGCATGTGAACCCATGTGGAGTTTGCTTCAATGATTCCACCATCCTTAGGACAGAACTGCCCTCTTAAAACCAGAATACATTAAAATTCATAGATTTGTTCTTAAGAGTATACATTTAACATAAATTTATATTAGAGCAATTACTTTTGTTCAGCTTTAGTTCGATTTATTTCAAAACGTTCTGGTATAAATTGGCATAAAGATGATGGCATCATAAAAATAGGGCCATTCTATACTTCCATCCTGTTGTTTGTTGCAAATACAGAATAATAACATGACAGAGTTGGAAGGGACCTTGGAGGTCTTCTAGTCCAACCCCCTGCCCAGGCAACAAATGGTTGTCCAATCTCTATACAAGCAGTCCTCGTTTAGCAACTGCTTATTTACTAACTGTTTGCATTTATGATGGTAATTTGTGACCAACATTGTAATCATGATGAGGCACCAAGCTCCCAAATTGCAGTCACATGATTGCAAGGATGCTGCAATTCCAAGGACCAGTCACAACTCCTCCTCATTTAATGCCATCATAACTGAATGGTTGCTGAATGAGTGGGTTGTCTGCGGTGTCTGAAAAAGAGTAAAGCAAAACATCAGCTTTTGTTCTAGAAAGGATATTTAAACCGTCTGGAAGGAGAAAGCAAATTACTTATCAGGATTCAATCTACAGACAATCAAGAAATCAAAGTTCAGCTCAGTATCATGTTGCTGTTAGAAAAAGGTCGTCCTGCCATTTAGAGAATGTGATTTATTTTATGGATTAATTGACAGTGTAGAAGCAACATAAAGCTAGTTTTTAAGGCCAAAAAAGCAGTTAACTCTTGGTGTCAAGTTGAATGAAATTATTAAAGTAGTTGTAATTTGGCTGAAGAAATGCTGTTAAATCTAATATTATCACTTGGTCATAGGTGTTTCCTAGCTTATTTGTAACCTTGTTTGTTGTTTCTTCAAGCTAGAGCTTTCTGCTTCAACAACTCTTAAGAATTTCCAATATTCCATGTGTATAAACCAGCATTTTGGCAACAAGAATGAAGTGCCTTTTGCAATCAGTATTTTAATCGATTAGAGGGACTGAGAAGGATGGCTTTATCCATCCAAACCACAAGCAAATAATTCAATGTTTTTTTCCCTCAAATGTTACTTTGTAATACAGAAATGAAGACGGGATCAAAAAATAAACTAACAAAGTTCAAAAAGACAGTACATGGTTAAAATACCATTTTTTGAAAAGCAAAACTAAATTATTTCGGATTACTTATGAAAATCACAGAATTTCCAATGTGTTTCGTTCAATACTCAGATTGGGATCTCAGGATGGCAGAATTAAACCCATATTCTAGAAAGATGAAAATGTAGTCATAAGAAGACAGGAAGAATTCTACTGAATCCATAATCTCATCAACGTCAGTATTCTGTATCTGGTAGTGACCCACTGGATCTCTTGTGAAGTTCACAAGCTGGGACTGGAACAGTGGTGACCCTCTTCTACTCATACAACTTCTATTTCTAGCATACTAATTGGAGGTCTCTTATACCATCAGAAATGAGGCACTGGAGAATGGGTTTTAAAAGGCTATTGAAAAATATCACCCTCACGTAACACTATGTGGGCCTTTTGTGACCACATCTAGACATTTTTTAATTGGCACAACCTTTTAAATACGTTTCTTCTGTTTCCACACTGATTACGCTCTTGCTGAGTTTAGTTAATATTATGGTTTTAGGATTTCATTTTTGTGATACATACTGAGCTGCTGCGCTGTATCCAATTAAATCCTAAAAATAATAGTTAATAAACTGCATAATACATTCCTGACCGAGCTAAATTTTGAACCGGCAACCATCCAGTTCTATAACTCTTCTGCAGTACAGTATTTCAGAAGTCATAATTAGGAAAACATTAGATAGTAATTTGATTTTGCCTAATCCTTTTGGAAATGTACAACAGGAATAAGAGTCCTAGAACATTTTGTTTTAGACTGAGGCATTATGCAGGACATTTGAAATATATATTCCATAATTGGTTTAACTCAGTGTTGTAACTGGTTGGTCATCTAATGATTTCTGGTAAATAATCAGTTCATTCATGCACTAGAGAGGCTGATTGTTGTCTGTTGTCATTGTTTGTTACATATTTTTTAAAGAATCTCAAATGATTCAATGCTACCAACATTTTAGCTGAAGTATCCCATCAGGTCTTGTTTTTAATGTGAGGGGAACAACATCATGTAATTCTTGCTATGCTCCTTGTTGAAGCTTAATGTTTTTAATCAGACAGAAAATGCTCTTGTGTAGTCCAAACTCCATAGCACAGATGTCAAACTCGCAGCATCACGTTGACGTTACGTGATGTATCGCGACGTTTTCCCCTTCACAGAGCTGGGGTGAGTGTGGCCTGCATCAGGGGTGGGTTCTAAAATTTTTTACTACCGGTTCTGTGGGCGCGGCTTATTTTGTGGGTGTGGCTTGATCTTTAGGATTTAGCAGAGGTACTGGTCTACCAGGCTTTTAACTGCTTGCAGAGCTGTACCAGTCTTCTCATTTGTTTTTGTAGGCACCGGTCTACCCATTTATTTTTTCAGGCACCAGTCTACCACCACACTGCCTTTTAACACTGATCAGCTGTATGGCGGCCCTTTGAAGCCCCGCGGCAAGAGTTTAAATAGCTTTTTCCTTCTAGCCAATCAGCTGGGACTCAGGAGGCAGCAATAGATTGGGGGTGGGACCAAATAAAAGGTAAGAATAACACGGAGTGGGGGCGGGGGGATGGGGGGGCAGAACCTGTTCGGTGACATCATATCGTCACCGCTACCGGCTCAGCGGAACCGGAAGGAACCCACCACTGGCCTGCATGTGACGCATCTGGCTTGCGGGCCGCCGGTTTGACACTGCTGCTCCAGAGCAACCTGATCAGTGGTGGGTTTCACATTATGTTACTACCGGTTCACCCCACACATGCACACTCGCTTTGTGCACGCGCGCTCCCGGTTCACATGTGCCTGCCTTCCGCATATGCGCTTTGCTCTCGTGTGTGCCTTCCACACATGCGCCCGGCCTCAAAAACATGCCTAAATAGGATGACATAGAGCCAGGGTGGGTGGGCAGCTGGCCCACCAGCGATTTCTGCTACTGTTTCAGGCGAACAGGTCCGAACTGTCTGAATACCACCTCTGAACCTGACTCCAGTCTGTAGCCATCAATCCTCCATTCTAACTGAAAAGTCAGAGGCACTGGATACCTAGCATCACTTTGGCATACAGGTAGTCTTCAACTTACAACAGCTTGTTTAGTGACCGTTTAAGGTTCCAACTGAAAAAAGTGACTTATGACTGTTTCTCACACTTAAAACCATTGCAGCATCCCGACAATCATGCAATCAAAATTCAAAAGTTTGGCAACTGGTTCATATTTATGACAGATCTTGGAATCATGTGATCCCTTTTGCAAAGTCATTGGGGAAGCCAGATTCCCTTAACAACCATGTCACTAATTAAACTACTGCAGTGATTCACTTAACACCTGTAGCGGGCAAGGTCGTAAAATGGGACCAAAATTCACTTAAAAATTGTCTCACTTAGCAACAGAAATTTTGGGCTCAATTGCGGTTGTAAGTCGAGGACTACTCGTACAGTATATAGGAATTTGTAACGCAAGATCTTTTAACGCAAGGTGGCTGACTAGAACCCTGATTGCCTGTAAGCCGACTGACAGTTCTCCAGTTTTAACCAGGAATATTTCTCAGCACCAGCCTTGAGATGGTTGGGAATACACTTCAAGTCTTTTCCATCCATACCATGTACTATTTTCGCTGAAGATTTCAGATATATTTCTAGGAGATGATTCGTGTGTAATTGTCTGTTTTTTCCTATAAGAGAACACAGTAACATTTAGTATCAAGGGATGAGTTTAAAGAGCTTTTCCACAGACCTAAATGACCAGTCGGAATTGCTTGCTTTACCCAATAGCACAGGTAAGCCTCTTAAGCCCCATTAATACATTAGTGTTAATTATATTGGCTTAAATCTAGATACTTAGCCTTAATTAGATTATTGCTAAACTGAACTTTTTTTAAAATCTCAAAACAAGTGCATGTGTGACTTATTAAGAAAGAATCTATTTAATAACAGTAATAGTGGAAAAGGATTATATAAATTGAAGTTGTAGTTTCTATGTATTTCTGCTTATTACAGCATTGCTTAGTTATCTATGACTGATATCCCGTAACAACTAAAAGCAAATTTGAAAATATAATCTACAAATTTAAAACCCCAATTAAGAAGGGGAAGAGTCAATAAGGCATTAATAATTTTTAAAAAGCAGCAAAAGTCATGGAAAAAGTCAGTTCTTCTTTTTACACTTAAGACAGGTGAATATCTAGCAGGAGAGCTACACAAGTTTCACATAACAAACCATTGCACAAAAAGGGGGCAGTCACTGAAAAGGCCCTGCTGTGAATTAGCCGTATTCCAGGTTTTGGAGAAAAAAAATAGCTGTTTTCAGGTCAGTTGAAATGGTAGGCATTTTTAGAGATATAGTTTTCTGTTCTTAGAATCACATTTGATGATGGTTGTATAAACACGTTTTTAATTGTTATATCAAAATCTTTGAGTATTTATGATAAAGTAGCAGGAGCAACTTCGATATATTTCCTGCACTGTGAAATCTAGAAAATCAGCTTTTGGTAATTAAATCATTCATACAAGTTATTTGTTTAGAGAATTTACATAGCCACTTTACTTAAGCAAATGAGTCTTTGTCAGTGAACAAATAGTGCACAAAAGAACACCATGCTATAAAATCAATATTAAACAAGACAAAGCTACAATTAGTATACAATCATAAGTCAGTAATTGAGGTATCTTGTGAGTAACTCACCAAACCAACACACATAATGGGATCATCAGCTAACAACCTGATTCCAGTGTCAGAAGAAAAAAAAAAAATCTCCGGCTTTCGGAAAGCCAGGAGACTCAGGGCCACCTTAATCTAGGGCAGGTGACATATAAAGACCATCATTTGCCATTCAAAATCGCAAACCTGAGTTCTGTTATTTAAAAAATTAATTCTGCTGTGATAATCTTTTGCTGCTATGCTTAAACAAAATAACATCTTGACATTTAAAAAATAATAATAATTTCTTTCAAGCCAAACAAATAAATATTTAGCAGCATCCATTTCTCCCTTGAAGTCTCATTTTTCTTCCTTGAAACCCAGCCAGCCAAAGCTGGCCCAAATTAATTTTCTGCCAGTGGCAAAAATCAAAGCTTTAGCTTGATGTTGCTTTAGCAGACTGTCAGCTGAATCTTGGGACAGCTCTGTCCTTCACTTCACAGCTGCTGCCCACCCCAGCATCTCCTGCCTGAGGCTGCTGTTTCAGACCTTCAGCCTCCTGAACGGGGAAGCAGAGAAAGGAAAAGAAAGGTGTCTATGTGTGTGAGAGAGAGAGAGAGAGAGAGTTTGAGAGAAAGAAAGAGTGCAAGACAGGAGAGAAAAGATGAAAGAAGAGAGAAAGCTGGAAGAAAAAAGGAATAATTTAAGATTCACATAGCACCACGCGTTTAGAACCCAGGTTTCTAGCATGTTTCTAAAACAGGGTCTCCAAAGTGATCAATATGAACTCTCAAGGGTCAATGGAACTATTCACCTTATTATTCATAGTACTATTAGTGGTATTTATTAAGTTATTTTCATATAATATCTGGGGATTGATGAACAATCTGAAACATCTTGAATGGGTTGATGAACTGAAGAGTTTGGGGGTCCCCTGCTCTAAAACTTGTATATTAAACCACCATACAGCTAATCCTGGCTTAATAACCATTTGTTAGCAGCCATTCAAAGTTACAGAGGTGCTGAAAGAAGGGACTTGCAACCTGTCCTTCCCTTTACGACTGTCACAGCCATCCCAGATCATGATCTTGGCACTTGACAGTTGGTTCACACAACAGTTGCAGGATCTTGCGTGATTGTCATTTGCAACCTTCCCAGTCAGGTTCCAACAAACCAAGTCAATGGAGAAGCCAGCAGGAGGTCACAAGTCACAATCACACATGGTGCCTTGCTTAACAACTGCGGATGATTTGCTTAACAACCACAGCAAAAAAAAAAAAGGTCATAAAAATCAGATATGGCCACAAGATGCCTCATTTGACAGTCATACGGCTTATGGTCCCTATTATGGTCATAAGTTGAGGACAGCCTGTATCTATGAAAGGCTAGTTCAAAAGCTCTTCATCTTTTCGTTGCCTCATGTCTTCATTTAGCGAGGGAAGTGAACCATGCATTTGCTTTCTTTCTGCCTGAAGGTTAAGTTGTTTACTCCAGTCTCTCATGTGATCTCACAATACATAAATGTCACTTCTTCCCCAATTTCCCCCTTTGGCAGCAATCAAAATTCTGTACCTAGGAAACCTTACAGATGGCAGCTGATTATAAATTGCTATGAAACCTGGCACGGCATTAACATATTGATGCACTTGACATTGTAAAAAGATAGCTGATGAGAATACACTGCAGGCTGGGAAAGACTCTGGATTAAATGTAATTTTTATCTACCTCAGTTGTCTACCCACGATATCAAAATTTAAGATTAGACCACTTCATTTCGTAGATTAGGGTTTCTTAAAGTCTGGTCCTTGGAATTTTCCAAGACCCTCTCAGAAGTGCACAAAATCAAAATTACTGGTATTTGGCAATCTATGTTGAAAAATAATACAATATGAAAGTCCATCAAACAATCATGAAAAGCAGCAGTGGCAGCAAATGCATCCATTTTTATTTTTTTTTAATATGTTAAATATAGACAAAATTTAAGCCATTTAAATTTAAGCCAGAAAAGCTCTTTTAGGGTGCTCCATAATTTTTAAAAATGGAAAGGGGGTCTGAGAGGAAAAAAAAGCTTGAGAAATGTTGCGTTAGATGATTCTTTTCCAGCCTAGTACTCTTCAGAGGTGTTGGATTGATTTGTGAGAAATAGTAAGGTTTTGATGGAAGAGAATATTTCTGGTTCAGGGTGGAACTGTGGGGTCCTTAGGGCTCTCTGAGCTTGGTGGTTTTCTTGGAGACGTTTCATTATCAAACTAGGTAACTTTATCAGTGCACTTGATAATGTTACCTAGTTTGGTAATGAAACGTCTGCAAGAAAACCACCAAGCTTAGAGAGCACTAAGAACTCCATAGTGAGGTTTATAGTTTAACAAGTCTGGACGGCACTTAGTTAAGATGGCTGCCTTTGAGCTATATTGCTTTGCATCTAAGGAAACAGGTTGTAGTCAGTGAAAATTTGTATCAATCCATCTGCTAGATATCAAGTGTTGGTAGCAGTCTTTGTGGTTTTGAATCTAATGGACTAAGGCTGCAATCCTGCACAATGTTGTTCCTCATGTTGGAAAAACTTCCACTGTAGTAACCCAGTTTATTTCTAATAAGATATATAGAACTGTACAACTACGGTACAATATATAACTCTACATCTGACTAGTGTTGATTTTATTTTCAGTTTTAATTCTCTTGACAGAAAAAAAAAATGTATTTTACGCTCAGATTCACATGGAAGTCATTACAGCTATAACATTACAATTATTTCGAAGAGGATCAATTTACCATAGTATTTGCGACTGAGAGTCTACTCCTATAGGTTTACTTTGGAATAGGTTCCAGTGATTTCTTTAAAGAACAGACTTCTTTCAGAATGTCATACTTTCATGGTCTATAATGAGTCACTTTGGTTAGTGAGATGGCACACAAAGGTGCCACAAGGTGGCACACAAAATAAATAAATAATTGTGTCACATTTCAGACATACAGATTCAGACACCTTATTTTTTAAAAAGTTTGATCTACTCCCATTTTGCTTTTAATGTCTTTATAAAAGCATCCATGTGAGCATATCTATACTTCGGAGCAGTGTTTTTCAAACTTGGCAACTTTTAAGATGGGTGAATTTCAATTCTCATACTGTCTAGGGATTTCTGGGAGTATACTGGTTCCATCATTTCCCTGCTTATCCATGAACTTGCATCCATTTTCTGCTGTTTTTGTAATACTGATATTTTCTCAATGCCTTTAACTTCTCTTATAAGTCCTCGGAGCTCCTGAGGACCCATGGCTCTTTTATGTAAATTCATTCAGAAAAGATGTCTTGATGCAAAATGAGACATTTAGAGAACTTAATGCCTGAAAATTTTGAGAAATGTATGTATGTTATTTGACATTCCACTTATTTGGAAACTGACATTTTTGTTTTCATTTCATTGCCATTTTAATATATGTACTTGGTTTCTTCTTCTGTAGTGGATCTTTTCTGCTTTAGCTTCAGGTAGCTTAACTAGACAACTATTAAAAGAAATACTTTTAAAATAAATAATAAATAGGGCTAGGATGGATGTGAGCCCAACAAATGTTGAGTCAAGATGTTGTGATGCTGTGGTGGGAAGTATGATGTTTGTGGGGAGGAGGTTTTGTGGATTTATATTTATTTTTGTTTTATGAAATATTGGCATAGGCCACCTCATATATCAGAGAGCTGAGCCATATACATTTTCTAAATAAATAAATACAAATGTAAATACCTTTTCGCCTTCTGAATGTCTTCTAAATGGATTGAACTTCAGACTTCATAATCCATGACCAGGACTGCCATGCTGGTAACCAGAAATGGGTTTCAGCAGGTTCTGACCAGTTCTGGAGAACTGGTAGCGGAAATTTTAAGTAGTTTGGAGAACCGGTAAATACCACCTTTGCCCCCACCTATTCTCTGCCTCCCAAGTCCCAGCTGATTGGGAGGAAATGGGGATTTTGCAGTAACCTTCCCCTGGAGTGGGGAGGGAATGGAGATTTTACAGTATCCTTCCCCTGGAGTGGGATGGGAATGGAGATTTTACAGTATCCTACTCCTGCCATGCCCACCAAGCCATGCCCATCAAGTCACGCCTACAGAGCTGGTAGTAAAAAATTTTGAAACCTACCACTGCTGGTAACCTTTATGGAATTTTTTTTTATTAAAAAAGTTTTTTATTTTGTAAGCAAATGAACATACAATATATAATCAATCAGTCAATATATCATCTGAATACATCTTTTTTCCATCTTACTCCTCCAATAATTATCATATCTTAATATTATCATTTCATTTATTATTACATTTCCCCCACATTTAATTTTCTATTAAAACATTTATCTATTCAACACTTTTATCCCAACCCAACCTTTGTCCCTCCCTCCCCAGCCACCCACCCCGACTTCCCAGAGTAAAAACAGGGTATATCATTTAACAAGCATAAGCTAAAATATACTAACTACAAAATTCAAAACTCCCACACACTCTTTAACTCCCCTTACTCAAATTCATCAACCTCCCTTTTATAATTCCCAAAATCAATTGAATTAAATTCATTCTTCCTAAATATAAAAACCTTTTTCTTGATGTGTAATCCAATAATTTAACAATATTACAAACATTAAAAATCATGGATAAGTTTCATTTCCACACCCTCAAACACCATTCTTTTTCAGCATTACTCCCTAATAATCTAAATTTAACATTTATCCTCTTTAATCCTTCATAAAATTAAACATTTTAAAACCTTAAACATTTTCTCTCGTATACCTTTTAAGATACTATAATCTTATATTAAACATTTTAAAAATCTCTTAATACATCAATAAAACATTCTTAATTCTTTTCACAAAATATAAATTTCAAAACCTGCAGGAAGATATCCTTCAAATTTTCAATTAAACATTTTAATACCTCCATAACTTTTAAGAAGCAATCGTTTTTATATCCAAAACTAATTGTAAGAAAACACTTCCTTTATATCATTGTCTTAGAATAACCTTTAAAAATAACAATTTAATTAAAATTTTCAATTTATTACTAAAATCCTCCCTCCAAAAGAATTAATCTTCTATTCTTCTTTCTATATTTTTCCAGTCCTTCTTCTTCAATAATTCTTTCAACATTGCTCCTCCCCCTAATTTTATTTTCAAAAATTTTTGAATTTTAATTTGAGGTTGATGTATCTTGAAAGCTCGCTCTCTTCTTGAAATCATTTTCTCTGGTTTAAAACCCCCATTTCGACTCTTCTTGCTTGTATAATCAATCAGTTCATTCTTTTGTCTATAAAGCCAAGAATTGTTACCATAAAGTTTATCAGTTTGCAATAAAGAGTCTGCTTGTTGCTTTTCTATTAATTGAGTGGAAGCGTCTGCCAAGACCCCCGTTTCAACTGTGCCAACCTCCATTTCAATCCTGACAGCCTCTTTGTCCTCCTGAATCAAAATTCTCTGATTAATTTCCTCTGGTTTCCCAGCCAACAAATCATTATAATTCTCCAAGCTATATTTTTGAAAAGTTCTTCCAGTTGATTCCAAAAGAGCAGAGTTAGAAGAGTCTAAAAGTTCTTGAAAAACCTTTACAGTCACAACTTGAGAATTTGCTGATTCACCAAACAGTTATCCTCCAGCCCTGATGTCAGCCATGTTTCAGTCTTCACTTTATATTTATCCAGCTATCAGGTCGACAAATCCTGCTATTTTCCACACAGTATAAAGATGTAAATCAATTGAGGTCAATACCAAATTCTTTTCCATGCCGCTTCCACTTTAAATCTTTTTCTTAGGGTGTAATCCAGTAGCTGTATCAATGTTACAAGCATTAACAAGTGTTAACAAGCACTTTCACTAATAGCTTTTGCTTTCACGCTCTCAGGCGCCATTTTCTGCATTTTTAAACAGAGTTAAAGTGTTACTTGCGTTTTTTTCTTTTTTGTTCTCCTGATTTGTTCTGCCAGCACCCAAAGTCCAAATTCTTTATGATCCTTAAAATTGCATTGCTGGTGTGGACGCGATGCCTCCGTCTGCATAAAGCAGACTCGTCCCGGATTCAGAGCAATGAAGGACTTACAGGGAGCTCACCCTGCAACTTCCAGGCTTAAAAAGACAAACCTGGGGGTCTAGGGGAGCTCTTCCCAGACCCTTTGGCTCTTCTCTCCCCCTTTTTCCCAGGGGGAGATTTTCAAGCTGCTGAATAGCTGGTTTTCGCTGTTCTAGTGGCTGGAGCTCCTAAAGGAGCGTCCATTCGACGATCGCAGCGCCACCAGAAGTCCTTTATGGAATGTTGAAGTTTAAAGCACTGTAATACCATGTTTCCCCAAAAATAAGACCCTGTCTTATATTTTTGAACCCCGAAATAAGCACTTGGCCTTATTTTCAGGGAGGTCTTATTATTTTGAGCAAGACGGGGATCCTCTTAACGTCTTACCTGATTTCCAGCTCTGTCTCCCTAACCCTAACCAGAGGAAATGGCAGGTACCGGCTATGCATGGGTTTAAATATTTTCGGGGGAGGGCTTATTTTTGGGGAAACATGGTAAATTAATTCTTATAATCTTATTTATTTAATTCAGTTTAGGCAAGATCCAACTTCCGACTGTTTTGGGGTGGTTCACAGTTTATAATAAACCATAAAAACACAATGCACAATGAAAGAAGGAGGGGATCTGGTTACTTTAGACAAAATATGGGGCCTGTCCACCTTAATCCAAGGTCTAGGAGAACAGCCAGGACTTCAAGGTTTTATGGGAATGCCATCAGAGTGAAAGTCACAGGGAACTCGAGGGGAACTTCATTCGACAGGGTAGGTGCCATGGAAGATAGATGGTCCCATAAATAACCTGGCGCTACGCCTTGGAGGGTTTTATTGATAATGAAATAAAGCACCTTGCATTACACCTAGAAGCATTCTTGGTACCAGTACAACTTGCATAGCATGTTATGAAGTTGGTATGTTGATATCACAAGAGCATACTCCTGGTCATGTTGCTATATTCTGGACCAGTTGAAGCTTCCAAGTAGATTTCAAGAAACCTCCTTTAAAAACTGGGACAATTTTAAGCTTAGGGGAATCTTGCTTCTCTCATTGTATTCATACGAACTATTAGTCCTAAATACCTAGTTAATTGTATCCAGAAATCTCTTAGAAATGATCTTCCTGATCATTCTCACAAGGAATAGCCTTGAATGAATATATGCCATACAAAACGTTTCACATGTACAAGTATTTCTTTTAAACCAGGCTATTGGGAGCAAAAATGAATTACCACTGCCATATTTGCTGCATTAAGGACCCTAACAGTACAGAAATAATAAGTTGAAGCAGAGGTAATTATTCATTATATCATAGGGCCAGAAAATGTACAATGAGTTTTATTGACTAAGATGGAAGGACATAGGGAATGAATAATTTATTCCTGTAGGCCACCGTTCTCTGTCTACTTGTATTAAACACAGTATAGCAGCACTGATGTCTGAGTAGTGGGGTATTGAATCACGCTGTTGACAATTCTCATTGTCATCTGCTTATCTATTTAAAGAGAATGATTACATATCTTTTCCAACTAAAGGATTGCTCACAGGGACTTACATATTTGTTTGCATATTTATGGGGAGGAACTCAAGACCCTGTGTGAAACAGGAGCTGAACAAGCTGACTTAGGTGAGATGTAAATTTTGCTGCATTTACAATACTACATCTGGGGGAAAAGAAGCTTGAAATTAAGAGAAATGGTCCTCTTTTACTGTTTTAGAAGGGCACCTACTGCAGGACAGGTTGGAAATCATTTGCCCAATAACACCTGAGCATTAGCAGGTTTCCTTTCCTTATTAAAGGAATAAATTTCTTAGAGCGTCCTCAGAGAATGCAATGAATAGAAGGAAACACAGAATATATTCAGACATAATCTCTCTGCCTAGGGAGACAAAGCAGCAGCAGCAGCAGCAACAACAACTGTTGCCTGGAGATCATTGCAGGTACCAGTCTGAGATTCTTCTGTTCGTATTGATCTGATGTTTCTGTTGTCACTCAATGCTATCAACTCATGATGGAAGGAGATTGTGCAACAGCCTTAAAATAAAGATGTCCCTCTATTAAAAGCAATTGAACAGCAGTAATATTGGATGCAGGTAAAGGACCTCTCTGTTAGATCCAGTGGGAAAGCTGGACTTGCCATGCTGTATTTTCCATTAGAAACTTGGTGTCACTCTCCAGAGGTTGCTAAAGAATCCTCAGCATAGAGCCATGGTGGCGCACTAGTTAGAATGCAGTATTGCAGGTTAACTCTGCCCACTGCCAGGAGTTTGATCCTGACCAGCTGAAGGTTGACTCAGCCTTCCATCATTCCAAGGTCGGTAAAATGAAGACAGATTGTTGGGGGCAATATGCTGACCCCTTACAGAGGGCTGTAAAGGATTGTGTTTTCTGCTCTAATATATCCTTATTCTGTATGGATTTTCTTACATCAGAGTCTAGCTGATGAAATTAGTTAAAAATAGAATAGATCCTGGATGCCTTACATTCTTCAAACTGAGTTATGGGCTGCTTTTCAAAAATTCTGTCTCAGCTGCCATTCATAAAAATTGTTAATCAAGTCTCTACTGGTGATTTATTGTACTTTGCTATATCAGTTAATAAATAACCCTAATAATCCAAGAAGAGGAGAGGAGAAAGCTAAAAAAAATTGATGCACAATTGAAATTCTACTTTGTGAATTTGTATATATGGATCTGAATTTTTTGATAAGCTTATTTTTCTGGATTCCTTTCCCTTTAATCCAAAGCATGTTATCATTTTGTTCACACCTAGAGAATCTCGATTTTATTCTTTTTGGTGTCCATTTTCACTGTAAATTGAAAGTATCAAACTAATGTGAGATTAGCATTAAACCAGTATTTATTTCTTAAGAATCAGTAGAATCCCTAATAAAAAATATAGTGATTAGATGGTTGAGCAGCTTACATCAACTCAGAGTATTTTCTGGTGCCTGTCAGAAAGATTGTTTATGAAAACAATCGTTTTGAGGAGACCTCTCTTGATCTGTGCTTTGTGGTATCTATAAATAAAATGAATACATTTCTCCTCGACAAGATGTAAATATTCTATGTAAGCTTGAGGCTTCAGGAAATGAAACAGTGGAAAGAAACACAGGGTTTATGATGCAGCCTGAAAATACAATTTGATCTATTTATTTAGGATGGGAAGGATGCATATTATTTTCAAACATCTTACATATCTTACATATCTCCTTATGGAAGTAAGTCCCAGGGAAATTCAGATAGCTTATACCCAGGTAAATAAATATTGAAGTGCAGATAGTCCAGACAAGGGAGGATCAGTCCACTAATGGGCAGCTCAGGCAGAGTTGCCAAAATGTGATTGATATAGTAGGCCTCAGAACAGGGATGGGTTCTAAATTTTTTTACTACCAGTTCTGTGGGTGTGGCTTATTTTGTAGGTGTGGCTTGGAGGTCATGTGACTAGGTGGGCGTGGCTAGCTGGTCAGTCTCATTTCTGGAAGGTCCTCGCACTTACGACTAGTCCTCGCACTTACGATCAGTCCTCGCACTTACGACCTGACTCATTTGTTTGCTTTTAACACTGATCAGCTGTAGGATGGCCCTTTGAAGCCCAGAGGCAAGAGTTTAAACAGTTTTTTTCCCTCTAGTCATCAGCTGGGACTCAGGAGGCAGCAATAGATTGGAGGTGGGACCAAATAAAAGTTAAGAATAACGTGAGGGGGTGGGAGGGCGGAGGGGGAGAACCGGTTCGGTGACGTCATATCGTCACCGCTACCAGCTTGGTCGAACTGGACCAAACCGGGAGGAACCCACCACTGCCTCAGAATAAAAAAATAGCAGATAAATGCCATTTTAGAAGAAAGGGTTTCTATTTATAGAAAGGGTTTATAGAAAGGATATTGAATCAACATCCTTCATCCCAAGGGTGAAATCCAGCCGGTTCTGACAGGTTATGGAGAACCAGTAGCAGAAATTTTGAGCAGTTAGGAGAACTGGTAGTGGAAATTTTGAGTACTGCGGAGAACTGGCAAATACCACCTCTGGCTGGCCCCAGAGTGGGGTGGGAATGGAGATTTTGCAATATCCTTCCCCCAGGAGTGGGAAGGGAATGGGGATTTTGCAGTATCCTTCCCCTGCAATGGGGTGGGAATGGAGATTTTGCAGTATCCTTCCCCTGCTACGCCCACTAAGCCACGCCCACAAAACTGATAGTTAAAAAATGTGGTTCACCAGCGCTTCATCCACAGATACAGAGGCAGGAGGGAGAAGAATTTGGTAAGAAATCCTAGATGTTCATCTTCTTTTTAAAAAAGGATAAAAAGTCTTCTTTCCTTCCTTCTTTCCTTCCTTCCTTCCTTCCTTTCTTCCTTCCTTCCTTCCTTCCCTTCCCTTCCCTTCCCTTCCCTTCCCTTCCCTTCCCTTCCTTCCTCTCTTCAGCAATAATATTGCCCTGTTACATATAATCAAGTGAGCTTTTCATGATCTGCCAGTACAGGTGTTAAAATGCACTGTATCCAATCCAATGTGTTGTTTAGGTTTGCTTCCCTTTAAGAGCGAAGTGTATTGTTCCAGGAAGGGACACCAGGAAACGAAATGAAACAAAACACCATTCTGACACTATTTTGTTAGGCTCTGAAGATGTGGTTTTACCAGTGGGTCTCGGGAACCCAGAGTGGGAATGGAGCCCATTAAATGGTTGATTTGAGTGTGTGTTGTCGCTGAATGGGATGGGCGGTTATTATTATTATTATTATTATTATTATTATTATTATTATTATTATTATTATTTCACTGTACTTTAATTATCTGTAAGCCGCCTAGAGTCGCTGTGAGCAAGTAGGCGGCTATATAAATTACCAAAACAAACAGACAAACAAATTCAGGTGCAGCAAGGTTAGGGTTAATATTAACCCCCTTTCCTGAAGGTAATGAACATCAGTTGGGTTAAGTATATGCATGAAGTGTGCACAGAGATTCTCTTTCCCCCACCCCCCCAAAAAACTCCTTCCCACCAGTGGTGAAATCCAAATTTTTTTACTACCGGTTCTGTGGGTGTAGCCTGGTGGGCGTGGCAGGGGAAGGATATTGCAAAATCTCCATTCCCACTCCACTCCTGGGGGAAGGATATTTCAAAATGTCTATTCCCTCCCCACTCTGGGGCCAGCCAGAGATGGTATTCTCCGAACTGCTCAAAATTTCCGCTACTGGTTTTCCAGAACCTGTCAGAACCTGCTGGATTTCACCCCTGCTTCCCACTAAAAGTCTGTTCCATTCCTCACTATTCTGTCAGAGCTGAAGAAGCTTTTTGAACGAGAAGCAAAACGTCTTCAAAAGAAAAAGAAGAAGAAGAAAGTCCAGTTGCCTCCTGAAAAAGCACCTTTGGGTCCTTCCCACTAACATTATTAAGTGTTTAGGCTTTAAATGATTGTAGGCCATTTGTGGCCTCCAAGCCCCTTCCTTTTTTCTTGTGCAGTCTTGGGACTTCCTCTGAGTATGCTATCAAAGGGTGGGATGCCATGTTATATCATTTGTGAGGAAGGGAACTTAGAAAGGAAAGCGCATTCACAGTTACAGTATTCTTTTACTAGTTTATAGCTGTTCTAATGCAAGTAGTTTTGGCTAACCAGTGTTGGCTAACCTTTTTGTTGTCGCATGCCGAAAACACAAGCATGTGCCCGCACCCATAGTGCATTGCACACTTAACCCCCCACACCCCCTCTGCATGCGTGCATGACCCCCCTGCACACCCCTTGCCCTCCGTGTATGTGCATGCAACCCTCTGCGCTCCTCCCGTGCCCCATTTTGGGCTTAGTAGGCCTCCCTGCAGCCTCCTGCGAGCAAAAACAGGCCGCGGGGGGGGCGCTGCACCCCCCCTGCCTCATTTTGGGCCTAGTAGGCCACCCTGCACTTATAACCCATAATGCAATGTGTGTGTGACTGCCCCCTCATGCTGCCCCCCAACGCCGGCACATGCGCATGCGCCTTTCGCATGCGGCAGAGATTTGAAAATCAGCTGGACAGCAGGAGACATTCACTCATGCGGGCTGGAGCTGAGCTGGGGCAACAGCTCGCGTGCCCGCAGAGAGGGCTCTGCATGTCACCTGTGGCACGTGTGCCATAGGTTCGCCATCACAGGTTTATACGATATTTGCTTTTTAGCCTGCATTGCCTTATAGGTCTGAATGTGTTTTTCTTTCCTCCCCTTTTTAATCTTCATGTGAATTGGGAGCAGGGACTGTCTGAACCACTTTCTTAATCTGGGCTGAAGCCTCATTTATCTGATGGTTGGCTTGGCAGTGAACCTTCCCTCTGTCTTCAAGGCCATGCTTTATTAAATACTATGCCGAAACCTGAAGTGACTTCCTTGATTTCATGGTAGTTTAATAGCAAAAACCATCCTATTTATTTCAATTTATCCCACGACTCAAAGTGGCTTGCAAACAAGTAATTCAAACAAAAATACCTTCCCTCATAAACACATCATTCAAAAACAAACAAAAATCCAGAAAATAAAGATAGTCTCAGGTATTTCCAGGAAAAAGGATGGCAAGTAGCAGGTAGGAGAAAAATAGAAGCTCACAGTATTCTTGGAGTGTTACTGTCAAGTGAAGAACACCTTTCTCCTACCTGATGACTTCCATATACACTAGCTTGGATTAAATTCCTGTCCTTTTCCAACTAGCTTTCTACGTTTATCATGACTTTAGAGGTGGAGAATTTGTAGCGCGGTAGATGTTACCAAACCACATCTCACAGTGACACCAGTCAGGTAGACAGTAGGGCAGGCAGCTGCGAGTTAAAGTTTAATGACTCTGGCAAATTCCTCATCTTTAGTTCTGAATATCTGTCATGAAGCAAATAGTAAAATTAAGATCTCCTAAGCATTGGATTAAATGCTTTCCTGGTCCCTCTTCTTGTGGCACGAACCTAGGATTCTAATCTATTTACTTCTCTGATAGACTTCAATATAATTTTTTTTAACAAAGACATTCAGTGTGTAGGGTCTTGTGTTTGAGGAAAATTAATTATCAAGTCGCATGGAACGCCTTCCCGGCTGACGTCATGTCAGAGTAATTGTTCCAGCAATAATGCCCAGTGGGGCTGTGGTTAGCATTGCATAAAGGCAAGATTGCCGATATGCTGGCCTGTGAAACCGCTGTGACTGCCTTTAACTTCTCATTGTTCAGATCTAATTAGAGAACACTGTAATTCAAAATCAATTCATTTCCTGCTGGTTAATAACTAATTTTCCATCAGTGTGAATCAAGAGATTTATTCCTGCAGGTTAGAACTTTATTTAAAGCCGCAATTACATCGGAGACCAGCCATGTACAGGGAAGTAATAAATAGCAAGCACTTGTCACTCTCAGCTGAGATGGGGGCTTTGGCGAGGAAGGGTGGGGGTAAAAGAAACATCTTCTTTAATGGATAGAAAGAAACACTTGAACCCAAGAATCCCAGGAAGACGATTCTGCTAAGAAGAGCTGGTTCCAATGGTGCTTTTCGAATTGGAGAAATTGTCTTGTTTAGCTTTCCAAGAGCCTTGTGGGAAGCCCCATCCTACAGCACCACTTGATGCTTAAGCTAAGGAGCACAAGCTTGCCATGTGTTCTGCTCTGCCTCCCTTTGCAAGGCAACCACAGAAAAAGATCTCCTACAGGGCTTGGTTGACTTAAGGACTTGGCAATTATATTCAGTTCAGAGATGGAATTCTGAATGCATCTTTATTTGTAGAAAAACAAGGCAAGTGTGTGTATGAACATGCAAGCAACTTGCACTAAGCTTATACATTTGTTTTTATCATGCCTGATACTCTGAATAACAGACACAGTTTTAAAACCATTTGTCAGGAGGCATGTAGAGAAGAGTGGGAGATTCTGTTCTAACCTCCTTCTGCGCCCCTTCCGTGCTCACTGTACTTGTACACTGAACTAATTTCCATGTTGCTTGAATCCCTGTGGGGGAATTCAGCTTTTCTTTTTAGATGATGCAGAAGGTGGTGGAAATGGATGCCTTGGAAAAGTCCCTCCTCTCCTCTGTACAAGCCGATAGAGATCACTTCCTAATGGATGCAGTTTCCCAGTTTGTTTTATACTGTACTTCTGTCTGTGGCACTCAGAATATTTTATATGACTAGTCATCCGCCCTATTCTAAACCACCTAGTGAAGGTTTTAGGCTAAATATTTGCAACTGAAAGGTAGAGGGTAGGTAGGTAGGTAAATGATAGATAGATAGATAGATAGATAGATAGATAGATAGATAGATAGATAGATAGATAGATAGATAGATGATAGAGATAGATAGATAGATAGATAGATAGATAGATAGATAGATAGATAGATAGATAGATAGATAGATAGATAGGCAGGCAGGCAGGCAGGCAGGCAGGCAGGCATTAAATAGATAGACAAACGATATGGAGTGAGCTTCAGAACCAAATCTGAGTCTCATCAATATTGTCTGATACTCTAAGCCAGAAGTGTGGAATTTAGGTCACTCCAGATACTGTGGTCCTACAGATGCATTTGTTTATTAATAAAATTTATACCATTCACTCGGATTTCAAGCAGTTTACATGACAGCCATGTATCCAGAGTGATATGAGTTGGTATTGCAACAGTATTTAAGAATTACAGAAGACTTGCTCCTGGCTTAAGATGCTACCTTTTCTCACTGACTAATGGCCAGCAAAAAAACAAACAAGCAAAGCCTAGCAATATCAATGAGTAAATAATATTTATTCAGTTGATGAGCAGCAATAGTCAATGCTGATGGAAGCTTTGCCTTTTCAACATGTAGGGGTGATCCCCAGAAGGGAGTCAAGAAATGCAAGGTGACAATCAGTTGCCTCATAATCCAAGCCCTGCCTCCTTTTTATTACATGGTGGTAATAATTACATGGGTAATTATTGTTATAATTCAAAAATAATCCAAAGCCAAGAGAGCCACACTCCACCCCAGAGAAGAATCTTCAGAAGATTTGAACATGGTTGTTTCTTTGTTCCAAAGTGGCCCAGTATAGACCACATTTTCTTTCAGGATACTTTCCTTTTACAGGCATTTTGCAGAGAGACCAGATTCTTTTGCATAATTCCTTCAGAAACGCTCTCCCCTTGCAAGAAATTGAAGTGATTATAGCTCTCTTTATAGTCCAACCACTGATAGACATCTGATCATTGTAGTACCGTAAGCATTAGCGCCATTGTGATGAATCCTGAATTTTATTCCACTGGAAGAACAACTCACACTGGGTGAAAATAGGGCAGGAGACTGTATATTGGTTGAGTTTCTTCCTGTCGTTTCATTAACGTAGGGCATCCCCTTCTCATTCCCCAAGGTTTTCAAGAGAGCCAAAAGACTGCAAAGCACAGTAAAGGTAGATCATCGTCTCTCTCAAACAGCAGGAAATCTCTGCCACATCGAAAGCCTCCTGCTGATAGAAGGAATTTTCCCATCTCCTGGAGGATTTTGCTAGTTACGAATTACTGATTTTTTTAAAAAATTCATTGATTGCTCGTTTCTTGTGTTTTCTGTAGTCTCATGGTGCCGGAATTTAGGTTCTGCTGCAGAACAAAACAACATAAAGCCAAATAAATAAATGTTCTACTTGTCAATGACTACTTCAGCTTCAACCACAACAATACATGAGCACACAATAGCTACAAACTTAAAGTGAACCGCTCCAAACTCAATTGCAGAAAATATAATTTCAGTAACAGAGTTGTTAATGCCTGGAATGCACTACCAGACTCTGTGATCTCATCCCAAAACCCCCAAAACTTTAACCTAAGACTGTCTACTGTTGACTTCACCCCATTCCTAAGAGGTCTGTAAGGGGCGTGCATAAGAGCACCAGCGTGCCTACCGTCCCTGTCCTAATGTTCCCTTTAGTTGTACTCATTTTATGTATTCAATTTATGCTTATACTTATATATATTATCTAATATGTAGTTGACAAATAAATAAATAAATAAAAATAAATAAATAAATAAATTAAAAATAGGAGGGTCACACAGCAGCCAAACTATATTTGCAGGTTTTGGTGCTTTCGAAAGCTTCCTAAGGAAATCGGGGTGATCCTGTCTGATATTGCGTTGTTTGTATCACTGTGGTGGCGGCCAGGGGAAGAAAAGGGGGAGGGAGATCTTGTGATGTCGGTGTCAGTGTGTGAAGTCACTTTCAAAGGCAGTCTTTACGGATTAAGAACCTGATATGAATGTCTGTATGTTGAAAAACAGCATTTCTCTATCCTAAAAGCACCTCTAGATCATTCAGAAATGATATCTTTCGAATGAAATCTCTGGACTGACAGAAAAAAGCAAATGCGAAGAAAACATTTGCATTTTCTGGTGGTTTTCAGACTGTGATTAAAAAAGACGAGTTTGAATATGAAATTTAAAAGCAGGGTTATTGTTTTTTTAAAAAAAAAAGACTTTTTTTTCTCCTCACAACATGTTGTCTTTTCATTTCTTTGCTGCTAGAATGCAGGTAGAAGAACTCTCTTGAGTAATTTCTATTGGAACCAGAGAGTGCATGAATTGAAGGAGGAAGCATTTTATTCTCTCAGATGCAACCCCCATAAATACTGCTCCTTTGCTAGCAAGTTAACTTTAGGAAAAGAAGTTGCCTTTTTTTAAAAATGCCAATTACATTTTAGTGATTTACAACAGTTCGTTTAGTGACCGTTCAAAGTTACAACGTCACTGAAAAAAGTGACTTATGACCATTTTTTCACACTTATGACCCTTGCAACATCCCCATGGTCACATGATCAAAATTCAGATGCTTGGCAGCTGGTTCCTATTTATGACTGTTGCAATGTCCTGGGGTCACGTGTTCAGCTGTTGTGACCTTCTGATAAGCAAAGTCAATGGGGAAGCCAGATTCACTTAGTAACCATGTTACTTACTTAACAAATGCAGTGATTCACTTAACAACTATGGCAGGAAAAGTCGTAAAATGGGGCAAAACTCACTTAATAAATGTTTCACTCAGAACATATATTTTGGGTTCAATTGTGGTCGTAACTCGAAGACTACCTCTATCACCGAAGGGCAAGATTTTCATTGCCACAAAGCTTGAGAGTCAATGGTTTCCTTTCTGGTTTCCTCACTTTATAATTGCAATTGAAATAAGCACAAGTATTTTAAGCTGTATGCAGTTGCTAATTGCTCTTTAATAAGCTGAGCTTTCTTTTGGTAAATTGACTGTAAATAGCTGTTTAAATCAACCCAGACATGTTTACTTTTCTTACTTTTTATTATTAAGAAAGGAGTCTCTTTTATGTCTGAGAGAGCAGACAGGCTGTGACTTACCCTTTTCAGGGATTCAAAATTTCTGGAAAATTGTCGAGAAGGCTAAAAGAGAAAAAAACAACAATGTCTTAGTTTTCTTTCACTTAAAGATCTAACACACCAAAGTTAGGAAAAATGTAGAATTACCTGCAGCTGTTTCCATGGTGTTTCGCTGTATTTCAAAGCTTTGGTTAAAAGCTGAGAAGAAAACTTTCATGTCCGAAACAATTTCAAATTATAGACCGAGTCAAGAATGAGATATTAAATACCTCAGGACTACTCCTGCTGTTTTCACATCTGAGCAAGAAGGTAGAGTGTTAGCTTCCCATTATCAGCCAGAAGGAAGGTGTCTTCTGGTGGAAATAGAGTTCCATGTGAATCTGAAATACATTTTTTTTCTCATAGAAATGTAGCTGAGCAATTCCAACTCCTCGGCAATACAGCTTTGCCCTTGATTCTGTGTGACATGCTGTTTCGATCGGCTCCCTGAGTACAAGAAAGTTTATCCATTTCTTTTTAAGATGATTATGTGGATTCATGGGCCGCCATCTAGGCTTCTAGATGACTCGCGAGAAAAGATCTCTCTATCAGATAATCCTCGACTTGCAACCATTCATTTAGCGACTGTTCAAAGTTACAACGGGGCTGAAAAAAGTGACTTAACAACCAGTCCTCAGATTTACGATCGTCACACAGAGTTATGATGGTTGCAGTGTCCTGAGGTCATGTGAACACCATTTGGGTCCTTCCCAGTCAGCTTCTAATGGGCAACGTCAGTGAGTGAGTCAGTGGATTCGCTTAAAAACCACGTGATTCATTTAACGTAGCGAAAAAGATGGGAAAATGGGGTGCACCTTGCCTAACAACCAGCTTTCTTAGCAACAGAAATTCTGCTTAAATTTTAAAAGAAATAGTTTCTATAAATATCAACCTCTGGGAGGAGGTTTCGTGGTATCTACAGCAGGACTACTAGATTCTATAGCAGCTTTGTTCCTTATGCCATCCATCTTGTAAACTCGCAGGACTCTTTTATCTCGCCATGTCTATGTATACATTCGAATTAGACTGTGATGTTTCTTTGTGTCATATATATGTGTGTATGTGGGTCTGTTCATAATGGTAATCTTTTGAGAGCTGAATGCAACGAAATTTCATTTTAAAGTATACTGATTAGTGTAATTTATCATGACAATAAAGATTCTATTCTATTCTATTCTATTCTACTCTATTCTGCTCTGCTCTGCTTTGCTCTGCTCTGCTCTGCTCTTAAATATTAAGCAAATAATGTCAAAGACCTCAGTTGCTCCTGATATTAAAAATGTAGCAGAATGAGAAATCGATCCAAGATAAGCTGAAACTACAAATTAAAAAAAAAAATTAAAAAAATTACTGCATGTGCTCATTCTCAGGTTAACGGTACAAAGGCATCCATGAAATTCAGTGCTATGAAAGGTCATGCAGATGCACTTTGTCTTCATTTAATAAATGGACAATTTTCATGGTTATTAGAATTCATCGCTAAAGCAAAAAACGAAAGAAGAAAGGAAAGCCCTGAAGGCCAATATGTCTCGGGTTTCCTGGCACACTCTTGACAGCAACTAGAAATAGCTAATCTAGCTTGATTTACAATATTATAAATTCTGCAGGCACTTGGAAGAATTCAAGCCCAGATGTCATCTTCAAAGGGACC
This sequence comes from Arizona elegans, assembly GCA_022577455.1. Taxonomy (NCBI): domain Eukaryota; kingdom Metazoa; phylum Chordata; class Lepidosauria; order Squamata; family Colubridae; genus Arizona; species Arizona elegans. The sequence continues at coordinate 194,206,589 of JAKOOJ010000001.1, read as the reverse complement.
AAAGACTAGAGTCATGGACTTGAATATCATTTTTTAAATGTCACTTGGGTGATGATGGCATCAAATCGTGCAAAAGACGGGAATACTAAGAAAGCCAAATATTTCTGTTGGGTCAAGGTGCTCAGAACTCAGTCTTAAAATACATCCTTAAATGCATTGGATGTAGAAACGAAAAGCGAAGGTTTATATGGTCTGCTAATGCTTTTCTCTGTGTTTAATTTTGTAGTTTTTCCCCTATGGAGATGCTTCCAAGTTTGCCCAACATGCTTTCAGAACCTTTGATAAGAATGGCGATGGCACCATTGACTTCAGAGAGTTCATCTGCGCACTCTCCATCACTTCGAGGGGTAGCTTTGAACAGAAATTAAACTGGGCCTTCAATATGTACGACTTAGATGGAGATGGGAAAATCACCAGGGTGGAGATGCTGGAAATTATAGAGGTAAGCCAGCTTCCAGTATTTCATCGCTTTCTAATACAAGCAAGAAGCAAAATGTTCTGTTTTGGTGGTATATTTTTTTTCTTTTTGATGTTTGACTACCTTGAGGGTTTTATGATTAAAAATTGCAGAAATATGCCAGTGGTGAAATAGAATGGGTGGCTCTCTAAAAGCCTGGGACTATGTAAGCAGGAGGTTTAACTGTGTCAGTATGATGGCTGACAGTTAAATCTGTGCCATAGGGTACATCTATGGATTCTATGCATCCCTCAGTAACCTCCACCATGGATCGTATTGGCTGTGGCTACTAGATATTGTAGTCTCCCAACATTTGAAGGGCCACAGTAAGGAAATCAAAGTTTTGTGGACAATGATTACATGAGATAACGTTTGTCCTGAAAACTATGGCATAAAAGGTAAATTTAAGATTCAGTTCCTAACCTCCTTCACATATATTAATGTATAATTCAGAAACTGCACAGCCTCACACCAAATTGCAAGACAATGCAAATTATGCCATGAGGCTGCAGACATCATTATAGGTGGTCCTTTTGATGATAACTTGTTCGGCGGATCGTTCAAAGTTACAACGGTGATCAGTGAGCGGTATTCAAGACTGGTCCTCAAAGTTCCATCCAGCAACCTGAAGTCACACAATTGTGATCTGGGCACCTGACAATTGTCTCGTACTTTACAATGGTTGCAGCATCACGAGGTGATGTGATTGCCATTTGCAACCTTCTCTGCCATAAGAAGAGTCAGTGGGAAAGCCACCTCTGGCCGTGCTCGCATTACACCACAACAGCCACCCTGGCATTCCCTCCCCCCCACCCCCCACTGGCATTAGCTACTTATCTACCTGCCAAACTGCTTGCCACCCACCTGGGATTTTCGTAATACCAGCACCAAGAAGTCTGGGCTTGTCACCACTGAGTGGTATGGTCATGTGATATTGCATTTTCCATTGCGCTGCTCCTCCAATCCATGGACGGGTAATATCTCCTAGTTGCTGGGCAGAACTGAGTGCTAATCACTTTCCATTGTTAGGCCACTCCCACCTCAACCAATCAGCTTCAGTCTTTCTCACTCAGTTGCTGTGAGAACTTGGCAATTTGAGTGCTCTCTAATTGAATTTAATCCTTCCCTTTATTATTTTATTTTATTATTTTGTTCCTGTTCCCTTTCGTGTTATTCTGAGCTTCTACGTGAGAAAACCTGTGGTGCTGTGTGCTGAGGGCGAGCTTGGGGCTCCAAGCCATCTGGCCTATCTCCCCACCGATCAGGGCTTCAGCACGCCGGATTCCGATCTGGTTGGGCGGATCCGTGCTTTTCTTGCCGCTGGCGACGCGCTAGCTTGCCGGTGAGCCGGTAAAGCTGCCGTCGCCTCAGTCCACACCTTCAAGCGGCGCCGGAGTGCCTGCCTTGTCATCGGGCGGCCTCCGATGATTGCGAGTCAGCTGTGAGGCGCAAGGAGACTGCAGCGCCTTCGGAAGCAAGCGCTTGCCAAGAGAAGACCTTCGGCAACGTTTTTCTTCGGCTGAATTGCAGCTCCAGTCAGACGGATAACAGGGCGTGAGTTAAGAGGCTCCTTTTCTTCTGCGTTGAGTTCGGCGCCTCAGGAGGTGCTCTGACTGTGTGACGGCCGCCATTTTGTTTCAAGCTTTGTCGGCGTGGCGGCCGCCATTTTGAAGGCAGCTAATTAAAAAAAAAGAAAGAAAGAAAAGAAAAATAATATCAACAGTTTCCCGGCCAGCAGCAGTGTGACTTTGGGGACTTGTTAGCCTCGCTTATTGACTTGTGTCATTACCTGATTGATTGACTGCCTGTCTCATTGGGGTTTGAGCCCAGCAGCTTCTGGGCCTAATTTAACCCCTACTCAGCTGAGTCCTCACTGTGAGCATTCCCTTGCAAGGGTCTCGGTGCTGAACTCTGGTCCTTTTTTTGTACATCTGCTTGCCCTGTACCCTGCCCTCCTGCACCATGGCAGACATACCCTTATCATCTGACTCGGAGGGCGCCTGTAATTACCCTGCCTCCCAACACAAGTCAGGCAAGAAGAAAGCGAAGTCCAAAAGCCAAAAATCAGGTTTGGCTTCTAAATCTTCCATCACCAATAAGGCACAGCAGAGACGCCATGAGGCCTTAGAAAAACAATTCGAGAGGGCCCAACAACATCAGGTGGCCCTGTCACGGCAGGTTTCCACTTCTGAGGGCCTTGCAGATCCTTCTGGTACTATGCATGCTGGATCCTCTGCAGAATCATCAGCAGGGCTCACAGCATCTAATCTACACCGCTCCAGAGGTGTATCAATGTCATTGCCAGATGTCTCTAGCCATTCTGACACATCCTTTGGCTGCAGGCGTCTGCCAGAAGCTACCTTCACACCTACAGCGGCAGGGCTCCACCTTGAGGTTCCTGACACTTCTGTGAGTTTTCAATCTATGTTGTCGGACGCGCTGGCAAAGATCTTGGCAGTGGGCATACAACATGAGACAGCTAGACCGATTAATCCCTGCCAGCCTTCTCAAGCTCAGATCCCTGGCAATGACACTGTTCCAAGTACCAGTAGACACCGACCTGTCGAATCTTCTTCAGAGGAGTCTGAAGAGGGTGAAATTTGTCCGGAGGATGTCGAATTCTCAGAGGATGAGGATCTTCCCCCCGAGAAACCCTCTTTCACAAATTAGTTCAGGCCTTCTGTCTTCAAATCTTTATTACCTAAAGCCAAGATTGCGACCAAATTTGGTATTGGAGAAGGGCCTACTGACAAACCGTCTGACTCTCAGCACCCACACGATGCTCTTTTCCAAGTGTCTCACTAAGACCAGGACGTGATTCCGTGTCCTCCCTTATTTTCCAACGTCATTAAATCTGCTTTTGGCCAACCAGGTTCCCTGACAGCTCTGAGTGGCCTGGACAAACGCCTTTATTCCGCTGAATCGCAATTGGAGGAGCTTCTTGCCGTACCTTCTGTGGACGCTCCGGTCGCTGCCCTATCTACTTCTTCGATGCGGACCGCAGACGTTGTGGATGGTCTCAAGGCGGAGGACCGCAAGATGGAGATGGGGTTTCATAAGGCGCACCAAGCGGTGGCTTGGGCTATAAAGGCGGCCATGGCTACGTCATTTTTCAATAGGGTCTCGCTGATATGGCTCTGCCAGCTGCAAGAGAGGCTTCCTCCTGCTGATACCAGGCTGCACCAGGACATTAATAAACTTGTGGCAGCAACAGAATACTCCGCGGATGCCTCTTTGACGGCGACAAAATTTGCTTCTAGAGTGATGGCTGCAACAGTAACCAACAGGCGCCTCTTCTGGCTTCACAATTGGCACGCAGATAACAAAGCCAAATGGAAATTGGCATCAGCGCCTTTTACTGCCCCTTCTCTATTCGGCCCTTGTCTGGAACCAATTTTGATAGAAGATAAAGACAAACGCAAAGTGTTGCCAACTTCCTTTCGCCGGTCTGAGTGGAGATATACGCCTTATGCTCCACGTCAGTCCTTTCGATCTTCGGGTTCAGGTGGCTCGTACTACCAGCGCTCTTATTCCCAGGTATCTGACCGGGCATCAGAGAGACAGCCATTTCGAGACAGAGTCCGGAGACAATCCCAAGCGAAGCGTCCCTTCAGGGGTTCCTCTTACCGACCTCCCTGCAGAGGGAAATGACTCGTTGCTCCCAGGTCCCATTGGAGGTCGGCTCCAGCAATTCTCCCTCCAGTGGGGCCTCTCGACAACCGACGCTTGGATCCACGCAACCATTCAACAGGGTCTGCGCCTGGAATTCCACATGCTACCACCCACCAATTTTCGTTGCTGCCCCATTCCTCGGTGTAAGGTCCAGAGGGAGCTCATGGAAGCAGAGATCTCACACCTCCTCTCCATCAACGCAGTGGAGCCCGTCCCCAGGGGCCAGGAGAGAACTGGATTCTACGCTACCTTATTTCTGGTGCCCAAATCATCGGGGGGGCCACAGGGGCATCTTGAACCTGAAACGTCTCAATCAGTACATACTGTATCGCAGGTTCAAGATGCACTCCCTCAGTTCAATCCTGGCGTCCATCAGGCAAGGGGACTACCTTCAATCTGTAGATCTGTGAGAAGCATACCTGCATGTGCCTATCCACCCGTTGCATCGTCGCTATCTCCATTTCGAATACAACAACATGCATTTTCAGTATCGGGCGATGCCTTTCGGACTGTCCTCGGCCCCCAGGACTTTCACGAAACTGGTGACGGTGGTCGCGGCTTCCATCAGGTCTCGTTCTGTACGTCTCAGCTGTTACTTAGACGATCTGCTAGTGATGTCAACGTCGCAGTCGCAGGCACACAAGGACATGGAGGTGGTCCTCCAAGCATTCCAGAACCACGGGTTCTCCATCAACTGGCAAAAGAGCCATTTGACACCTACGACGCGACTTCAGCACTTGGGGGCGATGATCGATTCCCAGCTGGGTCAGGTGTTTCTGTCTCCAGATCGCATTCGCGACATCAGATCTATGGTACAGGACATCGCTCACATGGTGGAGGTCTCCTGCGCTACAACGGGGATGTGTTTTTCTCGAGACGGATCGAGTGGTCCTGATTACCGATGCCAGCCTCTCGGGCTGGGGAGCACATCTACAGAATGCAGTGATTCAAGGTCAGTGGTCTCCAGCGGAACGGGCAAACAGCATCAATTGGCTGGAGTTGGGGGCTGTTCGTCTTGCCTTACGCCATTTTGTTCACGCCTTAGAGGGGAGACACGTGTTAGTCCGGACGGACAATGTTACCACCAAGGCACACATAAATCGGGAGGGAGGCACACGCTCCAAGTCCTTGATGGTGGAGTCGGAAAGTTTGTTGGCTTGGGTGGAACGGCACACTGCATCTCTAGTGGCGGACCACATCTCGGGGCAGGACAACATCATGGCGGACTGGCTCAGCAGGGAACACATAGACCCTGCGGAGTGGTCTCTCAAACCTGCCCTCTTCGAGCAGATTGTGAGCCGATTTGGTCGTCCTCAAGTGGACCTCTTCGCCACGCCCCTGAACGCCCAGCTACCGAGGTTCTACACACGTTACCCGACCAGCGGAGCGGAAGGTTACGACGCCCTGCGCTGTCAGTGGCCTTCCAGGCTTCTCTACGCCTTCCCTCCTCTACCGTTGATTCCAAGACTGATTCGGAAGATGTTGTCGGAGGGAGCCGAGTTGATTCTGATTGCACCTCAGTGGCCTCGTCGGCCCTGGTATGCAGACATAGTGGGCCTATCTGCAGCTCCACCATGGACGCTTCCACTGGAAGAGGATATGCTCAGCCAAGGGGTCATCTTCCACCCCGATGCAGGTTGGCTCCGATTGGCCGCCTGGCGCTTGAGTTGCTCCAGCTACAAAAGGACAGATTGTCCTCGGATGTCATTAAGGTGATTCAAGCGGCCAGACGCCCTTCTACCACTAGGATTTATGAAGCTTCTTGGCGTTCCTTTTCTTCCTGGTGTGTGTCCCATCACGTGGACCCAACATCTGCGGATGTCCCAGATGTACTCGCCTTTCTGCATGATGGTTTAGCCAAGGGGTTGGCTCCCACCACACTTCGTCGACAAGTGGCAGCCTTATCCACCGTCATCTCGTGCGAGAAACACCGGACTCTTTCACACAATCCTAGGATTAGAAGTTTTTTACATGGGGCTTCCAACATCTCACCACCCGTGATACACAGATACCCATCTTGGGATCTTCCCTTAGTACTTCAAGCGCTTACCACTTCGCCATTTGAACCCTTGGCTTCAGTGTCTCTGAAATTTCTGACGCTTAAGGTCACTTTTCTGCTGGCTATTACATCGGCTAGACGTGTATCTGAACTCACTGCTTTGTCTGTTCACAAGGATCTTTGTATTTTTCATAGCGATAGAGTGGTTCTGCGCTTGGACCCATCTTTCCTACCAAAGATAAACTCAAGATTCCACCGCGCCCAAGAATTAGTCCTGCCTAACTTTTGTCCGAATCCTCGCCACCAGTCTGAATCCCTATGGCACACTTTGGACGTTAGGCGTGCCCTCCGGCGTTACATCAAACGTACTGAGTCTTTTCGACAGACTGAGTCCTTACTTGTGTCTTTCACTCCTTCTTCGATGGGGAGGAAGGTGTCGTCTAATACTATTGCCAGGTGGATTAAGGCTTGCATTACAACAGCCTACGATGCAACAGCACGTCCTCGTCCATTAAAAATTTACGCTCATTCAACTCGAAGTGCGGCTGCGTCGGCGGCTTGGTCTACGAATGCTTCGGTGTCTGAAATCTGTAGAGCAGCCTCTTGGGCGTCTGATTCATCCTTTATCCGACACTACAAAATTGATCAATATGACTCGTCAGATGCATCTTTTGGACATAGAGTTTTGCAACAAGTGGCCACGTCCCAGACTGAGGATTCCAGTCAGCCTCCCGCCCGGGGCAATTGAACTTGGGTACATCCCGTCCATGGATTGGAGGAGCAGTGCAATGGAAAACGGACGTTGTGTTCCTGAACGTCCATTTTCGGGGCGCTGCGACTCCAATCCATACCCACCCATTCGGCTTCCTGTTGTGTTATTTGTCTAATTGACCTTGTTGTAGTTATCATAGTTGGCCTTGTTCCTGCGCCTTCGTGAGGAAAGACTGAAGCTGATTGGTTGCGTTGGGAGTGGCCTAACAATGGGAAGTGATTAGCACTCAGTTCTGCCCAGCAACTAGGAGATACTACCCGTCCATGGATTGGAGTCGCAGCACCCCGAAAATGGACGTTCAGGAACACAACGTCCGTTTTATGACTGCATTGCTTAATAATGGAATAGCTGGTCCTAGTTACTGTCACTAACTGAAGATTACCTGAACTGGCATGTCAGCTGGAAAGGGGAACACAAAGTCTTTGTCTAAGTAGGCAGCAGTGGCAATAATAGATCCTTACACGTAAATGAGTAGAAGGCGGGCTAGTTTCCTTACCCCAGGTCTAAATGTTAAGCCTCAATACAGCAGTATCCTTGAGTGAATCATTTAATTTTCTCCTAGAGGGGTGAAAGAACATCATTCACCCTAACAGTGACACTGTTGATGTGGTGACAGAATCTGTCCTGTATTCCTATTATTGATGGCTTGCTTTTGTTGTTGTTTTTGATTTGATTTATATGCCGCCCTTCTCCAACCTTGGAATGATGGAAGGCTGAGTCAACCTTTAGCTGGTCAGGATCAAACTCCTGGCAGTGGGCAGAGTTAACCTGCAATACTGCATTCTAACCAGTGCGCCACCATGGCTCTATGCTGAGGATTCTTTAGCAACCTCTGGAGAGTGACACCAAGTTTCTCATGGAAAATACAGCATGGCAAGTCCAGCTTTCCCGCTGGATCTAACGGAGAGGTCCTTTACCTGCATCCAATATTACTGCTGTTCAATTGCTTTTTTTTTTTTTTTTAATTTGGTTTATATGCCGCCCTTCTCCGGAGACTCAGGGCATCTTACAGTATGTTAAGCAATAGCCTTCATACTTTTGTATATTTTTATACAAAGTCAGCTTATTGCCCCCACAATCTGGGTCCTCATTTGACAAGAATCAGCCCCATAAGGTAAAAAAAAATAAATAAATATATAAGTGAATATCCCAAAAGTGTTTTTTCCAAGAGGCAACTGGACTTTCTGGTTTTTCTTGAAAGAAATTTTGCTTCTCAACCAAGAAGCTTCTTGGATGAGAAGCAAAACACCTTCAAAGAAAAACCAGAAAGTCCAGTTGCCTCTTGGAAAAAACACCTTTGGGACAACCGTGACCTGGTTGACTGAGAATCTCCATAGACATAGAGGTGAGTCGTCCCAAATGTATAGACCCATTATTTTAAATAAAATGCTGACATGAAGTTCTCCCTAATTTAAGGAAGCAATGCAACAGATTAAAATAAAAAATAAAAAATTCAGAAAGTATAATCTCTTGGTGTAACTTCAACTTTCGCAGTGTATTGTGCTGTCACTGCTAGCATATGTTCAACATTCTGTTTGATCTACATTTAACTATCGTACTTTAATCAGGCCATATGACAGAGTTGATACTTAAAGTGCAAGAGCCTTGGTGGCGCAGCAGACTAAAGCACTGTTAAGTAACACCAGCTGCCTGCAATTACTGCAAGTTCAAATCTCACCAGGCTCAAGGTTGACTCAGCCTTCCATCCTTCCGAGGTAGGTAAAATGAGGACCCGGATTGTGGGGGCAATAAGCTGATTTTGTATAAAAAAGAACACCGCTTGGGGGGCCCCGAAAGCCCTACTAAGCAGGTATATACAAAAGTATGAAGGCTATTGCTTAACGCATTGTAAACTGCCCTGAGTCTCCGGAAAAGGACAGCATATAAATCGAACCAATCAATCAATCAATCAATCAATCAATCCAATATTTGCTACCCAGGGAATAAGCCCTACTGAACTCAGCTGACACTATCTCCTAGTACAGAACTACAACATCGCTCTTTAGTTGTTTCAACGGATTGAGTCATTTTGCCAGATCTCATGAATTTCCATCTTTTCTTTCTTTCTCTCTCTCCCTCTCTCTCAAGGCCATTTATAAAATGGTGGGCACTGTAATAATGATGAAAATGAATGAAGATGGTCTGACACCAGAGCAGCGAGTAGACAAGATTTTCAGCAAAATGGATAAGAACAAAGATGACCAGATCACGCTGGATGAATTCAAAGAAGCTGCAAAGAGTGACCCTTCCATCGTATTACTCCTGCAATGTGACATTCAGAAATGAGCTTGTATAAAATGCTTTTCATGGACTGCACAGAAGTTTAAATGTTCCATTCAGTTTGCAGCTATCTATACAACACACACACACAAACACACACACATATACAAAACAAACAAAAATTGCTTGGACTATCTATCAATGGACTTGCTTCTTGTGTTTGAAACACTAGTGTGCATGAGAATGTCAATTGCTAAAGAATTTTAAAAATATCTATTATAAAACAAAATTATGCCACATTGTGATGTGTGCAATGTCATTTCATAAGTCCTTTTTCCTCTGATGCCTATGCAGCGATACCATGCTGCGGTGAACTATACTATTTATTGTTCAAGTTTTACTGATGCTAGCTATATGTCTTCTTAAACTGGATAATGTTAGTGACACTGAACTCCCCATGGTAGTGTAGCTGTTCATTAGCAAGTATGTCACTATCCTGCTATATAGTCGTAGTGGACAGACTGAGGGCAGCTTTAGGAGTCTGATCCAGCCATGTCCTTGTATTGTCAGTGGAGATAAATGTATTTCATTTGCATGACTTTTTAGGTTTGCCTTAATTCTTACCTCATTTGCATCCTTCATTTGGAAAAAAGAAAAAGGCTCATGTCAGAGGAATGAAGCATAAGATAAAACTTTAAAAAAGCTAATCCCACTAAGGTGTTCCCATAGCTGAAAGCTAAACGAACAAAGAAATAGAGAAATAGAGAGCAAGCATATTTTCAATGTTGTTTTACTGGAAGTTTAAACTGTTTTGTTGGGAGTGTATTAATTTCTGCTTGAAATCTTCATAAGCTTCCAAAAAGGTTGAGATCAATGTCCCCAAATAAATTTATAACATTTGACTTCTCATGTGTTTCCTTTTACACAGGTACCTTGCTGCTAGTGCTGGAATTAAATAGGTGATGTTATTTGACAGCCAAATAGTTCTCGGTGGAGCTTCAGTGTATGTATGGGGACTTCACCCAGATGTTTACAGAACTCAGCTCCAACCATTTTCCATTGCAGGTGCAATGGACAGGAGGAATAACCCTGAGGAACAGAACAAAGAGCTACAACCAAGGCAATAGTCAGATAAAAGAAAGTTGCGTCCAAAACAGAAATATAATTTGAGAAAATGTCTCAGGCTTGACCCTCCCTAATTATCACCAAGAAAAAGAGAGGGAGGGGGGGGAAGTGTATTCAGACATACAAGATTCTGTTACTGTAACCATATAATAAAAGTAGTTTTAGTATTCATAACTTTGGTTTTCTAGTCTGGTCTACTGCAAAGGGCTAACGTCAGCCTTTCATAATTCCTAGAAACTATCATGAAAGTTAGTCGATTCTCCGGGTCTTGTTCTTGTATCACACATTCCAGGAACATCAAAACACTTGAGCTCCAGTAAAAGGCTGTATAGTTCTAATTTTAATTTCTAGAAGTTTCTAAAGAGGGCATTTAAAACTGTGAGTTGAAAGGTATTTGATCCCAGAAGGACTATGGCAACAAGATTATTATTTTTTTTATATTTCCTCATAAAATCAGATAAGTCATATTTCCAAAGCCGGAGGGCGTATAAAAAACATTAAATCTCAAAAAAAAAAAAAAAAAAAAAAAAAAAAACCCAAAACATACCGGTTCAGCTGAACTGTTGATCCTGTAATTACTATTGTTCGAAAGGTGTTCTTTTCTGAGAAAAATATATTGTAAGAGCTCACAGCCAGATTCCCAGCTTGTTTTTCCAAGATATGCCTTAGCAAAATCTTGGAAACAGAGCAAAGAATGCAAAGTTAGTTTCCTTAATATGGCTCTTAATGGATCTTCTGTTGTCACCGTTGTCTTAATAAGAGAAGCTGAGTAGAAAAGCTGGTTTTAGTATCCATCTAGCTCTCTTAATGTATGAGCTGATTCCACAAAAGTGTGGGAGTGTAGGCTTAGAATATCTGGTTGAAAAGCATCTCCTGGAAACTCCTCACGTATTACATTGTCCTAAATATCAGGCCAAAGGAAGGTCAAGTGGAGAAGAGACATATTAAAAGTGATTCAGTGGCTTCCTATGAAGTCCAAAGACCCTGGAGGATTCAAGTCCTGATACCTCCAGGTGATATTGGAGGGCCACCACCTGTGATGAAGGATGGCCCTTGATAAATAGCTCTTATTTGAACTCATACAGCCAAGAGCTTGACCGTTTAAATGACCTGAGCATCTAAAGGATGCTTCCCATAGTATATATGATGATAATCTAACTTTGAGATGGTAACAAGTCTGGATTCTCTAGGAAAGGGTAAAGTTTAGATCAGATGGAATTCTTCAGAAGCAGTTCAAACCACTCTTGCGAAACCGCAAATCTGGACTGAAACTTGTTCCCTAACTGCAAATCTTGTCTTTTAGGTCCCTGTTTTAGATCACCTGTAACTCCCTACAGAACAGGCAAAAATCTAATCCAGTATGTTTAGATTTCTTAACTGTATTTCTCTCTAGTCTGGCTTCATTTTTAGAATATGGATTCTCATCCAGCCTAAAACTACTGGATAAAATTCAGTACTTCCGTTAATATTCCAAAATTGGTAAATAAAATATGATTATTTAAATTCTACACACACTCATTACAAAAACATGGAACAATAATTGATAAAATTGAACTTAATGATGAACCTCCCCACTCCCTCTCCGTCCCTGAATTAAAAAATATCTACAAATAATATGTGGCTTCAGGTTAATTTATTGGAGGTGCCGAGGGATACTATTTCACTTCCCACCCTTCCCAAGGGGCAGAGGAAGCTATTCAGAGCTATCACTGGAAGGAACAGAGATTATTTTATTTTCATTGTATTGCTGTCTTGATAGAATTATCTCTCTCCACTTTTACAATGTATTCAAAAGCACATAACCGAAGAGGAGAGGAGACAAATTTGGCTGCTTTATCTCAAGATTATCCATGCAAATCCAGAGCACTGAAGAGAGCTCACTAAAGGTAAATAATAATAATATGGCTTTAAATATTACAGAAATATTTAAAATGCAGTGGGGATAAAACTAGAATCGGAAGTCAGAATGAAGCAGGAGTGCCTCCTTCAGTATACAGGTAATCCTTGATTTACAACTGCAATTGGGATTGGCATTCCTGTTGCTAAGCAAGTAATTGCTAAGTGAGTCAGACCTTTTTTGCTATGGTTGTTAAGCTAAACACTAAGTGAATCACACAGTCATTAAGCAAATCCCATTGTCTTTGCTTTTTGGAAGCCACCTGGCAAAGGTTGCAAATGGCAAACACCTGACCCCAAGGCCTTCAGAAACCCACAGAGGTAAATCCAGGATTACCTGTACTCGGGTCAACTTGCCATGGCCAACTCGCCACAGGACAACTCGACATGGCCAACTCAAAGTGGGACAACTGTTATGTTAATATTCATAATTTCAGGTAGTTCCCATATTAATGTAACTTCCATGAAATCACCTGCATATGATGCTAGATTTGAAAATGGTTTGTTATTTTTCTTTTTGCTTAGAAAAATTACACTTTTTAAGTTAGTTTATATTATTCCCAAAGATTTCAAATAACACCCCACCACTACCAAGGATGCCTTTAAACTGGTTTATCCCTTGCAGGAATGGGCAGCTTTGGTTCCTCCAAGTGATACATAAGTACATCTGCCTACAGCTAATATCAGCATAGCCAGTGAGGAGGAATGCTGGGATTTATACTTCACCGGTGCTGGTAGGCTTACAAAGGGCCTAGTCCTGGTTTAACATTCCCTATACACCAATATAGTTTATTCAAAAACAGTGATTTAGCACAATATGCAAATCTGACCATCAACTGAAGTTTTATTTGCCACAGGATCTAAATGGATAAAGGAAACATTTAAAAGACAGTAACAAACAATAAAGTGGTTTAACAATGTATATATTGTAAGGATAAAGGAAACAATACAAATTTAGACAGAAATGTTGTTAGAGGACTTCTGATAAAGGGTTTAGTTTTTCACCTGCTATTATAACATTCAAAAATATTGTAAAAACAGGTAAGCATACTATATAAAATTTATTCTTCTTCTTTCATTTATATTTACCTCTTTTTTGGGAACAATAAAAAATAAGAAACATTTCCCACATTCATCAAATATATTATTAATAGCAAACTCTGGCAAGAAATATACAGTAAATGTAATTCATAGGGAGCAGAGTAGAAGAAAGAACATATTGACCGCTACAATTCTAGTACCAAAAGGTTTACAAAATCTGAGCAGAAAATTGAAATGTGTTAGGTACCATTAAAAGCCTGCTATAAAGAGAGAAAGGCCACAAGTAAACTTCAAAAACAAAAAAAGCTCTTTCACGGATTTTACCAGCAGTGAACATAGTTTGTGTGTCTTCAATATTACAAAACAAGTTAATAACAACAGAGGAACTGTTCTCATTCTTCATCATCTTCTTCTTCATCTTCTTCATTTGTACGACTGAAATTCAGTGTCTTTTGTCCCCTCTCAGGATCTTCCATTCGAAGGATTCGGATAAGAGTACTTGTAGGCAAAGAACTAGATACAAAAGGTCAAAAAAAACCCAAACATTAATAATGATTCTTTCATGCATGCTTTCATACTTGGACCCCACATGGCTAAAGCAACTCATTTTTAACCTGTGTAAATATGATCTATCAAAAACATTTAAGCATTTTAAATACTGCTCGTAGAAAAACTGGAACCATTTTTAGGCTAATTCATTTAATTTCACAATCGTAAGCAAAACTCTAAAGCTGCCAAAACTTCACCTGTCCTTGGGTTAAAGGGTGATACATTAGGTGCCTTCAACTACCTGAAAGGCCATCGGGTATAAGCTGAGAAGTGGGAGACCTGTTCTCAGAGACTCCAGAAGAAAGGACTAGAATGAAGGGGTGGAAACTGCAATGTAGCAGCTTTCCCCTTGCCGTTAAAGAGGGTTAACTGTTCTCTATTTGCTTCCAGAATCGACAAGCCCTTCTTTACTGCAAAACTGAACTAAAGAACTAATTAAATGGCATCTGTCAAGGTTGCTGTAGTTGCATTTGTAAATCTTGCAGACTCTGAGCAAGAAGGTAATCTGCAAAATCTTTTCATTATATGTTAAAATCCATAGGATTCAATATTGCACAAAGCTACTCTGAATACTAGGATATTTATATTCCCATTGCTCATTTTTATTTTTTTACTTTATAAACTAGTCACAAATCTGATAGCAATAGCTTTTGACTAAACATTTTACCCACAGATATAACAAGGGCAACAGCACTTCTGCTAAATGCCATGTTAGAACTGAACCTAGAGTCAACTGCTCAACCTTTCCCCACAGGTGTTAGTAAACACGCTCAAGGTTGCTGAAAGCTACTATCTCAGACTGCATGGAAAGCATGTTAATCCTCTAAGTCAGGGCTGTCAAACTCCCGGCCCATGGACCAGATGAGTCACATCCTGGCCACGCCCGGTTTAGCAAAGGAGAAAAAAGTCCTGATACGTCACGTGATGACACAAGCTTGACACTCCTGCTCTAAGTTATCTCACTCATTTCTGGGGACAATGAACCCAATTACTTATTGTCAGCTCAATGAATACATCTGAATCTGTACAGCAGGATTGAAAAATCTTGTCTACAAAGGATATGAACCCATACGGAGGAAAAAACTAACAACATTTAAAAATCACTGTCACAATGCATAACTTATTATAAATTACTTAAATAACAACAAAAGAAGTATTCTGTTTAAAAAAGCAATAGAAAACTGTTATCTCCTGAAACAATGGTTATTGAAGTTAGGGTCCAATCCTGTGGTCAAACAGGTCCTCAGAGCATATAGAAATCTTAGTAACAAACTGGGAATTTCATGCAAGGGATTTTTGCATTTATTTAACCTAATTAAATTATAGATATTTCTAAAGGCTCAATTTAGTATATTTGATTTCAAAATGTAGCGTTCATTGCTGATATCACATCTTATCCAGGATACTTCTAGAACTCCTAATGTAAATTAACCATAAAAGTATGTATATTTGAGAATATAGATAAATGGTATGAAATATTTTTTTAAAATATTAAAATGCCTTTAAGGATAGAGACCAGGAAATATATAATAGATACCTCATGTTCTGAGGAGTGAGCAAAATAAACTGCCGATAACGTTGGGAGTCTGCCATCTTAAGCATCATGTCCATTGCAATTCTCCTATTAACCATGTCCTAAAAGATATCGAAGTTGTATCAAATGTTATTAAAAAAACATTTAAATATCCAAAACAATTCAATATATATTATTGTCTTAAAGACCAATTCCAATGCCACTTTTTTTTTCTTTTAAAACAGCTATTTTCCATCAACTTTCTTTAATTCAGGGTTAGGTAATCTGATTCTTCTGAGCACGACTGCTAAAAACTAATGGTACAAAAGTAGTGTAAGTTCATTCATTCATCCATTCAATTTCTACAGTCTCGGAAAGCTTACAATTCTAAAATTATAAGACAATTTAAAAAACATTAAAACATCCACAAAAGCACATAACAAATAAACCAGAAAAAAAAAAATCCAAGCTACCCACCAAATTAGCCCATCTATGATCTAATATTTTACAGTACATCAATTCGGCCAATCATACCATAAATACATCAAATTCATCCAAGCATCTGAAAGGAGATTCAGCAATGGACCACAATGAGAGTATGAAGCAGCAAGTGGAAAAGGAACGTTCACCTCCAGAGAGTGATTTCATATCATCAAGAGCAGCCTTGTTTCCATTTCCAGGCTGCACCTTCGATTATATAAGAAGAAGAAAATAAAACTGAAATTATATGATAAGGAAAAAAAATATTTCCAGGTGAAACAAAGCATTATTAAAAATTCAACATATACTTGCACAGGGTGGCGGGGCCCTGGACTTTGTGGTGTGGCAGCTGGCCACAGCACCTGGTTTGAGAGAGCACTCGTCAGTGGTAGTGGCAGCACTGGCAATGCTGGGGCTGAAGTAGAGGATGGGGGTGGGGGTGGGGGTCAATAATGGCTGGATGAGGCAACAGAAAGTGCGAAGAATCTATTTCAACACCAACACCAGCACCAGCACTGCTGTGCAAGGCAACCAAATGAGCAATGATGGAGAAGGCAGAAGCACTATTAACACACTACAATCAACCTTTCAAGCAGTTCAGAATGACATTTCAAAATTTACTGAGCAATCCACCTCCAACCAAGATGGGTGACCCCATAATCATGGGAGGCTGCAAACACCTGTGAAGGTGAGCTGGTTGCCAAGTGCCCAAATTGCAATTACATGATGGGAGTGTGTAGGCCATTGTAATTCCAAACACAGGTCGTAAGTAGTTCTTGGGAAGTCAGTTGTGATTTTGAATCATTAAAATCATCAAGCACCCAGTTATAAGTATATATTTTTTCCTGTCCGTATGAGATAACAACTTAACTGTCCCCTAGAGACAATGACAAATTAATACGAAACCTAACATTTCACTGACAGACTCTCACTCTGATTGCCAACATGATGTATTGATAATCATCTGTTTGGGAACAGAAAACATTTGTTTTCTTTGATGCTGGCCGATTTTAAATTCTTCAAGAAAGTACTAAAGTTGGATCATGACTGACCATCAACCTTTGAATGATTCATCTGGAAGCTTCATCTCTTGACTACCGTGTTTTCCTGAAAATAAGATCCTGTCTTATATTTTTTTGAACCCTGAAATAAGTGCTTGGCCTTATTGCCATGTGTTCAAAAGCCTGATTGGGCTTATTATCAGGGGATGTCTTATTTTGGGGGAAACAGGGTAGTACATCTGGTAATACTCTTAATGGAAAACCAAATGCAATCTAACCTATTTTGCAGTCGTTTATATATTCTTTTACATCCTCAAGTATTCCGCTACAAGATAAATGGTACAATAATTCCTTCTTTAAAAGAAATAATTAACTGTAATTCCTGAATTGCAAAGCTCACATGTTCTGAATGGGCAAGACTCGTGTTCTCCTCACTAGTCTAAGCAAAACACATTGCTGCTTTCTTTGGGCCAAATTTTCTTTGGTATAGATTGCTCTCAATGCCTTAATTGAGAGACTGTAGGGAAACTGTGGTTTCTTTGTGTAGCAAATGCATTTCAAAAATTGCTGGAACCCTGTTAATCATGTGGAAAACTATTCAATTCTTCTACATTTGAAAGGAAAAACTTTAGAGCATAGAGTTGTGCAAAACATTTTGAATGTTAACTTTTCAGTCTCAAAATATTTGTGTTTGAATACACAACTTTAACGTCCAGTATTCTGTATAATTTTGTACAATGGGTAATTCTCTCTCTTCTTAATCAAGAGTCAAAAATGAAATTTGTCTAGTGAAAGGAAGTCCAAAAAAGAACTCTTCAATGAATGATCATATGATGCTGCCTTTCCACTGCTGGATGAATGCTAATTCTTAAGGTTGGGATGGACAGCTGCTGGTAGGCAAATGTATACCAAAGAAAAGGGGTTGATCAATCTTGTTCATAATAGTAATTTGTTTGAGAATATGTAGAATTGTTGTTCAAAAACCTGAACCAAAATAGAAAGGTGCAGATAAATAGCCAGATTACTGACTTTCTTTGCACTTACTTAGACTTCCTTTTCAGTTATTTGTTTGTTTCTTTATAACTGTCTTTCCTTAAGACTACTTTTAATACAACTAAGAAAAACAAAAAAGAACTTCTAAGGAAAAGCACAATGCTACAAGTTTATCTTTTCAGTCAGTGTAAGTAGAACACAAAAAGGAAGGTGAACATCTACTCCCAGGACAAAAAGGAATTAAAGAATACAGTGGATGGAAATCCAGCTCAGAAATCTCACCATATGCCAATCACTGGAGCCACGCAAATAGAAAAACTTTTCCAAGTAAAAGTGCAGCACTATAAGCTTATCTTTTCAGTCAGTGTAAGTAGAGGAAAGTGAACATCTACTCCCAGGATAAAAAGGAATTAATAAATAGATGGAAATCCAGCTCAAAAAGGCCCAGCTCACCCTTTCCCTAATCATTAGAATCTTGCAAATAACTAAGAACAACCATAATGAATGTGTTGTTTTGACACAGGTAATTTCCGTGCTTTAAAATTGAAAATTACATTTATATTCAACAAGGTGTCCACACATTATTCCAATGTATCTTAAAGTAAAAATCTTTTATGAAACATGTACAATGAGATCTGCTAAACAATATATTAAAAAATAAATCATTCCACTGCTTCCAGGCCATTGAAATGAATGAAATATTCATCATCACGACGCTTCATGAATTGCATCCAAAGCATCTAATACTATAAACACAGACAATCAAACCACCCTGTATTTACAATTAAACTTAAAATAGCAATAAAATATTGTGCTAAGAAAAAGTGGCCAGAAAACACTTGTTGTTTTTCTGCAAAATATTCAGTAGAATTCAGCTTTTAGAATTATGAGGACATCTTGAGGTGACAAATGTCATAACAACTCCCCAATATGAAAATAATTTTAATTTATATATATATAAAAATTACGAGCAATTTCAAGAAGGTTCATCTAAGAGATGATTGCTACGATTACATAAAATTGACTATTAAATTTTCAAAAATTGCAGGACTATGAAAAGTTGAATCCCAGGTTTTTTTCCTCATAGAATTACCTCAAAAACATTTTTCAGGCTAGAACCAGGGTACTGTATTATACTCATAAATGTGGGACAGAGCAGTTACCTGCTTCTTCCCCCGTTTGTTCAACCTGGAAATTGGCTAGAGAGGATCAAGTCCATTAATTCCATCGTTATTATGAAAGCCAATAGAAATGGTGAAAGAGAGACTAAGCATTATGCCCATCTTTCACCAATTTATTTATTCTTTGGCAATTAATTCCATGTATTCATTAATGTGGCATTCCTGATTGCCAATAACTATCAATAAACTGTCAATACATATAAGTGGCCTAAACATAAAATTTGACAATTAAAAAAATCAACCCAACAAACACCAAACTGATTCGGCCATGTTCAAAATTAGATGTAACATTCTTACTTCCTCATAGTGAAATTTCCTCATAAAGCCTTTACTGTTCCATATTGTTCAAGAAAAGTTATATTTAACAACAATATCACACTTACTGTATTTTTTGGAGTATTAGACAGACTTCTCACCTCCCCCCGCCAAAAAAAGGCTGAAAATTTGGTTGTGTCTTATACTCCGAATGTAGCTTTTTCAAAGCTTTTTTTCAGCCCTAACGAGGCGCTAGTGAGTGAAGCAATCTTCCACGTTTTGCCTGCTCCCTCCGACTCGCAGCTGTGCTTTAGAAGCTTTTTTTTATTCCCAAGTAGGGGATAAAAAGCACACGCACGTGCTCAAAACTAGCAAACTAATGTGCTGAAGCTGACCAGACTATGGATGCTAGCCAGATGAATACCTTGTAGCAGGTATTTTTTTTTTGCTATTTTTCTCCCCAAAAACTTATACTCCAGTGTGTCTTATACTCTGAAAAATACGGTATATAGATAGCACTGTATTTGACATAGTATTTGTAAAATACCTTAATTTCTGTCGCAGTAACTGGCAACGGGTTTTTTTGATCTATTAAGGCCTCAAACCATTAAAAAAGGAGGTAATGTTTAAAATTAAAAATAATATTAACCTGAATGAATATTCCAAGAATTATTTTAATATGCAAATGTTTATGTACATAAAATATACAAAATGTAGTATATTACTATATAGGTAGTCCTCAACTTTCAACAGTTCATATAGTGACTGTTCAAAGTTACAACAGCACTGAAAAAAGTGACTTATGATTGTTTTTCAGTTATAACCTTTGCAGCATTCTCATGATCATGTGATCAAAATTCAGGTACTTGGCAACTGGTTCAGATTGTTGCTGTCTCCCAAGGTCATGTGATCACCTTTTGTGACCCTCTCACAAACAAAGCCAATGGAGAAGCCAGATTTACTTAACAACTGGGTTACTAATTTTTCAACTATGGCAAGAAAGATCGTGAAATAGGGCAAAACTCACTTAACAACAGAAATTTTGGGCTCAATTGTGGTTGTATGTTGAGAACTACCTGTACAAAGCAAGACTTTAATGTAAAGAATTACACATCCTGAAAGGCAATTGTCAGATATAAAAATGCACTTACAAATACCCTTATGTATTTCATTATTGTAATCTAGTTTTCTTTCCAAAATAAAGCTGCTATGGATTAATTGGGAAGCAGAAGACAAGAATAGTGGGACAGAGAATAATTAAGTATAATGTGTATTAAAATGGGAATATGGGGGAATAATTCAGATTTGTTATGAAAAGTTGCTTAATCATTTCTGACTGGATATTGTTCACAAGACCTCAATTAATAACAAGAGTTCCCGATCTGGAGACATAATCTAATCTATCTCTAACATTTTCATACATTTAAGACACAAAAATGAGACATGTTCGACTGAAGTTTCATGAATTATTGAGCCAGCTCTTTTGTGGGGGAAAAAAATAAAGGTTTCCACAAGTCAAGCTTGACTCCTAGTGACAGTTTTCATGGCAACAGTACAGAAGTGGCTTGATTTTGCCTTCCCTGCCAGCTCTAGCTTTTTGGATAATAAAGTACTATTAAATTGAGGCAATGACCTAGGGAGCATTTGTGCCTTTGGAAAAAGCGCTTATCATTTTCTGTTTGCTCTGAGGTATTAAAAAAAATACTCTGTTTCTATTTCCTGCAAGGGAATGAATTTGTACAACAGAGTGCTCACATGGAAGCTCATTCGCCTGCAGCTTATGTGAAGGAGTGAAACCATTATTTTCCATTTCACTTTAAGGCCAATCTTTGTTAAATGTATAAACCTGAACTGGCATAGAGTAGGGGGTAGGAAACGCTTTATTCAACGATCAACTCATTCTAAACAATGCAAGAAATAAAATAACAACAAAAACAAAAGTAAACCAAAAACCTGACTTACAGTAATTGAAAGTCTTTCATTCTTGTGGTCAAACTCTATTTTTCCAGAATACGACCGCTGATTTAACAAAGAGTTGAAGTAATATTTGCATCGCATAGTAAGAAACCTTCAAAATGAAAATGTTAAAAAAAATGAAGATATAAAAGAAATTGAAAATGTATTAAATATATAAATAACATATGAAATGACACCAGCAGACAACTTGGGGTCTGTCTATGTGTCAACTCCAGTGCTGCTTCTTTATCCTTCTTAGTGCATTGCCTTACTTGTCCTGACAAAGGCAAGAGTGGACAGAAACTCCCATCCTAGTGACAATTAAATAACCTGTTCTGATAAACCAAGCTGAATCAGTTAAAAAACATACCTGCTGTTCGGCCTCTTGCATATGATTATAATTACTAAAAAAAAAATTAGCATTTAAAACAAAATGTGAAGTTTTATAAACTTCTGTGGCACCAAGAAATAAAAAATCAGTAATAGAACTATTTTTTAAGATAAATGTACTTGTATCCCTTTTGCCTACTGACTTCAATTTCTTTTAAGATGTATGCACAGTGGTTCAATTATGCAAATATATAATTGTTGTTCTGTATCACCACATTGCTTCTTGTTGTCATGAAACATGTAAGTCACAAACATTTAAATAAGTTCAAACTGCCATTGTCTCTTATTAGATCCTTGCTTAAGTTACTGAATAGTTTTAAAAATATCACACGCACATAATACCTACCTTCTAAACTGCAGATACGTTTTATGTCTCTGAACCATCATCTCATCCAATAGTTTAATGAATTTCTTCAAATTTTTGCTTTTGCTTTCTGAACTCTGGTATTTTTCTTTTGCTTCCTGAAGTTGTCTGCATATTTAAAAAAGAAAAATAAACATTAGTTTCAAACCAATATCAAAGTAGGCTAGAAAAATTCTAAGGTAGAATGATGCCTATAACCTGATGCAGCCAGCTACTCTATGTTCTAAGGAAGTTTTTCTGGGTGCCTGGAAGGCTATCCTGAACGATTTGGAATGTCATTCCAGGAAGATAAATGTTGCCCCAAACTAAAATTTGGGGACCCCCCCCCAATGATAGTGATTTTCAACAATGCAAAAGAAATATTGCTTCATGGAACACAAAGCAGCCCAACCTGGAAAATTAACACCAGTTGTTGATTTTCAGTATTTAATACTTGACAATACGTAAAAATGATGATATAGCTCCAGATTCATAAAACCAATTCTCCTTCATTAATTAGTGATTGCATTTTCTGTAAAGATATTCCTGGAATCAAAGAACTCCATAAACATTTTCAGTGCTTTATGATTTTATTTTCTAAAAATATTTTCCAGATATATGAACTAGAATTCCTCTCAGAATATAAATTAATTTGGAAATAACATTTACTTTGAAGGCATTCACCAGTTAGGTCAGTCAGAAAATAATGGAATGGAATGTAAAAAAATCAACCCCTTTTTGTAGGCTAAATTGTGACTAGTCACTAAGCCAGAAAACATTGATGTAGGGTTCAGATGTCTCCTACATATTAACTCACCCTCACGTACAAAATTATCTCTCTCTCTTTCTCTCCCCCGCCCTCTCCCTCTCCCTCTCTCTCTCTCTCTCTCTCTCTCTCTCTCTCTCTCTCTCTCTCTCTCTCTCTCACACACACACACACACACACACACACACTTACCTTATTATTTCTTCTCTATCCCCAGTACGTTCTCTTTCTGAATTTATTTTTTGTCTCAAACGATTCATTTCTGTATCCAGACTTTTGTAAGTCCTAGTTACTTCTATTCGCTCTGGATGGATCTTTGAAGCCTTTGCAATCATTTCCTAATAAATATGTTAAAATATGGCAAAAGACAATTTTCATTACGCTTTTGGATGAAAATAATGCAGTAATGTAGAAAAAATAATAAACTGAAGTGAAACTAAGTATAAATAAAGGGAACAGAAGAAGGTTTAAAAAAGTTAAGAGCAAGTGTAGGTGCAAAGGAAGAAAATATACAGAAGTTGGATGCAATAAAATCTAAACCGCAATGGGCTGCATATTAGCCCTCTGTAAAATCAAAAAGAAAGGGGAAGGAATCCAGCAGCATAAAGATAGAACAGAAATATAGATCAGATTACTTATTATAATATTTATTAAAAGTATTGACCTGCTCCTCCTAAATACAAATAAAATTTCATCATCCTTTGTGATTTCCTAGCTAATAAAGGCTGGACTGCTGGATGCTTTGTCATGTCAAACTGAAAAAGCCTATTTCAGGTTCTTTATACAACTCTAGAGTTTTAAATTGCTGCTGCTAGTTTATTATTTAAACTAGTTTAGTGTAACTTATTTAACACATTACTTAAAATATTGAACCTTTTATAAACAATTATTTAGAGTATTCAAAGTATTCCCATACAGACTCACACAAACACAAAGCCACAGACATACAATTCTTTGGATTTGAAGCAAAAAGTGCTACTCATATCACTTGTCCCAAGTTATTAAATTATTTACAGACAGGTGCTCTGTTCATACCCCCACATAATCCAAAGCATAATTTTCTTCCAGATCTGAAGCACAGCACAAGTCCTAAATTATACAATTTAGCTTCAATGCGATATTTCTGAAACATTTCAGAACTTTGTGTGCTATATCAACCTAAACATCCATATAAAGTAATACTTAAACATTTGACAATGCAAGCTAGAAGTTGATGAAAAATTTACATTTTTTTCCCCTGCAAGCTTGCTTCCATCGTCAGGTAATATATATTTAATTGCCTTTGAATACTGAGTTTCTATCTGTTTATTTCTGCACCTAATAACTATAGAAATAATTACTCTGATTTCCTCTAGGGCTTGAAAAACTAAATTAGTAATTGTTATTAGCAATGGTGTTTTATTGTTCATGGAAAATTATTTTGACTTTCTCAATGCAATTTATACTTAATTAAAATTGTTCCTCTTGAGTTATCCCACCAGAAGAGCCTGCGAAATAGCAATTCTGTTGAAGAGGGAAAAAGATGTCATATTGGGCAACCAACGACTTATCAAATGGAAGAAAGCTCCTGAAACTGCTGTAGAGAAAAACTATAAAATTGTTTCAGAAAACTGGCTTCAAAACCCTGATGAAAAATAACTTGTTAGACCAGTCCTTTCCTCTTTAACAAACAATTTTGTGGGTGTGGGAAAGCCTATCTATAAACAAATAAATAACACCCCAATTCAAAATAGCGCAAAGCACTGAAAAGACTGCCCATGCTTTTAAGGACACAGCATAAGCAGTGCCCTGCAGGATTGGATTGATTGGACAAATGTATCTTTTCTTTTGTGTACACCGAGAGTGTATGCACCAAGACAAATTCCTTGTGTGTCCAATCATACTTGACCAACAAAAAATTCTATTCTATTCTATTCTCTCTTCTCTTCTTCTCCCATCTAGTTCAGCAGCCTGTTCTTACCAGGGCCCACTAGAGGCCAATCCACTGCATAAGGAAGTCCACTACTCACACTGCCACCATAGTTAATAGCCATCTTTATGACCAGATTTAGAGAAATCCTTCCATATTTGATATTGGAAATATTTGGGAGGAAATCCTAGAAATATAGGTATTAAAAAAAACCAAGGACCATTAGGCTATGTTAATTAAAATCAACTCCACAGAAATACGTAAGATATATATTACAATATGCAATAGGGAATGTTACCTTTCTTTATGTTACATATTACAATAGAGAATATTACCATCATTCCCATCATTTAGTAGGCAACTGTACTGCAAAGAAATTTTGCAATCATGCTAAAGAAAATAAATACCTCTAATTCTCTCTCTTTTGTAGCCACATTATGTTTAAATGCTTTTATGGATACTAAATGGAGCCTTTCTTTTTCTTCGTAATGTTTTAGATTGTTTTTACTTCTCCCCAGTTCATCCTCTGCCTGATGTAATCCATCCTATTAGGAGAAAATCAATACCAAGATAGGTTAATTAATTTATTACATGTATATACACTGCATATACATAAACCAATTTGCTGCTGGGTACATTTCAAGGTGCTCACTTTTCAAAAGTGCTCACTTTTAAAGGCCTTCATGGCATGGGCCCAGGCTACTTGCAGGACCATCCCAACCCAATGGGACTGACCTGCCCTACCTGTGCCAGCAGCGGAGGCATGCTGCAGGTCCGATCAGTCATGATACTCTGGTGAACAGGATGCAGAAGAGCCTTCTCTGCTGTTACACCTGCACTTTGGAACATCTTGTCCCCCAGAAAGGTCAGCTCCAACTCTCCTGACCTTCCATTAGAGCTTGAAGGCCAGTTGGGTTGGGGCTCTACATTGGGTGGGGGGGGGGAGGCTTCACATTGGAGGTGGTTGATAGACTAATAATAGATCCCACCTCCTCCTCTGTTCAATCTACTCCCTCCCTCACTATATTTTAGTTAGAGCTGAGTATTTATCTTTTATATTATCTAGTATGGCGTACAGGTTTTGAAATATTTTATCTTTTTAATATTGTAAACCACCCAGAGTTACCTTGTGGTAAGATGGATAGTCAATAAGTGTAATAAATAAAAAGAAAAATATCCCTCCCATCTCACACTACAAAGCAACTCTGGGCAGCTTACAATTAAAATCATAAATATTAAATATTAAAACATTAGATACAGAACCAAAAAAAATCAAAGGCAAGATGGGTACAATGGTAGGATCTTCCCATTAGTCTACCAGCCACTCAGTATAGAGTGCCACCATCGGTTCCCCAAGTTAATCTTTCTCCTGCTTGCCTTTTTTTAAAAAAAATGTCTGATATGAAATGTGTTACATTAGTTTAAAGAACAATCATTTTGAGGGAGAACTATAGATTGTCCTATCCAAAATCTGCTCACTCAAGGTTTTTACTGACTGAGGGGAGTGGGGAGTCCCCCTCCCCCCCACGAAGTTCTGTATTGCTAAAACTAGCTAACTAGCTGACTTTCTGTTCTGTATTCAGGCCAAATTGTAGAACATTGTATCTACTATTTTGAATTTTCTGGTGCACCTCAAACACAGTAACAATTAAAATCTTTTAAATGTGAATTAGATGTAACTATTCATTGTTTCACTCTTTTTAGATAGTCTTGTTCATTCTGCCCACCATACTGAATGGTAATAATACTACCTTGATTGTAGCTGCTTCGTCTTGTACTTGATTAATTTTCTCTTTAATGGCTGCAAATTTTTGTTCTTCTTCTTGCAAAAGGCATTTCAGTTCCTCCAGTTTCTCCTTCTGCTTAAGTATTCGTTCCTTAACGGTTTCTATTTTCTGTTGGTTATCATGAATTTCTTCTTCCTGATGTAAAAAAAGTCAATTTGAATTACTAGTCATAAAATTGAGTTTCGGACTGACAACCAAAGGATAGCAAGGACACTACAGACTGTATCATATTGTAAGGATTTTAACACTATTAGCTTTATTATAACACAAGCTTTTGCAGAGGTCATTTCCCCTGAAGTATTATGAGGCAAAAATCAGGTTTATCCCAATGTGTTAGAGACAACTGCTATCAATTTAATCCTTGTCTATCAAGACCTATTCTCCACTACAGTTTTGTTATTTCCCCAAAAGAATGTGGTGGTAATAATTATTTTACCCAAAGCACTGTAAACATACAACTAATCTAATATTTTTAATATTATTTCCCCAAATACTTTGGAAGAAAGGTCTGTAAATATTTCATATGCAAGAAATGTGTGTCTATTTTTGTAGTGAAGTACTATATACTATTACGGAGTAGCTTTTAAGATAGAATCAAATACACAGAGATGCTCTTTGTAGAATACCACATGGTGCTACTCACTATGAATATAAAATGTTATTCACTAGTTAACACTACAGTAATCCTTGCTTAGAGACTGCCTCAGACAGCAACTACAGGTAGTCCTTGACTTATGACCAGATGAGCCCAAATTTTCTGTTGCTAAGTGAAACATTTGTTAAGTGAATTTAGTCCCATTTTATGACCTTTCTTGCCACACTTGTTACAGGAATCACTGCAGTTAGTAACACGGTTGTTAAGTAAATCTGGTTTCTCTATAGTTTGCTTGTCAGAAGCTTGTAAAAAGGTGATCACATGACCCCGGGGACACGGCAATTGCCAAGCATCTAAACTTTGATCACGTGACTGAGGGAATGCTGCAACGGTCCTAAGCGTACAAAATGGTCATAAGTCCCTTTTTACAGTGCCGTTGTAACTTGGAATGGTCACTAAATGAACTGTTGTTAAGTCGAGGATTATCTGTATTTGTAGTTACAAAGCTGGCAAAAATGTAACCTTTTCAACCAATGGCCACATGTATGACTTTTGTAGAATTTCTGTCATGTGTTCACCATTACAATCAATTAACACATATTGTACTCTGTAATTTCATAATTACAGTCACATGATTTTCCACTTAGTGACCACTTCCTTTAACAACCAAGTTGCTGGTCCCCATTGCAGTCACCAAATGAGGACTACCTGTAACATCACAATAGTTTTATTCCAAGTTCTAAAGATTCATAATTTCTGCAGACATTCACTTATTTCTTCTTCTAGTAACTGAGGAAGAGGTAATGAAAATAAAACCAATTTCTTAGAAGTAATAAAATCCTTCACTGTGGGAATTACTGTCAGTCTTAGTAGTTACACCACGGTGTACCAAATAATATAAAGATAGGAAGTGTTCAGTTCTTACTAATGTAGAGATCACCACTGATTCTTCTACATTTTCAAGGTCTGTAATTTCTAATTTTGTTTTCCTCATTGTTATCTGTAACAGAAATGAAAATAAATGTTAAAAATCGAGATACAAGCTAAGCCATGAAAAGGGTGGCTAAACATTACAAGGAGTATAAAAAAGAAAAGCACTCTTCTATAATAGATTCATATCCCATCTTTCATTCAGAAACTCCAGGTGACACACAGAGCAGCTTATTTTTCTTCAAATTCATAATCCTGTGAGGTAGATTGGGTTGAGAAGGAATGATCGGCCTAGAAAAACCCTGTGAGTTTCTGTGGCAGAAGATGGGTTATAACCTGGATCTCTCTTTCCTAATACATCTTAACCATCACACCACAGATAGCATCAACTATTAGAACTGGCTTCATCCTGATATATTGTACAACAAAGATTACTAACTAGTCAACCTGTGTCAAGTGCTGGAGCAGCTTCTGTTGGGTTTTCAGCCAGAGAGATTTGGGGGGGGGGGGGGGGGAGCTCTTGAAAAACATGACATTGTGAGAGGTACTTGTCTAGGTAACCTCAAATGAATGTTGAAGTTATTCCAGGATAGCAAATCTGGGGGTCACAAGACCCACCTGTATCAGCTGACCCAAGAATTCTGCTCAACCTACTGTATTAGATACCAGGAGGAGAGTTACTTTCCAATAGAGGTTGCACACCACGTTCTTCTTACCTGCAATTCTTTTTTGTGCTGATGATGATCAGCCAGATGAAATTTGTTCTGTTTAATGTCAATTTCAGTAGAACGTATTCGTTGCTGTGTTGCCAAGAGATGAGTTTTCCGGTTTTCAATGTCTCTCTCCAAATTACTTAAAGACATAAAGAATTAATTGCAACAACTCCTTAGCTAGAAACCTATTTTTACAAGAATCTGAAGAATCTGACACAAATTGCTTAAATGAATACTGGAATGATCAGCTCAAAGTATCCCCTTTTTTTTAAAACAGTTGAGCACAGATTTAAGTAACTGTGCTCTTAAATTGAGATTAATAAAATAAAAATCATTTTATGTATACTGGACACCACAGAAAATTAAGAATTAAGCCTGGTTCAGCAGAAGCAGGGAGCAGTCAATTGGACTTGATAGAAGAGAAAGACTTGCAAGCAATACAAACGCTTTAAAGTTCATAAAGTTTTATATATTTTATATATATGATATATTTTTTATATATGCACCGTGTTTCCGCAAAAATACGACCTACCCCAAAAATAAGCCCCAATCTGCTCTTTTATGCATGTGCCTATAAGATGTCCTTCAAAAGTAAGCCCTACTGAAAAGGGTGGGCGTGGTCAGCATAGGAGGCAACGAGCTCATGTGGGCCAATGGTGTCCGGCAGCAGCTGCAGCCAGCACAGCACAGGGGAGTTGAGTACCTGTGCAAGCAGCAGAGAGAGGCGCAGGGGGGAGGCAGGTGATCCAGACATGCTGCACAAAAGCCAAGCGGCGGTAGCCTGGAGCAATGGGCGGCTGCTTTGCATAGTGAAACCACCAGCAGAAGGAGAGACACACAAACTGTGGGAAAGCTGAGCTGCGACCGGCCGTAGGAGGCTCATCTTCGCAACTCTTGGCTTCCCTGAAGCCTGCACAGCGCATGGAGATGGCCTGCCTTCCAATCGGTATCTTCTGCTCTGCGCAGCTGCAGAGTGTAATGACTAAGGGAGTGGTGGGCTGCCAGATACTGTCAGTCCCCGTACACTTGCCGGCTCTTGTGTGTCTGCTGGAGGGTGGGGCGCCCAGTCGGGCTGATCACCCTGAAATCGTGTTGCCCTGAAAATGAGCCCTAGTCTTATTTTGGGGCCCCAAAGAAAATAAGACCAGGGCTTGTTTTCAGGGAAACACGGTACATATAAACAAACACGTTTTCTATTAATTAGTTTGCCATAATAGATTATCTACAGACACAATTTAAGTATTGATGAACTGTCATCCGTTATTCTAACCTTATGTCTGCTTCTACATCTCTGCTGAGAAACCTAGGCCCTTTATTTTCAGAAGAGTAGTATCTTTCCTCAAACACCTGATCACCATCAGCAGTAAAAGCTTCCTTACAATTTTTAGGAGGCTTATTGTGCTGCATAACTCTTCGAGCTTCGTAATTACTCTAAGAAAAAAATAAAGCACATCAACAATTTACAAGTAAACCTACAATATTGACAACTCAGGAAGATTTAAAACAGAAGGGTCTGAAAACTTTTCTTAATGTGGTTATCACTACAATTTAAAATATCCAGCTGAATACCAATAAGCTTATTCCAATACTGTATTCTATTGGATTTATCCTTATGCATAAATTATTTCAAGCAAGAATCCATTCTCTCAAGATTATGGGTACATCACCCCCCCCTTTATGTGACAGCCAGCAGATAATTTGCCTTAAATCAAATTTGATTTTAATTTCTCTCTTGTCACCATTGATGAAACCAGCAAGCCTTTCCTTTACGCCCTGTCATCATTTCCTTTAAGCTCCAATATTTATTCTCCTACATAATAGCAAAACAACTTGATAAACAACTGAACATGATTTGGTACAAAACACAAACAGCATATATTGAATGAATAGTCTGTCTAATCGTAAATAAAATGAATTCTCACAAAAATATCATGCTAACATTCTGTATGCATTGCAAGTATGAGAGTAAATTCTTACTTTAATCAACAGGACAGTCTCTATGCTCCTCATGTCAATTAAGCAATTGGCTACTACTGTATGGTCAATGTCCAATGCCGTCAAAACTGTTGGGTAGTTAGGGTGAAAAACAGCCCTACGAGAAGTTAAAACAGTAAGATATATTGTTGTGACAACATATGATACTAAGGATTAATCTTTATAACCAGTGAGTCTGGTGCACAAACATAAATTTCTGGCAATAGACACAGAAACAGGAAACATTTTAAAAAAATATTTCTATCCTGAAAAAGAAACATGGAGCTTTACAGGGTTTGTCATATGATCAACATCATTCAGAATTTTTCACTGTTCTGACTGCTACAATTGGGATATAGTTTTTGAATTTTAATTGGAAAAAAAAAGAAAGTAATTCAGAGTGGCAAATAGCAGATTGGAGGAGGATTGATTTAGAAATGGAAGGATAATTCTGGTGTAGAACATAAAACAGCAATTAAATACATTGCTGGAAAAAAGACTACTGCATACCAACTCATACATTTTTAGAGAATTCCCCAAACCTTGAGAACAAATATTCAGAGGATACTTGTTTCCTCCTTTTAATTAATGGAAGATTTTACAAGTCTGCACGTAAAAGAGCATATATTGGATATAAATTATGTATTCTATTAAAAGGCCTCATAAACGGGAGAACAGTGTTCACATATAACGTGTCAAGAATTGTTATCAAAACACCATTGTGAACCACTATAATGAGCTAAAGTTGACAAAAGGAAATCTCATATTTATTGATGCCAATCTCAGAAGTTACTTACAAACTAATTATATGCAAAGTTATTTTAAAATATCTCTCACTGAGTTTGTTTTCGAGTATATAAATTATGATTGAGCTTTAATTACATCGTCGTTCAAATTACATCAGACAAGTGGGAATAAAGGAACTGATTTTAACAAAGGCTGATTTAGAAATTAGATTTTAAAAGAAAAGACTCAGATAAACTTACTTTGACTTTACATCATAAACACTGTTCTGAAAACGAATAACAATAATCGTAGGTCGAAAACCAGCTTGACAGTATTTGGACATTAATGCCTGTAATACTCTTTCATCTTTATGATTGTCACAACAAAATGCAAGTAGCAGGTTTTTTAAGCATGCTTCAACAGCCACAGTAAGTTCAGGATCTTTCAGATGAATAAAAGCACCTAAATGTAAGAATTAAACCTCAGTACATATTGTCAAAATAAGTTCCTTCAGTTGTACATGATAAGATTGCTGTTTTCTGACTAAAGAAGTGCTGCTGAATAATGCCGAAAACTTTTATAATTCAAACTGTGTATGGATTGCTTGTCTGTGATTTACTTCAGAGTCTTTTTTTGTAAATACACAACTCCTCAGTTCAACATACCAAAAATAAAATACAATAGGTAGGAATCTAAAAGCTTTTCCTTGCCATTGTAATACTTCCTAGAGGAAAAAGAGGTGTAGAGGGATGGTTTGCCTTATATATCAAGATAAAAAATGTGGTTATACACAGACATATAACAGCAATGCTGCATTTATCCTTCAGTTTGCAAATATCAAAGCTGCAACTCAATACTTTTACTCTGTTGAGTCAAAGTTTTCATTATTTGATTACATAAAGAAGAACACTAATGGATTACCTAACGGTCCTATTGGTTTGTATGTAAACTGCCCCTGAGCATTAGCTGTATCAATTGCTTCACAAAGGTCTGGCATATATGATCCAAATCTTTTCATGCGATTGGTTTTACTCTCCTTTAATTGTCTTAGTTGTTGCTGTTGAGAATCTATTTTTCTTTTCACTTCATTTTCTTCCTGTCTAAACAAAAAACAAAAAACAAAAAAAATCCACCTATTTCTCTTTGAGAAAACAATTCATATGTAGCTTATTTTTTTCTTAGCAAAACTATTAATTCAGGATTCCAAAACTATGACATAGAGATAATTTATGGTGCATACCATGTTTCCCCCAAAATAAGACTGTCTTATATTTTTTTGAACCCCAAAATAAGTGCTTGGCCTTATTTTGGGGAAGGTCTTATTATTTTGGGGTGCATGGAGCAAGATGGGGCTCCTCTTGCCATCTTTCCTGATTTCCAGGTCTGAATTTAAGTATTTTTGGGGAGGGCTTATTTTCAGGGGGAGGCTTATTTTAGTGCATGTGCTCAAAAGCCTGATTGGACTTATTATTAGGGGATGTCTTATTTTCAAGGAAACAGTGTAGTAAAACTGGGTACTTATCAACATATACTCAGCTTAAGAATTTATTTTTATAAGTAGAATGAAATTTATTCTTTTAGCCACAAACATACTCCCATTTTCTATTCAAATATTATAAAAATAAGGTGGGATACAAACAACTAAATCATTTAATAATGATCAGCAATTTGAAATTAGAAGTGTTCACTGTCTCCAAAAAATTATTCAAAGTTCTACAAATGCATCTGCTCTACTTTCATGCTTACAAAAGGAAAAATATTTTTGATTTTGTAAAACACGTGACTTACTTCTCCTTCAAAAAGGTGGATGACTTTACTTCTTACAGAAAAATAGTACAGAATCAAAATGATTTATGCCACTTCCCAGAACTAACCTAGACAAAATTTATATGCATATTTCCTCTCACACCAACATTGACTACTTCTTGCAGGTCCTTTATACCCATAGGGGAAACGTGAAGGCGAATGAAGAAGTCAAACAAGACATTATGATTAATTTGTACCTTTCTTTACTAGATTTACTGTATATATCCTATTATTTATTCAGGAGTTCAAAGTGGCTTCCATATTGTTCCTTATTTTTCCCCACAACATTCCCTATGAGATAGGGTAGTCTGAAAGACAGCGACTGACCTTAAGTTTCCCATAGGTAATAGCAATAGTAGTAGTACTTAGACTTATATATCACTTCAAAGTGCTTTACAGCATCCTCTACACAGTTTATGATATCAGAATATTGCTTCCCAACAATCTGGTTCTTCATTTTACCGGCCTTGGAAGGATGGAAGGCTGAGTCAATCTTGAGCTGGTCATGATCGAACTCCTGGCAGTGGACAGAGTCAGCCTGCAATACTGCATTCTAATCACTGTGCCATCACAGCTAAGAGCAGACTAGAATATGGATCTCCCACTTTCTGATCCAATATTTTACCCACCAAATCTAATAAACAATCAAGCCACAGTTAAACCTAAGAAGCTTACCTAAGTCGAGTAAAATCTTCATCGTATGAACGTAGAGCCTGTTGAAACTGTATTATCTGCTGAGCAATAGATTCATCTTGATCCTGTAATGTCTTCAGCTTTTCTTTCAAGCTGTCTATTGTTTTTTGTTTTTCCACTTTATCAGGCGCTGTAATCTGTTCAGCACTGCAACATTGCACAAATTACATATTATTTTATCCAAGCACTAATTTGGTAAAATAACTTTGCATTATTTAAAAAAAAAACAGTAACAATACTGATGTTTTATTTACATTTCAAGTTATGTAATTATAGGGTATTTTTATGTGGCCTAACTTTTATGATAAAATCAACATTAATAGGACCATCTCCAACACTCCCATTTTAAAACAGGGTAATTTAACAAAAATACAGGTTTAATGCTTATACTGTATGACACAACCAATGGCTAAAATGGCTCTTATGACTCTTTTTGTTGTATATGTTTAAAGGGCACAGTTCATTTCTTTAAATGCGTGGAACTTTATGGATAGATAGATAGATGTTACTGGAAGAGGGATAATAAATGTAGATTTTGAATCACTCTCTGCCTCACCTATCCTCAAATGTGTTTTTGAATAGAGATTTGGAAGGGTAAAATGAAAAATGGAGAAGGGTAGAAATATCTACTTTGCTGATAGATGCAATTCCACCACCAGCAGAATATTCATTAAAGATTTGATTCTTTTTCTCTATATTGCACATTTCAATGGAAAACCATCATCATTTTTATTGAGCCCATTTTTTTTTAACTGAGAACATAATTAGAAAAAAAAAGTATTATTACCTATTTTTTAGTTCATCTATTTTTTTGTGCAGTTGTTCCTGATCTTTTAACAAACGCTTCAGTTCAGCTTGAGACCTGTTATGTGCTGCCTGGACAAGAAAAACAGAGTCTGTGTTAAAAGTAGCTTGAATGTAATTACAGTACATACTGACCCACAATTCAGATAGAGGAAAGGTCCTACAAATCCCTTCTTGAAATCATATTCTTCTGGGCCATAATTTGTTTGTTTTCCTAATCCATTTTTGCTTCCACACCAAGTGACAAAATCCACACAACTGATTTCACAAAATATAAGCATCTAAGATTACATTACTATGAGGCAGCACTCAGCAATTTAAGTGGATGGAGAATTCTAACCTCTGCATCATTGTGTCCTTTTCTTCTGGCGTGTACTTCTGTTTTCAAAGCAATACATGATGGTCCTAGAGTTTGAGCTTCTTCAGTTATCTTCTCTACCTCGTCTTGCCTAGTTCTATGTTTAACTTCTGCTGCATCAACTTTATTCTAAAAAACAAATGTCATGGAAGTGTTGAGAACAATCACACAAAAAAGTTAATGATTCAAATCCATCTGAAAGTAATGAGATATGTTCATATGGTTACATTCTTTGGAATGCTGTAAAATGACAATACTTTGAAAAATGCAATTTCAATTGTTCCTTGCTTTCCAATATATTTTAGACCTCATTCAGGTCTATCATGAACACTGGAGTATGAACATTATAGCTGAAACAGTTATCTTTATAGGTATTTTCATCTTCGAACCCTTATTACACAGAAAAGTAGTAAACTGCCATTGGTGCTTCTGGAAATCAATCAAATTTGAAATTTATAATGTACTAAATTTGATGAAATATACCCATGATGGCGAACCTATGGCACGCGTGCCACCACCATAACGGAGGGCATGCGAGCTCAGCTCCGGCGCGCATGTGCATGCTGGCAAACTGATTTTCAGGCCTTCTGGGCCCACTGGAAGTACGGAAACAGGCTATTTCCTGCCTCCTGAAGGCCTGGGGGGGGGGGAGAGCCCATTTTTCTCTCTCCCCAGCCTCGAGCCTTTCTAGGAGCTTGGGGAGGGTGAAAACGGCCTTCCCCATCACCCCCAGAAAGCCCTCCGGAGGCAGGAAATGGCCCGTTTGCCAACTTGCGGTAGGACCAGAAGGCCCGTTTTTTGCTCTTGCCTGGCCTCCAGAGCCTTTCTAGGAGCCGGGAGGGGGTGGAGGTGGGGAATGGCACGCAATGGCAAAAAGGTTTGCCATCACTGAAATATACTATGCACTTACACTTCTTTCTTAATCTGATCAATTCAACAGTGTTTTCTGCCTATTGTGCTCAGGTACCTACATCAAAAGTATCCTACACAGGGTTTAAATATAGCTCTGCTTCCAGAAGGAAGAAGCTTTGACATTTATTTAGAAGTAAACATTCTTCTCAATTTGGTTTTGTTAGTATTATATAATAAGCCAGGTGATTAGATGTTTAAATGCTACAATGCACCAGCTCTGAAACCTGTTTCCCATTACTTTTATTATTCAAGTAACAAGAGAGGATCTTTTTACGGGTTCTATATAAAGGAACTCAAATTAAGGAAAGATCTAGATATTCATTTTATTCAATCTTCTATGTGCAAAAAACACATTTTATTTATAGAAGTATTATTCCACAATTAGTTTTTATTTAGTCAGATTTCAAAATAAATCAATAGTCAGAGTATTTGTGTAATTCTATGTATAACAGGTCAGTTGTTCTTAATTTTCTGTAGTCTTCTAGATCATAACCAGAAACTTCAGTTTTTCTGAGGTGACAAATTAGTGACAATATAGAGGCAATTCTTGGCAAATTTTAATAATAATATTTAAAAAATTAATTTTAATATTTCATAATATTAATTTTAATATTACCATTTCATAACAAGTTTTGCAACTTACCTGCCATTCTTTCACTCGGTCAGTGAACTTATCCGTTTTTGCTTCTTGGGCAGTAACCTCATCTCTGATTGCTTTTATTTCTTTTTCAGTGTCTCGTACCTAAAATATAAACTCAGAATTAAAATCATTTATGAAATATTACAATCAAATTAAACTCATTAATATCACATTGCAACTGATAAGCCATTACCATCGCCCAAGCTATTTGACACTGCAATCCTTGTAGCTCATTCTGCATTTCACTCAAAGCAGCAATACTTCTGTAACGTTCCTCCTTCTCCAAATATTGCTTTCTAAGTTCTTCAAGGAACTGCAAGAAAATATAAAAAGATAGCAGAGGAAATACAATAATTTCTGAATGTGTACCACTGACTGAAAAGTTCAGCAGACTGAAGATAAAGTGGGACCATTATAAGCTTTTCCAAGAAATTTAAAATTGAGATAGTTACAATGTGCCCAATTAAGACTTTTAAGGATCTTTTCTCATTGATCATACGTACTGTGAGACTGATTTTCAAGGTATGCACTGTGGATGGACTTCTTCCAGGTGTCACTAGTCCTCTAATTGTTTGGTTATACTCAATCTGGTTTGAAGTCAGTTTCTAAAAAGCCCTTTAAAATTCTATATTAACATAATGAGAACCTGGAGGTTAACTAACCACAAAAAAAAAAAAAAAGTCAAAAAATAGTCAAAAAGTAAAATTGAAAGAAAAGGGAGACCATGCAGAAACCAGTCCAACAGATAATTGAATTATCTTGAATTGGACTATTGTAAGTCAATTAATTAAAGGCTACTTTGCTAACTAATTCAGTTTGCTAACACTTTAAAACATAAAAAATGCATTTATTTATTTGATATAAATTCATTTAATGTTTAATAGTGTATTTTTGCTGCAAACTACAATATTAGAAATAGTTTTCTAATACCTCTCCTCCTTGTTCAACTTGATCAGATGTTCTTTGTTTAGTTTCCATGATGTATGAATAATCTTCTTTCATTTGCTCCAATTGAGTTGCTTTCATAAAAAACTCAAGAAACATAAAAACCATGTTTTTAAAACTGTCCTTTAATAAAGCAAGAGTTATGAATGCATTTTTTTCATAGTTGAACAAAGCTGTCTTTCCCACACTCCAGTTCAACAAATGCAACACAAAAATACAATATTAATAAGCCTGTCCTGTAAATGCAAGTTAGGGCCTTCTGTGCAACTGTCCATATATCGCTCTAGACCAGGGGTGTCACAAGGCCCACGGGCCATCCTGGAAAATGTAGGGGGCCGGCCCACGTCACCTCAGCCCGGTCTACCCAATGCGAAGAGGAAACATGCCAACAGTTTGGGGAATGACATCAAACTTGCCACATTCCCTCAGTTGGCCATGCCCAGCTAGTTGGCCACGCCCCCCCAGGTCAACCACAGCCCTGATGCAGCCCTCAATGAAATTGAGTTTGATACCCCTGCTCTAGACATTTCTCTCTATGCTCTTCAAGTTACTCAAAATTAAGAATTGATGGCAGACGCTGGTTTCCATTCTTCAAACATTCGTATTTTTTTCTGTACAAACCTGGTCCATCCTGTTATACATCGCAAACCATACCACGTGGTGGCTTTATTACCTTGTATTTGTCACCTTCATTTTTAGACTGTAAAAACTGTTTGCTCATTTCCTGGGTGAGTACAGAGACGGGATTATCTACCTGAAACAAAATAGAAGTATTTTATTTTGTAAAAAATTATAGTCAGCTACCTGACATTCAACTATTCTCCTCCATATCTATTCCCACACACACTACATTGTCATAATTACAAAGTTCCAGCTTGTTTTTAAACTTCTAATGAACACATTTAACTGTAAATCACTTTATTGTGTTTATATTAAGTATTTAAGGTTTTTTTTTAGTTTTATGAACTGATAACTCAGGGGATTTTTGTTTGTTTAATTCAATTACAAATTCTACATATTGCATGACCCCACAATTCAGATTATCAATGGGATGGTAAAAATGTATATATAACACTGCTCAGTACAGAATGGAATTGCAGTTACCTGGATATTAAAGTGATCCAGGATTGCAGTAAGTTCTTCTTTCTTGGAAGAAATTAAGACTCCTAAATATAAGAAAGAATAACTGTAAGTATCATTATAAGTATTATTGTACAGCCTTTTAACAGAACAGGCTTTCTAAGAATGTACCTATTTAAGAACAAGTTGTCTGAGCTTCACTATGTAACTTAAACAAAAGGCAAATAGAACCAAATGTGTCATGAAGCTCCCAGATACGGTTTTGTCAATGTGACTGTATTGCTAGTAGCAGAATTTATTGGAAATTGATGGGGAAAAAATAATATCTTAACAAGCCCAGACATAGGCCTACCTGCCTTGTGCCTCCAGGCCTTCCCCAGCCCAAGCACCCTGTGCTCGGTTCCCGGCCCCTGAAGATTCCCTGCACCCAACCCGGCCACTAAGCCAGCCTGAGCCTAAAGCTAAGCAGCAGAAGCTACCAGCAAATGAGGAGCTGTTGGAGCATGTCGGCCTACTTCCCATCCAGCCACCCAAGGCAACCTAAAGTCAGGCAATAGAAGCTTCTGGGACATGGGAGATTCTTACAAATTGTAGGTCTCGATCTACTTCCCATCCAGCCACCCAGGGAATTACAGGACTTGGCCTGCTTCTCAGCTAGCTTCGGTGGCCTGTGGCACCTGACATGCCTTTATTTGCCGAGTCCTGCAACTCCCTGGGTGTTTGGATGGGAAGGCCTTGGCCTACAAGCTCTAACAGCTCCCCACACGCCAGTAGCTTCTGCTAACCAGTTTTAAAGTTTCTTGGGTAGTTAAGTGTCCGAATCAGAAGCAAGCTAAAGGTCTGCAGGGAGCTGGTGTAATGGGTGCAGAGACAGGTGTGGGGGCCTGCTGTAGCATCGCTACAGTGGGTTATAACAGTGAACAACTGTGGGGGCTCTGCAATGGCCATAACTTTGAAATTGGGTGGCGAGTAGTTTTTGGGAGGGTAGGCAGTCATAACTTCTAATGGTTGTAGACTGATGGTAAGTCAAGTCATTTGTATGTTTTGAATTAGAAGTCCCATAAGTCCCAGCCAAAATACCTATGATTTATGCAAACTACAGTCTGAATACACTAGATTACTTACTCCCGATTGTTAATGATTGCTGACGCTGGATTGTATACATAAGCAGAAGCATTTGGATCCAAGACATAGTATTTTCACAAATCATGCAATTAATGTGCATGTACATTAATGTGTCGTTCATGTAATTAATTAACATGAATGGAAGGGGTGCTTCATATATTGAACTTAAAACATACAAGAAACATATTACTGGAAAAGGGTAAAGAACACTAAGCAACAGTAATCCCGGGGATCCTCACTGCTGTTATTAAGTGAA
The DNA here is from genome assembly GCA_022577455.1 of Arizona elegans. Taxonomy (NCBI): domain Eukaryota; kingdom Metazoa; phylum Chordata; class Lepidosauria; order Squamata; family Colubridae; genus Arizona; species Arizona elegans. Next base: position 194,166,727 of record JAKOOJ010000001.1, on the reverse strand, counting down.
AATTGTGGGTCATTAAGCAAGAACCTCACATGATTGCAACTTCATGCCGGCTCCCAACAACCAAAGCTGGCTAGAAGATGCAACTCCAAGGCAGTTCACAAGCAGAGGGGAGTACCACATGAATGCGTGCTGGCTGGGGATGGGTGCTGTGGTATTATCTCATGCTCTGTAGCAGGGTCCTAGGGAGAAAAAAATGTGGGAGCGACTTGCAACTTTCTCTGCTGGCTTCTCCATTGACTTTTCTTATGGGAAACCGGCATAGAAGGCTGCAAATGGCTATCACATGACTATGGGATGCTGTAATGGTAGAGCCAGTTGCCAAGTGCCTAGATTAAGATCACATGACCGAGTGGTGCAATGGCCAGGGTTGCTGAACAAATGATCTTTAACTAAGATCTATCTGTACAACTTAACTTTTTTTTCTAAAGTATTTAAAATGTATTTTCTGAAAATACATTTTCAAAACTGAAAGTGAAATATAAACAAACCTGTATTGCTTTTCAGCTTATAACTACGATGTCCTTCCGAGGTTATGTGCTGATTTATAGTAATACAGTCACCATATTGCTCTGGTTTAAATGCATCTTCACCTCGATTTCGCAGAGTGATTGAAACATCTGCAGAACTGAAGCACAACATGATTTGCCATTGAGAGGCTTCTTATTTATAACAGTACTTTAAGTGGTCACAATATAGTTTTCAACAACTGCACTGATCTTAGTTTAGAAAGCTTATATAGCTAGAGCTTTAAAAGGCAACCAACAGATCCCTTACTCGTCAACTGCAGTTAATATTTGAGCCTGGTTCCCATCTTTTAACTCAGCTCAAGCATCCAACTGAATATCAGTCATATAAATGAAACCAAAATAGAGAAAGAAGCACAAAGGCAACTGCAAGGCAGGCTGAATGTTGGCTCATATGACTGTCGAACTGACCACTCAAAGTACTGAAGTTAAAAATAAAATAAGATGTTTTCTTAACCGTTTGTATCTATGTATGAATAAGATAGCCAGTACCTGTAGAAGAATAAGCAGGTGTTAAATATCAAAAGAGCTGAGCATAGCAATTTCAAAAGACAATACTGACATACGAAATATAAAAGACTGAATATTTATAGCAACACAATAGAAATCCACACCGCAATTCCCTAAATAACATAGCCAATGCTATAATAGCTCTGGTGGATTGAATCCAGAGCATATCTCAGCTGAAAATTTTGCCAGCTAGTAACAGAAGCCAGAGTAGATTAATTGGAAAAAAGCTGTGGAGAATAGCTTCCCTTGTCCATTCTCTCACATCATTGAATCCTGAATTGAAGGAAGCAATCTAAACTTTTCTTCAGATAGCCGAAATGTTTGCAGAATCTAAAAACAAACTGAAGAAGCAAGGAGAAGTGTGCAAATGCCTCCTTCTGTCCTGCATTTCTCCAGATGGAGAAAGTAACTGTCTGCAGGGGAGATGATTTTTGTCCCAGGGAATTTAGGATCTCAAAATTAAGAATGGGGTTATAGCCATTAATTGTTAATTAAAAATAAGATTGAAGTTTTTTTAAGGACTATAACTTCAGACTACAGCATCACACGCAATACCATCTAGTGCAGTGATGGTTAACCTTTTTGGTGTCAAGTGCCCAAAGTGCACACACGCGGGCCCGAACCCCCAAAATGCAATGCGAGCACCCATTCACACATGCGTTCCCAGTGCATGCGCCCCCCCCCGTGCATGCGCCCGTGTCCTGTTTTGGCTTCCAGGCCCAAAATGGTGCACAGGGGCACAGCGAGAGAGCCACAATGCAATGTGAGTGCCCCATGCATCACCCTGCCCCTGTGCATGTGCAGCAAAGATCCGAAGATCAGCTGGCCGGTGGGAGGCATGCACACATGCGTGGTGAAGCTGGGCTGGGGCGACGACTGGTGTGTTCACAGAGAGGGCTCTGCATGCCACAGGTTCGCCATCATGGATCTAGTGCAAACACCCACTCAATTAAAAATTCAAATTAAACCATTCCCAACATTCCCAGTGACTATCCAGTTTTTGGTTGAAAACATTCAGCAAAGAGGAATCCACCACCATCCTAGGTAACTGGTTCCACTTTCCAACTGATCTCATTTAAAGCATCTTTCCTAACATTAAATAGGAATTTTCATTCCTGTTTTAAGATTATTCTATGTCCTAAATAGAATAGTGTTCTAATGAGACACAGAATCAAGCAAAAATTAACCAGGAGGAAAAATTAATCAAAGAGGAACCCACCACCATCCTATAGTAATACGATCCACTTCAAAAGTTATACTGGTTTCTTATCTATTGATTACCTAAAGGTAACCTCCAACTTTTCAAAGCCTGGAATTTAAGCATCTCATATCCTCAGTTGGCTAATGTAGTATGGTCTTTCCTTTGCCAAAATCTTTCTATGGAGCAAAATAGTCTCAAAATAAATTAGTTTATAATTAAAATTTATTTATGTGATCATCACATATTTATATTGCGCAGCTCACCTAAGAGACTCTAGATGTTCCTTCCCCATATCTGGCATTGCAAATCAGTCTAAAAAATGACTGTTTTTAGCTAAAAGACCAGAGATCCTTCTCCACACTTAGTACTGCTCTTGCTGAAATTCACTAACCTCTGTCCATCTTTCACAAATACTTTCAAGGATGATCCTCGATTTGTCACTGTGGCTTTTCCTCCAAGACCTACAATCAGGGCAGTTAATACAGCACTTTTCCCACCTGAAAAAAAGCAATAAATATAAATGGAACCAACAGTGATACAACTATATTGTGTACCCAGAGACTCTTTTTTAAAAAAACATAAACTTGTCTTCAGCCCACACCTTCAACCTTTCATCCAGCCCATTATTGAAAACAAAACCTTTGCAAACAAGTTATTGAGAAAAAGAGAAGGAGAGATGATGTTAGAAAAAATGTAGGCTAATAAAGGGAGAGAATGACTACAGCTAAAATACTTGACTTAGTAACAAAATGATTAAGGCTGAAAACTCAGTGCTGTGGTAAAGACTCTTCCTCCGGCACAATCTAAAACAATTATTCATTGTTCCACTTTCTTAGTTACTCAGGACAATCCTGAAGCCAAGCGCAGGGGTGGGAGTGCTAGCAGGGAAAATTAAGTATCTTTCAGGCTCAGAAATGATTAAGCTTGAGCATCATTCAAATATCCTTTAGGAAATTCATGCCAACAAACAACAGTTCGAGTGCTCTCAAGAAAATTAAACTGGCTGCTCAGTAGCTGAAGTAACTATTGGGGTAAGTGGCGGGACGATGCAAAGACAATAGATACAAACTTTAACATGGTGGAGGGTACAGGATTCTACTGCTTCATCCACATCCTTTCCCCAATTAGCTGAACTTTTCATGAATTATCTTTAACACAAAGGTACTGAAGGAAAAGTGCTATGAGTGCTGCAAGCAGCAGCCTCTAACACATGGTGTCAAACTTGCCACGTGAAATTGCCACCACATGGTATTTCACGATGTTTTTCCCATTCGCGGAACTGAGATGGGCGGGGCCTGTGCGGGCCGCCAGTTTGACACCCCTGCTTTAATACAAGCATCTATTTCACTTTATTTTACTTCAGACACCCTACAATTGTAGATATGTGACATCGCAAGTCACTTGACCTTGGAACACCATGACCACTAGCGTTTTAGATTTATTACCATTTCCTGCCTTTGAACCGTTCTTTTTCAAACACAGAGATGGTTATGCTAAACTAGATTCTGCCCTTGATACTTTTCTTACAAATGACTCCAAGTAAAATATAGAAGACCATGGAGATTCTCAATCATCCTGGTCATGGTTGTCCCAAAGATGCTTTTCAAAAGGCAACTAGATCTTCTTTTTTTCCTTGAAAATATTCTGTTTCTTCAGAACTGAACTTCAAGAAGCTTCTTCAGAACTGAAGAAGCTTCTTGAAGTTCAGTCCTGAAGAAGCGAAACATTTTCTAGAAAGAAAAACCCCTTTGGAATAATATAGAAGCTCCAGATTCTGAAGTTGTGGACTAGTAGAAAACTTGAATGATTGGCAAATATTTGTACTTGCAAGTCTGTATAATTCATGGGTGAAAGAAGCATGATCTATAATGGCAATCCCTTGGTTTCTCAAAGAACGTAGAGTAGGCTGCAATCTGGAAGAATGGTTTGGGCAATCCGATAAATCTCCACTCTCATATCTGCTTAACATTGTTTTGTTTTATATGAATGAACCAAAGGAAAATAAGGCAGCAGACCTGCTCCTGAGGGCAATGGCAAAATCTGATCAGGCATACACATTCAAAGATATGTATTTTGGAGCTTCATTCACAAGTATTAATTGCGGGGTTGTAAATTCAGAGTGGGAGTACAAAATTGGATTGTCCAGCTATGTATGCACTCCTTCCATACTTTTGTGTTAAGATGATTGGAACTTCAGGATAAAACATAATCGGTGTGGGTTTTTATGAGGCAATATGAGGCACGACCACAAACCAGAAGCCAGACCACAGCTGCATCATTAGCCACTTTAAACCTCTCCAATCCATACATGAAGCAAACTGACATCCATCATGAAGATGTGGCACAACCACGAACGCGAAGCCAAACAGCAACGCAGCTTACCAGCTCAAATCCCCCTGCAAGACTAACCCGAGCACAACCAAGCCCCCACCCAAACAGAACACACCCCCATCCAATCAGAGCACAGCCAATCCACCATCCAATCAGAGCACAGCCAAGCCTCCAAACAATCAGAACACACCTCCAACCAATCAGAACACAGCCAAGCTCCCCCCCAATCAGTTCACACCCCCACTGGCAGTTAAAAGGAAGAAACTGCTGTGATCATATATTGCTCCTAGAAGCATGAAGACGAAAACACCAGCCTGAAGATGACGAATGAGACTTCGTCAAAACGTCGCCAAAACACTTCCAATTTTACGCGGGAGAAAACCTGAATAACCAAAGACCTATATACAAACACCTGCGAAAACCTCAGAAAACAAATATGTATGTATGTATGTATGTATGTATATATATATATATGTATGTATGTATGTATGTATATATGTACATGATGTGTGTATATATATATATATATATACACATATACATGTTTCTGTGTGTATATGTATACACACACACATATATATGTATATATAATATTAAATATTAAAGAAACACATGCAATGGAGTTCAATATATAGCTTTTGTAGAATCATGCATGAAATGAGCTACTCACTGAAGAAAGCTGATGAGAGTTTAGCTATTTATCCAATGGCTCTAGCACTTCAAGGTAAGAACAGACAGTTATTTGTTCTTTTGTCAGTTATAGTGCCAGGTTCAATCACTCCCTATATGGATTTCCCTTATTATTTCAAGTTCCCCCTTTCATCAATCTTTCCTGGAAGTTGGCAGATTGATAGCAGTCATATGCACTGTCATTTCAACTATTCTTGTTGTCCTTAAATCAGGTGCATCCAACCCGCGGCCCAACAACTGCAGGTGGCCCTGGACAGCTAGTAATGTAGCTTCACATAATAAAGATATTAAGATACACGCTAACTATATTTTGTATTTTATATGCAGCCCAATAAAATTCCTCTTCATTCAATGTAGTCCAGGCAAGTCAAAAAGTTGGCACCCGGGCCTTAGATAGAAAATCAGGGATCAGGGATCAAAAACTCGCATTATGCTTCTGTTTTTTCTTATGAATGAAACATTCAAAATACTTAAGTTTTAGTTCAATGGAGTAAAGCAAACCATTTTTTTTAAAAAAAAATTGATTTATATGCCGCCCTTCTCCGGAGACTCAGGGCGGCTTACAATGCGTTAAGCAATAGCCTTCATACTTTTGTATATTTATACAAAGTCAGCTTATTGCCCCCACAATCCGGGTCCTCATTTTACCTACCTTTAGAAAGGATGGAAGGCTGAGTCAACCTTGAGCCTGGTGAGATTTGAACTTGCAGTAATTGCAGGCAGCTGATGTTAATAACAGTGTGTTAGTGCTTTAGTCTGCTGCGCCACCAGGGCTCTTTCAAGATGTGTACTCTTAAAGCGCAGCCAACTTTGAATTTTCAAATGCAGCATTATTACAGATTCAAATTGAAGCAAAATGAATGTTTATAAATTTTCTGCATGCCTACAAATGAAAAGCTAACACCATAACATTGCTTTTGATTAAAGAATTATAACTTACTTCCATTATTTCCAACTACAAAATTGACATTGGATCCAAACTTGAACGGCCCCAACATAGAGTGGCACATAAAGTTCTTCAGCTGGATACTTTCAATTATCCCAACATCCCCCGAGACCTACAAGTACATCAGAAAGACATTTTAATTGCTAGAATATATATATATCCTGATCACAAATTTCTTCTACACAAGCTGAGAAAGCCCCAAAACCTCACTATGCTGACAGTACAATGTTTGAGTGGTTCTGAAATTCTATGGTACTATGATTTCTAAAATAACTGAATGTATGTGACCTCCTCTAAAAAACTAATGATTTCTTTGGTATTAAAATTGGGCAAAATTCAATCTATCATTTATTTTTAAACGGTGCATTAGAAGAATTTTCAAAATTTGTAATATAGGAACTACTTACTCTATGCTTATACAGGAAACTGTGAAGCAAAGGCCAAAGTGTTTTGTCAGTACAGATAGTCCTCAACTTACGACCACAATGGAGCCCAAAATTTATGTTGCTAAGTGAGGCATTTGTTTAAGTGAGTTTTGCTCCATTTTACGACTTTTTTACAATAGTCATTAAGTGAATCATTGCAGTTGTTAAGTTAGTAACATTGTTGTTAAGTGAATCTGGCTTGCCCTTTGACTTTGCTTGTCAGGTCCCAGGAAACTGCAACTGTCAGAAATATGAACCTGTTGCCAAGCATCAGAATTTTTATCATGTGACCATGGGTATGCCACAATGGTCGTAAGTTACATTTTTCAGCACCATTGTAACTTTGAACAGTCATTAATGGACTGCTGTATGTCGAGGACTATCTGTAGTCCCACTTTCTCTGAACAAGCCTGAAAGTATTTTTGGGGGAGGTGAAAAAAAACTGTAATCCACCAGGAAGGCCCAACACAGAGTTAAGAATACCTATTGTGCCAGAAACCTTGGAAACAATTCTTCCTCTATTTTTCAACATATACAGATAATCCCCAGGTTACGAGCGTTACCTTAGCGAACGTTTGAAGTTACACGATAAGCACCTCCCTCCAAAACTCTGTTCCTATCAACAAAAGCTTTTGGAAAGGGCTGCCGAAGCCTACAGGGACGCAATCCTCAAGTGCTTTGGTGGTGATAAAGGCGGCCCCGAGGTGCGTGTGTGACCCTCCACACATTTTTCATCGCCAAAGCCTTCCTCAAGCAGTTTGGCGGCAAGAAAGGAGGCCCAGAAGGTTGGGCACGCCCTTCCAGGCCTCCTTTTTCATCACCAAAGCAGAAGCGGTTCAGTGATGAGAAAGGAGGCCTGGAATGGCACGCACAGCTCTCCAGGCCTCCTTTTTCATTGCTGAAACTATCCTCAAGCGGTTCGGTGGTGGGAAAGGAGGCCCGGACCACTTGAAGACTGCTTTGGTGATGAAAGAGGAGGCCTGGAAGGGCGCGCACAACCTTCTGGGCCTTTTTCATAGCCAAAGGTTATTTTGCATATGCACACCCAACACTGGATTTAAGCACCAAGTCACAGAGTCTACTCTTTGACACCATCATAATGCATATTTTTGTCATTGCCCCAATGCCTCTCATCACATGGCTAACAGTGAGTTATATTTAGGATTTTAGTTCAGCATCTGAAGGATCTGAAGTTGCTCACTGCTGAATCAAAATGTATAAAAAATTGAAACAGATGATTAATTTGATGCCTAGTCACTTCATCAAGTGTGGTTTTTAATGTTTGTTTGAGACTGTTGTTTCATTTTTCCTTTCAAGATAATTTCAAAATTACATTGTTGCACTTATAGCTTACCAATTGAGCATCGGAATTATTATCATTCATTAGATGTGAGAATTCGTCACCAAGGTCTTCATCAGAGCTATCCGGAAATTCTTGCCTAGATCTTTTGTGGGATACTGGCGTTGAAAAGCGGCGTTCTTTTCTTTTTGCCATAACTAAAAGCAAACATTGAATAAAAGTTATCTCACTCCATGCATAACTGTAAAAAAAAATGCCATCAGCATGCAGCTAAAACTAATACCATTCATCTCACTGCAACAAGTTTAAAAACTGGTATATAAATACTGAATTAAAATTAAAGGTTCCCTGTAGTATTTAATTTTGGCTGTTTAATTCCCCGTGAGGGAAAGATCAGGAATTATTCCGAAAGAATTAAGAGAGATACACTTTAATTACACTTTGTTAAACAGAAATGTCATAAATTCAAAGAAAAAAAAAATCTTTAAAACAATCGAAGAACTATGAATTAGTATAGCAAGAGCACTTAGTTTTATATACCACTTTAAGTGCTTTACAGCTCTTTTTAAGCGGTTTACAAAGTCAGCATATTGACTCCAACAATCTGGGTCCTCATTTTACCGACCTTGGAAGGATGTGGTAGCATCTCCCAAGTGGTGAACTCATATTCCCCAAGAGAATCACTCCTGAAATCTGGCAGTAAACAATTCAATCTCAACAGCGTAATTTCAAGTAATTTTCCTCAGATTTTGGAGGAGGTAGGAGCACCAGCACAGGGGTAGGTTCTACTTATATCCGCTACCGGTTCGCAACGGGCATGCGCAGATCGTCCGTGATGTCCAGCTGGGTGGGTGGAGCCTTCCACCGCCGTTACTACGGGTTCACAAGAACCAGACCAAACCGGGACCAACCCACCACTGCACCAGTATCTAACTCAGATTCTCACCTTTAAAATGCACTTAAATACACACAAGAACAATTTTAGTAAGGGAAGGGATTGACTATTTTGATTAAAATAATGGAAATGGGAATACTCTGCCTCCCATGTGCCTTTTACTCCTATTACTGTTAAAATCCTCTAAAATAAAATATAGTTAATTTTTTGAAAACGGCCAACAAATATCAGCCATACCACTTCTGTTGATATTACTAGGTAGTCTGTAGCCCTCCAGGATTTTATAAAACTGTGTTTGGTACCCAGCCCCTCAAAACTGTCTGCAACTTCTACAGTCAGTTTCATTTTCAATATATGAAAACTATATATTTTTATAATATGAAAATGTCTCACACCAGTCATAATTCCATTCTCAATTCATTCAATTTTCTTAATTAAACTGTGTTTAAAGAAGCTTTATTTTTCAGGCTCTTGGGGTTTTGGATATGATAATTTTTTAAAGAAAATTTTGGCTTCCTTTTTAATTTTTCTAGTAAGTTTCTTTTAGTTTGATTTATAGAGATACAGATTTATCCTTTTGTTGCACATCATCCTTAAAATGGACCATAGGATGATGATTACTTCTAATAACTAATGATTTATAGAAAAACTCATTAAAAATTAAGCAATTTTTAATCAATTGCTTAATTTTGATTGATTGATTTGATTGACTTAATTTTGATTTTTGAAATCAATTTCAAGTTGATTTCAATTCCTGTGATTTCACAAGCATTTCTATATAGTTTTCTAGACAAAGATCAAAAAGCAGACTGCATATTTTCTCAACTTTCCTGTCTAGTCTTACAACACTAGTTCTCCTAGTACTCCTTAGTAATCTCCCACCCAAGTATTAACTAACCCCAAACATCGATATTTTCAGTTGGGCATGGCCATCTGCTAAGGGTCATATAAATGGAATTAAATGCTTATGTTATTATAATATGGCAGTGTCTAAATACACAGCCCTCCCCCCCTCCATTACAATAAATAAAACGATTGGAAATCTGACATTATACTGCTTTTCGTGTTACTCGGTCCTTTAGAAGTTTAGGCAATTCCTCACCTCATAATGTCTCAAAAAGCCATTAGAGGCTTTACCAGGAAGAGGACCAAAGAATCCTTTTTAAATCTATCCCCCGCAACAATTTTTTTAAAATGGTTTACTTCCTTTAAATCAAATTAAATTTGAGCCACCTATTTATTTTAAATTTTATACTGTTGTTTTGTCTGTGTTTTTAAATAGGCTGTACACCGCCCTGGGTCCTTCGGGAGAAGGGCGGTATAGAAATAAAATTATTATTATTATTATTATTATTATTATTATTATTATTATTATTATTATTATTATTATTATTATTATTATACCTTTCTCTCGCTGAGAAAATTTTCTTTGTAAGGTAAAAAAAAGATGGAAGCTTGTTTTCATTCTTTCAAACAAAAACAAAAAAAAACCCAGACCATTTCCACTTCCGTCCTACCAGGCGGGCAACCAGCTCCAATCAGGGAGCGCAACTGAACGGCCAATAAATACAACCAGAAGCAAAAGCTGGTTTATTTCATTCCCAAAGTTAGATCTCGGTTTAATTCTGGCGTATCGGGATGCAAACTTCAAGGGAAGTCGTCTCTCTGCCTAGGCGGCATAGCACAGCTGGGGAGCCGCCTTACCTGAACAGGTCTCGGGGGAGTGGGGGGGGGAGACTCCTCTCCCAACCCTTTTTTCTCAGCCCCTCCTTTTTCCCTCGGCTGAAGCTCTCGCAAAAGGAGACCCTGGGCAGGCAACGTCTCTTCTCCCACTTCTTAGGTGGGCTAGGATGATGGGCAGGGCGATTCCGCCTGGAGATCAGTGGCAGACATGACCTCTTGCCTTCGCCCCACAAGAAGAAGAAGAAAATGCCCTTCACCTGCCCAGGGTGGGGGGGAACAAAAAATACAAGTGGAAATGAGGACGGAGCTCCGTTACAGCACGTCTTCTTTGGTTTATTCCCGGATCGGTTTGGATCGAGCCGCTACCACACTCCACCCTTCCCTCCTCCCGGGCCAAACCCGTTTCCCCAGCCCCTTCTGGGGTTGTCCTCGGAGGGAGTCTCCCGATGCTGGAAAAGGCTGCCGCGTCCTTCTTGCGCCCTTACTTGGAAAGGTTCTGTCGATATTACCGTTGGGCAAAACTGCCAAGTGCGTGGCCCCTTCTCTCGCTTCCCCCCCTCACACCCCCAAACCCAGCACCGCTCCCCTCGAAGCCCCGCAACCGGAGCGCGCCTGAATCTGGGGGGAGGGGGGCGCGACTGCCAGGACGCATGCGCAGTTCACGACTGCTCCGTCAGTTTCGCTTTCTAGGCCGGATTTGCATAAATGGAAGATGTGCCTGGAAATCTGCCATTGGCGGGCAAGGTAGCTGCGTAGGGCATCGAATTGCGTTCCACGCCTGGTGATTGGTTCTTACACAAAGACTCGCGTTCGGATTTAAGCGTCACGCTCTCAAGAAGGAAACAGAGCGAAAGACGCTACTCTATGGTTTCCAAATCGATTTCTATTTCGTATTCCGCTGGGAACCAGAAATGACGTAATAATAGCATGGAGCGGGTTTCATGTTCGCTCAAGAGTTCTGCCTCTACCCGTCGCCGAACGTCATGACTCCGCGCAAGCGCAATTAGGCCCCATTGAATTACGAATATTGGCGCTGTTACTTGGAGAAGTCGCTGCCTTGTCTGTCCGCATTCGGGCGGGTGACCGTCGAGGTGTTGAGAGGTACCAGGACGGAGATTTACCTTGCTGTTGAGATCGCAAGAGTTGTTTTTTTAAAAAAATTTTAATTGAGTCTGATTCAGTGCTAGATTATAATTTCTGTATACTTATCTCGGAGTTGAGTCCCATTAAATGTCAGAAGACTGGACTGCATGCCTAAAAGCAAATATACAAATCATAGGAAATCTTTTCTGAGATATAATCTCAGAATCTGCATCTGATATAAAACTTGCCAGGCGTGTAGATGATGACAGAGGAAAAACTGAATAACGTTACTCTACAGCGTAATATTAAAATTGCCCTTGCCTGGAAGGAAAACCTAAAATAGAAACCTCTATATAAGAGGAGAAAAAGTTGTGTCTTCTAAGGAACTTAATTACATATCTCTCATTGGTTTCTGTATTAAAGGTATTCAGTTGCAGTCCCTTTCTGATTCAACAGAAAGATAGGGGCTCCCCTGACTATACAAACACACACACAAGCATGTTAGTTGGCTACTCACAAAATAAAAAGATATACTAAAAATAGAATAATGGCATTAAAATAGATCTGGATAAAACAAGGAGAGTACAGAATTACTGTCAAAACAAAAAGCTGAAAGTATTTTTTTTTTTTAGAAATGTAGCTGTATGCTCCATTCTCAGACATTTCTGCTTGTCCCATCTCAAAAATAGCATGACTATAAAGATGCAAATTGGACCACCAAATGAGTGTGTATTAAAGGATCTTCCCTATGAAAAAAAAAACTAAATGACTGAAGTTTTTTTTTAATCTTAGAAAAAAAGCCCTTGAAAATATGATTAAACCAGATTACTGAACATTATGTGTTTTGGAGAGAGTGAAACGTTTTTCCCCCTCTTTCAAAATCAGAACTAAGATCTAGTGATCTTCAATAACAGGGCAATACAGGCTATGCACAAACATATCTTCTCATTTCAGATTATTTTGCATGTGTGGTTATGATTAGCTTATTCTTAAATGATTCTTGATGAACGTATCTTTTCCTTTATGTACACTGAGATCATATGCACCAAGACAAATTCCTTGTGTGTCCAATCACACTTGGCCAATAAATTTTTCTATTCTATTCTATTCTATTCTATTCTATTCTATTCTATTCTAAATACGGTAGTTAAAATCTGTTGTGACAAATTTACAGTGAAAGACAAATTTATCAGTTAGCATTCAATATGATGTTGAAATAGAACCATTATGTTTGGGAGAGATATCCCTCACTATCTGATGCTTGGGGAAGAAGATGAAGTAATTCTGCCTGTGAATTTTTTTAAAGCATCTAGATAATGACTTTCGGAAACAACATATTTGTTTAAATCCATCACTAGACTAATCAAGTGGGATTCTTCATATTATGTATCTTAGCATAGAAAAATGACAGATGTATTAGGGATTGTTAACCTCTAGACACCTTCTTTTTCAGAAATGAGCTCCCCTGTGTTTATAGGTCTTGTTCAAAGAAAAACATAAAACAAGACTGAAGCTTGAAAGTTTCAAATGCTGATGTGCTATTATTTTCACAACTACTTAATAGTCTCTTAAAATTTAGACAAAGTAAATCACTATGACTACCTAGGAGAATTAATTATTGCAGAAGAAGCAAAGCTAAAAAGTTTACGGAAAAAAGGGCTTATAGATTTTAATGCCATCTGCAACATAAACAAGATCAGGATGTGAATAGCACAAGGAAGAGAAACTCTGAAGTTGAGAAATTTGTCACTTAAAGAAGAGTTCAGTGTTATTTTATTTTCGATAGTTCCGCTAACTCGTGAGATAAAAGAAATTTTGCACATAGCTAAAAGTATTAGGTTCTTTGTGGGGGTTTTTTAGAAAAGGCTTTAAAACTGAGCAGAATAGTTTCTTCAAAGAAATCATTCTGATTATTAAAGTTGAATTTAAAAAATACAAGAGGAAAAAGAAGGTTTTGGCATTGCTTCCTACATGAAGTCTTTCATATAATTTCTTTTAAGTTGTGACTGCTGATTTACCAATACAAATTAAGTTTTTGCTAAGAAGAGCATGTATGTATCACTAGAATAAATTTCTCCTCAGTGCCCTCCTCACCCCCTTCCCATCCCACCTCAGCCCCAAAATTTTTGGCTATTTCTAATTCTTTAGATCTCTCTGTCTCCTCTTTTTATCTTTATCTTGTGAAATTTGTTAAGTTCTTTAGAGTGATAGGATAAAAGCCACTCTATATGTATTTTGAGGATTTAAATCACTATCTCTCAATCCTGGTGTTTCATTCCATGTTCTTCTAAATATCTGACTTTTTCTGGCATTATCAGCCAGTTGCATGTTAGCAATGACTTGAAAAAAATTGTGTAAGAGATTTACTGAAGTCCCATTTTAATCTGGTAAAGTAGAAACGTATGCACAGGAATACAAACCTATACATAGAACTTGCTTCTGAGTAATTATTCTTAAATTTGTTGTCTATTATATTGCAATCCTTACAAACCTGGAACTTACTTTTGAGCAGATGTAGGTATTACTGCTGTATAAATTCACTTACTATTTGATATTACTGCACACATTTGGTGTCGCTTTTGTTAAAAATTACATGATTTTGCCACTGCCAAGTTCTTGGCAATCCAAAAATATGTCTATTCTACTAAGCCAGCAGAAAGCAATTGGAGATATCTCTTATGCACAAATCATTTTGGAGACATTGTATTGATTAACACCGTGGGGGTGTACAGATGTAAATCATAGTAATAGACAAGGTTTTCTATGTAGGTGCAAAAGAAGGGGAAAGATGCATAGATACGAATCCACTGTTGGATCTCTGATTAAAGTAGGGATGAATAGGGAAGAGTAGGGTGGCTTCCAAATATGGTATAATTGCATCTCCCATCATATCTCGCTAGTGGATATATCGGGTTGAGTTGCTAGAAATATTCAGAAAAAAAAATGAGCACATGGTTTTTACTCATCACTGGACAAAGTGGATTCTGGTTAATTCTGAAAAGAGCCCACATTATTAAGCAAAATGTGCTTAATTATAAGACAACAGTAATACACTCAGTTAATAAAATTAGTATGGCTTAACAGTGAAAAATCTTGAATAGTTATTGTGAAATTATGTAGTTTGCTGAACCAGGGGAAGATAGTTTTGTTGTTGATGATGATAATGATCTTAAATAGACTCTTCGGAATTATAGTCAATCTATTTCTTCCTTGCTTCAATGCAGTCTAATATTATTCAAAAATATTAGGCTATACAGTACTGTGACTCCCATGACTCCAGTAGCCCAACCACTGGTTGAGAGTTATACCATAGATATACAATATTTCCTCTTGTAGGTATAATGCTGTACATGTAGGTGTCCATTAGATGGCACTGTTCCCATTTTTTGTTTTGTTTTTTTTGTTTTGTTTTTTTGTTTTAATTATTAGGATCCTACAATTTTTTAGATTGACAGAATGCTCAAGAGCATGTGACACTTGTCTACAACACCTTAAAGCATCTGCTGTTTTTACATTATCCGGAATGCCAAAGCATCTTTTGGAAGCTAAATCCAATCTATATTACAGCCCTATAAATTGCATTCCAACTGACTTTTCTTTAGGGTGAATTGAAGAAGAAACAGTGCATGAATTAATTTGTCTGATATTTGGAAACAATACTGTCAGTACTCTTAACACAGTATGAAAAAAAAGATGCTATTGAATTAAATTAGGAATAAAATCAGAAAATTTAAGGGAAGGATGAATCATTAAAGCGAACAAAAATTGAACAAGGGAATAAAGAGCCAGAAATAAAAATGTAGAAAGATGATTGCAATAACCTCCTCCATTCTGATCTACTAAATTTATTTTTTTAATTTAGTAGTAATTGTCACTGCAGAAATTGCTAAAAAAAACTTAAACGGATTAATAATAATTACTGCCACATGTCTTATGAGAGACAGTATTTGAATCTTTGAATCCTGAATGGAAGTGAAGAGAGGTTTTCTTTGCGGTGCGTATTGGTTTTTCATCCTTTGAAAACAGGCATTATCACTATGATCCTGCGTGTGATTTTTCAAGTCCTTTCATATTTTCAGTCCTAGGCTTTTCCCCAATCTTTGCCATCACTCTTTTGTGGGAGAGCGACAGAGTAAAGACACTGACATAAGGAGCAGGCCTATAATGTTATAACAAGGATGTGTAAAATTGGGATGGATTGGAGGGAAAATATTGTATGTTGTTTGGAGAGTTTGTGGTTGGTTTAGCTGTCTTAAATCATTTCAGTGCCATCCATCCATCTTGATCTTTGCAGGCAGTGCGTCTGAATATTTGGAACCATGGGAGTAACTAGCCTGTGGCAGATCCTGGAACCTGTCAAGCAACATGCCCCTCTCTGCAGTCTTAAAGGAAAAACATTAGCTGTTGATTTAAGTCTCTGGGTGTGTGAAGCACAGGCAGTTAAGAAGATGGTGGGAGTAGTCACAAACCCACATCTTAGGTAGGTACAGTACCTGGGATAATAAATTACTGATATATAATATATAAGATGCATTAACTTCTCTTGGGTGGTTTACAAAATATAAGATATAAGGCATAGTCTAATTTCAGTCCGGGGAGTAATGAATTCATTTTACTGTAAAAGGCCCTAAACAAAATTTCGGAGTGCTCATGGAAAAAGATTCTGCATCTGCTAATGCTCAGTTAGTGTGGACTTGGGCCTTCTCTGCAAATGCTGTTAGGATTTGCAATGTGGATTAAATAAGAGCCATGAAGTATCTCATACCATCTTCCAAGAATTTGTCAGGCACGTGTCATTGATACCTTTACCTTTGAAATTGTTTTTTCTAATTAAAAGAATGATTTTGAGGGAGATACAATAGGAGCCAAGAATACATGGAGTTTCCTTATGTTGATAGGGAATATAAGGAAATGTCAATATTTTAGGCATGGGAATAAATCAATTGCTTGTTGAAATCTAAGATGAGAGATATAAGAGATGCTATTTAACTTCACTCTCTTTCCCGCAGGAACCTTTACTGTCGTGTCTCTTCTTTAACACTAATGGGGATCCATCTGGTGTTTGTCACGGAGGGTGACCTCCCCAAACTGAAAAGTGGCACAGTGCAGAAGAGAATAGAAGCTCGCTTTGGGCCGTTGAGAAAGCCTGAGATCGCAAAAAAAGGGAGATCCCGTTTCAAATCTATTTTGAAAGAGGCAAGCTATCACAGTGGGTTATATTTACAGAATGCTGAGTACTAGCAGTATCGAATTCATACAAGTAGGAAGCATCCATATTTAATATGTTTTATTGAACCAATGCTAATTTTTGCAGACTTTGTATTGCTTGAGAGCAATTTGGTTGGATTTAATTGGACACGCGCTGCTCTCCTGCCCGTTTCATCATCAAGCCTGGTGGCTTATAGTTTCAGTAGGTTTTGAAACCTGAAGTTCTCTGCCTGTCCTTGTTTTGCTTTGGCTGCAATGCTGATTGTTGCTGATTTTGCTGATTTTATATTTAATATGTAAGCAGAATATTCAGATTACCTCAGAGGGACTTGGGAGAGTATATCTTCACATTTTAGATTTATTTATTTATCAAAGTTATACACCACCTTTTTACTGCATAAGGCACTCTATACCTTGTAAATGGAATACAGGTAGTTCTCAACTTACAACAGTTTGCTTAGTGACCGTCCAAAGTTACAATGGCACTGAAAAAAGTGACTTATGGCCATTTCTCACACTTAAGACTGTTGCAGCATCCCCATGGTCACGTGATTTACATTGGGATGCTTGCCAACTGACTCATTTATGACGGATGCAGTGTCCCGGGGACATTGCAACCTTCTGACAAGCAAAGTCAATGAGCAAGCTACATTCGCTTAACAACTAGGTTACTAATTTAATAAGTGCAGGAATTCACTTAAGAAATGTGGCAAGAAAAATCATAAAATGGGGCAAAACTCACTTAACAAATTTATCACTTAGCAGCATAAATTTGGGGCCAGTTGTGGTCATAATTTCAGGGTTCCATGTAACTCCCCCAACGAAAGAAAACTCAGAGGTTTGAGTTTCCTCAAAGTTCCATTTTATTAGAGATGTCATATTGGCACATCTGGGAAAACCCAAATCTGAAAGCTTCCAGGTTTTCTCCACCCAAAGGAAAGTTCAACTCCCTGTCCAATACCCACATGTCCATCACATGGTCCAATCAAAGCACCGTCCCAACTGGAGATGCCTCCCAGTTCCAGCCCTCCAGGTGCAGGGCAAGATGCCCTTGACACTCTGAGAAAGAAATGTTATTATGACTATATATCACCCTGGCTCCATACAATTCTCTGTTTCCCACAGTAGTAAATGTGGCAGGCCTGAAGGCCCAATGAAAAAGATGACTTCCAGGCCTGACACATAAATTGAAGACTATCCATTTGTCTGAAGTGGTGTAGGATTTCCTGCCTGGGCAGGGGGTTGGACTAGAAGACCTCCAAGGTCCCTTCCAACTCTGTTATTCTATTCTATTCTACCCGTATAGCCTGTCCCAATTTTAATGCATTTTGCCACTGAAATTTGTACCAACGTGGTCTTGGCTACCTCAAACATTTTTAGAAAGGGAGGAGAAGAACAGCCATGAGTTGTTCACCCCAAAGGTATTTCTCATTGCTTCCTCCATTGGGATTTTTCCTGTTTCAGTGCCTTGAACTGCTGGAGTGCTTGGGAATCCCATGGATTCAAGCAGCTGGAGAAGCAGAGGCAATGTGTGCTTACCTGAATGCAAATGGCCACGTGGATGGGTGCATCACCAATGACGGAGATGTCTTCCTTTACGGCGCTCAAACGGTGTATCGAAATTTTACCATGAATATCAAGGTAATTTACTGGGCATTTTTTAATATATATGTGCTACTTTTTAAAAAAGTGTATTTTTCATTATTTTTTTTAAAGAATAAGCATTAAGTATTTTGAAAGAGAAAACGAAGGAAAGAGAAGTAATAAGTAAGTGGGGTAAAAAAATACAAAGCAGAATGGAGAGAAGAAAGAAGGAAAAGAAAAAAGGAAAGGAAGATAAAATAAATAGGTATAAAGAAATGGCTTTCAGTCTTCTTAATAGCTGTTTCAAGTACATTTGTATTTTATTCACTATAATATTACAGCATAATTTTTTTTCTTTCCATAGTCGACACATTCTAAGCAAACCCATGAATTACAAAATCATTTTTTTTTTCTTTTTGCAGCAAAAACTCCATAAGGGGTTTTCCAGTCACTCATAAATGTAGTTATTGGCCTTTTTCTAATCAAATAAGTCTATCTTGCTACTTTGTTTTTTTTTTTTAAAAAAATAATAATAATCTGAATCTCTTGTTAGCCTTTGTCTCTCTCACTCAAAAAAGTATTTTGACCTCACTCCCCATGCCACCACTGTTTACTCTTTGTGACTATAATATGACATACTCTTGGGAATATGTTTTCAGCTCAGTAGGACTGAATTTCGAATAGACATATTTGTATGTCTTTTCTGTGCCATGGGGCAGAAGGATTGTGAAATGCTCAACTTGTTCATCCTAAATTGTTGGAATGGATCCCAAGAAAACTTTGATATTCACCTCCTCTTTATAGACACCATGATGTCTGCAAATCATGGTTTGAGAAGATACAGTTTTCCTTAGACCAAGTACCGTATTTTCAAATATATTCAATAATTTTTGTGGTATTACTAGTAAACATATGAAAAATGATGAAGCATTAAGAGGGAGTGTCACTAACATGCTCTATTCTGCACAGGATCCACATGTTGACTGCTACTTGATATCTGATATTGAAGAGAAACTAGGCTGCAGCCGAGAATCTCTGATCGGATTAGCAATTCTGCTTGGCTGTGATTATCTTCCTAAGGTAACTAAACAATCAGTTTAGAGAGATAGATATAAAGACAGACAGACAGATAGATATAAAGAGATATCTCTATCTCTAGATAGATAGATAGATAGATAGATAGATAGATAGATAGATAGATAGATGGATAGATAGAGTAGATAGACAGGAAGGAAGGAAAGAAGGCAGAAAGAAAGAAGAAAGAAAGAAAGAAAAGAAAGAAAGATTATAAAACTTGTTATTGGCATCATTATTTATTTAAAATATTTAGATAGTCACCTAACTTATACTCTCGGCAGTTCCCAACCAACGATAAAAACAATATCAATAAAACACATAATTAAAACATAAACACAAACCAAAAATCATGAAGGAGAAGAGGTTCTAGATCATATTACTTCGTTACCTTAAACTGTTCCTTATACAGGTTTCCTGTACAATAGATTTGTTTTCCATCCACCATGGTTTTTTTTTCATGCCAAAGGACACTTGCTTGAAAGTGATTCTGTACTTGGGGAGCGGGAATGACTGGATCTGAGACCTTCTCTCACCACAAACCAAGAAGTTCAGTTTCTTTGTGGAAGAAATTACATTTCGGTAAAGCTTCCTGCTGGATTCTGTCTGGGTTTTCTTCAGTGTGAAGGGATCTTTTAACCCTGATTGTCCAGCTCTGCTTTTCAGATGATAGGAGGAGTTGACAAAAACAGCCTTCCCAGTACAGGTAGCCCTTTAACTAATTGTTGAATTACCACAATTCATTTAGTGACTGTTCAAAGTGACTTATGACCCCCATTGCTGTGTCCCAAGATCATGTGATCATGTGATGACCTTCTGACCAGCTAAGTTCAATGGGGAAGCCAGATTCACTTAACAACTCGGTTACTAACTTGTCAACTGCAGTGATTCACTTAACAACTGTGGCAAGAAAGGTCATACAGTGGGGTAAAACTCACCAGATATCTCACTTAACAATAGAAATTTTGGGCTCAATTATAGTCATAAGTCAAGGACTACCCATATGTGTTTTTGTCAAGTTGACACAGTTGCTCCACTTACATTTTTTAGTGCTTACAGTAGTTCAAAATATCTTTGTCCTCCCTTTACCCTAGGGCATAGGCCAATTTGGTTTAGGACTGTTAGCAATCCCAGAAGAGTGCACCAGTTTAAAACTTTCAGCAACACACTCGTCCACGTAACAGGTTACATAAGAATATTTCTTGCTATAAACATTCTTTGCACATTCTTTTTTAAAAGGCATCTTACCTTGACCCTGTCAAAGTGTAACTGATGGCACTGCTTGTGGCAATATATCATTCTTATATCGGTGTGCTTTTGTGGGACAGTATTTGCTTTCCCCTTGAATGTCTTGTGTTATTTTTGCCTGTTTGCCCTTTATTCTTTTAAGTTTCTCTAGAGCTAGGACTCATTGTCTTTCAAGCTGACCTGCTTTACAGAGCTTTTTTTTTTTTGGTGAACATAAAATGAGAGCTAAGCCGTGTAAGCAAGAGGTGGCGCCGTTACAAGATTGTTGGACTGCAACTTCTTTTCTCTCACAGCATTAGTCATGCTGACTATAAAATATTATTTCAGCAGTATGTAAAGGAGAGTCACATGCTGCCTGCGTCTGAGCCATCTTGAGCTCATGGAAGGATATGTGTAACAAAAGTACGTTAAATAAATAGGGTACCACATGTTTGCAAAGCACTCTCCAATGGTACCAATATCCTTGCAAACAGTCTCAGCTGCAATTAATATTCTTTGACGTGAAACATCATAATTTCTTAGCTAGTCCATGTTTTATTTATGTGGTGATGGGATTTTCTTGTTCGTCGCTACATTTGCTTGCTACTGAATCTTCTAAGGACATCCAGTGTGTTATAACTGATGTGCACACTGTACAGACACTCCACTCCCCTTCCCAGCAGGCACGTAAGTTGCCTCATCCAGATGTGGGAGAAAATGCAAAGGGATTAACATAGGGTGTGCCACTTCTCCATTGACTATTCTTACAAGCTTCCCAGCAGCAAAGACTCTGTTGGGGGAAAAGTGGCGAGGAACGTCAACAATCATCAGTTCCTTCTTGGTTCCCCATCAACTTGTGAGAAACTGTGAGGTAACACTGAAAATGAGGATTACATGGCCACAAAAAAAAAAAACAAACCACCACCCAAATTTCATTCCCTTGGGAGTACTGGGTTCTGTATGTTATACTGTAAGTTAGTGCATTTGTGGTATCTTTGTTGACAAGTTTTGCCCTTTCACTCAATTGAAGATGACAAAATATCAAACAGACATGAGGCTTTTATATAGTGTTTAGTAGTATCTATATACTACTACTTTCAAACGTTGCAACCGTATGGGAAAAACCAGCCTGAGCTCCGGTCTGTTTCTAACAAATGATAGTTGCACAACTGCTGGCCAAATGTGGCAGTGTGGGAAGCTGGGACCTAATGTGTCAGCTTTTAGCATGAGTTAATCCATGGGTTCCCTTTTACAAAAACGAAATGAAAGAAAACTCCCTGTGCCCTCCCCTCCTTTCTCACACAAAATTCTCATGAAGAATTCTTCCAGGATTTTTTGTTCCTCTGTCTCCCCAAACATAATATGGTTGCTTTTTTTGTTTTCCCCTCTACTGCTTAAAATCACAAATGGTCCTTTCGTTTAAGATCAAAGAAAGGCTTTAGCTTCTTTGTATAACACTCTGATTACAGTTTGGGGAGATAGCAGATCACCATTTTCCTCTGAATTTAGCACTTTTACTTTCTGATGCATACAACTGATCTTTGTCTATACAACCTGACCATTCTAGTTCCAGCTTTACTTCTACTCGTCTGATCTGCTGAAGTGGTTTGTCTCTGTTTTTATGTCATTTTGAGTCACACTTGTGGATTTCAAAATTTCAGAAAATTTTACTTACTGAACACATTTGTATAGTCCATGTGTAAAAGATACTTGATCTGTAATCCAACTTTTTAAAAAATCAGTTATCCTGTTAAGAGGTAGACATTTTCTCAGTACGATACAGCTAAGAATAATGTAGCTTAAATAATTTGCAATGTATTTATTGATTTGACTTACTGGTATATGGCCACCCGTTTTACTGTGATTACAGTTAGTCCTCGATCTACGACCACAACTGAGCCCAACAATTCTTTTGCTAAGTGAAACATTGGCTAAGTGCATTTTGCCCCATTTTATGAAAGGTCATATTTTATGACTTTTCTTGCCGCAGTTTTTAAGTGAATCACTTCAGTTGTTAAGCTAGTATCATGGTTGTTAAGTGAACCTGGCTTCCCCATTGACTTTGCTTGTAAGAAGGTCGTAAAAGGTGATCACATGACACCAGGACACTGCAACAGTTGTAAATATGAGTCATTGGCCAAGCATTCAAATTTTGATCCCATGATCCTGGGAATGCTGCTACAATTGTAAGTGGGGAAAATGGTCATAAGTCAGTTTTTTCACTGCCATTGTAACTTTGAACGGTCACTAAATGAATTGTTGTAAGTCGGGACTACCTCTACTGCAAAAAAACTACTCACATAAATGGCCACATGTCTTAATATTTGCCCAATTATTTATGATTTCATAGTTTGAATGAAAGTCATGTAATTTAGAAACAATAATGTATACTTTTACATTTATCTAAACTGTATCAAAATACTTCTTCTCTTGGTTCTCAAAGGGAGTTCCTGGAGTAGGAAAAGAACAGGCTTTAAAGTTGATCAAAACTTTGAAAGGACAGAGCTTACTGCAAAGGTATGTTATTTTTAAATTGCGTTCCATATTTTCTCCCTTTTCTTTTAGGGAGCAAATTCCTCACACGATTCAGATTCGTAATGTGTGCACATATATACGTTGCATGTAGAGTTGGGATTATTTCTCAGCGCTATACATTCATCACCATTTCAATATTGTTTTAGATTTGAGTCCTGGAAAGACCATTTCCAATTGGGTGAAGTCCCAGTATCGACAGCTAAAAAACTGCTTCGCTGTTCTGTGTGCCATCATCCAGGTGAGTCAACTCCTAGCTTCAGAAAACATTCCGTGGAAATGTGACCAATGTCAGGGTTCCAAATAACACCCCCAACGAAAGAAGACTCCGAGGCTTGAACTTCCTCAAAGTTCCATTTTATTAGAGATGTCATATTGGCACATCTGGGAAAAGCCGAATTTTCCCCACCCAAAGGAAAGTCCAAGTCCTTGCCCAACACCCATATGTCCATCACATGGTCCAATCAAAACACCATCCCAACTGGAGATGCCTCCCAGTTCCAGCCCTCCAGGTGCAGATCAAGATGTCCTTGACTCTCTGAGAAAGGAATGTTATTATGACTATACAGTATATCACCCATGCTCCATACAATCCCCCCTCCCAATTTCCCACAGTAGTAAATGTGGCAGGCCTGAAGGCCCAATGCAAAAGATGGCTTCCAGGCCTGACAACCAGACACTGGGGACGTATTATATGTGGTGGACATGTGTAAAAGCAAAGACATATTGGACAAAAATACATACCTTGTTAGAAAAAATGTTAAAGTAACATACAGATTATAAACTTGAAATATTTGTGTTAGGCATAATACCGGAAAAGTATGATAAAGGGAACCTACAGTTGCAAGAAAAAGTATGTGAACCCCTTGGGATTACGTGGAGTTTTGCATGAATTGGTCATAAAATGTGCTCTGAACTTCATCTAAGTCACAACAATAGAAAAACACAGTCTGCTTAAAATAATACTACACAAACATTAGATGTTGCCAACTCCACCTAATCCCAAGGGGTTCACATACTTTTTCTTGCAACTGTATACTTAATATTACATGTTTTGACAGCAACAAGAATTGTATTTGCACAGTACTGGAAAAATGAGGAAACACCTACAGAGGAAGATGTAATTAAAACAATTTTACACTGCAGAAATGGACAGATTGACACTAAAAATAAAAGAAAAAGAAGATACAAAGTATTTTTGAACGTGGGACTTGTTTTACAAATGGTTGGATAGTAGAGGTAGAAATTAGGAGTGGGAACAGTATTACTACGCATAAATAAAATGATCCAGACAATACGTTGTTCATTAAGCACTTATGTATGTAATGTGAAAATATATAAATAAACCGTTAAAAAAAAAGAAAAGAAAATAGATTCTGTATATTGAAGTCTCCCTTTGAATTGGGCACCCTGGTGTGTAAAGACTGATAGGTTATCATGATGATGAGCTGTGATCACCATCTTCTGTCTGCTGTCTGTCTTCTCATCGTTCCTATCACCCACCTTCTCCCACTTACGGCTGTATGACTGTAACCTTGTTGCTGTTATCCTTAAGATTTATATTGACTGTTTCCCTATGACTATCATTAAGTGTTGTACCTTATGATTCTTGACAAATATATCTTTTCTTTTATGTACTCAGAGCGTATGCACCAAGACAAATTCCTTGTGTGTCCAATCACATTTGGCCAATAAAGAATTCTATTCTATTCTATTCTATTCTATTCTGAAAAGAAAAAAATTACAGCCCCTGGTCAAAGCAGTGTGGTAGAATTGATTTGGACTTGACATACTGTCAGATGCTGCAGCAAACAGTTGGGCTCCTGCATAATCAACAATAAGCTATAGTTTATGCCTGTCGCCATACAGTAGAATTGTGAATTAACAAGACTTGTTATGCTAAAATGGTATGGAACTACAAAAGTAAACTACAAAAGTAAACTAACAAAAGGTTACCTTTGGATAAGTGAATTCTCTCCTCCTCTCATTTGACTCTCAAACTCTGGTTTGCAGAGCAAGCACAAACCCGTTTCAGGTAAAAGAATAAACTTCTATTTTCCTCAGACTAGAAAACGAAATAATATATTATCCAGATGCATGGAAAAAGCTGCGTGCAGAGGCTTCAAATAGTACAAAACTGTAGGTTAAATTATATTACAAAATATTTCCTGAGTTGATAACATTCAGATACAGTACTTTGGCAGAAAAATTTAAAGCTTCTCTTTAACTTTGTATCTGAATTATTAGTTAGATTTTCACACCAATCTGAGCCATTATTGTAATTTGTTGAATCTCAGATATGAAATAATAACTCATTGCTAAATCATATATTTGAATGAAGCAGATGTTTATTTATTTGAATATTCTCATAAGTATGGTAAGACTCTTACTTCAGAAAGCAAAGGAACAATGACCAATACAACCCTTTTATTTTAAATATACTTATTAACATAATTATTATATTTAGTCATATAGTCCATACGCTACATCAGAAAGACGACTATTCATTAGCAACTGTTTCAACTGGTCTGGAGGAATAAATGGCCTAGCATGATTTACAAGCTACGGTGGCTACATTTAACAGCATCTAAGCCCAAACCAACAAGCCATTATGTGAACCCACTTGAGCATTAAATTGAAAAGTTTTGGCTTAACTGGTAACATTTTGCTCTCATAAACAGTGTATTATAATGTAGTGGTAGAGTTATTAGACTAAGAGTAGGTGATCAATGTCTAAGCTACCCTCAGCCAGGGAAAGTCACTGAGTGTCTTTGGGCCAGTTATTTTTCCTCAACCTCACCTACCTCATAGAAGAGTTATTGTAAGGGGAAAAGGAGGTGGAAGCACTATGTACCCCACCCATCCTAAATCAAACGATTATAGGTCAAATAAATAAATGTGTCATCATTTCTTTTGCTTGCACAAGGAAAGGTGCACTTCATTTCTGCCATTATACATACATTATATACATTATAAATATATCACACATACAAAAATGGGACAGATTTGTCTTTTAAGAAAAAGATTTGTCCTGTAATCCTCTTTCCTTTTTCTTGTAGGTTTTTCTAAAGATCATGAGGACATGGGATGTCATATCTGTGATAGTGTGGGATATTGTGAGCCCCAGGATACTAACTACTGCTGCCCCTGTGGCTGGCATTCTTCTTTGTCAGAGCAGCAATGGAGCTTAGTGGAGGAAAGTATTAAAAAGTAGGTGTGCTTTCATATAATTTGCTCTGAATTGCTTCAGGAAGACCTCTATGATATTCATAGATCTGAGATGTGTATATTTTATTTACAGAAAAGCCAAGGCATGTGAAGGTTTTCCCTTTCCTGAGGTAATTTTACAAGTCATGCATGCATGCATAAATCACTTAACCTATAACTATCTCCCTCAAGTGTCTCATTCTATAAATAAGATAAATAATAAATGCCTTAATTTTTTTTTCCTTTTTCTCTGCTAAGGTTATCCACGAATATCTCATCAGCAAAGACAAGCCAGTGAAATTAAACGGGTGCCAAAGGCCAAATTTATTATCTTTTCAAGTATGTATTAAGACGCTATACCTTACATGCTAAAATGTTCTCAATATTGAATACAGTTTAGTCCATTAAGACCATCCTTCTCTTGGTAAAGGAAACCAAATTAAAACATCCTCAAGAGATGGCTGTACAGCCTCTGCTTTAAGACATGCAATGAAGGGGAGCTGATCCCTTTCTGGGAAATTGCTTTCAGTGCAAAACTGCATGCTGTTCTACCACATAAACAAGCAGGGATGTAACTGCTATGGTTTGTGCTGATGGAATTATACTGAGGTATGTCAATATCCTCAGTTTCAGGTTTCTAACCAGATACGACATTTGTAGGTCATATTCCAAGATAAGTGGGTTGGAGCAGGTGTCCCAAAACTCAGTGTGATTTCTTTGACCAGAGGACTACTTCCTTAATGTCAACAGTTGAAAGACTGTTTTTGTTCTGTGCCTCTCCTCCTGATTTTCATTTTCAAACAAGATGGCCTTCATACTGCATAGTGTTTTCAGGAGCAAATATTGAAAATTAGAAGGAATTATTTAGGCCCTCAACCTG
Source organism: Arizona elegans (assembly GCA_022577455.1). Classification (NCBI taxonomy): domain Eukaryota; kingdom Metazoa; phylum Chordata; class Lepidosauria; order Squamata; family Colubridae; genus Arizona; species Arizona elegans. The sequence goes on along the minus strand of JAKOOJ010000001.1, from coordinate 194,139,427 downwards.
CTGATCAGGGCAGAAGTCTAAATGAAAGCACCTTGACAGATGTCTGTTTAACTGTGCTTTAAAACAACAAGTGAGGTAATTAGTTCTATAATTATGTATTCCTTTATTTAAATACTTTATATGGCTGCTCTTATAATCATTAAATAGATGTAGGTCAAAATGAATGGAGTTGGGGATGAAAGGCAAGGAAGTTTAGCTATGGAAGGAGAAAAACAAACTTTGGACAAGCAAAATAACATGGGAGAGAATCAGTTTCAAGGTATCTCTGAGGGCTCTGAAGCCTACCAGTTTTCAGCCTAACCTGAATAGAATGAAGGTTAGAGAAGAGAAAGTTTTCAGCCAGCCTGAAATTTCTCTGGTAAAAATAACAGCTTTCCCCCAATTCAGATTTTGCTATTATTCCTATCTGTACTGACTGTTGTGACCAATTCAGAGGACCTGTGTTTGGGAATACGCTTCAGTTGATTTTGCAGTCTGGTTGTCCTCAGCCCGCTCTCTTGGTTTCCCCCTGCTTTATATTTCTACGTCTACTTGGCTTGGAAATTACTTTGAGGTGGCTGTTCTGTCCTTGTGACATTTTTTTAAAGTTCGTGACATTTCAAACTAAATGCGTCAAGTCTTCAGGGAGAATCAGTGCCGCTGCTGTTCAGTAGATATATTTTCCATCTTGTGTTGCGTTTGTGATTTCCCAACATGTTTCAAATAGAGGTTTGCTGTCAAGAAAATGAACTGGACCGAGCAGTACGCCTGTGAGAAATTGTGTAGCCTTCTGACTTACTATGATATGAACAGAAAGAAGTCTGGCCATACTGATCCAAAGCAGCTGCAAGCCCTGCGGTAACTCAATTTATAATTTAATTAGAATTCACCCTTTGCTTTGCTTTATATCTGTCACTGGAAGTAGAAAATATTTTTGTTCTGTGCCTCTCCTCCTGATTCTGCATTTTTCATTTTCGAACAAGATGGCCTCCATACTGCATAGTGTTTTCAGGAGCAAATATTGAAAATTAGAAGGAATTATTTAGGGCATCAACCTGCCGATCAGAACAGGAGTCCAAATGAAAGCACCTTGACAGATGTCTGTTTAACTGTGCTTTAAAACAGCAAGTGAGGTAATTAGTTCTATAATTAGTTCCTAAAACCATCTCTCCCTTTGTTGTTGGTTGTTGCCTTAGTCCAGGAATGCCACCTGTGGAGTTAACATGCTGTTGATATAGCTAAGACTCCCTGGTGTGTCTGTTGAAATACATTACATAGATTCAAGAAAAAAATATTCCACAATTCAAAACAGCATTTGAAACTGCTGAGGGTTACAGTTCAAAGATTAGAAATTCTATAGTATCAGCATGAGTTTTTGGATTCTGGCCCATTTTCCAAAATACTGCTAAAGAAAGCAAGGTAAAGGCTGCTGTCCACAGTAATCCCAACAGCGAGATACACTGAGCAAGAAAGTACATCTAAGAGGACCTCAAAGAAGAAGCCCTTCATCTAGCACTAGCAATAGCACTTAAGACTTATATACTGCTTCATAGTGCTTTACAGTACTCTCTGAGCAGTTTACAAATGTCAGCATATTGCCCCAAACAATCTGGGTCCTTCTTTTACCGACCTCGGAAGGAAGGAAGGCCAAGTCATCCTTGAGCCAGTGAGAATCGAACTGCTGGCAGTCGGCAGAATCAGCTTGCAATACTGGATTCTAATCACTGCGCCACCACGGCTCTATCTATGTAAGGAAACACAGAGCACAACTCATATCCTGCTCGGCCATGTGAACTAACATAAATAATCATCCTGAATGTGTGGGTTGTGGCTATCATCCATTGCCTTATGGAACACTGATCTGAGGTACTCTTAAAGTGACATTTACAGAACGTGGAAAGAAGTGCAAGTTAATGGTAGTCAGGTTTTAAGTTATCAACACTGAATAATGCAAAGATAATAATTGCATTGTCTCCGTGTTTCTAGGGGCATCCTACGCAAACCAAGCATATGTGAACCTTTTCTCTATGATGCTCTCTCACGCTTGTTGACACACATTGCTACAACTGTATAGTCCTCATGATTATGAGTATATATGTGTGACTATATATATGTGTGTGTGTATACATACATATACATACATACATATATATATATATATATATATATATATATATATATATATATATATATTTACAGGGAGGATACATGAGATGTGGGTGTGGCTTACTGATGAAGGCTAACGAGCTGGAAATAGATCTATATAAGTCTCTCACCTGGCAGCAGAAACTTACTGGCTGCCAGAAAAGAAAAAAGCCCAGAATCGAGTGGATGTGATTCTACTGAACTAGGGCTGCAGAAAAAACCTTGGTTACGTAGGAAAAACCTGGCTAGAGGAAAAACATATATATCTATCAGTGGCTAAGACGCTGAGCTTGTCGATCAAAAGGTCAGCAGTTCAATGGTTCAAATCCCTAGTGCCGCATAATGGGTGAGCTCCCATTACTTGTCCCAGCTTCTGTCAACCTAGGAGTTCAAAAACACGTAAAAAATGCAAGTAGAAAAATAGGGACCACCTTTGGTGGGAAGGTAACAGGGTTCCATATGCCTTTGCCGCTTAGTCATGCTGGCCACATGACCATGGAGACATATTCAGACAGCGCTGGCTCTTCGGCTTTGAAACGGAGATGAGCACTGCCCCCTAGAGTCGGGAACAACTAGCACATATGTACGAGGGGAACCTTTACCTTTTTTTATAGCTGACTAGGATTGATTAGGAGACAAGAGAGAAATGGTACATGTTTTCCTCACACAATTGTACGATACTCCAACTCATGGGAATAGCTACAAAATGGTAAAGAACCATGGAAGCAGCCCTTATCTGCAGGATGGTCAAACATGGTGGCTTCTTAAATGCCTGATTTCATTTTTACACACTGTTTTAAAAATATTAGAACATTCTTAACTTTTGTTTCTACAGGATAATCAAGACACGGATTAGAAATGGAATTCCCTGTTTTGAAATTGCATGGCAAAAGCCAGGTTAGTACTCAACACTGGGCATACTGGAAGGGTACTTTCCAGTACAATTTAACACTGGAGTATGAAATCTCTTAAGAGGTGGATGTGTTGAGAAATAGAAATATAATACTTCTTCATATATAGTACAGGTAGTCCTCGACTTACATAGTTTGTTTAGTGACCATTCAAAGTTACAACAGCACTGAAAAAATGTGATTTATGGCCATTTTCACACTTACAACTGTTGGAGCATCCCCATGGTCAAGTAATTAAAATTTGGACACTTGGCAACTGGTACATATTTATGATTGCAGAGTCATGTGATCCTCTTTTGCAACCTACTGACAAGCAAAGTCAGTGGGGAAGCCAGATTCACTTAATCATCATGTTACTAATTTAACAACTGCAATGATTTACTTAACAGCTGTAGCGAGAAAGGTTGTAAAACAAGGCAAAACTCACTTAGCAAATGTTTCACTTAGCAATATAAATTCAGCTGTGGTGGTAGGTCAAGGGCTACTTGTATAGCCTATGCACAAACATATCTTCTCGTTTCAGATTATTTTGCATGTGTCGTTATGGATATTAGTTTAAATAGTTACAATCTTTTGTGACAATTTACAGTGAAAGACAAATTTATCAGTTAGCATTCAGTATGATATTGAAATCTCTCACTATCTGAAGCTTAGGGACAAGATTTTTCTTCACAACAGCTTTTGAAGATGGATTGGGCTGAGAGAGAATGACTGGCCCAAAATCACCAATAAAGGATTTCAGTTTTTGTCCTTTCAACATCAGTCCAACCAGAGCCAGTTTGTAGATTTCTGCTAGAAAGCAGGAATCTGTGAGTTCAAGTCCTGCCTTAGCCATGAAAGCCAGCTATGTAACTTTGGGCTAGTCACTCACTCTCAGCACAACTCACCTCACAGGGCTTTTATTGTGGGGTAAACAGGAGGAGGAAAATGTGTTTTTTATGCTTAAGTTCTTTGTAAAAAATAATAAAGGTGGGATACAAAGAAACAAATATATGAGAGCTGTTTAACAATGTGTAGATATTAAATTAAATGAAACTATCATAGAAATAAAAACACAATAATGACAAAATTGGATTTGGGAGTCTCTGTTCTCCATAAAATGTCTGCTTTGAATTTAAATTCACATAGGCATTCTGGCTTTACCCCTTTCTTGGTACAGGTTTCTGTAGCCAAGTAACCCCAGGTTCACTTTCTTTAGATAGAACTGTGAAATATTTCCTTCTAAAATTTTTGAGACCATCTGCCAGCTGACAATGAATGACCAATCTGACTTTTTATATGAAAATTTCATATGCAGAATGGAAAAGGACAGCCACTTAAAATGAGAATTTATTTTTCTCGGTCTCCCAGGCATACATTACGTGCCCTGTACATTGTACAGTTACAAGGTAATTTCTCATATGGCAAAATCAGTCTTCCATCATACTGTAGGTAGGGTGCGCAAATATGACTGTGAAGAATTCGTCAAAACACAGGGACAGATATTTGTGGATTGCATGTAAATTAAGGAGAGTCTGCAGTAAGGGTTAGACGTGGGAGCCTCAGTTCATAACCAGTTCTGCAGGATACAGATTCCAGTCCCAAAGAAACAGTTATTTTATATGTTCTTTTTTCTGAAGGATTGAGTATGAAAATGGTAATTAAGGGAATCATCTGTAGTTATCTAGTAAAGTATGTTTCTCTGCCTCTGCTTCATTTTTCCAGATCATTACTCTGCTGCAACTGAGGCTCAGCCTGCAGATCCTTTTCTAATAACAATAGAAGAGTCAATGCTATTTGAGGCTGCTTATCCTGAAGTGGTTGCTTTGTATCAAATGGAGAAGTTGAAAATTGGCAAAGAAAAAAAGAAAAGTAAGCTGAAAACATTGCATGTTTTGTTTTATTATGTTTTATATTTTAAATATTCACTAGATGCTTGTCAAATTGCCAGTTGTTCTATAGAATTTTCTGTACCCTAGTTAGATTTTAATGAAGCCATTTAGCTTACCCACTTCTCCCACAATTGTCTGATTACAAAATCAAAAACACAGTGCTTTTCTAATTTCATTTCTCATTTTGAAAAATAGTTTTTAACAAGACGTTCTTAACATTTGTTGTTGTTGTTGCCTTAGGTAAGGAGAAAAGTAAAGCGAAAGAATGCTTAGCAGGGGACAGCAAAGTAGAAGATACTTTTTCTGACCTGAACTTGCAACCTGCACGTGAAAACATTCTCACCCAAGTTTCAAAATCTGATTTGAGGCCTGTTTTTGATCTGCAAAAATCTCCAAAAAAGAGCTGTGAATCTCTGAGTTTTTCAGACTCTGCAGATTTTTCTACTTTGTTAGGAAAGCCAAGCAACTTCTTTTTGGCCTCACAGAATCCAGATAATGAACATAAACCTTCTAATTCTTTAATCTCACAAACAAAATTATTTGTTAAGGAGCCTATGGCTTATTCTGCAAATACTGATCTGCAGCTGAGTGGCATTGACTGGGAAGGAACATCCTTCAGCATTTCTCCAAGAAATGTTAATCTTCCTTGGTATTCAGAATCTGAGTTTGGCCTAGGCAATAATTCTTTAAAGCAGTGCTCTCCACCACACAGTAGAGCAGCCAATATCCTCATGCAGCATTCAGATTCTGCACAACACAATCCCAATCTGATCACTGCTGTAGATTACTCTGTTTCAAACACAGGTTTTCCTAAAGAGAAGAATGATTTGTCTTTAAAAGATCGAGCTGCTATGGAAAGTTTGGAAGCTTTCCCCAAAGCTAAAAGTGTGCCTTTGTTAAATGCTGCACAATTGCAAGAACAAATAAAGAGAACTTCTAACCCTGGAGGGGAATTTTCATCTCCTCTTGACAGCATTCAGGAAATTGAAAATGTGATGTTACTAGAAAAACATCTGCGGGGGCTAAGCTTAGAGAGCCATAGAGAAGATCTCCAAAGTTATAAGGACCCACCAACGGCAGCATATAAAGTCAAGGACTCAGGAAGTTCTTTGAGGCAGTGCACTGAAATTCTAAAAGTGAGTCGCTTAGAAAACAAACAGCAAATTTTGCCCTCTAGATCAAATAAAGTCCTAGATAACTATCAGGTCGGGGAAAAATCTGTGCCAAGAATCATGAAAAGCTCCTTTAAGAAGAGTGTGTGCCAAAATGGTTATCATGCCGAGGACAGTGATAGTGAAAATGTGGAGGGCAGTTGGAAGGGTCATAGAATCCCAAAACAGCAAAGAAAGAGTCATATGGTTCAGCTGAAGGACAAGTGCAATGGCAAAAGGGACAACAAGAAATTGGCATTTGAGATTCAGCCAGAACCAAAAGGGAAAGTTGAGCACGCTCTTAAAGTACTCAACACTGATTTGTCCACAGAAGAATGTCTGCTTCTACCTCTCTCCAAGTCTCCAAGTATCTCCAAATGTGAATTCAAGCCTTGTCTTCAGGAGACAAGTAATCTGAATATGTGGCTTGAGAGTCCGTTGCCTCTGTCTGAAAGGCTGAAGCACAGATTGAAGAGCAGTTGAGCATTTCCTGTTCCCTTCTCTCTGATGTCTTCATCTGGAAACATCTCAAATGTCTTGATAGGTTTTAAATATCCTCTAAATTTAATACGTCCCATAACTGTGAGTGATAGAAGATTGAAAGAAGTATCTGAAGTGAAATGACTGGTAAATTAAATTCTTCAAGCAACTTTTCTGTGGTGACTTGCTCTAATTTTGACTAACAGACCTGCTGTGAGTTGAGCTGAAGTTTTCCTAAATAATTTGCTTGAGTGGTTGCATCAATCATACCACAATAGCATGAACTCAAGAATAAATACATAATAATGTTAGGTTTTTTGCAGAGTATAAAATATGTAACAACTTGCTGATCAATGACAGTGGCAAAGCTACTGACATTTTTATATGATCAGATTGGTGTTACTGTAGTATATGTTTTTATATAATTTTGCTGTAGATTTTCAGATCCAAATTAAATAATGCTCTAGATCAGGGATGTCAAATTCACGGTGTCACGGTGGCATCACATATTAGGACTTTTTCCTCCTTTGCTAAACCAGGCGGGGGTGGGGCCAGCATGTGATGCATCTGGCCTGCGGGCCGCAAGTTTGACATCCCTGCTCTAGATTCAATCTTGGAGTCAATCCCTAGACATGCAACACAGTTAATTACCAGAATTATAAAGTGGTAAAAAAAATCAATTTAGAACTATGCCTGTAAGATACCTTTAAAATTAGAAATCTAATTTATTGGAGAGGGCTGCTACAATCTAGTACTTTATCTGCTCATTGTTTTCTCCTTTGACCAATTTTCTAACTTGGTATCATATGGTCTTGGAATCATAATGATTTTCATTTGTAACTATATATAATTCGGTTTTTAAATAGACTTTCATATAGACTTCTTTTTTTAAAAAAATGTAATGCTTTTCAATAGTAGTAGTTTAAATGAATTAATTAGACACAAATACTTTGCAACAATATTTATGTAATGACTAAAGTCAAGGGGAGTTTGTCTCCATAAATAGTTGTTTAAGAGTGCAGTCTTTTTAAAATATGGTATTTGTAACATTAGTGATTTTCTCTGATTCCAGATATTGTATTGTTTCTAATCTTGTTTAGATCAAATTTTTGACTTTTGTAGACAAGCTCTGTATTTATTGGTAAAATGCATACTTTCCATGCCAAAATTATGCGCTTTTACTTCAGGCTGAAATGACCCCCCCCCCCTCCCAATGGCAGTTCTGGATACCCATTATTGGTCAAGAGACGGCACTTGAACGAACAGTCTTGGCACAATGCAACTCTTAATAGTGATGGTGATCAGATCAAGATGCAAATCCTATCAATTTTGTAACATATAGAATTGAAAGAAGTGCATCTTGTTGGGTGATTGTGGTTGTTGATTCATGAAAAGGGTGAAAACATTAATTCACACGGTTGTTATTTTTTTGCAATAGAATTGTAGATGCAAGTGGCATTCTAATCTACATATTTACTTTTATTTTTCACAATATACGGTCACATAAATTATTAAAAAGATGCAGAATCTGATTTCATATATTGTACTATGCGGTCACCTAATTTGTCTGATTTGGTTTTAATGTAATCTATAAAGCCAGACATTGTGGTTTGTAAAATATTATGTACAGCTTAGCATGTGAGTGTAGCCATTTCTAAGTCTGTTCTATAAATCATGGTTAAGACAAATGGCTAAATGTGACAATTGTAGCCAATTTGCAAAATTGTTTGAGCCGCTTTGAATTTCCACTTACTTCAGTAGAATGGCTGAAAATATTCTGAATTCTTTCTCAGTGAAACGATGAGAAAGTACTCAAGTATAGCTGAATTATGTCCCAAATTCACAAAACTAATTCCAAATTCATAAGGTTTTTTTTCTAAAATAATGTAAACGTATCCTTGTAATATGAATGACATAGCTCAGGAATCTACTCCCTTGCTGTGTGAAACAAGGCCATTGGAAAAAATAACTACAGAAACCTTTTTCTATTTAGTTCTGACACAAGCGTTGGCCTGAAGTGGGGAGAAAAAGATAAAATCTGTTCCCGACTGTTTATCCTATAGGTTTGCAAATTGCAGTGATACAGCAATGCAGGAGTCAGTATATCCCCTTCTAAAAGTTCATTTTTCCCTCATAGAACATTTTGTGTCCAGATCCATTCTTGCCATATTGTATAGAATTCTTCCTCTTAAAATTACAAATGTTACATACACCGTTGGAAATCAAGTACTATCTGACACTCTTAGGAGATGTAGTTGTGTAAATGTACTGTATCTAAGTCTTTGGGTTTATTTTTTAAGCTAGAAACTAGGAGATCAGGAGTTCTAGTTCTGCCTTAGGCCCAAAGCCACCTGTCTCTCAGTCCTAGGAAGGAGAAAAGGGCAAACCACTTCCACAAACATTACCCAGAAAACTGCAGGAGCTTGCTTAGGCAGGCACAACACTGAGGTATGGCCATCACATTTCTTGTTGCTTTGTTTTCCATCGCTTACCATATTGGCAAACAATCCAACTTAATGTATTTAAAGTGTTTTTATTGCCAAAATTTTATAACAGGACCATAAATGCCTTGTGTCAAGGAAATACAACTCAAAAAACACACTGCATTTAAGAGCCTGTTTAGATAAAAGAATTAAAGTAGTGTTGATCTTGTCATTTGAATCTCAGACAGGCTGATCTTATAACAAGCAAATCACCAAAGATGTTCAAAAAGGTGTGATTTTTATACTCTAGAAACCTCTTTCTACGATGGGGTTCTTGGAATTAGAAAATATATAGAAAATATGCTGATAACATTTTGGAATATCACTTTGGGATGAAGCCCCAATAAAAATGAATGAATTTTAATGTATGAACATAAATATGACTATTTAATTCTCATTAAAGCAATTAGCCTAAGACTGTGCAATATTGTTTTAAGTTCAAGTAATAATTTCATGAGCAATACAATAATCCCCTGCAAAAAAGAATGTTCTTTTTAAATTGGAAATATCAATATGAATAAATCCCATGTCATCCCAACCATTTCTGTAGGCTAAATTTGTACAGCCAAATATTTAGCAATAAAGCAAGAGGTACAAATGTAGATTTCATAAATCTGTCAAAGTGTTTCCTGTGCACATTAGACTGCAAAATATTTTCCAACGATTACTGCTATTGAAATTATTAAAATGTATCTTCAGGGGGAAAAAGAAAAGAATTGAACACATATCTTTCAACCTAAAACTATACCAGTTGTCTTAAATATGCAAACAGTCGGCTCCACTTTGTATTTGAATATGTTACATCATACATATTCCTTAGCAATTCATAACTATATTACGTAAAGTTAAATATATGCTAAATAACACATCGTTCTTTGTAATTGTATATATTATAAAAATTGCTGTGCACCTTTTTATTGAAAACAGAAAACTTTGCAGAAGAATTAATCTTAGAAAGCAGAAGACCAAAATAACAAATATTTTCTTAACATGCCAAGAAAGCTTCTCAATGAATTTCTTAACCCAGTTTAACTCAGTTTTGTTGGGATACAAATATAAATAAGCCTAGGACAAAAAATATCAATTGTTAAATGCCTATGATTTTTTCTTTTATTGTACAGGTACATGATTTTAAGCTGTAAATTTTGTTGCTCAACAACAAAGGAAAGCTTGAATAAAACTAACAGATAATAGCTGCCTCCTCGTTTAAACAGTGATAGAAATACAAAGTATTTGTTTCCTGCAGAGCAAAGTGCTAAATCTAGCACTGTGTTTTACTGTTCACCAGTAGCACTTAGTCTATAACAGATCTAGTAATATTGCTAACTGCGGTTTCCTTTCATCTGTTGATGCAGAATAGCGGGGCTTCACACTTCCTTAGACATGAAAAGATTTTTACCTTGACTTGTGACACCGCCTCCATTAATCTTCCACTTTTTATTCCAACCGTGCTAATGCTAAAATTCTCAGAGATGGCTTCAAGATAACCTCTTTATAAGTAGAAATTGGTCAGGGAAAGAAGAAAAAATTATCACAAGATTGTTTTTCTGTTTTCAGATTTGAACAACTTGTAGGCTATTATTTTTTAAAGTGATGGTCATTTCCTTTAAAAGATATATACAATAAATATTTTGCTAGTTGCCTATTCACTTACAAATCAAATCGTTTATCAGAAGACTTAAGAAACTGCAATTAGATTTCTTTTTGTACCAGTGCAACAATAAAAGACACCAATACACAAATTCCTTCCATAGGAAGGAAACAAAGAATCAATTGCTCAAAAAGAGCAATTTCAGATTTGTTTATTGTTTGTTGAGAGCAAAAATGCCTGTTTCTAGGATTGGTTTTCTCCTCTATTTTAGAACAAAACTATAAAAAGAATGGAAATGGATCAAAATCATGGGAAGTATGATGTGGGCAGTACTGCAATGATGTGTTGGGATATGGGTAACATTAAAAGCAAACTAATTTTGATACACACACACACACACACACACACAGAGGTACATCAATGTTAATGTCAGTGATTCCCATGAGTGTGCCATCAAAACAGCAGGAGAACCTACACACTCAGGCAATGAAGGCTGGACTTCGGGGGACAAAGACGAAGTCCCCATAACCCCTAAAATAATGAAGGCACAAACATTTCATGCAGCTGACATTGCTCAACAAAAGTGCTTTTCAAAATGCAACTGGACTTTCTTGGGGTTTTTTTCCTTGAAAATTTTCCCTTGGAGGAGAAGCAAAACGTTTTTTGGGGGGGAAACAAGAAAGTCCAGTTACGTTTTGAAAAACAGCTTTGGGACAGCCATGACCTGAATGATTGAGAATCTCCATACACATTGCTCAACACCATATCAAGGTTTTAACAAAGATGGGCGTATATCAATATCTACAGAATTATAACTATTCCTTTCATTTATCTAGAGTTTACCATAAAACCAGTGTTCATTCACAAGTAAAATGTGGGGTTAGTTAAGGAAGAGCCTGAATGCCAAATAATCTCCATTCTTAAGTAATTATTGATCATATAAGAATGCACTTCGCATTGCCACTACAGTATCTTTCACACCTACTGCATGGGATCTAGTTTTCTGCATCCCATATGCCCTTAAAAATCACACTCATTTCTCAGAAGAATCACTAAGCAACTTTAACTTACCAATAAAGGAGAATATTTGTAGCTCAGGGTTGAAATGAGGAGTCCTTGGTGCTCTCTGAGCTTGCTTGTTTTCTTGTAGACATTTCATTACCCTAACTAGGTAACATCATCAGTGCTAGTAAGGAGCACTGATGATGTTACCTAGTTAGGGTAACGAAACATCTGCAAGAAAACAAGCTCAGAGAGCACCAAGAACCCCTAACTTTAACTTAGCAAATTTAACATTGCCTCTCCGCATTGTGCTCTCCTCTCTAGCCAGTTCAGCTGAATGGATTTCCAAGCAATGAAGATGCTGCTGAGGCTCCCCCTCCTCTGTTTGGTATAGTATAGGTTGAGTTGGAGCTGAGATCACAGCATACATGCTGGTAGAGGAGAAAATTACAGATACACAGAGGTACACAGACCTCTAAAATTATTGATCTGTGGGTCCTAAATAATGATATACATAAGCAAGCCAGTAAAAGTGAATTGGGATTTCTTCTGGCATGCATTATAACTTGGGGGGGGGAGGATTATACTGCAGATGTACCCCAGTTCCTTAGAAAGCATCTTATCCCAGAGCCATAGCTGGAAAAGAAATACTAGCTAGATTTTCTTTTAAAAAATCCTATACACTGTGAAGGAAATTGAGAAACTATATATAGATGTCTTAAATGTGAAAGTGAAATGTGTTTCATTTGTAAAGATATCTTTAAAGAATTATATCAGTAGATGTACATTCATGGTTACAGAGATTGCTTTTAGCTATATTAGATGATTCAATAAAATACACCAGGAGGAACTTTAAAAAAAATCCTACCTCTATATTTCATGGCATTTTGGAAATGGATAATATACTTTAATATAAAATACAGTCTTCCTTTACAGTTTAATACCTATGATGATTGTCTTTTCAGCATTTGATTCCTTCATCAATTGTCCCAAAAAGCTATTGATAGGTGACTTGACAAATTTAGGGAGAAATAATTCTTGACTAATAGACTCCCATCCTATTGTCTGACTAAATTGGGAAGGCAACAACTCTGAATAGGCGATAAATATGTTGTCTTTGGCCTTTCCTTTTCAGCCTGCTCAACCTAATTTGAGTCTTTGGCACCAAGGTGTTAATGCAAGGTTTGTTCTCTTCGACATGATGGCAGGTGATTTGCATTTCAGAGTCTGATAGATTTATAGTCTTTGATCTTTTAACCAGCTCACAGCCATGAAAAGAACCATTCCTCTTCAGAGCAACCCTGCAAATCTGCATTCAGCATCCCCAAGCATATTTATTAGGTAATTATATCGGGGTCAACATTTATTTCCCATTCAATAATGTAGGATTACTAGCAAATCACAATCCTATTTGTTTTTAGGCAAAAATAAAAATGGAATTATAAACATATTTTACTACACTCCAAAGGGTCTACTTCTGGTCTAGTCTTTCAGTGAAAGGTCCTTTATGATTAAGAGGTAAGTATGCATAACATTGCAAAATTAAGATGATTTACAGCAAACAAAAGAACAATATTATAAATAATAAAATCCTCCAAGAAATGCATTGAGATAGAATAAACCACACGAGCAATACTTAAACCATTTCCAAGCATCAGGATCAGAAGTGATACTACCGCACTTGGAATATTACATCTAACTCAGGTCACTGTGCTTGAAAAAAAATGCTAAGGCCCTACAAAGAGTGCAGGAAAAAGCAACAAAGATGATAAGGGGTCTGGAAATTAAACTGATGAATGGCTAAAGAAATTAGGTATGTCTAGCTAGCTTAACAAAGAGAAGGCTTACGGGTGATATGATAGCTGTCTGCCATGACGGTCTGTCACAGATAAGAGAGGGTCAACTTATTCTCCAAAGCACCTAAGGGTAGGGAGAAGAAGCAATGGGTAGAAGCTTGTCAAAGAGAAATCTAACCTGGAACTAGGGAGAAATTTCCTAATGGAGAGAACAATTAATCAATGGAACAACTTGCCTCCCAGAATGGTGGGTACTCCATTGCTGGAGGTTTGCAAGAAAAGATTGGACAACCATTTGTCCAGGATGGTATAAAGTCTCCTGCCCTGAGCAGGGAGTTAGACTAGAAGACCTCCAAAGTCCCTTCCATCTCTATTCTATTCTATTCTATTCTATTCTATTCTATTCTATTCTATTCTATTCTATTCTATTCTATTCCATTCCATTCCATTCCATTCCATTCCATTCCAATGTCATAAAATATATAGTGCCAGTACTATACTCTTTCTAATATTTGCAATATCCACTTAAAGGAGATGTTTTGCATGGGGGTGGGGTGGGGGCTTCCTTTGAGATTGACGCAGAGTTTAAGTCTACCGCAGAACAGAGAATAATGGTCTTGAGCCTGGTAGTAGGATTTGATCAGATCATATCAATGTTGAGGAAGCTACTCATGCTGAACTATTTAAAGCTGTGCTAAAAAAATCCTTCTTTTGAACTGGAATGTTAGGCATTTTATAAGTGCCAGTGCATTCTGTATGTTATCAGTGAGGGCATATAGAGTAAAGAAAGAATTTTTTATTACTGTATCTATTCTCTAACTTTCATCAAGCATCATGAGATGCTCTGGGTTCCGTCCTTTGAGAGTATTATCTGGCACAACCCAAGGTTAAACACGTCCCAGTCCTGCTGGCTTTTTGTAAGACCTGGTTTGTTAGAGCCTGGGTTGTAGTTGAGCCCATTTCGTGGTTGTGTTGTTATTGGCTGGCTTTTTAAAAAAATATTAGCTTATTTATATGTTATTGATTTGTTATAATTTTCAAGTCTTGTTTTAAATCATTGCCAGCTGTCCAGAGTCATGTATTTCAGATGGGCAGGTACAGTATATAAATAGAATGAATCAAATCAATCAATCAATCTTTGGCATCTTTTGAAGATATATCTCTGTGCCAGGCCTGCCTATTGGTTGATAAAGCTTTGTTGATTAGTTTTATTAGCGTTATATTAATTATTTTATTATGCATTCTTCACAGTTTAGAAGTTTTTGGAATGATATGCAATTTAAAATATGTTTTAAAGTGTATTGGGAACCTAAAGTGTATTGTAGAAAGCAGGACATTGTATGTCTATACCTGAAAAGATTATCATTTCTGCCTCAACCTCATAGAATAATCCAAAAGATGCTTTTGATTCTATTTTATTCCTTCCCTCTTATTATGCACCCATCTTACATGATCATCTACTAAATATTCCTATAAATCTCCATAAACATTTCCAAAGTCCTGCAAGATTATTATTTTTTTTAATTTGATTTATATGCCGCCCTTCTCCGGAGACTCAGGGCGGCTTACAGTGCATTAAGCAATAGCCTTCATACTTTTGTATATTTTATACAAAGTCAACTTATTGCCCCCACAAACCGGGTCCTCAATTTACCTACCTTAGAAAGGATGGAAGGCTGAGTCAACCTTTACATGATTTTGCAAGTAAAGTTTTTCCAGCATCTGGAGAACTAGGATATGTTCTCAGGTCTACTATCTATATATACCGATATATAATGTTCTGCAGAGGGGGAAAAGTGCTACTGCTAGATAAGCCAAAAATTAGGGTAATTTTTGACTTATCCAGCCCAGTAGCACTTTTTTTTTCATGCAGAATTTCTTTCAAAGTATGCTGCTGGGACATTTTGCCTGCTAATATGGTTGATCTAAGAGCACTATATGTGTCTCTGACATTTCAATTCCATTTTTTAAAAGAAACAATTGCATGCCCACACTGATATGCGACTTCATCAAAGCTTGACAGATCAGGTCAAAAAGAATAAAGTTCAGTTTTCCCTTTCTCTCATTTTTTTGTCCCTTGCTGACAATACAATACTAACATTAACAAACTGCCTTTCGTAGATAATCAAGTTTGTAGAAAAAGATAGAACTTTCAGATAGAGCTGTGCTGCATAGACCTGAATGACCAAAGGAAGGCAGCAAAGCAAAGATGCAGTAGTTTTTCTGCATCTCTTTGCTACCATCTACTGGTCATTTGAATTTGTGGAGCCTAGATGTCATAACCTTAAAAGTAACTATGCCATTTGTTTCCAAGTGCAAACACAAGGTCTGACGAAGAACTTCTGATTATTCAATCCAAATTTTGATAAAACATTTAATTTCTGCAAGGAGAAAGAGCAGGACAAATAACACCTGATCCACAGAGGCTTTGCCCATTGTGGCCAGTGACTGCTGGTTAAACCCAAAGGTGCTTTTTCAAAAGGCAACTGGACTTTCTAGTTTTTCTTTGAAGACGTTTCGTTTCTCATCCAGGAAGCTTCTTCAGCTCTGAAGATGTTTTGCTTCTCATCCAAGAAGCTTCTTCAGCTCTGAAGAAGCTTCTTGGATGAGAAGCAAAATGTCTTCAAAGAAAAACCAGAAAGTCCAGTTGTCTCTTGAAAAAGCACCTTTGGGACAACCATGACCTGGATGACTGAGAATCTCCATAGACATTGTGCTGGTTAAAATTTTGTAACCTGTAGTACCAAACATCTAGAGGAAATCAGTTTGAAAGTGAGACACCAACCAGATTCGCAAAAAACCAGATGAATGAATAATGGCAAGTTGTGTTGTTCCAATGGAACTCTATTGACGTTTATGAAACTCAAGGCAGAAGTCAGTTTTAGAAGCCATCCAATTCCAGGGGAAATCCCAACTGTCCAGCATGAAAATATCAGATTCATTAGATTTATTTGGAAACCTATATTTCTTTAAATAAAAAATTGATATTAATAGACTACAAAATTGAACCAGTCATCAAGTTAGCTCCTGGAGCTGATAAGAAAGATCTCTAAAATGCATAAAAGGAAAAAAAAATATTCCAAACTTGAAGTGTCATGTTAAAAATAAATGGATGACAGATGTATTTTAAAATGGTACAGAAATAAAATTACCCAGCAATAACTTACTGAAGTTGTAGAACTATGGAGAAATCACTGTTTCTTTGATGAAATAATCAGCATAAAATAACATTTTTATATTAAGGGAAATGGCAGTCATGGGATATTGTCTGCTAATTTATTGGTTCTGGCAATGAAAACAGCTTCACATATACTGTTCAATTCACACCCCCTGCAATTTTCCAGCATCTAATGTATTGTGTACATTCAGCAGGTTGGGGGTGGGGGGACCGTTCCTTAATTCTTGCAAATAAGTGTAGAATAGCCTTTGGGACTTGGCTCATCCATGCCGGTGCCATTGCTTGTTCCTTATGTCCGTTGAATAGATCTCTAGAACCTTCTGCTTTTCAGCCTCAGATATTCCCACCATAGAAGCCACCCCTGAAAGAGGCAGCCACAGGTTGGAATGATAAGCATGCATGAGCCAGACTCAGGCTAACTCAGACTGGGTTCCCAACGCTACCTTTGGTTCCTGAAATTATGACCTATTGTTGTTAAGAAAGAATAACAAGAACTGGTTTACCTAAAGATTGCTGCTCGAGCTTACGACTGGTAGAGGTTAAAATGTTAAATCACTCAAATATTGCCATATTCTAAATAAACTAAACTAAACTATTTGGGTTGTATTAAAAGAGAACGAATGAGCTAATCCATCAGAGCTAGCTTTTTTAAAAAATAAAATACTCATGTTACTGCATGCATAAGCATCGAATCCCATTTATCCAAGTGCATTCAATTTACAGATTTTTGGGGGATGGTTGAAGTATTCTGGATTGAGGTCTGTTTGGATTATTTTGTGAATCAGTAAATGTTACAGATTAAGTATTCATATTAAATGTATTACGGCAATGAATTCAACTTCTGAGACACTGGTATTCTATTTATTCTCTGGATTCTGGTACCAAAAGCAGAAGAAAGCCCCATTTTGGTAAAATTTATGTTTTGGTGGTCAGCTAAATAAAGAGTAAGTAAGCCCAAAACTCTTCAGCCATTCCTTTCTCTTTTCCGCTAATTGAAATGAAAAGTAAACATTAAAGACCAACCACACAGCATAATATCCTTTCAACTTCTGTTAACAGGGGTATTAAAAAGACTTCCCCAATATCAGCTAGAAAACACCAAGTCATAAAACCCCTACTTAAAAGATGGAGAGGTGTAAATTCAGCACATGGGACTGTTTTCATCTAGGGAACCAGTTGATTAGAGGCCAGATGTCTTAATGAATTGGGAAGTTGCTGTCACGTCTCAGCTAGTTGAGATTGCCACTTCTCAGAGGATCAAATGTTCACATGGAAGGGTTTCGAAGAGCATGTGATCTTACAAGTGTGTGAACAAAGCATACCACTTGCACAAGACCCCACTCAGAACA
The DNA here is from genome assembly GCA_022577455.1 of Arizona elegans. Classification (NCBI taxonomy): domain Eukaryota; kingdom Metazoa; phylum Chordata; class Lepidosauria; order Squamata; family Colubridae; genus Arizona; species Arizona elegans. Next base: position 194,121,491 of record JAKOOJ010000001.1, on the reverse strand, counting down.
ATACTGGTACTTGGGGATATACAATCGGCGATTGCTTTAACTTTGCTTATAGACAAGTGCCAACAAAGTCAACATAGGTTGCCTGCTTCCCTGCCAACCTGAAAGACAAAGCATGCACAATCTACTGGATTAATTCATGTATTTGAGACTGGTGGTTACACAATAGCTGCCTTTTTTTCCTCAATATTCATATCAAACAGTCTCATGAAAGAATCCATACATCTTGGAGAATGATGGCAATGTTATGTCACTGTGTTTTCCAGCTCTGGTGACTGTCAGTTTCAACATGCAGGCATTTTGCAGCTCAATAAAGATGGTAACCTTGCTTCACAGGTGGTTCAAACTCAACCTTCCCCAATTTGAAACCTTCCAGAAGTGCCAGACGTCAGCTCTTCAATCTTCCACAACTTTGTCTCAGCTGTCAAGATGATTATGAATGATAAATCTGGACATTAGTAGCGAGACTATAGATTGCATTCTCAAGAAAATTCATATTGTTTCTGTCTAATATAGTTAGCCCTCAGGTTGAAATGATTTAATTCTAAAGGAAGAGTGGAAATAAATGAGTTGTGATTATTTGTTTCACCATACTTGTACTGTTTTGCACTTTAATCTTTACTGATCAAATTTATCTGGTTATTTGTATTTAAGAGATCATTTCCATTTTGGCTGCTCTGGATCCATTCAGAATGTTGAAAATCATATTTGACTAAATAGATGAAAGGAAAATATAGTTTTATTACAGGGGGAAAAAATCTGTGCAATCTTTTCTGATGCATGTCTTCAATGGAATCCCCCCTCCCAAAAAGTGAATTTCACACAAGAGTATCCCTCTTTAAGATTTAAGTTATTCAGTAGAGATGTATGAAATGCATAAAACAAATCTTCATTTGTTTTCATTTCAAAAGTATCCACTTTTTTTCTGTTACTAAGAAAAGCATCTGCTTCTTCTCTGTAGCATTTTAAAGAAAAGGCTGCTCATTAGTAGCATTTTACTATTGATATTTGTTTATTTTAGCAACCTACTTATGCATTTGGAATTAGAACGTAGGAACTCATTATCAACAGTGAATGAAGACTGAATGTCTGCCTTCAGATTGCTGAATAAATTAATGGAGTGAAAAATAAAGCTGCCATTCAGGCAGAAAATGCCTTTATCATTTTTCAAAGTGTCACTGAGCAGACCTATAATATTAGCTCCATAACTCAAATAACCTTCAGTGTTATGGGATTACTATGACAAAAACAATCTCACCCAGATTTGTATAAGGTGGAGGAAAAAGTAGAGGTCAGAGATATAAATTTGTGCTTTTAAATTTGCTAAAGTAGTGCAGTATGTACAACTTATCCATTTCGGCTTTCATTTTCTGACCAGGCCAGAAAAGCAAACAGATCCATGAATCTATTTACAGTATATGAGCAATTTATAGTGTCCTCCATTTGTCATTCTGCTAATATATCATTAATATGGATGGACATTACTGTACACTGCCACCATAAATGTGTGATAATGCTGTACATTGCTTCAATAATAGGGTTTTACAGTATATCTTATTTCTTCTTTAACAGCATAGAGAAAATTTAATTTTTATTTCTGTAATATTAGTACTTCTGCAGCAAGTCATACAAGCAGCAACAACTTACCTCACAACTGTACACTTGTCAATATTAGATCATTTCAAACACGTGCTTTCAAATAGGCCTTAACAAATCTAATCAATAAATTAAAATCCATTAATAATATATATTTACAAGTTCCAATATAGGAAGCCGCTTTCTACCACCCAAGCGCTCTAACCGGTAATTGTCCTTTAATTCGTCAGACATAAATCTTTCAAACAATCACAAATATGAACTGGAGGAATTAGTTGGTAATCTTTCCAAAAGCAAAAACGTGGAGCTCCAAAAATATTTCAAAACTATTTCTAGTGATATCCATTATAAATTATGCATTTATTTTCATTAGATACCAGACTTTGAAATGACATGATTTTAAAGAGAGCCCATTTCTACTTTTTCTCCCATTTATTGGTGCCCATAAATGGCTGCTTAGAAGAACTAGCTTGTATCCTCAACTGTCCATGCAGCAAGAAAACAATACAGTATTTACAGCAGGAAGAACCATTTCTCTTGCAACCTCTGCATGGCCACCTTAATATCCACCGGAGAAATCAGATTTGTGAGAAGCACAGAAAGTGCAAACATGAAAACAGAAAAGGGATTACCTGTGGATGCGATGTCAGAGGCAGCTCATTGCTTAGTTATTTATGACACTATTTAGTAAAGAGACTTGTATAGCATGGAATCCCTTTGCATATGGTAAATAACCAGCTCTATTCACAAACTGTCTAAAAAGAGACTTCTACTAAGCCACTGTTTGTGATAAGCAACAGGAAAAAGGAATGGTAAATTGATTTTATTCTTATTAGCACTGAATAAAGAGATGCTTAAGATGCACAGGGGCTTTATGGTCATTTGAGGAGGAGGAGGAGAATACAGCCTGACAGCAGATGGGACAGGATTTCATCCGAACTGGTGATCCTCTAGGCCAATGATGGCTAACCTTTTTGCCATCGCGTGCCAAAAGCAGGGGGAGTATGGGGGGGGGGGTCGCGCACATGCGTGCCCATACCTATAATTCTATGCATCCTGTCCCCCGTGCATGAGCGTGCAACCCCCCCCCACGCTCCCCCCCCACTTTTGGCCTGGTGGGCCCGGTAGGCCCGTTTTACGCTCTCTCCAGGCTCCAGAGCCTTTCTAGGAACCTGGGGAGGGCAAAAATGGCCTCCCCTCCCGAGGCCTTCTGGAGGCCAGAAACAACGTGTTTCCTGACTTCTGGTGGGGCCAGAAAGCCCCAAAATCAGCAGAGCTGACCTTGCATGCCTACCAATATGGCTCTGTGTGCCACCTGTGGCACGCATGCCATAGGTTCGCTACCATGGCTCTAGGCTGTGGCCTCTGGTCTGTGCCCAATAGTCCAGTCCTAGCACCACTACTAAGTAGGACAAAACAACTCAACTATTAAAGGTAAAGGTAGAGGTTCCCCTCGCACATATGTGCTAGTCATTCCCGACTCTAGGGGGCGGTAGACATGTGGCCAGCATGGCTAAACGCCAAAGGTGCATGGGACACTGTTACCTTCCCACCAAAGGTGGTCCCTATTTTTCTATTTGCATTTTTTACGTGCTTTCGAACTGCTAGGTTGGCAGAAGCTGGGACAAGTAACAGGAGCTCACCCCGTTACGTGGCACTAGGGATTTGAACCGCTGAACTGCCGACCTTTTGATCGACAAGCTCAGTGTCTTAGCCACTGAGCCACCGCATCCCAACTCAATTATTAACAGCCATTAATTGGGGTCTCAAGTTTAAGAAACTACTCTACTTACCCTTCCCACTGCATTTCTCCTTGCCTATCAGAACTCTCTGAATATGTTTCTCTGGATTCCTTTCATGCTCTAAGGAGAGATTACCAAAACATTTGAAAACTAAGACCATTGAATACAGACTAGGAGAGAAACATACTGAGATAATAAGAGGCACAGAAAAGGTAGAGGTGAGGATTTTGACCTTCACATCAAGATTGGTACAATTCTCCATCTCACCTATCATACTCCTGGTGCTTGAAATTTGATGTTACATCCTTTGGGAGGGGTAAATTCTCCTCACAAATTTTACTGCCACTTTTGGAAACAGCTTTATGGAGCATCACTTCCTGCTTAAACCCATTTATATATGAGACTAAATTAAATAACATTTCCTTCACCATATTCTTGAAAATATCGTTTGGAGACTAACTAGACAACTATAATGGGAAATTATTAGTCTTTTCACAAAATTGCACTTCATATTGTTCCTTGGGGAAACGAGGATATTGAAACTCATTTTAAGCCATTCTTCAGTTACAATACAGAAATACCCTTATTCCTCTTTCAATACAGTGCTGTGTCATTTTTCATGATCACAATAAAAGAAGCAAAGGGAAGAATGAGAAAAAAAAATACAAGAGCTGTTAAGGATATTGTTGTTGTGTTACTAACCAGCAGAGTAAATGCACAAGGAAACGTTGCTAAGAGCGATGAATAAGAGATATGCAAACTGGTTTATCAAAAGTTTACTTTATAGTGAAAAAACAATCTCATAGTCTTTAAATCAATCCAAGTCTTTGCCAGTTAAATCAGTCCAGTGATACAAAAACTTCTTACCACACAAACAGTAGTTAGTTAGAATAACAAACTCACTCTGGTTCACAAACCACAATGATAGCAGAGCCATCCAACGATGAGAGCACAATGCATAGCAACTCCACACACTATGGTAGCTTATCATCAAACTGAATACGTTACATTACATTACTTAAATACGTTCACAACCAGTGATTATATAATTACAGCATGACTCAGCATTATAATGAATCAGCAGTAAAACTTTAAAGTCACACAATACATATTCAGCTTAAAGTTACAGTACACATATATTGCCTGGACAACTTGCTAGGCTCAAACCATATCCTAACAAGAGCCATGAATATGCCCTAGAAATTAAATACTGAGTTTTGCTCAACGCAATGTGGATTAAAATCCTTCCTCACTGTAAAAAGAAATGTATGAAAACAAGTACATAAAAGTCTAGGGAATTAAAATAATACATCATCCTATAATATCTACAATAACTAAGAAATTGTTCTTGAGGGCAAACTACATATTAAGTTGAACACATACTTTTTAATACTGTTTAAACAGGTATTTAGTTTGAATAAAAAATTATCAGCCTGAAGCATACTCTTGATCCCAAACTTATTCCTATTAGAAATCATCCTTGACTTCTATCGATACCAATTATGCTGGTAATAAGTCTTTCATATCCTTTAAACAGGTAGTTAAAATATTTTTGTTCCCATCAGATTTTAGTACAACAAAATGCTTCATTTTCATAGCTATGGCTGCTTTATTTTCTTTTGACATTCAATGTTGTGTTCCATTGTATTCCTATTACATTGTTATATATGGCTTTGAGACCTTTTTATGGAAATAAAATAAAATATTGAACTAAAGGGCTGTGATAGTTCCATATCAAATATTTCTATTTCATGATGGTTATTTCAACATTAATGTCAATTAATGTAATTAATTGTAATTAAAGTAAAGGGAATACTATCAACAGAATGCTACACACAGTCTAAAGATAAAGGCAATGGGGAGGGAGAGAGGGAGAGGGAGAGGGAAAGGGAGAGGGAGAGAGAAAGAGTTGTGCAATGTTGGATATCACACCTTACACTCCAGAAACACTTCCTTCATATACAATTTAAATGGATAAACTCTAATCAGAGATGCCCATGGAAAATATCAGAGCAGCAAGAGACATCAGAAACAACGTCCCTAACTACAATTATAAGGCTTTTGGAATAATTTATTTTAAAAGTATGGGGTGCAAAGTGAATCTTACAAACTCATTCAATTTTATTTATCAAATTTGAAATTTTCCATCTCCCACATAGAGGGACTCTGGGTAGTGTGCAAGAAAAATATTTTTAAAAAGTGTTAAAATGTAAGAGTCAAGGTTGAAAAAAACCTTTTTTTTTAATTGGCCAAGTGTTATTGGACACACATGGAATTTGTCTTGGTGCATATGCTCTCAGTGTACATAAAATAAAAGATACGTTCATCAAGAATCATAAGGTACAACTTAGTCATTAGTCATTAAGTGTTGTACCTTATGATTCTTGATGAACATATCTTTTATTTTATGTACACTGAGAGCATATGCACCAAGACAAATTCCTTGTGTGTCCAAACACACTTGGCCAATAAAAAAAATATATATATATTCTATTAAAAGGTAATTAAAAGGTGGGAGGAAGCTTTTGGGGTGCTAACCAACCCCATAGCTGGGTTGTCCTGGGAATCCCAAGCAAGGCAGTAGTCATTTTTCAAATCTTTCTAGGCCAGGAGAGTGGTTGCCTGCCTCACTTCTGGGAGTGAGGGGATATTCCATAGGACAATTGCAATGGCAGAAAAGGCCCTCTTTATGGACCTACTAAGTGAAATTTTTTAACGATGGGGTCTGCAACATACCTTCCCTGGCAGAGTGGGTGGGACAGGATGATATAATGGGGAGAAAAATGGTTGTGTAAGTAACCTGGTCCTATGGCATGTACTATTTTAAAAATCATAACCAACATCTTGAATTGGACACAGAAGCAAACTGGCACCACTGCAGCAATGTATAGCAAAATGTGCATATTCAAGGAAACATATAATATTGTAACAGCACATTCAATGTAAAATAGTTATCAGAGTTTATAAGGCTGATCAAATTCATCAATGCACTTTTTTCTGCCAATTCAAGGCTGGGCAACTCAGCAGTGGGAAGGGGTTTTAGGACAGAATTCTGTAGATTCCCTAAGACCTTGAGTGAGTTTAGAACAAAGGGATGATTGAAATCAAAACTGGTCTCAACTAGTCTTTTAGCTCAGCAGTTTTAGCTCAACTCAGTTTTGGTCACCACAATGTAAAAAAGATGTTGAGACTCTAGAGCGCACAGAAAAACAACAAAGATGATTAGGGGACTGGAGGCTAAAACATATAAAGAACGGTTGCTGGAATTGGGTATGTCTAGTTTAATGAAAAGAAGAATTAGGAGTGACATGATAGCAATGTCCAGAAATCTCAGGAGGTGACACAAAGAGGAGGGGGCCAACCTATTCTCCAAAGCACAAGAAGCAATGGGTGGAACTAATCAAGGAGAGAAGCAACCTAGAACTAAGATGAAATTTCCTGACAGTTAGAACAATTAACTAGAGGAGCAACTTGCCTCCAGAAGTTGTGAATGCTCCAACACTGGAAGTTTTTAAGAAGAGAAAGGACAACCAGTTGTCTGAAATGGAATAAGGTTTCCTGCCTAAGGGTTGACTAGAACAGGGGTCTCCAACCTTGGCAACTTTAAGCCTGGAGGACTTCAACCCTGAATTACGGGAATTCTGGGAGTTGAAGATTCCCCTCGCACATAAGTGCTAATTGTTCCTGACTCTAGGGGGCGGTGCTCATCTCTGTTTCAAAGCTAAAGAGCCAGTGTTGTCCGAAGACGTCTCCGTGGTCATGTGGCCAGCATGACTAAATGCCAAAGGTGCACAGAACGCTGTTACCTTCTCACCAAAAGTGGTCCCTATTTTTCTACTGTTATGGGCACTAGGGATTCGAACCACTGAACTGCCGACCTTTCGATCGACAAGCTCAGCATCTTAGCCATTGAGCCACCATGTCCCTTAGTTATAGTTATATCCAAAAGTGTGCCTTTTGAAGAAATGTCATCTGTCAAAAGAAAAGATTCTTCTTCCTCCAGCCTTCCACCAAGCTCTTTCAAGTGTTAGGAATGATCCAGTTGGATCATTGTTGGATATGGCCAATAATATACAGCACAATTTCCTAATGGTATTATTAAGGGGTTGACGAGACTGGAGACAAAACGCAAAACTTCCCTGTAAAACAGTACGTGTTTACAGCGTCCTGTAGTGGTGAAGCTGTTGATCAGGAGCAAAAGGACCCAATCCACCACAAAAAACCACTTGGAGATTTGGTCCAATTTACATTGCAGGATGCTTTTGTGAGGAAAAATAACCGGAGGGAACCCTATGTATGCAAAGTTGACCTCCTGGAAAAAAAGCCAAGATGAGCCATCAGTATGATATATACATTTTAATACTGTATCATTTAATAATTGTATCAAATACCTTTGATATCAACTAAAAAGTGATCGTTAGAACACAAACAGAATAAATAATATCCAGAAGCTCCTTTTTTGCCTGCTTCATTCAACCTTTGATTCTGTCATTTTTTTTTAAAAAAAAAAGGAAAGCCGGCATTCAGAAAAGGTGCAGAGCTCAAGACCACCGGCTTTCTGGTGGTGCTAAGAAAGCGAAGATGCCTCCGGAGGGACGGAGTTGCCCGGCTAAGAAAGGAAAGAGAAGCTCCCCTCCTGACTTTTAATTCCTCACGGGATGTTTATGTGATAAGATTTCCCCGCCAAATCCCCGGGGGATCGGTTAACATATCAAGCAGCCTAGCCCGACGGCCTTGCCGGGCGCTGCTCCTGTTCTATGCCCGGGCCGGGCCCCCCTTCTCCTTTTTCTCGCCTGCGACTCAGCCGAAATGGCTCTTTAGCCGAAGGGCGCTAATTATCCTAGCGAAGCGGAGAAGACGCCGGGAGTTCATTTGGGCCTCCCCGAGCTTCATTTGAATGCCCGCCACTCCCTTGGCACCCGGGTGGCCCCTTTGGTCACCAAGCCCACCCCACCCGTCCCACTCCCATAAAAGCCTCTCCCGAGGCCCGGGACCCCCCGACGTGGCTCGCATGTCGCCGCGGCCCCTCGCCCGCTTAAGCCTCTTGTCTCAGGAAGGGCCAACGGAGAGCATGGACGCCGAGCCCCCGCCTTTCTTCTCCTCCTCCTCCTCTTCCTGGGACTGGAAGGTCAGCGGCGGTGGCAGCGGCAGCGGCGGCTCTCTGGAGCTGGGCCAGAGCTCGCCCGCGCAAAGTCTGTCTCCTTCCCCGTCTTTCGACTCGTATGCCTCTTCGCCTTATCCCCTGCTGGTGGACGTGCCGTGTGGCCCCGGCGACGGGAACGAGGCGGGGAGCAGCCTGAGAGGGTACCCGCTCGGAGAGTTTCCCTCCGTTTATCTTTCGCGGCCCGGGCAGGGCCAAGGTCACAAAGGGCCCAAAGGGCGGATGTCGGTGCAGCGCAGGCGAAAGGCCAGCGAGAGGGAGAAGCTGCGGATGAGGACGCTGGCCGAAGCCCTGCACACGCTGCGCAATTACCTGCCGCCCATGTACACCCAGCGGGGCCAGCCGCTCACCAAGATACAGACGCTGAAATACACTATCAAGTACATCGGCGAGCTCACGGATTTGCTGAACACCGTCAAGCAAGGACAAATGCCTTGAAGGCTTTCGGGGAGCTATGGCCTCTCTGGAAGGCAGTCGTCTATCCGATCCTTCCCCCATGCACACACTTCCACTTGACAGCCTTCTGGTCGTCTTTTTTAAAAGTGTCATTTTCACGAACCCCTTCCCCCAGTGGGAGGACACAGCCATGCAGCTTTGTTGGGAACAGTACTGAAGCACCAGTTGTTTTCTTTTGGGATATGTCTTTTTCACTAACTTTTTGATCTGCCGTCCTGGGATTTCCTGGTGGTCTCCCATCCAAGTGTTGATCCTACTTAGCTTCCAAGATGGGTCCATTTGCCCGGAGTTTGAAAATTATGGACTTGTTCAAAAGATAATTTGGGTCAATCCGTTATTCTAAGGGGTAGCTCATGACAAGAGTTTGTGGTATTTTGGGATGCCGCACAGATGTTGGACAGAAATTGAATCAAACATAGGTGTTGATGGAACTTTCTTTTTTTCTTTTTAAAATGCAATTGATGTTAGGGTGCCAAATTTCATCTAACTGGGTATGTCTTGAAGTGGCAATCAGTGGATTTCTTAAAAGAAAAATATTTCTCATATCCCTATGTATTTTTTAGTTATGTCTGTTGGTTGGGAGGCACTTTATATCAGCAAGAATATTTTTATGCTTATCATACATTATGGTACATTTCAAGTTTCAATGGGAAAAATCCTAAAATGTATAAAAAGTTGGTTCTGATTGGAGTTACTTGTGTTACAAGCCTTGTGTAATTGAGTTTACGAAGATGTAAATTGGATTTTTGATCAAATAATAATCACTGTGCTTTTTAGTATGGAACATCATCAGTCTGGCCCAAAACGGTTTGTCTTCATAACATGGAGGTTAGTTTTAATGTTTATTCATTTACTGATTTTGTAAATATAAAACTATTTTTAAATTGATAATAGGGCTTTGCTGAATCTCTCAATCATCAGAGCCAGGGGAAAGTAAGTTGTGGGTGGGCTGATGTTTTTTTTTATTTTTGCTTGTAAATATCGATAGTCCATATAAGGGACATGCTCTCAGTGTCCTAAATTAAATATAGTCCAGCTAGGATTAATCCCAATGAAAGCAATGAACTTAATCATGACTGGGAAAAAAATTCATTGACTTCAGTGGAAATTATCCTCAACTATTTATTTTTTTTCCTACCAAGTGATATACACATTCCTCTATAAACCTAAGTGTTTGCACAGCTGGTTACGACACCCCAGATGTTTTTAGCATGATAGAAGTCGATTGTATAAATTCATTTGAAATGCTTCTGTAGGGGAAACTGTGAAATCCAAATCAATATGTATGTTTTCAGCTCATGTGCAGACAAATTGTGGCTCCTTATGCGAGGATATATATGCGATGCAGAGTTGAACCTTATGGGCACTGACACCTTGATTGCACACCTTTCTTAGATGAAAATGCCTTTGAATAGGAGCATTATCAAATCCGAAGCAGCCCTATTCTAGTAATTTGATTGCTGCTTTATTAGTTGTAAGGCATACATTCAGCATATTTTCTTTATGCTTGAGGATATGTTAAACTTTCAAGGAGCCTTGATAGTACACTGGTTTAATGCACCCTGTTATTAACACAGCTGCCTGCAATTTCTGCTGGTTCGAATCTCTCCAAGGCTCAAGGTTGACTCAGCCTTCCATCCTTTCAAAGGTAGGTGAAATGAGGACCCAGTTTGTGGGGGCAATAAACTGACTTTGTATAATATATACAAAAGAATGAAGGCTATTGCTTAACACATTGTAAGCCGCCCTGAGTCTCCGGAGAAGGGTGGCATATAAATCAAATTAAAAAAACAAAAACAAAAAAAACCCTGCACATTACTGGGTTAAATGCCGAACAACAGTTCTCATGCTCGAGTTCAATCTGCCCATTGCTAGTGAGCAGGGCTCCCTTGATAGACTGTATCTGCTGATCTGGCAGCAGCACATTGCCTAGGGAGTTCATCACACACATCTCACTTTGAAAGATAACAAACTTTCAGCATGATAACGAATAAGCTATTTTCCCTCAGAGCCATCCAGAGTAGGCTGGGCTGAGATATCAGGAGATGCTGAGATTTGTGGTGCTGCATTTAAAGTATAGTGTATCTAACTCTGGTCTTTTGGTTCCCCTCTGAATGTGATTGTTATTTTTCCAGAGAACATGCTGGCAAGTTTTCTACAGTATTACAAATGAAGAAAGTAGATTTACATACTCACAAATCATGTTTTATTCATATATATTTCAAAAGTATCTCAGGGCTTTGGGGATGAGCATAATCAGCTGGAGAGAATAAAAGAAAGAACAGAAAGATTTTGTCTTCTTAAATAAAACATCATATAATCTCTTAGTCTTGATAAATGATTTCAAGTGATAGCAAAGCTCTGCAATGGCCTAAAACCTGTCATTACAATGCAGAAATTCTCCTTAGCTTAACAGCCAGCTTTCATTTCCAAAATTGTGCCCTTAGCAAAGGCTATTTTCTTTTTGGAAAAGCTGTGTGTTGTTCCATCACATGGAAGGAGAGTGCATTTCCCTGCTTCAGAAGTGGAGTGACGGTCTTAATTCAACATAACATTCAGGAAATCAATGTCAGAGGCTACATATTGTACATCGCAAGGTAAAAAGAAAAGAGAAAATGTACATTATCAATTTTGATTGAAAATAGATTGCACATGACCTTCCCTTCCCTCCTTCCTTCCACCCTCTCATAGCAACCAAATCAGAGGAGAAAGAAGAACTGGTGTGCTGCTGCAATGCAGATGGAAAGTGAAAAATAAAAGAAAGCAAGTTCACCTTTTCCTTTCCCTGGAACAGAACAAACAGTAGTCCCACATTATACAGTCCATGACGTGAAATGAAAAAAGAATGATTAGAAATAATGGTACAGAGGGATAGGTTTTCCAGTGTGTCTGATTTACACTACTAGCACATCCAATTGCATGATCAACAGTTTGGGTTATTTATTTCACTTACTTTTTACTTTTTCATAAACAGATGTAATGGACATATTTTTTGTATTTTTTCCTTTCATATGTTAATTACAAACATTTTGACTTAAAAAGAATAGGTTTAAAGAAAGGGGACTAGCCCCACTCCTTCCCACTCTGACTTTTCCATTTTGTATGGGATTTTTCCTCAGAATATTAATGAGTGGGGTTACTATGATGAACCAAAAAATAAATTTGAAGGATGGTTTTCTAAAACACATACACAATTTTTGACTATAACTAAGGAATTGCACCTGCCAGTGAAACTTCTCTCAATATAATTCAAATCTGCTTGAGTGGGGTGTTGCCAGTCATGCAGAGGAGTGAAGGGCTAAGCACGGGAAGTTGTGGGAGATGCGTGTGCATGCACGCACACACACACTAAGGACTTAGAGTGCAGAGAAGAGCAACAAAGATGAAAGAGGGTCTTGAGGCTAAATCATAGAATGAATGGTTAAGGGAACTAGGAATGAAGAGAAGGCTCAAGGGAGACATGGCAATAGTCTTCTGATACTTGAAGGAATGTCACAGGGAAGAGGGAGTTGCTTTATTCACCATCCTGATGGGTGGAAACTCATCAGAGGGAGATTTAACCTGGAAATAAGGAGGAATTTCCTGACAGCAAGAATGATTAGTCAATGGAAATTGCTTGCCTCAAGTTGTGGGAGCTCCATCACTGGAGGTTTACAAGAAAAGATTGGACAACCATTTGTCTGGGATGTTCTACTCTAAGGAGTCCTACTTTGGGTAGGGGGTTGGACTAGAGGACCTCTAAGGCCCCTTCCAGTCCACAATTCTAAGTATTTGGAATAATGTTGGAACAATGTTGGACAACATTTTAGTAAAGGTTGCAGGAAGGGGAAAAAAGATGATATTGATTTGTTTATATCTTATTCTAGCTTGTACCTTATTAAAAAAAAGTGATTATGTGGAGAATAATACAATCATAAAACAATGCAAATATCAAGAATTAAAGCAATGCACACATTTAAACTACAATACTTTAAAACATATCAAATTACAAATACTAATGATAATAATAAACAGGACAGATTAATAATGACCAAACCAGACTGTGGCATGTTGAGTATGAGTTCAGCCAATGAAAGAAAACAAATGGAAGAATCTCAAAACAGCCCAAAGAGGATGGGGAGAGGGCTGTGGATGGGCAGCCTATAGAAACTGTCTTTTGGGTGGAAGGGAACTGGGGGGAGGCATGGAAGGAGAAAAGAATTGAATGTCCAGAATGAGGAGGAGAAGGAAGGGATGGAGCAGGAGAAGAAAGAGGAAGAGGAGGAGCAGAGGAGGAGGAGAAAGAGAAAAGGAAGAGAAAGAGGAGAAAGAGAAGGGGGAAAGGGTGAAAAGAGAGGAGGAGGAAAAAGAATCCATGCTGCAAATTCATTAAAAATTCCGCTTGTTAAAACAAAACTAACTTTGAGACTGACATGGCATTACAGTGTCTGTACAGCTACAAAAAGGCTATTAAAAGTCAGCAGGTGGATACTAAAATTTTAGAAAACACCTAAAATCTGCAAAGTTGGGAGAAGGGAGTGAATTAAGAGAGAATGAAAAAAAACCTCCAAGATAACTTGCTTGATTTAATAAACATTTCAAAGAGGATGGAGCATGCTCTGTGTGGGTGGGGAGGAGTGGCAATTGCCAAAACATCAGGTGTGGTATTCCTGCTTAGCCCTTCACCCTTCTACATGAACCACAACATGCACATCCAAGGCAGATCTGGGTTCTATGAAAAGGAGTTCCACTAGTGCAGGTGTCAGCAACCTCTGGCTCTTTGGGCCCTCTGCTGTGGCTCCCTGTCGGGTGATCCCACCACTGGCTGGCCCCACCCCTCGCCCTCCCCTCCCAGTCACTCCTCGCCTGGCCTGAGAAAGTAAGGGTGATGGCAAGGGATGGAGAAGCAGCCAGGGCAGAGACAGAGAGATACAGAGAGCGGGGGGGGGGGGGGGGACATAGAAAGATAAAGAGAGAGGGGGGAGAGAGAGAGAGGGAGGGAGGGAGGGAGAGAGACATGTCAAAAGGATTTTGGGATTCCCGGTGTTTTTTAACAACTGGTTCTCTGTCCTAATGACCAGCATGGCTGGGGGAGGGTCATGTGACTGATGGAAGTGATATCAAGTTGGCCACGCCCACCCAGGTTTTGTGGCTCCCGGTGTTTTCTTTTCTTTGGGAAATGGGTCCAAATGGCTCTTTGAGTGTTTAAGGTTGCAGACCCCTGCACTAGTGGATGCAATTCCTTAGTTATAGTCAATTTTTTTGTTGTGTGTGCCTTAGAAAAGCATCCTTTCAAGTTTATTTCTTGTCACATCATAATAACCTATACTTATTAATATCCTGAGGAAAAAAATCCAATATGGAATGGAAAAGCCAGACTGGGAAAGAGTGATGTATCCCCGTTTTTTGGAAGGGTTGAATTAATCTGAACGTGAGCCTGGCTGTCTATCTGAAAGGACCCCTCAAGGGGCAAGTTGTCTCTGACTTTTTTCCCCCTTTCTAAAAGCTTAAATAAGAAAAAGTCATCAGAGAGGCTTGCAGTCAGTTTGAACCCCATCTTTTCAATCCCTTCTTGGAGCTTTCCAGATATGTTGTTGGGCTGGCTGGGGAAGATGGGATGTATAATCCAATAGATCAAGAAGGCCATAGACTGGGCAAAGTGAAATGATCTGAATTTTTACCCATGTACTATACTATACTAAAAAGAACAACTGGCCCTTTAAAAACACTTTCAAAAGAAAAACAGAAATGGCACCTCTCCCCATTTCCCTCAATCGCAGAAAATGAAGCTGGGAAAGGAAGCCACGGGTGCCTTTGTCTGAAATTACTCAAGGTTCCCTCTGGAGGGAGCCCCATATCCCTCCCTATCAGAAAGTCAGTTTTAAAATGATGCTTCAGGGATCTGTCTATAAAGAAGAGGTAGGATATGGGATGAAGAGATAATTGTTCGTAAGCATGGAGGGGATGAAAAATCACTAAACTTGTTTATATTTGTGGTGAAAATTGGAAATAACTTCTTTATATAACTTCTTTTACTTTATTATTTCTTTTTTCTATTCTTTCCCTCTCGTTTTTCACTCCTTTCTTTCCTTTCTTTCTTTCCTTTCTGTCTCTCTGTCTGTCTTTCTTTCTCTTTGTCTGTCTTTGTCTTTTTTAAGTTTAGTTTGTGTTATATTTTACTGTTACAATTAAATAGCTTTAATTGTGTCTCCTTAAGTTATCTCCTTTACTTAATTTAATTTGGTATTTAGCTCAAAAAAAGTAATGTATTCCAGGCTCAACTTCTGTCATTTTGCTTCTGGAATGCATTTCTAATTTCCACCAGGACTGGACATTGTTTTCCAAGACTCCAGCAGACAACACTGTCCAAATAACATCCTCATAAGAGATAGCAGCTAAGTGTTATATGATGGCAGTTAATAATTCCCCTGAGATTTTTTTACACTAAGTTACTGGGTAGTACATCTTTCTTTATGAACATAATCTAGGGGCATCAGTTTACGCTGCATTTAGAATAGGATTCCTATTTTTATTGGCAAGTATCAATACAAACAACACCTTGAACAATTATGGCAAAATACACCAGTAACTATACAGTTTAGTGAAAAAACCCTGTGTATGTCATAATGATTAAAATAAATAAAAAAACATAAGGAAAGAAACAGAAAATAATAAAAAGAAAGATAATCTAATATCTTTAATATAAAATTAATCCATAAACTTATCACTAATTCTAAACCATGAGGAAACATTACTCCATCTTTTCATTTGGACAATATAAAGACTTTTTTTAAAAAGGGATAACAAACACCTATCTTGAATCCATTATTTAATATTAGGAGGATACATTTCTTTCAATTATTCAAAATTATTTTTATTGAGTCCCAAGCTCCATACAGCCAAACCACTTCATACAATGACAGATTCCATATTTTTAAAAATATAATCCAACGTAGTTTAACCGTCTTTACTATTACTAGATAAATCATGTCCTACTAGGTCATTGTTTCAGAGGTATTTCCACCCCAAATTCCTCAATGCTATGAGCAATGATTTTAATGTTCTGCCTGAAATTTGGGATGTATCTGCTCTGAAAATAGCCAATGTTGAACTGTAGAGCACAAACATCAGCCCAGGAAATGTTTTGTGACATTTTGCATTATGTCTTAAATTGTTTTATGGAAATGTTTATATCATAATATATTTTGAAAAAAATGCCAAATTTCAATTCAATGGAAATCATGGGTCCTGGATTTTGGATATTTTTGTAATTTAGCTCATTTGAGTATCTTAGTTCAAAGTATTTCCCTACGGTACACCGTTTCGCCCAGTTAAAGATTACAGGAATCAGAGTTTTAGTATATGTAGCAGATGTTTGTTTCCTGAAATTATACTAACACATGCTGTAAATTGAAACTTGAAAGGGAGCTATGGCTGGACAAGACCAAATGATATGAGTTGAAGTTTGGTCTAATTGTCAAGGCACCAGGCTAGAAAGCAGGAGACCACGATTTCTAGTTCTGATTCAGTCATGAAAGCCAGTTGGGTGATCTTGGGCCAGTCATTCTCTCTCAGCCCAGCTCACCTCACAGGATTTATTATTGTAGGGACAATAGGAGGAAGATTTATTGTATATACATTTGTCACTTTGACATATTTGGAAAAATAATAAAGGCAGGACACAAGCAAACATTTCTTACATTTAAAGTAGAATAAATATTTCTTACATTTAAAGTAGAATGTTCAAAGATGGTTTTAATTTAAAATGGTCTGAAAATACTGTTTCCTTTTACAAAATGCTATTTTTATAAACAACTGCTTTTCAGTACACTTCTTTTATTTTAATTCCTAAGGGCTATGTTACAGATAACCAACCCCCTTGTGTTCCAAATGTAGTACAGTATTAAGATATTAAAGTAGAAACAGATACATAAACCTGT
This sequence comes from Arizona elegans, assembly GCA_022577455.1. Classification (NCBI taxonomy): domain Eukaryota; kingdom Metazoa; phylum Chordata; class Lepidosauria; order Squamata; family Colubridae; genus Arizona; species Arizona elegans. Next base: position 194,104,620 of record JAKOOJ010000001.1, on the reverse strand, counting down.
ATCATAGCACATTGATTAAAGTTACTGATCTTTCCCACAGGTCTGATTTCTTTCCTTGTTGAGAACAACTACAAATCAATATGGTTTGGGACAATCTCACAAAAACTGAAACATCTCGGCATCCCCAGGGAGGTGTTCCTAATGATGGGTTATGAGCATGTACATATAGCATTTAAGCAACGTATCCAAGACCTGGAAGTCCAACAGGACCAGCATGCTCTATTTAAGAATGTCTTTCTCACAAGCCAAGCCCCTTTTTACAAACCAGCAAGACACTTACACACTGTTTCCAAATCCCAAAGAGCACTAACTATTTAGCTTTTGAATTTAGAGGACCAATACAAAAAAGTCCCCTATAAGTTGAGTCTGCGCTCTGTAGAGAAGGGGCTGTTTAAACTACAACTCGTGTCCTTTTAAAGGGTACCCTTTATAAGGACCCAAGGGCCCTCTATAAGGACTTAAGTGCTATATCGCCTTACCTGTAAAAGACCAGGGAAATTCTAAGCTTTTTTATGTACAGCTGTTGTTATCAGTGTGATTCAGTCTCTTTAAATGTAGTTAAAAAATGTTATACTGCCTCTAAAATTAGGCACTTTTATTATTCAGTGATGAAACCCACCACCAATTGTAACACTTTATCTTGCTTTGTTTGTTTTTTTTAAATTTTTAATGTGTTTTTTTGCAATTCAGTAGTCATAATTGAAATATTTCTTCATTAATAGATACAAACTGAAATAGATGATACAGTGATAACTATCGATATAAATATCTAATGTTAACTTACAATAGAGAGCTTTTTTGGAAAGAAGTAGAATATCCCAGTAAATCTCAGCAATAAATTATATGAAAAACAGTTTGGTATAATGGCAAAAGCACCAGGCTAGGAACCAGAAGGCTAAGAGTTCCAGTTCTACCTTAGTCGTGAAGTCAGCTGGATGACTTCAGGCCAGTCACTTTCTCTCAGCCCTTGGAAGAAGGCAAACCATTTCTGAAAACTTTGCCAAGAAAACTACAAGGACTTGTCCAATTACCAAGAATTGAGAACGATTTGAAGAATGATTTGATATACATCTGTGTGTGCGCACACACACATACACATACTGCAGTATCAGGAGCTCTGTTGGTTGCAAAACTTTTCCTAAAACTAAAGTTAGCTGAGGAACCATCTGTAACAGTATAATGACCAATTGTATGACAATGAAAATAATGATGCCAGCTGGGATTTTTATAAGTGTCTGCTTAATTGCAAGGAGCAAGCAGAGGAACTCTCATCACCCAAAATATTCTCTCTCATTTTCTCTGAATTAGTTTACAATCTCCTCTAATGAGACTCAATGAAATATCACATGGAGGCTTCCTTGCTAGCCAATGATGATTAGACAAAAGCAATTAGATGGCTGTGAAATCATTAAGATGATTGTGTAGACACACCAGAAGAAACTGCAGAGGAGGGGTGGAGGGGGAGAGAGAGAGAGAGAGAGAGAGGGAGTGAGGGAGATAATCTTTTATTTTTTTATTTTTTTATTAAACATTTTTAAAAAACAAAAATAAAGCTTTAACACTTTTTCTGTTTCAACAGTTTTGCATCAGTCAAGAATTTCACACTTATACATTGTTTCCTCCCTTATTTCTACTACATCTTTTATACATATACTTCTAATATTTATTTACATATATATGTATCAATACCCGTGTACCCACTTCTACAGTTTTTGTTTCCTCATATTAGCAATTATACTTCAACTCTTATTTCGACCATTATTTAATTTTTCCCTTCCTTTTATCTCTCCTCCAATCATTCATACCATTTCTCCCACACTAAATAATATTCTATTTCCTCTTTTTCTTGTATCTCTTTTGTTAATTTGTCCATCTCTGCAAATTGCAAAACTTTTCTGATCAGATTATCTTCGGATGGTATATTATAATTTTTCCAATTCTGAGCGTAGATTATTCTTGCTGCTGTAGTAATATGGATAATTAAATACTGTATTTCTTTTTTGTATGACCCTGGGAGTATTCCTAATAAAAATGTTTCTGGCCTCATCTCTATCTTTTGTTTGGTTATTTCTTCTAATTGTGATCTGATTCTACTCCAATACTGTTTCGCCTTGTGGCAGGACCACCACACGCGGTAATACATTCCCTTTTGCTGTTTGCATTTCCAACACGTTGGTGAGGTATTGGGAAACATCTTTGCCAATATGGCCGCTGGCAAGTGCCACCTGTAAAACATTTTATACAGATTTTCTTTATAGGATACAGACTCTCAGTTTATGATTTTTGTTCCATAATTTCTCCCATTTATCTAATTCAATGTTGTATCTGAATTTTTTTGCCCAAATTATCATATTTTCTTTAACTACCTCCTCTTCCAAACTGTAGTTTAATAAATAATTGTAAAAATATTTTGGATCAATTTATCTTCTGTACCCTGGAGGATTTTGTCTAATTCATATACTTCTCTTTGGAATCCATATTGTGTCAAATCTGTCTTATATTTAGATTTTATTTGCATGTAAGGCCACCAATCAATGTCTGTACCCACCAATCAATGTCTGTATAAATTTTTGCATTTTACTAAAGATTTCCGTGGAGGGAAATAGTCTTAATGTTATTTGTGGATTTTGTCCATAATTGCCATTTTGTAATTTTACCAATCAAGCCCTGCTTACATTCAGCCAAGTTTTGTTCAAGACACCGCTCCCCCCACCCCCCAAATTATAGGTTTGTTCACTGACACACACTTTGAGGGCTGGATGATGTTGGTACTTCAGGGCTCTGTTTTCAGAATATCCCCCGCATATAGATGGTTTTATAGATTTCAGTCTTCACTGAGTAGCAAGTAAGATAATTTTATAGCACTTAGGCCAATATTTCCAGCAACGAAATACTACAGATTAAAAAAGGAAGATATGTTAATTTTTAGTAGTTCCTTTTGTAATACTACTGAATGAAAAGATAGTGATGTTCTTGCAAATAGCTTCCTTCTCCAGCTTGATATTCAACAAATACTCTGGTTGGAAGACGTTGTAAATTGTAGTCCAACATGATGTGGGTGAAGGAGAGTGCAAAAATTGGCTTGAAACTCAACATTAAGAAAACTAAGATCACGGCATCCGGCCCTCTCAATTCCTGGCAAATAGATGGGGAAGAAATGGAAGTAGTGACAGATTTTATTTTCCTGGGCTCCAAGATCACTGCAGAAGGGGACTGCAGCGAATAAATTAAAACACACTGCTCTTGGGGAAGAAAGCTATGGCAAATCTAGATAGCCTACTAAAAAGCACATACATCATCCTGCCAACAAAAGTTTGTATAGTCAAGGCTATGGTGTTCCCAGTTGCAATGTATGGACCATAAGAAAGGCTGAGTGCCAAAGAATTGAGGCCTTTGAACTATGGTGCTGGAGAAGACTCCTGCGAGTCCCTTGGACTGCAAGGTGATCAAACCAGTCAGTCCTACAGGAGATCAACCCTGACTGCTCTTTAGAAGGCCAGATCCTGAAGATGAAACTCAAATACTTTGGCCACCTAATGAGAAGGAAGGACTCCCTGGAGAAGACCCTAATGCTGGGAAAGATTGAGGGCAAAAGATGAAGGGGACGACAGAGAATGAGGTGGCTGTCACTGAAGCAGTAGGTGTGAGCTTAAATGGACTCCAGAGAATGGTAGAGGACAGGAAGGCCTGGAGGAACATTGTCCATGGGGTCGCGATGGGCTGGATATAACTTCACAACTAACAACAAATATCTGAAAGGTATCAGTGAAGTGACTGATGAAGTTTGCATTAGTTTGAAAAATGGGCCCTGTGTTGATCTGTCCTACCCCCCAAAACAGGGACCAATAATCTCTGTGTATGTTTATTAATGATGTATGTTACCTTATTATGGCACATCACTGGATTCTGTTGCAAAATTTACAAATACAATGTAAAAATAAAAATTTAAGACTCAGCATAGAGTTGTAAATCCTTTCATTTCTCAAAACTGGTTTTTTTTTTGTTATTTAATTTCTAAAGTTACAGTGATTCTAGGAAACAAACAGATTAAAAACCAAACCCACTAAATTGAAACAATTAAAAAAATGAGTTGGAGAACAAAAAATAAATCAGAAAAGAATAAAAGAAAAAGAAGACTCTTTCAGTCAAGGTTAAGGGTAGCATGTTTTGCTTTTTTCCCCATTCGTTTGAATATATGAAAGAAGAAAAACTCAAGGTGGTATTTCTTAGCAGCTAATTTTACTTAGATGAACTATCCTTTTACTAAATTATAGGCATATCATCAGATTTTTTGGAAGTCACTCAGTTTTATAAAGAAAGGCAAAGCATAAACAATCATAATCATACGATGATGATCATGATTTATCACTTGTTGCTTGTATGTACAGAGAGCTTATGCACCAGAGACAAATTCCTTGTGTATCCAATCACACTTGGCCAATAAAGAATTCTAAATCTAATTATAAATGTATACATACACCCAGGAATTAAATGTGGGTTTTGTAGCAGAACTGCTGAGCCATAGAGGGCTGGAAATCTCAAAGGACCCAAAACGTTCTCTAGAATTTCATACCCTGGCTTCATTTCCTGCTTTGCAGTAGCAACTTGTTAGTTCCCACTGCCTTGTCTAAAGGCATTGTTCAATAGCATCCTCTCCCTAACCCACTGCATGAGAGGTAGGACTCTCTCATATTGTTCTTTATGACAGTTCAAAGATAAACAATGCAGAAGTAGAAATAATTTTTATATTGGATTCTCTGGCCGCATAGCTTATAAGCAGCGATTAAAGATTTCAGCCCATCTCCCCTCTTTGAAACCTAAACCAATCAATACCAGGACTAAATAAGACCAAACCTTATTTTCAAAAGACAAAGATAAAAAGTCTTCAGTCTGAAAGAGATGTTTATTGGGAACATCACAGTTGTTCTGGCTGGCAAGAGAACTATATTCATAACAAGTTTACATTGCACAATCAATAGTAAATTGATATTTATGTTACAGTATTGATAGTATTAATTGGTTATATTAAAATATTACTTGACAAAAGATGGACACAAAAAGTGATATGATACTGTTCATGTATTGATGTTGATGTATATATAAAAATAAAATAAAAAACAAAAAAGGTGATATGATGGCGGTTCTATAGTTAAACATGCCCACTTGAATGACCTCCTATAAAGTGAAAGATTTTGGTACAGTACTTAATGACAGAACAAAATATAAGTAAGTGCTGAAGTCAATGCCTTGGATATCAACATTCTCTGGATGAAAATGGTGATAACATGTTATAATACTTATATCACCTGAGTTTTAAGTTTCTTGAATATCCTTAGTAAATGCCACCATGTCTATAGTGTTATTGCTATTATTCAGATTCCTAACATTATATTTGGATGCACCTTCATATCCAAGTTTAATTCCAGAATGACAACAAAATGCAACAATGCTTCAAGCTATATATTAAGTCAAGGATCAACAACATGCTACTTCCAGGCACCGCTATGTACCGGTACCAAGTTCTTGGTCCCATCTAAACATTCCTTTAATTAAAAAAAAATACATAAACAAGAAGCTGGTGCATCACAAAGCGAAATATACTCCTTTAGCATCTTAATTTCAAAAATGTTTTTGAGCCCCATGGATAGCAGGTAACATTTTCAGAAGGCTAATTTATCTACTAGTGCTTTTTTTCCAGTAGCCACGGCCAGTAATTTTTTTTAACAGATCATTCTTATAGGGCAGCCATTTTATAAATGTGTCCACTAAATGCACCGAACATTTCGAATGTGCTCCTATCTCTAAAAGATTGCTTACTTTTGTTCTAGGAAGCAAGGGAATATGTAAACCTCCTATGGGAGATTCATACGGACATTAAATGTGTGGTATAGTGCTCAAAGTTATTTATTTATTTATTTGTATCCTGCCTTTAGTAGCTTTTAAAAAATAATAAGCAGCAAAGATATCCAACAAACTTTCCTCCTCCTATTTTCCACACAACAATCTTCTGAGGTAGGTTGGACTGAGAGAGAAAGAGAGTGATAGGCCCAAAGCCACCAAGCTGGCTTTCATGGCTAAGACAGGACTTGAACTTCATAGTCTCCTGCTTTCTAATCTGCTGCCTTAACCACCAGATCAAACTGGCTCTGGTTGGACTACACTGAGAAGACAAAACTGAAAGCCTTTATTCCGTGACTGTGGGCTAGTCATTATCTCCCTAAACCCAATCCATCTTCACAAGTTGTTGTGAAGAAAATTTGTAGAACGGAATGCTACATGTAATGCCTTTAGCTTCTAAAGGAAAAGCAGGTCTAATAGTAAATCAATTACTATCAAGTGATCAAGTATCAAGTGATGAGACTGCATCCCCCAAAAGACATGTGAAACTAAATAGCATTGTCAAGTTTGAAAGATTCTAAATATTTTGCGGAAAATACAGCTGAAATTGACCAGAAAATCTTTTCAATTTACCACACCCTTGTTTTTGAAGAGTTCAGAAAAAATTATTCTTCAAAGTTGAGGGTCTTTTCTGAACTCTTTCAACAACCCAGCACCCGATTCTTGAATTATGCAGTGCCTATTATAGCAAAGTACAAAATACATTTAGAGGTTTATAGTTATGAGAGGAAAATTATTTTCCGCAACCCTAAAATGTAGCATGTTTCTAAAAGAATGCTATCTATGCCACATGAGAGAAATCCAAGAGTTTCCCTTCATGATTGCTTTACTCAATGATAGCAATAGACCATAATTGGTCTCTCAACTAACGGTATAGCACTTAAAGCTCATTCTGTATTCCAGATTGATGCCGAGAACGCTGCCACAATAGTCCCAGGCTGCCTTGATAACAGTTGTGAGATGACATGAATCCAGCATTGTTACAAAGAACCCTCGTTGCAATTCAGCAGGAGTCTTTTTAGGACTTATTATGGCAAGGATATCTTTGGTGGGGGTGGGGTGGGAGGGAGGGGGAAAGAGGAGTGATAGCAATCAGATTGATTTTCTTCTTGAATCCCTTCTACACGTTAAGGCTATTCTCTTCAGCATGAGCCTATCATTATCCCTTCCATTCTACGCAACAGCATGCCAAGGTTCACTCAACTACTGTTCATCACTGCACAGTTGTGACTGGAATAGAAGTAAATCTAGTAGGTGCTGGAGGGGTTAATCTCAGGGTGCCTGTGGGGGTGTTTTGTTTTGTGGCAAGCACAGGGCCTGAGTGGGCAAACATGAGAAGAGCTCTGCTGAGATTGGATCAAAGGTCACAGGGTCCAGCTTTCAACCTGTGCATTCAACCAGGTGTCTCTGGGAAGATCATAAACAAGGTATCATCTTCTACAGTACTTATTTCTCAGCGTCCTCAGCATTCCAGTCATGAAGGTATTGTTGAGTACTAGTGAAAACTATAGTAATCATGGATAGGCTTGTCTTCATGGCATGTGGTTAGAATGCAGTATTGCAGGCTAATTCTGCCAATTGCCAGCAGTTCGATCCTAAACAGGTTGGGTTGACTCAGCCTTCCATCCTTCTGAGGTTGATAAAATGAGGACCCAGATTGTTGAGGGCAATATGCTGACTCTGTAAACTGCTTAGAGAGGGGTGTATGAAGCGGAATATATAAGTGCTAATTGCTATGTATGGTATCTGGTTCTTGAGAGCTTCCATGATGTGGAGGTTGAGATCTTGAACTAGGGCTGGGAGATGCTGATTCAAATTAATCCTCTGCAACTCAGTTGCTGACTGACCAATCACTCTTTTTGCCCAATCTCCCTTACAGATATGTTATTGTTGTTGTTGCTATTGTAAGGATATACTGAAGGAGAGTCCCATGTAAGCTTCTTTGATTTCTAGGAAAAAAGGTGGAGCAAAAATAAATTCCCTTTAGAGGTGGTGACCAAGATGCTTGACCATTCCAGTTGTGACTATATCACAGATATAGTCACAGGGCATCAGACTGGTTAGGGCGGTTCATCTCTCTTCAGCATCTATTATACAAGCAGTGCAGACTCTGGCAAATTCAAAAAAATGGTTCTGATAAGGGGGGATTAATTAGTTCATGCATACCTATATTCATATATTTGTGTGGCGCTGCGTGTACTCAGATTGCATATCCATCTTCTCACCAAAGTCTTAAAGTCAGGAAATCAGGTGCTACCACTTTTAAGGTTCATCTTGTATGCACCGAAGAGGAGCACAACCCATTCTATACATTTTTGGTATATAAATGATTTATATTCCCAGTGTAGGCATGTATCTCAATTGTACGTAAGTACACACAGTTAATTACACACAGTTGCAACCTCTTCAGACAGAATGAGGGCATCATAATGGGGCTGAATCCATGCACATTTCATTTTAATTATTACAGAGCATTAAAGCTTTTGTGGTTTGGCCCTATTTTCACTGTGAACCTCCTGCTCCTAGTATGAATGTTGTTTTGTAGCCTTATATATTTCTCTATAATACTATAATTTATTGTGTCTTTCTAAGTTAATATAAAATAATATGTTTGATTTTATTGGAGGTAAATATATGGATTAAAATCCCCTTTTTATTCAGATGCATTAAATCACAAATCCTGTTACTCTAGAATGAGGGGGATAGCAATTTAAATCCAAGTAGACAACCTGTGACCAATGGGGTCATTCTTTGCCATTTTCCTTCTCCTTATGACCCTCAGAACTGCCCCAGTGAAGCCTTCTCTTCCTCCTCCTCAGCTGACTCGCTAGTCAGTGAACTGCCTGCCACTTTGCTGGAGGAAGAAAGACCATGAGGAAAACTGTACCCCCCCCCCTGTTCATTCCAGCATGTCCCCAAGGGTCCATTCCCTGCAGAGAGAAAGAGGGCTCACCCATCAACCACCAGTGCCCTGCAGCCAACCCTATCTTGCCAACAGGCATCTGAGTCACTCCTTTATCCATTCCTCACTGATCACCACCATTAAGAGATTTCAAATTTCAGCCTCAGTTCCAAAGCAGCCAATGGTCTCAGAGAGAGGTGGGAAAGAGAGCAGGTGGTATGCCCCTCCCATCTTTCTTTCTACTACACAACCTTCAAGTTTCTGGGAAGTATAATTGGAAGGTGTGGTGGTGCTGAAGCGGCCATAACCTCACAAATTATTCCTACATGGCATGGGACCAGGGTACCTGAAAAGCTATCTCTACCCAATGGGACTAACCCACCCCACTTGTGCCAGTGGAAGAGGCCTGCTATGCATCCCATCTACAAAGGAATCAGCAAGTGGGTTCAAAGAAAAGAGCATTTTGTGATGTGATCCCATATCTGTGGAATATTCTATCACCAGATAATTGCTCCCATCCTTTGGGAGTGATATTAAAACTTGGCTTTGCTGGTTAACCTGGGGCTCTGAGTGGGGCCCTCACTGCTGGTGATGGCTGGCAAAGTAAGAAGATCTTGTTTCCCTACTATCGGTCTCTTACTTCTGGTTTCAATAATTTTAAAATCTTAATCTGTGTAGTTTTAATATTTTAATATTTTAATTATTTTTCTACTTGTTTTATAACTTGTAAGCTGCCCAGAGTCACCTTATAAGGGAGATGGGTAGTATAAAAAATTAATAAATTAAAAAAAATAAAAATGTCATTACCATTGGAGTCATGGTCCCAACATTCTGTAAGTTAACCCATTTGAGTTACCTTCATTTAATAATCGTTGCCCTATACCTTGCAATTTTCCCCAATTGAAGGTGATAAACAGACTACAGAGTTTTAATAGCATCTAGATACATCTGCTAGGCACTAGATATGGAAAGCCTGGTCTAGTGTGACATTTGATGAAAGGTCCAAAATATGCAAATATTCCTCAGTGTTCCTCAAATGTCAAGATGCAGCTCTGGTGATTGCATCTGTTCTATGGGACAACCTCCATTCAGCGGCCAATGCTTGAGAGTATCCTGAAAATTGGTGAAAAAATGTTCAGGGAGCTTTCAGAGAATGGACTAGATGTTTTTTTTGATTTTGGTAGATTCAGTTTCTTTGTCTTTTATAAATCTTTTTTTTTAATTCTATTTTTGCTTTATTACATTTTCTGATGTTAGCAATCAGGCTTCTAGTGTATCATTATAGCATAAAAAAAATGGAAAGATTATTTCGAAATGAGCAATTTCTTTGATGGATGGGATGAAGTTCTCCACTACTGCTCTATAGTCATAGGTTGAGACTCTAAATTGTGACCCTGGCTGGTTCATACAATATTCTAAATCATGGTTTGTTTCATATATTTTGTTTTATATATTTTGTTGAAGAAGTCTCATTTGTCTCGTTTTCCCAGGGTACAAAGCCATAAATCAGAATTTACTACCACAACAGCTTGGTTTGCACATAAGTCATAATGTGGTTTGTTTGGCTTTTGCTGAATGTACTATGTGAATCCAAGTGTTGTTTGTAAACCATGATTTATGGCTCAGTGTTTTGTATGACCCCAGCCAGTTGAAGTTTAGTCCATAAACCTTAGTTAAAGAAATTGTATCAATCCATCCAGACAGAATTTATTTCAGTACAGAATGAACCTACAAAGGGTATCATCTAAATCTTTAGACTCTTTTTAAACAGGAAATAAGGGAGAAATAAATTGACTCAGATGTCTAGGAAGCTGGATTTTTTTCCCTCTACTGTGATCCAAATAACCCTGTATATGCTTCTAATTGCAAGCTATTATAACATAATCCAAATTGCCCTTTTTGTCTAACATTTTTATTAGTTGTATTTCCATATTTGTGCAATCTATTAATTCATTTAAAAACAGATATTTCAGATTTGAGTAGTATCAGTTCAAAACATTATTATTGAGACTTATAAAGGCATTATATTAGTAACACCCACAATATACAACAACAACAAAGGGAATAACCTGGAAGAAATTTTTTAAAAATTGGAAAAACATAGGAATAGAATTGAAAATGAAAACTATGCCATCTGAGTGAATTTGGGCAGGTCACTCTCTGTCAGTTAAACTATCTCATAGGGTTGTTGCTGTGGGGAAAATAGGAGACGGAAAGGAGATTTGATATGTTTGTTGTGCCTTGCTTATAAAAATTACCGTGTCAATTCAGTGATGCGGTGGATGTGATGTGCCAGTGCCTGGAGGCTGTAAGGGTCTGGATGGGAATCAACAGGCTCAGACTTAATCCAGACAAGACCGAATGGCTGTGGGTATTGCCTCCTAAAGACTATGTTGACTGTCCATCCTTGGTTCTGGGGGGTGAGAAATTGTCCCCCTCAGAACGGGCTCGCAATTTGGGTGTCCTCCTAGAGTCACAGCTAAGATTAGAGCAACATCTGACAGCTGTCGCTAGGGGGACCTTTGCACAGGTTCGCCTGGTGCACCAATTGCGACCCTACTTGGATTGGGAGGCTCTCCTCACGGTCACTCATGCCCTTGTCACCTCAAGGTTAGATTATTGCAACGCGCTATACATGGGGCTACCCTTGAAAAGTGTTCGGAGACTACAATTGGTCCAGAACGCAGCCACGCGAGCTGTCGTGGGTGCACCTAGGTACACCCATATTACACCAATTCTCCGTGAGTTGCACTGGCTCCCTATTGGTCTCCGGTCACAATTCAAGGTGTTGGTTATTACCTTTAAAGCCCTACATGGCTCAGGGCCAGGTTATCTTCGAGACCGCCTTCTACCGCATAGCTTCCTGCGACTGGTAAGATCCCACAGAGTTGGTCTCTTCCGGGTACCGTCAGCTAAACAATGCTGGCTGATGGGCCCGCGGGGGAGGGCCTTCTCTGTGGCTGCCCCAGCTCTCTGGAACCAGTTACCTCTTGAGGTCCGGACCATCCCCACCCTATTGGCCTTCCGAAAAGCGATGAAGACCTGGCTTTTCCGGCAGGCCTGGGGCTGTTGATCTCGCTCTTGCGATTCGGCGAGATCTGGCCATGAATGGTATGAATGAGTTTTAATGTTTTTAATTTTTAAATGTTTTTTATTAGGATTTTAAATGTATTGTGAGCCGCCCTGAGTCTTCAGAGAGGGGCGGCATATACATTGAATTAAATTGAAATTGAAATTGAAAATAATAAAGACTGGATATAAGTAAAAATACTCATAAAAGTAAATGAAAAAAAAACTTGAAGTACAGATAGTTCTCGGCTTACAACCATTTGTCTGAAGTTATAATGGCAATGAAAAAAGTGACTTATGACCATTTTTCACACTTACGACCCTTACAGCATCCCCATGATCACATCAAGAGTTGGATCCTTGACAACTGGCTCATATTTATGACGGATGCAGTGTCCCGGGATCATGTGATCGCCTTTTGCAATCTTCTGACAATCAAAGTCAATGGGGAAGCCACATTCACTTAACAACCATGTTATTCACTTAACATCTGCAATGATTCACTTAACAATTGTGGCAAGAAAAGTTGTAGAATGGGGCAAAATTCACTTAACAACTGTCTAGCTTAGCAACAGAAAATTTTGCACTCAATTGTGGTCGTAAGTCAAGGACTACCTGTATAACTTTGGATCCAGTTACCACAGTTGGGACTACTCTGTCTGCAATAGCCAAATGACTACTAAATAATAATAATAATAAAAAGAGCTACTGGGAACTCTAATGCTACTGGTTGCCCAGATATATGGTCCTGCCATAGCTACTTCTAGGAATCAAATTGTTTCATCCTTATTTTTTTTTCAATGTTGTCCCTTCCTTGTAAGCTGAGGCTTGGTTTTTCATTTCATAAATCCATGCACACAACAGATACTACAAAGTAGCTTGCAATTCTCCAGCCCATGCCATGACACTGAACAGAAGCAACACACAGAAGTCTTAAATTCTGCATCTCTGTCCATGGAAATACACAGTACAGAACAACTGAGTTGACTTTGGGTGGCTCACTCTGTCTCTTTCTCCTAGATAAGAAGAAAACAAGGGGAAACAGAAACTCCCATTATTTATGGAAGAGAGTAGCAAATCCACTGAATAATCTAGGGTCCAAATCAGGGGTGAAATCCAGCAGGTTCTGGAGAACCAGTAGCGGAAATTTTGAGTAGTTCGGAGAACTGGTAGCGGAAATTTTGAGTAGTTTGGAGAACCGGCAAATACCACCTCTGGCTGGCCCCAGAGTGGGGTGGGAATGGAGATTTTGCAGTATCCTTCCACCTGGAGTGGGGTGGGAATGGAGATTTTGCAGTATCCTACCCCTGCCATGCCCACCAAGCCACACCCACAGAACCTGTAGTAAAAAAAAATTGGATTTCACCACTGGTCTTCACCCTCTCCCTAATCAACCCTATTTTCTAGAACATAGAAATATGAACTCCAAGTTTTCGTCTTCTTAAACTTGTGTTCTAAAACCTGCAGACTTCAGTCCCAATCCTGCTCTGGTGAACCTGGAGCACCGCATAACAGCCATTCAAAATTGCAATATTTCGAATAGTCTTTCTAAAGACTCTTGGCTCTAAAGCAACCCACCCCCCAACCTTTTGGGGACCAGGGACCGGTTGCGTGGAGAGCGGTTTTCCGCGGACCGGTAGCGGGAAGGAGGGCTTGTTTCGCGCCCTGCCTGCATTCCCGCGCGTGCGCGGATACGGCTTCACGAGTTTTGCGCGGCCCGTTTCACGGCCCGAGGGTTGAGGGATGCCTGCTCTAAAGCAAAAAGAGAGAAATGAGCTCCGCTGGGCAACGTATTTCAGTCTTGGCAATACAAAGCAGCTCTCCTGGACTTCATGCCCTCCAGAACGGTTGGATAAGTTCCCATTCCACAGCACAGGGCTAATGGAACGGCGAAGTTGAAACACACGGAGGGTGCCAAGTTAAGGAAGAGTGGAATAGATTTCAACAACTGTGGGAAAAGCTGGTTGGAATCTCTTGTACAAATCTGATTCTTTTGGCAACCTGAGCATTTCTGAGTGATATTAATATTTTTAATCTGTTTGCTAAAAACAAATACTGAGGCATAAGCCGGGGATGTCCCTACATTTCTATCCCTCAAACAAAACCAAATGCCTTAAAAGCATTTTTCTACAGGTGCCAAGTGATGGGAAAGGCCACTGGATCCCTCCCAAATGTACCCTAACCCAAAGCTATTTACAAAGTTAGGCACCATGGTCCCCGAACACTTTTGGGAGCATCAGGCTGGAGAAAACCCTTTCTCAGCCCTATCTATCTGCAGATGGCTGGGGAAGACTTTAACCCCTTTTTACATTCAACCCCCATCTTCTCCCACTGAGCTATGGTGGGAGTTCCCAGTGGACATTCTCTAGTACAGCTTTCTCCCAAAGGTGCTTTTTCAGGAGGCAGCTGGACTGGCTCTGACAGGATAGTGGGGAGCTGAAGAAGCTCCTTGGACAAGAAGCGAAACGTCTTCAAAGGGAAAAAAAAATAAAAAAAGTCCAGTTGCCTCCTGAAAAAGCACCTTTGGGACAACCATGACTTGGACGACTGAAAACCTCTCCACACTTTTAGCACAGCGTTCGTTTTTGTATTGTTCCCAATCCGGCCCTTTTATTGCAGCAGAAAGTGATTGCACATATATATCTTATTTATCCTCTTTCCCGTTATTTTATTTCCTTGAATACTGGAGTCGGGTATGTGTGTGTGAGAGAGAGGTGAGAGACTTAACACAAACAAGTCGCCCTGCACCATTTTATATAGCAGCCATCCCACCAACCTGCTTAACACGCGTTGGACTTCAACTCCCATCATTCCCGCTCCGCAAACTTGTTAGCCGAGCTGGCGGAGGAGCGCTCCCTTCCCCGTCGCGTTGCAAAAAAAAACCAAAAAAAAAAAAAACCCACCGCCCGGGGAAAGGGAGTTCTCACCTGCGCTCCCGGAGCTGCTCGCGGGCGCTTCCCCGCAGGGACGACGGACGGTGGGGAGGAGAACGCCACCCGAAGACAGCGGGAGGGAGGAGGCCCCACGTTCCTCAAGCCCTGCCCTTTTCCTTGCTTCGCGCTCCTCCTCCCCCCCCCCCCTCCACTTCCACTGCTGCACCGGGACGTCTTTCAAAGCTTCGGGACGCCCGTGTTGTTTAGGCTCTCCGCTGCGGCGCCCACAGAGCGCCCTGCTCTGCTCGATCCCGTTGCGCTCTGCAGGTATTTGCAACCCTCTGTCCCCAACGTCGGCCCGGAGAGGTTGCGCGCTCGATCTCTTCTCCAACCCTCCGGTCTCGCTGCTGGGCATCCGCAAACCAACCCATAGCCGATAGCGCCAAAGTTTCGGACCACCGCTTCATTTTTTTTTTCCCCCGCTCCCCACTTCGCTTCCTTTCCCCCACATCCCTTCTTCTATAGTCCCGGGCCAAAGGAAACTTCGCTCCGTGCGCTGCTGCAGCTCAGTGCCCCTTTCTTCGCGGCTTCTGGTGCTTCCAAGTTTTCCCGGCACCGGCGAGTGAGAAAGAGCCTGGGTGCGATTTCTCTTTTCTCGGTTGGGACGGCCTTCTTGATACCCTGTCGCAAATCGGAAATCTCTTTATCGATGAAGAAGGAGGAAAGGAAAGCAGCGTCCGGTTTTATACTAGCTAGAAAATCGGAGCCTTGCCGGGACGGTGTATCTGGGG
Source organism: Arizona elegans (assembly GCA_022577455.1). Classification (NCBI taxonomy): domain Eukaryota; kingdom Metazoa; phylum Chordata; class Lepidosauria; order Squamata; family Colubridae; genus Arizona; species Arizona elegans. The sequence continues at coordinate 194,089,087 of JAKOOJ010000001.1, read as the reverse complement.
TCTGGGATCTGAAATCTCCGCTCGGACGCCCTTGGATTTGGTTGGGACGTCGCCCCTTGGCGTTGCAAGTGTGCGCTGGGTTTACTAGAGGAGGCGCAGGCTGCAGGGTAGCCTACTCTTATCTAAACTCGTCGGTTCCCAAGGCTGAATTTTAGCTAAGTTATTCGTGTTTTGAAGTAGGATTAAAAGGCGGCGCCGGAGGGGGAGGAGTGTCAGTTTGAGACGGACCATTTCTTAAAAACCAGGCGTTTAAAGGACCGTACAGGCACGGTAGAATAGGGATGATGGAAGTGTGTGGGGGGGTATGTGTGATGTGCATGTGTGGAAGGAGATGCTTTCTTTGACTTTGAACAATGGTGATCCCGTTCCTTGCAAGATATTTACCTTCTAACTTGAAACTGCTCTAGCCACAAACGTCTGTGGAATTGGACTGTTCCTGTTTCTGACACTGCTTGGTGGAGAGAAATGTTTAGGATTCCCAACAAGAGTATTGTGCTTCCTTCTGCTACAGTCTTATAGCTCCCGAAAGGCTTGTTATTTCCAAAGGAAGAAAGTCATGCTGCAGAGATCTATTGTATTTTTCCCAAAATGTATTTTTAATAGGAGTTTAGATTGATTTCCTTTAAAGCATTGTTTACAACTGCAACCATGCATTGTTCCTGAGCCTGTTGGTTGTAATAGTATTGGAACTCTAGAAGCAGAATATCCTTTTCAGATCAAGAGTTTGTTTGCTTTTTTAGAACATCTTACTTGAATTTTAAAAGTGTGTTTGGAAGGGTTTAATGCTTTTTATGGTTCTTCCCAGAAGATTGAAGGAGAGTTGATCAGCAATAAACATGTCAGCGGTCAAAGTCTTATGTAAAGAGAAGCAAAGGAATAAAGCAGGCAGAAATTTCAGATGCATTAATTACTGACTATGGAATGAGCTTGCTGTACAATTTATATTTCTATAGTGTGACCCATCAGTGAGAAATTGCAGTATCTGTTTCTGCAAACATTGACTCTTGTTCTGCCTCGCTGTGCTGAATCTTAGTCCAGTTTGTCAGCAAAACTGGAAAGTCATTAATTACAAGAGTACAGAAATATATTTCAATGCATTTCAGCAAGAGAAGAAACAAGGGGGAGAAGAGCTGGATTGATGACTGCTGTGGATTTGTACCTGTGTCTCTGTGGTGGAATCGGGTGGCTTATGTATTACTGTAGATGTTTTATATGCCCATTTTAAAAAAATAATTAAACTGCAACTTATATGTTTTGTTGGTAGAAGCAAGTGTGGTAGAACTCCAGAGGATTTCCAAGGGCCATATGTGTTGTTAAAGCAGTAGTATATTGTTATGCCTTGTTAGTTCTTAAAAAGAGCAGTTGTGATGTGCATGCATTCATGAGGAATCTGAAGCAATATTGTAGCCAAGAACATCATATCATCAAAGGGCATTTTATGGGAAAAGAACACAGGACAAATAAAATTTGTTCTCATCATACTGTGGTCCCAGTCTGGGTTCTTACCGATTCCTACACTCTGGCTTCTTTTGGATAAGAAAGAACAAGCTGGATGCCCCCCTTTGTCTTCCTTTACAGATGTTGAATTATAGTTTTGCCCAGCATCTGTGACTGGTTTCACTATCCAGGCTAAAAGTCAAAGTTTGGGTCTTTTAGAAATTCCCAAGTGGCCAGCAGAGATATTTGTGAGTTTTTCACATGCGTCTGAAGTTTTAGTGGATGACATGAAGTCTTTACATTTGTTGCAGAAATTGTCGTAGAAAATTGACTTTGCAGGTAACTGCATAAGGTGGCCTATTGCTGGCTGTCTTGCTGAACTTGCTTTCTGACCAGTGATGACAGGCTGAGAAATTTTTGCAAGCTCATCTGCAGAGTTATGCAACCTGCCAACCTCTGGGCCAAGGATCCAGAACCGATCAAACTTTGCAGCGAGACATTCCTTTCAACCTTTGTAAAAAATTGGAAATGGATTGTTTACATTTGGCTACAGAATGCATTTTTCTATGTACATCGATCCAGGATTCTGTTCTACTCCCCCACCCCCTATCCCGGAACAAACTTAAGAGTCCTTATTCATTGCAAATAAATTCAGTAATTCCAGTTGTATACCTTCGGGTTTACTTCTAGACCGTTGCATGTAAATTTAAGACTCAGGATCCAATCACACATAGCTTAAGTCTGATAGCAAAACAGACGAGTTTAAAGAGCGAAAAGTAGATGTGTTGTTTATGCCTGTTTAAGGGGTAGCCTTGTTATTTAAATATGTAAATGTACCTTATGCAAGTGAAAACATTTTCACTTCCATTGCACTTGAAATTAAGAAATTTATACTTCACTTCAGAAAATAAATGTTTAATTGGCTCTTCCAGAGTATGCAGAATTAAATATTCTCTTTAGAGTGAAGCTGATAAGTGGGCCCCAAAACAAGTGCCAAGTTCTGAGTTGCATAATCTCATTGTATGTAGAAGCAGTGAGAAGCCAAGAATAATCTCAGCTCCTTCTAATTGAGTACTTAGGTTTGTTTCATGGACATGTTTGGATACACACACTGAACTTTAAGTATACACTTACTACTTTTTTTAAAAAAACATACATTGAACATCCACCACAAGGTGTAAGTGAGTTAACAATAACCAGAAAATGTGTGTAATTCTGAGCTGGAATTATTTCCTAAAATGAAAAGTAATATAATGATATAGTCCTGCTATATGTATACTGTGTGGGGAATAAGCTTCATTCTGCTCCACAGATTTCTTAGTAATAATGATGCAGAACTTCATTACAAACTTTGTAAAGAAAAATAAAATCAACAATAGTGATCTGGTGTCAGGAATAAATTTTACTGAAAGGAGAAAAAGGGAAAGAGAAAAAGAGCAGTGAATGAATGAGCTGACAGATGTTTAAAGAATTCCCTTCTGACTTTTTATTTCTTACTGTACTTTTCACTGTATAAGAATTTGAAATCGGTAGTAATAACAAGAATGCTAATGGACTATAAAACCAGGACTTCTCTTATAAATAGAAGGTGACATTTAGAAAAGATTGGAACATCTGATTTGAATAGTTCTTTAGAAACAAAAAGTACAGAGGGTAGGTCAGTTTTTGCCCTGTCTTGACCCTCTGAGACACACAACATTATATCAGGAAACATTCCCACAATTAGAGTTCAAAACACAAGCCAGCATGGTCCAGTTGAGGAAGATGGGGAAACTGAATGAATAACTGGCATTTGGCCCTCAGGGTAATCCTAATTATTTAATACACTCTCCCAGAGCAGTGAAAATTCTTAATGGCCAAATCAATGTCACCTGGGAAGTGTAATCATGTGAAAGCTTTTGGCTCCAATTCAGCTTTTGCTGAATCACTTTGCTCAAAGAGAGTCTCACTGCAGCGATCTGGAGGATTAGCTGGGTGACTGATGATATACAGTAATGGCTTTGCAAGTCCTCACAATACCCCAAAGTGAAAACGGGGCTGGATTAGACATTTTACCTTTTATCTGACAAAGCCTTCACTCTACCAAGGATTGCCCCTCTTCCTCCAGTCCGTAGCATGTGGATTCCACTGAGTCAGAAAGGCTGAATGAAGCTGCATGTATAATATCACCCATCATCCAATATCAAATCTCTGAGTAGCCGGGCTAGAAAGGACTGTTACCAAAACTACATATATTTTCAATTGCTCTTTCGCTGCAAAGCATCTGTAGAGAGATTGATACGATTCAGGCTTCCTCCTAGATGGGTTTATTTGCTTTTGCTATATGTTTTTTCAGCAATTTAAGCAGTCGATGCCAAACTGCAGCTGCAAGAATGCTTTCTCCAGCCCGATGGGATTGAACTTGTACAAATGATCTCCTTATTGTATTGCTGCAAATATGATCTACAAGATGGAAATTTCTTAAGCAATATCATTCCATGTTCTGTCTTTGATTTTGTAAGGCAGGGCAATAAAACAGATTGAAGTAAATGTAAAATGCTTTTTTCTTCCTTTCTGAAAGGAAAAACAATGATGCTCACATTTGAAAAGGAAACATTTAGCACAATTTGCTCACTGGGCTGCATAAACTGTTATTCTTAGGTAAGAATAACAATAGCAGTAGCACTTAGACTTATATACCACTTCACAGTGCTTTTACAGCCCTCCCTAAGCGGTTTGCAGAGTCAGCATATTGCCCCCAACAATCTGGGTGCTCATTTTACCGACCTCAGAAGGATGGAAGGCTGAGTCAACCTTGAGCCTGGTGAGATTCGAACTGCCAAATTGCAGTCAGACGGCAGTCAGCAGAAGTAGCCTGCAGTACTGCATTCTAACCACTGTGTCACCACGGCAAGAATAAAAAACATTTCTAAATTGGAGAAAAAATACATCATTCATCAGTGAAGAACCTAGAGACCAGTTTACTCAAGGTTTCATTATGGCTCTGTGACATTCATGAGACAATTTCCCAAACCATCTTCCTTTTGCTTTGTTTTTTTCCTCTAAAATGGGTTTATTATGGTTCTTTTGTTGATTGTGCTTCATAAATTCTAATTAGAGTGGTATTCTTCCAACTGTATGTCAGCTCTCACTTGTGGAAATTTGGAAGTCTGGCCTTCTGGAAGTTTCAGAGTTTGATTGACTGAGAGGTATCAGGATGGGGCCTGCCAGAATTTCTGCAAGGCAAAGATGGCGACCCATCATCTAAATAGCAGAGCAATGCTGATAAAGTTAAGAAGATGAAAGGAAAAACAAATAACATATCTTTGGGATCATAGCCAATAGGAAAAATTCTAGCTTGAACCTGAAGTCCAGAACGGGAGCAAAGAAGATGGGGAGTTAAAGGAGGGAATATTTGTAAAACGTTCTCTGTGTAGAACTGCTCATGTCCAAACTGGGAAATTAAGCATGGATTGAAATACACTTGGTTTATTCATGGATTCAGAACACATGCATCTGGCTCATGGGCATATCTGGTGTAGAGATATTCTGATGTGGAAACAATAGGGAAAAAAACCTGCTTGGCAAATGAGGGACAGAGAGGTTGGATGGTGTTAAGGTTAGCTTGTAGGATTATGTGGATGAGGGCAGAGAAAAGAGGTTTGGAGAAAGTAAGGAGAGTGCCACATGGGTTAAGCAAGTATATTGTAATCTTTTTATTCTAATTCCCAAGTCATTAGAACCTTCTAAGTTATTAAAACTTAGTGTTTTAAGAATTGTTGGCCTTGGTCTTCAGGAAGTCGACAAGAACCTCTTGAAGAATGATAAATATTTCATGAACTATTTAGGTCAGGAGTGTCAATCTCAAGGCCCGCGGGCTGGAGCCGGCCCACAGGGTGCTTAGATCTGGCCCACAGGGCTGCCCTGGAATCAGCAAAGGACAGGCCTGGTGCTTCTGCCAGCGAAAAGGGAGCTTCGGAGGGCCGCACGCAGCCCTCCCAGGCTACATTTTCTGCCGCAACGGCCTCCTCCAGCCCTCTGCCAGCAAAAACGGAGCCCAGGGGGCCGCATGCAGCCCCTGAGCTCATTTTCACTGGCAGGGAGCTGCAGGAAGCCAGTAAAAAATGGAGCTCGGGAGCCTGTTTTCACTGACAGAGTACTTGGGCCACCACAGGCACCCTGATGAGTGATGTCAAGCTGGCCGTGCCCCCTAGCCACGCCCCCAACCCCCCAAGGTCATACACAACCCTGATATGTCCCTCAATGAAAACAAGTTTGGCACCCCTGATTTAGGCCATTTAAATTTGAACGGTCCATTTAGTGCTTCTGCTGATTATGGCCACCTTAGAATTAGTGTCAGGTGCAAGCAACCAGAACCATTCATGAATAGTCTAAAGTGGAAGCTTTATTGTTAGTCACCTATATTACAGGAATCTTACCAAACTCACTAATTCCCTTGGAAATGTTCAGATAAGGCTTCAGGGATTCTGTGGGGAGATAAGGCCTGTGCCACATTTTGCAATGCAAGGTCCCTAAGTTCAATACCTTCTTAACACCTCCCTCTAGTCTAACTGGAGATTCCACCACAGTTGGTGATGGCGTATCCTCCATAACTGAGAATTCGTTTAGTGATATTAGATATATATCTTTTTTTAAAATATTGCTTAGAAATCTAGTTTTTCTTATGTATTTATTTGTGTGTAGTATTTTGCAACCTGGAAACTCTTCCTTTGCCACCAGTATAGGCTTGAACCTGTACTCCAGATCTTCTTGGGTGAAATTGCTGGTTAGGTGATACTGTAGTATTTTTAAAATGTCTTTTGACTTTAAGTTGTTGTTACAGTACAGTTATAGTTTAGTTGAATGTTGTTGGCCTCTGGTGGAAACAACAGTTAGCAGCCTGCCTCTTTTGTATTAGAAAGCCCGCTAGAAATCTGATACGGAATTTTTTACCATGTTTGAAATGCTAATTGCAAGCAAACATGATTTTCAAAATCCTTTTGCATTGGAGATGTTCAAAGAGTTAAATTTCTCCATCCAAAAGATTGAATAGAAATAGAAATACTTGTAATGGAATGGACCTTGTGTATCAATTTGATGCCTATAAATGTATTGGAAATTTATTAGGATTCACTTAATAGTAAATATTTTTATTGCCATGGAAGTATTTGGGGAAGGAGATGCATTGTTACTCATGACTCTGGAATCACTCTTGAGAAAGAGTTATAACTATTAAACATTAGATTCATATTGAATAGCGGAGAGAGTTTAAGGGGACTTTATATGAAAAATTATAGACAAGGCATATTTTATTTAAAAGATTTGGATAGCTCCCCATTTTAAAACACAACTCTGGGTAGCTCACAACAACAGTAAAAACTATAAAAAAATCATAAAACACCATAAAATATCTGATTTATTTATTTATTGATTCGATTTAGATGCCGCTCTTCTCCGGAGACTCAGGGCGGCTTACAATGCGTTAAGCAATAGCCTTCATACTTACGTATATACCTGCTTAGTAGGGCTTTTGCCCCCCCCCCAGCGGTGTTCTTTTTTATACAAAGTCAGTTTATTGCCCCCACAATCCGGGTCCTCATTTTCCCTACCTCGAAAGGATGGAAGGCTGAGTCAACCTTGAGCCTGGTGAGATTCGAACTTGTAGTAATTGCAGGCAGCTGGCAGCTAAATGCTATTTAACAGCGCTTTAGTCCACTGCTCCACCAAGGCTCCTGATGATATTTTGTTCCTCATTAGTTGTTTATTAAGAGTTTCATAATCATAATTTTACACTTTTTAATTAAAAAGAAGACAAATAAGTTATCCGTAGTCTGCCTACATCTTTATTGGCATATTACCTCTGCAAGCTACTTGATCACGTTCTACACAGTTGAATTATGATAGGATTGGGCATCCATGCTGGATGGTTTTTCAAGCCAAATGCAATGCAATGCCTTTGATAGAATTTGTTGCCATGTACATTTCTGCACATGGCTGAGAGTAGGTGCAAAACTGATTTTGGGACAAGTAGTCCCAGTTACTTACTTTTTTCTATTATTTAATGGTCCCAGATTACACTTTTCTGAAATGCCTGATTTGTAACTTGCAGATCTCCCAACTAGTCAAAGAACTACATTTGATCATAGTGGTTGTCTTCAGAGCAATGGATGGAGAGGAGTCTAGCATTCTAACCTTCTAATTAGATGCGCTGTGTTTTATTCAAGTGATATAAACTGTCAGGATTTATCTTTATTTAGATCAGAGTGCCTAAAGCTGTGTTGATTATCTTGGCCCAAATAAAGCCAGGCTGTAGTTGAAGCAATACATATGTTTTAGGTAAATGAGCTTCATACAAAGAATCATAGTGAATATTTGTTTATGGTATATTCTAAGGTTCCCTTTTTAAACTGACCGATTCATGTCTTGCAAATTCTCACGTTTCATATTTTGTGGAATCAGCGTTCAACTGTTGGAGGTTGAACAAAATGAAGCTAATGATCCATATCATACAGTGAACTGTCTTAAACAAGCTATTCCCACTACATTTTTCTTTTACTGCTTAGCAGTCAATTAACCTTAATTAACCTTTTTTTAAAAAAAAAAGTACTATTTTTCTGCTATACCAAAGTCACTACAATGTGATGTTAATTTTTTTTTTGTGGGAGCAGCCCTCTCTGGGTGCTCACTAATCTCTTTATAGTATAGATCAGTGATGGCTAACCTTTTTGCCATCACGTACCGGGAGAGGGGGGCGGGGGTGGGTCGCACACGCACGTGACCACGTGCATGCGCGTGCAACCACCCCACCCCCCCGCTCCTGGCACATGATGGCCTGGTAAGCCCGTTTTTCTTTCTTACCTGGTTCCAGATCCTCTCTATTTATCTGGAAAGGGTGAAAACAGCCTTTCTCACTCTCTCGGAGGCCCTCCAAAGGCCTGAAATGGCCCATTTCCCAACTCCCGGCAGGACAGGAAGTGACATTTTTTGCCGTCCCCAGCCTCCAGAGCCTCTCTAGGAGTCTCTAGGAGTCTCTGGAGGCTGGGGACAGCAAAAAAATGTCACTTCCTGTCCCACCAGGAGTCGGGAAATGGGCCCTTTCAGCCTCTGTAGGGCCTCCAAGGGAGTGGGAAAGGCTGTTTTCGCCCTTCCCAGATAAATAGAGAGGATCTGGAACCAGGTAAGAAAGAAAAACGGGCCTTCCCCCCGTCCCCGGGCCTCCAGAGGCAGGAAACAGCCTGTTTCCCTACTTCTGGTGGGCCCAGAAGGCCCGAAAATCAGCTGGCCGGCTCGCGCATGCGCCCCAGAGCTAAGCTGGCGTGCCCACTAATATGCCTACGCGTGCCACCTGTGGCACGCGTGCCATAGGGTCGCCATCATGGGTATAGGTAATCCTTGGCATACGGCCACAGTTGGAACTTGAATCTCGGCCATTGAGTAGTCATTAAACGAGACATCCATGTGCCTTTTTCAGGATTTTATTTTTAACATCAAAATAGAACATTCTGCGTCATTTTGGGAATGGCATATGGCATTTCTATAGGATTATTTATTTAACATATTGGACATCATACATGGACTAGCAATATATATTAACATTTCATCTAGAGGAATAGAACACAATGAAATATAAATGTTAAAAAGATCTATGTTCAAATACCAAGGTCTAGGCCATCTAACCATTGAAGCGAAGCTTCATTTATATTAAAAAAAAAAATCAGATATTGGACTGGTATATGCATTCAGCTTACAGCCAGTCATGATGTGATCTACAGTTTGACATGGCATGCTGCAGTCACACTGAGGGGAGGATACTATGTCCCATTTATACAGAGAGTCCTGGCAGACGCCATGTTAGGTGCAAATTCTGTTCAGAATTGTCCATTGCTAATGTGGTAGTTCAAAGCCTGGCATCTTTTTTGCGGGGTCATTTATGTTACTTTTATTGTTTCAGATAATATTGTTTTTGACAAGTCAATGTTCTCTATCACTCCAACATACAGACACACCTCCCTTATTACTTTTATACGGAACTCAAGGGAGCAAACATATATGATATTCCTTTAAGTCACAAGAAGACCAATTTCACTGAATGGCAAGACCATTTTCCTAACAGTAACACCATTTGGAAGGGAAAGTCAGTTACTCAGAGAAATAGCGTTTGCTGAACATGACCACGCAGACCTTAAATAGTCATATATCACAAATACTTTAATCTGAATGACTGCATTGAGCAGAAAATTGGATTTAATAACCTCAGTGCCCCTGCCAACACTCAGAATTTATGATGACTATCGACGTCTGTATTTTTATGGAGGGACCTAGGTTGTAACATCAACTGCTATTGGTATTTTATTTGTGTATCATTTATGTCATAATAAATTAGAATTATAGAGTAATAAAATTAAGAACAAGCTGCTACTGAAATTGAACTCCCATCATTGTTAAAGTTTAGAAAGGAACTTAAAACATATTTATCCAGAACTTTTAATGTTCCATTTTCATTTTAAGTTTCTTTTAAGCTTTTAATTTTATTGTCATCTATGTTTTAGTGATTGTAAGGCTTCCATAAACAATGAGAGATTGGACAGAATGTAAATTTTCTAAACAACATTTAATTGCAGTGATTATCCTGATATTATGTAGCACAGTGGTTAGAATGCAGTACTGCAGGCTACTTCTGATGACTGCTGGCTGCCAGCAGTTTGGGTCTCACCGTCTCAAGGGTGACTCAGCCTTTCATCCTTCCGAGGTCAGTAAAATGAGGACCCAAATTGTTGGGGCAATATGCTGACTCTGTAAATCGCTTAGAAAGGGCTGTAAAGCATTATGAAGCAGTATATAAGACCAAGTGCTATTGCTAAGTGCTATTTTGAAGGTACAATAAGTTAGATCTAGATTTGGCTATAGGAAATGTAACTCCTGTAAAAGCCAATAGCATATGTATGTATGAATGTATATATGTGGGGGATGTGTATGTGTGTTTGTGTATATACACACAAACACCACAGGACTCACTTTCAGTTACTTGGTGTTTTGTGCCTATAAAAATCTTTATAATCCTAGCTGTTTATTTTTCTAAAAAGTCCAGAGCCATCATAATTTCAAGATGGGAATTTTTATTAAAATACAGCAATATACAAAATTTACCTGTAAATGAATAAAATAATTTTAAATTTTGCAGTTTAATGTGTTTTCTAGTCCTTAGGTAGGAATTAGGATTTTTGAGCCTTAGGTGAGAATTATGCTGTGCAGAGAAAGAGCATATGGAAGTCTGAGTTAGCTAGTAAAACCACAGATTACATGAGGAAACCCGGAAGTAGAGGCAAACGCTTCTGACTTGCTCCATTTTGACCACAAAACCTCAACCGTCAAATCACGGCTTCTAGAGAATCTGCATTGCAGATACATAAATGTGAGAACCTGTGGTTGAATTTGGATTTAGGGATTATTTCAGTTTGTAATTGCTATACTGGTTTCCCTGCTGTGCTGTGACATTCCTGCCTGATTTGGTGCCGGATCTTGTGATTGATAATCTTAAGTAATTTCAGCTTGCCCTTATGTGGGAATTGAGTTTTGGGAGCAGCTCCACAGTTCATGGCCCCAATGGCAACCATGGATCAATTCAGAGGTCATGAAAACCTCTTTTTTGTAACCACATTTCTTATATCTCTTTTTTCTTATCAATCTTGTTTTCATCACCACTTTTCTTAAAAGCTTTGTGGGTAATGAAATAATCATGACCTGTTTGTTTTGATTTTTTTTTTTTTTTTTTTTTTTTTTTTTGCCCTCAGGTATCTTTGAATGTTTTTGAATGTGCAGAATTTGGCAGCTTGAAAGTCGTTTCAGTTCTGGTTTGGTTGCAGCACCTGAATCCTTGTAGATACAATCTGCTACAGTAGGAAATGCTTCTAGAACTGGCAAATGCCTTAAGAAGAGACTTTTTATCTTTCCTGGTAAGTAGCAAAATAAGGATTGTCAGAAAATGAAAAGAGAGAGAGAGAGAGAAAAAAAAGACAATCAGTTATTTCCCAACTGAATTAAAATGTCAGTATTTTAATGTCAGGAAAAATATTGAAGATCAAAGTACAATCTAGATGAAAGAAAGAATGATGGAAAATAAATTATTGAATAAGATAAAGTTAAAATATGTGTGAATAGATGTAAATAGTAAGAAAGGATCACTTCGAAGTAGCTGTAGGGAAAAGTGATATGTATATAAATGTTGTGTGTTTGTGTCTTGTTTTTAATGTTTTCAAAATAAAAAACTTTTTTTAAAAATAAAATAAAATGTCAGTATTAAGTTCTGTCCTAAATAATAAGCCTTTGCTTGTTTTATAGATATTAAACCAGACATGATCACATAACTAGTTTAATATCAAACACAAATAATAGGAGAGATAAATGGATAGTAAACACAAACCTTTGCAGATTATAAAATCTTATCTATTATTTATATAGCCGTACACAAGTCACTGATGATGTTACCTAATTGGGTAATGAAACATCTGCAAGCAAACAACCAAGCTCAGAGAGCACCACAGTTCAATCCTGAGCTATATATATATATATATATTCTCTTCTCTTCTTTGGGACCCAAATCCTAAGCATGTTCACGTGGGACAAACCAGTTCCATGTGCAGGAGGCGGTCCTGAAGATACCCAACAGCCAAGCCTTCTAGCTTTTAAAGGTTAACTTCAGCCTTTTGGATTGTCCCTGAAATCCTACATGAAACTAATCCATTGCCCACAAAACAAGCATTATATGGTTCTCACCTACCAACATGTGGGTATCTGCACTGGGCAGCAATAGCAGTTTCCAGGTGGATTTCCAAACAACCTCACACAGCACCAGTGGTGGGTTCCTCCTGGTTCGGTCCGGTTCGGCCCAGCTGGTAGCGGTGACGATATGACGTCACCAAACCGGTTCCCCCCGCCCACTCACCCACTCACGTTATTCTTACCTTTTATTTGGTCCCACCCCCAATCTATTGCTGCCTCCTGAGTCCCAGCTGATGACTAGAGGGAAAAAAACTGTTTAAACTCTTGCCACGGGGCTTCAAAGGGCCGTCCTACAGCTGATCAGTGTTAAAAGCAAACAAATGAGTCGGGTCGTAAGTGCGAGGACTGGTCGTAAGTGCGAGGATCTTCCAGAAATGACTCTGACCAGCTAGCTACGCCCACCTAGTCAGATGACCTCCAAGCCACACCCACAAAATAAGCCGCACCCACAGAACCAGTAGTAAAAAAATTTAGAACCCACCCCTGCATAGCACGTGTTGCAGTAATAGGTTCTAGTGGTGGTGAGTGTCAGTTGTCAAGGCCTCTTGCTTCAGATATCCTAGCCATGGCATTCACTGTCAATCTAGCAATAACTGGGAGTCTTCCAAATTGCAGATCTGCTCTTTCAAATAAAATTACATTTGTCCAGAGTTAGAACTGGAACAGATCAGGAATCAAAATCCATTCTGGACTTTTTCCTAGTGAGAAAAAGACTGGAAAAAAACTTTAAATTATCTGAAAGTTTAATATTAATTCAAGTGATACAACTGTGAGAGCAATAAAATTACTACTTTGTATTTTTAGATAGCTGGGTTGATGAAAAAGGTAAGAGAGTATAAGGCATTCTTTATTGTATATAAACTTGCTACTTCTGATCTAATCACCGTATTTTTCGGAGTATAAGACACACTTTTTTCACTCCTAAAAGAGGATGAAAATTTGGGTGCATCTTATACATTGAATGTAGCCTCTCCCACCTGCCGGCCCCCACCCCTTGGCTCTGCCTCCCAGGAATTTGCCTCCTTGCAGCAAACAACCTGTTTCAGTTTCAGCTTCAGCACAGCCTGATTAGCACAAGCAGCTGATTGTCCGTTGGATTGGCCTCCCGACCATCTGTTTCAGACTGCAGGGATTGCCATTGCCTATTGCCGCCTCCGCATCCCATTTTCGGCCTCTGCGTGCCCGTTTTTGGCCTCCAGGCGCCCCATTTTTTGCCCATTCTGATCCCCACTGCCTGGAACGGGCGGAAAATGGGGCGCACGGAGGCTGCAATAGGCTATGGCTATCCCTGCACGGGAGGCCGATCCAACTGACAATCAACTGCTTGTGCTTAACAGACTGCTGAAACTGAAACTGAAGCGGGCTGTTTGCTGCAAATTGTTGGGAGGCACAGGCAGATTTTTTTTTTCTTGTTTTCCTCCCCAAAAAAGGTAGGTGCACCTTATAGTCCAGAGCGTCTTATACTCCAAAAAATACGGTAACTGTTTTTTAAGTAATTTAACAGCACTTCATTGAAAACATTTAGTACTGCAAGATCCAATATGCGTTGGTCACCAGAACCAGAAATTTAGTCTTTTGAGCTTTCAGACTCATGCTGGAGCCCATCCTAAGGGAACTTCTCTCTACCGGAATATGTTCTGCTAGAGAGAAGTTCTTTGAGGATGGGTCCAGCGTGAGTCTGAAAGCTTGGAAGATAAAATCCGCTGGTTCAGGTGACTGACCTAGATTGGAACTTGCAACATTATTTGCCTTCATTCATGACATTTAGTATTGTTCATAATTTTCCTCCTTCCGTTTTAAATCATTGCAATTAACACGAGGCTAGATTGGATCACCTACCTGTGTTTTGTGTTGCCTTTTTAGGTGCAGTGTAATATTATGTGCCTTGCAAGCAGAGCTCACAGTGATCAAAATGGTGTATGGTGAATTCTTCCACAGACCAGGACAAGATGAGGAGCTTGTCAATTTGAATGTTGGTGGTTTTAAACAGTCCATTGGTCAAAGTACATTGCTCAAATTTCCTCATACAAGGCTTGGGAAGCTACTCAGGTGCCATTCAGAAGAGGCTATTCTGGAACTCTGTGATGATTACAGTGTGGCAGACAAGGAATATTACTTTGATAGGAACCCTTCTTTGTTCAGATATGTGCTGAATTTTTATTATACAGGTAAACTCCATGTTATGGAAGAACTTTGTGTCTTCTCCTTTTGCCAGGAAATAGAGTACTGGGGGATCAACGAGCTCTTCATTGATACTTGTTGCAGTAGTTGGTACCAAGAAAGAAAAGAAGAATGTCCTGATAGAGAATGGGATCAAAGAAGCCCAGGTGCAAGTCTAGATTCTTCTTTTGATGAGTCCTCTTCCATATTTGAAAAGGACCTTGAGAAGTTTGATAAACAGTGGTTTGGAGAGTTGCGCAAGAAAATATGGATCAGAATGGAGAACCCTGCGTATTGTTTATCAGCCAAACTGATTGCTGTGTCTTCCTTAAGCGTGGTCCTAGCATCTATTGTGACTATGTGCATTCACAGCATGCCAGAGTTCCAGAAGGTGGGTGTCAATGACAGAGAGGTTGAAAACCCAATCCTGGATGTTGTGGAGCTCATATGCATCATCTGGTTCACCTCTGAGCTTATTATCAGATTAGCTGCTGCTCCGAGTCAGAAGAAGTTCTGGAAGAACCCACTGAATATCATTGACTTTGTATCAATTGTTCCGTTTTATGCCACTTTGGCTGTTGACACCAAAGACGAAGAAAGCGAAGATATTGAAAACATGGGGAAGGTGGTTCAAATTCTACGCTTAATGAGGATATTCCGAATATTGAAACTAGCACGGCATTCTGTTGGATTGCGGTCTTTGGGTGCAACCTTAAGGCACAGCTATCATGAAGTTGGGCTTCTGCTTTTGTTTTTGGCTGTTGGGATTTCTATTTTTTCTGTTCTGGTCTACTCAGTGGAAAAAGATAATGACACTTCAGAGCTGAATAATATCCCTATTTGCTGGTGGTGGGCCACAATCAGCATGACTACCGTTGGCTATGGGGATACCTTCCCAGTTACCCTTGGAGGAAAGATTATTGGCACAAGTTGCATTATCTGTGGAATATTGGTGGTAGCTCTTCCTATCACTATCATTTTCAACAAGTTTTCAAAATACTATCAGAAGCAGAAGGATATTGATACAGATCAGTGCAATGACACTCCCAAGGAAAAGACAAATGATCTTCCTTATTTTAACATTAGGGATATTTATGCAAAAAGGATGCACTCCTTTATTTCTAGCCTTTCTTCAGTAGGAATTGTAGCCAACGATCAAGATTCAACAGATGCTTCCAGTATTCAAGATCTTGATGATGTTTATAACGCAACATCTTTGCAGAATGGTACAGGAAAATGAGTTGAATCTCTATTTCTTTATGGTTCCCTTCTAATATCAGCACAGCTTTTATAAAGACCACTTAATTCTCAGGGTATTTAACTCTCTGCCATATTAGGGCATTCTTTGCTCTGAAGATGTCGCACATTCTTTACTGTTTAGATGAGGCTTAAGGGTAGACAGATGGTGGTTTAGCTTTTAACATGTCATAGGAAAAAGGCATTGAATATTTGCTTCTGGACTTAAATGTATTAAAGTATGGTTTGGATTGAGGTCTCCAGAGAAAGGGAGAATTGTGTGCAAGTAGGAAATGTGCCCCACTGAGGTGGAATTCTAAGATGCAGATATTCTTGGAAATGTATACAAGTTCAGATGAAAACCGGTTAATGTGGGTTACAGATGCTCTTAACGTCAATCATGGGTGCCTGCTAGCACAGAAACTCCTGTTCCATAGAGAGGCTTCATTTCTCAGGCATACTTTTGTTAGTCCCAAAGGTGCTTTTTCAAGAGGCAACTGAACTTTCTGGTTTTTCTTGCAAAAACCAAAGCAAAAACAAACAAACAAACAAACCCCGAAAAGCTCCTTTGGGACAACCATGACCTGGATGATTGAAAATCTCCATAGATGTACCTTTGTTAGGTTTCCTTAAACTTACAAAAGCTCAACTGTTAATCAGCAACCCCAACTGAAGAGATAAGTTTCATCTCTGCTTCTCATTTATAAAAAGGCAATGTATAGCTTCATATTTATCTTGCGACATATGGACATCAAACTTGCATGCTTGACCATAAGAGAGTAATACATTCTATCTCCTAGGCAGCCCCTTGGGCTTCTATTATGCTGCCTGAATCTGCTTTCTGAATCTTGTGAATCAGATTGTGGCAACAATGGGAGTGTCAAGCTGTCAGTTCACTGACCTTGAAATTTTTACATAAGATAGCTATAAGGATCCTCAAAGCCATAGTTTGTTTACCAACCCATACAATCCAAATCAAAGTCTCATGATTATGGAGAATAAACCACATAGTGTCCTTTGAATCAGCAGAGCAGAACTATATAACAGGAAGGGAATTTCAGAACTCTCATTGACCCACCTTAAAACCTCACCTTTCCATGCATTCACATGACTCTGTTCTTCCATGGCTATTTCTGCTTTGGCTATTGGGGAGAATAGAATAATACTTGGTAACCAAGAGATTTGGCTTTGGTTGCTCAGGAAGAATAATGAGCTCATGGAAGAGCTTCCATGAAGTCAATATTTACATTTCTGCACAATAATGACCCATTTCATTGTTGGTCCAAGTTCTGAGCTCCATATTTGCATCCTTCCTACTTTCTCCTAGTAATAGAGCTGCTGCTGTTATCACTACTGTACATCACAACGCAGCCCATAAAGGCAAACATGCTTGTTAGCTTCTAGGTAGCCCATTGCCTGCTGTTGACCAAGTATCACAAGTTGCCAGCTGTGGCTCCAGGACAGAAAAGAATGGAATGGTGGCAGCAGTATTTGCAGTACAGTAGTGCCAATTACATGGATAGTGGAGAGGCAGTTCATTCAGACAGCCTTATTGAGAGTCCCAGGGCCTAGCACCATAGATTTGCTGCCCTTCTTATGTGATAAGAAGAACCTGGGGAGAGGACAGGAGGCTGTAGAAGTTTTGAGGCTGACCTCTTTTTCTTCTTTATTGATCGAGCCCCAGTTGTGCCCCTTTTGCTACTCTGGATCCAGGACTACTTTTTTTAATTTTTTATTTATTTTGTCAAGCAGGTATAAGATAACATATATAAGTATAAACATGATTATGAATACAAGAAATGGATACAATAAATGGGGACAGTAGGACAGGGATGGTAGGTGCGCTTATGCACATCCCTTACAGACCTCTTAGGAATAGGGTGAGGTCAACAGTAAACAGTCTAAGGTTAAAGTTTTGTGGGTTTGGGGAAGAAACCACAGAGTCAGGTAGTGCATTCCAGGCATTGACCACTCTGTTGCTGAAGTCATATTTTCTGCAATCGAGTTTGGAGCAGTTTACCTTAAGTTTGTATCTATTGTGTGCTCGTGTATTGTTGTGATTGAAGCTGAAGTTGTCATTGACAGGTAGGACGTTGTAGCAGATAATTTTGTGTACTATGCTTGAGGGAAATCATTCCAGTATGATAAAACGTGATGATCCTTTTTTTCAGTTTGGAAAAGCACAGTCCCCCCTCTTTCCTTAGTGTGGTAGACTTTGTTGAATAGCTGAATAAAAAGCTTGGATGTCAAGTTGTGCCTTTGCGTTGTGGGGAGAGTTGTGTCTTCTCACCTGTGTACTTCTTTTATTTTGGTAATGGTGACAGGATCCAGGATGATCCAGGAAGAAGCTAGTCCATTTTTTTTCTATACTGATAACATGGAAGGAATTCATTAGGAGCTGCTATAAATGGTACGGTCTTCATTGTTTATGGAATTCATTCTGATAGATTGACATCAGCCAACCAGTGCCTGAAATCTTGGGGAATCCTTGTAAAATGACCAGGTTCTAGTCTTGTATTTGTGGCAGCCAGAGTGTGTGACCAGCTCCCAGCAATTTAGCTAAATACCCTTCTTCTGGTCATCTTGTATCTCAGTCTGCTTGTGTCTGAAAAGGCCAGAAAGTGTTAAAGAGAAGAAACATTTATCATTTTAGTAGCAAGGATTAACTGGAAAACTTCAAGGTATTGTTATCTTAGCTGTAAGCTCTCCTGCTCCAGTATTTGCAAAAATTACCCCAAGTTACAAAACTAAAACAAAAGCAAAAAAACAGTAATAACAACTCTACTGTTTGAAGTGCAAGAATAAGTGAGATGTTTTCTGACTTCCAGTAAAATACATATGCGTTTTCTTGTAAAGTCACCAGACTTGAAGGAAATTACTTTGTGGAAGTTAGAGGGATATTGTGATTATACTTCTCTAAACTGCAAAATAGTCTTTCCCAATCTCATTGGTCCTGTATTTTGAGTTCTAAATTAATAAAGTTAATTCACATTGGCTACGGATATGGGGGTCAAAAGTTAACAGCATAGCAGCACCTTTTGCCAGCTGTGGTTATGAAAAAAAAAATGACAATGTTGGTGTAATACATCACCTTCTCCAGCTGCATGTTAATAAAAAGAACAATCTTCCTTGGGCCTTGTAGAAACTAAAATAGAGAAAGTCCCCTCCCTCCTTCCATTTTTTTTCATGAATGAGTGGTGTTTCTTTACTAATGAAGATAGATATTGTCCCTTTTCACGTTGCTACAAGCCTTTCCTTCTCCCTAGGTTACAATGGTTAACTGCCCGGGTCAGTAAAGATTAAATTTTAACTCAACCACAAAGTTTCCTTGATAACATTAGACCGGTAAGGTTCTCTCAGTCCAGTGGTGGGTTCTAACCAGTTTTACCACCGGTTCGCATTGCTTCGCTTCAGCTGTTTTTTGACTCAAAAAACAGCTGACGCATGGCAATCCACTCTGCCACGCCTTACAGCTGAGCTAAAAACAAAAGAAATAAAGGTAGGTATAGCGCAGGGGCGGGGGGGAGGGCCCAACTGATGTTTGGAGCGAACCGGTTCGCTCTCCTATCAAGATTTCTACTACTGGCTCTCCAGAACCGGGGGGAACCAGTAGCAACCCACCACTGTCCCAGTCATATCTACTTGCAACTTGTTATACCGTAATGGGGGAGGGAGTGGATAACCCTGAATCTTTCTAAGTGAAAAGACAAATAATTCATACACATTGGCTCCACTGGCTCATGACATCACAGTGTTATTAAGTTCATCTCCAAGGCCCCCAGGCAGAGCACGGAAAAATTAACCAGCTGGATTTGAAAGGGGGGGGGCGGGAAATCCTCTACTAAATTCCATGCCTATTCTGTCAGGAAACTCAAAAGAGTTTTTGGCTGAGCTGATTGAGCTCCCAGCATATCTGGAGGGCAGCAGGTTGAGAATAACTGATTTAGTTTCTTGGTTTTATTCATATTTCACATGTTTCCTCAGTGAATCCCATATTCTCTCATCCGCACACTAAATGTATAACTCTACATAATTGTGCTGGTTGTATTGATCGCTACCTCTTTTAATTCAAATTACCTGAGCAATTAATATTCATGATATAGTCCACTTCTCAAAATGGTAATTTCTACAAGTGGAATAACAAGTTTTGCTGTTTGAAGAGTCATTCTATCTAGTCAGGTTGTGCTGGATTCAGTGATACACACATATTATTAATCGTTAAAGTTGTCAAATCTTTAGTTGAATTCTGGAAGCTTTTCAGAACAACACTGTTAATATGTCATAATTTTAGGAAATATTCTCTAAAAATATTTCCCCTTCTTTCAACTGTCTCCTCCATTAATTTTACATGAATTTATCCAATAATTCAAATCCTATCCTCTTGCATAATGCGGGGTTGGCTATTATGTGTAGCTACTAGCAGGTTGCTCATTCTTGAGTTAGGAGAAGGGTGGTCTTGAGGCAGGAAGAACAAGACACAAGAAGAGCACATATATAGCCTAGAGCAGGAGTTAGCAACCTGCGGCTCTGGAGCTGCATGTGGCTCTTTTACCCCTCTGCTGCGGCTCCCTGTCTCTCAAAATATGTGTCACAACTGCCAATATGTGACACCCGCCAGCATGTGATTTATTGAGCTTTTCGACCCCCGGTAGGCCAACCATGGATAAATCCCAAGAAAAGAAAAGTTTCAAAAGAAAACAGAAAGTTTAATTCAACTATATATGCTAGTTTTGTGGTCGCTCAGGAAATAGTCAGGCACAAGAAGGGTTTTGTGGCTCCCGGTGTTTTCTTTTCTGTGGGAAACGGGTCCAAATGGCTCTTTTGAGTGTTTAAGGTTGCAGACCCCTGGCCTAGAGACAGAACTCACTTTTCTATAGTGAGTTGTTTAAAAGAGTTCTCGTTTACAAAGGAGTAAGTGTTATTCAACCATTAATAATAGAAGCAAGATTGAGAACTGGGGTAGATAACTTTTGAGACCCCTTCCAAATTATGCCTTTATGGCTTTTTGTGTTTTAGATTGTAATAATATGCTGCTGCAGGGACCTTTCCTGCTATTTGATACAAGCCTTGCTTTTGAAATGCAGATGAAATAAGAGGTTCATTATATACATTTATTTTGTGGATGTAACTTTTAAGGTTGTTTTGTACAGAATGAACAGATGGAAGTTGTAAATGGTTCACTGGAAATGGTTCAGTTTTTGAAAGCAGTTTGTCACTTCCTAGGTAAAAGGAGGTTTGTTTTTTCTTCACTCAGCTGGTCTGTCAGTTTGAAAGTGCAAAAACCCTTTTGGTTTCTTTGGTTGTTGTTTTTTTAAGTGAGTTTGGGAAATTTGATTGAGGAAGGCAATGCAATAACTCTAGCTTCTTGAATGCAGCAATTCATTGGGCGTTTATTCCCAGCTTTGTGCTTTCTGCAGCAGATGTTGAAAAAGACTGAAATCTATTAGAAATCTGGAGAAAGTTCTTTCAGAAGAATTGATAGCTTTTATAAAACCATTACCTCTTTTTTGATCCTCTTGTTCTCTGATGCTCTCTTTTTAAAAGGCCTAAGTAACCACATTCTGCAATTTGGGTAACTTAACAGGGTTTATAAAAATTCCTGTGGCTGATGTGAAAGGATCTGTTGGGTATGCCTCTTAGCATTATCAGTCATTTAATCGCAATGAAGTGAAAATCATTAAAAAGTCAGCTACATCCTGCATGGTGATCACTTTTCTAAGGTCTCTTTCTCTTTCTGTTGTCTTTGAACTTTAGGATTAAAAGTCATTTTATCCAGTGGAATTCATACATCAGCAGTCTCCTGTAGTAATATTCGTTGTAGAAGCATATAAACTTGAGAATTCTTTTCAAAAGAGCCTGAGGAAAATGATTAAGTAGAATCATTAATTGTTATATTTTAGTTTTGTTTATATTTTTATTACATTTTATTAATATTATTGCTTAAACGATTCCTCATATATGTAGGTACATTATTTTGAATAACTGCTTTCACGTGCCAGGGAAATCAGGAGATCCAGGCAGTTCAAATGGGTATAAAGATTTATTGCAAGTATAAGCTCTCTACAAGAATATGAACTATCCAAGCAAATTGGTGGTAGATAAGGAATTCAAGGTGGTCTGGACTTGGATCTCTTGCGGGCACTAAGGGACTCATGACTGATGACGTGTTTGATTCCTCCCTCGGGCTCAATCTGGTCATCTCCTACAACTTTATATGGGTCTGTGACTACCATAAAAAAAGTTATTTTCATAGGAAGGCTTCAGATGTCCTTAATCCTATTAATAAATTAATCCATTGCTAAATAGTGAAACACTTTTGCATTTTCATGGAAAGGATGGAGAATTTTTCGGGCAGGCAAGGCTCCAACCTAGGATATTGCTACACTCAGCCTGTACTGTGATATTATTATCAACTATTATTCACGGTTCCTTTTCTTTTTATGGGGCATTTATGTGTCTTCTTTGAACCTGGAAGCTGTCCTCTCCTGGGAAATCTTGTATCTTAAGTTAAGTGGTAACAACGGTGCACTCTTGCTTGCTCTATAATGCCCTGTTGCACTCTGTTGGCTCCTCCTGAACCTAACTGTATATTTTTCTATGGTTTGTGTGATTCCTGTGAGCCCAGGAAAAGATTAAAGAGGTGTTGACAATATGGTCTGAACACCCAAACCTACCCTAAAGCATCTTTTTGGCTTCAAATTCAAAGCCAAAATTCAAAGTACATCCCTCTTTCAGGTTTACCTTAAACAAATATTTAATGTTATTTTTTCCCCCTTTCATTAATGTACTTGTTGAGTACTGCGTAAGATTTGAAGTATCTTCATCTCTTTGGAGGTCCGCCATAGTGGGGCTTTATTTATTTAGGGTTTTAAGACTGCAATATAAGGTTTTGAGTGAATGGGAAATGATACCACACTGGAAAGTATCCAAGAATACATTTTTCACCATTTTTAGCCAGTGATAAATAATTGCTTTGGGAATTTGGATACTCTAGTAAAAGTTATTTATCTTTTGAGCTTATGCTAACTCACTCATTGAACAGAGCCACATTTATCTCATTAAACAATAGGAAAAAAATACTTATGAGTAAATTATGATAGAATTGGTGCCTTGTCTGCAATTATTTCTGTTCTTCTAGGCTTTCTTTTAAAGACACTGTTATCTCTGTAATTTGAAAGTAGGAAGGGTGTAGAGAGTCTCTTTGAAACTGAATGTCAGCGAAAATAAGGTTTTGTTATGTGCAGTAAATGTTGCTATAATTTTTTTTCTCTTTTTCTCTGCCCCACACGCACATGCACACACATACATATTACCTTCTTGCTTCCGAGGTTCTAGATTGTGTACACAATCAAGCACAATACAAAACATAGAATTTTTTTAAAATAAAAACTGGAAACAACAACAAACTATAACAGCACAAATTTACTCCAACCTAATCACGAAAGATTGTCTGGAAAAGCCAAGTTGCACCTATTCTCCAGAAGGATACAAGAGTCAGGTTCATTAACTGGTATACTAGACTCCCTCTCTGAGTGGGCAAATGTGTAGCAGATATTAGTAGTAGCATAAACACCAGAATATTTTTGCACCCCTGAGAGAAGCATATGAGTATATCTGCTTCGCAGTTCAAGAGTTCTCTTTCATTGCCATTGGTAAACCCAATTTCCTTTTACATAGAGCTGTGATGGTGAACCTATGGCACGTGTGCCACAGGTGGCACATGGAGCCATATCTGTGGGCACGCAAGCGTTGCCCTAGCTCAGCTCCAGCGCACATGCGCGCACCGACCAGCTCATTTTCGGGCCTTCTGGGCCCACCAGAAGTTGGGAAACGGGCCGTTTCCAGCCTCCAGAGGGCCTTGGGGGGATGGGGGAGGCAGTTTTTGCCCTCCCTAGGCTCCAAGAAAGCCTCTGGAGCCTGGGGAGGGCGAAAAAACGGGCCTACCGGGCCTATCAGTAACCTTTTTGCCATCGCGTGACAAAAGCGAGGGGAGTGCAGGGGGGAGGTGTCACGTGCGCATGCGTAAGGGGGCATTAAGCTATGGGTGTGGGCACGTGTGTGCGCGACATACACATACCGTGCTCCCCCCGCTTTTGGCACACGTCGGCAAAAAGGTTAGCCATCACTGACATAGAGACTAAAATGACCTGTGTTGACACTCAGATGGCTTATCATCGTTTTAAAAAGTAAAGATGCAGATTTTGATGCCAAGAACCCAAGAAGACAGAGAGGGGTCGTCAGCTTCAATCTCCAGTTACCAGCATTTCCCCATTTCTGGCATAGAATTTGTCCCAAACTCTTACATAGTTCCCTACTCTTTGTGGTTGCTTTCTATATATAGACTAGGGATAAATTTTCCTTGGTGTGGTGAGGTTGCATATGTACTGTAATTAATGGATCTGGTACTCTGTGGTTATGGAACCCTTTCAGCTCCCGGTCTTGATACATTATGCAGTATCTTCAATCTAGCCTTAAATTCTATGAAGAATGCGATGAAACCCGACACTGGGATGACTGACACCCAGACATTTTGTTCTAGGCAGAACATGCTGAGCCTGGATAGCTCAGCAGACTAATGCATTGTAATTTAACTCCAGCTGGCTGCAATTAGTAAGTTCGAATCTTGCCAGGCTCAAGGTTGACTCAGCCTTCCATCCTTTCTAAGGTAGGTAAATTGAGGACCCAGTTTGTGGGAGCAATAAGCTGACTTTGTAAAAATATACAAAAGTATGAAGGCTATTGCTTAACGCCTTGAAAGCCGCCCTGAGTCTCTGGAGAAGGGCGGCATATAAATCAAATTAAAATAAAACAAAAACAAAAACATCGCCACTATCAAATCCCTACTTAGATTTTAAGGACTTTTGTTCTCGAATTGTTCCTCTCTGCTCCTGAAGTAGAGATGATGGGCTGCTTATAAGGATTTGAACTGTGTCGTTCTGCATTGTACTAATAGGGCAGGAAGCACAAGGTTAGCACAATGTCCCCGCAGGAGGACACCCTTTACATTAGTGGAGGAAGGTGGAGATCCAGCTGCTTCTAAACTGCCACTGTTTTCATCCCCATAGCCATAGATTGCAAGTGCTCCACCCCATGGGGCTTGTGTTATTCTACGTATATCATTGGTACTTTTATTTAATCTACCCTCCATGCCTAGCATTGATAGCTTTATTCATTTTAATGGCGACAGCCGTTTATATCACCACTGCCTAAATCCTAAAAGCCTCTGCTGAACTGGGGTGCAACCAGATCTAAAAAGATCCCAGCATTTTCCTATAGGGACCAGCCATGCAAGGAATCCTCCATTAGTAAATATAACCTTTAAGCATCAAAAGCCTGAGAAAGCAGCTGAAAACCACAATTTTTTAGCCCTGGTTTTTTTGTTTTGTTTTGTTTTTGCCATTGCATGGTAATCTCCGCAGATTTTTTGAGGTGAAAAAGGTGTACTTTGTACTGTTCCATGAGTTAGTCCTATTCAGTCTCCTTGCTATGAAATAATCGTCTTTGTTTGGGGCTGTGAGGATCTCTGAAATTAAATTGAGGTAAATGCCTATTAAATGGCAGTCAGAAGTATTTTCAGAAGACAGTCACTGATGGCTTGAAATGTTGAAAACAAGGACTAAAAATCACTGTGCGCACTGCTGCAGTTTCTAAATTTAGAGGAAAGCAATGAATACATCTATGCTTAATTGTGCAAGATGTATCAGTTTTATCCTCATTGTGGCTGAAAGAAGCTGGCAATTATATATGCACACACACAATGTGTGTGTGCTGCCTATCTTCTATCCATCCATCCATCCATTTTAAAAGCCATTCCTAATCTGAACTGAAGAAAAGCAAACCACCACCTTGTTTTCAACTCTAGGAGTGAAGTACCTTTTGCAATGTTGATCAATCACAATTTCCAGGACAATGTTAACATTGTTCATGATGGCCTAGACTGCTGATCAGCAATATCAGGCAGGCCTCAGATTAGTCATTCCTGCTGTAGCCACAAGTCTACAGCACCTTTCCTTTGTCTCTTCTCTGGTTAGCAGATGGCCATGATGTTCTTCTTAGGAGGTAGGAAGTAACAACCTTCAGGAACAGATTATTTTATTTTGGGTCCAGTCCCAGGCAATTGGGAGCTAAAGGTTTTTTGTCATGATAGGTCAATTGCTAATAAGGTTTGCTTGAAGCAGAGGTGGGGAACGATGGCTCTTTTACGAAGATCTGTGAACTTCAACTGCCAGAATTCCTCAGCCATTCCTACCTCCAGCTATCCATTCCTACCTCCAGCATAGTTGGCTGAGGAATTCTGGGAGTTGAACTTCACAGATCGTAAAAGCGCCGTAGTTTCTCACCCATGGCTTAAAGGATAATCTCAAATAATGATAAAACTACATTATCAATTATAGCAAATGCTAAAATTCATTGTTGCCCCCAGTTCTGGGTTTTCTCCTTCTTCCTAGACTACTAATGTGTGTTTGTGCATCTATTTGGTAATGCATGTCATGTTGCCTGCTGTTTTGAATAGATTCTGATTGAATAGCTGTTGTGTCGTCATTACTTCCTAGAAAAATTGGTACCTGAGTTAATGTCTGCTAATGTTGAAGTGCTGATCAGATCACATTAGAAAAATATGTGGTGCATTCAAAGTAGTTCATAATTAATTCAGATGTAAAATGTTTGTTGCAAGAAGAAAAGGCACGTGCGATTCCAGAAAAGGGATCTTGAAACTATTAAATGCAAGTGAAAGAAAACTGCCCTATGTATAATTCTGATGAGACTGTTTTTTGAACATTTATGACCCTATAAACTGAACAGTCTCATCAGAATTATATATAGGGGCAGTTTTCTTTCACTTGCATTTAATAGTGTAGGCCCAAACACTGATGTGTTTGTGCAGTTTTAAATAGGTGAGACAGAATTAACAATATGAAATCTTCAAAAGTTCCTCCTTGGGGGAGATAAGACAGTCTAGAAACACACAAGATAAATAAATACATACATAAAATATGCTAACTCCCTCCACACTTGAGAAGTTTCACTTAATGAGCCACAAATGGTGCCGGCCTGGGTTAAATTTACAGCAGAGATTTACTTGCATTATTGTCAGGTATACTTTTAAATGCTCAACTCCATTGGGTCGCCCTGACCTCACCCTGAAGGAAAGGATTACAGGGTCATTAAAAAGAAGAAAAGTGGCAGGTATATATTCAGTCTGCACCCAGATTAGAGGTTTAACTATCTGCAGTTGTGGGTGATTTTTCTCCCCACACCACTATCTCCAAAATACAAATTTTAAACACTTTGTGAAAACTCTCACAGTTACGCAACCCTAATCTCTAGAAATAACCAATTCTTTTAAAACTTTACTTGGACTTTGTTAACTACTTTGAGAATACTCTATTTTTAAGCTAAAGAAATAGAAATGTTTGGGCAGTAAGGATGAGGAGATGTCTGCACAGAATTATTTTCAACAAAAATAATTACTTTTTCCTTTAGATTAGCTCTGTGTGACACTCCATTTGAAGTTCCTGATTTACTTTATCCCTGTTAGAGGGTTTCTTCTGTTCTGATTGGTAATCATATGAGAATATAGTTGGGGCTGCCTCATACCAGTTGTCACGTTCCTTTGCCCCCCCCCCCCCCCCAGGTAAGGAGAAACATCATCATAATGGGAAACCATCTGTGTGCATGAAGGATTTAAAATTCCTGATCATGTAGTGTTTAAATCATAGCAAAAGCCTGTGTGCATAGAACAGTCTTTTCTTAATTAATGTTTCTCTCTGCTGTAAGTACAGAGGTGCTCTAGGAATGCTAATGCCCTCAATACTTAACAGACTTCAAAATAGGTCCAAAATGTTCAACTCTCCCCATTCCTGAAGGCCCTAAAGGGATCCTTAGGAGTTGCTTTCAACCCACTTAATCTTTTTCTACTTAAATTGAAGGGAGGAAGTTTGGTTCTTGAGGGCACCAGTATGCTGTCAGACATTTTGCTTGATACCCACTGTTTAAACAGGGTTTTTCAATTAAAAAGATTATTTTAATTTTAATATTTACATTACATTATCACATTAATTTATTTGATTTTTTAAATTAGTTTTTACTGTTTTTAAATGTGGTTTTGATATTCTGTAAGCTGCCTTGAGTCGCCATGTGCGAATAGGCAGCAGTATAAATTTAATAAATTTAATAAATAAACAAACAAACAAACAAATAAATGTAGGTGAGTGTCATGCTGTAAGGCTAAATGTGAATCTGTAGCACAATATTTATTTGCAACATAGAAATATTATCATACTGGAATAATGAAATTCCTCTGAGGGTAGGACTAGTTTGACATGTAATAAATTGGTATTTTTGTGTTTTAAAATGCCGGTCATTTTGTAAATAGGTCTCTATGCTAGCCCTTTTCTCCATGAGCCAATCTGAAAATTCAGAGTGGGCTCATGGTCTCCCCAAAATGTCTACTTTAAGCTAAATGTTTGATTCTTCCTGCATATGCTAGTTATTGGATAGAAGTTGGGTTAATAAAGTTAAAGACCGTTGTATATCCAAGAGTAGATAGAATATAAGTTTACCTGACTGAGTAACAGTCAATTATGTGTGGGAGTAGAATAAACATGTGAAAGTGGAGGTGTGATAATAGATGCAAGGCCATTGGACTTAGTTACAATGTTTCCCCTCATAAACTGCATGAAAGAAAAAGTCTGGGTTGAGTTATATCACATATCATAATATAGCTATCATCTATCAGCTTTTTCTAACCAGACACTTCCTTGTTATGTGTACAGGACAAGTCCTTGTATAGTATTTGTAGCTTGAAATTCTAGAAGCTGAAGATTCTCCTTCTCCTTCTCCTTCTCCTTCTCCTTCTCCTTCTCCTTCTTCCTCTTCCTCTTCCTCCTCCTTCCCTTTCCCCTTCCCCTCTCCCTCCGCCCTCCTCCTTTCCTGCAGGTGCAGGATCCATTTCTTTTTTTTCCAATTCAGATCCCTGAAATTTGTCCACAGAAAACAGCCACCATAATATTGGATTGTTCCACTATTCCAGACACTGTCTTGGAAGGAATTTGCATGAGAGGAGAGCATATTCTCCCATTTTGTTTTGCTGTAGGGAAGATAAAGTTTGTTGAATACAAAGGGAAAGAGTGAATAGCATCATGTACATCTTGGAAATTTCCCCCTGATGCAGAAACTTCTGATGCAATCACATTTTCTGCTGATTGTGAGCTCTTGGTAAGAGAAATAATTTGGGAACCGATCTTATTGCTTGATGCCAAAATAGCCATTAGTATTGTATCCTTTTATCACTTAGGATGCACAAGGAACTTTTGCTGATTGCCAACAAGATTCCTGCTTTTTTTGTAAGCTTTAAAATGTTTAAGTCATGTTGTTATGTTTGTTTTTACATCATCATCAAAACAAAGGCATTGTAGGCTGCAGTTCAGCTCTAAAATGAAAAGAAAGAAAAAGAAGACAATATTTGCATATTTTTTCATGTAGACAAAAATAAGTATGATGTCAGACCAGCAAATCATATTAATTTAAATAAACTAATACATAGTGTATGAAGAATACTTCTGATGACTTTTTAGAACTGTCTTGGTTGAGGGCATGAACATACTGTAGGAGTATGAATTGAAAATAAATTATCAGATACTCTGAATTTCACAAGGAAAATAAACAATTGTAAAAGATACGTGTAATCCTCACTTAACTGCTGTCCTCTTTACCAACCATTCAGAATTATGACGGGGCTGATAACTTTACAACCCATCCTCATATTTACAACAGTTGCAGGGTCCCAGCAGTTGTGTGATTGACACTTGTGGAGTTTCACAGCCAGATTGTGGTAGGCAGAAGCCAATAGAGAAGTCTGCAGTAACATTGCAAGTCATGGTTGCAAGATGTCTCGCTTCACAACATTGGTTGATTCAATTAACAATCACAGCAGAAGTTATGGTTGCAAACCACGGGTGAAATGCTCCCAGTTCGGACCAGATTGAGTGATCCGATAGCAATTGTGTCCAGTGGTTCAGAGAACCAGTAGTGATGGTGGCGCGAAGCTCCGCCCACCCTCCCGGGTGCCGTTACTTCTGGTTTTAACCAGGAAGTAATCTGTTTTTTACCCTCTGCGCATGCACGTACACTTCCGAACTGGTAAGGAAGGTAAGTAGATTTCACCCCTGTCACAAACCCATTGCAATCGCATGATGTCTTGCTTAATTGCTGAATAGTTTAGCTGCTGATTTGCTGGAGCCTATTGTGGTTATTAAGCGAGGACTACTCATGTATAAATGGTGAAAAACTAGACCAAGTGGATAATAATGTGCATCTTAGTACCTTGCTAAAGATGAGGAAATGGATATAGAAACTTTAAAACATGCAAACGTGGGTAAATAGTAGTGATAGTATTTGATGTGTTGTAAGACATGAATATTTGTTGAGTGAACATTATATTACCACTGGTTTCTGCCCATTTATTATATGGAATAAGAACTGGGTATGTCAGAAACACCATAAAAATTGGAAGCAGTGGGAGTAGATACTCAATGTGTGTGGTAAAACAAGAAAAGACAGAGTTAAGAATGAATGGATGCAGAATATATCTGGGCTGAATGCAAAATAAGGTATCTGAAAGATACATATGGTGGTTTGGTCATAATGAGAAAATGACCAAAGATCAAAAACAAATACAGAAGAGTGAATGGGTTAGGGGGAAGTGGGGGCTGAGAAGGTTGTAGCTGAAAGGAGTTGAGATTCTCTGAAAGAAGTGGGAAATCTAAGGAACAAAAGGCAATTCTTGACATTGTATATGGATGTGTGTTAGGAGCAATAGTTGGGACTTATTCCCAGGGTAGAAATGCATGGAGAAGTATAAACATATAGTATATTTATATACTATACTATATAGGTATAAAGATAAATTATATTTCCTTGGTAAGTTCTCGACTTACAACCACAACTGAGCCCAGAATTTCTGTTACTAAATGAGACATTTGTTAAAGAGAGTTTTGCCCCATTCTTGCCACAGTTATTAAGTGAATCACAGTGTTGTTAAGTTAGTAACACGGTTGTTAAGTGAATCTGGCTTCCCCATTGACTTTGCTTGTAAGAAGGTCGCAAAACACTGGGACACTGCAACAGTTGTAAATGTGAGTCCGTTGCCAAGCATCTGATAATTTTGATTACATGACCTTGGGGATGCTGCAAAGGTCACAAGTGTGAAAAACTGTTTTGGATCACTTTTTTCAGTGCCATTGTAACTTGGAATGGTTGCTAAGCAAAGTATTATAAGTGGAGTTTATTAATACCTATAGTTTATTTTTTCACCAATTTCTTATGTTTATCTGCTGCATTAATCTGTAGTTGGCCCCGTACATAGAAACTGCAGGTACAATACTAGAGCTTGCTATCATGTTTCTGTTAACTTGTGATCCATGACTAATGAGGGCTATTCTTAATTACCTGAATTACCTGGATTCAAGTAGTAAAGGCACTGACCTTTTAATCAGGTGTCCAACCATTATTGTGGCATATTTTAAGTGGACCTCAATCCTTGTATTTGCATTTCTTAGAAAACAGACCATGTAACCATATATTTATTTAAGCCCACTAAGAGTCAACTCAATGGTATATATCACTTCTGTATGCAGGCGGCTGGATCACAGTATAACTGATTATCAGTCCTTGTCAGTCTATATTTATCAGTGCAAAACACTTAGAAAAGTGCTTTGACAAGCGTAGTAGTACAGCTGCAGCTTTGTCCTCCGAGCATTAAAGCAGCCAAGGTTTGCACAGCTGTCTTGAAGGCTGAACACCGCCATTTTTCTCAGCAAAGCAATAAAGGTTCTATATTCCTTTGCAGGCGAAAGCAGCTGTGAGCTGGGAAAGGACACATTTGTACCAACAGTTTGAAAACAGCTATTTTATACATGCTGCCATGTATTAAAAATACGCATTGACCCAGAGGTTGAATGTAAGAGTAGAAGGGAAGCTGCCAATAGAAGAGAATATTTGTATTTTAGGGCTGAACTGTGGGGTCCTTGATGCTCTTTGAGCTTGGTGGTTTTCTTGGAGACTTTTCATTACCAAACTAAGTAACATCCTCATGGCGATTACCATCACCATCACCAAGGACCAGCAGTGAAATGCACTTACCTGCGCTACTAGTTCAGAAGTGTGAGCACGCACGCCCTCAGAGGGTCAAAAATGGGATGTAATGATGTCCCAGTGGGTGGGTGGAGCCTCCCGCTGCCGGTGCTACTGATTCACGCAAGCGGGATAGATCTGGCCGGATTTCACCGCTGCCAAGGACCCCACGGAAAGCTTGTTAGTTAAGTGACTTGTCCTTCCAAAATGAATGACAGGAGATTAGATTGCACTTTCCCCTTTGAAATAAACATGTGAAGTGTTTTTTTCTAGTGGAGATGATGAGAATGAAGATGAGTTGGATTGCTTCATCCAAGGAACCTTCCATAAAGTTGGATGAAGATATTGGTTAGTCGTTCTTCTGGATATGCAAATACATAATACAGTATATTTTCCATTTTCTGGGAATAAAATAATGATGTATCTTAAACTAAATCCTCAATTATTCATTCCCTCTTCCAGATGAATTAATATTTGTATTGTAATCTTCAGAAATCCATAGGAAATAGCATGCAAAAATTTCAAAAAGTTGATATACACATATCCCATCCAACAGTTATGGGCTATATACACCATTCCTTTTAATTAGTTAAATTACTGCACCCAAAAGACAAAAATTCCAGTATGTGAAATGGATATAAATCCGTTAAATCAATCAATCAATCAATCAATCTATCTATCTACCTACCTACCTACCTACCTAATAATTGATCAATTTATGCATAAAACTGTTCTTGTAAAATATAAAATCTATGCCAAAAGGAAACAGTATCTTTTTAAAATTAGTAAAATATAATAGCATTTTAAAAAGCTATGATTTTTTTATATCCAATCTTTGTTATAAAGAACAGTAATACTTTTCTAATCTCCAATATAAGTCTCTTGGGGTGCAAAACCCCAGAGAACCACTAGGTGGCAGGCAGTAAAGGATTATATTTTTTTGTACCTCTTTGCTGCCATCTGGCTATCATTTAGAATTTTTACAGCTTGGCCTTGAAAATTTTATTGAAAAGGGGAAAATGTGATTAGTGGTTGCTTTCTTTTTCAATGAAAATGAATACACTTAGAAAATTTTAATGTCTCTAATGTCTGAAAGTCTGAAAACACCATTTAAGATGAGCAAACTATAATGAGCAAAAAAGTATATGTGATTAAATGTCTAAAGCTGTCTTTTCTCAGTATTTTTCTTAACATTTACTTAGATTAAGTACCTTACATGTCTAAACAGTAATAAAGGCCATCATTCTGCATGACAACTAATAGAGACAAAAAGGGAAGAAAAATAAGTGACTGGCATCCCATAAATATTGCCGTAGTTTTTTTAAAAGATGAGATTTATTTTTTAGATATTTAGAGTTTCCAGAGGATTCTCTAATAAAAAGGTGGGATGTGGAAATTTAGACATATCACCCTATGACCTTGAGAATTTAGTTTTAAATAAATGTCACACATGATGTGCACGTTATGCAGTCTGTGAAGCTTTGACTGATAGCAGAGTTTTGCACTCGATTGAATCAGCACTTACAAGAGCCAAAATTGACCATTAGGATAAATTGGAAAATTGCTTTGAAATTCTCATGGCTGATGACAACTCTAAAATTAGGTCCCAATTTGTTCAGTGGGCTATGGTTATGGCCTAAATGGCTTTTTAAATTTGAAGTTCAAAAGCAGGGCACTCTGATTCATGTCTGAAACTAAGTAAGAGAACTTTAATCTTTGTCTCCCACAATAAACTGTGCTTTGCATTGGATATTTTCATTGAAGCGCTAAGTCACACATCATTGGAAGCTTTTCCAATGCAACCAGGAGGTGTAAGGAACGTCAGACAGTGTAGAACCACAGCAGTAAACCAACAAACTGCATGCCACTGTGGTGCATTAGCCTCTTGCATTTGCTGTTTGCTTTAAAGCTTACAATGTAAGTAGTTTTTCACCAAATTCATTGGGGTATATTAGCCCAAGGAATATTATTATGGTTGGTCGCAGAGTCAACCAGATGTTCGGATTTTACTTGGCATTTTTGTCTAGTCATTGAGTCCTTCCCAATTATTATTGTTGTTATTTTTTATATGTCCTTTCCATTTCGTTTAATTTGGTTAAATCCTCTTTTCAGTCTCTTAGTAGGTACATAAACATAGCCAGATATTACTTTGTCTATACTAAATGCATAGTTTTGGTTTTTTTAGCCCAGGTCTTGAGTCTGCAAAGAACAACAGCCCAAAGTTAACATTACATCAGCCTAGAATGTTCAAGCTAAAGGCAGATGAACACAATGCCCAGTCTAAGATTTTAAGGCACACACAGTTTTGTTCAATAGTCAAGGACCTGTGGATGAAGCAGTAAAGCCTTCTCAGATTGAAGTATCAAGTGTCAGAGCTTCCAGGTAGCTGGGTAAGTTTTGTAGATAAAACAGAGAAAATACAAGAGGCTGGTTATGCCAGCATTTAAGTCTCAAAGCAAAGGCTCAAATATTGGAAGTTTTAGGTTCTGATCATAGTTGTAAAAGAAAGGCTACCCAAGGGCAATAATCTATATCCTGGTAGATCACTGCTCCCAAGAGGTTCTTCCAAAAACCTCTCCTTGCAGGTCTTTCTGTGGCAATGACATTGTAGGGATGTTGTACAGAATCAAGCCTGCCCAGGGATCCAACTGGCCACTGCTCATCTTGTTCAGATGTAGCTCTGTCCCCCAAAGTCACTGGATAACTGGAAAGTCCATTGGTGAACTGACTTCAAAACAAAACAAAACAGAAAGCCTATAAGATTCCTAATATTGTGCTGTAGCTGCAGTCAGTCAAGCGGGATATTGCAGGTCAGGAGAAAATATTTTTAAAGTTCCATGAATTTCAGTGGGAACAATTAAGCCTCCGTTGAATTCTCATCCTGAAATCAATAAAATTTGAAAGCATTTTCCAGCATGAGAAGCAATGATGATCACACAGCATAGATCCAATATTAAAAATCTTTGGATGGGGTTATTTGACCAATGAAAGTCGTTTGGAAAAATGTGAAATTCTTAATATAAATACCACCCTGGGACATGTTTCAAATGATCATGAATGAAACTGTGCCTAAATTTTCTCGATAGGATTCAGTGCCTCTCTGATTTCCCCCTCCAGACAGGCAATGTTAGGAGCATACTTCTTATTTATTTATTTTTTATTTATTTATTGGAATTTGGCAAACAAAAATGAGAACAAGAATAAGAGAATAAAAATACAATGATAGGGACGATAGGCACGTTAGTGCACTTTTGCACCACCACCCCCCTACTGACTACTTAAGTATGAAGTAAGGTCCATGGAAGTCAATTTGTGATTGAAACTGTGAAAATTTGTAGCTGAGACAACTTAATCAGGTAGGGCATTCCAGACTTTGACAACTCTATTACAGAAATCATATTTTTTACAGTCATGTTTAGAACTATTTACATTGAGTTTAAAGCAGTTGTTCGTGCACGTCCTATTGCGATTAAAACAGAAAAAGTCATTTACAGGTAAAACATTACTACGTATAATTTTGTATGCAATACCTAGGTCTGACTGCAAGTAACACAGTACTAAGTTATCCAAACCGAGAATTTTGAGCCTAGTGGCATAGGAAATTCTTTTGTTTACAGAAGTGTGCAAAACTTTATTCCCATCCTCCCGCTCCATTCAACATAAGCATCATGATTTGGAGCCTAAGAGCTTAGTATCAAATGAGTAAGGGACAAGGCATAGGAGACATAAACATGTTTTCAGTTCATTCCTCAATTCTTTCTTCTTCTTGTCCCTCATACATAGTTGGTAGTTGGTGAAAAATAGAACCAGGAAAGATTCTTTATACCCAAACAGCATGTGAATTGGAAGATGTCTGATCAGTAGTATTCACAGCGGGGAAAGGTTTTCCTAACAAAATAACAGTATTGTGATAAAAGTCTCCTCTTTTTCTGGGTGTGTAGCAAATGTCTCACACACACATCCCCCAAAAAAGCAGAGCTTGCAGTGGAATGCTGCAACATTGTTTTTGTCAGAATAATGAAAGCAGCAAGCTTCTGCAAATGCCCCTTTATCTGACTTTGAACAGCATAATCTGATCTAATATTTCATAGTTGATTTTTGGCTATACTGCATTATTTTGTGGGGAAAGTGAAGGGGAGCAGATCAGTGCTGAACGGTTTCATTATAATATTATTCTAAAACAGCATTTTAGCTACTGTAGCCTCTCTGAATCATTGTATTTTTAAGGAGGAAAAAAACCTTGTGTAACCTCTAAAATCCAGGCATTCAGTAACTAGAAGGAAGGAAGGAAGACTGTGGGATATTCCTATTCTTTAGGGACACAAGGAATGATTAGAACCCCATTAGAGCCGGGGTGGCGTAGTGGTTAGAATGCAGTATTATGGGCTAATTCTGCCAACTGCCAGCAGTTCGATCCTGACTGGCTCAAGGTTGAGACTCATCCTTCCATCTTTCCATGGTCAGTAAAATGAGGACCCAGATTGTTGGGGCAATATGCTAACTCTGTAAACCACTTAGAGAAGACTATAAAGCACTGTGAAGCTGTATTTAAGTCTAAGTGCTATTGCTATTAGCATGACAACGTATTGTTTCCAAGCACATCATTGACTTGTGTATAAAAAGTTGATTTTGAAGAAACCAAGCATTAATGTTTATATATATATGTGTGTGTGTTGTGTGTGTTTGTCTCCCTCATTTAGAACATGCATCTCTAGTCTCTTCGAAGACCCATCTGTGACTGGACCTATCTGGTTACCTCGGGCACTAAGCACAGCCAAATGAATCCATGTATTGTTGACGAGACGCTTCAGCAACCCAACTAAATCAGGATGGTTAAAGGAGCTCTCTCTCACAGCACTAGGGGAGAAGCAGTAAGTGGCAAACATGAGGCACTATTAGCAAATTTCGCTACCGCTTACTGTGCATTTGCTGCTGCGGCTTCCTGCCAGCCCCCATTTCACCCTAAGCAAGCCATATGTACCATTAATAGCCTCATTTTATACTATGGGCCAGGGAAAAAATTTATACAGAACCCAGCTCCCCCACATGACCTTCTTTTCATGTTCCCTCCTCCCTGTGAATTAACAAAGCACCAGCCCTTCGGGTCCCTTCAAACGCTCCCCCCACCCCCATCATAACTGTTGCCATTGACTTTGGCTGCTGGATGACAATGACGATACTGAAAACTATGTATTTGCTTGCTGCTCTTCTGCTTGTTGTTGTTACCAATGTCAATAAAACCGAAACTTCAGCAGGGCAACTCTGCAAATATCTCACCCAACTTCTTTACAAGAAGGAAGGCTACCTCAACACTAATAAAAGTTTTGACATGAACAATTTTCCTCGGCGAGTGTGAGTGTTCTTGCTTACATTTTGTACTGAGTGACGGGAATTTCTGCAGAGGTTTTAAAATGTGTAATCTAGGACTATGCAAATGGCTGAATTCAGGGTTTAGCAGGCAGCCTGCAAAAATACAGAGAAATCTGGATTAATTGTTTTGTGGTGCATTTTTTTTGTTTTCTTGTCAAGCCGGTGTCTTGTCTGCTGTCTTCTCTAACCCCAACCTTTAAAAGTGTCGATATTCTTTCTATCCTTAAAGGCCACTAATAAAAATACACATTGTATTTGTGTGATGATGCCATGCACATTTCACCAGTCGCCTTCGCTGTAAATATCCAAGCTAAGTACAGGTCGTCCTTGGCTTAAAAATCACAATTGAGCCTAACATTTCTGTTGCTAAGTGAAACATTTGTTAAATGAATTTTTGCCCCATTTAACCAACTTTCTTGCCACAGTTGTTAGGTGAATCCCACTGCAGTTGGTAAATTAGTAACACGGTTCTTAAGTGAATCTGGCGTTCCTCACTGACTTTGCTTGTCAGAAAGTTGTGATCACATGACCCTGGGACACTGTGACCGTCATGAAAATGAGTCAGTTGCCAAGTGTCTGAATTTTGATCACATGATCACATAGTCATTTTTTCAGTGCTGTTGTAACTTTGAACGGTCACTAAGTGAACTGCTGTAAGTCGAGAACTACCTGTATACCTTACATTGCTCATCCTTCCTAGGGATGCTGGGAATTGAAGTTCAGCAATATCCAGAATGCCATTCTATGAGGAGCTCAAACTTCAGCTGAGGAGAAATAGGTTCAAATCTTAACTGGAGAAGCTCGTTTTGTGACTTGAGTAAGCCAGCCTACCATCATAACAACAACAACAACAACAACAACAACAACAACTTTATTGTCACTGTACGTGTATACACAGTATACCCATACAACAAAATTCACTTAACACCCAAAGACCAGGCCCAACACATATAACAATCCCCAAACACACTCCCGCCCACCACAATTCCCCACCCCTAAACCACCCAAACATCCACACAACAGACCAAGTAATACTGTCCAACAGCTCACCGATGGTGACTCTTTAGTTCATTGTTG
This sequence comes from Arizona elegans, assembly GCA_022577455.1. NCBI lineage: Eukaryota > Metazoa > Chordata > Lepidosauria > Squamata > Colubridae > Arizona > Arizona elegans. The sequence continues at coordinate 194,050,915 of JAKOOJ010000001.1, read as the reverse complement.
AGTGCAAGTATAGCTCTGGGATAAAAACTATTCAGAAAACATGTGGTCCGAGTTTTAATTGTTCTGTATCTTCTGCCAGAAGGCAACAGTCCAAAAAGATTGTAAGCTGGATGGGAAGAGTCTCTGAGAATAATAGGCATGTTTGCCTTGAAAGGCACAAAGTTAACAGTTTTGCATACTCCTCTGGCTCTGTCTACCTTGGGAAGGCTAGCAACAAAATACTGTTAGGCTTCTCTGAAATAAGACAGCTAGGAGATCTGGCAGTGCAACACAATTTTATGTTAAGGTAGGAAGAGCAAAAATCTCCAAATGTGTCCACAATATCCAGAAGATTCCAGTCATTTGGTGGTATCCAATTGGATGGGAACAGCTCTCCCTCCCTAGTCAATCAATCAATCAATTTCTTTGGGGTGGGGAGGTCTCTGGAAGAAACTTGGGAGAAGAGTTGCTCCCCCGTCCCATTCCACCAAGCAATCTCAATTCTTCAATGTTGTTTCTGCAACAATGGATTTAGCTCATTGTATGTCACAATGGGAAATTCCTATTGTATCTTATTAGAATTTTATTTTCATATTACTTATTAAGTCACATACATCATAAAGAGCAGGCAAACAACATTTCAGTCTGATTAAAAAACATGGCAATGGACAGATGGTGCATGACCACTTAATTGAAAATTGCCTTCTTTTTTTAAATTTGCATAATGCTAGCGGATAAATAATTACAGCAGCTGGCTCACTTTGTGTTATATGCTGTTGCTTTTTGGAAAATCAGCTCCATTTTCTTTCTTTAATAGTTTTAATTCAATGATGTGTTCATTTCATGATTATTTTGTCTAGCGTTGAAAAACCAAGATTATATGCTATCAGAGTTGACTTAATACTTAGTTAAACCAACGTTTTTAAATCTTGGCAACTTTAAGATGTGTTGACTTCAACTCCTATAATTCCTTGGCCAACATGGTAGAGTTAAGAAATTCTGGGAGTTGAAGTCTATACTTTAAAACGAATAGTTCCTAAAGTTCACACATTAAGCTGTAATTCCAAAATAGATATTGCAATAAATAAAGCTACCATAGATCATAGGGCATAATAGTCTTTTATAGAAGCTTTGATAAGGGTCATTACACACTTCATAGTTGTTCTACAGTTATTGATTTGCATCAATATGTGGGTGATTCCAATCAAAGATCTTGGATCTGTAGTGATGAAACTCATAATTAGTTCCTGCTGTTTAGGAACATCACATATTTATGATGACGCTCCAAATTATTGGCATCTGAATATGTAAACTGGCTCTATTGCAAAATCAGAATTTGTACGTCAGCAAATAATCAGTGGATTTTATGGTCAGGAAAACCTGCTTGTAGTTAGGTTAAGCTCAGAAACTCAGTTAATGCACATACCACCATTTTCTCTCATAAACTGCGTTTAATCAAGGTTGGAGAAATGTACCACTTGAAATAGTTCCAATTTGGGATTTGTGCAGACATGCTACAATTTCCACTGTGTGTAAATCCATAATGTGATTGAAGTTTGAACAATAGGGTAAGCCTCAAACTGTTATTAAAACAGTGTGAAATAGGTAACAAAATTGTGATGTATTCCATACATCATGGGTGTCAAACACAATCGTGTCATGTGATATAACACGATGTTTTTTGCGTATGCGGAGCCGGGGTGGGTGTGGCCTGCACGTGACACATCTGGCCCATGGGCCACCAGTTTGACACCCCTGCCCTACAGGGTTCTTTATTTTGTAAATAAAGTACAAATAACCCCAAATAACATATACAGTCACTCACATGCATGACACCCACAATTACCCTTATGGCTATTGCTAGGCTGAGAATTCCAGAGCTTGGGAGGAGCGGGGAAGGCATAACTAATAGTTTTCAGAGTCCTCCTTCCTTTCATTTATTTTGTGCATGGAGAGTTAAACTTCATTTTTGCAAATCTACCAATATAAATTCTTATGGGATTAGTCTGCTGAGCCACCAGGAGCTCTGATGGCTCAGCAGACTAATTAACATCCACTTACATCTGCTGCCTGCAATTACTGCAAGTTCAAATCTCACCAGGCTCAAGGTTGACTCAGCCTTCCATCATTTCTAAGGTAGGTAAAATGAGGACCCAGATTGTGGGGGCAATAAACTGACTGTATAAATATACAAAAGTATGAAGGCTATTGCTTAACGCATTGTAAGCCGCCCTGAGTCTTCGGAGAAGAGCGGCATATGAATCATTTTTTTTTAAAAAAAGCTAGTCATGAATACCTTCATGTATATTTTTCTTGTTTCTGCAAGCTCACTATGACTTTATGTGCTTATCTCTTGTTCTCTTGCTTTCTGCTTTCCTCTCGCAAAAGAAATGCTTTACATTCCTCGTGGGAGAGATTGAGCATCTTCTGTGTCCATTTGTATGTGCATTGGCAGTAATATTTCATAGAACAGAACACCTCAGAATTCAGAAGCTTTAAACTTTTACGTTCCTTCAAGGAAAACAAAATATTTTTCTATCTGCAAAATAAAGAGGTAGAAACGTTGGAGAAAACTGGGTCTGGGTGGGTATGGGATCTGGAATCTTTCAAATAAAACCTGGAACTTGTCTTTGAACTAATATCATACACATCCAGGTAGTCCTCGACTTATGACCATTTTGTTTAACGACCATTCAAAGTTATAATGGGACTAAAAAAAAGTGACATACGACAAACACTTGCACCGATGACTGTCACAGCATCGCCGCACTCAAGGGATCAAAATTTGGATGCTTGGCAACTGACATGTATTTATAACAATCGCAATGCTCTGGGGTCATGTGATCACCATTTGTGATCTTCCCAGCTGACTTCTGACCAGCAAAGTCAATGGGGGAAGCTGGATTCGCTTAACAACCATATGATTCACTTAGTAACTACAACGGTTTGCTTACCCATGGCAAAAGAGGTCATAAAATTCAGCACGACTTGACAGCTACCTTGCATAGCAACTGAAATTCTGGTCCCAGTTGTGGTTGCAAGTCAAGGACTTTTGAGCCATGGTGGCCCAGTGGTTAGAGTGCAGTACTGCAGGCTATTTCTGCTGACTGCCAGCTTCCTGCAATTTGGCAGTTCAAATCTCACCAGGCTCCAGGTTGACTCAGCCTTCCATCCTTCCGAGGTGGGTAAAATGAGGACTCAGATTGTTGGGGGCAATATGCTGACTCTGTAAACTGCTTAAAGAGGGCTGTAAAGCACTGTAAAGTGGTATATAAGTCTAAGAGCTATTGCTATTGCTATCAGTAACTATCCTGAAGGAAAAGCAGTATAAAAAAACTATTTTAGTAAATGAGTAAAGACAGAAGAAAGTGAGAGAAAACACTACATTTCCTATTAAGGCCAAGAGATTGACATATGGTTCAGTAATCAAATGAAATCACAGTGATAAGACAAATCAATGTCATCCACATACATTGGACTCTTAATTCCAATCCCCCCTCTTCCAAATATTCATGATCATAATGACTAACTGATGAAATTTATTTTTATCTATTTATTCAATTTCCATAGATGCCCATCTCAGTCAACTCTGGGCAGCTTACAATTAAAAAAAAAATATTACGGTTAAAACACTAAAACATTTTAAAACAATAAAAAACAATATACTCGTTCTAGAACAACTGAGCTGAAACCGTTTGGCTGCTTTTGTGCTTCGAAAACGCTGGCCACTTTTAGTGATTTGCAGCACTTGCCTGAAGATATCCACATTTGCATTGACATTTTATGTATTGGCTGGCATCTTTTACCTTCAAACTCAAAAAGATTTTATTCTCATTAATTTGTATTTCCACCCTCACGTTGCTGACAGAGGAGACACATGTGAGTTTTGTTGAGGACAGTGTAATGTACCATCTGAAGTTATTGTGTCATAGACTTGAAGTTTCATAAAGAAAAGGTATGTGGCTTGTCATAGCTGGTCATCTTACAATAAATGGTAGCATGAGCAAAGGATATATAGGAGGTGAACCATAAAGGACAGAAATGGGGAAAGAATGCAAATGTTTGATGAATTGCTTTGTTTTTATCATTACTTCATTTGTAGTATTTGAATTTGGAAAAATTATTTTCAGTGTGAATGTGGGGAGGATGCAAATTGGCCCTGTTTCATATGGACTCAATGGAGAAATCAATGTTTTAAATTAGTCATGGCTGACTGAAATTCCATTGATTTCAGTGAAACTCCTAAATTACTCGCCTGAAATTTGGAACCAGCCCACTGACATGAGGTAATATTTTAAATTTAAGGGATAAAATGGTTTCTTAAACTTTACTGAAATACAATAAACAGATAAACCCCTAGATGGCACAGATAAACCCCTAAGTGGCCTCAGCGGCTCTCAGAGAGAGTGCTAATAACCAGATGACTGCAAAGAAATATAATCTCTCCACTCCTCCCAACATCCTGTAAGAAATAATTCCCCACCACCGCCTCCATCCAGCCAGAACTGATGAAGCTTCTTGGATGAGAAGTGAAACATCATCTTCCTCAAGGGAAAAAAAAAAATCCAATTGCCTTTTGAAAAAGCACCTTTGAGACAACCATGAACTGAATGACTGAGAATCTCTGTAGACATATAATACTTTAACCCCCCCCCCTTTTTTTTTTCCAAAAGAAAGAAGGGAAAAGGGAGAAAGAGATGAGGGATCAAAAGAAATTGTGACATTTTGAATTATGATTATTTCAATGCTTCAACTTGGGAGTACATGGGAAATCTGAAGCTGGGGTCTTGACAGCTACATGAAGTTTCAATGGAATGTATGTAGCTAAGGGTTAAACTGTGGACTCTTTAGTGCTCTCTAAGTTTGGTTATTTGCTTGCAGATTTCTCAAAATACATCCTTTCCAGATAAGCAGGGTTTAACAGCAGACAATCAAGGAAAAAACAATAACTTAATCAAGAAACTAGTTAGAGGAGAACCACAACCCACCAGCACTGGGAAGACACAGGGAGCTACACTCCCTAACACTGATGATGTTACTTAGTTAGGTAATAAAAAGTGGGCAAGCAAACAACCAAGCTCAGAGAGCAGCAAGAATCCACAGCTACAGGCACCTTTGAGTCACAGGTTGTTCTCCGCTCTGCTTAAGGTTGCATGTTTATTTTTCTCTTGATGATAGTCTAAACTGCATTTAGAGATCAGCTTCTCAAATAAATGTTCTAGCTTCAATTGATGCACTTGGCATATCACAAGTCAAAATAACATTTTCAAAAGATCACATTGACTGGGTGACTTATGTAAATAAATAAAGAAAAACCTATTTGCTTAGTTGCAAGCCATGACAAAAAGAACAAAATGTACACAAAGACTTTAAGCCATTAAAAAAAACTTAGTAGTATATCAAAACGTACATACTTATATACAGTCCTGAAACTCAAATAATTGTGACACCCTCCCCTACTTTTTCCTAACCTGCAAAGTTGTTCAAACATAGCTAACAGTTCACTGTATAAGAAGAATATTTTGATCCCTCAGTAAATAAGCTTTGTAGAATTTAGACTTTCTATCTGGGTAATTCAACTGCTACCTTTATCCCTATAAAATCCACAGAACAATGGTTTATGGTCTGCTTCTCTGTGGCCCATGAGAGACATCATGCGTTTCTCTTGTACTAGCTTTCTCAAACTTTCTCAAACCGCAGATGGAAAATGTCACATTTACTCAAAAGAAAAGAATAAGAATGATTTTATTTCTTAAAAACATTAATTTTATACGGTTTGGGTTTATCCAATTAAACAAAAAGTGATTATTTTCTTTCTTAAATATATATGTAGTCCCTTAGCTCTTGCAAAACAGTTTTCATATTCAAAATATAGTATCTTATGTTTTACTATATTCATACCACCCCACCCAAACCCCCTTCCCAATCTGTGCCAACTCACCTGCACATCCCCTGCATGCCTTTCCCAACCTGCACAGCACCTCTTGTGCACATCCACACAACCTTCCTAACCTGCACTGCTCCCCATGCTCTGTCCCTGATCTACAAAGCACCTCTTACACATTCCCATATCCCCAGGCCTCCTTTCCAACCTACCCCACACCACCAGTAGCTCTCTGGGCTCTAATCTAAATCTGTATAGGTAGTTCTTGCTTAACTTTGGTAATTGAGACCTGCAACTCTATTGTGAAGTGATAAGATTGTAAAGCATAATAGCAATGGCCTATTTGACTTATATACTGCTTCACAATGGTTTCCAGCCTTCTCTAAGTGGTTTCCAGAGTCAGCATATTGCCCCCCAACAATCTGGGTCCTCATTTTACTGACCTCGGATGGAAGGCTGAGTCAACTTTGAGCCTGTTAGGATTAAACTGCTGGCAGTGGGCAGAATTAACCTGCAATACTGCATTCTAACCACTATGCCACATGACTTTGCTGACTTATGATAGCATTTGCAGCAGTCCCGCTTGCTATTGTTAGGTGAATCCCATACCTGAATTGTGATCATGTGATGGTGGGGACACTCAACTGCAACAACAAGGAATGGCTCAGATCCCATTATTCAACACCATTGTTAAGTTCAAACAGTTGCTGAATGATTTCTGAACAAGGACTATCAGCATGGTTTTGAAGCAAATAAAATGAAGCCATGGATCTACAAACAATCCAGGGGTGGGTTCTACTTACCTTTACTACCGGTTCGCAATGGGATCGCGCGCACACTCTTCATTCGCACACGCGGCTTGCTTCTGCACATCACAGAAGGTTCTGCACATGCGCAGATCGCCAATGATGACATCTGGGGCAGTGGGCGGGGCCTCCCACCAGTTTTACTACCGGTTCTTGCGAACCGGTCTGAACCGGGGGCAATCCACCACTGAAACAATCCTGAAATTTTAGAAGAAATCAATAGGTTGGGCCTGAAGCATAATCTTAGTAGAAATCAATAAATAAAAGCCATAGTTTGGATTCAACTGATGCCATTTCTGCTTCTAGGCATAACTGCATTAAGAAGAACTCCATTTTTAATACCCTTGAATGTGCCTGCTAAAATCTGTACACTATTAAAACTCTCCTTTCTATAATTGGGCGAAATGGTGAAACAAAGGGCAAAACTTTGTCAACAAATGTATCTCAAATAGGCTAATTTGCATTACTCTGGAAGGAATGAAATTTAGAGATGTTGTGGCTGTTTCAAGCTACCAGGTCACTGTTGTGGTCATGTGATCCTAATTCTCAATGTTCTGTGACAGTTTCCCACCCACTTGTGCAATTCCTCCCTCGCTCCCCCACCCAGCAGTGACCCCCTATTGTACCTGTCTGCTTGGAAGGGAATTCAGGAAGGGAGGGAGGAAGATAGATAATAAATAAATAAATAATGACACAATGATGGGGGAGAGGAACAAGGAGGAAGGAACTCCAGCACCCTTCCTGGCCCACACAATCCTCCTCGTGTGCCCCCCACAACCAGCACCAGCACCTACACACCTTCCCTGGTTTGTGTGACATCTCTTGCACATCCCCATGCATTCTTCCTGACCTGGTCTGCTTTCCACATGCTGTTCCTTATCCACACAGCACCCCCATGTGCCCTCCCTGGCCTGGACAGCTCCTCTTTGACCATGCCTGCTCTATTCTACTTTTTCTTTAGTTTCTCCTTTGGTTTTGGTCCTTCCTTAAATTCAAGAACTTCGTCTTGAATTTTAGTCGTCCTCAATTATGTGATCCTTTTGAATTCCTTTCCAAAGTCCTTAGAAACATCAGGGTAAGACTGTGATATCAATAGAGAGAGATGTGGGATGGCAATAATATCCTTATAACACCATATGACCTTTGGTGTTACTGTTTTCTTTCTTTAATACCTAAGAATTTGTGCATTTGGAATGATCTGAATTTCAGATAATCTATTTGCGTCTCCTCCATTTTTGACTTTAAAAGTTTGTTATTTGGTTCATGGCACAGGCAGTCAGATGTTCAGACTGGATCTGGATTCATCTATTGCACGGGTGTCAAACTCACTGCGTCACATTGCCGTCACATGATGTTTTGCAATGTTTTTCTCATTTGCACCCAGCTCACAGGCCGCCAGTTTGACACCCCTGATCTATTGAAAATAGAAAGAAAAAAAGAAAGAGAAGGAGAGAGAAAGAAAGAAAGGAAGGAAAGAAAGAAAGAAAAACAAAATTATAAAAGGGAGAAAAAAGTAAGAGAAGAAACAAAAACACACAAGATGCACAGACATACAGTACATATTTCAATAAATGGATTATACCAGGGTAAGCAGGTCTTCAGCACTTTCCAAATGGCCAGCAAAGTTAAGGCTCATTTGGTCTCAGATGTTCCAGAGGACAGTATCTAAATCTTCTGAGGGCATAAACTGGCGTGCGGTTTTGGAAGCAAATTTATCTTGGTCTTTGTTTTAAAACAGAAGACAGACACAAAGAGAGAGGGAGAGGGTGAAGAAGGAGCATGAAAGAATATATATTAATTCAATACATATCTGCTGGCTTTCTGGTTTAACATAATTTTTCACAGATCTCCTGATGTGGATGAAGTATATACCTTTATCTCATAGCTTTAAAATCAGGTTTAATGTCAACGGATTGAACAAAAAGTTGATGTGGTACAGGAAAACATCAGGCATAAACATTTATGCTTCAGTCCTGTGATGCCTAGCCTTGATGGTTAAATTACATTTAACCTAGTTTTTTTACTTTTATGAAAGAACATACATATTGTTACTTGTATGGTACTTAGCATATCTTCTAGTTCTATAGTGTGCTTTTTATTATTATTATTATTATTTTGTGCTTGTGTATGTGTGGTGTTACTAAATGGTAAAATTAAGAGAATAATCAGGTTATGAGAGTGACAACACCTGAAGATTTTGAATTCAACTCTTTGCAAGCCAATTGCAGAGAAAAGTTATGCATTTTTTTATTCTAGTGACCAAATAGTGACCCACAGGGCACCTCTGGGGCATCCTCCATATACCCTTCCCAACCCATACCATTTACCCATGTACGCTCCCCAACACATGCATCATTTCTTGCACACTGTTCCCAACCATCACCTCTGTGTAATCTCTCATTCCCTGAACCATCAGGAAGCAGCCATTTTCCTGCTTGCCTTGACCATGCTCTTGCTCTTGCTCTTGCAACTTCCTGCTGGCTTCCCCACTGATTTTCTTCCTGCAAGCTTCCCTCAAGCAAAGTAAATGGGAAAGCCAACTGGAATTTGAGGAAGGGAAAGAAGGAAGGAACAGAGACAGAGGGGGGAATACTGAGGAAATAAGAGAGGGAGGGCGGGATGGAAGGAAGAAGATTTCTGAGGATCTCTCCCAGTTCCCTACAAGACAGCAGGAAGCCAATGGGAAAGCCAGCAGGAAGCCAAATGTCACTCCCGCTCCATGGTCATTCTGCTTCTGTTCAGGTAAAGAAATATATCTGACGTGATACCCCAACAGGGCACTGGTTGTCTGGTATGACCTATAACTTTTCCTCTATAGTTAAAGATTCTGGGACCTGAGAAAAAGATGCCTTCAGTAATTAAAATTTTGGAAGTGATTGGCTTGAAAAACTTTAATTGTTGATACAAACACAACATATACATTTGGTTTTAAATTTATTGGGCTTTTAAAATGTTTCAGCCAAATTTATTTAATTAGTTTTATCTCCATTTTAAATTTTGTATCTATATGTTTTATTTTATGGCTGTTCACCGCCCTGAGTCCTTCGGGAGTAGGGCGGTATACAAATTTAATAAAATGAAAATGAAATGAAAATGAAATATACAACACATCTATCCCAAGGTAGGAAAAAGAAACACAACTGCTTACATACTCTGTTTTCGTGGTAGCATATTTCCTACATGTTTCATTTGAGCTTGAAGCCCGATGTATTACAAGTTTTTAAAATGAATTGCTGCATACATTTTTCTTCATTCCATTCGTGCCTCTTCCTACTTTTAGTAAAAAAATAATTATCTTGCTGTTTTTGCACTTAATTACTAGGGGTTGCTTCTTGAAGTAGGTCACCAATTATCTAAACAAGCTTCTTAAACCAACTAATACGGAGCAAGAGTTATCGCCTCATTAGCATATTGCAATAATGGTACAGCTTTATCTGGCACCCTTGAATAGCCTCAGGTTTATGAGCAACAAAGCCATTCAGCTTTTAATTTCTCCCTTGCCCAAAACTCCTGAAACTAAGATAAAATAGCAAGTGCTCTAAAGTTAAAAAAAAAATTTTAAAAAGTTTAAACATAAAAAATAGTTTCTCACCTTCGTTCCTGACCACCTAGCTATGATCCAGGAGAATGGATAGAAGTTAATCACGTTGAGCCACCCAACTGAGTCTGAATCTGAATCAAGCTTCTTATACCATGTTTTTATACCTTGTTTAATAATGCTTCTTGATGGCTTCCCACAGTTGTAATCTGCACCTGGGGATGAGATGGCGTAGGGGGTGGGAAAATATGATCATACCAATCTAAGGGGATCAAGGAGTCTTGGTGGCACAGTGGTTAGAGTGCATTATTGCAGGCTAACTCTGCCCACAGCCAGGAATTTGATCCTGATGGGCTCAAGGTTGACTCAATCTTCCATCTTTCCAAGGTCGGTACTATGAGGACTCAGAGTGTTGGGGACAATATACTGACTCTGTAAACCACTTAGAGAGTGCTGTAAAGCACCAAGGGACAGTTTATTGTTGTAAAACACTATGGGGCAGTATATAGGTTTATTTCTATTGCTATCCAGTACAGGTATCCTCATTATAGATTTTTGTGTTTTAGTTGTAAAATTTCAGAATCTAAAGAGATGTGAGAGATCATTAATGCCTTGCTCGTATCTGCTAACTTTTCCTAAAGAGTCACATCTTGATTAATAGAAAATGCTCTGTATGATGCAGTCATATTTTCAGCTATATACCTTAATGATGTTGAGAAATTGTAAGTACAGGTAGTCCTCGACTTACAACAGTTCATTTAGTGACCGTTCAAGTTTCAACGGCACTGAAAAATGTGACCTATGACCATTTTTCACCCTTACAACCGTTGCAGCACCCTCATGGTCACATGATCAAAATTCAAATGTTTGGCAAGTGGTTCCTATTTATGAAAGTTGCAGTGTCCTGTCCCAGGATCATGTGATCAGCTTTTGCAACCTTCTGACAAGCAAAATCAATGGGCAATCCAGATTCACTTAACAACAGTGCGACTATCTTAACAAATGCAATGATTCACTTAACAATTCTGGCAAGAAAAGTCATAAAATGGGGCAAACTCACTTAACAAATATTTCCCTTAGCAACATAAATTTTGGGCTCGGTTGTAGTCGTAACTTGAGGACTACCTGTACTGAACATTTTCTGGTGATTCCATGGGATATATTGGCATCTTCCTTCAACATTTGTTCTCAAGAGGAATCTCAACACCCATATTATTTCCTTGTGTATCATAAACCTCTACTTTCCTATCCAGGTATACCAAAGAGGACTGCAACTTGCACTTTGCACAATTCATAATGTTCAGTTGCCCATTCCTCATATTGGGGGGGAGGGGGAAAAAGGATTTTCTTCCTAGTATTACATAACTCCTCAGCATAATGAAAGATTTATAGCTAGAATGGACAAATTGTGACAGGCCTTCTTATCCATTTCAGGAGAACTTTTAAATTCTGAAATGGTTTTCAAGCATCTGTCCGGAATCCGAAATGCAATATTTTATTGAAGGTTTTCATTATTAATCTGGAGAATTCCATTCTGGAAACTACTCATCTCATAAAAGAAAGATTGCAAACAACAGAGGACTGCTGCAGAATCAGACTTTATACATTTTTTTTTCAGGAGAAAGATTGCTTTGACAAATATCTTATTCCTTATAATGCCTTTTAATCTTAAACAGCTCCCATAGTGCTTTATCTTACAGTATTTATTTTTCTTACCACAGCTCTAACGGTTTGTTTAAATTATTCCACCTTTTCTTCCAAGCAAACCAATTTGCATAAATGATCCTATCAGCTGTAGGATCAATGACAGAACATTAATCTTCCATCAGTATTTGTATCTCCAAGTCTAATCACCTGACACACACACCCTTTTTTTCCTCCACAGTTAATAGGGGTGTATACAGTGGTGGATTCAGCTGGTTTGCACCGGTTCGAGTGAACCAATTGTTAAATTGTTAAATTACTCACCCCTCAGATATTTTTGCCTCCTGTTAGGCAAGGGAGCATTGGATTACTTGCATAGGGGCCTGCATGGTAATGGCACTTCACCCTGAAGTTCATGACTCCTCACACATTTATTTAGGATTTCGTAGGTTAAACCAGTGTGGTTTAAGGTGAACTTCAGCTCCTAGAATTCCCCAGCCAGTATGACCCAACATCATGCTAATCTCTTACAAACACTACTTATAAGACATGAATAGCTGTGTCAGCCTCCACTTTTATATTACTTGCTTGCTACGGCTGCCATTGTAACGGGGAGGGGGGAGCTGTCTGGATATTTGGGAGGGGAGAAGTGAGCTGGTAGAGTAAATTGGAGAAAGTTTTCCTCAGCGTTTCTCTGCAGCTGGGAGGTGTGCTGTTAACCAGTCAAGGTCAACCATCCTGGCATACAAGAAGGATGGAGCCATCGGAAGCTGCACCCCACATGATCCCTTGGGAGGATGTGGATTGGATAATCCTGACTGGACCATTGAGGGGAGGGTTTTAAGGATGCTTTCTATATCTAAATTTCTGCGTTTATTGCCTCAGACCTTGCTTTTCTTTGGTTGCATTCAGTTCATACTCAGTAAAAGTACCTTTCTCTATGAAAATGGAGTCGGGGTTTTTCTTTCTTGAGTACTGAAAGGAGGCATACCTGACAAGCTGTCTTATACATGCAAACTCTGTGATGGCCATTTGCAGTTTGCGCCAGAGATACAGTCACAAGCAGCTCACACCCAATCACAACAGAATCAGTTACTGCATCGTCCTAATAATGGGATTTAGATTGCCTTCCAGGTCCATTTTTAATCCTAGATGATACAGTCAAGATCACTATCTGATTTTCCTGAGACAATGTGTTTCAGAGAATTTCCTAACGCTACAGGACATTAGAACAGCTTTTTTTACTTGATGCCTTTAATAATATAACTTATTATATTTGTTCCAGATGAGTGATTTGTAATGTATTTGCTTCAATGAGTAAAGTGTGACGTGCATAAAAAGAAAAAAAAAGAAAAAAGAATATCTGCTGTCAACGAGACAAATACATTCACAACATGCGCAACCCTAAAGAAGTGACAAGATTTTGTTTTAAACTACTACAGGACTGGTTGATAAATTATTGAGAAAAAATATCATATTTTGGAGGAGGGGGTATGGTATGGCATGCAGGCCTAGACATGACCCTTTCTGATACTCAGTAGACATCAGCAATCTATCTGAACTATTCTTATTCATTATCAACTATATATCTTAAAGATTGGGCATCGGTGGTACTTAACTCCTGTGAATTTATATCCAGCTATTGACATTATTATTTTCTTTGTTTTGAATAAATATTAGAGAAGTTGAGAACGCATAGTAGGAATTCTAATACAGAATTCAACCACTAGGAACTTTTTTTCCTGGACCATCATTATTTAATCATTATTAAATGATTAATTTATGTATTGACTATTGCTCAGTCTGAGAAACTCACATACAATATTAAAAAGGTTAAGAGAATAGAATTGGAGCATCTATTGGCTAAAATCCTGTTTCCTTTTATTGTGTTTATTATGAACCAAACATATCTCCCTGTTTTCCCAAAGACTCAGCTAATCTTTTAAAGCTATATAGTTTTAGGACTGAAGGGCAGTAGGAGAAATATATCATAGTTTTCATGGAGAAATTCCCTGCATTATACAAGTTCAGACTATAATGAACAAAAACAGTAATTAGATAAAAGAGAGCTTCTCCACTTTAGTTTTTATTGCCTGAAGGTAACTAATTATGCTCTGGGATGCTGTTGATATGTTCTATATATTTCAAAAATTCTCCAAAATAAAATAATTTTTAAAAGAACTCTCTGCAAATGGACCTCTACTTGCACTATAGCAGAGGTATCAAACTCAATTTCATTGTGGGCCACATCAGGGCTGTGGTTGACCTCGGGGGGGGGGCTTGGTGGGCATGGCATGGCTTGGTGGGCGTGGCTTGGTGGACATAGCAGGGGAAGGATACTGTAAAATCTCCATTCCCACCCCACTCCAGGGGAAAGATACTGTAAAATCTCCATTCCCTCCCCAATTCAGGGGAAGGTTACTGTAAAATCTCCATTTCTTCCCAATCAGTTGGGACTCAGGAGGCAGAGAATAGATGGGGGTGGGGCAGTCAGAGGTAGTATTTACTGGTTTTCCAAACTACTCAAAATTTCCACTACCAGTTCTTCAGAACTGGTCAGAACTTGCTGAAACCCACCTCTGGGCCACAGATTCCTCACAGTCTCAGGATACATCTGATGCAATCGAAACAGCAACATCCAGACACTAATGGCCACATAGGTGGAGAATTATTGGTTTGGAAGTCCAATACATATTAAGGACATCTGCATACAGGTGGCTGCTTTACACCTAGTTTTGGAAATTGTTCATTTCATTTTGGCACCATAGTCAAGAATGTTAAAATAATTCTCTTTAGCTTGCAGAGAAAGTTCTTGACTTACAACCACAACTGGGAACCAAAATTTCCAGGATTTCTGTTGCTAAGCAAGACAGTTATTAAGCAAGCCTCATCCAGTTTTACAACCTTTTTTTAAACCATGGTTGTTAAGTGAATCACTACAGCTGTTAAGGAAATCAACCAGTTATTAAGCAAATCTGGCTTCTCCTGTGGACTTTGCTGTTGAAAGCTGGCTGGAAAGGCTGCAAATGGTGATTCCATGATACTGAAACACTGCAGCACATGCTGGTTTGCCAAGTGCCTGAATTTTGATCACGTGACTGTGGGGAATGCTGCAACAGTCACAGGTGCATAAGTCATTTTTTCCAGTGGCTTTGTAAGTCTGAATAAAATCACTAAACGAATGGTTGTAAGTTATGGATTACATGTACCAAGGAATGATGACCAAGTGTCTCAAGCATTAGAAATGAAATGGCAACCCTTCAAAGTTCACTGCCAGAAAAGATCATCATCATCATCATCATCATCATCATCATCATCATCACATTTTTCCCACGGGTGCAGGATCTGCTTTTTGGGTCAACAGGATCTGCTTCCTGTGCAAACAAATGCATCATCCGGGTTCAACTGAGCATTTTTCATGTCCGCATGTATTGTACTTTGCCATTTTTGCTTTGGCTTTCCACCTGGATACTTGCCATCTGTAGCAAAATGGGAGGCGAAGTAGACAATAGTGTGGAGCATTGCTTGTAGAACATGGGTGTACCACTGTAGATATTGGCACATTGCTTCTGAACTGCCAAAAAAGAGCCAAACAATGTCCAGGGAGAAGATAAAGATAGAGATGATAGAGAGAGATGGAGATGGAGATGGAGATACAGATAGAGATAGGGAGGGAGGGAGGGAGAGAAATGGAGGGAGGAAGGGAGGGAGAAAGAGATAGAGATGGAGATGGAGAGGGAGAGGGAGAGGCTGAGGGAGAGGGAGAGGAAGTGAGTTAGAGTTAGAGTTAGAGTTAGAGTTAGAGTTAGAGTTAGAGTTAGAGTTAGGGAGGGAGGGAGAGAGAAAGAGATAAAGATAGGGGAGAGATAGGGAGGGAGGGAGGGAGAAAGAGAGAGAGAGAGAGAGAGAGAGAGAGAGAGCTGCAACTGTATCAACATTTATTAGTTTTGCATAGTTCAATTCATTGTAGTTTTAACAGATTACTCCTAAGAACAGAACCAAAGAAATGGCATTCTGCAGATGCATCAACTGTCATCTATTTTCTCTTATGAGCACATCTTTAAACCAGGGTTGGGTTGGCACAGACAAGAACATCTGGCCAGGACTAGATTGCCTGCTCTTGCTTAAAACATTCCCAAGATATATGACTGTATTATTTCACAGCAACTATGTTGTTCTCATTAAAGTATAAGTTTTATGTAATAAAACTTTACTTGAAAAAAGAGGTTGAACATTGGATACTTTATTTTCTAGCAAAATGTTTGCTCAGAAACAAGCCCCATTTACTTCAGTGGGACCTACTATTATATACTGGAGAAAATTTATAGAAAACTCAGTGAGGTTGAAATCTTTCTTACACATGCAGGATTGCAATGTAAGACATGCATGTGTGCTAAAGTTTGACCTACAGAGCTTTTTTTTAAAAAAAAGATTTCATCATTTTGTATTTCATTTGGAAAGTTTTTAAGAGCTAAAGGGAAAGTTTTATCATTATAATCAGTAAATTTTCCTTTTTTCAAGAGTGGCACTTCAACTTACCTAGCCAAACAGATGATGGGAGATCAGATCAATATATCTGAAAGCACCAGTTGGGAAATTTGGCATAGAAGAATAAAAGGAAGGCTCCTGAGTTAAGCCCCCAACTCTCATTTCCCCCAAAGTTACTGTTATGTGCTGAGATTATTTTTCCTTGTAGCTAATAGCTGCTTTGGAGCAATTTAAAATGATGGCTGCTAAATGTGAGGAGAATTGAACCCTTAATTTCCAAGGTAAGCTGAGAGGTGGGGCAAGCACAGTATGAATTCTGGACCACAAATATTTTGGTCTTCATTTTTCAAAAGGGATAACAATTAACTAAGAACCCTGTACAAAAGTCCCCTTATATAAATTATCCATAGATAGATAGATAGATAGATAGATAGATAGATAGATATAGATATAGATATAGATATAGATATAGATATAGATATAGATATAGATATAGATATAGATATAGATATAGATATAGATATAGATATAGATAGATATAGATAGATAGATGTATGTATGTATATTCCCCTTATACAGAATCCACAGCTACTCCTGTCTTAAAGTAGGAACTTCAGTGTTTCTGATATAATAAATGTGTCTCTATGGTACGGTAATCCTGCTGAGCATCCTTTTTCTTCCTTGTGACTTATACAGTATCATCATAATAGAAGGGATAGAAAGTCCATCTTTGTTATTGTTATTTTGGCTCAATAGTGCTCGGATGACTCTAGACCAGTGATGGCGAATCTTTTTGACACCGAGTGCCGAAAAGGTTGTGAGGAAACATCACATGTGCACGCATGTGCTCGTCGGGGCCGCTTTTTGGAAAAGCCGAACTTCCGGGTTCTAGTGCGCATGGGTGCCTGACAATCAGCCAGCGGCGCACATGCGTAGGCTGGTTTTCGGCACTGCCGCACGCGTGAAGAGATCACGCTCTGGAAAAGCTGAACTTCCGGGTTCTGGCACGCATGTGTACCTGACAATTAGCTGGCTGGCGCGCATGCGTGCACCAGTTTTCAGCAGTGCCCCACACACGAAGGACAGCTGATCGTTGCGCGCACGTGCAGGCCAGAAATCCAAAAGACAAACAGGCAAGGCTGTGTGTGCCGGCCGATATAGCTTCACATGCCACTTTGGGCATTCATGCCATAGGTTCACCATCACGGCTCTAGACAATGCTGTAAGTCGCCAATGGGGAAATATAAACAGCATATTTGGCTATGGTGGGTAGATTTAGCGAAGATTATCTGGTTCTTCATTCCAGAAGTGAATATCTTTAGCTCAGGGTTGAACTGTGGAGTCCATGATGTTCTCTGATCTTGGCTGTTTACTCGCCAAACTCTCATTACCCATCTAGGCAAAATCATCAGTGCTAGGAAGGAGTGGGCTTTGCTCCCTATTTATTTACAGTAGCTTGCCCTGCCAGTGTTGGTGGGGTGTGATTCCCCCCCCCCACCTTGGCAGGTTTTTGATTCTTTGTACCCGATTTGGGGTAGGATGGGGAACAGGGAGAGCCAGAGAGAACACACCATGTTTGTTTTCCTTACTTCATCCTATATGTTTTTCTATAGAAGCTTCAGAACACAGAAAGAGGCTTGAGTTATTTGTATTCAGTGGCATCTTTCCTATAGTATTCCTTAGGCAGCACCTTTTTATATCATACCCTTTCACATTGATTTTTCTGCTTTCAATCTTTGCTGGGGAAATGCTTAATCTCACCATTGCATGGCTGCCTAACTTCTTTGAAGCAGAAGAGTGGAGGGGACATTTATACCCAAAGAGTGTCAAAAAGTCGTCCCTCCCCCCTCTCCCCCGTGACTTGTCTATAACCTAAGAAGTTGCTGTAAAATTGAGAAAATTAGCAAAGCTGCTGAAATTGATAGGGGTTTGCTACGAGAAGCAAGATGATAATTTGAATGCTAGGAAACTGGGACTTTACGGCTGGTTATTAACAGAATGTGAAGCCTTGTGGATGTAGGTGTGAATATAAAGTAATTGGATCACTAGATGAAATAAATGACTTTAAAAAAAAAAGAGGAAGGAAGTCAAAATAAGGAAATGGAAGTTCACCCTAAAGAGGTGCAAGAAAGATACAAATGAGTTTGGAAAACAAGTGGAGTGGTGGGTGAAACTAGCGCCTCTGCTGAACTGAAACGGACTCGATCTAGAGAGACCAAGCTTGGAAGAAACTGCTAGGATAGAGATGGCTAACCTATTTGCATCATGTGCCAGGAGCAGGGGGGGTCATGCACGCCCACACCCGTAATTGTATGCACCCTCCCCTGCTCCCCCCACTCCTGGCATGCAATGGCACGGTAGGCCCATTTTTTGCTCTCCCTAGCGTCCAAAGCCTTTCTAGGAGTCTGGGGGAGGGTGAAAACGGCCTCCCACCACCACCAGAGGCCCTCCAGAGTCTGAAAACAGCCTGTTTGCCAACTTCCAATCCCACTGTTTCTGGCTTCTGGAGGGCCTCGGGGGGGGGAGGCCATTTTTGTCCTCCCTAGGCTCCTAGAAAGGCTCTGGAGGCTGGGGAGAGAGAAAAATGGACCTTCCCACCACCACCCTGAGGTCCTCCAGAGGCAGGAAACAGTCTGTTTCCCTACTTCTGGTGGGCCTAGAAGGCCCAAAAATCAGCTGGCCAGTGTGCCAGAGCTGAGCTTGCATGCCCACCGATATGGCTACACGTACCACCTGTGGCACGCGTGCCATAGTTTCGCCATCACGGAGCTAGGAAAACCAAAAGAAAGTGGTTAGCTAACTAGAGGAAAGAACAAGGATTTAGAGCAGGGGTGGGTTCTACTTATTTATTATTATTTATTTATTAGTCCAATTTATATGCCGCCCTTCTCCGTAGACTCAGGGTGGCTTACAATGCATTATAGCAATAGCCTGCATACTTTTTTGTATATACCTACTGTCGAGCCCAAGCCTCCGCTCGACAATAATGGAATGGGGAGGAGGAGAAAGAGAACATGCACACGTACCTGATACCGCAGGACTGCGCTCAGCAAACTGAACAAACAAGGACTGCACCCAGATGCTGAACACAGAAAACTCACAAATGGTGGTGGTGGCACTGGGAATAGGCGGCCGGGGCGTCGGGCCAGGGAACGGCAAGGGGGGGGCGTTAACCGGGACACTCCCATGAACGAGATACCCAGAAAAGGGGCATGCGTGACTGCGTGTCACAGCTGAATGCTATCCGGCCGGTAATAAGGGAAGGGTGGAGCAAATGTATAAAGGGTGCTACATAGCAGCTGTTTGTAGCGCCAACTTTAAACGGCTATAGTGCTCAGCGTTGTTCCGGAATTCCTGCTAAGCATTAAACCAACTTCACTGAGGACTCTGCATGTGTCCCATTGTGTTTTCTTGCTACCTGCGAATCGCCCGGGAGAAGGAGCTGAGACCTATTTATTAGGGCTTTCGGTCCCCCCCCCCAAGCGGTGTTGTTCTATACAAAGTTGGCTTATTGCCCCCACAACGGATCACTCGTTGCACGCGCCTTGCTTCTGTGCATCAGATCGCTGATGATGACACCAGGGCGATGGGCAGGACCTCCCGCCAGTTTTACTACCGGTTCTTGCGAACCGGTCCGAACCGGGGGCAACCCACCACTGATTTAGAGGTTTAAAATGAGACTAAAAGATCATCTGAGGGAAAGAAAGGAAAATGGAAAAGCTTTAAAATGAGTGAAAAATGACTTATTTGCAAGCCACTTTAAGAAGCCAAAAGGGAGGGAGGGAAAAAAAAGATAAAATTAGGAAATAAAATATTACTCATGAGGAAGGGGGAAACAGAGAACCCACAAGGCTTTCTGCCTGCTGGGTGTTTCGCTGACTTGCAGTTTGCGATGTGGATCAGTGAGCAAGCCACCTTGAAGGGAATCTGTAAGGGGACCTATAACCTAACCTGTCAGCTGGAGAGAAGATTGAGTTTGAGAGAGTAAAGAGTGCCTGGGGGTTGGATTGTGACTGGAAGAATTGATGAGCAGCTGGCCTGGTTTTGACTGGAGCCAGTGAGGAGGAGATGTTGGAGGAATCTAGCGGAATCAAAAAGAAAGGAACCGAAAATGCTTCCTTTTGTAAGCCAATTAGGACCAATGATTAAGAGTATTGAGTGGTGTTATATTTGGCATTTAAAATGGAAAGGTTTTTAACCATTGGGTAACAAGAGACTGTATTCACCAAGAAAGCATGTTAGACAGATAGTGGGGAATTCACTCTCACTGACTTCAAAAACTTTTGTTGCACAACATCATTCTTATTCTGCCCCAGCTACGGACCCCAAAAAACACAGCACACACAAAGTTTATACAAAACTTAAATTTACTAAAATAATTCAGTCTTTTCCAAACAAAGGCTGTTAATAAACTTTCTTAACAGCCTACAAGAAACCAAAGATAAAGTAATCACAATCTTACTAAGGTTGGCAGAAAGTCCAGAAGCAATTTTTAGAAAATCCAGACGCGAAGGAGAATGAACTAAAGTTGTTCCCTACAAATTGCTTCAGTTGGCGTTCCTCTTTAAATAGGTAGGGGAGTGGCCAATTAGCCCCAAGCCTTACTCTCAAGGAGACCTCCTCCTGAGGAGCCACTCCTGCCTTTTGGCAGCTCTGCGTGCCCATGCATCGAGAAGAGGTTCCTCCTCTTCCTCCTCTTCACTTAAAGGAGCTTCTGGAGGTTCTGAAGGCCCTGGCTAAATCCCTGCCTCTGGCACCACATCTTCTCCAGCCTCCTCATTGTCTGACTCGAGTGCCAGCTGCATAGGCTGCTGGCGTAGCACCGCACCAGCCTCCTTGCTGTCAGAATCAGCTACAATCCGCACAGGCTGCTGACAGGCCACAACAATTCTCGAGTTTCTGTACAAGGTAGTCCTCAACTTACAACCAAATTGAGCCCAAAATCTCTCTTGTTAAGAGAAACATTTGTTAAGTAAATTTTGCCCCATTTTATGACCTTTCTTGCCACCGTTGTGAATCTCTGCAGTTGATAAGTTAGTAACATGGTTGTTAAATGAACCTGGCTTCCCCCATTGACTTTGCTTGTAAGAAGGTTGCAAAAAGTGATTATGTGACTCCAGGACACAGCAAGAGTCATAAGTATGAACCGGTTGCCAAGCGTCTGAATTTTGATCACATGATCATGGGGATGCTGCAAAGGTCGTAACTGTGAAAAATGGTCATAAGTCACATTTTTCAGTGCTGTTGTAACTTTGAACAGTCACCAAATGAACTGTTGTAAGTCAAGGACTACCTGTATCTACATAAATGTGGTTACAGATCTGCATGGTTATTGGTTTAATGCAAGAAGTAAAATAGAAGTGTTCTATATCTGGCAAAGCAGAATTGGTGACATGACAATTGTGTTTCTCTTCCTATAAGTGGAGAATCCTGCCGGATCAAAAGCTCAAGCAGAGTAGACCTTGACTAACCACTCATACAACAATGATGATTGTAACCCTAATGCTTCACCTCCCCTTCTGTCTTTTTCCCTCTGGCAATTATACCAATCAGGGTTATTTCTGGAGTCACAGCTCTTGCTTAAGCTGCTGTTAGCCAGACAGGCTTCTCTCAATTTCAGCTAGTGCACCACTTAGACCAGAATGTCCTGGTGGCCATGATACATGCTTAATCCCTACGTCAGGGGTCAGCAACCTGCGGCTCTGGAGCCACATGCTCTTTCACTCTTCTGCTGTGGCTCCCTGTCACTCAAAATATGCGTCACAACCACCAATGTGCGATACCCACCGGCACGCAATTTATTGAACTTTTCAACCCCCAGTAGGCCAACCATGGATAAATCCAAGAAAAAATTTTTTAGAAGAAAACAGAACGTTTAATTCAACTACATATGCTAGTTTTGTGGCCGCTCAAGAAATAGGCATCGGAAGGGTTTTGTGGCTCCTGGTGTTTTCTTTTTTGTGGGAAAGGGGTTCAAATGGTTCTTTGAGTGTTTAAGGTTGCAGACCCCTGCCCTACGTAGTTGGATTGTTGCAATGCATTCTATAAAGGACTGGTCTTAACTTTAACTTTTATTAAATTTCTATACTGCCCTTCTCCTGAAGGACTCAGGGCGGTGTACAGCCATATTAAAACACAGACAAATTGCAAAATTTAAAAAACCCTTAAAATCAAATATACAAAAATTTGGCCCACAAATTAAAACTAACATACACCTATTTAAAATTCATATTCATGTTAGGCCAGCCTGGCTTGTTGAAATAAGAGGGTCTTCAGGGCACGGCGAAAGGTGCGCAGGTCGGGGATCATACGTACATCTAGAGGCAACTCATTCCAAAGGGCTGGTGCCCCCACAGAGAAGGCTCTCCCCCTGGGTGTTGCCAGTCAACATTGTTTGGCCGATGGCACCCAGAGGAGCCCCACTCTGTGGGAGCGAGTTGGATGGTGGGAGGCTGTTGGTGGCAGAAGGCGGTCTCATAAATACCCTGGTCCTAAGCCATGGAACACTTTGAAGGTGGTAACCAGTACCTTGAATCGCACCCAGAACACCACTGGGAGCCAGTGCAGCTTGCGCAGGAGAGGTGTCACATGGGTGAAACAAGTCGCACCCATAATCACCCACACGGCCGCATTCTGGACCAGTTGGAGCCTCCGAGTGCTCTTCAAGGGGAGCCCCATGTAGAGAGCATTGCAGTAGTCCAGACGGGATGTGACGAGGGCATGAGTGACTGTGCGCAGGGCATCCCGGTCCAGAAAGGGACGCAACTGGCGCATCAGGGGAACCTGATAAAAAGCTCCCCTGGCCACGGCCGTCATATGCTCTTCCAAAGATAGCCGTGCATCCAGGAGAACACCCAAGTTGCAAGCCCTCTCTGAGGGGGCCAAGATCTCACCCCCAATAGTCAGCGATGGAGCCAGCTGACTATACCGGGACACCGGGAACCATAGCCACTCGGTCTTGGAAGGGTTGAGTCTGAGCCTGTTCCTCCCCATCCAGAGCCGCACGGCCTCCAGGCACCGGGACATCACGTCAAGGGCATCATTGCCATGGTCCGGGGTGGAGATGTACAGCTGAGTGTCGTCAGCGTACTGATGGAACCTCACCCCGAAACCACAGATGATCTCGCCCAGCGGCTTCACATAAATGTTGAACAGAATGGGCAAGAGGACCGACCCATGCGGCACCACACAAACAAGGCGCCTCGAGGTCGACCTCTGTCCTCCTGTCAACACAAACTGCATATGGTCGGAGAGGAAGGAGGAGAACCACTGCAATACGGTGCCCCCCACTCCCAACCCCTCCAATCGTCGCAGCATGATACCATGGTCGATGGTATCTAAAGCCGCTGAGAGGTTTAATAGGACCAGGACAGAGGAACAACCCCTGTCCCGAGCCCTCCAGAGATCATCAACCAATGCGACCAATGCCATTTCCGTGCTGTACCCAGGCCTGAAGCCTGACTGGAACGGGTCTAGATAATCAGCTTCATCCAGGTACTGGGGAAGTTGTCGCACCGCCACACTCTCAACAACCTTTGCAACAAAGCGAAAGTTGGAGACTGGACGATAGTTCGCTAATACAGCCGGGTTCAGGGAAGGCTTCTTGAGGAGGGGCTTCACCACCGCCTCTTTCAAAGAAGGCCGGAAGAAACCCTCACTCAAAGAAGCATTAATAATCCCCTGGAGCCAGCCTCGTGTAACCGCCCGGGAGGCCAGCACCAACCAGGAGGGACACAGGTCCAATAAACATGTGGCAGCGCTAAGCCTACCCATGTCCACGTCCTCGGGAGTCACAGGGTCAAACTCCTGTCCACGTCCTCAGGAGTCACAGGGTCAAACCCCTCCCAGATAACATTCTCAAGACCCACCTCTGTCACCCCATCTGAATCTACCCAATCAGAGTCCAAGCCTTCCCGAATCTGAGTGACTTTGTCATGCAGGAATTGCACAAAATCCTCAGCCCTGCCCTGTAAGGGATCTTCTCTTGCTCCCAGTTGAAGGAGGGAGCGGGTCACCCTAAACAGTGCTGCTGGGCGGTTCTCTGCAGACCCGATAAGAGCGGAAAAATAATTAGATTTTGCCACTTTTATCGCCACTAGGTAGATCTTAATATGAGACCTCACCAGTGTTCGGTCAGATTCGGAGCGGCTGGCCCTCCAATTGCTCTCCAGGCATCTTTTCCAGCACTTCATCTCCCTCAGCTCCTCAGAGAACCAGGGAGCCAACTGAGATCGGTACCGGCTCAGAGGCCGCAAAGGCACAATGTGGTCCAAAGCTCCAGCAGCTGCCCTATCCCAGGCGACCACCAATTCTTCAGTCGCGCCATGAGCCAGAGCCTCAGGGAATGGCCCAAGCTCAGTCAGGAACCTGTCAGGGTCCATCAGGCACCTGGGACGGAACCATCTAGTCGGCTCCGTCTCCCTGCGGTGAGGGGTAGCGGTTTGAAAGTCCATGCAGAGGAGAGAGTGATCAGACTATGACAAGGGCTTAATGACTAGATCCCCTATTTCCAGATCACTCTGCCACTGACCAGAGTCAAAAATCAGATCCAGAGTGTGTCCCCCTATGTGAGTAGGGTCATGAACTAACTGGGTCAGGTCCAAGGCCGTCATGGAAGCCATGAACTCCCGAGCCACCATAGACGTTTCACCGACAGATGTCTTTTGTATCATTTTGTATAAGATGTCTCTTAGAGATGATACAAGCTCTGCATCTGATCCAAAATGTCTTGGCCAGATGTTGGTGGGACAATGTCTCCATTGCAGAACAATGTCAACTCTCATATTGCTGAAGTACTGTCATTAGGTTCTTGGCTCAGTTCAAATGTTCATTATTACCTTTAAAGCTCATTACAGCATAGTTCTTGGTTACCTCAAGCACCATTTTAACAGAATAGAATCTGCCCATTCAATCCAAACACTTAGAGAAGGTCTGCTGAGAATTCTTCTTCCTTGAGAAGGCATAGGGGATGGCCAGATGGTAAACTGTCTCTACTGAGGTCACTGTACTCTATCTCAGTGGTCACCAATTGGTGGTCCACGAGAAAATTTTGGTGGTCCCTGGAAGAATTATTTGCATTTTTTATATTGCACTAAATCAGGGGTCCTCAAATTACAGCCCCTGGTACAGATATGCGCAATGAACATTTGTGTTGCTGCAGAGAGTCTCCCCCTTCGGGGTCTTTTTGTGCGCGTCAGAGGGGGACAGAAATTCTGACTTGGGGTCTACTTCAGCCTCCTGGTGTGGGTCTTTGGGCAAAGGCTGGAAGGAAGAGCTACTGGTAGCAAAGAGCCAGAGGGCCTTGTTCTAGTTGGACTGCATCATGACCTGGAACTGACTGACCATCTCAGCCCGCTGAGCCTCCAGGCACCTGTACCTGGCCTTGCACTCCTGCAGGTCTTCCCTTTGCTTGGAAAGCCTATGCTCATAGTCCTCAGTGAGCTGCTTCTGCTGAGCCTCCTTCTCGGTCAGATCCAATTTGAACTGAGTAAACTGTTTTGCCAACTTTTTCTCATGGTGGCTGCTTAGTTCCAACAACTGCTTCCTGTTGGGGCCCTAAGGAGCCCGGGCAGGCAGGGGAGGAGTGGCTGGGAGGGGAGGAGTGAGTGGAGACTGTTGAGGCGCCCCTTGACATGAGTGACATTGAGTTGGCCATGCCCACCCAGTCACATGGCCACCTAGCCATGCCCACCCAGCCGGTCATTAGACAGATCATATTAGTGGTCCGCGGGATTTAAAATTATGAACTTAGTGGTCCCTGAGGTCTGAAAGCAGGGGTGGGTTGCTCCCGGTTCGCACCGGTTCGCAAGAACCAGTAGTAAAAAATTTTAATAGTTCAGAGAACCGGTAATAAGATTGGGTGGCAACGCCCCCAAACCGGTTCCCGGCCTGGTCGCCGTTCGCTTACCCCACCCACTCCCAATCTATTGCTGCCTCCTGAGTCCCAGCTGATGGCTAGAGGGAAAAAAACTGTTTAAACTCTTGCCGCGGGGCTTCAAAGGGACGCCCTACAGCTGATCAGTGTTAAAAGAAAACAAATGAGTAGACCGGTGCCTGCAAAAATAGAAAAAACAGCCCTTTTCAGCTTCGGCATAGGTTAATTAGCACAAGTTGATTTGATCAGCCTCCCGACTCTCAGCTGATTTGCTCTCAGCTGTTTGGCACAGGGCTCTGTTGCTAGCTGCAAAGAGTGCTGGAGCAGATTTTTTTCCCCTAGCTATGCTGAAAAAATGAAACTGAAAGTAAAGCAGGCTCTTTGCTGCAACGTGACAAAATGAGGCAGAGAGAGATTTCTTCTCCTTTTTCCTCACCAAAAAAGGTAGGTGCAAACAATGGGAAATTTAGGGCAAAAGAGGAGAGTTCAAGATTTTAAAACACAAAAGGAAAAAAGCTCTGTTTAACTAGGGAATTGTAATAATTGAGATACTATTAATTGTATATTGTGTTGAAAGCAGAAATGGTTAAGTTGTGGTTTGGAGGAATATATGGGGGAAATTATTTGGTTTATTATTTTTGGTAAATATAATTAATTGATTTGTAAGAAATTGGATTGCATGGAAATAATTGGAATATTCATGTTCATATTGATTAATATACAAAAAAGGTAGTTATATAACTAATTGATTTATATTAAAATGTTGAATTTGTATTAAACAACTGTAATATTACATAATTAACCAATGTGAGGATGAATATAAAAATAGATGACAATGGGAAGCGGTATCATATAGAATAGAAGGGAAAAAATGAATTTGATTAAGATTAGAGATGAGGATGAAGGGTAATATTGTTTTTTTTTTTAAAAAATAGATGAGGAATAAATATGGCAAAAAGGAAATATAGAAATTGTAAATTTAATTGAAATGACTAAACACTGTTTAAATTTGTGAACCAGCCAAATACTCTGTTCAAAGAAAATACATTGTATGTTTGTATGTGTGTTTCTAATTATTGCTATTTATTCATATTTGTTCTCTTTTATTCTTTAAAGTTTAACAATTCATTCTTTAGCTTAATATCTTTATATTTGTTTGAGGTTGGCTTTCTTCCCTTTCATCTTTTTTATTGTACAGCAATCTTTCTCCTCAAACCTACCACCTCTCTCTTTTCTTTCCTTCTTACTTTCTCTCCCCCCCTCTTCTCCTCCCTACTTCCTCTTCCTTTCTCCTTCTCCTCCTCTCTTCCTCCCTCTCTTACCCTCACTCCTACTCTAATTTCCCTTCCCTTCCTTCCTCCCTTCTCTTCCTTCCCTCTCTCTCCTTCCTTCTTCCATCTCTCTTCTCCTTCCTTCATCCCTCTCTATTACTGTATCCTTTTGTGCATATGGATTACTCAGAGGACTGAAAAAGTTATTTTTGACTGGTCCTCACATTTTTGACCAATCCTCGAACTTACGACTGTCCTCACATTTTACGTTTTTCGCCCTATCTTGTCACCATGGTGAAGAGAAGCAGTTGTGAAATGAGTGACACGGTTGTTAAGAATGCTACAATGGGCATAAATGATGACCAGTCATAAGTGCGAAGACCGGTCAAAAATGCAAGGACCTGTCAGAAATCACTTTTTTCAGCCCTCTGGGTAGTCCTTTTGTGCATACGGACTACTCAGAGGGCTGAAAAAGTTATTTTTGACTGGTCCTCGCACTTTTGACCAGTCCTCGAATTTACGACTGTCCTCACATTTTATGTTTTTTGCCCTATCTTATCACCATGGTGAAGAGAAGTAGTTGTGAAATGAGTGACATGGTTGTTAAGAATGCTGCACGGGCATAAATGTGAGGATGGTCATAAGTGTGAGGACCAGTCAAAAGTGCGAGGACCTGTCAGAAATGACTTTTTTCAGCCCTCTGAGTAGTCTCTATACACATAGCTATGGCCACCCGGTCACATGACCAGCCAGCCACGCCCACCCAGTCACATGACCTCCAAGCCACACCCACAAAATAAGCCACACCCACAGAATCAGTAGTAAAAAAAATTAGAACCCACCCCTGTCTGAAAGGTTGGTGACCCCTGCTCTATCTGATATTCCAGAGCCCCTCCCTCTTTGCATTCCACTTGGCAGATAAAGTCATATTTTTCATGGTATGTTCAGCTCAAACTGATTGTCTGGGGGCATTTATCTTGGGCATATATTATACTGTTTTTTATTGTGCTATTAGTGTTTCCATTTTGCGTTACTGTTTGCAGCCGGAGTCATCAAACGATTGCAAAGGTCTAATCCATTTTATTTTATTCCTTTGTTTATTATTTTAAATAAATACATGATTTACAAATCAATAAAACCTAGCATAAGGGAGCAGGTTGCCTTGCAAACAGCTCTTAAAGCAACATCTGTTTTTCCCAAAGCAACAGACTGAAGTTCATAGCCTTTCTCCAGCTGCAGTTTTGCCCACTGGCTTAGACTCGGACATTGCCTGATCTATCCATCACTTTAAGCCAGCTGGGAATCCAGCCATCGTGGTTCATATAACACATTGCAAGTTGCGGGTAAAAGGAAGCCATGGCAAAAAAAGAGAGAGAGAGAGAGAGAGAGAGACAGTGTGGAGTTTAAAAAACAAAAGTTAATGTGGGAAGATGGGTAGGGATCTGCTTGAAACAAGAATAGAAAGGGAGGGCTTACAGTATCAGGCATGGGGTTGGTTTAATTTTATTTCATGCATTTCATTTCTTTGGCTTAGTATTTCTTTTTGCTTTTCTGCATTCTGCATCATGCAACTTACTCCTAAAGTGTGTGGGTGTTAGGTGACGGTGTGTGTGTGTATGTGTCTTGATTTGGTATGATATGACCTGGTCTCTTTTTACTTCTTTTCTATTAATTTCTGACTAATGACTTATTTTCAGCCTCAAATGTGTACCCAGGGTAGTTATTCCCAGCCATCAACTGTTATTTATAATGCGATATTCAGTGATACCTTGGTATAAACTGCTTTAAAACTCATCAAATATGGGACTCAGTGCATTTTGACATGAAAATTTTGTTCGTTTGTTATTCAATTATGAGCTACACTGGCACAGTGGTTAGAGTGCAGTACTGCAGGCTACTTCTGCTGCCTGTCGGCTGCCTGAAATTTGCCAGTTCAAATCTCACCAAGCTCAAGGTTGACTTAGCCTTCCATCCTTCCGAGGTGGGTAAAATGAGGACCCAGATTGTTGGGGGCAATATGCTGACTCTGTAAACTGCTTAGAGAGGACTATAAAGCACTGTGAAGTGGTATATAAGTCTAAGTGCTAGTGCTATTTTCCATCTGAATCTTTAACCAAGGAAATAGTAAGACAACCTTGGACTCCATGTAAAATGAATGGAATGCAACCTGCCAATTTTGTTATATATATATTTTCTATGCCTATTCTGAAGATGATTTATAATGCAGTTTGCAATATGGTTTCTTATTATTCTTGAGGCTTCTTGATCGCAATCTTAATTCCACTATTTGGAATGAAAAGAATAAACTTTCTTAGATAACTTTTGAAAGAACTGTCAATGGTAGATGTCGCATAAAAAGGAAAGATTTGGAGAATAAAACGTACGGCTTGCAGCAAGGCCAGAGCACAACTCTGTAATCTGTTCTTAGTGTCAAACAACAACCCAGTAATATGTGAAATAAAATGAAAATGATGAGACTTCTCCTTTAACTATAAATGAATACAGTAATCCCTCATCAGAGTTCCTCAACCTGCCCACTTCTTGGTAGGTGTCATTGATCTGTCCCCGTCCACACACACACACAAACACAGCCAGACGAGGGTTAAGGAAACACTTTGGCACACACCCAGGTCTTTATCTCCAACTTGGCAGCGATTTACACACCGTCTGCCAAGTGCGTTTATTTCCACAGAACAGAAAGATAAGATACTTAGCGTACAAAAGTCCAATCAGAATAATATTTCTCTCAGCAGTTTCCGGACGAGGCTTTAGTGACTATCCAAGGTTTACTTTTGTTCGTCACAGAGATCGCTGGCCACCACCCTCTATTATATAGTCTCTGGGATGTGGTCCAGTGAGTCAGTTCTAATCCCTAGCACACCTCCTGAGCTGCTGCAATCGTTTATCACGCCTTCGGAGGCGTGCGTCCAGGAATGATGTCTCTCCCTCACTCTCATCCGAGCCACCTGTCTCCCTGCTAATCTCGTCTCCCTCGGCCAGCACCTGAGACAGTGCCAGAGGGGAGGGGCCTGGAGAGGGAGGCCTGGCTGACTCCTCTTCCTCATGCTCGGAGCTTTCTTCCTCCGATGGGACAGGCTCAGAGGGCGGGGCCACAACAGTCATATCCACTCACTGCCAGGGCTGGGTCATACCATAGTTTAACACAGTGGTGAAATCCAATTTTTTAAACTACCGGTTCTGTGGGCGTGGCTTGGTGGGTGTGGTGTGTCTTAGTGGGCATGGCTTGGTGGGCATGGCAGGGAAAGGATACTGCAAAATCTCCATTCCCACCCCACTCTGGGGCCAGTCAGAGGTGGTATTTGCCACTTGTCTGAACTACTCAAAATTTCCGCTACTGGTTCTCCAGAACCTGTCAGAACCTGCTGGATTTCACCCCTGGTTTAACAGGAGCTTAGAGTAGGTTATCTGACAATGAAATATGCAATTTATATCCAGCCAAATAACATTTCTGAAATAAGAAAACTGGACGATCATGAAGTATGAGCTCCATTCAGTTCTGGGCACAAACAAATCTCAAGGCTCTCATTTCTTTTATTCCTTTAAATAAATCCTTCTGCCATCTATGACACTCAAATGAATCTTGTCTCTTAGAGCATTCAGCCTCATATCAGAAGGAAGAGAAGGAAGCAAGGAGAGAGAGAGAAAAAGAGAAGGAAAAGGAAGAAAGGAGGGGGAAAGATGGGAGGGAGGGAGAAAGAAAGAAAGGGAGGAAAAAAGGAGGGAAGGGAGGGAAGGGGAAAGGAAGGAAGCAATTGTTCTCATATCACAGAGCCTCTTTCACAGAGCCTTTTTAATCAGTATTCCTCCTGCCTTTCAGCCAGCCGAGAAATACATCGAATATAAATTGTGCTGGTGCCACAGCTGAGTTTTATTGTTCCTCAGCAACAAAGCTGGTCTTAGAGGCTTAATGCATGGTAGTTTTGTGCCAGTGATTGGTGACTTTCCCAGCTTCATTTCCCTTCCCACCAAGCATTACCTGCTGTGGGAAAAGCAGCCATCCTTTGCTCTCTTTAACATACGACAATCTCTCCCAGTTTATCCTGCCCACCCACCCCCCAGTATAACTCAAAGAATAAAATATGTTAGTATAAAATTATACAGCACCTACATTCATCCCAAATAACTCAAAACATCTCATATCAGGAGACTGATATTCTTTTGTAAATAGCAAACAAAAAAGCAGAAATCTGGGTGTGGGGAAAAAATAAAAACAAACACCCAAGTATCGGTGTGTCAATCTGGACAGAGCTTGTTTGTAGAATTTTATCCA
Source organism: Arizona elegans (assembly GCA_022577455.1). Taxonomy (NCBI): domain Eukaryota; kingdom Metazoa; phylum Chordata; class Lepidosauria; order Squamata; family Colubridae; genus Arizona; species Arizona elegans. Next base: position 194,019,140 of record JAKOOJ010000001.1, on the reverse strand, counting down.
CTGTGTTAATCCGATCCCCCTCCAGAGCTCATTCTTCCTCTCACCTTGCAATCCATTAAACTTGTTTTGCCTAGGACTATCGATCTTCCAGGAGATTATTAGGTCTATGGGAGAGCAATCTTATCATGTGTAGAGAGGCCTGGTGCTCAGCAGGAACAAACTTTGTAGTTCTCCGGTTCTAACTTTGCAAAAATAACAGGGGTTTTCCCCCCATTCTTCTTCTCAAGCTTTTGTGTTCATGTAAAAACCATTAATCTCCTGGCACAATTGGCTGTTCTCCTTTTACTCCTGTACAGTAGTTGCTGCTGTCGCCCTGAGTTGCCGGGTATTAAACATACATCTTTTTAAAGGGAAGAGGACGTATTTTGTGCTTCCATTTAGAAAACTGGCAGTCCATTTAAAGTTCTAGAATGTTGGGAGTTTTAGTACATTGAAGAAAGAAATTGTAGAAATCTCATACAGAGGCCGCTTTATTTGAAACCCAAACAAAATGAAACTAGCTAACGAATGCAAAATATTATTTTGATTTCTAATTCCAAACTTCTGAGAAGCGATTACAATTCCAAACAAACCTCAGCTGGAGATGATAGGTCCCTTTGCCCGGAAGGTTGGATCTCTGGTCATCTCTGCTCTTTTCACACTCTTATGGGCTTTGAACATGGAACCTGCATCTTATCCAGAACACCTGTATACGTACCACAGATATGTCTCTTGCAGTTTAAGGATTCATCTTCTTAGATTTTTTGCCGTAGATTGTAGATGCCCCACTTCCTCATAATGGAACTTCCATCTCTTTGTTAGCCTGCTGCTGTGGCATGTTGAAGCAAGCCCAGATTATTTTGGTTTAAAAGCCGCATTTGTCCAGGAAAAAAATAAAAATGAAGGAAAACCAGCCATGTGGACATTCTAAGTTGCAAAGAAGATGCATCCTGGAGTCTTCTGCTGGCCTGCTGCAGGATCATTTCCTTCCAAAATAAAAATACAATCGATGAGCCAACACAGGTGCAGTTGCTGTTCTTCTTGAAAAGAAAAGGACCAGACTGCATCAAAATTGGTAGCCTGGCTAACCTGCACAACCCTGACAGTTCACCCCTGTCTCCCTTCACAGATCCACATGCACAGAGTAAATGCTGGATCAGCCGGACAGCATATACCATAGATTGCTGGAGAAGAGGAAGCAGGGCTTGGAGAGACTATACACCCAACACACAACATCCTTGCACTAGGGGACTCCTACTAAGACAGGATACTCCCAAACCCCTACTGAAAGTTCTAACCCCTTTCCCCCCAAAATGACTTATTTCTTTAGGGTGCTGATCAGAGGTGGGTTTCAGCAGGTTCTGACCAGTTCTGGAGAACCAGTAGCGGAAATTTTGAGTGGTTCGGAGAACTGGTAGTAAAAATTCTGACTGGCCCCGCCCCCATCTATTCTCTGCCTCCCAAGTCCCAGCTGATTGGGAGGAAAGGGGGATTTTGCAGTAACCTTCCTCTAGATTGGGGAGGGAATGGAGATTTTACAGTATCCTTCCCCTGGAGTGGGGTAGGAATGGAGATTTTACAATATCCTTTCCTGCCACGCCCACCAAGCCACATCCAAAGAACCGGTAATAAAAAATTTTGAAACCAACACTGGTGCTGATCTTCCATCTTTGGTTACGGTTGGCACTTGCCAACATGATAGATCTCACCTGCATCAAACTTTTTCTGTCTCTACTAACTTATAAAAAATAATAATAAAATACAGCTCCTTATAACATAATGACCTTCTTTTCAGTAGAGGAGAACATCAAATAACCCTACCTTTAGCTCTTATTATATTAGATTTGGCTCCGAGACAACATAGTCCACGGCAATTAATTTGAGTAAACTGGCTCCAGGTTTACAAAAGTTTAAGAACAAAATGTTATAATCCTAGCAAAGACCTGGTTATTTGCCCAGGTATATAAGAAAATCACAGACCAGGTTATTTGCTCAGGCATAAAAGAAGTTCTGTAGAGTTCCAAAGGGGCATTTCGTTTTAGTGGCGATTCAAGCAAAGCATCCCTTTGAAGCTGTTTCATGAAACAGCATAGCCCACTCACTTCTTTCTGTGCCAACTCAGAAAGCCCAAACTGCCCAAGGAGCTGCTGATCCAGTTCTACAGAGGAATTATTGAGTCTGTCATCTGCACCTCTATAACTGTCTGGTTTGGCTCTGCAACCCAACAAGACAGACACAGACTTCAGAAGATAATTAGAACTGCAAAAAAAAAAAAAAAAAAAAAAAAAAACAATTATTACCAACCTGCCTTCCATTGAGGACCTGTATAATGCACAAGTTAAAAAGAGGCTGTGAAAATATTTACAGACCCCTCGCATCGTGGACATAAACTGTTTCAACTCCTACCCTCAAGACGTTATAGAGCACTGCATATCAGAACAACTAGACACAAGAACAGTTTTTCCCCGAACGCCATTACTCTGCTAAACAAATAATTCCCTCAATACTGTCAAACTATTTACTAAGTCGGCATTACTATTAATCTTCTCATCGTTCCTACCACCCATCTCCTTCCACTTATGACTGTATGACTGTAATATTGTTGCTTGTATTCTTACGATTTATATTGATATTGTTTCCTGATTGCTTATTTGTACTCTATGACTATCATTAAGTGTTGTACCTTATAATTCTTGATGAACGTATCTTCTATTCTATTCTATTCTTCTAAGGGTGAAGTGACCATATTGCTTTATCTTACTCTGCTTTTCAGCAGCTCTTAATCTTTCTCTGAAACTTATCAAAACCCCAGAATAGGTTTCTGCAGATGTTCAGAGTCCTCTGTGGTTTTGAGGAGAGCTGACAGAGAACATTGAGGAGGGCATCCAATGAAGGCCTCATTTCCTTTACGGACTCTCCTTCATAGTAGCACTTCCCCAACCAGAAGAGAACCTCTTTTTCACCTTTAGCAAGAGTCAATCTCGAGGGGAGATTTCAGGGTGATATGGTGAGGCCAACTGCATTGCTTCTTTGCATCAACAGAGCGACTCATGTTTCCTTCGAGGCATATTTCCTTTGTCAAGATCGATATACGTTGACTTGCACAGGCATAGAATTAATAAAGTAAGAGAAGGAGCTGAACATACGATTGAACCGGGAGCCATTGGAGACTTCACACCAAAAGAGAAGTTTGAGAAAAGTGGGCAGGTTCCAAAAGAGCACCTAGAACACTGTTTTGGTCATCCCCAAGAGCCAACTGTTAACGTAATTCAGACATGAAATAATCAGGATATGAATCAACAGTTTTGCAGTCTCAAGGGATCGGGATCTTGTGGATCCAGCTGATTTCTAGATTGTTTATTAGTTGAGCGGCCTCATGAATGTCACTCAGTTAAATAACCAACCATACAATGTTTACATAACCTCATGCAATGGTGAAATCCAAATTTTTTTACTACTGGTTCTATGGGCACGGCTTGGTGGGCATGGTGTGGCTTGGTGGGCATGGCAGGGGAAGGATACTATAAAAATCCCCATTCCCTCCCCACTCCTGGGGGAAGGATATTGTAAAATCTCCATTCCCACCCCACTCTGGGGCCAGCCAGAGGTGGTATTTGCCGGTTCTCCGAACTACTCAAAATTTCCGTTACCGGTTCTCAGAACTGCTCAAAATTTCCGCTACCGGTTCTCCAGAACTGTGCCCTGGCTAAAACAATGTACTAAATAGTTGTAAAAATTGTAAAAAATAAGAGCTAAATGGGAAAATTGTAGGAAATCACAAAGGGAAATCAGTGCAATAAAATGAAAAAGCAGAGCACAAATCCTGCCTAAAACAAAAGTACATGTGATGTTGAGATTATGGCAAAACACATTCTGAAATACTATTACAGGGGATAATCAGACTACAGGTAGTCCTCACCTTAAGGCCACAATTGAGCCCAAACTTTATATTGCTAAGTGAGAAATTTGTTAAGTGAGTTTTGCTCCATTTTATGACTTTTCTCACCACATTTGTTAAGTGAATCACTAAAGTTCTAAAATTAGTAACCTGGTTTTTTTTTTTGATTTGATTTATATGCCGCCCTTCTCCGGAGACTCAGGGCGGCTTACAATGCGTTAAGCAATAGCCTTCATTCTTTTGTATATTTTATACAAAGTCAGCTTATTGCCCCCACAAACTGGGTCCTCATTTCACCTACCTTAGAAAGGATGGAAGGCTGAGTCAACATTGAGCCTTGGAGAGATTCGAACCAGCAGAAATTGCAGGCAGCTGTGTTAATAACAGGGTGCATTAAACCACTGTACCATCAAGGTTGTTAAGTGAATCTGGCTTCCCCATTGATTTTGCTTGTCAGAAGGTTGCAAAAGCTGATCACATGACCTTGAGGCACTGCAAGTGTAATAAATATGAGTCAATGGTGAGCATCCAAATGTAAATCAAATGGCCATGGGAATACTGAAATGGTCATAAGTCACTTTTTCAGTGCCGTTATAACTTTGAATGGTCACTAAATGAACTGTTGTAAATTGAGGACCACCTGTAATTTTCTTAATGTTTATACATGTGTTTCAGCACTAATTTATTTATACCTGTGCTGCAGTTCTGTAGTCCAAGTGACCACTGAAGAGAATCAAACTGTACACATTTTTTGTTGTTGTAATTTTCTTTTCTCATAACTTTTAAACAACATCCATTGGCTATTATAATTATTTAGTTTCTAGCTTGAGGTCAATGTTGTGTCCAAACATGTTTTTATTTTACACCCTTCTTGCGTCTCAACCTTCTGGAACAATTCGGCATATCTCTTAGTGGAAGTGATGTCCTTTATAAAATGAATGTATTATTACACTGATGATTGAAATATAATGACACACACTTGAAAAAAGAATAATGTCTGATAATAATAACTATACATCAAACCCCAAGCAAATGGCTTTATTATACTGTTAATCACTCCCAAAGGCTATGCAGTATGAATATTTTCAAATATATATTTGATCACTTACTTATTTACGTATCACCTTTGAACCATTTCGAATTTTTAAAATAATACCTTGATGTGGTTGTGGTGTTTGTGTGCTCAGAGAAAGATAAGACTGGTGAAAAGAGGTTCAACCATACTGGACAGGTCTCATCAGAGAAGCTCTCCCACAAACAATGTGGTGAAATTATATCTCACCACATTGTTTGTGGGAGAGCTTCTCAGAAACCCATACTGGATATGTCATCGCCTGGGTCAACAAGAACCACACTAGATGTTGGAGTTCCTGGACATCTGGTGCAGGGGTGGGTTCTAACCGTCTTTACTACCAGTTCTCTTTGTATGCGTGCTTTGCATGCGATCGCCTCTTCGGTCATGCGCTTTGTGCGCGATCGCCACCCACATGCCCAGTTCGCTCGCAGACACACCAAACGAGCGCTTCGCACAAGCGCGTTGCAAATCTGCCCAGCTGAGGTGCAGCAATCCACTCTGCCGCAGCTTTCAGCTGGGCGAAAATAGCAGAAATACAAGGTCAGAATAATGCAGGGGCGGGCGGGAGGGCCAACTCCCGAAGAAAGAGAACCGGTTCGGTGATGTAATAGCGCCACTGCTACCAGCTCGCGCGAACCGGGCCGAACCGGGAGGAACCCACCACTGATCTGGTGACATCTGGTGACAAATGGGCTACAGGACTCAGGACTGCATGGCTGCTGGGAGAAAAGGTGTATATAAATATATAAAGATTGAAAACAAAGATTTAATGATCTGGTATTGCAAATCAAATTCAATAAGAATAGGATATCTGAAAAAAGAATACACCAGCTTTGGAAAAAACAACCTCCAGAATCAAAAGTATAAGGCAGAAGCTTGCATATCAATGTCAATTTGTAATATTAAATGAAATCTCCACAGAAGCATAACTGAAAGAACTGCAAAGGTCTATTCGGGGCAAAGAAACCAAAGACTTATCAGAAGTACTTCAGACTGTACAAGTAAACCAGGGGGAGTTATCAGTAGAAAAAGCCAGCATAGCTACTAAATTGTCCTTATTCCTGATCTCCTTAGAAAAAACAAAGCCCCCTAACCAAAAAACAGAAGAATAATGACAATGAATCCATGCCCTTCATCCATGCAGGGAACTTGACAGATTCTATTTACCAAGGGGAAAAAATATGTGTATAGAATGTTGCAAGTACATCAGACAGTTGAAGCAGAAAAAGGGGCATTGGAAGAATATCTGAAGGACAGTGAAGAAGATGCACTGTAGCTATCCACCCACCATGAAGTTTACTGAATAGGAAGAGACCCAAATGACTTATAAGAAAGACCAAATGAAGAATAGAAAAGAGACATGGCAAGGCAAAGTTACATTGCATGCATATTAAAGAGACTGCCTTCTGCCACCAATAGCCTCCCACCGGCCAATACGCTCGCACAGAGAGGACCTCCTCAGAGTGCCGTCCGCCAGACAGTGTCGGCTGGCGACCCCCAGGGGGAGAGCCTTCTCTGTGGTGGCGCCCGCCCTCTGGAACAGCCTCCCCCCAGAGATACATACAATATCAGACCTCAGGACTTTTCGTCGGGCCCTGAAAACTTATTTATTTCACCTAGCCGGGCTGGCTTGATCCCACTGTTTTGGTTAAATTTAATTGATTTTAATTGGGTTGTTTTAAATTGCGGCCAAAAATATTTAATTATTTTTAAACTGTTTTTAAATTTTGAATGTTCTGTTTTATTCTGGCTGTTCACTGCCCTGAGTCCTGCTGGAAAAGGGCGGTATACAAATTAAAACAAATAAATAATAAATAACAAAAGTAAAAAGTAAAGTAAAAAAGTAAGAAGAAGAAGTAAAACAGACAAGAAGATCTGGCAATGGTTAAGAGCAGGGAAATGGAAGAAAGAGACGGAGGGGCTAATTCTGACTGTGTAAGATCAAGTCTTAAGAAAAATGCCTATAAAGGCAGAACTGGGAAGACAGAACTGAGAAGGCAACAATGGATAGCAAATGCTGTCTCTGCAAAGATGTTTGAAGAAACAGTGGACCACTTGAGTTAGCTGCTGCAAGAAAATTGCATAGATTACAAACAATGGCATGGCAAAGTAACAACAATGGTGTTTTGGAATACCAGCAAGAAATACCACTTCTCTGCAAGCAAGAACACAAAATAGACAAAGTAACAGAAAACCAAGACACTAAAGGGCTCTGAGACTTAGAATTCAAACAGACAAGCATCTGCCACATAACACCTCAGACTTAGCCACTGTCAATATGAAAGACAAAAAAGGCTGGAGAGTGGATGTTGCCAGTGGTGCAACAATTCGGGCAAACTGGTAGTGGCAGCGGCAGGAAGCTCTGCCCACCTGCGCAGACATCATCAAAAATGATCTGCGCATGCGCAGAAGCGCTGCACGCTCGCAAAGCAAGCAAGCGCACCCACATCAGTGGTGGGTTCCTCCTGGTTCGGCCCGGTTCAGCCGAGCCGGTAGCGGTGACGATATGACATTAACACCATGAAACAACATCTGCTTATTCCAGGTCTTTGGGAAGGACTCGATAAGTGGACAAAAATGCCAAATCGTCTAAACATCTGGCTGACCGTGCAACCAACTGTTATAATTTGTTTGCTACAGTAGGTCTGAGCAAAATATCAAGAACACACATTAGAGCTCAATAAATGCAAATAAGTTATCTCTTATGCAAATACCATTTAGCGGAGAAATGGGAATTCTAATCTGCATAATTGAATGTGTGTATGGAACGGGAGGTGATAATCTTTACAACTTAATTAATATAGAGTATTGACATTGCTGTATGGATACTTACTTCATCAGAGAGGAATTGCTCCCTTATTTTCTCATTATTTTAATTACTTATTTTATCAGGTGTGTTTGGAGATTAATCATTTTCTTTAAGGAGTATAACATGCCCATAAGCCCATAAACTGATATATACACAGAGCTGGTTTAAATATTATTTTCAATTCTGATGAGACAAAAATAAAATCCACTTTGCATTGTTCATTTAGCATTCAGGGAATAGCTATTTCCGATTCACTAATTGGAGGAAAAATTAACATGAACTCATGCATAAGAATGAGGAAGGCCTCCATTTCAAAACAATGAGAAAAAATGTAGCTTAGACAAGCAGATCAGTAAATCTGTTTTATGCATACAAATAAACAAGAAATAAACATTCGCTTTTACAGAGGAAAAAAACCCCCAAAAATATGTGGGGAAACACTGCAATATGTGTTTAATTTTAATTTTTAAATACATTAAATATTTAATTCTGATTGTTGTGATCAGAGAACACCTTACAAGATAAATGCTGTGAAATATAAATTCTTTGTGAATGGAAGTAAAGAAAAATTACATAAAACAGAACCATCAAATCAACGTACAGGTATCAGGATTGGCAGTTTTGGAGATCTTCACTATATCTGCAGTAGTTTCAATTTTACAACTTGGAAAAAAAAGTTGTGGCTGCTTTCAGAGCTGCATTTAATGTGAAGCATGAAGACTTTAAAGCAGAGGTCTTCAAACTTGGCAGCTTTAAGATTTATGGACTTCAATTCCCAGAATTCTCCAGCTACGCTGGCTGGAGAATTCTGGGAGTGGAAGTCCACAAGTCTTAAAGCTGCCAAGTTTGAAGACCTCTGCTTTAAAGCATCTCAATTTTTTCAGACCTGGGTAGCACTTTGGACGGATTGTAGAGAGATGCTGTACTCAACAGTGGGGTGAAGCACTTATTCTAAAACATGTGCAAAGTACACACAGCCCTAAAAATGATCAATGTGTTCTGACATGCAGTAATGTGTGATCTGCGGTGAATAAACCTACATCTAAATTTTCAAAGAATTTTCAAGTGACAGCATGGAAATGGGATTAAATTTTAACCATAGAAATATGAACTATTAAGAAAAGAAATGAAATAATAGGAGAAATGTGGTCATCCCACGTGATGACCTTCAAAAGTAAATATGAGATCTTTCAAAGAGGAAACAAGTAGTGGATACGGAGGCCTTTATGGCAGAACAACATGGAACTGCTGCAAACAAACAACTCCAAAATATTTTGGGAGAGAAATCAAGCTAAATTGAGTCCTTCAGGTTTCCCAGAACTGTTAACAGGCACCAGGATATTAAACCAACAAACAAAATTGATATTAAAAGAGAACACGAAGAGCACTTCTCTATATCATCAACATCTCCATAATTATATAATATATGATCTGAAGCTTGAATTCAGACACCCAGGAGCCATAAAACAGCTTAAAATATCCCCCTGTGGCCCTGTCATAATTTGACATCCCAACAAGGATGCCTCTGTAACTTCTGATTATGCAGCTGAGGTCAATGTGTTAACTAGGCCTAGAGAATCTGGCTCTGATTCCATTTGAAATGGAAATTGGAGAGTTGATGAAATCACGATTTGATCTGAGTTTGTGATTCAAGATTCAAAGACAACTCTGTACAACTCAAGCCACTTTGGGATTCAATTGGAAAAATAGATTTCTTCATAAGCTATAATGGGGGTTTTCAAAATGCCTGAAGTTTCTTCAGTTTTTGACACAAAGGGGATGAAGATAGCAAGAATGATTAACTTTTAAGAGATTATGACTGCCAAATTGGAAACTTTCAAGGGTTTTAGCCATAACAATTTTTGAAATATCCTCCCTTGTCCCTTTTTCAGGACAGAGATTCAGGGAGGAAAAAGGCAGGACGAGAGCTTCCAGTTTTTCCACAAAGAACTATAGAGAAATTGGTTGAACCACTGCAGTTGCCCTCATGGGACTTTGCTTAGATAGACAGAGAGGTGCTACCATGTTGTTTCTCCTGGATTCTTCAGCTAATTTTGACATCATTACTGCAAAAGTTTGGATATTGATCTGTGAAGTCATAATGGGCTTGGGACAAAAGTACTTAAAACATTTTCTCCCCAACAGACAAAGAAGAGAACAACAAACAAAGCAATATTGTAATTCCATACATTGCAGGAATATCTGAAAAGCTCATCAGGAGGATTTTCAACCTATGTGCACACTTTAAACCCAAGGATGCATTAAGACAAAAGCTTGTCCATCCTAAGGATAAAACACCCAGACACAAACTAAGCACTGTGGTATATGCTGTGTAATGCAGTGAGATATGTGCAGATCTGCACATTGGGGAAACAAAACAACCACTTCACAAATGCAAGGCACAACACAGAAGAATCAACTCATCAGGACAAGACTCAGCAGTCCATCTGCATCTGAAAGGCAAAGGTCTCTCTTTTGAAGACTGCAAAGTTCACAGTCCCAACAGAGAGGAGCACTGGTTTGAAAGAGAAATCAAAGAGGTCATTTATGTTAAAATTGTTAACATATGTTAAAACAGCCTTCCCTCAACAGAGGGGGAGCGATACACCACCTATCTCCTGTCTACAACACTGTCCTTCCAGCAGTTCCAAGAAAGTTTCATGTCCATTTGCACTTTGATTCAGGTGACTTTGAGGGTACAGATAAACCCTCAGGTGGTCTCAATGCCTTTCAGAGAGCTAAGGACCGACCTTCAGAGTGCTAACAACCAGATGACTACAAAGAATATAAGTCCTTCTATTGCCCACCATTTAGTCCTTCTTGGATGAGAAGTGGAAGGTTTTCAAAGAAAAAGACAAGAAAGTCCAGTTGCCTTTTGAAAAGCATCTTTGGGACATTCTTCCCCCAATTATCTTCTAATTTAGGTAGACAAAGGCTCTGCTTGTGCAGTTTGGTGCTGCTTGTGTTAGTTTTATTGCAATAATTCGAGGATCGGACTCAATGAAGGATTTAGAAAAAGTAGTATTCAAACAAAGTATTATTTATTTACAGTAGGCATTCTATGTTCTCTGGATGATTGCAGATAGAAGCAAGAAGGAGGAGCATGTATGCTCTTTTATATCAATAAGGCGGAGTTAGGGGTAGGAGTGGTTACATATGAATACATTAAGGAAGGGAGAATAAATTAACCCTTGAAGTACTATATACATACATTTCCTATATTTGAGAATAAGGCATTTACCTGTGACAAATCCCCCTCTAAATGCCAATTCAACATACAGCAGTAATTACATTCAGGTTCAGAACAATATAAAACTTGTAATTTTGAAGTTAGATATTTATGTTGTTTAGATTGTAAAGGTTTAGTCAATATATCAGCTATTTGTTCTGTGGTTTCACAATGAATAACTTTAATGAATCCATCCTGAGATAATTGTCTTACATGTTTGAATTTGATATCTATATGTCTAGATCTTTGACCAATAGCATCTGATCTAGATATCTCTATCGCAGCTTTATTATCTTCATGTATAACAAATGGCAATGAAGGACTTTTCCAGACGTCTGATAATAAATCATTGAACCATACAAGATTATTAGAGGCTTTTGACAAACAAACATATTCTGCCTCAGTTGTTGATGTAGCTACAAGATCCTGTTTTCCAGTATACCAGTAGACTGGACAGTTGTCAAGAAAGAATACATAACCAGAAGTGCTTTTCCTGCACTTAGTGTCACCTGCCCAATCCGCATCAGCGTAACAAGTGAGAATAGGTTCTTTAACATCGTTGGGTTCTAATATTAGGGAGAAATCTATGCTGTATTTCAAATATCTTAGTACTCGTTTAATGGCTTCCCAATGATACATTAAAGATTTACTGACATATCTGGATAATAAATTAAGGGGTAGAGCAATATCTGGTCTGGTCCAATTAGATATATACAAAAGGGAACCAATAACTGATCTATAAAGTGTGTTATCGGTAAACTCAGGAGATGATTCATTCATGTTTCTTAAAAAATCAGTTTGCGTTGGAGTATCACAAGGCTTTGCGTCACTCATATTACATTTATTCAGTAGTTCTATAATTTTATCTTTTTGAGATAATCTAAATCCTTTTTTAGTCTTACTGATTTGAACTCCAAGATATTTATTTACTTTCCCTAATGATTTTAAAGAAAAATGTTCATTTAATTTTGTTACAAATGTATCCCTTTTTTCTTTATGTTTGCCAATATACAAAATGTCATCTACATAAATTAACACAAATTCTATTGAATCACCATCCCTTCTAACAAAGAAACAATTATCTGCAGTTGTGGCATTGAAGTTCATAGATTTGAGAACGTTGACCAAGCATTCATACCAGCGTTTGCCAGATTGTTTTAATCCATACAAACTTTTGTTTAGTAACCAAGTTTCATTCCTATTTGTGTTTTGGCTATGAGGAGCTCTTACATATATTTCTTTATCAAGTTTTGCATGTAGGTATGCAGTTTGTATGTCATATTGAAAGACTTCAAGATTAAGGGCTGATGTTATTACTAAAGCTGTCTTGATACTTTCAGTTCTTACAGTGGGGGAATATGTGTCGGTATAATCCTCAGGATATTTTTGTAATTGATATGTATGTAATTGATGGGGTCAATGGACCAACTAGGTCCATATGTACCAGATTAAAGATATGATTTGATGATCTTGTTGCCTTTTTTGGTCTGGGTTTAGTTCTGAGTTTTGAGGACTTACATACTGAACATTCTAAATAATTTTTACAATCTTTTATTTTGACACTTCAGCATGTTCAACCATTTTTTTGTATTACAGAAAAACTAGCATGTCCTAATTTTCTGTGTAATATGTGTGCACATTCATCATGAATTGGTTTTCCAATTATTGGTCTTTTGTTAATATGTGTATCTTTAATTGATGTGTTTTCATGGTTATGATTTGTTTCATGTTCCTCGTTGTTACTGTCACTGTCATTTTCATTTTCTATGCTATTGTCATCTTCCATGTTTGAATCAATGTTGTGTAGCCATCTTTCTTCAGTGACTAAGTATGGTAGATCTCCTTTGATAACTATATTGCCTAAGTTTGTTTTGTTTTTCTCTAGAGATGCTTTTCCTTTTGAGAACACTATATTTATGTTAGAGTCTCTGCTCAACTTTATTGCACTAAGAATGTTATGGGGTATTTCGGGTATTAATAAAACCCCCTCTATTTTCCCTAGACCGGGTAAATTTACATTTCCCCTTCCAATGACTTGAACTTCTTGGTTGGCTACTTTAATTACAAATTTATCTTCTATGAAAGAAGATAATATTTTCTTATCATGTGTTGTATGATTTGTTGCCCCAGAATCAATGAGCCAGGCATTATCTTTTGGGTTTTGATTTTTGCTTATGTTATACTTATCTAATCCATTTAATGATCCAGACTTTCTCTCTCTTGAGTTATCTCTGCCCCCTCTACGTTCTCTGAAATTAGGTGAGTTTCTATATCTGTACCTGTCAATAGATGATTGTCTGTTATGGTATCTGTTTCTATTGTCATGGTTTTGTCTTTCTCTAAGGAATTTTGGACAATCTCTTCTATAGTGTTCTTTGGACCCACAATTATAACATTCAATTGGTTCTTGATGCCTGTCTTGAAATACTACCCTTTTGGTCTGTCTGTGTTCTTTGTGTGTGCTGTAGCGGCTTCTCCTTAAATTATCTTCAGCTATTAGTCTATTTGATAAACTCTCTATAGATAGATATCCTAGATTAATTGTGTCCAAATGTGATATGTAATTATCCCATGATGAGTCTAATGAATTAATGATAACGCTTTTCATTGTCTGATCAGATATTATTTCTCCCCTTAAATGAAGCTCTGCTCTAATTGCGTTTAGTGATAGTAAATGCTCACTTACAGTAGTCCCAGGTTTTATCCTGGCTGAAAAGAAATTTTTAGACATTCTCGTTGTGGTTGCTACACTTTCACTATGAAACAATTTAAACATACAATGAATTATTTCTGAGACAGTTAGATTATGCTTAATACTATGATAGATAGCAGGAGATATGCTAGATATTAGCAAATAGAATGCTCTGTGATGCAGGCAGTCCAATTTTAGAGTCCATGGTCTTTTGGGAGGGTTAGTTATGAAAAATAATAAATTCTCTTTTAAGGAAACAACCTGGAGCTGTTGACTCCATTCCTGTAAATTAATACCGTCTATTCTCAATTTTGGGAAATCACTAGGCAAGTTTCCAATGTTATTTGTTGCATTACTTACAACTGGAGGCTGTCCATGATCTTGTAAATGTTGATAGTTGCAGAATGGTGTAGGTATGCTAGTGATCAGTCTGAATGGTTCTCTCTGTTCTTCACTGTCTCTATATTCGTCTGCGTGAGTTTGCGCATGCACGTTGCTCATTTTGTTTCTGAAGCTGTCGGGAGAGGTTCTCGTCGCTGTAGCTCCCTCGTAGTGCTCTTCTTCTGACAATTCGCTTTCTGGCTCGGCTTTTGGTGTCCAGGTGGGGATCGGAGCTTGCTTCGTTCTGTCGTAGTCGTCTCGGTTGAAGCCTCTGGCTCCCGGGATCATTTGCGGTGTGGGCAAATACCTGCAGGGTCCCCTGGGTTCGGGCGTCAGCGCTCTCGTCGTTTGGGCTGGAGTGGATGGAAGTAGGGACGCTTGTCCGCTTGCTTCTGTGTCCTTGGATTGAGGAGTTTGCTCTTTCTTCGTTAATTGATTTACAGTCTTTGGTACTTTCGCTGATTTTTTTGTGATTTTCAGATTCAGACCGAAGGCTGCGAAGAGTGTTCTCATAGCTGTTTCGATTTGTATTTCAGTTGGCGTTTCTTCGGCGTCTGTATCAGATTCTTCTGAAAAATAGGATTTCTCCTTTTTATTCTTTATGCTGGGTAAAGTCTTTCGCGCCAGCCATTTTGAATTCTGTCCTTTGATTGGTTCTGAGCTAGCCATTTTGGTGGGCTGACTAATCCAAGATGGCTGCCATTCAAAATTTTGCACGGGACCGTTAGTCTTCCTCTCGGTTATGTTTTCATCTGTAGGTGATTTGCTCACCATTTTGAGTTCTTTAGGCTCCGGTGTGTTGATGTGCTTTTCTCTCGCTGCTCCGTTGTCTTTTATAATGTCTTGGAGGTTCGCGATGAGATTTTTGTCATCTTTACGGTTCTTCAGCAGTCTTAATATTTCTGATCTGAGCGTATCGTTTTCTGTCTCGCTCTCTTCTTGATCATCGGATTCATCGATTACCTCTTCTTCGTCTGTGGTGTAGTTTTCAGGTTCTCTTGTTGTTTCAGTCGTGGATTCATCGATCATTCCTTTGGAGTTTTCTTTCTTTGGCATCTTTGTTTCTTATTAAGTCAGCCAACCATCCTCTGCTACCAAATTGTTGCAATAATTCGAGGATCAGACTCAATGAAGGATTTAGAAAAAGTAGTATTCAAACAAAGTATTATTTATTTACAGTAGGCATTCTATGTTCTCTGGATGATTGCAGATAGAAGCAAGAAGGAGGAGCATGTATGCTCTTTTATATCAATAAGGTGGAGTTAGGGGTAGGAGTGGTTACATATGAATACATTAAGGAAGGGAGAATAAATTAACCCTTGAAGTACTATATACATACATTTCCTATATTTGAGAATAAGGCATTTACCTGTGACAAGTTTGGCTCACTGCGAAAAAGGCCTTCTCAGTAGCAGGGCCTCAGTCATGATCCCTCCAAAGGAAAATATGACTAACTCCCACATAGTCTGCTTTCAGTTGACAATTGGGCTATTCAATCAGCATGACGGCTACTGCAGCACCTGTCTTTTAGATTGCCTCTTAGATTGCTTTATGCTTTTGAAATTAACCCTATTGTTTTTGAAGAATGTTGATTTTATTGTTGCTGCAACTGTTCACATTATTCTGTAAATTCAACTTCAGGAGGAAGACTGATATAGAAATTAATTAAATGACTTATGGAACAAATTAAAATTTTATGGGAAGTTCTCAAGACACCTGATCATCTGCCAAATTGATCTCTGCAGAGAGAATTTACAGGTGCAAACACAACTTTCAACACAAACTCTTTAAGAAACTACTTTCAAAGTGCATATTTAAAAAAATTAATAATTCAACACTTAAAGGAAATTGCCACATAATCTTTACTGACTACTATGTGATGTAAAAAGCAAGTACATAATATGGTGTCAGGTGGCTCAGTGGCTAACATGCTGAGCTTGTCAATCTAAAGGTTGGCAGTTCAGCGGTTCGAATCCCTAGTGCTGCGTAACGGGATGAGCTCCCATTACTTGTCCCAGCTTCTGCCAACCTAGCAGTTCGAAAGCACGTAAAAGATGCAAGTAGCAAAATAGGGACCACCTTTGGTGGGAAGGTAACAGCGTTCCGTGTGCCTTTGGCGTTTAGTTATGCCGGCCACATGACGATGGAGACATCTTCCGACAGCTTTGGCTCTTCGGCTTTGAAACAGAGATGAGCACCGCCCCCTAGAGTCGGGAACGACTAGCACATATGTGCGAGGGGAACCTTTACCTTGAATACAGGTGTCTTGAATGTTTGATTATTTTTGTTGATGTATTATTAACAATTCCTCAGAGCATTCTGATAGTTATCAGAGTTGTTTATTTAGCTAGTTTGGAAACTCAGAAGGGTTTATGTGAAACAATAGTTCAGCATAATCTCATGGCCTTTAAACAAGCAGCAAACAGATAAAACTCCTCTCTCGTGACTTGTCCTCTCTCTCCATGCATTTCTTAATAAAAGGAATCTGGAAACACGCAGAGAAGAGGAGATGAGCAGAAGTCTGCTGATGACATCATGCAATCATCTAGGGACAACATCTGCCCACAACATCCATGTAGATTCTGTTGCCACTCTTCCCTTGTTGACTGGAAAGTTCTAAATTGGAATTCCTTATACCATGGGAACATTTATTACCCTCCTGTAAAATGTTGGATGCAGGCTGAATCGGTTCGGCTGAATCCCACCCCTATTCTATTTAGCTGCGTACATGCATGCAAGCTGCACACGCAAGCAAAGCACATGGGCAGAAGGCCGCGCGCATTCACAGAAGGCATGCTCACATTTTTGGTGCTGGATGAACCGGTTGTTAATTCATGTGCCGTCCACGTCTGGCTGGATATCCAGTAGGATTCATATGGTCAGTCTTGTTTCTACACCTGATTATGTAGGGAGGGCTAATCAATACTTGAAATTTTATCACTGACATTTAGAAAAAGCAAAAATCTGTGTTTAAAATTTTTTAAAAAATAATGAATAAAAAATGGTGAGGATGGAATTTACTTGGCTAGAAGATAGAAGAGCTAGAACCATAAAGAGGAACTCTCTTGTTGGTTAATGAGAATGAACAGCTTCTATGTCCCTCTTATAAGTATCGTTGGGGTGAATGAAAATAAAAAATATATATTTCTGATATAGATAGTGCTACTTAGTTTACAGCCATTTTACAAATGGCAAAATGTCACTGTAATTAGTTCTAAAAGAGAGCTAAAGCAGAGGTATACAAATAGTTTGGAAAAAAAAGCATGAGAACCCTTTAATCGTTCTTACAAGGATTGTACAATTTTATTTATTAAAGGGAAACAGAGCCAATGCCATTTTGAGTTTGAGAAAATTTAAAGAAAGTACAGTAATTACGTAATCTACTAGGGGCTTAATTTGAACCCCTGAAAACAAAATTAGCAAAAAAAAAAAAAAAACCCTCCCAATTTTGTCCTATGCTGCCTTCCTGGGATCACCACGATGGACCTTTTACTTATGAATTGATACCTGTCACCATACCATTCTTTGCTGCTTTTTCTGAATTTGTACTCTTCCACATAAGTTAACTGATCGACTGAAAATTATTGGCCATGTGGCTGGAAACATGAAGTCAGAAATGATAAAGAAAAATCCCAGAATATCTGCTATATCTTTATAACATTCATGCTTCAAATCGTTGACAGGATTCCACCCCACCCCTTTTTTTTAAATTCTTAGTATTTTTCTAGTTATTAGAATTAACCAGCTTTGTATAATCTAAAATGCTTTTACAAACTTCTTTTCCCCAAATAAATAAATTACTGTCTGAGGAGGAAGAGCAAAAGAATTGATTTTTTGTTCTACTCTTGTGATGGATTCATTGGAAGTTCATTGTTTAAGTTAAAATTGTGCATTTGAAGTTCAATTTCTCTAGTCGTTAGAAAAAGATAGGAAATTCAGAGGTCAAGGTAGGTGCTACAGAAATTTAGTTATAAGTTAATGATCCTTGAAATGCAACAGCCAATAGTTAATATAATATTTACAGTTTTCTTTGTGCTCCAAGTCCAATGATGGGCTTTCACCACAATTTACTGCTTTTATTAACTTCACTGATTGTTGGGTGGGAGGCAGCTGCTATATTTACAGTGGGTGAAAAATTATATTTATTTCTGTATTTGTTCTGCAATCATACATTTAAAAGGAGAAAAGCTGTACAAAATGTAAAATATACATCGGCAGGTGCACTCAGAGAATCAAGGAGAGCAAGAAAGAAATCAATCATTTCAAAATAAATAGAAATCATAATTATGAAGCACCGTTTGAAAGCAGTTTGTAAAATGCTTCTTTCCACAACATTTTGGCTTGGATTCAACCATTATTTGTATCTGGTAGGTGAATATACTGTAGATGGGAAGGAGAGCAGATAATATTAATCATTCTGTGAAGCCACTCTTAAAACAGTTTTAAAAGTCTTGTGTATCATCTAGTTTGTGAATGGATTTTTAGGGTCAATGAAACCCATATCATCATCCTACCATTTCCCTAGAGCTGTAGGGTCTGCTTTTTAGATCAATAAACGCCATTTCACAGAATCAAAATCGGCCATGGGTCCAACTGGATGATTTTCACATCTTTGTTAATTGTGTTCTGACACCTTTGCTTTAGTTTTCTGCATTAGCATTTGCCATCAATGTTAAGGTGACCAGACGTCCTGCTTTTGGCGGGACAGTCCCGCTTTTGAGCAATTTGTCCCGCGTCCCGCGGCGTATTAAAAAAGTCCCGATTTTTCATTCTGCCTCCTGAATCCCCGCTGATGGCTAGAGGGAAAAAAAACTCTTTAAACTCTTGCTGCGGGGCTTCAAAGGGCCGACCTACAGCTGATCAGTGTTAAAAAAAAAATGAATAGACCCATGCCTGCAAAAATAGAAAAAACAGCCCCTGTTAACAGCTTCCGCTAGGTTAATTAGCTGCAAAAAGCTGCAAAAAGTTCCTGGAGCAGATTTCCCCGCCCCCCCTAGCTATACTGAAAACAAAGGCGAAAGCGAAACTAAACCTGCAACATGACAAAATGAGGCAGAGAGAGATTTCTTTCTTTTTCTTTTTCCTCACCAAAAAAGGTAGGTACAAAACTGCAAACAATGGGAAATTTTGGGCAAAAGAGGAGAGTTCAAGATTTTAAAACACAAAAGAAAAAAAGCTCTATTTAACTAGGGAATTGTAATAATTGAGATACTATTAATAATTGTATATTGTGTTGAAAGCAGAAATGGTTAAGTTGTGGTTTGGAGGAATATATGGGGGAAATTATTTGGTTTATTATTATTGGTAAATATAATTAATTGATTTGTAAGAAATTGGATTGCATGGAAATAATTGGAATATTCATGTTCATATTGATTAATATACAAAAAAGATAGTTATATAACTAATTGATTTATATTAAAATGTTGAATTTGTATTAAACAACTGTATTACATAATTACATAATTAACCAATGTGAGGATGGATATAAAAATAGATGACAATGGGAAGGGGTATAAAATAGAATAGAAGGGAAAAATTGAATTTGATTAAGATTAGAGATGAGGATGAAGGGTAATATTGTTTTTTTTAAAAAAATAGATGAGGAATAAATATGGCAAAAAGGAAATATAGAAATTGTAAATTTAATTGAAATGACTAAACGCTGTTTAAATTTGTGAACCAGCCAAATATTCTGTTCAAAGAAAATACATTGCATGTTTGTATGTGTGTTTCTAATTATTGCTATTTATTCATATTTGTTCTCTTTTATTCTTTAAAGTTTAACAATTCATTCTTAATCTTAATATCTTTATATTTGCTTGGGGTTGGCTTTCTTCCCTTTCATCTTTTTTATTGTACAGCAATCTTTCTCCTCAAACCTACCACCACTCTCTTTTCTTTCCTTCTTACTTTCTCTTCCGCCCACCCTCTTTTTCTCCTCCCTACTTCCTCTTCCTTTCTCCTTCTCCTCCTCTCTTCCTCCCTCTCTTACCCTCACTCCTACTCTAATTTCCATTCCTTCATCCCTCTCTATTGCTGTATCCTTTAATGCATATGGACTACTCAGAGGGCTGAAAAAGTTATTTTTGACTGGTCCTCACACTTTTGACCAGTCCTCGAACTTACGACTGTCCTCACATTTTACATTTTTGCCTTATCTTGTCACCATGGTGAAGAGAAGCAGTTGTGAAATGAGTGACATGGTTGTTAAGAATACTGCACGGGCATAAATGTGAGGATGGTCATAAGTGTGAGGACCAGTCAAAAGTGTGAGGACCTGTCAGAAATGACTTTTCAGCCCTCTGAGTAGTCCCTATACACATAGCCATGGCCACCCGGTCACATGACCAGCTAGCCACGCCCACCCAGTCACATGGCCTCCAAGCCACGCCCACACAATAAGTCACGCCCACAATGGTGTCCTTCTTACCAATGTTAAAATCTGTTCACCTTACCCTATACGCATAGCCATGGCCACCCGGTCACATGACCAGCTAGCCACGCCCACCCAGTCACATGACCAGCTAGCCACGCCCACAAAATAAGCCACGCCCACAATGTCCCTCTTTACCAATGTTAAAATCTGGTCACCTTAATCAATGTTAAAGTGATTGGGGGTGGGGGGAGTACAGGCAATGATATGGGGTGTGGCTTGTAGAGCACGGCCAAAGAAGCCGAAAAGCTATCGTAGCTTTTTATACTGAGAACTGGTCTGGATGGAGCAATGACATCCAATTATGTAAATTGCTGAAGTATTTTGTATTTTGTATTTTTTTTGTCTCTGTGTTTTCCCTGCACAGCTCTGTCTGTGGAGCCTGCGGTGAGTTGTACTCTTCACCTCTTAACAATGAAGGGCAGAGCAGCAATTTGAATCAATCTGCTCCTGACTTTTGGCCTATGATTTTCCCCCGGCAATTTTGCTAATGCAGGCCTTGAAGCCACAATGTCAAAAGGAGTAGCAGCGTTTGCTAGGAAAAGGGGCTCCATTTCTACAGTCTTCCCTCCCCTTTAGCAAGGGTGTGCAATTAATCTTTAATCACATTCAAAAGAGACATCACTGGCAAATAAAAAGCATGCCTGATGAATGCTGATAGGGTTTCCTTTTCTGAGACCAGAATGTCATTGTTTTTCTCCATGGCAAAACTTTATCACTCATTTTCCTTGGTATCCTTTTCAGCATCCTGATAATGTGCTATCTCACTCACACACACACACACACACACACACACACACACACACACACAACCGTGGTTTAACAGGTTTATTACTATTTCTCTGAAACTCCCTTCATCAAAAATCTGGAACTGTCCCAATTTAGTTTAGCCATGAGCAGACCAATGCTAGTTCACAGAGCAGTTTGACAGTGTTGAGGAAATTATTTGTTTAGCAGAGTGATGGCGTTCGGGAAAAAACTGTTCTTGTATTTAGTTGTTCTGGTGTGCAGTGCTCTATAGCGTCATTTTGAGGGTAGGAGTTGGAACAGTTTATGTCCAGGATATTTATGAAATATTTATTTATTTATTTATTTATTTAATTTGTATACGTAAATATGTATACGTAAATATTTGTAAATATGAAAAATGAAAAATATTTTCACAAACCCCTCGCATCCTGTACATAAACTGTTTCAACTCCTACCCTCAAAATGATGCTGTAGAGCACTGTAGAACAACTAGACACAAGAACAGTTTTTTCCCAAATGCCATCACTCTGCTAAACAAATAATTCCCTTAACACTGTCAAACTAGTTACTAAGTCTGCACTACTATTAATCTTCTCATTGTTCCCATCACCCATCTCCTTCCACTTATGACTGTATGACTGTAACCTTGTTGCTGGTATTCTTAAGATTTATATTGACTGTTTCCCTATGACTATCATTAAGTGTTCTACCTTATGATTCTTGATGAATGTATCTTTTCTTTTATTTACACTGAGAGTATATGCACCAAGACAAATTCCTTGTGTGTCCAATCACACTTGGCCAATAAAAAATTCCTATTCTATTCTATTCTATTCTATTCTATTCTATTCTATTCTAGTCTAGTCTAGTCTAGTCTAGTCTAGTCTAGTCTATTCAATGGCCAATGAGTCCACAAGGCACTTGAAAGTTTCTCAATCAAAATGAACCCACCAGGCAAAATTAAATCCCCAATAAAAGAAGGTTCACAAGCCAAAAGCCCAGAGTTCACGAGGCACGATCCAGGTCAAGGCACAGTGTCAATCCAAAGCAAGGCAAGAATCACAACGACCAGAAAACACACAGCTAGGAAACAAACATGTTCCCAGCATCGCTTTCATCTGTTAGCTGTGCTAAATAGCCAGCTTCTGATGCAGCCCAGGTGAGGCTTTCTCCTTGTGGGTAATCTGTCTGACCTTCTCTGTTCCTGCCTTTTCTCTGCTCTACATGTTCTTAGATCAGTTGCAGAAGGCAGTTCCTCTTCCTCATCACTGACTGGCTGCAGCTGCATGCTTTCCTCACCTGGAACCTCAGGGCTGTCCTGCTGCAGCTGTGCTTCAGCCAAATACCCCTCAGATGGCTGCTTGGTGCTATTGACCAAGTCCCCTCCAGATGACATCTGGAGAGGTATCTGGGGAAGCTTCCAGGATAGTTATTACAGATAAAATATTTTCAGAAACGAATTACAGGTAGTCCTCAATTTACAACAGTTCATTCAGTGACCGTTCAAAGTTAGAATGGTACTGAAAAAAGTGACTCATGGCCGTTTTTCTTAGTTATGACCTTTGCAGCATCCCCATGATCATGTCATCAAAATTCAGATGCTTGGCAACTGGTTCATATTTATGACTGTTGTTGTGTCCCGGGGTCATGTGATCCTCTTTTGCGACCTTCTCATAAGCAAAATCAATGGGGAAGCCAGGTTCATTTAACAACCAGGTTACTAACTTATCAATTGCAGTGATTCATTTAACAATAGTGGCAAGAAAAGTCGTGAAATGGAGCAAAACTCACTTAGCAAAGGTCTCACTTAACAACATAAATTTTGAGCTCAGTTGTAGTCGTAAGTCAAGGACTACCTGTACCTTGCGGCGTGCCACAGAATGGCACAGAGAGTTTCATTTACAGATTTCTTTTTTGGGGAAAGGGAATTGGAGAAGAAGCATTAAACAATGCAGCAAGGACTCACTACGCTTACCGATTTTCCTCCGGCTTCTTTGGAATGATCAATGGCAGTTTTGCTTCTTGCACATTCTACAATGTAGAATAAATCTGCCAACTCGTTGGATTGGTGGAAGCTAAGCTATTTTATACCCTTGAAGCCTGTCCTTGGCTGATGTTGGAATAAGAAAGAAAATGCTACTCATACCATGGACAAACTAAGGCAGTGATGGCAAACCTTTTGGGCTCGGCATGTCAAACATTCGGAAAATGCCTGACTTTACTCTGCAAAAGTGAAAAAATCTCCCCCCCCCCCGTGGTGGGATTCAGCCAGTTCGGGCCAGTTTAGGCAAACTGGTTAAATTGCTGACTGGCCCCTCCCCTCCCCGTCCCTTCCAGGAGTCCCCACGTATGCCATTTTGGCTCCCAGGTAAGTGCAGGGAGGCCTACTAGGCCCAAAATTAAGGTGACCAGACTTCCCGCTTTTGGCGGGACAGTCCCGCTTTTGAGCAATTTGTCCCGCGTCCCGCGTCGTTTTAAAAAAGTCCCGATTTTTCATTCTGCTCCTGAGTCCCGGCTGCCTCCTGAATCCCCGCTGATGGCTAGAGGGAAAAAAAACTCTTTAAACTCTTGCCGCGGGGCTTCAAAGGGCTGACCTACAGCTGATCAGTGTTAAAAAAAAAATGAATAGACCCATGTCTGCAAAAATAGAAAAAACAGCCCCTGTTAACAGCTTCCGCTAGGTTAATTAGCTGCAAAAAGCTGCAAAAAGTTCCTGGAGCAGATTCCCCCCCCCCCCCAGCTATACTGAAAACAAAGGCGAAAGCGAAACTAAACCTGCAAGGTGACAAAATGAGGCAGAGAGAGATTTCTTTCTTTTTCTTTTTCTTTTTCCTCACCAAAAAAGGTAGGTACAAAACTGCAAACAATGGGAAATTTTGGGCAAAAGAGGAGAGTTCAAGATTTTAAAACACAAAAGAAAAAAAGCTCTATTTAACTAGGGAATTGTAATAATTGAGATACTATTAATAATTGTATATTGTGTTGAAAGCAGAAATGGTTGTGGTTTGGAGGAATATATGGGGGAAATTATTTGGTTTATTATTATTGGTAAATATAATTAATTGATTTGTAAGAAATTGGATTGCATGGAAATAATTGGAATATTCATGTTCATATTGATTAATATACAAAAAAGATAGTTATATAACTAATTGATTTATATTAAAATGTTGAATTTGTATTAAACAACTGTATTACATAATTACATAATTAACCAATGTGAGGATGGATATAAAAATAGATGACAATGAGAAGGGGTATAATATAGAATAGAAGGGAAAAATTGAATTTGATTAAGATTAGAGATGAGGATGAAGGGTAATATGAAGGGTTTTTTTAAAAAAATAGATGAGGAATAAATATGGCAAAAAGGAAATATAGAAATTGTAAATTTAATTGAAATGACTAAACGCTGTTTAAATTTGTGAACCAGCCAAATATTCTGTTCAAAGAAAATACATTGTATGTTTGTATGTGTGTTTCTAATTATTGCTATTTATTCATATTTGTTCTCTTTTATTCTTTAAAGTTTAACAATTCATTCTTAATCTTAATATCTTTATATTTGCTTGGGGTTGGCTTTCTTCCCTTTCATCTTTTTTATTGTACAGCAATCTTTCTCCTCAAACCTACCACCACTCTCTTTTCTTTCCTTCTTACTTTCTCTTCCCCCACCCTCTTTTTCTCCTCCCTACTTCCTCTTCCTTTCTCCTTCTCCTCCTCTCTTCCTCCCTCTCTTACCCTCACTCCTACTCTAATTTCCATTCCTTCATCCCTCTCTATTGCTGTATCCTTTAATGCATATGGACTACTCAGAGGGCTGAAAAAGTTATTTTTGACTGGTCCTCACACTTTTGACCAGTCCTTGAACTTACGACTGTCCTCACATTTTACATTTTTGACCTATCTTGTCATCATGGTGAAGAGAAGCAGTTGTGAAATGAGTGATATGGTTGTTAAGAATGCTGCATGGGCATAAATATGAGGATGGTCATAAGTGTGAGGACCAGTCAAAAGTGCGAGGACCTGTCAGAAATGACTTTTTTCAGCCCTCTGGTTAGTCCTTTTGTGCATATGGACTACTCAGAGGGCTGAAAAAGTTATTTTTGACTGGTCCTCACACTTTTGACCAGTCCTCGAACTTATGACTGTCCTCACATTTTACATTTTTGCCCTATCTTGTCACCATGGTGAAGAGAAGCAGTTGTGAAATGAGTGACATGGTTGTTAAGAATACTGCACGGGCATAAATGTGAGGATGGTCATAAGTGTGAGGACCAGTCAAAAGTGTGAGGACCTGTCAGAAATGACTTTTCAGCCCTCTGAGTAGTCCCTATACACATAGCCATGGCCACCCGGTCACATGACCAGCTAGCCACGCCCACCCAGTCACATGACCAGATAGCCACGCCCACAAAATAAGCCACACCCACAATGTCCCTCTTTACCAATGTTAAAATCTGGTCACCTTACCCAAAATGGAGCATGCAGGGGGAGCAGTGCCCCCCCACACAGCCCGCTTTCACTCCCAGTAGGCTACAGGGAGCCCTCCTAGGCCTAAAACAGGGCACAAGGGGTGCAACTTGCCCCCCCTGTGGCCCGTTTTCGCTCCCATGAGGTTGCAGGGAGGCCTATTAGGCCCAAAACGGGGTGTGTGGGAGGTGCAGCACGTCCCCCCGTGGCCTGTTTTTGCTCCCAGGGGGATGCAGGAGGCCGAGTGCTGCTTGTCACACCCCCTTGCCATGTCCACCATGGCTACTCCCACCCAACCTGTCATTGGGGCAGAGAACCAGTTGTTAAATTATTTGAATCCCACCACTGCCCCCCCCTCAATAGCAACAGAACTTAACGGCAGCATGCAAACTAGACCTGAAGTAGAGGCCTTGACCAGACCTACTGCCACTGCTGACTCTTAAAATGGCGGCCTTGTGCCATTCTGCAAGGCATGAGAGACTTAGGGACAGTTTGGTCTAAACCAAGTTTGGGATCAGCTCATAATTACTCCTTTGCACTGTTATGCTCTCCCACCGTCCCGTGCGCTCTCACAGAGTGGGCCTCCTGAGAGTGCCTTCAGCCAAACAATGTCAGCTGATGGCCCTCAGGAGGAAAGCGTTCTCTGTGGGAGCCCTGACCCTCTGGAATGATTTGCCCACCGAGCTCAGGACAGCCCCCGACCTCCTTTCCTTCCGTCGTGAGTTGAAGACGTGGCTCTTTTGTCAACTTAACTGATCTGTTATGGGTGTACATTGTTATAATTTTAAATTGTTTTGATTGGGTTGTTGATTTTAATTTTATTCTGATTTGTATTGGATATTGTTTTTGTAAGCCGCCCTGAGTCCCTCGGGAGAATGGCAGCATATAAATCGCAATAATAAATAAATAAATAAATAAATAAATATTGCACTTCGCAATAAGTTGATTTTCTGGGTTAGGAAGAGAACTACTACCAATATTCTGCTGGTGGTAGTAATAATAATAATAATAATAATAATAATAATAATAATAATAATAATAATATATAGCAGGGAAAACAGATAAGAAAAAAGACCTGGCAATGGCTAACAGCTGGAAAGGTGACTATAAGCAACAGCACAAATAACAGAATAACAGAGTTGGAAGAGACTTTGGAGGTCTTCTAATCCAACCCCCTGCTCAAGCAGAATACTCTATGCCATTTCAAACAAATGACAAAGTAGCAACAATGGTACATTGGAAGATCTGCAAAAAATGCCATTTAACTTTAACTTTAACTTTTATTAGACTTTTATACTGCCCTTCTCCCGAAGGACTCAGGGCGGTGTACAGCCATATTAAAACACATAAAATTTACAAAATTTAAAAACCATTAAAATCAAATATACAAAAATTTGACCCACAAATTAAAAACTAACACTCACCCATTAAAATTCATATTCACGTTAGGCCAGTCCGGCTTGTTGAAACAAAAGGGTCTTCAGGGCGCAGCGAAAGGTGTGCAGGTCGGGGATCATACGCACATCTAAGGTGCCCCCACAGAGAAGGTTTTCCCCCTGGGCGCCGCCAGTGGACATTGTTTGGCCGACGGCACCCTGAGGAGCCCCTCTCTGTGGGAGCATATTGGCCAGTGGGAGGCTGTCGGTGGCAGAAGGCAGTCTCGTATATACCCTGGTCCTAAGCCATGGAGCGCTTTTGATTGCATTTGCCTGCAATCAAGAGCTTGTGGGATCATAAACTAGAGAAAGCAATAGAAAATGAAGAAGTTAAAATGCTATGGGAGTTTAGAATTTAAATAGACAGCATATGCCACATAACATCCCAGGCTTAACAATGATAAGAAAAAGAAAAATCTCTGGAGAGTAGAGTAGGCAAAACCTGGAGACAGCAGAATAGAAGAGAAAGAACTGGAAAAGATAACAAAATACAAAGAACTTCAAATAGAAATAGAATGACTGTGGCAAAAAAAGCCTTGGTGCCTTGGGTGCCATCCCAAAACAGCTGGAGCATCACCTGAACACCAACGGCATTGACAAATTAACCATTAATCAATTGCCATTTTACTGGGAACAGCTTACAGATAGACCTTTACCTATGATCACAATTTAGCCTAACATTTCTGTTACTAAGTGAGACACTGCAGTGAGGTTTGCCCCATTTTATGACCTTTCTTGTCACAGTTGTTAAGTGAATCCCTGCAACTGTTAAATAAGTAACCCGGTTGTTAAGGGAATCTGGCTTCCCCATTGGCTCTGCTTGTTAGAAGGTCACAAAAGGAGATCACATAACCCAGGGACACAGCAATGGTCATAAATATGAGCCATTGCCAAGCATCCGAATTTTAATCATGTGACCATGGGGATGCTGCAACTGTTGTTAAGTGCAAAAAACAGTCATAAGTCAGTTTCTTCAGTGCCATTGTGATTTTGAACGGTCACTAAATGAATGATTGTGACCCAGACAAAGTCCTGATGATTCAAACGAGTATAATAGCAATTTAAACCTTCATGGTAAATGCAATAAAACTAATGGTTATAATAAGCCAATTAACATCAGATATCAGTGCAAACCCTATTTATCTTTTTTTTAAAAAATTGGGACACATTCTTTCTCTCTTAAATATGTTTTTCTTTTAATGATAGCAATGCATCTATGACTATTATATTACTAGCTCTGTTTTTAAAATATACCTAAATATTTCAGAACAATGGACCTCGTGCTATAAATATCAACACTCGTCAGAATAGAATGGTGTTACATTATTCATGTATTTTTCCTTTTTTTTTTACCCTACCTCTTCCATAGCCTCAAAATGACTCAGAAAACATGTAACAGAGAGTTTTTCATCTATGCAGTGCAAAATGTTCAGTAATGTCGAGATGAAAAGGGAGGAGAGGCTAGAGAAAGAAAGGAGGTATTTCAATGGAATGGCATAACATGGGATTCATCTTCAAATCCCAATCATGGTGCAAAGGTTCCTGCTAACCAGCTTTAAAGGACTTGCGTCTTGGTGTTCCCCCTTAACTTGTCCTCAGCCCGCTGAGGAGGCAACCTACCCTCAAGTTTACTTATTCCATATTTGAGTAGTGTGTTCTCCCTCTTCTGACACAATTCTTGCTGTATGAATTATCTTCTTAACAATGTAGTTAGGGTTAGTGTGCTGTTACAGATAGTGAGTCATAGTGAATTAGTTTCTTTAAGGATTAAGAGCTGTCTCCTTAAGAGATTGCATTGTGGGAGATGTAGAGAGAGATTGCATTATGGGAAATGGAGTCCATGACATGTGACCATATCTGTGTGTCTGATTGGCCACTGAGGCTCTCTGCCTGGGTGCAGAACAAAGACCCGGCCATTTTGAACTACCACAGAAGAGAGAAGCATGCTTTCTGAACAGGGGGACAGAACTACCGTCATTTTTACACTAGGAAATGGGATAGATTATGAAATACTTGGATGAACCTCACCTTGACTCACCATGATAGTAAGTCTATGGTTTCTGAAGGATACCCAAATAAATATAATCTGCATGAAAACCTGTTTGCTAGAGTTTATCTGCCTCTTCCCAGTGGAGGCAGATGCCTGGGGAACAGAACAGTTAGGATTTGCTGAGCTCCAAATATGTAGCTACTTCAGCTTGTTGAGCTCAAGACCCATGTGGGCATGGCTCTCGAAAATCACTTGATCTTGGGCTCGCAGGAGAGATGGGTTATCCTGTTTCTGCAGAGGCTTCGGCCTAGGTAAGGCTTGACAGTGTTTTCTTTTTCTTTTATCATTTTCAGAAATTTTAATTTTTACACTTCAGATATGAAAATAAAGATTTCAATGGATGTCTTTTTTGTATTTTTCTTCACTGCAAGGAGCATTATATTCAACGATAGTATTGTCATCTGGATGATAATAATCATAAATTTTAATTATTGCAGGCTTAAGATCTGTTATTTTATGTTCTTGTACCACATGAAAATTGTAGTTTTGAACTATATTATCCAGCTGATCGAGGTACGTAGTGATTTTGTCTAGATCAAGTTCAACTTTCTTTACATGGCCTTTGCCTTCCAGTGACAGTGCTTTCTAAGGGTTTGCTGCTGGGCCTCCTGCAGCCTCCTTACATTCATGGGCTTACCGTCTTTTGAAAGCGTGCTGCACTTATTGGGAAAAATATTTAGTATTGTTTTGAAAGCACACCAGACCTGCGCTTAAAAAAACAACAACTGATGAGTCAAGTATTGAAGGAATATATGTTAATGTAACTGAAAGAGCTCATATAGGTGATGTTATCAAATAGAGTTCATCACCGCAAATTCCTTCTGGATGCTGTTTTGACACTGAAACTTCTGGAAGGAGCAAAATATCTTTTGCCCCATCCCCAATAATATTTCAACTGATTTGTGAATAAAAACAATCTTTCTTTTTCTTTCTTTCTTTCTTTCTTTCTTTCTTTCTTTCTTTCTTTCCTTCCTTCCTTCCTTCCTTCCTTCCTTCCTTCCTTCCTTCCTTCCTTCCTTCCTTCCTTCCTTCTTTTCATATAACAAATCTACCATATCTGTTATCTATAACTATACCTACTTACTTCTCTCTCCCCCCCCCTCTCCCTCATCTATCAATAAAATGCAAATGCTGAGAGAAATATATATGTTTTTCTGCTTCATTTCTCATCAGTTCCTCTAAGGAATTTCTCTGTTTGAAATTATTTGAGTAAGGGTGGGGCTAAAATCAATGGTTTACAATTCAAGTAATGGGAAGCATTGATTTATTTCCATAATGTATATACTGAATCAGCAGCAACTAAGCAAAACTATGTGACCATAAAAGGATAGATAAAAATATACCATAACTCGGAGACAGAGAAAGAGAGAAAAAATACAGAACAGAAACTTAAAGAAATTTACATCAAGTTGTCCTAGTCCTGTAAAGGGGCAGAGGTGAAATCCAACAGGTTCTGACAGGTTCTGGAGATCCGATAGGGAAATTTTGAGTAGTTCGGAGAACCGGCAAATACCATCTCTGGCTGGCCTCAGAGTGGGGTGGGAATGGATATTTTGCAATATCCTTCCCCCAGGAGTGGGGAGGGAATGGAGATTTTGCAGTATCCTTCCCCTGCCATGTCCACCAAGCCACGCCCATGAAGACACACCACGCCCACCAAGACACGCCCACAGAACCGGTAGTAAAAAAATTAGGATTTCACCACTGCTGTAGTCATTTTTAACACACTTCATTTAACTTCACTGGACTTAATGATAACTTACTTACTTACTTTATTTGATTTATGTACCGCCCTACTCCCAAAGGACTCAGGGCAGTGAACAGCCCTGAGTATATACTGAGTATGAGACCAGTATAAGACTGGTCTCATACTCATGTCATTGCAAAAAAGCACAAGGGTTGAACTCTGGTGAGTGAAGCTTTCAAAGGATGTTGGCATGTTAGATTTGCAAGATGCCTCCTTTGAATACTTTCATTCTTTTGAATATTAAAATGTTCTTCCTCAAAGGATGATTCCCATATCCCAGAAGGCTCAGCGCTTCCTTGGCTTTCCTTTCTTGTACGTGTGTCAAAGCAAAGTGACAGGGTTAACGGTTGGTTCCGGCAGGGGTAAGCAAGCAAACACAAAACATCAGAATAGCATCCTAAGAAACTGGCTTGGAAACTATCTCCTGATTGGCTGCCAACAGGGTCTCACACTCAATCTTCACCAGTATGCCTTCTAAATGGCATGTGATGGTGGAGAAAAAAACAAAACAAAGGAAGATGAGTTGTCAACATTGATACGCACGCACTAGGACATGGCATCTCCACAAATGGAAAGAAAACAGGGATCCTCTTTGGGGTGAAAAAAAACAAAAACTGATTAAAACCAGGAGATTGTACATCTGCAGCCAAGGAGCAAAAAGCTGAAATCAAGTGGAAATGCAGTGAGTGTGTGTGCATGTGTGCTTGTAATGACATATTAAAAAGGGCTGTCATGGAAAAGCATCCCAAATGTTTCTGAAGGTGCAGATCAGTGGTGGGTTGCCTCCAGTTCGGACTGGTTCTATAGAACCGGTAGTAAAACCGGAGGGAGGCTCCGCCCACCGACCCTGATGTCATCAGAATGCTTCTGCGCATGTGCAGAAGAGCGTGCATGTGCGCGAGTCAAGCGAACACACACGCGTGGCCCCGTTGCGAACCGGTAGTAAAGGTAAGTAGAACCCACCCCTGGTGCAGATGTTAGAACCAGAGCAACCATATAATGAATTTTTATGAATGCAGGGATTTCTTCAGAGGAGAAAATGATGGTGGAAAAATGCAGTCAGCAGGGGACTCACTGGCAGAATCAAAGAGTCACTTGGAAAACCGCCATGATTTCATTATTGGCAAGAAGGGGAGGGGGAAAGTCTTTTTACTCTCTATTGTCAAAAGTTTAGAAGCAGCTTTTGCAGTTGTGGACAACATTTTAAAAGGAAGTTGAGAAACAATATAATATTATGATATCTCATTCCCTTTTCTTTAGCAAGCCATTAGAGTTTGCATTTTATGCCAGGGTAAAGGTATTGTATAAATGGCTGGCTGATATACAACAGGCAGATAACATGGGCAATTGATCAAAATCCACCTCAGCAGGAATCGGCATCTTCCTGATCTTGGCTGGATCTGGGAAGCTAAACTGGTTGGATCTGGTTAGTATTTGGATGGGGAAACCACCTGGCAATTCCAAGGCTGCTGGCTAAACTAAGAGATTTATTTTAATATAAGCCAAACTGTTTCTGAAATGCTATCAAGAAATGGCTGCATTAGATGTTGATATTGATTTAAAGGTATCTTTGTCTTCATCTTTTACCAGATGGTAAAAGGATAGTTAATTTCCTGGATGAGGAAACTAACCCCACATGGAAATTATGTGAAAGAGGTCATCTCCAGAAATGTCAACTGGGAGGACCATCAAAGGGGAGCAAGAAAGAAGCAAGTACTGTTGCTCCATCACACCCCCGGTGATGGAGGTAGGTCTCCATGTATACTACCCTTTTGTACATAACATCGCATGGATGATGCAAAGGAGGAACAGCTTGAGGTGCAATGGTGTGATCCAGACTTCGACATTCAGATGAAAACAGTTAGAACCTGTGGAAGCTCATGGCTCTATGCTACCAAATGCTATAGTACTTCTAGTTAAAGAAGGGCAAATGTTCTCCCCTTGTCCTATTCAAAAGAGCACTAAAAAAAAAGTAAGGAAAACTGGACCAGCAAGAAAATCCTTCTTGCAGACTACAAGCATCAGATTTGGATTCACACCATTGGAGTGGGTTGATCAGCTGGAGAATTAACCTCTCAATGCAATCTTAATTCAACACTGTAATACTATCTAAGCAGCATGTCACTGCTTGGACAACTTGAAGGTCTTGGAAAGTATTGGTGGAGATAGTTAGCCCGGGGCCTTAAGCTGGCCTCCCTGACAGAAGTCCCCAAAGGGTTTTCTGCCCCAGAATGTGTGGGGTAGTGGTGGGGAAGGATCGCTCTCTTTTAGCAGGATCTGGGTAGTGGTGAGGACAGTTGGGCTTTCATAGGGTGGCAGGATTACCTTTTAATGTGTCCACTTGGTGAGACTTGGTGGGATGGTTAAATGGAGCTAGGATGAAAGCCTGCAATCTCCCTGCCCACAAATAGGTTGGGTTTAGCAGGGCAGCAGAAACAGTGATGGGTAGGCTTGAAGGCAAGGGTGAAATCCAGCAGGTTCTGACAGGTTCTGGAGAACCGGTAACGGAAATTTTGAGTAGTTCAGAGAATGGGTAGCGGAAATTTTGAGTAGTTCGGAGAGCTGGCAAATACCACCTCTGGCTGGTCCCAGAGTGGGGTGGGAATGGAGATTTTGCAGTATCCTTCCCCTGCCATGCCCACCAAGCCACGCCAACCAAGCCACACCATGCCCAAGCCACGCCCACAGAACTGGTAGTAAAAAAAATTGAATTTCACCACTGCTTGAAGGTAATGTGAGTGTGACTGAGAAGAAATGAATTCCCTCTTTCAGTAACTTATTTTTCCTCTTTAATTGCAGTGATTTTCTGTGGCTTAAGGGAAAATATTTTTGGACTGGTTAGGTGTGATTTAACTTCCCCCAATGGCCCCTGCATCACTAGTCTAATAAGGGGAACAGAGGAAGATATAGTAGAAAGGTAAGAGACAGATCTGGGAAAGAAGGCAGGGCCTTTTCAATTATGGTGGTTCATTCCTCCATGGTACAGGATAATTTAGAGGAACTAGATCAAGTTACCCCAAAATTACAGTCTGGAGGCGATCTTGAATTGACAAGCATAAAATACTGTTGACAGTATCTTTGCTTAGCTGTGTAGCTAATAAGTCAACTGCAGTTTCCTCAAGTTTTTGTGACTTATGATCTGATAACTTCAAGATTATTGTAATAGCCTCTTTGTAGAATGACCTTCCAAAGTTCCAGGTAATCTCTGTGTTGAATTTCACTTGTTCCTGGTTTCCTTTGAAGCCCACTTTAAGGTTCTCACAATAGTGTATAAAGTTTAGGCAGGACTGCCAGCTCCCATGTAGTCTGTCCTGCATTCTTAGATAATCAGGCAGGCATGTTTTATAGGCCTCACCAAAGATATTTTTGAAGACATAATTCTGTCTTCCCTGGGCTAAGGCTCGTAGCTGTATGCTTGTTGTTGTCACTGTATTCCTGTAAATTGCCCTAAATTATTAATGGAGTGAGCTGCATACAAATTCTCTAAATCAATCAATCAATACAGAGCTTTTTTCAGTATTCATGATTTGACAATGTGGATATACATATTTTATTGACATGCTGCTTAGATAGTATTACAGAATCTCAGAATCTTCATATTTGACCCCTCACATATTTAGAGATACCTAAAGATGTTTTTCTCAATTCCAGTCAGGGATGCATTATTTCCCTTTTAAAGGGAAATAATTTAAAATGCTTTTCAGGTTATTTTCATTTTATTGGGAGATATTTATGCAAAGCACTGAAAACAAACTAAGATAACTGATATAAATAATGAAGTTATCATTGACATATGTACTTTAATGATTTCATTATTGATTAGTCTGCTTTATATTTAAGTATTTGGTTGCATTAAGCCCATTATGTAGATGTTTGGACAAAACAGTTTTGGATTATATATTATTTCTGTAATGAATTCAGATATTAACCAGAGATAATAAAATCCTCAGGTAATAACAAAAACAATAAGATCCTCCAGATGGCAGGGGTGTTCTTTGTGTTCTTAAGTCTTTGATTTAAGAAAACTCAAGATAGCCAGGTTTGTGTGAACAAAACACCATCCCTTTTTAAATGTGCGGAAATTTTTGATAGCATTGCAAATGTTTTTGACGTGTCTAGGAGTTATACATTTATTACACAGGATTCCTCAATCATGTTTGACTTTGATGGTCAACCAAATATTTGGTCACCTGCTCTTCCCCAAATGATATTGACCTTGGGCATATGAGTTGTGTAATGAATAAACCATGTCTGCAGACATGAAGCTTTTTTTGAGTTGATACTAAATCTGTGGGCTAAATGGTTTGGCAACATTTCTGGGAGACAGAGGGGGAAGGGGGGGAGAGAGAAGGAGAGAAAGAGGGAGGGAAAGAAAGAGGGAAGGAGACAGAGAGAAAAAGGGAGGGAGGGAGAAAGAGAGGAGAGAAAGAGGGAGAGAGAAAAAAGGGAGGGAGGGAGGGAGAGGGAGAAAGAGAGGGAGGGAGGGAGAGAAAGAGGGAGGGAGAAAGAGGGAGGGAGAGGGAGAAAGAGAGGGAGGGAAAGAGGGAGGGAGGGAGGAAGAGGGAGACAAAGACAGAGAGACAGAGAAACTTATACTGTTCACATTTCCCTACAGGAAGCATTTTTATTTTATTTTATTTTCCCAAGAGAGATGAAATATTTGCCTCCGACAATATATTCTCTAGTGCAATTCAAACTTTGATTTCAGATAGATTAAAAATAATGTACAATTTCTAAGTTAATCTTTGTCTTATTGCAGAAATGGAATTGTAACTTGGCCAAGTGCTTTGTTGATTGTTTGGCAAGATCTCTGAATTTTGGCGCACATGCTGCCAAATTACACCTAGAGGCAGCACTTTCCACATTTCCAGAAATATCTGCTGCAATTCTAGCGAGAGAAAATTAGTCTTCTGAAAAGCTGACTTTCATCCCCTGTCAAGCAGAATTGGAAACCCCCCCCCCCTTTAATTCTTGTTGCTAAATTAGAATCTACTTTCGTCAGACTAAAAATCGACTTCACAAGGAGTGGCAGTTTCCTTTTCCTTCAAATGTCTACGTTTCTTTGCAATAGGGAACATTCAATACATTGTACTTGACTTGAACATGACTGAGTATTGCATAGATTTTAGGCAGTTACTTTTTAAGGATGGTTTTACTGGTTTTCCTGAACATTTGATGTGTTGTACGATCCTTGTTCCTTCCACCATTCTTTGAGTAGGAATTCATTAAAGTCCCCTACAGTGTCCTTATAGGAAGGATGAGAAAAGATTCCCCTCCCTATGGAAGACTGTTGGGGATTGTATGGCTGGGCAGATAGGGCCCAAGGACAGTGGAGTTAGAGCCATGATAAAAACTGGGTATTGCTGGCCCTTCCCACTCTGATCTTTTCCATCCCTTCTAAGTATTCCCTATTTATCCTTCCTGACTTATTCCCTTTGCTCATGGAACCTGGGAGTGCTCTTGCAAAAAAATGTGATATCCATCTGAGACTCAGAGAAGAGGCTGCCAGAGATATTTTTCCCTGCTGGCATTGAAATTGAATTAAACCATAAATCCAGTGCTTTGTAAAAGGAAATGAGAAGGGGGGATATTTTCCCTCTTCATTTTGGCCCCAAGTAGTGTAAACAACTGCTTTTCACCATAGGTAGTCGTAACCCAGACTCAACATTATCCTGCTCCACAGTTATGTATGTTCTGTATCAGTTTGCTTTTGTGCTGATTCCATTATCAAAACTCTGAGCAGCTCACAGTGGTTAACATAATACACACAAATCATATTGATCATACTTAGTAAATAATAGCATAATGAAATCATAATCACATGAATGCACTGATTTAGTTTACACAATTTCTTCTAAAAGGAAACATCAGGAATAATAATAATAATAATGTAAAATAGCTTTCTGGTTGATCAAATGCTCATTGTGAAGATCAAATTTGCTCCATAAATTGTTTGCATTGTTTGGATGAGACGCTATTTCAACACTGGGAGACTCAATCCAAGTGGATATCCAATAGTTCACAGTCCATTTACAATAAAATTATTACGTATTAACAATTGAAGTAAGATTTTGTATTGCTTATTGGCAGATTTGTTTAAAATTCCTAACACTGATGTATTGGCTGTAAGCCGAATATTGGAGATATACATATTTAATATAGTGGACCTAGGTCATTGCTTTATTTTAGCAGAGACAGTCCAATTAATAAGCTCAAAATCTATGCATTCTTTTTGGACGCACAAAAATAATTAGTGTTATTATCTCTGAAAATAAGTTGTTAAACCAAAGTTTAATTCAACTTCTGTTAAGGATGAGTAATCTATTAAGGATTCCTTATTTAACAAGTGCCTGTAATGGTATGTGGTAAAGGCCTGAGATGGGATGAACAGATGCTGCCTAGGGAATGGTCAGAGAAGAGACAGCATAGCCTGCAGCTGTATAATGGTGCCGGACAAGAGGTGCCAGAGGGACTATCCCTAGCTTCTTGGACTCTAATCTAAGGTAAGGTGACCAGACGTCCCGCTTTTGGCGGGACAGTCCCGCTTTTGAGCAATTTGTCCCGCGTCCCGCAGCGTTTTAAAAAAGTCCCGATTTTTCATTCTGCCTCCTGAATCCCCGCTGATGGCTAGAGGGAAAAAACCTGTTTAAACTCTTGCCACGGGGCTTCAAAGGGCCGCCCTACGTTAATTAGCTCGGCTTCCCCCTCTCAGCTGATTTGCACAGGGCTCTGCTCTTGCTAAATTGCTCAGTTTTTTTTTCCTCTTTGTGCAAACCAAGCTCAAAACGAAACTGAAAGTAAAACAGGCTGTTGGCTTTGCGGTTTGCTTGCAACGTTGGAAAATTAGGCAGCAGATTTATTTTCCTTTTCCTCACCAAAAAAGGTAAGTGCAAACAATGGAAAATTATTTAGGGCAAAAGAGGAGAGTTCAAGATTTTAAAACACAAAAGAAAAAAAAGCTCTTTTTAACTAGGGAATTGTAATAATTGAGATATTATTAATTGTATACTGTGTTGAAAGCAGAAATGGTTAAGTTGTGGTTTGGAGGAATATATGGGGGAAATTATTTGGTTTATTATTATTGGTAAATATAATTAATTGATTTGTAAGAAATTGGATTGCATGGAAATAATTGGAATATTCATGTTCATATTGATTAATATACAAAAAAGATAGTTATATAACTAATTGATTTATATTAAAATGTTGAATTTGTATTAAACAACTGTATTACATAATTACATAATTAACCAATGTGAGGATGGATATAAAAATAGATGACAATGGGAAGGGGTATAATATAGAATAGAAGGGAAAAATTGAATTTGATTAAGATTAGAGATGAGGATGAAGGGTAAAATTGTTTTTTTTAAAAAATAGATGAGGAATAAATATGGCAAAAAGGAAATATAGAAATTGTAAATTTAATTGAAATGACTAAACACTGTTTAAATTTGTGAACCAGCCAAATATTCTGTTCAAAGAAAATACATTGTATGTATGTGTGTTTCTAATTATTGCTATTTATTCATATTTGTTCTCTTTTATTCTTTAAAGTTTAACAATTCATTCTTTATCTTAATATCTTTATATTTGTTTGGGGTTGGCTTTCTTCCCTTTCATCTTTTTTATTGTACAGCAATCTTTCTCCTCAAACCTACCACCTCTCTTTTCTTTCCTTCTTACTTTCTCTTCCCTCCCTCTTCTTCTCCTCCCTACTTCCTCTTCCTTTCTCCTTCTCCTCCTCTCTTCCTCCCTCTCTTAACTGTCACTCCTACTCTAATTTCCCTTCCCTTCCTTCATCCCTCTCTATTACTGTATCCTTTTATGCATATGGACTACTCAGAGGGCTGAAAAAGTTATTTTTGACTGGTCCTCGCACTTTTGACCAGTCCTCGAACTTACGACTGTCCTCACATTTTACATTTTTGCCCTATCTTGTCATCATGGTGAAGAGAAGCAGTTGTGAAATGAGTGACATGGTTGTTAAGAATGCTGCACGGGCATAAATGTGAGGATGGTCATAAGTGTGAGGACCAGTCAAAAGTGTGAGGACCTGTCAGAAATGACTTTTTTCAGCCCTCTGGTTAGTCCTTTTGTGCATATGGACTACTCAGAGGGCTGAAAAAGTTATTTTTGACTGGTCCTTGCACTTTTGACCAGTCCTCGAACTTACGACTGTCCTCACATTTTACGTTTTTGCCCTATCTTGTCACCATGGTGAAGAGAAGCAGTTGTGAAATGAGTGACATGGTTGTTAAGAATGCTGCACGGGCATAAATGTGAGGATGGTCATAAGTGTGAGGACCAGTCAAAAGTGTGAGGACCTGTCAGAAATGACTTTTCAGCCCTCTGAGTAGTCCCTATACACACAGCCATGGCCACCCGGTCACATGACCAGCTAGCCACACCCACCCAGTCACATGGCCTCCAAGCCACGCCCACACAATAAGCCACGCCCACAATGGTGTCCCTCTTACCAATGTTAAAATCTGTTCACCTTACCCTATACACATAGCCATGGCCACCCGGTCACATGACCA
Source organism: Arizona elegans (assembly GCA_022577455.1). NCBI lineage: Eukaryota > Metazoa > Chordata > Lepidosauria > Squamata > Colubridae > Arizona > Arizona elegans. The sequence goes on along the minus strand of JAKOOJ010000001.1, from coordinate 193,979,642 downwards.
GCTAGCCACGCCCACCCAGTCACATGACCAGCTAGCCACGCCCACAAAATAAGCCACGCCCACAATGTCCCTCTTTACCAATGTTAAAATCTGGTCACCTTAATCTAAGGGTGATGGTGGGAAAATTTACAGATTTGTAAGTTCCTGTTAATGTAACTTACAATACAGTAGAATTAGCTTTTGGGGTCCTGTTTCCTGTGTGGTCTCTCTGTAAGGTTGACAGTGGCTATATTTTGGCTGCTTCTGTGTGTGTGCATGTGCATATGCATATATTTAGCTGCTTCTCTGAGAGCCAACCAGTAACATTTTAATTTTAGGAAGCAAGCCAATTTGAAGATAGCATATGACAAAATATTGCCATAAATTTAATGGTTTCTCTTCTGTCATGAACTAGAAGAAAAACAAATTAAGAGACATAGGTTGTCAGTATATCTTATTTCCTGCTGATGCAGCCTTTTAATTGGTAAGTTATTGACCTCTGAAAAATTGAAGTACGTAATGAAATACTGACACATTGTAAATTAAGCATGTTGCTTAGATAGCGTGGATTGTAATTATGGGGACATAAATATTCTTCAGCCATTCCTTTGCAAGAGCAGATGCAAGCTACCTGAAACCGTTGTATGTCATGGAATTAACTACTGAGAGGAGTGACATATCCCTGAATTTTGGTTGTTTTGACACTGTGCATTCTCCAAGTTATTAAAGGTAAATGCTGTCTTTATTTATTTCCTTGACATTTGTGCTTCATGCAAAAAGGAAAACATGTTCGTTAGTGCTCCTGTTTAAATTATATATGTTTATATCAATAAAAAGAGCCACCCCTGAAAAATATAGGCAGAGTGCGGTCTTTCTTAAACATTCCAATTTTCTCCTACGTCTTGAGTACCGTATTTTCCGGCGTATAAGACGACTGGGCGTATAAGACGACCCCCAACTTTTCCTGTTAAAATATAGGGTTTGGGCTATACTCGCCATATAAGACTACCCCTCTTCCAACACACACCAAATAAAAATTAAAAAAACATCAACTGCCTCAACACAATGTAAAAGCAGCTGTGCTAGACCCAAAATGGCCCCTGCAACTAGCAGGAACCTCACACAGCCACAAAAAGCCCAAAAAACCAACTGTCACACTTTACACACACACACACAACACAACACAACTGGCTCACCCACAATGTAAAAGCAGCTGTGCTAGACCCAAAATGGCCCCTGCAACAAGCAGGAACCTCACACAGCCACAAAAAGCCCAAAAAAAATCAACCTTCACACTTTACACACACAAAATTCCACATACAGCTTTGTGAGATTTTGTGTGTTTGTGTAGTTAGAGTGAAACACTACAGAAACACACCACATCTCAGAAAGCTGCACAAATATTATTTTATTTTTATTTTTATATGAAAACTAAATTTAAAACTTCCTAAACTTTAAATGGCTAGGTCTAAAAAAGAACAACTAAAAAAACCCCAATTAACTATTTTTTTAAAGCTCCCAAAGGGGGAAAAAACTTACCCAATAGAACAGGGGTCTCCAACCTTGGCAACTTTAAGACTTGTAGACTTCAACTCCCAGAATTCCTCAGTCAGCTTTGTTTTTACTGGCTGAGGAATTCTGGGAGTTGAAGTCCACAACTCCTGCCTGCATGATTGCAGGCAGAAAGTGGCTTGCTGATGGAATGGATTCAGGCAAGCGAAGCAAGGCAAGCCTGGCGATTACCAGCTAAGGTAAGCAAGCTGGAGGGGGAAAACTTTTTTCTTTTTACAGGACTCTGGGCTCTGGCGATCCCAGCTGAGTTGCCTGATTAGCAGGCAACGCAGCTGGGATCGTCAGAGCTTGGATGATGGTTCTGGCGATCCCAGCTGCGATGCCCGATTGGCAGGCAACTCAGCTGGGATCGTCAGAGCTTGCAGAGTCACGTAAAAGGAAAAAAGTTTTTTCCTTTAACATGGCTCTGGCATCCCAGCTGAGTTGCCTGATTAGCAGGCAAAGCTGGGATCGTCAGAGCTTCGATCGCCAGAGCCATTTAAGGCTCGTTAGAGTCTTTTGGGCTGGTTTGCCTGGTTACAGGAGAACGACACCTGGCGTATAAGACGACCCCCGACTTTTGAGAAGATTTTCATGTGTTAAAAAGTCGTCTTATATGCCGGAAAATACGGTATTATTGAGGAGCAAGGGCTTTGAAGCTTCTAGCTTCTATCATCAGTCCCAATGCTGTTGTTCTGCTGTTATGATCAGAGAAAAGGACACCTAGATTGGATCCCCTCTACGAGATCACTCTCCAGTGATGGATGGGTCTTTTGATCCACTATACAGTGTCTGAGATATGATCTCAATTACCAAAGGGCTGCAGCAGCTTATTTATCAAATATTAAAACTAGTACAATGCAGTGGTCATGACTTGTATAAAAATATCATTGTTCTTTCATCTTCCTCTCTATACAATCCCATTTTAGGTTTCTAAGCTTTCCATTCAGCTTTTAACAACTTTGCTCATCTTAAAAGTTCACCACTAATGCACAGTAGCTAAATTGATTTCTTTTCGGTTTTCATTAAAAGAAATTCCCAACCTTCGAGTAAATTCTGTCCCCATCATCAGGAGCTTATTCCTACCATGTCTGCAGTGTATGCACTTAACTATGTATTTCCACAAAGTTTATACCCCAAAACTAACATTATTAATGTAGAAATTGTGCTAGGACTGCTGTAGACTGTTAGGGAGTTGGGCTTGAATAGTAATTGATTTTCAGCGGTTATATATTGCTCAATAATGTGTAATCTGGGATAATTTAATAGGAATTAATAGGAATTTAATAGGAATTCCTATCTTCCATTAATATATTCATTGATTGTATTGATCATTGATTTATGTTTAATTTATTGAAAAATGAACTTGAAATGAACATGAACCATGAAATAACTTCTATATGTATTTGTAATTATTATGGCTGTTCACTGCCCTGAGTCCTTCGGGAGTAGGGCGGTATACAAATATGAAAAATAAATAAATAAATAAATAAATAAATAAACAAACATACAAACAGAATAGGAAATTCCGAATATATCTGGAAATTATTTTAATTATTAAATAAATTATTTCCAGGATAATATACGTAACGATATTTTATGTAATAAATCATGTATTTGTTTTTATTTTTATTTATGCATTTTATTATTTATGCATTTTATTTTCTACATTTACAGTTGTTTCTTCTTCATGGAAAAATATATTGATTTCTTTGAACAGTTTATTTCAATATTATTACAGAAAAGAAAGGTAAGTTATATAAATATTACTTAAAAAAGAAACAATTCTTTTCTCATATAATGCAATGAACATAAAATTCTGGAGCAAGTGGTTTTGTACAAATGTATCATCTTTTCCATGTAAGAAATGTGTTTCTATTGAACATTCAAGTAATCAAGAATTTAAGTCAGCTTTTATACAAAACTTCTGTTAGCTATGCTGTTTTACTCCAATACTTAATGTTGCAACATTCTTTGCTGCTTTTGGAGATAATGTTATGAAAAAAGCAAAGTGTTGAAGGAAGGTCAGAGCAGGAAAAAGAGAGCAAAAGGCTTTAGGCTTTAAATATTCTGAATCAAGCATTTCCTCTTGTTACAGATCTCTCCCAGACTTTTCACAGAAGAGGCCATGCCTTGAATTTGACCGAGAACCCTGTATGTAAAATGTAAGCTATTTCAGAAGGCTTGGACTTCTGCCATCAATGCCTAAACAGTTGATCAAAGAGACTAATATTTTGATAGTGCTTCAAGTGTTGGCAATAACCAACCCATGCATTTTATTTGTCTTTATTTATACCCATATTTAAAAAATGTAGACTAAACTGATATCTTTTCAGTGAAGAGCTGAAGAAGTGACATACCTATATTTATTTTATATATATATTATTCTGCACTTCAGTGAAAAAAGTGATCATAACTTTTGCTGTTCGGTCAAAACTATTAACGGTAGTCCTTTCCCACTAAAATTTGTCTCCACCTTTCCCGCAATCTTTCAAAAAATGCTCCACATATAGAATATGACTCATGCAAAGAAATATTGCAAAGGCAAAGCCCTGCAAAGAATAAATTAAGAAAGCAAATATTTGTTTATATCAAATTCTTATTTTAAGGATACTTAAAAAAAAAAAACCTTCCCTGGTTGGCTATTTTAAAGCTGGATTCAAATTAATTTTTTTTTAAATAAGAGTGGATGGATTTAATTGCTCTTGCGTGGGTGATTATTCTTCTTTGTAATTCCCTTCGGTATTTCAGACCATATATATTTCTAATTAATGCATAAAGACACATCAGGATCCATTTCTTTTTCCTTCTTCCTTTCCCCCTGTATTGTCCCTTGCTTCCCAAAGTTTAGGTCTCCTGGGACAACTTTTGAGGATGTAACAAAAGCTATTCTGAGGGGAATTCTCCCCATTCCAGTTCCACCAGGAGCAAATACTTTCATTAATGGACACAGATGGTTGCTTTCACCTGCATAATTTAATAGGCCACCGAACTATGGCAGAGTGGGCAGAAGTTATAGTTGCTGATTTCTTGAGCTTGGACACAGTGCTTACATTTATTGCACATCCAAAACTGATATTCTGTAATGGGCCTTCCTGTAGCAACACATGTTGGAAGCTTTCCTTCTCCCCTATAAAACACAAGGAAGAAAAACAGTATCATAAGATGTCTATGTTAATAGAACTATATTAGCCATCCATTCAAATTTAAGATTACAAATATGGATTACAAACATTTCGTCAATATGCAACAGATATGACTGGTTAAAAAAAGAAGAAGCTTGAATCGCAATACAATTATTTTTAAAATAATGGCAGTGTCAAGGTAAGACGAATGCCCACAAAATGAGTATTATTCCTAGATTAATTTATCTTCTGAGAGGAATTCCCATTTATATATGTGACAAATATTTCCAGGAAATAAATTCTTTGTTTAGAAAATTACTATGGGGTTCTTCAATTCTGAGAATATCTTTACAGAAAGTGCAATTACGAATGAATGAGGATTTGGTTTTCCAAATCTGGAGCTGTATCATATGTTTATCTATTGTCAAGCATTAAATAATGGAAGCCAACAATTAGTGTTAATTTTCCGAATAGGGCAACGTTAGGATATACATACATAGCACTTTTGATTGGATGTTTTGGGAGAAATTAGTGGACTGTATAAATGTGATTGCGGGACAAAAGCTAAAATTTTCAGATGATAATGTTCTTTTGAACTGCATACCTAGTACTTAGAATTTAATAACTGGACAACTTAAATGGATTCTCCATGCCCTTACAATGGCCAAATGATCAATATTGCAGTATTGGAAAAGTAAATATATGACCCTTTTACTCCATGGATTGTGGACTTAACTACCACCTATAAATGGACTGCCTAGATGTAGACTTCTATGAAGTATAATAAAACATAGAACCCATTTATACAAAATATAGTAAGCTAAAAGAGCAGGCCAGTTATATACGTATTAGAAATATATGTATACGTACTTGAATAATTGCATTAAATTATATATAGAATTGTAACTATTTACAATTAAATAAAATGATATATTGTATTTTTTCCTTTGTTGTATTTTACTTCACTATAAAAATATGTATGCATTTTTATTTTTGCATTTTGTTCTTTTTTTCATTTTTTTCCCATCACTATTTCAAAAATGAAAGAATACATTAAAAATGAGATGTGCAGGTAGTCCTCATTTAATAACCATAATTGGGGCTGGCACCTCAATCAGTAAGGGAAGCGATTACTAAGTGAAACTCCAACTATGTTTATGAACTTACTTCAATTTCCCTTTGCTTTACAGACCTGCAAAGGTTGTAAATGCAAGGATTGGGTCTCAAAGTTACTTTTTCATTCTTGTCATAACTGTGAATTGTTGCTAAATGAGGACCAACCTATATAAAGAACACTTTTCAACACTGTATGAAGGCTTTTGCAAAGGGAGAATCTTCTTCTCTCCCTTCTCCTATGTTTTTCTCCCTTAATCCAAATAGACTTTGGGAACACACAGAACTTCTGAAGGAAAGGGAATATGTATCACCTACAATATTTCTTTCTGTTGCACCACTGATTTCCATCAAACTCAGAATATTGTATTGTAATTACAAGAAAGAGCACCATGCTTACTCTTCAAGAAGACCATCCAAGTCTGACTTTTTGCTATCTTTAGGATAGTGTTTTGTGAATATTTGCAGAGCAAGCTCTTCATATTGTTGCTTCTGGTCTGGATTAAGATTTTCTAAAGATTCCAGTTTAACAAAGGCTTTTGAACAGGTCCCGAATGCTCTGTTAGCACACGCACAAAGAGCCAATAGGGAATAGATTTCTACTGCAGGAATAATGTCTTCGTAATCCCTCAAGTGAAGAGCTGTTAATGTAGAAAGCAATAGATTCAGAACATATCCACCTATTAAATTAAATAAGCAGTTTTGTTACATAAGTACTCCTATGTTAATGCATTGAAACCATTGGCTGGCACCCAATTGTTGTGATCCACAGTATGAAGTGGCTTAATACAAGCAACAAGAAAGATCTACATAGAAGAGAACTCTTAAGATCTATACTAAATCCCAAAACTGGAAGAAATATGTTCAACATCCAGAATACAATTGTTGACTACTTAAGTAGTCAATAGCCATAAATGATTCAGGCTAGGAGTTTTAGATCTTCAGTGATTTTAGTAGGGTTTTTTTTGAGGAAAGAATTTCTCTAGATATACAGAATAGCAACATAGAAAACATTTGCTTAAGGACTGCATACGTAACACAAAATTTTCCCCATGAATCCAAAGCGAAAAAGAAAGACGTCATTGTACCTGTTTTCATTGCTGTATCCACATAACCTTCATACAGCTGCCTTTGGGCAAGTATGAAAAAATGGTAAGCCTCAGCTCCTCGCCAAGCATTATCGATCAGGCGACTGTCTGTGGAAAGAACATCTTCTTCTAGCAAGCCAGCTAGGGCTGAAGTAGCCTGGCATAAAAGATGTAATAAATGAAAGTAAACAAGTGATAGCATGCCTATTATTTACATTAAAGTTAGCGTCATTTCGTGCATTGTAATAATGCAATTCATGCTATATAACAATGTTAGGTTGTACGGCAGCGAAGTATAAACAGGAAAACCTTTTAAAGGGAAATAAGCCCATGCTTATATCTTAAATTACAAATTCATCATAAAAAACAAACATAATTAACAATAGCAATAGCACTTAGACTTAAATACCGCTTCACAGTGCTGTACAGCCCTCTCTAGGCAGTTTAGAGAGTCAGCATATTGCCCTCAACAATCTGAGTCCTCATTTTACCCACCTCGGGAGGATGGAAGGCTGAGTCAACCTGCAGCTGGTGACAATCAAACTGCCAAACTGCTGTCAGTCAGCAGAAGTAGCCTGCACTGTAACCACTGTGCCACTACAGCTCTTTATTTGGGTCCGATGCACAGAATCTATTCATTTCAGAAGGGGGAGGCCACATTCTATACAATCAAATGTCAATAAAAGGGAACAAGAAGCTGTTTCACCCAAGGTTTTCCTCCTACTAATTAGAATTTTTCTTAAGGAAGAAGTGTCATTAGACGTTCCACGATTTCCCTTTTTTTTAATGGAAGATGTAAACAAAGGAAAACTGCATGAGGAGCAGCAGTGGCTTCTGCAAGATGGTGAGCATGGAGTAAGTGTTTTGATTGTGCATCAATTATCACAAACATGCAAAAAAGGGACAGGGCATGGTCCGTAATGTTGTGTCCACCATCTTGCAGATTCTCACTCCAAAATGCTTATGGTGAGGAATCTATCCTATTTTGACATATAACTTTGACTTGATGCATTTGTAAAACCATTTTTCCAAAGGGTGTTCTAAATATTTTTGGATAATATTGATAGGAAATGTGAGTTGTCATATTATGGAAATACTTCACAGCTCTATTCTGATAGGTGTTCCTTGCACTCACACCAGAGATGATGAAGTTTTCTGAAATATTACCTCTGAAGTCTTTCCTTTGACTTTTTCTCTGTGCGAATTTTTTATTTGTTCATGGTATTGTTCAACAAGTAAAGCCGACATGACATATAGCTTTTTAACCCGTAAAGGTTTGGTTCTCTTTCTAGCCTCTTCATCTGCAATCTTTAAAAAGGCAAACATTACAAATTAGATTTATTTTCTAGTTACAGTGCCATATACACAACTAAGACTATGGAAGTATTTTGCACAGTAAATATCTGAAAGTATCCTACGCAGACGTTTGTGAAAAACTGACAATACTCCAAACTGTTTTCCTCTTAACAATTTTCTCTCTTGCCTGGAAGCAAAAGATTGCTTAATAAGTCTTTTTTGCATTCTTCTTAAGCTGAATATGACCCATAACAAACACTGTTGCAGAATGGAAAAAGAGGCATAATATGGGTGTCTTTGGACGGAGTGAAAAACATCTGTACTTTTTTTTTTAGTTAGGAGCCAAATGTTAATTTGTATATAAAAGGTAAATTGAATCAAGTTTAATATCACAGGCATACAACGTTAAAGGTATATTCATAAACCTTCATCCAAAAAACTGTCAATACCACACATGGTTAGTCTTCATGCTCATGGCCTGGTGACTCAGAAAAATATAGAAAAAAACAAGCTGTAAAAGCAGCTTCTAATTTAATAAAACCATTGCTGAACAAACCGATAGATGCTAATGATATGCACCAAATCTCTTTTAAGCCTGTAAAGGCTTTAATAGATAAAATATATACCCTGTTTCCCCGAAAATAAGACATCCCCTGATAATAAGTCTAATCGGGCTTTTGAGCACATGTGCTAAACTAAGCCTCCCCCCGAATATAAGCCCTCCCTGAAAATATTTAAACGCAGAGTTGGAAATCAGGTAAGATGGCAAGAAGAGCCCCATCTTGCTCCACGTGCCCCAAAATAATAAGATCTCCCTGAAAATAAGGCCAAGCGCTTATTTTGGCGTTCAAAAAAAATATAAGACAGGGTTTTATTTTCGGGGAAACACAGGTAGTAAGACTAGTAATAAAAGCATCAATGGCAAATTGAAAAATCTACTATGAATAAAAACTGTTAATTTCTTAAATAGTTAAAATCAAGCTATGCTCCGTAATACACTTTTCTATCTGCCAAAACCTGCCCTAAATGTTCTGCAGCAGAAAAAGAAGAATCTATTCCATGAGATATTTTTAAAACATCACTGTTTACTCCATTTCTCTCTTTTTTGTCCAGATATCCCTTAACGATAGTACCTTGAACATAAGTTTCGCAGCATCAAAGAAATAATTGGCTTTACGATATAGTTCAACGGCATCAAGAGGTTTATTCTTTTCCAATAACTGAGACGCATATCTAGCAAGAAGAGAACCAATCTCTTTCATGTTGTGTTCCTTAGCTAGTTCAACAGCTTTACTCCACTAGAAGAAAAAGCAACAACCATTAATCAATGCAAATCTAAATTTAGGAACAAGTCTTAAATAAATGTACTCTTTTATCAGAGAAAGTAATCTAGGGGACTTTAGGATTACTAGGTCATGGGTACATTTCATTTTGTAGGGATATATTAGGGCTGCAATCTTGTGGCACAGTTCTCAGAATTGTGGGAAAGTAGGACTAAATAAACATGTTCTATGGAATAGCGCTTAAGAGTTATATTCACAGTACTGTATAGCCCTCTCTAAGCAGATTACAGAGTCAGCCTACTGCCCCCAACAATCCGGGTCCTCATTTTACCCACTTCGGAAGAATGGAAGGCTGAGTCAACCTATAAGATTTAAAATTATTGTTATGTCCTTTTACATGCTTCTTAAGATAATTAGATGTCATGGAATTACAAGATTTACTAAATGGTATTTTAAATGGAAAAATCTGCCTTTTGTGATAAGGTGACAGTTTAAGTAGCATATAGGTAGTCCTCGATTTAACAACCATTTGGAGTTACGACAGCCTTGAAAAGGGTGCTTTGTGGACTGTAAAGCACTTCCAGCCATCATAAAAAAATCACACACACACACACACACACACACACACACACAGAGTCACATCATCACATTTTGGGTACTTGGCAGCTGGCTCACATTTATGACTGGAGTCCCATAGTCACATGACCATAATTTGTAAAGTTTTTTGCTGGTTTCTGACAAAAAAGTGCCCATCTGAGAGAATGGATTCAGACTTACTGTGTGATTTGCTTAACAACCATTATAAGAACAGCTGTAAAATTGGGCCCGATGATGTGGATCCCTCCACTTATGACTATCACAATTTATGACTGAAATTCCAGAGTTGCAGTCCCATTATGACTGCAAATCCCAGTTGCAGTCATAATTTGAGGACTGTAATTCACTATTTGTATCACTGGAGCTAGAACTGAGTTTTTAATCTAAAACCTCAAAAATAACAATTGAAATCATAGAAAGATGGATGATGGTGAAAACGAAATTTTGCAGGCCTTAGTGTTATCTGAGTTTGTTACATGGATTCCATTACTAAACCATGAGCTACAGATATTCTCTTCTATTGAAATTAAGTTTATTGTACATTTATTATTGGATTAGAGAAAACACGATAAACAGAATAGGCTTTTATTACAGAATGTTTTGTGAGAATATAGACTGGTAGTTCCTTACTGACTGATTAAGAGTACTATAGTATACTACTGCACTACTCTTATACATGTGGAAAGCCTAAGGAATGGTTCAACTTGGAGCAGAAAATAAGACAAATATGTGTGATATTTCTTCAATAGTTAAATGCATTTATGTATAAATGTTTAATAAATGATTAAAGATATATTTGTCAGCGACATGAATATACATATTGAATGCAAATAATGCCATGTTGTTAGTCAAATGTTAGATGCAATGAAGAGTATAGATTTGAAAATTAACTTTTAGTCTGACAGGAAAATGGAGTGACCAATTATAAAACATTTGTTGTTGTTAGTTGGGAAGTCGTGTCCAACCCATTGCAACCCCATGGACAACGTTCCTCCAGGCCTTCCTGTCTTCTACCATCCTCTGGAGTCCATTTAAGCTCACGCCTACTGCTTCAGTGACTCCATCCAGCCACCTCATTTTCTGGCATCCCCTTCTTCTTTTGCCTTCAATTTTTCCTAGCATTAAGCTCTTCTCTAGTGAGTTCTTCCTTCTCATTAGGTGGCCAAAGTATTTGAGTTTCATCTTCAGGATCTGGCCTTCTAAAGAGCAGTCAGGATTGATCTCCTTCCTCTATGACTGACTGGTTTGATCGCCTTGCAGTCCAAGGGACTCGCAGGAGTCTTCTCCAGCACCATAGTTCAAAGGCCTCAATTCTTTGGCGCTCAGCCTTTCTTATAGTCCAACTTTCACAGCCATATATTGCAACTGGAAAAACCATAGCCTTGACTATACACACTTTTGTTGGCAGGATGATGTCTCTGCTTTTTAGTAAATTATCTAGATTTGCCATAGTTTTCCTCCCCAGGAGCAAGCATCTTTTAATTTCTTTGCTGCAGTCCCCTTCTGCGGTGATCTTGGAGCCCAGGAAAATAAAATATGTCACTACCTCCATTTCTTCCCCATCTATTTGCTAGGAATTGAGACAGCCGGATGCCATGATCTGAGTTTTCTTAATGTTGAATTTCAAGCCAACTTTTGCACTCTCCTTCTTCATCCACATCAAGAGGCTCTTTAGTTCCTCTTCACTTTCTGCCATTAGAGTAGTATCATCTGCGTATCTGAGGTTGTTGATATTTCTCCTGGCAATCTTAATTCCAAGTTTTGATTCATCTAGTCCCGCCTTTCTCATTATGTGCTCTGCATATAAGTAGGCAGGGCGACAATATACAGCCTTGCCGGACTCCTTTCCCAATTTTGAAACAATCAGTTGTTCCATGTCCAGTTCTCACTGTTGCTTCTTGACCTGCATACAGGTTTCTCGAGAGACAAATAAGATGGTCTGGTACTCCCATCTCTTTAAGAACTTGCCACAATTTGTTGTGATCCATACAATCAAAGGCTTTAGCCCAGTGGTGAAATCCAATTTTTTTTACTACCGGTTCTGTGGGCATGGCTTTGTGGGTGTGGTGTGGCTTTGTGGGTGTAGCAGGGGAAGGATACTGCAAAATCTCCATTCCCACCCCACTCTGGAGCTAGCCAGAGGTGGTATTTGCCGATTCTTCGAACTACTCAAAATTTCCGCTACTGGTTCTCCAGAACCTGTCAGAACCTGCTAGATTTCACCCCTGCTTTAGCCTTTATAAAACATATCAATGGCAAAAATAGAGGATAGGTAGTCCCCGGATTACAACGCCAATTGGGACTGGAATTGCTAAATAAACTGGCCATAAAGCACAATGCCACATGACTATTGTTTAGTGATAGCAGTTCTTGCAGTTCCAATTGTTGTCATTAGGTAAGGAAGACACATGACCATGACTTCCAACTTCCTGCTGGCTTCACCACTGAATTTGCTTGTGGGAAGTTGGAATGATGGAAATTGACACTTAGCTTTTAATCATGTTGTAGGGATGCTACGGCAACCAGAACTTTGAGGACTAGTAAATCTCCCTAGTTCAACACCATCATAATTTTGAACAGTTGCTGAGCGAATGGAAATAATCCAAGGATCACCTGTACATGAATTAATTTGTGTGCTTTAGCAGAATGTTTACTAAATGCCTGTAGAAAGAATGTTTATCAGAAGGAGGGGAAAAAGTTGTGCGTAACAGCCTGCTTCTCTCCATTGTTTTATGTGAAAATCAGAATTTGGTAAGCTAGGAAAAACGTAACAGTAAAATGAAAGTAGTGACTGTGGGGTGCATCACAACTGTGTGTTATAAAACAAAAGAGAATAGTGGGTGTAATAAACTTGAGGAAAACAGACCCAGAGTGAAAGAGAGTGTGTACTGTGTGTAGTGTGTGTGTGTGTGAGAGAGAGAGAGAGGCGGGGGGGGGGGAGGGAGAGAAAGAGAGAGTCCCCAGTACAAAACAAATACATTAAGATGGTCTAGCATATAGCGAGAATGAAGGAAGATTGAATTACAAAATAAATATACAGAGGAGAGAATGAGTTGAAAGGAAATGAAAAAGCAACACGGCTATGGTTGGATAAAGTAATTGAGATTCTCAAAAGGACAGAAATGGGCTGCTTGAAGAAGTTTAATAATAAAATGCCCATGAGAATCAATATATACTTGTGTTGCTACTGCATTAATCTCTTTCCTAACTAACAATGTAATTCCAGCTACAGCTGTAATCACCATTTTTTAATATTTGTCTATTCATCTACCATTATAGTACATGCTGTAGTACTTACTTTTGAAGGTATTGAAGGTAATATTTTTTGTCATACAGGAAAGCAGGGATATAGTTGATACAATAATTAAATTTCAACTGTTTTGTCATTTAGGGAGATTAAGAGTTTTTAAGAGGTGAAATTGGTTCTTTAAACATTTTGTCCCTTAGCATTCACCACCAAACTTTGGGGGGGGGGGGGGGAGCCCAAGTTTAGGGTTACTTAGACAGCAAAATGGGTCCTTTTTCCTTTATATTCTTCCAACCTCCACAAAAATGGGTTGATCAAATATTTTGTTCCCACTGATTCAGATGGTGTTTTTGAGACTGCAAATGGGATGGAGGCACGAGGTTGTATATCCATGGATTACCCTTCTCTACTTTAGCTGCAGTATCTTTTCTCCTTACCCACAACAACATATTTTAAACAAGTAGCCAAACTATGTGAGACAAAAGATACCTAGATTGGACCTCCATTATGTTTCTAAAATTAGTTGTGCAAGAACTTTTGAATGGAACCATGGAAGAGAATTAATTTCCACCAGTGTTAATTGTTTGAGAACCTGTGTATTCCCCTGAAAAATAGATGGAGTGTATGTTTGATATTTGGGGATTGGCCCATGAAAAAAATCTTTTAAGCTTCTCAAATTGGTCCCCGTGTTTCCAAACATGCTTTTAGACAGTAAGAGAACTGATTATATATTTCTCATGTCATTTCTGATTTGGCCATTAGAGACACAGAATATGAAGACATATAAATCCCTAGGTTGTTATATTCTCTTATATATTCAATCTCTTATCTGCCAGTTGAAGCTGCAAGGGAAGAAGCTATGTTGAAATCAACCATTAAATTAATATGGACAAGCTCCCCCAAACAATGTCTCCTATATTATACTTATATTTTTACCTGGTTGAGATTTACACAGACATCTACTGCATCCTTTGGTCTGTTACATTTCAGAAAGGCAGCGACAGCTTGTTCACACATTCCCACAGTAACAAACTTATGGCTTATATCCTAAAAGATATGGAAAGGTATTGTTACATTCTAGAAGAATAGCAGCATACAATATCAAAACTCCTTAATTTCTAACAAATTGAATGTAGCAAGTGCCAGCAAAGAAACTCATTTGGGATAAAAGAAATACCAAAATGTGATATTCTAATAACCAAGATTACTTCAGGGGAATTATTATTTCCATCATTTCTGGTATTTTATTCTTTATATTTTTGATATACTTATAGAAGTTTATCAAGTTAACATAAATATATCAAATTTTATAAATTCAAAGTATAACCTGTGCTGTTTTGCTTTTGCTTTATTATGTACAGAGAGCCATTTCACAACCACAGCCCCTTTGGGTATTCGATCTTAAAAATGTGTTAAGAGTATGACTGATGTTATTTTTGTTCTGAAGGTCATATATGACAAAAAATTGACAGAATATTCATGAACTGGAATGGAGACATGGCAACAAGGTCAGCCAATGAATAGGCATAGCAACTAAATCAGCCAATGGGGACTGTTTAGAAACAGAAACTTAAGTAAGAAGTCTGGGCGTGGCTGCAGCTTTAAGCTCTGCAGTTTAAGCTCTGAGTCTGATTCTATGCTGAGAACTAAACAAGTCTGGGCTGGTGTGCTCTGAACTCTGAACTGAAACTAGTCTGCTCTCCTCTGTTTGTGTTTTGCTTGTAACTGCTACCAGGTTGGAAGAAATCTGCTGTTGATATTGTAAATTGACTTCATGTATTATTATGTATATAAAGAAGTTAATGAATCCTGCTGCATCAGTCTGCCTGTATGTGCTTTCTGGATTTGATTTTTGCAACAAATTCTGACAACAATATCGTTTTTAAGTTTTATTGGATGGCATTATATTTTTTATTAGATTTCCCTTTCAACATGAGGAACAACCTGGTTTTTAAACTTTCCATTTATTTCTTCAGTATTGTTACCCTCAGTAGAATCAGGCTACTGGTAGGAGAAGTAAGGATTTATTTTTTTAGATAAAAAATCTTGCTCAAATCAATAAAATACAGAATATAGTCCTAAGCATATGTAACCAGAAACAATTCTCCCAGAACTTCACAATAGCATTTAGACTTATATACCACTTCCCAGTGCCTTATAGTCCTCTCTAAGTGGTTTACAGAGACAGCATATTGCCCCCCAACAATCTAGGTCCTCATTTAATCGACCTTGGAAGTATGGAAGGCTGAGTCAACCTTAAGCCTGTCAGGACTGAACTCCTAGCTATGGTAGAATTAGCTTGCAATACTTCATTCTAACCACTGAGCTATTATGGCTCTTAATCAATTTCATTCAAGACAAGCAGCTTACAATAACTAATCCCAGGAAGCAGGTTTTTATACTCACTGGAAGCAATTTGTTATTTTCCGGAAGGGAATTAGCCAAATTTTCTAATGCTTGATAGTCTTCCAGCATATAATAACATTCAGCTAAACGCTCATGGTTTCTACCTTGTACAAAGTAGGGAACTGCATTCGCCCTACAATGGTGAAAAAAAAGGGAAATGGCTGATGGTTTGTGAATATTGTTAAATGTGTAATGAATATTCAAGGTGTAATCAAGCAAAGGCATGATTTTGGAAAAAAATGTCCAGTTATTTATAATTTTGTAATAGAATTTTAACAGATTTTGCACTAGAGTCATTTTATACTTCAGTTTCTCAAAAGAAAAATGCTCTATTTTCCTGCAAACAATTTCTTTAATTAAAATTACAATCAGAGAAATACGTGGAACTATTCCATTTTGGCTTTGCAAAACCAAAAAAGTCAGTCGCAATCACAATTGGTTACAACTGGAAGTTACAAGCATACCATTTCTGTCTATCAGCGAAGTACTCTCCAATTTCATTGTGTGCCTGTTCAAGGAGGCTATCGTCTCCGTGGCCTGAGCCTGTTTGCAACAGCTGCACTACTCGAAACCCATTGCCTAGTTTCATTCGTAAGTCAACTGCAAGATCTCTGTAAATGTGACAAGTAGACAACTTTAGCAAAACAAAACCAATGCCAT
Organism: Arizona elegans; assembly: GCA_022577455.1. Lineage (NCBI taxonomy): Eukaryota > Metazoa > Chordata > Lepidosauria > Squamata > Colubridae > Arizona > Arizona elegans. Next base: position 193,963,297 of record JAKOOJ010000001.1, on the reverse strand, counting down.
TTATTCTTAGTTGTAGCTGTTAGGACATCAGCTGTTAGGGCATCAGACTAGAAATCGGGAGACCGTGAATTCTAGTCACACTTTAGGCACAAAGCTTGTTGGGTGACCTTAGGCCAGTCACTTTCTTTCAGCCCTAAGAAGGAGGCAAGGGCAAACAACTTCTGAAAAACCTTGTCAAGAAAATTTCAGCGACTTGTCTAGACAGTTTCCAAGAATCAGACAGGACTGAATGGGGAAAAAAGGGTAGCAAATGAAGACAGTATTGTTTTAAATCTCATCTCAGTGGACAATCAAGATCTCATCTCCTTTGCTTTGGCATCATTTGCAGTAACAATGGTCTGTTTTACATAAACCAGCTTTAGAAGTTATTGGATCATGATCAGAAATGCTCTGAATTTTGTGAAGCTATGTCAAAGCTATGCAAAATATTCAGTTTTAATAACAAAGATGATAATCAATGGGTGGCGGGGAGGGGGTAAGTGACAATAGCAGCGTTCATGTTGTTGTACCACAACTCCATCTGTTCTATACATGAGTCAAAATGTCACACACATGTACAAAAGGGGCAGAGCCTGAAGGGAGAAACAACACAAAGCTGCCTTTGTTATTTAGACATCTCTGGACACCTCTGAAAACAACTTCATGTCAAGCAAATAATTTGAATGCTGCAAATTTAAATTGGCCATTTTGACCTTTCTGTAATCCTTCTTCATGCTTCATGTTCTTGTTAGTCTTTCTAAGGAGTCCATTTTGGGAAATGTAATTTATGTATGCACTCACACTTTAAAATTAATCAGTTTAAAAACATGTCTTCTCTCCATCAAATGCTATTATATACTTGGGATTTTTTTTTACTCTTAATTAAATTTATCTAGAGCAATTACCTTCTATCCATGTCCAAATACATTCTTTCAGCTTCTTCAAATTTTCCAAAATAAACTGCCACTTCAGCTTGCCTAAGTGCTTCACTCTGGAGATTGTGAAGGCGTTTTACAAACTTAATACCCTGGTAATTTTTATAACGTACAAAAGCTTGCTCAGCAGTGTGAAGATCAAGTTTCTGGAGAGCTGTTTCAGCCAGTAGACGCCTGTATAAAGTACACATATTTTATATCTACATAGATATCACCTTTATTTGGAATACAGATAGTCCTTGACTTATGAACATTTGTTCAGTGACTGTTCAAAGTTATGATGGTGCTGAACAAAAAGATTTATGAACCAGTCCCCAACCTTATGGCCATTAGAATGCCCCATTGTCATGTGATTAAATCTGGGCACTTGGCAATGCATTCACACTTACAACCATTTGGTAAATGCCCCGTGATAATCTTTCGCAAACTTCTCTGCTGGCTTCCCCAGGAAGTCAATAGGAAAGGTGACAGGGAAGAGCACAAGCCATTGCCACTTTCTAAAAGGATCCCTCCTATCTTTAGGGACTAGCTACCATTATGAATCATTATACTGATAATACATAAACACTTTAGGAAAAAAAAATGGAAACAGATTTTTACCAAAGTCTTGGATGTGAATTTTCTTCAATGAACTGAGAAGATTCTGCAATCCCTGCCTCTTTAACAATTGCCTGTGCATCTCGTAGTGATCTAATATCAAAATGTATTATGCAGTCCTTATTAGGGTGTTCAGGATTCTATTTAAGTAGAAAAAAAAACTCTTACTCATTTCCAATCAAGCTATTTTTTTTGCCTCTGGCATTTTCTTTGATTAAAAACATTTTTTAAATTTACCTTTAATATTTCATCCAATAAGACAGATTTGATTTCTAAATCTTCAAAGTTGCAAATATATCCAGAAGTTTGAATGGGCTCCTTGGAATATATAAAAGTAATTAATGGTAAAAGAAAAACTTAAATGCATTTTGGAAGTGCTATACAAAGTCTCTTTGAATTCTGCTTAATAAGATTTTTACCCATGCTATTATAGTTTCTACACATGCAATTACAATGCTCAAGGGGTTGAACACCATAGGTACAACCCCCCTCCCCAAATACTTGAAACTTTTAAATCAGTGACTAAAGGAGAGTGAGAATAAAAAGTATCAATTAAAACAGATATGACTGTAATTGTTCTAAAGGGTAATCAAAGATGATTTCAAACCCTCAGAGAAATAATCTTTATATTTTACTTGTAACCTTCTAAAATGATAACCTATCTTTAAAGTTAAACCATGCTAAACCAAATGTTGCTATTGTTCTGGATTTTTATGCCCAATAAATGAATGGTTAATTCAATTATCACTTCATAAATGGTTAGATAGAGGGGCAAGGAAGTGGTGGTAGTGGCAAAAATCAAAAGAGGAACAACTCTTTGAAAATGATTATTCAAGGAACTTTTAGCCCAGTTAAATGACCTTTACTTATTTTCTTTCTGAAATTTAAAGAGGTGGTGATGATAGCAATCACAATTAAATTAATATTTTTTTCATTATTGTTAGTTACTCTACCTCAGGATCCAGGTTTCTAAACACATACATCCTTGTTTTCTCCATCATGGCAAACAAATCTGGATTATCTTTGGCCCATTTCATATCCCAGACATCTCTACGTTCCAATTTGAGTTGTTCACCGACTCCTTGGCATCCTGAACCATCAGTTACTCGTGTATCCAAGTCAAAGAAAGTCAGCAATCCTAACATGTCTATGATAGCTAGACGACTACAAACATAACACATGCAGAGGGGAAAAATACTTTTGATTAATATTTCAGTGTTAAATTAAAAACAAACATTTTATCTGGATAACTCTTCAGCAAAAACAAAAAGAATTTTAAACTGAAGTTTGCTCTGTAATACAAATATAGAGAATAGGAATATTTGTTTAAACAAAATTTGACATTCCCATTATAGTTATTCTTTACTTCTTTTAAAATCTTGTTTTCAGTATAATACATTATCTACAATCCTTCAAGACCCATTTAACCGATTTGTAAGAACTGTAACTAAAAAATTGAGAATCACTTTAATAACAAACCTTTTCTTACCTAGACTTGCAATTCAAAGACATTTGGTAGGGCCGACAGTTTAGGATATATTTTCGAATTAAACCAACATTGGGCAGCCTGTAACTCTGAATGGTGCCAGATTCTCTTCCCTAGGCAAAAATAAATAGTGAGGCACTATGAAGCAAAACAGTTCCTCATTAGAAGCACTTATGTCATTTAATAAATGTTTGCTACATTTCGGAAAAACATCTGTATTAATATTCTGATTAAATTAATAACTGGCTAAATGAATAATTGGTGCATTCCCGCATGCATATGTTAGCCTAACAAACTGACATCTTTTTGAGATCTTTTTGCCTGCGCATCTCCCTTCAAAACATATGATGATTATAGCGGCTTTTTTAGTCATAATTAAGAAAATACTGTTATTACATTTGGTATAAGCCTGATTCTTAAACTACAAAATGCAAAATACTTATGGAGATTTTCTCCCTGAAATGGATTATTGTGTTTCACTCCTAAATTTTGTCTGTCAATTTATCTATATACAAATGATGCATAGCTCTAATTCTACATTTCTTAACTGTTATTTTAATTATTATCCAGAAAAATATTTAATGTGTAAAATTTTTCATGTATGTGGTTGCATTGTACTTTTATGTAAAATGTTGTAATCCCTGCTGGGGTTAGGCTGAAATACTTGGCCTTCAATTTTCCAATAAACTAATTAGAATATTGTTAAAGTACCAAGTACTATACTCTGTGTGTGCATTGTTGCAGATTACTTTTCATTATAATTTTTCTCTATTCTTAGTACAATTCTGTTTGTACAATATATAAATTGTACAATATATGTACAATATATAAATTCAAATCCATCATGACCAGATACACTATTTACTTTTAAACTAATTTTACTCTTCTCAACTGCTTTAAGAACCATTATATTTGAAAAGCAAAGAACAAATATTGTAAAATAAAGCAAAATTACTTTTCTATTACTTACAATAACCAGTGTCTTATCCGATGCAGTTATTGCACAAATAGGATCCCTCGTTCCCTGAAACCATATAAATAATAACAGTGTTATAGACAAAATCAACTTATTTCTCTAGAACAAGATGCAAAGCAAGCCACTAGGATAGGTGAAATAACATTAAGAAATGTTGCTGAGCTATAACACAGAACATGTCTGTTTAAATAAGAAAGGTGACTTCATTTTTAAGATGGAAATAGTAACCCATAAACAAACTTGGCACCTGGAATTCAGCTACTGTTTTAAAGGGGAACTTACTTGTAGGACCTTAGCATAGTCAAGAGCTCCATCACCTGCTCCAGAAGGACTATCATCCACATGGTAAATCCTGAAAGAAACCAAGCAAATATTGCACTGAAATTTACACTGAGAAAATGTACAACAATTTGGGAGAACTTATTCAAATAAGAGTTTTAAATTCCAATTGTGACTCCTAACATCAGCATACTTTCATTTTACAAAACAGATCTACTGGTATTTACAAGTAACAAATTATTTCAATTGTATTTGCAATTATTCATAAAATGGCCATTTTAATTCTTTTTAGATAAACATTCCTTTAAATTGCTTTTGCTCTTTTGGTGACTACATGGACACAGTCATGCAAGTTCTTGGCATCAATGTGAGTGTGATTTTCTAAATCCTTCTCCTAGAAGTATTTTTTCTCTTGCTAAGATTATTAATCAAATGTCATAAAATCACCATAAGTGGTAAGATATACAGCACAGGAAAAAGAGGTAAAAAAAACCAATGGACAAACCTTTCCTTGCCTTCTTTTCTGGTCCGTGCTACCTGATTAATTTCCATTGCTGTGAGCTTCTTGTCTACCCGGTATTGCCAGATATAAAATGCTTCTTTTGAAGCTGCTATAACCTGGGTTTTAGTCATTGTAACAAACAGTGGGGCTATTACACAAAAAACACAAATTAAAGAGTCACCATACAAAGGAGATGGGTGGCATAAATACATAATAATAGATAAAATAAATAATTAGAAAAGGCCCATCAATGATGCAAATTCATCTAGAACCAGATGTGAACAATGAACAGTAACATTGAATAGCTTTTTGCAAAATTGTGGCTTAATTAAACATATTAGGCAGTATAAGTTCTTTTAAAAAGCATAAATATTTTTGTAACCTGAGTTGTAGTTTGGAAGAATAAACATCTTATCCACCAATTCACAAGATTAGTGATGTAAATTATATTGGTTATATAAGAGGCTGTCTCTCAGCCACAGACTACATTGACACTAAGAATGTAATATTGGAAGATGATTTGCAATTGGTTTTCAGAAATAATAGGTGAAACCTTTGAATTAGATCCTAAAATACTTCTCCTGGGAATCCTTAAGACGGAAATGGTAAAAAAGAAGAAATACTTGGCAGTGCATATAATAACAGCAGCAAGAATCGCTTTCGCTCAACAATGGAAAGAGAAAAAAATACCAACTAAGGAACAAGTAATCGGCAAAATAATGGAATGTGCCGAGATGAATAAATTAACATTAGAAATTAATGACAGAGAAGATTCGGATTATTACAGCGTATGGGACAAGTGGTACGGGTGGTTAGAGAAGAGGAAATTGAAATAAAAAAGGAAGAGACCAGAGCAAGAAATAGTAAAATGAAATAGTAAGAGAAAATGTATTGTGGATGGTAGGAAATATAATAAGGCAAGGAAAGGTTACATGGATAAGCAAAAGACAAAAATTTATGTATTTACTAATTTATTGTTAAAGATTATTATGTATATATATACACTAAAAATGATATGAGAACACAATTTTTTTTCCTTTTTTTATTTTTTGCTATGTAACTGGTCTGCAAAGATTATCTACATATGTACAATATGTAATTTGTATTTATTTCTTTTTCCATATTATGTAACCGGATGGATAAAAATTGTATTATTATAATTTCTTACAATAAAACACTTAAAAAAAACAAAAAAACAAAACAAATGATGCATAGCTCTAATTCTACATTTCTTAACTGTTATTTTAATTATCATCCAGAAAAATATTTAATGTGTAAAATTTTTCACAGACTACATTGACACTAAGAATGTAATATTGTCCATCTTTATTATTATAATCTGATCTATCTTATTCTATACTGAATATCATATGCTGTGTCAATTTAGGAACTGGGTCTAGGGAAATATATTTAAAAACAATGAAGAAATCAGAAAAGCCTAAGTAAAACAACTTGTAACTTGCAACAAAAAGTCTACCAAACAACTACTGTTAATGAGGATAGCAGACTGAGAATAATGTTCATACAAACATATACAGATATACTTTAAATATTTGCTTACCAATATCTATATATTTTGGATCCAAGGGTGTACCAATGGAATTACAAAGCACAAGTACATACTAGAGAAAAATAAAAACACATGCAATTATTACAAGAGAAATCCAACCCTCTCCAATATAAGACAAGATTCTGTGTGGATTATATAAAGAACAAAGTGAACAATTTATTATTTGAAAATATAAACATATTTTTAATTCACTGGAGAAGAAAAAAGCAGCAATACCTATACTTTATTAATATTACATTAAAGGCTTTTCAACTTAAAAAATAAACATAAGAGTTTAAAAGACTCCTTTTCATAAATAGAAGCACCAGTATTATGTAAAGAGAGCTATCAGCCTCTTCCTTTGTACAACAATATATAGTATATATTCTTCCACAATACAAAGCCCCCCCCCACAAATTTTATCATTCATAATCAAAAGAAGTACAAAATCTCAAGTGAGAAAAATGAAATCACATAAAATATGACAATCTTACAAAGTGGAGTTTTTTTCAAGATTGTGTTAATTTCAAGATTTCCTCACTAGAGGCCTCTAGCCCCTTCTTCCTCCCCATTGCCCCTCATGTTTCAGTTTATTCTGGACAGAGTTAACATCAGTTTACCAGTCCACCTTGGTACAGGTCACTAGGGTCTTGATCTTCAGCTTATTTAGTCCTTTCTGACCCTTTAAGTCTCCCCATATGTGCCCACGTTCCCATAAGTCTCCTATTTACCCCACAGCAACAACCCTGTGAGGTAGGTTGGGCTGAGAGCTAGTTACTGGTCCAAGGTCATCCAGCTGGCTTTCACGGCTAAAGTGAGAGTAGAATTCATGGTCTAAAAATCATGTCTTGCTGATTTTTATATTACTTTGTATTTTGCTTCTTATTTGTTTTACTATTTTTTATTATTTAGAATATCTATCATGAACCAGACTAGAATATCTGTTCTGAAGAATTAAAATAAAACAAACATAAAATAAACATTTTTTCCAGAGAACTAAAGACAGTTGTGTAGATATATGCATTTCGACCCATTTCACCCTATATGAGTAGATTTCTCATCTAGCAGTATCTGTGAATCAAGAAAAGACAATTCCAGAAATTATAATGAACTGAGGTATGATTTATACTAATTGCATTGTAAGAAAATGCTATTTTGATAGATGTATTATTATATAACCACCACCCTATCAATTAAGGCAACATTTAAAAAGAATTGTTTTACCATTCCACCAACGGATTCTGTTTCATCCTCCTCCTTTGTAGGCATTGTACAAGAGATATGAGAAATGTTTTTTTTTTCAGAAGATAAAGCAGTAGCTGTTATAGCTAAGTATAGCAGAACATTCTTGCCTGAATCATTTCGATTTCTGAAGTAGATGCTATTGTATTTGGTAAAAATTTACAAATTTCTAAAATGCTGTCAGGTACAGAAGGAATGGACTTGTACTTCATTGAAATCAAAAGCAGTACAAGCTGAACACTAGGAGGAATTTCCAAATGGTAAGTGCTATTATGCAACAGAACAATTTGCCTACAAGAGTGGTACACTCTTTGCTGGAGAAAATCGGGCAGGATGGGCACCTATCAAGAGATGGTTTAGGGGATTTCTATACTGAGCAGAGGATTAGACTAGGTAACCTATAATATCCTTTCCAATTCATATGTTCTGTTGTACTAGGAACAATATAGAATTTCATGTTAAGAATTCAATTATAGATCAAGAAAGATCTGTTAGCTGGACTAACAGATAAGGTTATAAAATAAGGAATAATACCTGTAGTTGATTTTCATCAGCTTTAGTAGCCAGAATGCAGAAATCTCCACAGGTTGTTATGGAGATTAAACTCTTGACAAATTTCAAATACTTTTCATTGTTTTTTATATCCCAAAAGACAACACAATATTCTGGACGGTCAGGTCGGGTATATGCATACACTACTGTGTTCGTGCAATAACCCCACTGTTAACAAAAAAAATATTATTAAAATTCCTCAATAACGTTGTAAAACAGTATGTAGAAATGTATTTATAAAGTTAACATTGACGAATATCTTTCTCATACCGATAATTAATCCCATTTAAAATTTTGAACGCTTCAGATAATTATTGTTTGTGAGAATAGTATAGGGGTCTTGAAGGAAACACCCTATCACACACACCCCAAACTGATGTTCTGAATCACAATTCCAATAATTGGAATAGAATTTATAATAATAAAAATAATCATAACTAGTGAACTATAATATACCAAAAACCCACCCAAAAACATATTAAGCAATACAATTAAAACCTGTTCAGGATCTGATAATATTTTAACATGTTCCTTACCTTGTAGTCTGGTCGAATATTTGCAAAATAAATACACTGATCAACAGCTAATGCTATTTTTAAACCGCCTCCTTCCCAAGATAAAGCCGATACTTGTTTCCCCGGAATCTTTAATGTACGCAAATGCTGAAATGACATCAACCATAAATTAGCCGCATACTATTAGAAGTATTTTGAAAATAGAAATAAATAAGTAGCATATTGAATATTTTTTTGGAAGTTACAGAAAGAGGTTAAATGAGCTAAGAAAAATCTTGAGAAATATTTGTCTTCATTATTAAATTTTAAAAAATTGTATCTCCTAATAATGTTACATATTTATGTGAATAAATTACTTGAAAGTTGACTACTTCCAATGTAAACCTTACTGCTTACTGCTTTGAATATTAATTACAGCCTCTGGCTGTAAAAAAAATCAGATATTAACAGGTTTGAATAAATGCAAAGAAACCCAGATGACAAAAATATCATCTCAATCATGTGAAAATGATTGAGAAAAACACATATACACATAACTAATGGAATTAGATAAGCACACCACAGTAAAAACAACTGTAACTATTTTAAACAAAACATTAGAAATGCTAATGTTAGAGGATACAAGTCATTCATAATATCTTCACAATCACTACAACTGAATTATAAATTAAATTCTTTCTGTCCATTCATTCAGCTCACCTATAAGGATAAGTACTGTATGTTATATAAACTGGCAGAAAGATTCAGAATAGTCTCCACCTCAACCTTACAATACTGCTAATCTTCACAGCATATTTTACAGTATAAGCATTCAATTTTTTGACTTTTGGAAAACTCTGTCCTATTTGTTTTTCTGCCAAACTTGTTGAACATCAGTTATCACTTGAATATTAAAAGGAGGGTTTTTTTCATCCACATTTTGTGTACCCAAGTTACAAAAGGCAGTCTGTAAGTCTTTTGGACTGGTTACCCCAGATGTTACAGACGAAAATTGGTAGTGTGGCAAGTTAAGTTTCAGGAATATTTCTCTGCCTTTATCCTATCATTTCTCACTTTCACGGAGCACGGTTCGAACATTTTGGTTTTTCAACTATCAATATTTGGTTCTTTTATTGTACACTGAATATAGAAATAGGAAGATCCACAAAATCCATAATTTTTACCTCACCAAATGGAGAATAGAACTGCACAACATTTATATCTTTATCTTGCACAGGTATTTTCTGGACACCTGCAATAGCCAGCACGTTGCCACAGTGGTTCCATTGGATGCTCACAACACTCAGAGCCGCATCAATTAAGACAGGATCTGGTTATTGTTTTAAATAAAGAAACAAATACTGATATATAGGGCATATACAAATATATTAATGGAAAGATAATTCTTATTATAATATTTATCCCTTGAATGGAATACGGAAATGGAATGGAATATTCTTTATAGCCAAGTATGATTGGACACACAAGAAAATTGTCTCCAGAGCATAATCTCTCAATGCACGTACAATCAGCAAAATGATAAGCCATAGATCATAAATTATAAGACACAATCATAAATAATAAGATACAAACAAGGGATAAATCATAAAATACTAATAGGAAAAGATGAAAAAATGAAAAGGATGAGAAGGATAACAATAGCAATAACACTTAGACTTATATAATGCTTTACAGTGCTTTACAGCCCTCTCTAAGCAGTTTACAGAGTCAGCATATTGCCCCCAACAATCTGGGTCCTCATTTTACTGACCTCGGAAGGATGGAAGGCTGAGTCAACCTTGAGCTGGTGAGACTCAAACTGCCAAACTGCTGGCAGCCTGCAGTCAGCAGAATTAGCCTAAAATGCTGCATTCCAATCACTGCGCCACCATGGCTCTTTCATAGCAATACAGGATAATAGCAATGCAGCCCTACTACGTGGGTAAATTTCTTTAGACATAAGACAGTGCTCTGGGAGTTAGGTGTTTAACAGAATGATAACATGGGGGGAAAATATTTTTGTGCCAAGTTGTTTTAGCACGCAATGGCCTAGAGGCGTCCTGAGGGGAGAAGTTAAAAACAGTTTATGTCGAGAATGTGAGGGGTCTTTAGATATTTTCTCAGCCATCTTTAGGCAATTAAACTTATGGTACTTCTTTACAACTCTTACCACAAGGTATGCTTACTTTGATCATTCTCATGTCTCATTATTTGGCATCTTCCATTGTCAAAACAAATGGCAAGGCAAGGACAATCTGGTTCTACATAGCCCTCTGTTCCTGGGTACCAATGGATTCCTGCAATGCTGAATGCTCCAGTTACATTCACCAAACAGTTCATTTTCATTTTCATCTATAATAGTAATTCAATATACACAGGTAAATATATATTTTCACAAATCTAATTATTGTATGATAGGCTGAAACACTATTTAACTAACAAACGTTTAACTGAGCTTACTCGCAAGTAAGTGAAGAAACCTGAACCACATAACAATACAATCAGTTTAATATTAATATGTAAATCATAATGTTCTTTTAAAAAGTGAATTGAATACATACATACATACATACATACATATATATATATATATATATATATATATATATATATATAAATAATATTAAATCAACTTCACAAATAGGCTAATTATCAGCCCTGTGTTGTGCTATATTAAATAGTATAATATATTACTTTAAATCCCTGTGATGATTGGAAAAAACTTTTTAAACTCTGCAATTGCAGATTTAAAAATCATGATTTTATATTCTATCACTGTAGATTGGGCTGGAATGCTTAGAAAAACATTTCTAACAACTGGATACTAAGGTATTCAAAAGGTGACTACTTAGTAGAATATATCTCTAAACTTACCATAAAAGTCCCATTTTTGTCATAAATGTGTATTTCTCCATTGGCCATTCCAAAGAGTAGAGTTCTACCATCTGGAGACCATGCAACATGGTGAAGTTGTACTTTTAAATCCTTTCCCCAAATACGATTTCCTTTTAAAGGAAAATAAGTTCAATGCATCTCACAACTAGAACAAAATGTTCAAAACTGAAAATATTAAAAATGGAAATTTGCAAATAATTTTATCTCTTAAACAGGAATGAAAGCTTTATTTCTTTTTTTATCCCTCTAAGTTCTACCTTTTCAAAATTACTCATATATATTCTTGAATATATAAACTTTGATCCAAATATGTGATTCTTTCTGTTGATAAGTTTCCTTCAGTCATCAGTTTCCTTTTTGTGCTGTGTTGTTACATACCATTCTGTTCCAGAAGATCATCTCATTCAACATTAAATGTATAAAAAAATATAAGGGATTGTGGAAGACAGGAAGGTTCCATTCTTGGAACACAACTGTTCCTTTCACACTGACTGAATTAGGACATTAACTGCTTTAAGAATATATATCAAATACGGAAATGGAATTGTAATAAAACCATATTATTTTGGCTTTATTGTTTTCCTGGTATTGTACATCCTCATAATTATACATTAACATATATGCCTCTCTATATTCTAATAAAGCTAATTGGTTATTTAGAAATGATATTAATGTACTGGGAAAGCAAAACTTAAATGTAACTTAATTTCAAATGTTTCCTTTAATAGGGAAACAAATGATAAAGTAAAATATCTTCTCCATGGTTAGATATTGCCCAGTGAATCCAAGTTATTGAAAAATAGTGGCATATTCTTTTTGGAGAGCAATCACTCCAGTGATGGTAACTTTTCTTGGAATGGAAATGTTTGAAGCGGTATATGGGAATATATGATTTAACCTCTACTGCTCAAGGACATATGAACATTCATGTCCCCTACACTTTTTGGGGTTCCCTCCCTCAGCTTTGTATATTGAACAGAAAAACTGCACAGTTGAAATAAATTTTGAATCCTACATAATCTGAAAATTAGAGTTATTGGGAAGATCTTAAATGCATTCAGCTAGATGTCTATGGAAATTCTCAGTCATCCAGGTCATGGTTGTCCAAAGATGCTTTTTCAAGAGGCAACTGGACTTTCTGGTTTTTCTTTGAAGACATTTCGCTTCTCATCCAAGAGGTTTCTTCAGCTCTGGAGCTAATGGGACGAATGTGCAAGGGAATGATTTCTGAAGGAAACTTAACACTACATGAGTTATTAAACCTTTTTAAAAACTGCATATACTATTAGCATAAGTTGTACTTTACCGTCCACAGAACCAACAATTACAGCACCATCTTCATATATGATGCAAATTTTCTGCCCATCAGCATTCCATCTCATGCTTCTAACCACAGATTTATTTCTATTATTGATCATCTCCTCATACCAAGCACCTAAAGCCAAAGGGGAAAAGAATTCATCCATATCTACCACACCTCTATTTTTCATCTGAACTGTTCTTGCTGAAAGTAATCCAAAAGGGATTATTTGCAAACTCAGTAACTTATATTGAGCTGGGCATTGATTCATGGTTATTGTGTCACTGCTATGAAGTTGCTCTGAAGAGCATGCCAACGCTGAGAGCTGGAGCTAGAGGTGGCAAGGAAGAAGCTCTTAAAAACTGCTCTTCCATTCCCGGAGCAAAATGAAGTTTTGACATGTATGCAATAACATATTTTTGTTTATGTGTTTCAGATTTTCTTAAAAAGCTCATACAGCTCTAGATTTCATCTGGGTGTCTGTGGTTTTTCACACTTTGCTCCTAATCCATAGCCTTAGAGGCTGGGAAACTGAATAAGATCCCCCAAATATACTAGGATTAACACAACATGGGACCAAAGCAATATATCTAGATGAAGGGAAGAATGCCAACATGATATTAATTTAAAAATAAATCTCTTAGAATAAATTATCATATTAATATTTTTAGAATAAATAATTCTTTTTAGAACCTTTTAGTCTGCAAAGATACAAAGGAATACTGTAGAAATCTCTGAGCAAACTAAGAATTGAAATGCCACATATATATAATAGCCATTTTCCAGCAAGTTACCTACCTTTATACAGCATCCACACTATAATAAGTCCGTGCTCGTCACTACTAGTTAGCTTTTGATACTGTTCATTCCAAGTCACTACTTGCACAGCACCTAGAAAATTGTATAACAATACTATTGAATTACACTAGTAACAAGAATATGATTGGGAAAAAAGTAATGAGCTTTCTATTAAAAAGAAGCATCATATATAAAGACCCATTCAGACCCAGTGTGCAACTTAGGGATTCTCCTGAACTCGTGACTCCTGCTTGATGAACAGGTGGCAATTGTGGCTAGGAGACCCTTTCTTTGCACAGTTTGTGCACCAGCCTCAGACTTTCCTGGTTCAGAACTCCCTGTGCTTGGTCACTCAAGCCCTAGTTCATCTCTCGTCTGGCTTACTGTGAAGTGCTTTACATCGGGCTACCCTTCAAATGTATTCAGAAGTTTCAATTAATACAAAGTGTGGCAGCACTAGCAGTCTTTGTTACATCATTGCTTCGTGAGCTGTACTGGCTGCCAGTATGCTTATGTTCAAGAAAGTTCAAGCTGTTAGTTATGACCTTTAAAGTCCTCCCTGGTATGGAGCCAGATTGCCTGATGAACTGTCTTATCCCACTAAGACAAGCTCGACCCATTCGTATCAGCAGAGGCGGTCTGCTGACAATCCTGTTGGTCAAGGAACTCCGACTAACAGGATCCAGGAGAAGAACCTTTTCTGCTGTAGTGCTAACCCTCTGGAATCTCCTGCTCCCAGCATGAGGTCTGCCCCCACCATTCTATCCTTTTGCAAGGGCAAGACTTGGCCTGGGAACCCAATAGGGGATACCCCACTGGAGGTAGCTACTGGATTAATTAGCTGACCCCACCTCCTGCCCTGAACTTCTTCCTCTCCCTCTGCCCATCTTTTAATTCATATTATTATATTTTCATTGTTTATTTTTGTTTCATTGTTTTGTTATTGTTCTGTTTACATTCTTAATCATTTCCCCCATTTTGTTGTAAGTCCCCTAGAGTAGCCCTTGAGCAAAATGGGCGGCAAATAAATTTAACAAAAAAATAATTTTACATTCATTATAATAGGATTGTGAACTGATTCATACATATACAAATATATGTGTGGATATGTTTATACAAATATCTGAATAATTTTATAGAATCAGATTTTGGAGACTAGAAATTTCCTTCCATTAACAAAAATCTCCACTGCCTTAAAGAAATTTACATAAATGTCCCTCACCTGCTCCTAACATCAGTTGAGCTACTTGTCTCAGGTTGAGCATAATATCTATATAATAAGGCTGAATCAAAACAAGAATTGGATATTCCAAATTTTATTTTTTGAAGACACAATCTTAGCACTACCTTCCTTAAGAACCAGGCTTATCACTTTTTCTTTACTGCCTAACACAAAGGAGTTCCTTTTGTTAATTTAACCCTTGTGAAGTTTAATTTCATTCTAACATCTAAGTGGAGAGCCAGTTTGGTCTAGTGGTTAAGGCACCAGGCTAGAAAGTAGGAGACTGTGAGTTCAAGTCCTGTCATAGCCATGAAAGCTAGCTGGGTGACTTTGGGCCAGTCATTCACTTCAGCCCTACCTCACAGTGTTATTGTTGTGGATAAAATAGGAGGAGGAAGGTATGTGGAATATGTTCACTGCCTTGAGTTATTTCTAAAAACAATAAAGGCAGAAAAAAAGTAAATAAATAAAAACAACAGACTACCTTACAGTATCATTACACAACTACCTTCATCAACCCACCCACTTGCCCTGGTATATACTTTGCTGGTTTTTTTTTTTTTTGTTGCCCATGATATTGTTCTTAAGAGTAATTTAAATATCTGACTTGGAGCTTTTTTCACCTACAGAAATTACAGTAATTTTTCTGGATCAGTTATTTAAAATCTCTACCATGAAGGCTGTTTACAGGATAGTGTAAACTACAAACCAGGAAACCAGTAATTTTTAGGATATTACAGAACAATTTATGTTCTAAACATCCTACCTTCCTTGACAATGTCAAGCTTCAATAGTACACAGCGTCTTATACTCTCTGAAGATTTTTCAGCTGGAAAGAATTAACTTGAAGGCACAAAAATTTCATAGCTTGTACGCATGCCTCCAAATGATATGCTTTCCTCTGCTTCAGCAATCTCAGAGCAACTGCGAGTATCTGTTGCACCTGAAATGGCTTGCTAAATTCCAACCATCGATGCATTTTGTCATTTAAGGGAAGCGTTGTGACCTTTGAAACAGCTACCTTCTTCTGTCTCTTGAAATGCCCCCTTTCAAAATCTTGTGCTTACTGTTGTCAACAGGGTAACCTCTGATACTTCTTTTTCACCTACAGAGTTGTGCTGTCTGGGTACAGTGGGGCTTTCCCCATTGTCGAACCTTCTAACACCAGAGGCTACAGAAGGCTATTTCTACAATCAATATCTCAGCTGGCATTGAAAGCTTTGGAAAGGCAAAGATTTCCTTGTATTGTCCCAGTCCTTTTAGAGGAACTTGAAGGTAATTGTATCAAATGTGCAAACAATCAATTTCTTACTGCTAGCATTTCTGGCATTTTGTTCTGATTATTCTTGCACACTGTGTAAATATATTCTGAACCACACATAGGCTATTTTGAAGTTGCAAGGAGAAAATTTTCAGTATACAATGAGAGCTGAGATACAGGCATATTTCTACTTTATATCCTCATGCATATATATCAAATAGCCCCGAAAGCATTTTGTTTTATTTTATATATAGCAATAGATATTTCCATATTATTATTATTTTATTTCTAAGCGTGTCAATTCAAAATGATATTCCAAGAAATTCATTGGAATTTATCTAGAAGAAATGGAAAGTTCATCACTGAAACTGTATCGTTTTCTGAACAAATTAGTCAAAAAGCAATTTTATTTTAGTAATAACTCTTACCTGTGTGGCCCTCAAGTGTCTGATTCATTGAGAGATTGCTAGGTGCAGCAAGTCCTTTTAATTTGGCTTCATCTAAAACCCAAAAAAGCACACATCCTAAATAAACAGCATTTATAATTTTTACTATCTTGCTTTTTCCCTAAATGGTGCCCCCTTTCAATTAATATTTAACCTTTGTATGTCCTGCAGAAACTGATGAAGGACAAGCATGAATTCCAAAGGAACTGAATTTCCTCTTTTGCTCATTAAAAAGAAGTTGAAATCCCAAATCCAACTTCTCTTTGTATTTTTTTAAAACGTTTTACAATAAATCAATTTAATCAGGCCTTTATGTGTGGACCTTTCATTTATGTATTTCATTTATATATTTATTTCAATTATGTATTTATTTTTATCAACTGATGGCAAGCAATCAAGATATGTGACTTCAAATAAATGGGAGGGGGAAAGAGTTTCCTGATTTTAAATTCTTCGATTGAACATTTTAAAGAAAAATATATATTTCACATTAGTACTTATAAAGTACAAAAGAGAACATGAAAAAGAATAAAAAATGTAATAAAAATGAATAAACCAGAAATTTTAAAACTTTGTGGAAGCTATAGTTTTGTAATATATCATTACTTAATTGTAAATCACTACTAAACTTAAGCTAAAAGTTGATATCAAGAATCAGAATCAGCACAATATAAATCACTGAATGGAATTATAAACTATAAGTTCATTCCATATTACTAAAATAATTAGATAATTATGTCTGAAATCCTGCCTAGCACCAAAGGATAAAAAGGATTAAAAAAATGCCCACAACAATTAAGATCTATAAAATAACATATTCCTTGTTATCGATTATATTAAGATCTTATTAGGCTTTGCATGAAAAGACCTCAAAAGACCTTTTCTGTAACCTAGAAAAGATATATCCTTTATTCATACCTTTGATATTGAATTCTTTATATTCTGGGCTTTCATCATTGAGGTAATTTTGCATATAAGTAGTCTTCAGTTAACAACGCAAATAAGGACTGGAATTTCTGCTACTAAGTGATGTGGTCATAATTTTGGTCTTCCAATGACCAAAATCAGTGGGGAAGCCAACAGGAAGTTGCAAGTCCCACGTGATTTGCAAGGAGGCACGAAATGGCTACTGCTGGGTGGAAGATGGTGTGTGACAGTGAACAGGTGGTTGGCTAGGCATAGTAGGTTTGGGAGTGCATTGTTGGGTGAATGAGATTGTGTGATGGTGCAATTAGCAACAGCGCTATAGTGTCCCCCCTACCCGATGCATGGCCAGGATGCGGAGACCAGCAGAGAGAGGCAGGTAAAGATGATCATCTGCTGGGGGAAGTGGCAGAAGTGACGGGTATGTGTGATCACAAATGCGGTTTGGCTCAAATTTTTTATCATGTGATTGCAGGGGTGCTGCAATGGTCATAATGATCTGTCACAATTCCATTTTTTTGGCACATTCAATAGATAGAGAACAGACCTGAAGTGGAGACTACCTGTACTCTATATGAATAGGAAAACTGCAAATTACCTCTGTTATGTAAATATACAGTATATGGAATTTTAATAAAATCCATCTCAACAAAATGTGTCTCAAATACACTTTATATTGTTCAGGTTACAGTAGTTATAGTAAGGGTCCAAAATATTGGAAGATGAGAGTATAACACAGATTGTGGGATTGTCCTAGAACAAATAATGTGAGCAATGCATGGAGAGAACAAGATGAACAAGTTACAACACAGCAAAAAAGAAAAAAAAATCACTTTATGTCCTAGGTTGTCAATGAATTTATATTGATACAAACGTCATTTACCTGTTTTTATTTCTAACTTTAAAACTTTCAGTAGACCATCTTCACCTCCACAGGCTATATAACCTTGGTCTTTGCTCCAACAAATAGATCTAAGTCTAACATTACCAGGAATTGTAATCTGAAATAAATACATTTTTTTAATAAAATGAAAGCAATAACAACACCGAAACTGGACTCTAATTGTGAATTGTTCCAGCAATTAATTTAACTCAAATCAAAGCTGGCATATACAGAATTTTTAGGTACAAAATATTTTATGGAATACATATACAAATAACAAGCCTGCAACACTTATTAACAATTTCCAGAGGTCCTATGCTTTTAAACTATGCAACTCTTTCATGCAGCATATCTAAAAATAGAAATATTTGACATATTTGATAATTTTACACCGAAATCAGAAAAGTTTCTTGACCGGCAAGGAAGTAAGGTATGGCAGTTCTGAAAATATCTGCAAAATAAAATCAATATTTTAAAATTTCTCTGTTTTAATTTTTAATACAGAAAAATATTGATAGATTTAACCCACATAAACTTTTTCTGTACCCAATCATTTTTAAGAATGAGACCAAATTGTTTGAGTACTGTTGCTATATGGAATAACTTATTCCATATATAATAATATAATAATAATCATCCATAACATTCCATGTTATTATGCCATATAATATTGTATAATAATATTATATCAATTAATCAATCAGAATAGAGCTGGAAGGTTTTCTAATCCAACCTGCTGCTCAAGCAGGAGACCCTATACCATTTCAGATAGGTGGTTGTCCAGTCTCTTCTTAAAAGCCTCCAGTGATGAAGCACCTACAATTTCTGAAGGCAAGCTGTTTCTCACTGTTTGGAAGTTTCTCCTTAATTCCAGCTTGCTTCTCTCCTTGATTAGTTTCCATCCATTGTTTCGTCTTGCCTTCTGATATTTTGGAAAGTAAGTTGACCCTCTCTTCGTTGTGGCAGCATCTCCAATACTGGAATACTGCTATCATGTCATGTCACCCCTAGTCCTTCTTTTCTTTAGGCTAGCCATGCCCAATTCTTGCAATCTTTCTTCATATTATTTGTTTCCAAGCCTTTAATTGTCTTAGTTGCTCTTCTTTGCACCTTTTCCAAAGTCTCAACATATTTTTGTAATGTGGTGACCAAAACTGGATGCAATATTCCAGGTGTGGTCTTACTACGGATTTATAAAGCAGTATTAATATTTCATGTGATTTTGATTCTATGCCTCTATTTATATAACCAAGGACTGTATTAACTTTATGGCTGCTGCTGCACACTGCTGGCTCATGTTTAAGTGATCATCCACTAGGACTCCAAGGTCCCTCTCACAGTTACTGTAAGTAGAAATTACCAAATATAATTTTAGGCTTTCTTAGTAATATTTTAATAAAGATATTAGCATTTTAGAAGGCATTCATGTCTGCTTTCAAGTTTTTTATAAATTAAAGCTACTTCCTTTGAGGAAAGGATAAGGCTATATTCCTAAATCCTTGGTTAAAGTAGAAAGTGTTACAGAAACAAACTCCAGTGGGAAATGAGGAGATGCAACATAGTTTAAAAGGGTCTTTTCACAAATCTAACAAAACAAAGACTTTATATCATTTGTTTGATCTGTTGCTTTCTGATGCATCACATATATCAAATTTGTTTCTGTACCTTATATAAAGACTTGACCCCTATTTAATATATGCTTTTTGCCTGAAATACTTGTGGTTCATATTGTTGGGTGTATGTGTGTGAAAGTATTTGCAAAAGTATTGGGCATTCTCAAATTCAGGAACTAGGTTCTTTCCAGCTCTATGCCAACTCAGGTGCCCAAGTTTTATGGGCAAGACTATTTCCTCCACCCCCATGAAATTTGCTAAGTGTCTTCGAATTCTAGTTATAATTGATCTTATAATGCTCATAAACAGTACAATGAATTCATAATGCTGTGAAATTAGTTGTCATGCCATAAATTGACATCAACAAAGAGAAACAACAAATATTTGAAGGAAATATTGTAGAATGTTTTCCCCCTACAAGAATCATGGAATTGAAATATTGGGGAATAATATATATAATTCACACACATATCTATTCTCTCCATAGGCATACACATGTGCCAACATAGGTTACGTTACACGTTGTTGTGAAAATAAAATTGGGGTAGAGAAGCCACAGTGAACACTTTGGGAAAAATGTAGGAGAAACATATAGTTCATTCACACATATAAAAAGAAGAATACGTTCGCATCTATAAATACTGTGAAGGTTTTACTTATTGCCAAGGATATGGATCCAAATACCCAGCTACAAAAATATGACAATATACAGTTTAGAAGTATGAATATTTCTATAGGTAGTCCTTGTTTACGACCATAATGGAGGCCAAAATTTCTGTTGTTAAGTGAGACATTTATTAAAGTGAGTTTTGCCCCATTTTACAACCTTTCTTGCCACTGTTAATTGAATTATTGATAAGTTAGTAACCCGGTTGTTAAGTGAATCTGGTTTCCCCATTGACTTTGCTCGTCAGAAGGTCACAAAAGGGAATCACTGAACCTTGGGACACAGCAACAGTCCTAAATATGAACCAGTTGCCAAGCATCTGAATTTTGATCCCATGATTTATGGAGATGCTGCAATGCTTGTAACTGTAAAAAACGGTTCTAAATTCACTTTTTTTTCAGTGCTGTTGCAACTTGGAACGGTCACTAAATGAACTGTTGTAAGTTGAGGACTACCTGTATATAAAGAGGCAGGGTTCCGACTGGAAGCACAAACTCTTGCAAGTCCCTTCTCCCCACTGCCTTTTAATCCGCACTGGGATTAATACATAGCTCTTAATACATTTCAGGCAATTTAGAGATTAAATAAGAGCAACAAAGCGAAGTCCAAACTGGAAAGAAATCGTTAAGAAAAGTTATTTGAGGGAGAAATTCTGACCACATCCCATTGGCCCCTTCGGAGTTAGACGCCTAACTTTTAATCATAATCATATAACAAGTAAAAGTATCAACATAATTTGAATACATGAAAAGAGTAAGAAAGGAATATTAGGACAGGGACGGTAGGCACGCTGGGGCACTTTTCCTGCAAAAAGAGGCGGGGATAGGAGGGAAGACGAAGAAACCACAGAAAAAGCACCGATCCCACCTTCTTGCTCAAGTAGACAAACATCCTGCCCGCTTTTATCGCTCCTTGTCGCTGCGCCGCCTGGTCCTCTGCGCCAGCGGGATAGGCGCTTCAACTGGCCGGAGCTGCTGTCTCCATGACAACAACGGGCGCCGGAGTGCGGCCGCCGTGGCAACCGACCCTAAACCGGAAGCACAATAGGCGAATCGCAACGCTTCCGGGTTAAGGGAAATGGAAGGTCTGGTCCCTTTGGACCGTTAGCGGCCTTCTCAACCGCCGT
Organism: Arizona elegans; assembly: GCA_022577455.1. Classification (NCBI taxonomy): domain Eukaryota; kingdom Metazoa; phylum Chordata; class Lepidosauria; order Squamata; family Colubridae; genus Arizona; species Arizona elegans. The sequence goes on along the minus strand of JAKOOJ010000001.1, from coordinate 193,941,571 downwards.
TCTAGTGGATTGTTCTCCGCTGGGGGAAGGGAAAGAGCGGGGTTTCCGGTATCTTTTATTATCCTTTCCTTGGAAGCTAAACGCTTTTGAGCTATAACGAAAAGAGAAGCGCCGAAAATAAAAAGATCGGATCCTTGAAATAATCTTTGTTTCCTGCGAATTGGGCAGGATGAATAAATATTACATTTATATATCGCCCAACTCCCGGTTGTTTTTCCAGCGGTAGCCACTCTCAGTCTAATTGTATTTTTGGACTCAAATCCTATTCAAGCTCTGAGTATCTTTTAAAAACAGCTGAGGCAGAAATTCGATAGGAGTGCATAATTTTTTGTCCCTAACGCTCCTTTCTTTGACCTTCATTCCAAATTTGGAGGAACAGAACCTTGATTAGGGAAAGTGTCATGTTGGTTTGAGGCTTTGAGCCAACAACAGGAAAAGTTTGGATGGATGGATAATATTAATTAGCCCATATTCATCATTGCCCCAACTCTTCTGAGCTCTACCACCCCCCCCCCCCCCCGTTTGTTTTTCCTTAGCGCCAAGGTGATCTTGAAAAGGTTAGCCCTGGTTTGGAAGTAAATGTGGGAACACCAGGATTAGACTTGAGTATTGAAAAAATGGAGGCAACCAATATGGATCATGTTTCCAGGAATTGGGGAAAAAGAATAGTAGTGATCACAGAGAAACGTGCTTTCCTCTGCACGGTTAGAGCAGAATCTCAAAAGGCATGCTTTGCTTTCCTGATCTCACTTGATTAGTATTAGACCTTGCAAACCACCTACATAGTGACAGAACTGCTGGTCTTTTTAGGAATATTTTAAAAATGGGGTTTTGCCAGCAGCTTTCTCATTTGAAAAATTTGCCATGCTATAACTCACCCCCTCCCCCCTAATAAATCTTACACTTACTTAACCTCATTGCTCAGAGAATCATTGGTTGCCCTCCTCTCTTTTGAAGAATTTATAGCTTCCTCTGCCTTAAGAAAGTTCAAAACATTCTTTTTTTGAAAAAAAAAAGTTTTTATTTTTTATTTTTTAGACAAACACACATGCAAACATACAATATATTTTCTTTGAACAGTATTTGGCCGGTTCACAAATTTAAACAGTGTTTAGTCATTTCAATTTACAATTTCTATATTTCCTTTTTGCCATATTTATTCCTCATCTATTTTTAAAAACCCAATATTACCCTTCATACTCATCTCTAATCTCAATCAAATTCAGTTTTTTCCTTCTATATTATACCCCTTCCCATTGTCTATTTTTATATCCATCCTCACATTGGTTAATTATGTAATATTACAATTGTTTAATACAACTTCAACATTTTAATATAAATCAATTAGTTATATAACTATTTTATATTAATCAATATGAACATGAATATTCCAATTATTTCCGTGCAATCCAATTTCTTACAAATCAATTAATTATATTTACCAAAAATAATAAACCAAATAATTTCCCCCATATATTCCTCCAAACCACAACTTAACCATTTCTGCTTTCAACACAATATACAATTAATAGTATCTCAATTATTACAGTTCCCTAGTTAAATAAAGCTTTCCCCTTATGTTCAAAACATTCTTGAAGATCCATCTCATCCTGGGCACCCTTTTTTTGAACTATTACCATCTGGCAGACGGTACAGGATAATAAAAACAGGGACCAATAGGCTGAAAAACAGCTGCTATCCCGGGGCAGTAACTATATTGAATTCTATAGTGCAATATTAATGCAATATCGGTTTTCAATTCAATTGTATAGAATGTGAAGGATGTGTGTTTGTGTTTTATTTTTATAATTATAATGTACACTGAAGATGGCATTTAATTTCGTTGTACAAGGTGCAATGACAAACTAAACGAAACTAAACTAATGAATTCAAAGACACTTGTTGGTCATTTTCAGTAGTGATTATTAGGGAAACCTGACAATATCAAGGATTAAAGGAAGCTAGCAAGAAAAGCCTTTAGGAGAAAGACAGAAAGAAAAAAGAACAGTCTGGGGATCAGATTGAATCTGGTTGTTATTCATTTTCCATGTTAAGAGTGGGGATGCAATTTTGCATACAAACAACCCTGATTCTATTCAGCTATAAAAGCCAAATGTACTTCAAGATTTTTTTTTTAAATCTGGAATTCTGAATCCTTTTGTTTCCCACTCTTATTTTTTCCAGCTCAATGGAATATTATAAACAAAAATATACAAAGGTGCTTTTATAAAGAATTCTTTCATTTGAAGCCCTTTGAATCCTTCACATCTCAAAGTTTGTTTATTTATTTATTTATTTATTTATTTATTTATTTATTTATTATATTTCTATACCGCCTTTCTCCCATAGGACTCAAGGCGGTGTACAGTCAAGAAAAATATAGACACACAAACATCATAAAATTGCTAATTAAAATTATTACTTAGTTTGGTCCATTAAATAAAACCCAGAATTAGATAACATTTAAAAAATCATTCACATGTTCGTATGTTTAGCCCCGCCTGTTGGAAAATCGGGGTCTTGAGGGCACGGCGGAAAGCACAGAGATCAGGGATATTCCGTATCTCCAGGGGCACTTCATTCCAAAGGGTTGGAGCCCCCACAGAGAAGGCCCTCCCCCTGGGAGTCGCCAGTCGACATAATTTGACTGACGGTACCCTGAGTAGTCCCTCCCTGTGAGAACGAACTGGTCGGTGGAAGGCTATTGGTGGCAAAAGACAGTCTCGTAGGTACCCAGGTCCTAAGCCATGGAGCACTTTAAAGGTGATAACTAACACCTTGAATCGCACCCGGAAGACCACCGGGAGCCAGTGCAGCTCGCGTAGGAGAGGTGTTACATGGGCGTAACGAGCTGCGCCCATAATCACTCGCACGGCTACGTTCTGGACCAGTTGGAGCCTCCGGGTGCTTTTCAAGGGGAGCCCCATGTAGAGAGCATTACAATAGTCCATACGGGAGGTAACTAGGGCATGAGTGACCTTGCGCAAGTTGAATTGAATTGAATCTTGGCTAGTTTTCACATGTTCAGTTAAGCATGACTTGATTTGTTTAGGGTCTAGATGATAAATTGAGACTTAACTGAAGTCCAGTTATTTATAAACAACTTTTAATTACTATAAAATAATAACCCATTGATGTCAATGTGACTCTTAAAATGTCTAATATAGAAGATCAGACATTTTGCTCCCTTATTTATAATAAATCATTTAATTTTTGAATGCATGCAATTATCAAATATGCAGAAAATTGAATTTATTGCCCTACCAAGAAATATAGGTTTATCTAGGACTTTAACCTAGTTGTACCTAATTAAAGCATGAACATGCTCGGCATCATTTTGCTTTTAACTTGTTCTCAGCTCATCAGTGAGATCTTAAAAGTGCCTTAGCTGTATTTCCCTTTATTCTGACACTGTCCAAGGTCAGACACTGTAAAAAATTATCATTATCATTAATTATCTTGGAAGAAAGTCAAATGATTGCAGTAGCTGGGAATTAGTGTGAGGCAGAATATGGATTGGCAATAGAGAGCAAATTTCATGCCTCCATAGTTTTCTGCTGACTTAAGAATAAATAGATAGCACTATAATTAAGACATCCAGCCAGTTTGGTGTAGTGCTTGAGGCATCAGGCTAGAAACTGGAAACTATGAGCTCTAGTTGTGTTTAGGCATATACTAGCTGGTTGACCTTAGGCAGTCACTTTCTCAGGCTGGGGAATTAGGCAATGCCAATCCACTTATAAAAATCTTTGCTAAGAAAACTGCAAGGATTTGTCCAGGCAGTCTCCAAGTATTGGAGATGATTGAAGGAAAGGAAAAAAAAAAAAAGACAAAGGCAAAGCCTATAGCGGTCCATTTATTTTAAGCCAACATTGCAATCAATTGCCTTACTAATGTTCTTCAGCTAATACAATAAGGATGTTTAAAATTATTAATTATATTTCACTGGAAAAAAAGAATATTTAATAATAAATATCACAAGACAAGGTCTCATCAGTCAAAAACCACCAATAACTATAGAGTCCCTCTGAGGGAAATTGCCTGTTTAGAAATATGAAATATAAATAAATGAATTGCTAATTCAGACATCAAAGTAAAGTATGCTTTATAAAAAATCAGGAAATAGAGATTTCACATGCAAATGATGTGTAGAAGATAAATTTAACAGACAATTTTACACACAAGATGATCTTAATTAAACCATGAGTGACATTTATTCAGAGTCACTCAAAGAAACTTGGTATTGTATTTTCATTCATTATTTTCCTTTGAACTGATCAATTTTCTGGGTTTTGTTTGTTTGTTGCACCAGTGATAGTGGGAAAAAAGAGGGCATGAATGAATTGCTGTGATTTACAGTTGATGTAATTATTCTAATTGAAGCCAAATGCTGCAAATTTTCCTTCCCTTACATCGAGTTACATTGAATTACAGCTTGCAAGGGCTACTTGGTCTGCCTAGACTAGAGGTTATTCTAAGTGGATACGTAATTCAGGGGCCCAGGATATTCTCACAAATTTCTACTCACAGACTTCTTTTTTGGCTCCATATTACATTAGGTGTGTGCATTCCTGAGATCAGAAGGTGTACAGCACTTGGAAGAACTGCAATGTCTGGCATGAATAACATCCAGAAGAGTAAAGACATCAGCCTCACAAACAAATGCAGATTAGTTAATGCAATAATTTTTCCAATTGCTACTTATGGCTGCAAAATGTGGACTCTGAAAAAGGCAGATAGGAGAAGGGTGGACGCCTTTAAACTGTGGTGCTGGAGGTGACTGTTGCACATCTTGTGGGTTGCAAAAATAACAAACAAAATCCTAAAACGAACATCACCCAAAAAATCACGTGAAGCCAAGTTCATCGAACATAGGCTGTCATACTTTGGTCATGACATGCAAGCTGACTCACTCGAAAAGTCAATTGTGCTGGGAGTGATCAGTGGAAAAAGGAGAAGGGGCTGCCCTAGTACCTGCTGGTTGGATACTATAAAGGATGACACTAGAATGACCATGGTGGATCTGAAGGAAATGGTTTGAGACAGAGGGGCACAGAGAATGCTGACCCATAGAATGGCCGAAGTTCAAACATGATTGAATGGCTTACAACAACAAGAACATTACATTGAGACCTAATGAGCTCATCCAATATCTTGAATGAACCTCTCTCTGCACCGCGTCTGCAGTAGGATTCAGTTGGTCAATACCTTAGAACAGTCCTTTCAGACTTTCCATTTTAGCAGTATGTGAACTATTAGTCATCCCTGTCCTCCAGGGATGTTTATCAAATTTGGCCCAAAGATATTTGTGGTACCAGATTAATCCTAAAATACCATTTACCAAGTCTGGCCCCCAAGATATCATAATAATAATTCCATTAAATTGCTTCCTAAAACATCTTAAGAATGTCTCTTCCTCAGTTACACACATCACGTCATCACACATGGCCCCAGAAGAAGAAACAGGAGTCACCTACAACACAGTGTAAGGATTGCAACAGCCACTCCATAGCACAAGCAGCCAGAAAACTAGTAGATCCCATCCATGAAGACCAACTAGCAGTAAGAAGACATGATGAAAACTACTTAATTGCATAACACATGGGACAAGATTAACCAAATGGGAAACTGATCATCCTAGATCAAGCCAAGTCCAAAAACTCTAGAGAATTCATGGAAATGTGTTTCTCCTTGCATTAAACTAAAATGTGGGTGACTAATTTATGGTTGTGTGCTCAATGCTTTATTTGCTTTAGCAGGGTTTAAACCTTTGTTTGAACGTAGATCCAACAAAATCCAACAAAATTAAAGAGAAATAACTGCATGTACAGTATGTACTTATGACTCTATTGAACTATATCAGTTTTAAGAGCCACCTCATCTTCCAATATTTAAATGAAGTTGATGCATATTGTATTCTTTGCAAGCGCTCATTCTTAATCCCTTCTGATAGAAAAATGACTAGCCTTAGTTCTTTGAGGCCAATAAATCCTCTTTTAAAGCAACTGCAGAGATATAAACACATACTTTGCTTATTTTATGGAGAACCATAATGTTGATTTTTTTTTATCTTCCTGTCTACCTTTCTCCAAGTATATTGGCTAATGTTTCCATTAAACCCAGAGCAAAAGCTCATTAACAGCTAATGTTCTGCAGCATCATTAAATCATTTCATCTACAAAGCATCATGGGCTCAGTGAAAATTGTCCATTAGGCAGGCTTGGGAGAACAAGTACTGAAAGATAATGTGGCTTCAGAAATCCAAAAACAGACTATGATAAATCTTTTCCCTTCTTGTTTGAATCCATTATAGAGCCCACCTATTTTTTTTTCTTAAATAGTCTTTTGAATGATCCAAATAGGTGTTTAAGATCTGTAGACCATATCATTTCACTGCTACAGAATATATTGATTATCCACTATCTAAAACTGTTAAACTATAAAAGCTTACAAAGCTAGATAGCACCATTTTTTTCTCCAGGGCTTTTGATCAGTTATATTTATTAACTGGGAGGGCTTTTGAAGTTAGAGAAAGACCCTTTGGTAGCTTCTGAGGCTGCATGTGGTCACTTTGGATTCTCAATCCTTAAAAGTGACTTTAGTTTTCAACATTGCCACTTTTGCATAAACATCTCAATTCCAGTAGTTATTTTACCATTAATTGTTTCCCTGCAAGCACAGGATCTGCTTTTTTCAAACCACCTGAATATTGATCCATTGGTTGCAACAAGAATTGACTGACCAACTTATCACCCAAGCCTGACATCATGGGCTGAGAGATAATGAGTGGCCCATGATCAGCCAGTCAGCTTTCAGACCTAAGATGGGACTAGAGCTCACAGATTATGGGTTTCTAGCCTGGAGCACTAGACTAGACCAAACTGACTCTCTGTCTTTCCTAAATAAATAATAATTATATTTATAAAAGCTTATTTATGTTTTGTTGTATTTTAAAATTTATTTCTTGGATTTATATTCTGCAATTCCTCCAGAAGTTAAAGGTGACAGGCATTATATTCCTCCAGTTTTTCCCACCCATAGTCTTAATAAGGTAGTTTGGGCTGTACAAGAATGATTGGCTTAACCTCACTCAGTGAACTTCTGTGGCTGAAAATGAACTTGAGCAAACTTGAATATTGGAGATGCTCCAGCTTTAATCTAACACTTCCACGTGAAGAAAAGCATGTTTACATAACAAGATAGCTATACTATATATATTTTTTAAATTTGATTTATATACCGCCTTTCTCCGAAGACTCAGGGCGTCTTACAATGCGTTAAGCAATATTTTTGGCTGTAGTAGTTTGACAAATGTGCTGGCTGATATCTTCTTTCTATGCTGGTTGTTTATGATTTTTTCCTGGAGTTGAACCTTTTCTTGTAGATTTAATGCAATTGTAAAATCAATAAAAAACATTATTAAGAAACTATTATACAAATACAACTATATTTGAGAATTATACTCTTCCCTCTTATTGTATGCTGACTGTTATTTCATGTCCATATATTTGTAAGTACAGGTGGTCTTCAACTTACAACACTTCGTTCAGTGACTGTTCAAAGTTACGACGACACTGAAAAAAAGTGACTTATGACTGTTTTTCACACTTACAACCATTGTAGCATCCCCATGGTCATTTGATCAAAATTCAGATGCTGGCAATTGACTCATATTTATGACAGTTGCTATGTCCAGGGTCATGTAAGCACCTTTTGCGACCTGACAAGCAAAGTCAATGGGGAAGCCCTTAACAACTGGGTTACTAACTTAACAACTGCAGTGATTCACTTAAGAACTGTGGCAAAAAAGATTGTAAAATGGTCAAAACTCACTTAACAAATGTTTCACTTATCAAGAGAAATTTGGGGTTCAATTGTGGTCATAAATCAAGGACTACCTGCATTAAGAATTATTTCTGATTTCTAGTTAGTTTTTTTTCTATTTTTTCCCTTAAAAATTGTATTTTAAATGTCTAAGCTTACCTTGCATTATGTAATATATGAAATATAAGGGGAGGGGGCATTCTTACCTGAATTTGATTAAGCTTCTACTGTGAATATATACAATGAATTTTGCCAATTGATCTGAATTATTCAAGTTTAATTTCCCAATCTGATATTGTCTGCAAAAATGGACGATACCATTTTTGACGTTTAATGCTATTAAGTAAGCTCACAATATTTCAACTGTTTCTAAAAGTCCCCTCCAAGCCAAACGTCCCAATTCAAATAGATTCACAACCAGTATTTTCATCGGTCCCTTTAGATGCTCTTCTAGGAGTGGGCAATCCATTTTCCACATCTTTTGTCTTGACCACAATTGAACTGTCAAAATTCATCAGCAAAGGAGTGAAAGATAGTGGTCTGATTTTTCACTTTAGAGAAACGATTGGTTGTTAAATGGACTAATTTGACTTTAAAACCAAGTGAATGGCTTTCTTTCTAGGATCAGTTTAAGTGGTTTGTTTTTAGATCTGTTGAGCTTTGATGGATAGACTTGCCCTTTGGTGGTTTTCCAACTTCCTGCAGTTCTAACCAGAGAGGCCAGAAGTTCAATATGCATTGAGTTGTTCATTCCATGCTCCCAAAGGATTCCAAAATCTAGAAGACACATGACTAATTAGCTAAAGGATATTTATTACTATGATTTTTATTTTTGCTGTGTAACCTGTGTAACTTTGACTAAAGGTTATACAGGTAGTTCTCAACTTACGACCACAATTGAGCCCAACATTTCTGCTGCTAAGTGAAACATTTGTTAAGTGAGTTTTGCCCCATTTTACGACTTTTCTTGCCACATTTGTTAAGTGAGTCACTGCAGCTGTTAAGATAGTAACCCAGTTGTTAAGTGAATCTGGCTTCTTCATTGACTTTGCTTATCAGAAGGTTGCAAAAGGGAATCATATGACCCCAGGACACTGCAACGGTCATAAATACGAATCAATTCAATTCAATTCAATTCAATTGGTCATACAAGTCAATTGCGAAGTGTCCGAATTTTCATCACATGACCATGAGGATGCTGCAATGGTCATAAGTGTGAAAAACTGTCATAAGTCACTTATTCAGTTTGATCAATCACTAAATGAACTGTTGTAAATCGAGGACTACCTGTACATGTCTGACCAAAGACAGCAGAAAACAGGAATTTTGAGCAGCTGGCAGAAGGAAAATCTATTCATAAGATTCTATCCAAACCCTGTGGTAATTAAATATTCTCCCCAGATGACAACATAAAATGATACTGTTGTTTCTACATTAATCTAACTGGTGTATAAATCAACAATATATTTTGAAATTCTGATTAGTCTCTGCTTGTAATTTATTGAGTTGCAGCTGCTGCTAGCATCTTATAAGTAATTGCTTCTTTTTTTTATTTTTGGTGACATCCTATTGGACTGTTATCAATTTCAGCAGAGTCCTGCAATTTATTAAAGGATTTGTGTCTAACTTTTGCTGCTTTCATTCTGAACAAACAAACAATTCCATATAAACCATTTTCTTCTTCTCTTCCCAGAACCATATTTCATCTTGGTCTCAGAGTGGTCATAATATAGGAGTCACTGAATCCCTGGGTTTACAGTTCATACTGATTCTTGGAAACAAGCAAAGGAGAATGTGACCACAGGATATAGTCCCTGACAATCATAACTTTTATTTATGTTTTTTTTAAAGCAATGTCATAACTTTTAAGGATGCAAAGACAGAGCTGGATATAACTGCAGGACAAATGAAATCCCAGTAATCCACTGAGATGGGCCTCAATATCCTTTGCCCTTTCCTGTAATCGGTGAAAGAAATTGTGCAAAATAAACTCTATTATGTTAATAAAAAAAAAAAGGAGAGCCAGTTTGGTTTATTTTATTAATCCAATTTTATTTATTAATCAAATATGTAACTGTCCATCTTACTGAAGGCAACTCTGGGCAGCACACTCAATAGATAAAAAGTATAAAGACAGCAAATGCAAAAATAAAAATCATAGTAATAAATATCCTAAAAATAAAAAATACAGCCACAAATAAAGAGAAAATAAAAATGGTCCCCTCAACACTGGAGCTAGCTAGGTGTCATCTGGATTTCTATTTTTTTCCTCTTCTCTCATTTATTTTTATTCATATTCTTTTTCTAGTCAATCATAAAAACATCCCCATGTCTTGAAGTACACCGATTCCTCTTTATCTTTTATTCTTAATGTTAACCTGTTCATTTCTGCACATTCTAAAATGTTCTTGATTATCTCTCCTTCTAACGGGATTTTTTCTGTTTTCCAGTTTTGTGCAAATACTATTCTAGCCGCTGTTATTATATTTATAATCAAATATATATCTTCTTTGCCATATTTCTCCAGTAAAATTCCCAATAAAAATGCCTCTGGTCTTAACTCTATACGCTGGTGTAGCATTCCTTCTAACCATGTTTGTATTTTAACCGAATAATTCTTTGCTTCCTTACACGACCACCACATATGATAATATGTAATAAATGAAAGAGGGGGAAGGAGGGGGAAAATGAAAAAAGAGGTACTATGTAAATGTACGTTAAGGATGATATTTCTAACCAGCAAAATAGAAAAGAAATTGAAAGGAAAATGTTGGTAAAAGATCGGGGATGCTTGAATACCATCTTGACAAAATATTGAATTGAAAATGGACACAACAATGGAGAGGGAAGGGAGAGAGGAGTAGAGGGACAGGTAGGAAGGAGAGAGAAGAAGGGAGGAAAAGAGAGAGAGAGAGAGAAGAAAGGGAAAAGGAGAGGAAGAAAGGGAGGGGAAATAAGAGTAGGAGAGAGGGTTAGAAAGAGAGTAAGAGGGGAGGAGTGGGGGAAAGGAAGGGGAAGGAGAGAAGGGGAAGGAGAGGAGGAAAGAAGAAAGTTGAAAAGAATAGAAGGGAGGGAAGGGTAAGAGGGGAGAAGGAGAGGAATGGTTGTTGTGGAAAAAGGGAGATATGGAATGGTAGAAGAACAACTCCGAATATATTTTAAAGTCTTCTTTAAGAAGAAGAATGAACCAATATGGAAACCAAAAGATAATATGTGTGATAAGAATGGTTAAAGAGATTGTACATTTATATATGTTTTATGAGAAATAAAAATAAAAATAAACCTTTTATAAAACCAACAACAATGGAGCTACCCAGTGGTGGGATTCAAGTAATTTAACAACCGGTTCTCTGCCCTAATGATTTCTTCCAACAACCACTTTGCCAAACTGCTCAGAAAGTTAACAACCGGTTCTTCCAAAGTGGTGTGAACTGGCTGAATCCCACCACTGGAGCTACCTAAACAAGTGTCTGGTTTAGTTGTTTAAGTCACCATATTCAAAACTGGGAGACTGTGAGTTCTAGTCCCACCTTAGGCACAAAGCCAGCTAAGTGGTCTTAAGCTAGTCAGGTCCTTCAGTCCTAGGGAAATGCAATAGCAAACCACTTGTATTAAAAAAAGAAACTACAATTGTGGCATTGCGTAATCTAGTATAATTAGAATAGTTCATGTGGGTTATTAAAACCTGAGAAGTTTATAAATTTGTATTAATATATAGATCTGATGTTGTTCAGACTGTGAAAAATGACTCATAATAGAAGTAATGACTGGACCAAACCAAACGCCAAGTTCAAATCTCACCTCTGAAACCTGAAGCTCCAATCTAATCTCCTAAAATAGGCTAGTTGAGGATAAAATAAAAAAGTAAGTAGCACCTGTATTCTCCCCACATCTTTGAAGTAAGAGCAGGATATTAATATTAATACCTGTAATAACATTAAACTTTCTCTACAAAGTTCACATTTCACAGAGAAGCTTAGAATCCATGACATCTAAATTTCTTTTTTAATATGAGTAATAGTTTTGTTCAAGGCAGAATATTGAAATAACTTCCGACATATAGACTGGAATAATAAAAACTGAAACAATTTGTTTGGTTCTTTTACTGTTTATGCATAAGCTGTCAATAGACTATCCAAGTTCAAGAAATATAATTTGCAGATATATTAAGCCCACAGCAAAACTCTGCAGTCATGACATGGATAAAATGTTGTTTTCTATGCTTTATTTTCTGTGTCCCTTTCTTGTTTAACACTGCTTAAAAAGAATGGATTTGAGAAAATGATTCTTTAATAGTTTGGCAGCTGTCAGGACAGTCAAACTGAGGCACTTTTATACTCTGACAATTTTATACTACATCAAACTGTGGAATAAAAAAACATTCAGTAACTTCGCTTCTCAGGATGAGAGATCAAAATGAGAAATAATGAAAATGTACAAATATAAAATGAGACATTAATCTGTTTCTAAAGTACTAATGCAATGGCAATGGTTCCATTCTGGGAGGGGGAAAAAATGAAGCCCAGAAGAACTGATTAGATGCAATGAATCTGGCAGGTTGAAAGTAGACATCTTGGATGGAAATATCCTGGGCCTGGGGGTGAAGCCGGCAAGGGTCAGAGAGCGTTTGGCAGTGATGGATTGGGGATGGGTCAGACTTTTTGGTCCCTATTGTCCAGGTTTTTAGGACTCAGGATTTGTATTTATTCTTTCAAAAGATGCATTAATTCTATCAGCTGCTTAATGCACTTTTTAATGCACTAAAGAAAATAGAACGTCTGCTCTTTCTTCAAATTTCATGCAGCATTTTGCTTCTTAATATAAAGATTCAAATAGCAAAAAAGGTTTGCAAAAGCTTTTTCCCTCAGCCAGCAGAAATGCAGCCTTTCATTTTAATGGAATTCCAAACCACTTTGCAAAGAAGCATTATCGGTGAAATGGCTTGAGGGAGCTGAAATTGCCATGAAAGAATTGTCCAGTTTCAGCTGGAAAAACTTGTAGTCTTCTCAACTGTCCTGATGTTTTGGCAGATGATGGTACCACTTCCGTTGCTAAGAGGTCCTGAGATGTGTCATCCTCTGTAAAATGACATATTTACTGTTAGTGATCATTGGGTTTAAAGAACTTTTTCCCCCTTGAGAATTGCAATGAACGTTAGGTGCTTGGTTGAACCCATGAAGGATGATAGTTCCCCAGTAGAGGAGAAACAAAACACTGGAACAAACAAGATATGAGATTTTCCTCTAAATACTATAGTAAGGGAAGTACTGAAACAGAGTAGCAGTAATTAGGTTTTTGGTTTTTTTCACTTAAAATTAACAGAAAACTAAATCACATTCTCAGAAAAGATGGTGGCCCTGTCATTTTCAAGTTCTGTAATGAAACTGAAAATAACATGGGAAGTTACTGCAACATCATGACAGGAATTTAATCTTCTTTGGCCTGAGGCTGTATTGAATTCTGCTATATTCAATTTCTGCTTGAACTGATAAGTCGCTTTAATTTAACTCAGGTGTTCAGGACAGCCTTTTTTCCTCATTTAAAAGGAAAAAAAAATACTTTCAAATCTTCCCTCAGTTCATTTAGCATCTGGCTCATCTTATGCCAAATCTCTGAGAAAAGTAATTAAGGAAAGAAATGTGTAGTTCTTTTTTTTTTTTAATCAGCACCTGTTGTTATTGGAATGCTTGAAGTAGGCCATACTTTGGCTTAATCGAGGAATACACTATGAAGATAAATATTTCAGATAGTGGATTATAGGACTGTAGACAAGCACCAAATCTAACAGAAAACAGATTGCGTATCAATTTCACATGCACTCATGTCTATGTATACATGAACAGGACTGAAATATTCAGTGATTCATGCCCTGATGGTTTCATCATGCATTTCCCTTCATCTTAATGAGGAAAAAAGTAATAATTAACTCACTAAATGCCATAAATAGTATTTTTAAAATCTTTTGATCCCTTCATAATGAAGCAGTATACATCAGAGAATATTGCAATGATCTCTGAAAGCTCTAAAATATCCAACAAACTGATGCTGATTGTAGCTAATTATTAGCAATAACCTATGGCTGAATATAGAAAGTTCCCTGGATTTTCTTAGACTCGTGGGATTTGATAATAGATTGTGTAAATGCTGAGCAAAATACCCCTTGGCCTGATTTGAAATTGATGCTATTGGAAAGCATCACAAAAAAAAATATCTGCCTTTCCAGAGTTTCATGGCCAGCTGTTAATGATTTTACTGGCATAGTAATATCCCTGTCCCCAGTGGATCAGTATTTCATTTTGCCTACCCTTCATGCACTGAGCACTTGCTAGGTCAGAGAGCTGCCCAGAAATTCAGCAGATAATTCCTTCCCCAAAGATACAGCTGCAAGAGTGTGTTAGATCTAGATGACAAGTTACAACAAAGGAATGCAAAGAACAGTCAAGTAAAGAAAATAGGACAAGAAGCAGAGCTTTTTGGTTGGATTCACACAGTTCATCACAAGCAGTGGGACTTAATAAGCAATGAATATTAAAGAAATATGCCACAATAAAGCATCTGGTTTTTTAAAAATCACATTGCTTCATAGCTAGATGATTTCTGTAGTTGAAGAGTTGAAAGAGTTCTCTAGGCCAGAGTTTCTCAATCTAGGCAACTTTTAAGATGTGTGGACTTCAATTCCAGAATTCCCCAGCCGACATGCTGGGTACCACATTGCTGACTCATAATCAATTTATAATAGTCTTTGCTTAACGACACTAATTGAAACCAGAAACCACATCATTAAATGAGTGGTCATAATTTGAAAATCACATGACTGTGCCACTTGGTAATGACATTTCTTGCAGTCCCGGTTGCTGTTAATTGCAGGTCATAAAATGAGGACATCATGTGCCCATGATTTGCAATTTCCTGCTGGCTTCTCCATTGACTTTGCCTGTTAGAAGCCAGCAAAGATGTACCAGTTCTCTGGTCTCAGAAACAACTGATGTTATATTTTAATTAGAGGTAGGTATTCCAAACCAGATGGCTGGAAATAGTTGTCTTGAACTTTATCAGTGGAGGGATTCATGCTAAGAATGACCCAAGGCATGCTTCAAGTGTGAGAAAAAATATAATTGATGCCGCAGATAGTGAGGAATGAAACAATAATAGAGGACCGACTCAGTGTGCAGAAGATTCCAGGTTTAATCAGCTGTGCTCAGACAAAGAATCTGGAGAATTGATGCCATCAGCACTAGTTAGATGGACTAATAAGGCAGCTTACTCTGTTCATATAATTAATCAGCCTTAATTAATCAGTTACTTGCCTCTGGGAAAAGGAAGCTATCAGGGAAGACCCCTGAAACTCCTGATTTGGTTTGAAAGATTTTTTTTAAAAAATGTTCTTAACATTACAGGTATATCATGTATTTATTCATCCTAATTATAAACCTAATTTCAGGTCTATTGGATATATATGCAATGTGATGTGCTGAAATGCCTTTGATTATAATAGCAATAGCACTTAGACTTATATACTGCTTTACAGTGCTTTACAGCCCTCTCTAAGCGGTTTACAGAGTCAGCATATTGCTCCAACAATTTGTGTCTTCATTTTACCCATCTCAGAAGCAGGGGTGGGTTCTACTTACCTTTACTATCGGTTCGCAACGGGGCCACTTGCGCGCATGCTCTTCTGTGCAAGCGCAGAATTTATTATTTATTTATTATTAATTTAATATCTATACCGCCCTCCTCCCGAAGGACTTGGGGCAGTGTACAGCCAATTAAAACATAATATATATACATCGATTTAAAAACCAATTAAAAGTAATAAATAATTTTGGCTCAGAATTAAAACCTAATTAAAACACCCAATTTAAAATCATTCACAAAGATAGCCCAGCCTGGCGGAACAGTAGGGTTTTAAGAGCGCAGCGAAATACACGGAGATCAGAAATCTTACGTATTTCCGGGGGCAGTTCATTCCAAAGGGCAGGAGCACCCACAAAGAAGGCCGTCCCCCTGGGTGTCACCAGCTGACATAACTTGGCCGATGGCACCCAGAGGAGCCCCTCACTGTGGGAGCGAACTGGCCGGTGGGAGGCTACTGGCGGCAGAAGTCGGTCTCGGAGATACCCAGGCCCTAAGCCATGGAGCGGTATAAAGGTGGTGACCAACACCTTGAATCGCACCCAGAAGACCACTGGGAGCCAGTGCAGCTCTCACAGGAGAGGTGTTACATGGGCATAAAGGGTCGCACCCATAACTACCCGCGCGGCCGCATTCTGGACCAGTTGGCGCCTCCGAGTGCTCTTCAAGGGGAGCCCTATGTAGAGAGCATTACAGTAGTCCAGCTGGGAGGTGACAAGGGCATGAGTGACCGTGTGCAAGGCATCCCACAGAAGCAGAAGCTTCTGTGCATGCGCAGAAGCATTTTGATGAGGTCAGGGTCAGTGGGCAGAACCTCCCACCAGTTTTACTACTGGTTCTATAAAACTGGTGCGAACTGGGGGCAACCCATCACTGCTTGGAAGGATGGAAGGCTGAGTCAACCTTGAGCCTGGTGAGATTTGAACTGCCAAATTGCAGGCAGCCAGCAGGCAGCAGAAGTAGCCTGCAGTACTGCACTCTAACCACTGTGCCACCGTGGCTCATAATAATCCATTTATTTGGACTAGAAACACACACTGTGGTTTAAATACATAGAACCAAAGTGTTTTATCTATAGAAGTTAGCAGAAATTTGGCAATAGGTAGGTAATAGGTAAGGACGCTCCTTCCGTTGGGACCTGAAGACTTGGCTGTTCAAGCAAATAGGCTGACTCTGATTCTGAGTTTTATTATTTATTATTTATTAGTTAATTTGGTTTAAAATGGGATTTTGTTGTACATGTTTTTAACTTGTGTTCGCCGCCCTGAGTCCTTCTGGAGAAGGGCGGCATATAAATACATTAAATAAATAAATAAATAAATAAATAAATAAATAAATAAATAAATAAATAAATTAATTGGCAATATGACTGAGAACAAGAATAAGATGGGGTTTTTTTGCTATTGAAAGTGGAGCTGCATAATTTATAAAACTGAAATGCCTTAGACATAATCTATTTTAGTTTTTCTGCAGGTTCCATAAACTTCTAGGCTCCAGCAATTATTATTCTATCTATTTGAGCTGGTAAGAATTCAGCAATCAAACCAATTAGCTATGATAGAAGCTACAAATACATCTCAGACAACTTTAAATAATGCAGAGGGCCAAAATATCACCAGTCCTATCGCAGAATTTGGTTATATATATTTTCATGCAAAATATATCCCACCCCCAAATTATGCATATTGTTCACAACCTGAAACAAAATAAATTTAACTCAATTCCAGTAAGTTAAGACAGACAGAGACCTATACTATATAGACACATGTGCACACTGAAAAATACAGCAAAATGTTCAAGCAGTTTATATTATATTATTTTACCATCCACATGACCATGGCTCTTCTTTTCTGAATTGTGAAATAATCCTAATCCCTTGAATGATTTTCCCGTTGATCCTTTTTATAGAAAAAGATGTCTCTGACCAAATGAGTCAACTTCCTGGTGCCATTGGAAAAAATCTCTGCCAACTGCTGCCAACTGGCACTTCCAACCACAATAAGGGTAAAACAAAAAGTTCAGGTATATGGATTGATGACTGATATCTGGATTGATTAGTGATGCCTGGATTCGAGATTCCCCCCTCCCCCGATTTTGTAATGTAATACAATGTATAGCAGTGATGGCGAACCTATGGCACGTGTGCCACAGGTGGCACGTGTAGCCATATTGGTGGGCACACGAGCTCAGCTCCAGTGCACATGCACACACCGGCCAGCTGATTTTCGGGCCTTCCAGTCCCACTGGAAGTTGGCAAATGGGCCGTTTCCAGCCTCTGGAGGGCCTACAGGGGGTGGGGAAGGCTGTTTTCACCCTCCCCAAGCTCCTAGAAAGGCTCTGGAGCCTGGGGAGAGAGAGAAACGTGCCATCACCTGCCAGGAGCAGGGGGGAGGGAGGTCGCGCACACATGCATAGGGGCGGGGCACATAGAATTATGGACGTGGGCACGCATACGCATGACACCCCCCCCCGCTTATGGCACACAATGGCAAAAATGTTAGCCATCACTGATGTATAGCAACAGATCCAATCTCTCTCCTTGGGTGCTCAGATTTTGTGTATGTGCAGTTGATGGGGGGAGAAACAAGTGAGCTGCCAGTAAAAAGGAGAAAACTGGCTCTGGAGGATGTGCTGGATAGAATCAGAACGAAGACAACTAGATATGGGAAACAGGAAAAGAAACAGAGATATTGCATGAAGATGAGTGCATCCATCTTTTTTTTTCATTTAAACTTCAATCCATACAGACTTGCAATGAGGGAATGACAAAAATGTACAAAATAATTCCGCAAAATTATTTCCTACTATTATTCACAAATTCTTATTAAAAATCACTTTTGTTTATCTAATGCAAAACTCTACATAGAAAACTTTTATGGATATCTTTTCTAAGAATTTCATTTTAACTGCCACAATGATTTATCAAAATATATGGCATTTTGTTTTTTTGTAAGCTTAAACAAGAACGATTTTATCTATTGTCTTGCACGTTACATTCTTTTATTTTCAAAATCCATAAATCATATTTATTTCATTTTGTTTTAAACAATTAATTTAGAAATGCTTCTATCTTGAAATTACAGTATCTAACTTCTCTTTTTCATTGATTCTTAACAGATCAGATATATCTGATATATCATATATATACCATACATACAGTATTGCCTTACATAAAAGGAAAATCACACATAAAAACACATAAACATAGAACACAAGCCCTATATATCATTGAAGGAAAACATACTTTTTCAAGCTGTTAAAAATATCTAGTTTTAATGTATTCACTGATTATATCACAACCATAACAGCTGAACAATATTGGAATGCTATGAAGCTTGGCTCAAATGCAAACTGAATAACTTTTCTGAGGGTCTTTAGTTACTCATGTTAATATTTTTTCCTTGGTGATCTATAGGACTTTTTTTCTTTTTCTTTTTGGTTTTCATTTTATATTAATAGATATGAGACTGAGAGCAAGGATTTTGGAAGTAAAATTACATTAATTTTACTTGTACCGCATTGTATTGCTGCATTGTACCGATGCTCTTACATCAGTTTGGCACTTCAGAAATATTATTAAAATTAAATCAATACTGTATTCAGTAATTAACAAGATGGTCTGTGTAGTCTGAGTTATCAATCAGAATAAAGAATTAATGATTACTAATCAAACTATCCTAGTTTTAATGAATCAAGCAATATCTAATATTTTGAAAACTTATGTCTAAACTTTAAACTTTTTTAAAATCTCCAAATTGTCTCCTTTTGATTTCAGATCTTTACCAGTCTTTTTGTGCTGCTTCTGTCTTCACTTCCCTCCCATATTTACAGTACTTCATATTGCATATGCTTTCCTTTTTAGCTTTTTTAATTTTTAAAATATTATTTATTGCTTTAACATAAAAAGTAAAATACAAAACAGAAAAACAAAACAAAAAACTTCACTTTTATTACCTTCTTATATAGCAGTTCCATTCCACTTAAATTCTTCATCCCATTGGCTTTTCCTGTTGTGGATTTCTTAAAACTTTTGTGGGTTTATTAAAATCTGCTTTGCTAAAGTCCTAGATACATTTGTATCTACTATTAATATTCCCCCTGTATTTTTCTCACTTGCTTTTTTTGACTAAATCTTCCTTGTTATGTTGGATGAAGTCAAGTACAGCTGATCATGTGCTTTCCTCCACCTTCTGAAGGGGAAAGTAGTAAGACAAACCAAATATTTAATTAATTTTACAGAAAATTTATATGGCTTCCCAATTCACTCATGGTAATTCTGGGTGGTTTACAGGAATAAAATACAGAAATACATAAACCAATATACCCTCACCCACTCACCCACCTACCCACACACGGGGGATGGGTTCCATCCCCTCCTTGTTTGATGACTCCATCCCCATTGGCAAAACCATGCCTTCAGGGCCTTTCAAGTTGGGGGCCAGTCTTGTCTCTGCAGAAATGATTGATGTTCCATAGGGTGGAAGCCACAACCAAAAAGGCCCTTCTTCTTGGTCCTACTAGGCCTATTTAATGGGGAGGATCCATTACATATCCTGCCTCTGTGATCTGGTGGGCCATGTAAATGTAACTGGGAAGAGATGGTCCTTCAAATAATGTGACTCCTATAGTCACATAGGGCTTTAAAAGTAATAAACACCCTTAATTTTCCTCCAGGACTCAATTAGAATATTCCTCACATAATGTCCTGCAAGGCACCTGTGCTTTGGGATTTTGTTTTGCCAAAGAAAATAATGCCAACCTTGATGTAGCCCCTCCCCTTCCATGATCAACAACCTCCTTCTTCTCAACAATATCCAATCCCTGATCCAGACTAAATTTGCGGCCTGATAGTAGTATTCCCATTTTGGAACACCAAATCCTCCTCTTTCTTTAAACTCTTGAAGCATTTTAAATTTGATTCTGGGTTTTTTATTTTGCCAAATGAATTTAAGGACATAGTAATTTAGTTTTTTTAAAAAATTATTATCCAATCTAGCTGGTGCTATATAGAATAGGTATATCCATTTCAGGAGTATGTAAGTTTTTATAATTACTGTTCTACCTAGTAGGGATATCTGCATGTTCTTCCACTTCTCTAGATCCTGACCTGTTCTCTTGAGAAGGTTCAGATAGTTGTCTTCTTTGATCGTGGAGCATTTGGCTGATATAATAATACCTAGATATTTTAGTTTATTTACAATTTGGAACCCCAAATTCGCTTCTAATTCTTTTCCTTGCTTTACTGTCAGATTTTTGGCAATAATTTTAGTTTTTTCCCTATTGACTTTTAATCCCGCCACTTTACCATATTTTTCTATTTCCTGGGTCAGACACGGTCCCGATATCAACGGATCTTCTAATATAAATACTAAGTCATCAGCGTAAGCCTGCACCTTATATTGTTGATTTTGGATATAAAGACTTTTTATCCCCGTATTATGTCTAATTTCCCTCAGTAAGGGTTCTAATGACAGAATAAATAACAACGGGGAAAGCGGACACCCTTGTCTAGTTCCTTTCTCAATATCAATTTGACAGATACATCACCATTAATTGAAATTTTAGCACTCTGCTTCGAGTAAATTGCACGGATTGCCCGAATAAATCTTTCTCCAAATTGCATATGTTGCAGTAAACCTATTAAAAAGCTCCAGTTCACACGATCAAAGGCCTTATGTACATCCATGAATACCAGGGCCAGTTGTTTATCAATATGGGTTTCGTAGTATTCCAAAACATTCATAACTATTCTTACGTTGTCTCTAATCTATCTGCCTGGTAAGAAGCCATTTTGGTCTTCATGTATAAATTGGTTAAGAAATCCTTTGAGTCTTTCTGCTAAAACTGCTGCGAATAATTTATAATCTGCATTAAGGAGCGAGATGGGCCTATAGTTCTGAATCTGAGATAGGTCACTATCGTCCTTTGGCAAAAGAGTTATTAGTGCTTCTGTCCATGATTTCGGGGTCTGTCCCTCCCAAATCACCCCATTAAATAACTCAGTCATATGCGTACCTAGTATTTCCCAAAGTGCTTTGTAATATTCAATCGGTAGGCCATCTGTACCGGGAGTTTTCCCTGTCTTTTGTTTTCCCATGACCCTTTCGATTTCCCCCTCCGTAATTTCTTCATCCAATACTTCCCTAGATAAACCTGGTATTTGGGGTATGTCTGATTACTCTAAGTATTTCTTTATTTCCTGCTCAGACTTATCTTCCTTACAATATAGGTTAGTATAAAATTCCTGTGCAATTATTTTCTTCCCTTCTTCCCCTGTAATCCAATTGCCTTTCCCATCTCTCAAGTTATGGATTCTATTTTTTTCCTTTTCTTTATTTAGACGGTAAGTGAGCCACCTCCCTTGTTTGTTTGCCCTTTCGAAGTATCTTTGCTTCATCCACCTTATTTTTTTCTCCAAATCCTGTTGATCTAATAAATTAATTTGGTGTCGTGCTAATTTCAAGTTCATTTTAAGTCCTATATTGCTTGGATCCTGCTGTAACATAGCCTCACTTCTTACCAGGTCATCCAATAATTTATTGCGCTCAGCCCTTTCCTTCTTTCGTTTCCCTGCCATATAATTAATCACCAAACCACGAAACACAGCCTTCGCTGTGTCCCATACGTTGAAAAGGCTTGCATCCTCCCTGTTGTTTTCCTGAAAGAAGAACCCCATCTCTTTCTTTAAGTGTTTTAAGAATAACTCATCTTTAAAAACTTTTATATCCAATCTCCACTTAGGCCTTATTTTCCGGCTTCCCCATGTTATCCAAAGAGGGTTGTGGTCTGCCCACTCATTGACGCCTATTTCTGCTTTCTGTATCCCCTGACTCAATTCCCTTGACAACCACGCCGCATCTATCCGCGACCAAGATGAGTGCCTGGCGGAGAAGTATGTATATTGTTTATCATCTGGATGCTTTTCCCTCCAAATGTCTCTGAGTCCAAATTCTTCTTGTATTTGATGCCAGATAGAAGGCAACCTTTTCTTTACCATATTCTTTTCCCCTTCCTGCTTCCTCTTTCCAGATGTATAATCTTTGCTTTTATCCTCTATAGCATTAAAGTCTCCCACTACACAGATATGTGGGTAATCATATTCAATCAGTTTAGAGTGTAAGATCTGAAAAAAAACTTTCTGATTTCCATTGGATGCGTATATACAGACCAATAGACATTTTTTATCACATATTTCTACCTCAACCATCAGCAGTCTCCCGTCTTCTTCTGCAAAAATCAGCCTCGACTTTATATGTTTTTGTACATAAATAGCTACTCCTCTTTTTTTTTGTTTCTGCTAGGGATGTATATAATTGACCCAGTTTATTATAATTCAATAAATAGAGGTGATCTCTTTTTATATGTACCTCTTGGAGGCATACTATATTCAAACGTGCTTTCATTAATTTAGTGAAAAACTTTTTCCTTTTATTTGGACTATTCAATCCATTGATATTAACAGACATTAAATGCATCTCTTCCCCCATCCCGTCTTCCTTATTACCCTTACTTGCCTTCTGCTTGAGGTTTCTTTTTTGATTGTCTTGTTTCGACACCCCTCTCTACCTGAGTCTGAGTTTGTCCTTTCCCTTTCTTCCTTTCACCTACTTGTTCTATTTCCCTTCTCTCTTCCTCTAGTACTTCTTCCCCGCTCTTGCTCTCTAGCTCTTCTCCCACGTCTGATTCTGAGGGGTTCAAATGTCTAATAAAGAAATCTCTAGCGTCTCTAAGGTTGTCGATTCTCACCCTTTTTTCTGCCCAAGTAAATAATAATTTTACTCTTCAATCCCCTCTCGGCTGGTCCCACTCGAAACTATAACGTATAGGCCTCTATATAACAAACAAAATTATCTCTCTTACCGGGAACTTTTGGACCCCCATGGTAGTCTGAAATCAAGAAATGAGTTGGAGTTGCAGGGAAGACAACTGGATTGGTGGGCTTATGCCCAAATTTGCTCGAAATTTAAAAAAGATAGGGAACAAGATGGTATTAATTTGAATCAGCATGATCTGGACAATATCATTCTAGGAAAAGAGGACAAAATGTTATCAAGGATATATAAACTTTTAATAGACTATTGGATAGGGGATGAAATAGTTAAAGACTCTATGATTGCCTGGGGGAGAAATATTGGCTGTCCAATTGATATGACAAAATGGGAAGAAATCTGGCTTAAACATATGAAATTCCTGTGGGCAACATCATACAAAGAAAATGCATACAAGATGCTGTATAGATGGCACCTTCCACCTGCTCGTCTTTCTAAAATGTATTCAAATCTCTCACCAAACTGTTGGAAGTGTGGGGAGATTGGCACCTATTTCCACATGTGGTGGACCTGCTCCAGGACGACTGAATTCTGGAAAATTATACAGGCATGGATCATGGAAATCACAGGTTATAACCTAATTCTGAAACCAGAGTACTATCTACTGAACATCAGGCCAGACAACATAGGCACAAATATATGGTGTCTGTGTGTATTTATCACCATGTCAGCAAGAATATGTTTCGCCCAACATTGGAAGGGGAAAGACCTGCCAGCTGAAGATTTGATTTTGGAGAAAATTTTGGATTATGCGGAAGCTGACAGGCTGACTAAAGCATTGAGAGATCAAAAGGACTCCGTATATTTCCAATGTTGGGACAAATGGTACGTTTGGTTGAACAACAGACGCCCAAAAAGTCAAGTATAACCAGGATTATGTTTAATATATATTAAATCTGACTGAAGTCTACATACCGTAGAAAGTGTAAATATCATGTAAAGTTCCTGTCGCGATCATTTGTTTGACTATTTCTTTTTTTTTTTTTGATATATTGTTTTAAATAAATAAATTTAAAAAAAAGTAATAAACACCATTTTGTATTGGGCCCAGAAGCAAATCAGCAACCAAAGCAGCTCCTGCAAGAGAAGTGATACTTGTAGAAATCTAGATTTGCACAAAACTATACAGGCCACCACATTTTGAACCAATTGAAGCTTCCTTTTAAAATTTCCTGGAATGAGCACACTTGGTAGTATATACTACAGTTTCCAATAAACGTTGCAATAATTAAAGTTCCTTATCATACTGAATAACTTCTTTGAAATACCTGAATTTCAGTACTGATAACAGTATAACCTTTGTATTTTCCTCCACAGTATTTCCGAGTACATGCAGTTGTACTTTTGAGCCAGTATGGATTCTTTTAATATGCAGTACAACTCCTCTTTTCTGGCATTTCTGTTCTCCTTGAAGGAACAGATATATTTTTCAATTGCTATATTCCTATCAAGGAGTCAGACTATAAAGTCTCAGTTTTCAATCAATTGATAATTTTTATTTAGTAATTGACCAGCAAATAAAACAGAAAATAACCATTATTTAGGACAAAAAGGAAAAGAAAAAGAAAAAATATTGTTCTAAAATATCTAAAAAAAGAGTAGAAAAAATATATAGCATATTGTGCAAACTATAGAACTTAGTTGTAGTCAAAGAAGTAAAATCTGATAATAACAATTGAAGATAAAACAACCTGGAATGACCAGGATTTTTCCTAAGGAATGGAGATGATAATTCCTAGTGAGTGTCTGGGTAGCGGGGATAATACAAATGTGTTTGTTTCAATTATTCCTCTGCAATATGGACAGTGTCTGTTTAAAGGGAATCTTTTGGTATCTCCCTTTAGTAATAGCTGTTGGGAAGCCATTGAATTTGGTCAGGGATAATAAGGCCCTTCTAAATTTTGGAATATTATGTATTTAAATATCAGATTGGTTGGAGAAGATATGCAAAGTGGTTTAAGGGGGATATTTCTAAGTAGAGCCAGTCAATCTGCTTGCCATTCTAAATCAAAGGCCCACTGTTTAAAATCTGCTAGTGTACTTTCATAAGTCATCAGGGTGATAACTGGTCATGAAAAGGCCAGTTTGGCCTATATTGCCTGGCACCTGGAAGACTGAAAGCTACCAGTCATAATTAAAGGGGTCAAACAAGCTGAACAAAAGGAGAGCTTATGCCAATTGTAGTAAAGGAAAACTACATATTATATTGTTATATTCTATTATAAATAGGCTGGCTTCTATATCTATATGCTTATATATAGAATAAAATATATCTATTTATATTTTTCTAACATATCTTTTGTATCTCCATTCCTAGTACATCGTCTCTTCGGATTTTCATAATCTACGTATTTAATTTACTATGTTCCTTAATTGCTATTTAATTTTTATCTATAATTTTATAATAGATATATAAGTATAAATATAAATATAGACTATCAATGCAACAAGTTTAAAAAGAAGTCGTAAAGACTTGATTTATGTTTATTTATTTTGTATGTTTTACTGTTGTTTGTATGTCTGTTTGTACTTTTTAACCAATAAAAAATTTAAATGGTTTTTAACTGGGATTTTAAATTTTATGGATTTGGGGTTTTAAATTGGGTAGCCAATTATTTAATTTTTTAAATTATCTTAACTTTTGTATTTGTATGTTTTTTAATTTTGGCTGTTCACCGCCCTGAGTCCCTTCTGGGAGAAGGGCGGTATACAAATTAAATAAATAAATAAATAAATAAAATAAATAAATAATAATAAAAAAATAAAAATAGGCCGGCTTCATGGCAAGGCACCACGTTAGGAATGCAGTAAGGTGCTTGAAGAACTGATCTCAAGAACTTGGATTGAATTCTTTCCTCTCTGAACTCCCAAAAGGAGCTGGAGTGCGATCTTAGCTGAAAAGACTTTAGTTGCTTCAGGTATATGCTGAGCTCCTTCGAAGAACAAGAATGATTGTAAAGCCTATGCTGTTTTTTGTGCACATTTAAAGTAACATAATTGGTGTGAGATTTTCGGTTGCCTGTAGCATGGAAAACCATCCTCGGTTATTTAAAACTCTTGACTTGGATTACTGAATGATTATTTAGCTGTCAATCATGTGCCTTAAGGTGCTTAGCAAAAACCATGACCTTGGTTTTGCAATAATTAATTTCTAGTTATTCTTGTCGACAGTCTTCAGCAAGTATACAGTATAAAATACCAGTTTCAGGCCAATCTGCATCTGAGACAGCACCAGGTATCACCTGCATACAAAATAGCAGAAATGTGCCTGTTTGTCCATTTTGATGGATGAAGAGATGGACTTTTCAGTTTGTCTATAAAAGAGTTAATATATAGATTAAAAAGAAGGGGAGCAGAATACAGCCTTGTCTTACTTCCCTTTTGACAGGAATTTCCTTGGTGCAGTGACCTTGTGCATTACATCTTCATCCAGGTGAAGCCTGTATATAAGGACAAGTAATCTTGTATCAGTTGAGGAGGAATTCAATTTCTTCCAAAGCTTGGATGTAGCGGTGAGATCAAAAGCCCATCTAAAATCAATAAGCGCTGCCCAGAGTGATGAGCAAGCACTGGAGAAGTATTTCTCAACTAGATGTTGAAGAGTTAATGCATGGTCAATAATTGAGCGGCTTTCTTTGAAGCCTGCCTACTCATCAGTTAAGATGTTCTCAGTTATAATCCAATTCAATAGCTTGTTGTACAAGTATCTAGTATATAATTCAATAAACACACTGATAAGTCCAATGGGCTGGTATTTGGCAGGTAAATCTCTTACCTTCTTCTTTGTAGATTGGAATCACCAAAACTAGGCCCCAATCCTCAGGGATATTAGTGTGGATATCAATATGGGTGAACAGGGAAGCCAAAATGAGTAACCACCAATCAAAATTGGTTTGAATGGCCTCCATGGAAATGAAATGAAGAGCAACAGATCCTGGGATGTATAAAAAAAAAGGGTCCTTTTTATATTAAGTAGGAAATTAATATTCCTTATTTTGTGGCTGCATGGCATTCAACTGTCAAACCAAGGTTGGTTAAAAGAACACTGATTCTTGTTAACAGCAGATGGACGAGTAGAGAGAATTGGCTGAAGAAGGTAAACTAATTGGGTATAAATAGACAGCAAAATTCAATTAAGGTACCTGTCATATAGAATAGCTGTATGTAGTTGAAGTACCTCTTTGGTAGAGAGCATTTGGGTTAATTTGCCCTTCATCTGACCTATTTTGTTCGTATTTGTCCCTTGGGATGTCTTTAGATGGAGCAGAATGATTTTCCAAAAGGGAAATTAGAGGGCTTCAAAGCAGAATGTTGGGACAGTGATCATTTTTGGGCTGGTTGTCATTACAGAATTGAAGGATCAAGGAGCATAGATTTCTTGATTAGTTAGCCAAAGAGAGCCTTGTGCCAGCCCATTGTGAAAACTCTGCTAGATGATCAGTAACGGTGGTGCCATTCATGATTTGTAGATCTAACTTATAAAATGTCTGCAACATATGAAGACCCCTGAAATCTCCAACATGGTCTTTGGATTTTCTAATTAAGAGGGGGCTCAGTTTCCCATTTATATAATACTTACCTTTGTGTACTAAGAATTCAAGCTTGTTTTTCATTTCTCATGCTTAGACCATTAGTATATGGGTAGTCCTTGACTTATGACCACAATTGAGCCTGAAATTTATGTTGCTAAGTGAGAAATATGTTAAGAGAGTTTTGCTCCATTTTATGACTTTTCTTGCCACATTTGTTAAGTGAATCACCCTAGTTGTTAAATTAGTAACACGGTTGTTAAGTGAATCTGGCTTTCCCATTGATTTTGCTTGTCAGAAGGTCACAAAAGGGTATCGTGACTGCGGGACATTGCAATTGTCATAAATGTCAGTTGTCAAAGCATCCAAATGTAAATCACATGACTGTGGCGATGCTGCAGGGGTCATAAGTGTGAAAAATGGTCATAAGTAATTGGAATTTCAAATGGTCACTAAATGAACTGTTGTAAGTTGAGGACTATTTGTTTAGACAAGAAAGGCCATGAGTTTTATGGGACAATATTCTTGCTCATTTTCCAATAGGAGCAGAATAGGTTCCTTCACAACAACATAGCAATTTCTTTTTACTGACCACAAATCTTTGAGGTCCTTGCATCAAGATTGGTAGCCCTGAGCTCTCTTTTTACTGACAGAGGGCTGCAGGAGGCCATTGCAGCCAAAAACGAGGCCCAGGGGGCTGCACACAGCCCTCCTGAGATACTTTTTTATTTATTTATTTATTTTATTTATTAGTTTGTCAAACATGTACAAGATAGCAGGTATGAATATGAACATGGACTTGAATGAGGGAAATGAATACAAATAAATGGGGACAGTAGGACAGGGATGGTAGGCACGCTGATGCGCTTACAGACCTCTTTACAGACCTCTTAGTAATGGGGTGAGGTCCACGGTAGACAGTTTAAAATTGAAGCTGTGAGGGTTTGAGGATGTAACAACGAAGTCGGTTAGAGCATTCCAGCCATTGATCACTCTGTTGCTGAAGTCGTATTTTCTGCAATCGAGTTTGGAGTAGCTTTTGCTGGAAGTGGGCTGGAGGAGACCATTACGGTCAAAAACAGGGCCCAGGAGGCCACGTGCAGTCCCCCTGAGCTCCAGTTTCGCTGACAGAGGGCTAGCAAAACAAACTAGAAGCAAAATAAAAGGAGAATTGTTTTCCCTTTTGCAGATGCCAACATGAGTGATGTTGAGCTGGCCATGCCTACACTGGCCATGCCCCATCCCCCACAAGGTCAAACACAACCCTGATGCGGCCCTCAATGAAATTGAATTTGACACCCCTGGTCTAGAGACTCAGAACTCATTTTTCCTGTGAGGTTTTGTTCCTTCAATTTTCTATCACTTGTTTCTGATCATTCTTCAGGTCCACTGGGCTTGCTTCTTTATTTGACTGTCTACTTTATATAGAATTGCTTCCTCTCTGTTCCCTGTTGTGGTGTCTTTGAAATGATAAATTGTTGTTTTCTCTTACCGACTAAAACTGGCCACTCAATGCTCCAATCCTTTGTTTCTTCACACTGAGACACAAAATATCTGCTGTAGATCTCTGCCAGGTTATTCTTGGGAAGGAATGCAAACATAGCACAAGCTTTGGAGGTCATATGACTGCAAAGGCATTTCTATTCATCCTAGGACACATCAGTAGAACATTTTAACCCTATTTTTCGATCTATAAGATGCACCCCCCCCAAAAGTGGGTGGAAGTGTCTGTGCGTCTTATGGGGGGGTTGGTGCGGGATTACCGCCACCTAGAATCATTTGCCACCACCGCCTATTGCCACCTGTTGCCGCCACCAAATGGCGGTGATAGGCGGCAGCAATAGGCAGTGGCGAATGGTGGAGGGGATTCCCACTGCCTAGAACAGCTGGGAGGCTGATCCAACTGCCAATCAGTTGCTGGGCAGCAAAGGCTCCAGCATTCCTGGTGGAGGCAGCAGACATGGAGGAGGCAGCAATGGCAGTGTTTCCGGTTGGCCAGCCCACTGATCAGTGGGGCTATGAGAGACCGGGATCCAGCTATTGCTTAGCTGACCGGTGGTGGGTGCAATGGAGTGGAGCCCTGACAAGCCACACGCTGGGGCTGCGATAATGTGCTGAAGCTGACCAGGCTGTTTGCTGCAAGGACGCTAGCAAGATGAATACCGGATGGATGCTGGGAGGCAGAGGCAGATTTTTTTTCTTGTTTTCCTCCTCTAAAGCTAATGTGCGTTTTATGGTCTGGAGCGTCTTATAGACCGAAAAATACGGTAATAACAAAAAAGACTTTGGAGATCTTCTAGTCCATCTCCCTGCTCAAGCATAAAACCTTATATCACAGTGATGGCTAACCTTTTCCAGACTGAGTGCCCAAACCTCCAAAGTGCAATGCGCATGTGGACCCCACACATGTGCCCCGCACATGTGCATGCACCCCACATGCACCCCATGCATGCATGCGCTGGTCCCGCACACACCCTGCCCCTGACATGCACTCCACCTCTCACGCATGCATGCAAGGGCCCCCACTGGCTAGCGGGAGGTGCGCGCATGCGCAGCAAAGCTGAACTGGGGCGACGGCTCCCGTGGCCACAGAGTGGACGTTGCGTGCCACCTGTGGCATGTGTGCCATAGGTTCGCCATCATGGCTATATCATCTCAGACAAATGGTTGTCCAATCTCTTCTTAAAATCTTCCAGTGTTGTAGCATCCACAGCTTTTGGAGGTAAGTTGTTCCATTGATTAATTGTTCTAGTTGTCAGGAAATTTCTCCTTAGTTCTAGGTTGCTTCCCTTCTTGATTGTTTCTTTCTGTTGCTTCTTGTCTTCAGGTACTTTGGAAAATAGGTTGATTCTCTTTCTTTGTGGCTGCTATCATGTCCTCCTTTTCATTAAAATAGACGTACCCAATTCCAGCAACCATTCTTTATACATTTTAGCCTCCAGTCCCCTTTTATTTCTTATCTTTTCCTTCAGCTTCTCAGTTTAGCCAAATACACATGATTCGCTTAGAGAGAAACTTTGTTAGGAATTTTCTCCTGAAACCTCACTGTCAACCTATTTGCTTTTTCTGTTAATAGATTCAGATATACTCCCTGACAACTGGTTGCCTTATATTCCTACAGCCTCTGCTTAATCATCCACAATAGGCAATCAGTAGCTCTAAGGACACGCTCTTGCAATCAGCAACTATTCAGGAGTCATTCAAGAAATAACTTTTTCTTCCCTTACAGCTGAGCATAAAATCCATCAGAACATGTTATTTATTTGGTCACTCTCTTTCTTGTCTTTCCTTCTAAGTGAGCTCCACTGATGTTCACACATGAAATTTGCAGTGGTGTAACTGTAATTTGGAGCCACTTTGCACTTTTTAAAAGTTTCAAATGTAAATGATAAATGCCTCTAACTCTGTTTGACCTTGGTCTTCTAAGTTTTCCCCAGACTCCAGCAATTAATCCTCCCTCTGCATCTTACTATTCTTACAGGAATTCAGGGAGTGGACTTGAGAAAAGTCTATCATGCTTACTACTGTAATTGTAGAGGTTCTGTTTCTCAGTGGAGATTTATGTCTTCAAAAGGCTGGTATGAGAGGGGTGATGTTGGATTTTCATTTCTTTTTTGGTTAGAAAGACATTCTCCACTGGCAGGAATATTACTCCCCCCCACCTTTTGGCCCCAGACTTTACTCTTTGCCTTTCAATGTTATTCCTCTCCACAGTGGACAAGACAATCACTTTCAGGTGGAATGGGTCAACCTACCACGGCCAACTCATCATGGGCCAACTCGCTGTGGGACAATTTAACAATTGTCAGTGTCAATTCAGTGTAATTACTTAAAATAATTAAAAAATATTTAAATTTTTGTCATTCAGATTTCATTCTGTCCTGCCTTTTGCATCCTTTTTTAAATGATTCTATTCCACCATTTCTTTGATATTAGTGTAACTTTTGTCCCCCGGTGAGTTGGCTGCAGTGACTTGGCCATGCCAAGTTGGCTGCGTCAAATTATCATAGACCCCTTTCAGAGGTTAACATTTGTTTTCTCTCTGTTAACCAGAAAACAAAAACATTTGTTTTCTCTCTGTTAACCAGTTCATACCCTCCATTAGAGTAAAGGCTGCCTGCTAGGACTGAAACAGGAGCTGGGATAATCTCTGGTCTTGGGTTTATGGGAATCCTGCAAATGGAACTGCTGAAGAACAGGGGGTGCATAGATGTTACTTGCTTGTTCCCAGATATTTGAGTCTGGGACTTTCAATGGTGAGAACCTAAATGCATTCCACTTCAAATTCTTCTTCCTCCTCCCTCAAATTGGGGGAATGATGGTGATGCAGAAGTTCATTAAGAGGGTTGTCCAGGACCAAGAAGGAAAGGTGAATGGTTGAATGCATTTTCATTATGACTTGAAGTGGCAGTCAAATGGATTACGGGAATAGTGCAATACAATTGTTAACATCTTCATATGGAGAGGTTTGTAAAGCCAAATGGGGTTTCCCACGGCAAGAGGGAGAACCCTTCCTGGTGATGAAAATCAGCAGAGAACTTGTAGATACTTTGTCCCAAACCAATTGTTCTTTGATAAATTGTTGCACAGTCTGGAGTTCCTGAGAAGTGGGACTCCTCTAGGAACTGGAGAGAATTGGGATACATTAAATATATATATCTGCAGCAGGCACATGTAGCCTGAAATGGTGACAACTTGCTCAACTGTTAGAGCTACATTACCAAGGCTTTCCAATAAGATTCTTTTCTGACATAGCACCATGTGTGCTGCCTCACTCAATCACATTCACATGTCAGTGTGGTTTATGGAGGGTTTTATTTCTCTTCTCCTCAGCAGTTCTCTTCACCCGGCTTTATAAGTTATAAGTCATAAGTCATAAATTTATTTTGTCAAGCATATATAAGATAATAGGTAAAAATATAAACATAATTGGAATACATGAAAAGAGTAAGTAAAAAAGGAATATTAGGACAGGGACGGTAGGCACGCTGGTGCACTTATGCCTGCCCCTTACAGACCTCTTAGGAATGGGGTGAGGTCAACAGTAGACAGTCTAAGGTTAAAGTTGTGGGGGTTTGGGAAAGAAACTACAGAGTCAGGTAGTGCATTCCAGGCATTGACCACTCTGTTACTGAAGTCATATTTTCTGCAATTGAGTTTGGAACAGTTTACCTTGAGTTTGTATCTATTATTTGCTCGTGTATTGTTGTGGTTGAAGCTGAAGTAGTCATTGATAGGAAGGACATTGTGGCAGATAATTTTATGTACTATGCTTAGTCAGACTGAAGTCAGCGTAGTTCTAAGTTGTCTAAGCCCAAAATTTGAAGTCTGGTGGCATAAGGTATTTTATTGCGGTTAGAGGAATGGAGGACTCTTCTCGTAAAATATCTCTGGACTCTCTTGATTGTATTTATATCCGATATGCAGTGCGGGTTCCAGACAGATGAACTGTGTTAGATCGGCGCAGGAAAGGAAGACATGACCAGCTCGTTACATTAGTAACTTTTATTGAGTACAGAAACAGTAGCAAGACTGGCTGTGCGCTGCCGGGGCTTTCCTTATATTCGCTCCGGCAGACGCACCGCCCCCTGACAGGGATTCAAATCTTCCCGCCCGGTGGCTGGCAGCCAATCCGGGCGGATGTCCTTATAAGGACATAACACTCCTCCCCCCTAGTCCAAAGAAAAAAAAACAGTTCAGAGTTCGTCAATAAACGTGACGTAGTCCCGCAGATACGTAGGACGCCTAGGCACCCTACTTGACCTGCGCAGTCTCATTTCTTCCGCGTCCCCGCCCTGGACGGACGGGGTTCCTGTGGCTCCTGGCTCCTTCCCCGGAACCGGGCTCGGTTCGGCTGGCGAGTGTGCGGGGTCACCCTCAGCGCCTCCGGCCGGACCGCAGACCTTGGATGGCTGGTTCTGGTGGTCTTCCTCCTGGCCTGTGGATCTTTCGCCTCGGCGGTGCTGTTCGGTCTCAACCCGGGAAGAGCGTCTGAGTCTCGGTAAGACCCCGGCTGTCACTTGCTCTTCCTGGGTCTCCTGGTGGCTGCGGTTCTGCTGCGGCCCGGTTCGCTGTGGTCCGGAGGGTGGTTCGGGCCGGTGCCCTTGGGTCCGGTCTGCTCGCTGTGGGTGGTGTTGGTTCGGGTAGCGGTGTCCGACCCTGCAGGGGTGGCGCAGGTCTCCTTTGCCGGGCTGGCGCTGGCCTTCCCCGTCGGGTTGGTGGTGGTCGACCTGGTCGGGGTGTCGTTGTGGGGCTTCCTCCTCGGGCTGGTGGAGGTCTCCCCTGCCGGGGTGGCGCAGGCCTCCCTGGCCGGGTTGTTGTCGGCTTTCCCTTCCCCCTAGTCCCTGGTCTACCGCCAGTTGGTGGTTGGGGTCGTCTGGGTTGGGTTGTTGTTGCCGGGTTGTTTCTTGCATTGGGCGGGGGTCCCCCTCGCCGGGGAGTCGTGTGCCACCCTCGCCCATGTGCTGTGGTGTGCCCATCTGCGAAGGTCCCCGGTCTACTCGCCTTGCGTTGAGGTCTCCCTGGTAGGGCTGCCGTGGGTTGCCTTCACTGGTAGGGTGCGGTGCTCCCCTTCTGGGCAGGTCCCGGTCTACCTGCGGGCTGGGTCGGGGGTCCCTGGCCCTGCTGTGCCGGGTGCCCACCTGGTTGGGTTGGTGTTGCCATCCCCCGTGTGGTTGGCCCCGGTCTACCTCGCTGCACTGCCGACGTGACAGTGCCTGGTAGTGTGCTGGGCCGACCTCGTCGGGATGGCGTTGCTCTGCCTCGCAGGGGTGTGGTAGGCCTACCTCGTCTGGGTGTTGTAGGCCTACCTCGCCGGGGTGTTGCAGGCCTACCTCGTCTGGGTGTTGTAGGCCTACCTCGTCAGGCTGGTTTTCGTGTGCTCCCCCCCACCTTTTCCGGAGTTGGTCGATGTGACGTCTCACGACCTGTCCATCTTCCAACTCGACGGTGTAGGATTTGGGGCCGGTTGTGCTGGCAATCTTCCCCTTCAGCCACTTAGGAGAGCCGTTGAAATTCAGCGCGAAAACTGAATCTCCTTTGCTGAAGGCGCGAAGCGGGCGGCTGGCGGTTGCGGTCACTTCCGGGCTGTATTGGGGGTGCAGCCGGTCCAAGGGTGACCTCAACCTTCTGCCCATGAGGAGTTCGGCCGGGCTCTTGTGGGTGGTGGCATGCGGCGTGATGTGCTGGGTGAGGAGGAAGTTGTCGATGCGTTCTTGCCAGTCTCCGGGGCCCATCTTGGTGAGGGCTTCTTTTGTGAGCCGGACCATCCGTTCCGCTTGTCCGTTTCCGGCCGGCCTGTACGGAGCGGAGAGGGCATGGCGGATGCCCAGTCCTGCCAGGAAGGACTCCATGGCCAGGGATGTGAGCTGGGGGCCGTTGTCCGAGACCAGCACGTCCGGTAGTCCGTGGGTGGCAAACAGGCGGCGCAGGGCTCGGATCGTCGCTTCTGTTGTGGTAGATGCCATGGGTACCACCTCGAGCCACTTGGAGAAGGCATCTACCACGATGAGGAGGTGCCGCCCTTGCATCGGGCCTGCGAAGTCGATGTGGACCCTCGACCATGGGTTGCTGGGGGTCTCCCAGTTCGTGACTTCGGATTGTGGCGGTGCTGGGTGGACTTCTTGGCACGGGTCACATCTGGAGACCCATTGTTCAATGTCTTTGTCCAGTGAGGGCCACCAGACGTAACTCCGTGCCAGGGCCTTCATGCGGACGATGCCTGGGTGCCCGTTGTGCAGTGTCTCTAGCGTCCGCCGTTGCAGAGTGCTTGGGATCAGCACCCTGTCTCCCCATAGCAGACAGCCCTTTATGGTGGACAGCTCCGTCTGTTTCCTGGTGAACGGGCTGAACCTCTCTTCCGTCTGTTTCGACAGCCACCCCCTGAGGATCCAGGACCTTACTTGGCGGAGGGTGGGGTCTCTCTGGGTGTGCGCGGCCACATCTGCGGAGGAGACTGGACAGCTGGCGTCGTCATCTATGTGGAATAGATGGAGCGTGGGGGCTGGGTCTTCCACCGGGTTCTTCGATGGGCATCTGCTGAGTGCGTCGGCGTTTCCTATGGCTGTGCCTGGCTGGTGCACGAGCCTATAGGAGTAGCCGGCCAGGAAGATGGCCCATCTCGTCATCCGCGGGGACATGAAGGTCGGGGTGGGTTGGTCGCCTGCGAGGAGTCCCAGGAGTGGCTTGTGATCGGTGACTATTGTGAAGCGCCTTCCATAGAGGTATTCGTGGAAGCGCTTCACTCCTGCCACGATGGCCAGGGCTTCTTTGTCCAGCTGACTGTAGTTCCGCTCTGCGCCGGACATGGTTTTCGAGAAGTAGGCGATGGGGGCTTCCGTGCCGTTGGGCAGCTCGTGGCTGAGGACTGCCCCCACCCCGTATGGCGACGCGTCGCAAGTCAGCTTGATGGGGAGCGTCTCGCTGTATTGGATGAGGACGCTTTTGGACGTCAGTAGTCCCTTGATGGCCCGGAACGCTGCTTCCTCTTCCTGGCCCCACTTCCAGGAAGCCGATTTCCCCAGCAGGCGGTGGAGTGGCTCAGCAACTGTGGCTTTCTGTTTTAAGAAAATGGCGTAGAAGTTGAGCAACCCAAGGAAAGCCTGAAGCTCCGTTTTGTTTTTTGGGCTTGGAGCTTCATGGATTGCTTCCACTTTTGATTTGGTGGGGTGGATGCCTGTGCTATCAATGAGGTAGCCCAGGAACTCGACTTCCTGTACTCCTATGATGCACTTGTCCCGCCTGACCCTCAAGCCCTTGGCCTTGAATCGCTGCAGGACAAGCCTGAGCCTTTCAAGGAGTTGAGCTCTTGAGTCACCGGAGACGAGCACATCGTCGAAGTAAGGCACCACCCCTGGAACGCCTTGGAGGAGGCGTTCCATCATGGATTGGAAGATGCCGGGGGCAGCGCTGACTCCAAATTGGAGCCGGTTGCATTTGAATGCCCCCCTGTGCGTGACAATTGTTTGAGCCTCCGCCGTTTTTTCATCCACTGGCAGTTGCTGGTAAGCCTGGGCCAGATCCAGTTTCGCAAAAATTGATCCAGATCCCAGGGAATGCAGCAGGTGTTGCACCACTGGGACTGGGTATGCGCTCTGTGCCAACGCCTTGTTGATGGTACAACGGTAGTCGGCGCAGATGCGCACAGACCCATCATGCTTCAGTGGGGTCACAATGGGGGTCTCCCATGAAGCATGATCGATCGGTTCCAGGACGCCCTGGGCGATCAGCTTATCCAGCTGCTCATCTACTTTGGGCCGCAGGGCAAACGGAACTCGGCGGGGCTTGAGCCTAATTGGGGTGATTCCCTTGTCCAGATTGAAGGAGATTGGCCTCCCCACAAATTTCCCCAGCTTACCATCGAAGACTTCCTTGAACTCTTCGATGAGGTAGTCGAGTTCGTCCCTGCCAATTTGGTTGATGCCCTCGATTGAGAGCCCCAGCGGCTTGAACCACTCCACTCCTAGCAGGTTCGGTCGGCTGTCCCGTACGACGGTGATGGGGAGCTTGCCTTCGAACTGCTTGTAGGTCACCCGGATGCTGGCTCTTCCTAGCACTCCGATGGGGTTTCCCCCGAAGTCGACGAGCTTGGAGTGTAGTGGCTTCAGCTCTCGCTTGGTGATGCTGGGTTGCAGGCGCTTCAACTGCTGCCAGTCCATGATGGAGTAGACCGAGCCGGAGTCTACCTCCATTTTGCAGGGTGCTCCTTCCACGTGGATGGTCACATGGAACTTGGTGGCACTGTCTGACGTCGTGTGAGCGATGGTCGTCTGGTGGACCGCTCCGCTCCGGGGAAATTCGTCGTCTCTGCGTCTGGAAGGGCCAGAGGACCGTTTGGATGACCTCTGGTAATCCTTCCGATTCTCGCGGGGACGGTGGCTGGAGGGCTCTGGGGCTGGTTCCTCAGCTCTGCAAGCTTCGGCGATGTGACCCCTTCTGTTGCAGCGTCGGCAGGTCGCATCTCTCCACTTGCAGGTTGCTCTGGCATGGTCCCCTCTGCAGCTGGCGCAGCGCTCCCCTTTGTAGTTCCGTTGGGCGGTTTCCCGCCTTGGGGGTCTGGATACCTTGTGGACGGTGGACTCTCCCTCCGACTCGGATCCAGCCGTGGAATCCTCTGTTGAAGATTGCTCTGTGGAGCGAATCTTGTGGATTCCCTTGGCTCTGCTTACTGCGGCAGCTGCTTTCTCTGAAATTTCGGATGCGGTGGCTTCCTCCACCACATCCTTGAGCACGAGCTTCTTCCTGCTCAGGAATTTCTTTTGCAGGCCTCTGTCCTTCATGCCGAAGACCACGCGGTCAGCGATGGCATTGTCCACGTGGTCGAACTCACAGCTGGCTGCGATCTGGCGTAGGGCGGCCACGAATTCCTTGATCGTCTCACCCTCCTTCTGGTCCCGTTGGTGGAAGGTGAAACGGTTCGCCACCGGTGTTCCTGTTGGGGCATAGTGGTCCTCCAGGATCTGCAGCAGGTCTGTCCATGGCACTTCTTCGATGTCTCGTGGTGCTACGAGATCGATTGCCATGTCGAGGACCTCGGAGCCGCAGTTGGCCAGGAAGATGCCCTTCTTCCGGTCATCATCGGCATCCCTGATGTTGTTGCCTCTCAGGTATTGCCGGAATTTCACTACGTAGGATTTCCACTTGTCCTTCCCTGGGCGGAAAGGAGCAAGGGCTGGCAAAGTGACTTCAGCGGATGCCATGCCTTTGGAAATGCCTACTGTAGTTCCCGGTGCCGGAGTCTTGTCGTTTGGCTTGGTGCCGCGAGGTTCGTTCTTCTCTCAGTCCTTCGTCGCCAGTGTTAGATCGGCGCAGGAAAGGAAGACGTGACCAGCTCGTTACATTAGTAACTTTTATTGAGTACAGAAACAGTAGCAAGACTGGCTGTGCGCTGCCGGGGCTCTCCTTATATTCGCTTCGGCAGACGCACCGCCCCCTGACAGGGATTCAAATCTTCCCGCCCGGTGGCTGGCAGCCAATCCGGGCGGATGTCCTTATAAGGACATAACAAACTGTATTCAAGACTCTGTAGTTAGTAGTACAACATTACCAGAGAAGAAACTACGCAAGATTAGGTTAACAATTCTTAATGCCTTTTTGGCAATGTTGTTACAGTGGGCTCGGGCACTTAGATCTTTAGAAATGAGTACTAAGAACAGTCCTAAGTGAAGCTAGCCACGAGCAAGCCCAGATTAATTCCCCAGGCAATGGCCAATTATTCCATTACACAAATAGTATGTTGCTCAAACAGTAAGTCCAATAAATGAAATAAAGCCCCCAGGCAAAACGTAAAGTACATCCACGTTAGTTCACGGGTTATAGAAATTCAGAATCCCAGGATATATGAAAGAGCACGCAGCCACGACCCACACACATTGTTTCCAGCAATGCCTCCCACTGCCTGCTGTGCTAAATAGCTCCCAGTGCAGCCTGTCAAGAGGGGCGGGGCCTTTTCCTGAGCAATCTGGCAGACCTCTGTTTCTCTGACCGGCGTGTTCTGAGATCCACTATGGCAGGCAGCTCCTCTCCCTCTTCTTCACTGGTCTGCAAGCTGTCCCCAGCCGAAGCCTGTTCTGCTGGCAGTTCAGGGTTGGTAATTCCTAATGTGCCAAGAATGTTCTCATTCCTCCTTGAGCTGGTGTCTGAGGAAGTGTCTGAGGAGTTGTCCAAAGACATCACACCATGCCCCTGAGCTTTGTCTGGGCCCCACCTTGACTGTTTAAGAGATCCTTAAAAAAACTCTTGAGTGAATAGTGGTTCCCTATAGTTCTTTTTTTAGGGAAGTGGTGGCTAAGATGCTGAGCTTGTTGATCGAAAGGTTGGCTGTTCAGCGGTTCGAATCCCTAGTGCCGCGTAACGGGGTGAGCTCCCATTACTTGTCCCAGCTTCTGCCAGCCTAGCAGTTCAAAAGCATGTAAAAAATGCAAGTAGAAAAATAGGGACCAGCTTTGGTGGGAAGGTAACAGCGTTCCATGCACCTTTGGCGTTTAATCATGCCGGTCATATGACCATGGAGACGTCTTCGGACAGTGCTGGCTCTTTGCCTTTGAAACGGAGATGAGCACCGCCCCCAGAGTCAGGAACGATTAGCACATATATGCGAGGGGAACCTTTACCTTTACCTATAGTTCTTTTGATGATGATGATGATGATGATGATGATGATGATGATGATGATGATATCCATTAAGTCATGTCTGACTCTTGGTGATTCAATGGGCCAGGTCTTTCTACATCTTCTGATTTTGCACTACTTCTTTGAGTTTTATTATGTTCTGGTTAGTGTCAGCTTTAATAATATCCAGGGTCATGTTCTTTCATGATCTGGTTTCCTTTTATTTTTTTGGTTATAATGGTAATCTTTTCTGGTTGTTTGGAGACTTCCAATTGTATTTTACCCCCTGTGTTTTATTAATATTTTTATTGTACTGTGCTTCAAGTCATTACAGTGTTGGGTGGCCATACACGTTTAACTAATTAATTAAATTCTAATGCCTTTAAATTAAAAGTGCTTTGCATTGTTTCAATCACAGTTAGCAAAAATTGAACCCTTTTTATCCAGCCTTTGACAGCTTTATATCTAACTTCAAACCAAAGCTGCATCAGTTTGGGATATACAATTACGCATTTAACCCATGGTTTAATCATTTGTCACATTGTAGTACCAATTATCCTTACTAGTTTAGTTTTCAAGAACTGTGTCACAGAAGTATTCATGTAACAAAACTAGACGCGTCCCTTCTCTATCCAGAAAGCTATTTGGAAGACAATCTCTTTCCTATTTTTTTTCAATCCATGCATTTGCACTCTTTCATAATGGGTAAGATTTTGAATGTTAGCTTTTATAT
Organism: Arizona elegans; assembly: GCA_022577455.1. Taxonomy (NCBI): domain Eukaryota; kingdom Metazoa; phylum Chordata; class Lepidosauria; order Squamata; family Colubridae; genus Arizona; species Arizona elegans. Next base: position 193,900,916 of record JAKOOJ010000001.1, on the reverse strand, counting down.
GTTTGGACTCTTATCTTCTGTCTGTCAATATTTTAAATATTCATCTTTCCGTATAGCAGAGGGAGGTGGCTAAAGTGGGTTTCAAAAGTTTATATAATATATTTCCTATGGTTTCTTTTCTTTCTAGGCAGCTATGTAATAGTTTAATGTACAAGTGATTTGATGGCCTTCCGATCTGCCTCTTTAGTAAACAGAACACATTTTATGCATTGATTTTAATCTTTGCAACAAGAGAAAACATTGCTGGCTTCTGGTGATAGATGTAATAAAAGCTCTCTGCATATATAATCACCCAGTTCAAACGAATTGCCTTCAAAGTTGCTTATAATTAAAATTAGTCTTCTTTCATAGCTTCTTAAACATCTATTTTTTATCAAGCCGTAGCATTCTAGATTTTAATGATTATGACATTGTAAAGTTTGTCACTTTAGCTTGAAAAAAATGAAGTGACATTTTTAGTGGAAATGTTTTTTTTTACATAGTTACAAGTAAATAGTCCTCAACTTACGACCACAATCGAGCCCAAAATTTCTGTTGCTAAGTAAGACAGTTGTTAAGTGATTCCCCCCCTGCCTTTTACAACCTTTCTTGCCACAGTTGTTAAGTGAATCATTGCAGTTGTTATGTTAGCAACATGGTCATTAATCTGATTAATGGGGAATGGATCTGGTTTCCCCATTGACTTTGCTTGTCAGAAGTTGCAAAAGGGGATCAAATGACACCGTCATAAATCTGAGTCACTTGCCAAACATCTAAATTTTGATCATGTGACCATGAGGATGCTGCAACCCTCATAAATGTGAAAAACGATCATCAATCACTTTTTTCAGTGCTGTGGTAACTTTGAACGGTCACAGAATGTGATTCATTATTTGCATTTCAGTCTTGGCAAGTTTAAGATGGGCGAACTTCATGCTGCCTTGGGAATTCTGGGAATTGAAGTCCATGCACCTTAAAGTTGCCAAAGTTGAGAAGCATGGGTCTACACTGGATTTTAGGATTTTCCATTCCTGTTTTATTTAGAGTTTGGTGCAATTAAATAAATCAGTTGTGGTTTCCTTAACAAATAGTGATTAAAGCACTATGAACCAATACTGGACTTTTTGTGAGAAACTGAAATTAAAAGTTGATCTGGGCTTTGATGATTAGATATGGGATTACGGAAATAATGTAGACAAATGTTAATCTTAGAGTAAGAGTTTGATATATTTTTTACTTATATCTCTACCAAAGAAAATTGGAAGTCATTCTTTTTTGGTTTTCCTTCTTTTCCTCTTTCTTTCTTACACTTTCACTCTACTTCTTTCCTGAGCTTTTTTCTTTTTTCAAATCTGTTTTTTATTTGTTTATCCCTTAGCTTTGTATTTTTTTGATGTATGAAGGATAAAATACTCAGCCATTATAATTCTACATTACTTATTTACAGAAATCATATCAAAATTTGGCTCCACTGGGAGCCATCTCATATAATGCAGGCTCTGAGTCCCTCTAACAAACAAAAGTATTTATCAATAGAAGAGAATATTTGTAGCTCAGGGTTGAACTGTGGGATCCTTGGTGCTCTCTGAGCTTGATGGTTTTCTTGCAGATGTTTCATTACCAAACTAGGTAACATCATCAGTAGTAGAAGGGAGTGGAGTTTGCTCTTATTTTCATATACTAGTGGCTTCCTCTGTCAGTGTTGATCAGTTGCTTCACAGTGTTTTGATTGGTGCCGGGTTTCTACAGCCTCAGGCAGAGAAGGGCTATTCTGCACCCCTCCCTCAAATGTTCTTTAAAATACAGAGTTTCCCAGCATTCCTTTAGGAACCTCCAACATGCAAACTGTGGCTACTGATCCTAAAATGAATCCTCTTTACCTGGAGCTTCAAAATTTGCTGTTTGCTGGGAAGATGTGTAGCTAAAGGTCAGTCTACATTTAGTGTACATCTGACTTTGGGGATATTTCTTCATAACCAAACAAAAGTGTATTTTCTGTGCAGTTCACACCCCTTGCTCGCTGGATCTGGATGTCACAAAGCAAAGCCCACATTTTGTAATTAACCCCCATGCCCCATTTTGACTGGCAGAGTGCTGTAGGAGGTGGAGTGCTGTCACACCCCCTGGCCACGCCCACCCAGCCACTCCCACCCAGGCAGACATTAGGGCAGAGAACTGATTGTTAAATTGTTTTAATCCCACCACTGCTGATAACCGATCCTCAAAGTTACAACTGCCCTACCATTCCCACAGTCACTTGATTGCATTTTGGGCCCTTGGCAGTTGGCCCACATTTACAACTGGTCCTGCAGTCATATGATCCTGGTTTGTAATACTTTTTGCTGTTTCCTGGCAGAATATGCCCATCAAATAAACTGGATTTAGACTTACGACCACACAATTGCCATAAATGACCCCAGTGGCTTGTTTAACAACCATAGTACAAAAAGTTGTAAAATCAAGTCTGGTCACATGGTGATTCAATTTACAACCACAGCAATACCAGGCTCAGTTGTGATTGTAAATCAAGGACTTCCTGTATACTACAAACAGTAATTCTTCATCACAGCAAATCTATATGACCCACCTTCTTGTTTCCCATAATGCCATAACAATCAGCACCAATCAATAAACTTTTTCTACCGTAAAAAAAGAGTATTTTCAGTTTCAATTCTTAAGTTGCATTAAAAGGAATTCTGCTAAGAAAGCAAAGTTGGATGTTTTTGCATTGGCAAAGTGTGCTGACTGAAGCAGCACTGAAATTAAAGCCTTCTTAATGCTCTGGAAGCAAAAAGAGAGAAATGGAAGGGAACTGGATGTCACTCTTCTCCATATTGTACTTTTCAGGTACATAATCCCTCAATTGCCTACAACAGCAGTTCCCAGCCTTTGTATTTTTGTGAACCATGACAGGGATAATGGCAAATCACCACACTAACCAAGGTCAGCCACATAATACTTTCAGGCACCATCACACAGTCAACTCTCAGATGTTATCCCCAAATAAACTGAAGTTCCATTTTAAAGGGGTAAAATCCATCACCAAACTGCCTGATGTTGATGAAGTTTGGGGCAAGGTAAAAGGGCTTGCAAGATTTGAAGATGATGATGATGATGATGATGATGATGATGATGATGATGATGATGATTTGGGGGCCTGCACCAAGAACCAGCTACGATATTTAGCTCACCAGCAGGAATACCTAAGAGATAGAATCAGAAACTGGCTATCAGCAGGGTTTCAATATTTACAAGAAATCTTCTTATACTCTTGAATATATATCCTAAAACAGAGAACAGAACAGAACAGAATAGAATTCTTTATTGGCCAAGTGTGATCAGACACACAAGGAACTGGTCTCTGGTGCAAAAACTCACAGTGCAGGGGTGAAATCCAGCAGCTTCTGACAGGTTCTGGAGAACCAATAGTGGAAATTTTGAGCAATTTGGAGGACTGGTAGTGGAAATTTTGAGTAGTTCGGAGAACCAGCAAATACCACCTCTGGCTGGCCCCAGAGTGGGGTGGGAATGGGGATTTTGCAATAGTCTTCCCCTGGAGTGGGGTCGGAATGGAGATTTTGCAGTATCCTTTCCCTGCCACGCCCACCAAGCCACACCACACCCACCAAGCCACGCCCACAGAACCGGTAGTAAAAAAATTTGGATTTCACCACTGTCACAGTGTATATATAAACAGAAAGTAACAGGTCATAGGTCATAAGTCATAATTACAATCATTAATCATAAGTTACAAACAACAATTGATAAATCATAAGAAATCAATAGGAGAAGATAGTAGGAAAGATGAGAAGATGAGAAAAGAGATAGTGCTATGGAATTAAGCGTTCAGCAAAGTGATGGTACGGGGGAGAAAACTATATGTCTGGTTGTTTTGGCATGCAATGAGGGGAGGAATTTAAACAGTTTATGCCCAAGATGTGAGGGGTCTGTAGATACTTTCTCAGCTCTCTTTCTGGTTCGTGAAGTATACAGATCTTCAATGGAAGACAGGCTGGTTGCGATTATATTGTATTAATACATCATATTGATAAAGATTGCCATGAAACGTTCCCATTCTATACTAAGATGATATTCCATTAAGGGTATAATGTGAACTTAAAATGATAATTCCAAGCCACCTGGTGAGAAGACCACCCAATGCAGGTCTAGGACAACTCATACAGCCATCTTGCCATGGCCTTCTTACCACAGCCAACCAAGCTCAGCCATCTTGCCATGGTCATCTTGCTGCAGCCAACTCGCCACAGGACAACTCACCATGGCCAATTTGCCGCAAGACAATTTGCCATGGGACAATCCAGATGGCATAACTCAACGTGATAAATGTTATCTGCCACTGTTTCTTCTACATTATTTCCATTTTTGCCAAAAATAAAATTGCCATTTTTGCCCATGGATTAATGCTTGGCTTCTTATCAACTGTTCAAGTTAATAAGAGTTTTCTACTTGGCACCTATTTCAAATAACCAAAAGCTCCTTCACACACATTTTGAGAGAAAGGAGTCAGGGATACTGCTCCATAGTAACAAGAATCAAATTTAGAACCAAGGGGAAATGTTGCTTTTCTGCAAGGACAAAAAAAAAGGCAGATTAGGTCCCCAGGATGATTAATTAGAACTATTTTAGTTTGTCATCTTTTTGTCCAGTGGAATAATTTCCATAATTTCCATTATAGACCAAGTCATTAAGAAGAAACTGTATACCTTCGAGAACTGAAGTTTGGCATTCAATCACAATTGTATTAACATTTGAGCACAAGATTCTTGAAAGTAAACTTGATTGGTTGCCAAATAACAAGCAAGGTGACAGAGGAAAAAGAAGTGCCCATTGTTAGATAGTGCAAATTCATAGTTTGGCTCTTTTGTCTGTGTTGAGATATTTTTGGGGAAGCAGATGCTGGAGGAATTCACAATGTAGAGATGCTTATAAACCGTGAATTTTTTTTCTTCTTTTTAACACAGCAAGGCTGAATTTGCTTCAGTAATTTAATTCCGGAGAGATTGAGCCAAAATTTAGAGAAAGGGGATTGCCTTTGTAGTTTTATTGCCTTTGTAGTTTTTAAAATAGAAAGTAGCCAACTCTGCAGAGCTCTCCAAAAATATAAAAAAATAATGTTTTTTGTTTTAAAATGAACAAAGATGAGAGAAAGTGAATGGCCATAACTATACAATAGATCTGGTTCAGTGGTGAAATCCAAATTTTTTTACAACCGGTTCTGTGGGTGTGGCTTGGTGGGCGTGGTGTGGCTTGGTGGGCGTGGCAAGGGAAGGATACTACAAAATCTCCATTCCCACCCCACTCCAGGGGAAGGATACTGTAAAATCCCCATTCCCTCCCCATTCCTGGGCAAAGGATATTGCAAAATCTCCATTCCCACCCCACTCTGGGGCCAGCCAGAGGTGGTATTTGCCGGTTCTCTGAACTACTCAAAATTTCCGCTACCGGTTCTCTGAACTGCTCAAAATTTCCACTACCAGTTCTCCAGAACCTGTCAGAACCTGCTGGATTTCACCACTGAATCTGGTTCAGTTTCAAAGATAATAAGCCAATTAATGGAGAAAAGCTGAAGAGATTTATTGACAGAAACAGGATACTGTAAAAATCATACATAGAAAAAAAGATATCCTTACTTTTCTTTTCCCTCTCAAGGACGATAGTGAACAAATCCCTGATGCAGACGTGTGTAGCATTTCTTCAGGATTCAGCTCTATAATAAGATCCATTTTTGGAGGGCGGAAGCAAAATGGGGAAGCAAGACTACTAAACAGCCATATTTCTAAAAGTCTACAATTTCTCTTTGTATTATGCTTTACTATTTAGGTAAATGTATGCCCATTTATAATAGTCTCAATTTATAAGACCATTTCTCTCCCCCCAAAAAGAAGCAAGAAGCATTTCAAATAAACACGAAAACAACAATTAGTGGTGCCTTTAACATCAGCAGCACTGAAACAGCTTTTATTAATTTTAGCCTTCCTAAGTCAGGGTAGGTCGATCAGACTAGGAAACCCAATTTATGAAAGCTAGTATGGGTAGTTGTTGATTTATGATCAGTCACTTAGAGATCAAAATTCCAAGGGACCTACCTGGGAGGTATCTGAACCCAGATTTGAAGTTCCAACAATTCCCTCCCACACAGTCACATAATCACGTTTCGAATACTCAGCCTCCGGGCTGCATTTATGGCCATTTGAAGTGTCCCACAGTTATGTACTGTAACTGAATTTAATGACATTTTGCTGAAAACCAGCACTTCCAGTTTTCTGCAAAACCGGCCCATATCAAACCATGGGTTTGTTTAATGACCACCGCAAAAAGGTTCGTAAAAGGCAAGCTCCGTTACAGTTGTAACTCAAGGACTAATCCTACTACTTTTATTATAAGATTCAGTACTAGAATCTTGCAGGTTTGAGTGTGCCTCTACCTTCCCTCCTTTCTTGTTCAAGAGAACCATGGAAGGTCAAATCTATGATATTTTCTAAAACTACATTTCTACTTTGGACCCAAATTGCTTTTATTTGACTGTTTTCTTGCCTGGGGCTCTTCTTCCTGTTCATCAAGGTTATTCCTACAGTCTATATTACAATTTTATATAAATGTGGTAGCTCATGGACTTGGACCACCATAAGAATGGTATCGAAACCATCTGGAGAACATTAGGATGAGGAAAACTTTAATGACTCCTTAACAAGGATCTACAAGTGTTTTGGCAGGGCAGGGGAAAGTCAGAATTCAGATCCTGAATATGTGCATACAAGTAAGCTAATCATGATTTAAATGACTAAATCACTTTAATTACCTGTATATATTGTGTTCTTGAATAAAAATGAACCTTAAGTGCACATGACCACTGATATCAACCATCTTCTTTGGAAAGCAAACAGGTGTAAAGTTTTTACTTATTTTCAGAATAACAGAATAACAGAGTTGGAAGAGACTTAGAGGTCATCTAGTCCAACCTCTTGCTCAGGCAGGAAACAGTATACCATTTCAGACAAATGGTTGTGCAAACTCTTCTTGTAAATCTCCAGTGTTGGAGTACCCATAACCTCTGGCGGCAAGTCGTTCCATTGATTAATTGTTCTCACTGTCAGGAAATTTTTCCTTAGTTCTAGGTTGCTTCTCTTCTTGATTAGTTTACATCCATTGCTTCTTGTCCTGCCCTCAGGGGCTTTGGATAATAAGTTCACTTCCATTTTCTTTGTGGCAACCCCTGAGATATTGGAGCACTACTATAATGTCACCCTTTAGTCTTTCCTTTCATTAAATTAGACATACCCGATTCCTGCAACCATTCTTTGTATGTTTTAGCCTTTAGTCTCACCTTTATTTTTTTATCTCATCTTTATTTTTTTATAGTAACTCAATTTTACTTTTATAAATGAATATACCTGATATTCCTTCTTCCTCCTATTTTCACCACAACAACACTGTGAGATGGCCTGGGCTGAGAGAGAATGAGTGGCCTAAATTCACTCAGATGGCTTGCGTGGCTAAGGCAGGACTGGAACACACAGTCTCCTGATTTCTAGCCTGGTGTCTTAACCACTAGTCCAGCTGGCTCTCATTATGTTGAGTTGTTTTATGAACAAACAACCAAAAAAAAAAAAAAGTGATCAGAATGACTGCTGTTGAAAAGACAGTTTGTATTTCTTTTATTGTGAAGAGGCAGAGGGCATATCCACATTTAACCATTTTAAGATGTTCCATGATAGTGGAAAAAAACTCAGCTGTTTGAATTACACGTAAACGCTATATCTATGCCCATAAATCTAATCATTGACATTTATTCCTCTATTTTACCCACTTGTATTATTGTTGCTTAATTTTTGTAGATTTTATTTTGTCTCCTATATTTGTATCTTACTCTTTTTTTTGTAGAATTAATTTGAATCAGAAATTTTGTATATGTATCCTAATGTTAATCAAGTTGATTTTTAGTCTCTTTATCATAAGGTTTGTGTTGTTATTTTTGGAATGACTGAAACCTTACTGCTTTATGTTGCTTTATGCTAGAAATAACAAAAGTAGATTGATGGATTCATATCTCCTAAGTTCAGTGTGCATAAAGTATTCAGATGATTATATCAGTAATAAGTTCTAAAGCTTGTAGCACTGATTTACAGTTCTGAATGTTACAAGGATTGATGGATCAGGCCCAATGAAGAGACTTGAGACTTCAAGTAAAATATCTCTCCTTTTATTTGCAGGTTCATCATATCATCACTTGGTTACATTAGGATCTGAGCAACATGGAGGAGTGTGCCCACCTTTTGTACCTGTGGACGGGGATTCAGGTAAGGAGGGGCCTATGGGAGGAGCTGGCCAGGTGGGTGTCTGGGTTAACCCTTGCACTGCTGAGCTATAGCTGGTCCCTGGCACGGGTAGGGCATTTATACCTGACAAATCCCCCTCTAAATGCCTGACCTGTGTCTGTAGGCCTGACTGACCGGTTGGTACCCTGTGGTGAATGTTGAGCTTGGAAACTAAGTGTGAGTGTTGTTTGCCCTGCAGAGGTTTTGTGAGTATGTCTGCGGTCTGTTCTTCTGTATCGCAGTGTATGGCCTTTATGAAACCGATTCTGGAGAGCTGTCTCACGTGCTTGTATTTTATATCTATGTGCCTTGATCTTTGCCCTACAGCGTCGGACATGGATATTTCTATAGCGGCTTTGTTATCCTCGTAAATATTTATTGGGTAAGTTGGTTCTTTCCACACGCTGGCCAGTAGGTCGTCGAACCAGATGAGGTTGTTGGCGGCTTTGGAGAGGCATATGTATTCAGCTTCAGTAGTCGAGGTTGCCACCAAGATTTGCTTGCCTGTATACCAATGTACCGGACTGTTATTTAAGTAGAATATGTATCCAGACGTGCTCTTCCGGCCTTTGGCGTCTCCGGCCCAGTCAGCATCGGCGTAGCAGGAAAGGATGGGTTCGTTGGATTTTTCAGGCTCTAGGGTTAGGCATGCATTGGCACTTTGTTTCAGGTATCTTAGCACCCTTTTCACTGCGTCCCAGTGGTATGTGGTGGGTTTGCTCACGTGTCTGGACAATAAATTAACTGATAGGGCAATGTCTGGTCTTGTCCAGTTAGCGATATACAGGAGAGAGCCTATGACTGACCTGTACAGCGTGTTGTCTTCAAATCCGGGTGATTCATCATGCATGTTTCTCAAGAAGTCCGTCTGCATGGGCGAATCACACCCCTTGGCGTCTGCCATGTTGCACTTGTGGAGTAACTCTTCTATTTTCTCTTTCTGTGACAGCTGGAAACCTTTTGGTGTTTGGTTGACTTGCACCCCCAGGTACCGGTTTATCTTTCCGAGGTATTTTAGGGTGAAGTGCTCGCTCAGTCTGCTGGCGAAGGTGTCGCGGTTCTCTTCGTGCTTGCTGATATATAGTATGTCATCCACGTAAACCAGGATGTATTCTGGCGAGTCCCCCTCCTTCCTGGTGAAGAAGCAGTTGTCAGCTATGGTCGCCGTGAACCCCATAGACTTCAGTGCCTCTACCAAGCATTCGTACCAGCGTTTGCCTGATTGCTTCAGTCCGTATAGGCTCTTGTGGAGTAACCAGGTGTCCCCCCTGTTGGTTTCTTTGCTGTGAGGCGCTCTGATGTATATCTCTTTATCTAGATTGGCGTGCAAGTAGGCGGTCTGCACATCAAACTGGTGCACCTCCAGTCCTAGCAGAGATGCGATGACCAAGGCGCTTTTTACACTCTCTGTCTTTACGGTGGGCGAGTAGGTGTCAGTGTAGTCCTCCGGGAACCTTTGAGCAAACCCCTGGGCAACTAATCTTGCTTTGTATAGGCTCTGCCCACCCTCTAAGTTTTTGATCTTGAAGATCCATCGGGTGCCTATTGTGTTCTTGCCCTCTGGGACTTTGGTTGGGGTGTAGACCTCTAGCTTCCTCAGGCTGTCCAGCTCTTTGGCCATGGCTAACTCCCACTTTGCCCTCTCTTCCTGGGGTAGTCTCAATACCTCTTCGTAGGAGTTGGGTGTGACATGATTCGTGTGTACGTGCATCACGTAATCATTTAGCCTTCTTGGCAATTGGTTTCTGGTAGACCTGACCGGTCTGTCTACTGTCTGCTCAGTGTCATGCAGATGTCTGGCCTCTCTTTGGGTCAGTGAGTCTACACTTATCTTGGGGTGATTCTCCTTCCATCCCTCAACCTTGATGCCTTGGAGGTTGGGCCTGGGCCTACCCCCTTCCCGTCTATCCACTGTCTCGCTTTCGTCTTGAGCTTGCTCAACTGGACTATCTTCTCGCTTGGTGGATACCTCGTTTAAGTGTATTCTGGACCAGTTGGCTTGCTCATGGAAAGTCGCTGTCCTAGATACCACGAATCTATTATTGCTATCCACAAACCTGAAGCCCTTGGTTCCTGGCTCGTATCCCATAAACCTCAGTCTTCTGGATACCTTGTCCCCTTTTTTGCGTAACTGTTTGGGTATGTGGACATCAGCGGTCACGCCGAATACATGTAAGTGTGCTATCTGTGGCTTTTTGTTGTACATGAGCTCGTATGGTGTTTTGTCTATCACACTGGACCATGTTCTGTTGAGAGTGTAGTTGGAATAGACCAGGGCTTCAGACCAGAAGTGCTGGCCAATGCCCGCGTCCTCTAAGGCGCACCTGACCATCGTCTGGAGCATGGAGTTGCGCCGTTCTGCGACCCCATTCTGAAAAGCGGAAAACGGGGACGACGTAAAGTGAATCACGCCTTTGGACCTGAGCCAATGGGAGAAGTCCTTAGATAGAAACTCAGATCCTCTGTCAGTCATGATTTGCTTGATCTGTGTGTTGTTTTGGGTTTCTACTCTTTTGTAAAACTCTTTGAATTTCTGGAAGGCCTCATCCTTTTTCCTTAAAGTATAGACGAAGCCATATCGACTAAAGTCATCTACTATGGTGAGAAAGTATCTTTTCTTGTAATTTATGGATGGCCTTAGGGGCCCTACCAGGTCCATGTGAACTAGGTCGAATATTTGTTTGGCGGCGCGTAACGACTTCTTGGGCCTGGGTTTTACCTTTAATTTTGAACATTTGCACACTGAGCACTCGAGGTAGTTTTCACAGTTCTTTATTTTGACACCCTCGGTACAATTGGCCATTTTCTGGACCACGGGGAAGCTGGCGTGCCCTAGCTTCCGGTGTAGCAGATGAGCACAGTCGTCATGCATGGGTTTGCCTATTGAGGGCCCCTTTTGGGTGTGTCTGTTGTGTCGTGTCTCTTGTGTCGTGTCGCCATCACTATCTACCTCTCTCCCATCTACTTGTTCTCCCTCAGTCCTGCCCTGATCGGTGCCCTCTGTGTCCTCTGAGCTGGTGCACACGCTGTGGGCGTCATCCTCATGGAAAGTTATGTACGGTAACCCTTGGTTGACGGTTACTCTCCCTATATCTTCCCCATCCTTGCTGACTTTGACATAACCATTTGTGAAGGTCACCTCAGCCCCTGATTCCTTGCTAAGCTTTACTGCGGCTAGAATGTTGTGGGGTATCCCCGGGACTAGCAATACCCCCTCTATTTTCCCCAAGCCTGGCAATGTAACTGTCCCTTTGCCTGTCACCCTAACCTGATTTTGGTCTGCGACTTTGATCGAAAAGTCTTCCCTCTTGAATGATGAGAGTAGCTTCTGATTGTAGGTGGTGTGATTGGAGGCTCCCGAGTCCAGGAGCCATGAGCTGGTGCCTTTGTCTTGGTATGTGATGCGTGTGCGCTCGCCTATCCCGTATAATGACCCTGTCCTGCTGTCGCGCGAGCTGTCTCTGTTCCCCCTCCTGTCCCTGGGATTGGGTGAGTCCCTGCGCCTATACCTTTCTTCCGATGTGTGCCTTTCCGTTTGTCTGTGCCTGTGCTCTGGTCTGCCTCTCTCCCTATAGTTCTTGGGGCAGTCCCTTTTGATGTGTCCCCTTGACCCGCAGATATAACATTCTGGCATGTTGTGTTGTCTCTCTTGGAAGACTACTCTCTTCTCACTCTTATGTTCTCTGGGAGGGCCGGGGCGGCTCCTTCTCAGATTATCTTCTGCGATCAGCTTATTGGATAGCTTCTCCATGGATAGCATTCCCAGACTAATGGTATCTAAGTGTGTCAAGAAGTTATTCCATGAGTGATCTAAAGAGTTAATTATTACACTCTTCATAATCTGGTCGGAAATAACTTCTCCCCTGAGGTGTAGCTCTGCCCTGGTACCGCTTAAGGACACTAGGTGCTCACTCATAGGTGTTCCTGGCTTAAGTCTGGCAGAAAAGAAGTCTTTGGAGATTTGGGTGGTGGTGGACACACTCTCACTGTAAAATAACCCAAACATTTTTCCTATAATTTCTGATACTGTGAGGTTATGTCCAATACAGTGGTAAATAGTGGGTGATATGCTTGCAATTAAAAGATAGAATGCCCTATGGTGCATGCAATCCAGCTCTAAAGACCATGGTCTCTCTGGGGGATCATTAATAAAATGAGACATATTCTCTTTTAGGAATACCACTTGGAGTTGCTGTGACCACTCTAGGATATTGCCCCCATCCATTCTCAACTTGGGAAAGTCAACAGGTAAGTTCCCAGCACTATTAGTAAAGTTACTTACTGCTGGCTGTTGTCCATGGTTCCTTATGTGCCTATAGCAGCAGAAAGGCATGGGAACGCTTGCCGGTAGTTTAAAAGTCCCGCTTTGTAATTTTTTTCTTTTTTCTTCCTCTAGGCGGAAGAGCGCATGCGCGAAGTCCATTTCAGCTCCGCCGTCGCTGTGGAAGGACCTGTTCATCGCGGCTCCACTGTAGAGGCCTCTGTCGGTCGGGTAGGCCTCGGCTTCGGCCTTGGGGGTCCAGGTGTGCTCCGGAAGGCGTCGTCCAGCAGCTGCTTCTCCGGAATGAAGATCCTGGCGGCGCTGGGGCTCCGGCGATGGCTGTAAGTAGCTGCCCCAATCCATGCGGTCCGGGGTGTGTGGCCTGGGCGATCGGAGGCGCGGTGTCCCTGGGGTGCGAAGGTGGGTTGGCGAGCTGTCACGGGCATCGGTGGCTCTCGGGTGGGTGCTTCGTTGCCCCTCTCCTCGTCTTCCCTTTTGTTTTGGCCTCTCCGGCTTCTCTTTAGTGATTTTGAGGCCTGGGCCGAAGGCGGCGGCAAGGGTCTTCATGGCCCTATCCACTTGCCGCTCGCTGGGGGTGTACCAGGGGTCGGAGTCGGATTCGGTCCCCTCTCCCCGGTCACTTTCACCATGGTTTATGGTCCGGCATTTTTTGCGCGCCGGCCATTTTGAATTCTGTTGGTTGGTTGGTTGGGGGTCGGCCATCTTGTCCGACCACATGGACAAAGATGGCCACCGTTTCAAATTTAGAGTGGGGCTTTGGGGCTCGGTGGCCGTTGGAAGTGCCCTTTTGGGCGATCCACTCACCGAGTCCAGCTCCTCGAGTTCGGAGTCCGAGCCTTCTTCGCTCCTTGCCACCTCTCGGTCGATTATGAAGCTCCGCAGGTCGGCAAGGAGGTTCTTGTCGCCGGCTCGCTCTTTCAACAGCTGCAGGACGTCGAGTCGTAGCTTCTCTTCTTCTTGGTCGTGGTGGGCCCTTTTCCCTTTCTCGATCTCCCCCCTTTCTTCCGTCGCGGTGGCTTTGGGGGTGGTTGAGGTTCCTGCCTTCCCTGGCGAGTCCGATGGGTTGCTTTCCCGTTGCTTCGGGGGTGTCGCCATTCTGCAGGTAGGTACGGGTCCTTGTCTTGTGGCTTGGGATCTCTGGGCCTTACCAACCATCCTCTGCTACCATTTTGTTACAAGGATTGATGGATCAGGCCCAATGAAGAGACTTGAGACTTCAAGTAAAATATCTCTCCTTTTATTTGCAGGTTCATCATATCATCACTTGGTTACATTAGGATCTGAGCAACATGGAGGAGTGTGCCCACCTTTTGTACCTGTGGGCGGGGATTCAGGTAAGGAGGGGCCTATGGGAGGAGCTGGCCAGGTGGGTGTCTGGGTTAACCCTTGCACTGCTATAGCTGGTCCCTGGCACGGGTAGGGCATTTATACCTGACACTGAATAAAAACATACTTTGGACCCGGTACATTGGTATCACTCAAAATACCAATTTTATACTTCAGAAAGACAGTAACATTTTTGCATGCTGAGGCAAATATATGCAATCTCTAAGCACTTCATGAAACAGAATAATTTATTTACTGTATAAAAATAAAAATAAGCATAATTGTCTTGTAATTGAATAGTTGTTTTCATAGTATAATGTCTACTGACGCTTGTGGGTTTTAATTTTTATATAAATTGCAATCAGAATTTGTGACTGATGAGAATAGTGAGTCACTAAGCAACTCACGCCCCATTTGGGTCACTGTTTCAGAGATTCTCCCTTACCTAAATAGGGAAACAGAATGACCAGAGGTGGCAAAAAAGCAGGGGGAGCAAGAGATTTGGGTGCGTCTTATACACCGAATGTAACCCTGCCCACCTGCTGGCCCCCACCCTTTGGCCGCTGTCTCCCAGCAATTTACCTCCTTGCAGCAAGCAGCAAACAGCCCGTTTCAGCTTCAGCACAGTCTGTTTAGCACAAGCATATGATTGTCAGTTGGATTGGCCTCCCAACTGTCAGCTGTTTCGGGCTGCAGGGATTGCCATTGCCTATTGCCACGCAGGCCTCTGCTGTTTGCAGCAAGAAGGCAAATTGCTGAGAGGCAGATTTTTTTTTTTTTGTGCTAATCAGACTGTGCTGAAAATGAAAATGAAACTAAGGCAGGCTGTTTGCTGTTTGTTGCAAGGAGGCAAATTGCTGCGAGGCAGAGGCAGATTTTTTTCTTTTTTTTTCTCCCCAAAAAGGTAGGTGGTCTTATAGTCCTGAGCGTCTTATACTCCGAAAAATATGGTATATCTAGTGGTCTACTACATCTAGTTTCTCCCTCCCTCCCTCCCTCTCTTTCTCAATATGTATGTATGTATGTATGTATGTATGTATGTATGTGTGTGTGTATATATATATATATACATATATATATATACATATATATATATATATATATATATATATATATATATATATATATATATATATATATAAACCTTGGCTACGTAGGGAAAACCTGGCTAGAAGAAAAACATATATATATATATATATATGTTTATGTAAGTTTTCACGGGTATGTATGTGTGTATAGTTAATATTTCGGGTTTCTTCCCGTGTAATTGTGGATATATCCCTAAAAGGGTAGAAGCGACGTTTCGACAGAATCCCATCTGCCATCATCAGGCATATGTCAGCAGTCATTTTGTACTAACATTTTGTCATTTAGTACAAAATGACTGCTGACATAAGCCTGATGATGGCAGATGGGATTCTGTCGAAACGTCGCTTCTACCCTTTTAGGGATATATCCACAATTACACGAGAAGAAACCCGAAATATTAACTATACACACACACACACACACACACACACACACACACACATATATATATATATATATAGAGAGAGAGAGAGACACCCCATACATAAATACTAAGGTGACCAGATTTTAACATTGGTAAAGAGGGACATTGTGGGCGTGGCTTATTTTGTGGGTGTGGCTAGCTGGTCATGTGACTGGGTGGGCGTGGCTAGCTGGTCATGTGACCGGGAGGCCATGGCTATGTGTATAGGGTAAGGTGAACAGATTTTAACATTGGTAAGAGGGACACCATTGTGGGCGTGGCTTATTGTGTGGGCGTGGCTTGGAGGCCATGTGACTGGGTGGGCGTGGCTAGCTGGTCATGTGACCGGGTGGCCATGGCTGTGTGTATAGGGATTACTCAGAGGGCTGAAAAGTCATTTCTGACAGGTCCTCACACTTTTGACTGGTCCTCACATTTATGACCATCCTCACATTTATGCCCGTGCAGCATTCTTAACAACCATGTCACTCATTTCACAACTGTTTCTCTTCACCATGATGACAAGATAGGGCAAAAATGTAAAATGTGAGGACAGTCGTAAGTTCAAGGACTGGTCAAAAGTGCGAGGACCAGTCAAAAATAACTTTTTCAGCCCTCTGAGTAGTCCATATGCATAAAAGGATACAGTAATAGAGAGGGATGAAGGAAGGGAAGGGAAATTAGAGTAGGAGTGACGGTTAAGAGAGGGAGGAAGAGAGGAGGAGAAGGAGAAAGGAAGAGGAAGTAGGGAGGAGAAGAAGAGGGGGGGAAGAGAAAGTAAGAAGGAAAGAAAAGAGAGGTGGTAGGTTTGAGGAGAAAGATTGCTGTACAATAAAAAAGATGAAAGGGAAGAAAGCCAACCCCAAACAAATATAAAGATATTAAGATAAAGAATGAATTGTTAAACTTTAAAGAATAAAAGAGAACAAATATGAATAAATAGCAATAATTAGAAACACACATACATACAATGTATTTTCTTTGAACAGAATATTTGGCTGGTTCACAAATTTAAACAGTGTTTAGTCATTTCAATTAAATTTACAATTTCTATATTTCCTTTTTGCCATATTTATTCCTCATCTATTTTTTTAAAAAAACAATTTTACCCTTCATCCTCATCTCTAATCTTAATCAAATTCAATTTTTCCCTTCTATTCTATTTTATACCCCTTCCCATTGTCATCTATTTTTATATCCATCCTCACATTGGTTAATTATGTAATTATGTAATACAGTTGTTTAATACAAATTCAACATTTTAATATAAATCAATTAGTTATATAACTATTTTTTGTATATTAATCAATATGAACATGAATATTCCAATTATTTCCATGCAATCCAATTTCTTACAAATCAATTAATTATACTTACCAATAATAATAAACCAAATAATTTCCCCCATATATTCCTCCAAACCACAACTTAACCATTTCTGCTTTCAACACAGTATACAATTAATAATATCTCAATTATTACAATTCCCTAGTTAAAAAGAGCTTTTTTTTCTTTTGTGTTTTAAAATCTTGAACTCTCCTCTTTTGCCCTAAATAATTTTCCATTGTTTGCACTTACCTTTTTTGGTGAGGAAAAGGAAAATAAATCTGCTGCCTAATTTTCCAACGTTGCAAGCAAACTGCAAAGCCAACAGCCTGTTTTACTTTCAGTTTCGTTTTGAGCTTGGTTTGCACAAAGAGGGAAAAAAAAACTGAGCAATTTAGCAAGAGCAGAGCCCTGTGCAAATCAGCTGAGAGGGGGAAGCCGAGCTAATTAACGTAGGGCGGCCCTTTGAAGCCCCGCGGCAAGAGTTTAAACAGGTTTTTTCCCTCTAGCCATCAGCGGGGATTCAGGAGGCAGCCGGGAACCAGGAGGCAGAATGAAAAATTGGGACTTTTTTAAAACGCTGCGGGACGCGGGACAAATTGCTCAAAAGCGGGACTGTCCCGCCAAAAGCGAGACTGTCCCGCCAAAAGCAGGACGTCTGGTCACCTTAATAAATACATACATTCTTTCTTTGGTGAATTTATAAAGATAACCTGGCTTCTTTTCAGGTTTATTTTGAAGCCAAACGGTTCTCGTGCTTTGTGCAGCTATTGTATGTGTTTTTGTAGCTCTTCTGGTTCTTGTGAGAAGGGAACCACATCATCTGCAAATCTTAAGTGGTTTAAATAGGCACCATTGATTTTTATTCCATCTTTGCCGAGTCTAGTTTGCAAAATATTTCTTCAAGGCAGACTGAGAAGAGGATAGGTGATAGGGTATTGCACCTTAGACACACACACACACACACACACACACACACACACACACACACACTTGCTAAATGCATGTACAAAATCAATATCTCTTCCATAATAAATTAAACTGGTTTATGACTACAATATATTATGCGTATCCGGATGATTTGTGTGCAGCTCAGGCACAAGAAAGGCAGTGACTTAAACAAATCACTTAAATAGAATGCAGCTATGACTTCTCCTACCTAGATAAACCGCAAGCCGTTAACAGTAAGTTCTGCATGGAATTTTCATTAACTCCAAATGTAGAAAATGTAAATATATTTATATCCTAATTCATAATGTGATCTATTTTGCTTTCTCATTATGTTAATTATGCAAAGTTTAAGGTAAAGTCTTCAAGTCCAGTATGACTTTTGGTGACAAACAGTTGCACATGTCCCTCTTGTATTTTCTGAAACAGGATGGTCAGACTTACTATTGGATTTAGGATAAAGAAAATTCTAAATAATAATAATAATAATTTTAATAATAATTTTATTTCTATACCGCCCTTCTCCCGAAGGACTCAGGGCAGTGTACAGCCAGTTTAAAAATACAAGACACAACAATAATTAAAAATTAAAATAATTAAATAGAATTGGCTTAATTTAAAACCCCAAAAATTTAAAACATCCAATTAAAAATTATGTTGCTAACCCAGCCTGGCGGAACAATAGGGTCTTGAGTGCGCAGCGAAATACCCGGAGGTCAGAAATCTTACGAATTTCCGGGGGCAGTTCATTCCACAGGGCTGGGGCTCCCACAGAGAAGGCCCTCCCCCTGGGTGTCGCCAGCCGACATAACTTGGCTGATGGCACCCTGAGGAGACCCTCTCTGTGGGAACGGACTGGTCGGTGGGAGGCTATTGGTGGCAGGAGACGGTCTCGAAGGTATCCGGGTCCTATGCCATGGAGCGCTTTAAAGGTGGTAACCAACACCTTGAATCGCACCCGGAAGACCACTGGGAGCCAGTGCAGCTCACGCAGGAGGGGTGTCACGCGGGCACAACGGGTTGCGCCCATAACCACCCGCGCGGCCGCATTCTGGACCAGTTGGAGCCTCCGAGTGCTCTTCAAGGGGAGCCCCATGTAGAGAGCATTACAATAGTCCAGCCGGGAGGTGACAAGGGCATGAGTGACCGTGCGCAAGGCATCCCGGTCCAGAAAGGGCTGAAACTGGCGGATCAGGCGAACCTGATAAAAGGCCCCCCTGGCCACGGCCGTCAAGTGCTCTTCTAAAGACAGCCGTGCATCCAGGAGGACACCCAGATTGCGAGCCCTCTCTGTGGGGGGCAAGGATTCACCCCCAATAGTCAGCGATGGCGTCTGCTGACTATATCGGGACGCCGGCAACCACAGCCACTCGGTCTTGGATGGGTTGAGTCTGAGCCTGTTCCTCCCCATCCAGGCCCGTACGGCCTCCAGGCAGTGAGACATCACATCAAGGACATCGTTGGGGTGGTCTGGGGTGGAGATGTACAGCTGAGTATCATCAGCGTACAGGTGACACTTCACCCCAAAACCATGGATGATCTCACCCAGCAGCTTCACATAAATGTTGAACAGAAGAGGCGAGAGGACCGACCCTTGTGGCACTCCCCAAGCGAGATGCCTCGAGGTCGACCTCTGCCCCCCTGCCAACACGAACTGCGAGCGGCCGGAGAGGAAGGAAGAGAACCACCGCAAAACGGTGCCCCCTACTCCTAACCCTCTCAACCGCTGCAGCATGATACCATGGTCGATGGTATCAAAAGCCGCTGAGAGATCTAATAGGACTAGGACAGAGGAGCAACCCCTGTCCCGGGCCCTCCAGAGATCATCCACCAACGCGACCAATGCCGTTTCTGTGCTGTGCCCCTGCCTGAAGCCTGACTGGTACGGGTCTAGATAGATAGCTTCATCCAGGTGCCTGGGCAGTTGTCGTGCCACCACACTCTCAACAACCTTCACCACAAAACGAAGGTTGGAGACCGGACGGTAGTTAACTAATTCAGCCGGGTCCAGGGAAGGCTTCTTGAGGAGGGGCCTCACCACCGCCTCTTTCAAGGCGGCGGGAAAGGCACCCTCACTCAGAGAAGCAGTTATAATCCCCTGGAGCCAGCCTCGTGTAACCTCCCGGGAGGCCAGTACCAACCAGGAGGGACACGGGTCCAATAAACATGTGGCGGCACTAATCCTACCCAGAACCCTGTCCACATCCTCGGGAGCCACAGGATCAAACTCCTCCCAGATAATATTCTCAAGGCCTGCCCTCGTCTCCTCCCCCGGACTCGCCCAGTCGGAGTCCAAGCCTTCCCGAATCCGAGCGACTTTATCGTTCAGGAATTGCACAAAATCCTCAGCTCGACCCTGCAAGGGATCCTCCCGCACTCCCCCCCGAAGAAGGGAGTGGGTCACCCTAAACAGGGCGGCTGGGCGGTTCTCTGCAGATGCGATAAGAGCGGAAAAATGGTTAGATTTCGCCACTTTTATCGCCACTAGGTAGGTCTTGATATAAGACCTCACCTGTGTCCGGTCAGAATCAGAATGACTAGTCCTCCAAATGCTCTCTAGGTGTCTTTTCCGACGCTTCATCTCTCTCAGCTCCTCAGAGAACCAAGGAGCCAATTGAGATCGGCATCGGGTCAGAGGCCGCAAAGGCACGACACGATCCAAAGCTCCGGCGGCCGCACTCTCCCAGGCGGCTACCAGGACTTCAGTCGAGTCGTGTGTCAGGGTCTCAGGAAATGGCCCAAGCTCCGTCAGGAATCTTTCAGGATCCATCAGGCGCCTGGGACGGAACCATTTAGTCGGTTCGGTCTCCCTGCGGCGGGGGGAAGCGGTAGGAAAGTCCAAGTGGAGGAGCGAATGATCTGTCCATGACAAGGGTTTAATGTCTAAGTCCCCTCTACCAAGATCATTCAACCACTGACCAGAGATGAAAATCAAGTCCAGAGTGTGTCCTCCTATGTGAGTTGGGCCTTGAACTAACTGGGTCAGGTCCATGGCCGTCATGGAAGCCATGAACTCCCGAGCCACTTCTGACGTCTCACCCGCGGATGGAAGGTTGAAATCCCCCATGACAATAAGTCTGGGGGTATCCACCGCCGCCCCGGCAATGACGTCGAGTAGCTTGGGCAGGGTCGCTGCCACGTGGCAGGGAGCCAGGTACGCAGTCAGCAAACCCATCTGCACCCCACGGCCCCACTTCACAAAGAGGGACTCACATCCGGCTATCTGAGGAACAGTGGTCTCCCTCGGACAAAGACTCTCCCTAATAATCACCGCCACTCCCCCACCCCTCCCCTGGGCCCTTGGCTGATGAAATGCACGAAAACCTGGTGGGCACATTTCAACGAGGGGGACCCCCCCTCTTGGCCCAACCAGGTCTCTGTAATACCTGCCAGGTCCGCACCCCCCTCTAAAATAAGATCACAAATGAGGGGGGCTTTATTGACAACCGACCTGGCATTACATAACATCAGCCGTGGACCCTGGGCTTGAGACTCTGCACAACCCAGGCCACGAGATGCGCATTGGGGACCGGAGTGCGCAATTGCTCGTAAACAGCGATAGAATCAATATTGGTAATATTAATAATAGAGTTGTGATGGAGAACCTAGAATTCTCAGGTATTTGTGACCTGAAAAACGTGTGACCTCCTGCCAGTTTCCCCATTGATTTTGCTTTCAGGAAACCAGCAGGGAGTATTGAAAATCAGATATTGTGTGACTGATTATGGCGTGCTGCAGGGTTATAATTGCAAGGTGGGCATTGAACTTCTGGATGATTACATGACTAGGGGGATCTTGTCATGGTCAGAACTCCCAGGACTGGTTGTAAATCCCCCACCTTCAGCACCTACTTTGAATAGTTGCTGACATATAGTCATAACCTGTACTCTTGAATCAGTTTCTAAGAACAATTGTTTAACAATTGTTTAAGTATTCTGAACATTTTTTAAAGCAATTTGAGGACTAGGAGTTTTTCTGTATTGTGTAGACAGTTACTTAGTTGAAAATTCAAGGTACAGATTTCTGGAGGTTTCACTCAAGTAAATTTATATATTAGAGTTGACTTAAGTGTTATTTTTCTATATAATAGAAAAATAGAATGCATTGCATGGATGCAATTATTATTTTTTGTTTACATTTTTTGGATCTTTCTGAAATTTTAATATGTAGAACTCTATTCTTAGAATTTTCAGTGAAGAACATATTCCTACTGATAAATGTAAATAGGCTGGAAACTACTATAATTAAGATAATTTATCGCAGAATGGGAAAAGAAGCGATGGAAAACTTTCCTTCTGTAAAACTCCACAAAGTTTTCTTTTGTCCATCCCGCCCAGTTTTGAATTCTCTGGTGGTCTTATTGCTACTGTGCCCAAAATTCCCAACCAGTACTGTAGAGCAGCAAATAAAACTGATTTGGACAGCTGCAGATTAGGAAAGACAGTTCAATCATAGGGGAAAACATCATTATAAGGCTGTTTATCTCCACTCAGAAATAAATCCCATGGAAGGCAATGAGATTTAGTTCCAGAAAAGTATAGAGTATATGGAACTTCAGTGTAACTACACTAGAAATCCTAACATGGAATGCAAATCCAGGCATTAAACAGAATACAGTAACAGTTGGAAAGGATCTGGAGGTCTTCTAGTTCCAACACCCCCACCCTACCTCGCTGTCCAGGCAGGAAACCCTATACCCGTGATTGCGAACCTATGGCACGCATGCCTGAAGTGGCATGCAGAGCCATGTTACCTGGCACATGTGGTGTTACCCGTTCCTCTTCTGGGTTTCTGTTGCACATGCGCAGGCAACGATCAGCTGGCCTTTGTACGTGGGGCATTGCCGGAAACCGGAAGAGCTGGTCTTTCATTTTCCGGTGGGAGCATGCGTGCCTGCCAGCTCATCGGCACGTACACATGCGCGGCAGTAACCAGAGAATGGAAGTATTCCTCTTCCTGGTCGCGGCCCAGACAATGAAAAGTGCTCCCTTTTCGCCACTCAGTGCTGTGTGCGTTGGCACATGCTACCTTTTCGGCACTTCTTGCCAAAAAGGTTCGCCATCACTGCCCAGTACCATTTTAGACAAACGGTTGTCTAATCTTTTCTTGAAAAATCTCCAGTGTTGGAGCACCCACAATTTCTGGAAGCAAGTTGTTCCACTTATTAATTGTTCTAACTTGTTCCTTTACCATTGGAGACTGCAACAAATATGAATACAGGTAGTCCTTTTAGTTAATTTAGTGACCGTTCAAAGTTACATCAGCACTGAAAAAAGTGACTTATGTTCTGTCCCCGTCTCAGACACGCACACAAACAGATAGCCAGGGGTTAAATAAAACTGGCAGACAACAAATTCTTTCGATAAGAGGCTTGGCAGCAACCCAGTAGCTGCTTGCCAAGAACTTTACTCAGAGGGAGGGGGTGTTCCTCCGACAGATAAACCATAACGGGATACACACAGTTCAAGAATTGTCAAATCCAGTCCGTATTAAATCCAAGGCAGATAACGTTGTTTCAAAGATACAATGTAACTCGCTAGTAGTTTGTTTTGTCCATCACAGAGTCTGAATGGCCACCTCACCCCCTTTTATCCCCTGTGGGGTGTGGTCCAGTGACTCAGCCTAATCTCTGGCATGCCTCCTCTTCTGCTGCGCGCGCCTGTCTCTCCGACGCTGGCGTGGATCCAGCCAAGACTTATCTCTGTCACTGTCCGACTGCGAGGAGATACCTGGCTCCTGGCCAATCTCTTCTCCTTCAGGAGACACCTGAAGCATTGCCAGAGAGGAGGGTCCTGGAGAGGGAGGCCTGGCCAACTCCTCTCCTTCATGTTCGGAGCCTTCTCCCTCCGATAACACAGGCTCAGGTAACGGAGCCACAACAATTTATGACTGTTTTTCACATTTATGACCATTGTAGCATTCCCAAGGTCATGTGATCAAAATTCAGATGCTTGGCTACTGGCTCATATTTATGACGTTTGCAGTGTTCTGGGATCATGTGATTGCCTTTTGTGACAAGCAAACTCAATAGGGAAGTCAAATTCAATTAACAACCATGCTACTAACTTAAAAACGGCACTGATTCACTGAACAACTGTGGCAAGAAAGGTCGTAAAATGGGGCAACGTTCACTTAACAATTGTCTCGCTTGGCTTCCGGTTTGGTTTCCGCCGCCGCCAGATGGTCTTTCGGGACCGCCAGCCTCGCTGCCCGTAAAGAGCCGTCTCTACAGCTGAGAGACGGCTCGAAAAACTCCATCTCCTTGAGGAGACATGAGATAGAGATGGCGAGAACAGGTAGAGCCCTCTGTGAACTCCCCAGAGTTTTTTTTTACTCTTGGGGAGGAAGCAGAATGTGGCTCCCTATTCAGCTCGCCGCTGCTCCAGGCATCGGGGAAACTCTGCTTCTTGCAGAGCCAGGCGATGGGACCAATCCACTTAACGAAATCTAACAGATTGTCTGAACAAACAGGATGAAATCTGGATTTGGGACCCTAAATCGCAAGTATTTCTAACAATCCTATGAGTGATTTTAAAAGCGAAGAAAGAAAGTTTTAAAATGGCGACTGGCTGAGGCTTGAGAAGAAGAAAGCTGAAAGCGAAAGTCCTTCCATTTGAATAGCTTAATACGTTACAAAGTATCTGAAACAATAGCACTGGCTAGAATTGAAGAGAAAAATTTCTATTTCATGTTTCTTCCTTCTTAGAGACTTGATATTGATATTGTTTGGAGAAAAGTCCTTTTTTTTCTTTTTTCTTTTTTAAAAGAGTTTGTTTGTGTGGCAGGATGGCGTTAAAACTGACAAAGCCAGACAACCAAGCTGTGGGGGGGGGGTTTCCCCCATTTACAAATCATATGAGCAAGTTTTGAGTTTGCAGATTCAGAAGAATGTCTCTAAAGACCTAAAGGAATTTGTTTTGGAGGAGATGGCAAGACATGATGAGATTGTGAACTAGAATCTTGAAAAATTCAGGCAGGAAATTAAAGAGTTGGTACAACGAAAGTATGATAATCTGAAACAACAGATTGTAACAGCTTTGAAAACTTTTTCAGAAATAGTTATAAAGATGGATAAAGATACCAACTTAGAATTAGAGTCTAAAATGAAGGAAGCTGATAATAAGATTTATAATTTGGATAATAAAATACAAAGAATTGAAAATGATTTGATAAATATTCAAGAAAATAGCTCAGAAGTAAAGCCTAAAATAAAGGAAGCTGACCACAAGACTTACAATGCAGATAATATAAAACAAAGGATTGAAAGAGAAGTCACAATGGTGCAATATAGGTCCATGGAATTTGCAGTCAGAATGAGGGGAATACAGGAAAATAACAGAGAGGACTTGAGAAAGATGTCTGCTGAAGTTCTGGCTGTGATTTTAAAGGTTAGTCCTGAAGAGGTATCCTGTAAGATTGATAAGGCCTACAGAGTAAATTCTTGGGTTGCAAAGCAAAGGCAGTTGCCTAGAGATGTGGTGATTTACTTTACTGATAAAGGAATTAAGAAATGATATTGTGCAAAAGTCTTTTAACTCCACTTTAGAAATGAATGGAAGGAAGATTTGAATATATAAAGAGCTGCCGTCCAAGATGTTAAAAGATAGAAAGGAATTTGGATTTTTGGTGACTGAGCTAAAGAAACAAAACATCCCATTTAGATGGGATGCTCTAGTTGGTATAATATTGAGATACCAAGGAGAAGGATATCAACTAAATACTGTTGAAAAAGCGGAAGAATTTTACTACAAGGTTTTTAAAATGGATCCAACATCTCCACGTATGCCATCAGTGTCAGGAACACACGAGGGGAATAAAGAAAAGCAAAATGAACAAGAGATTGAAACTCAGGCTAAGCAGATGGAGATGGAGGTAATGGAAAAACAACAAGTTACAGAGGCCCTTTTGGATGAGCCACTTTTGGATTCTCCTTCAGAGGTTATAGCTGGATTACCTATAAATATAAGAGAGGCGGCTTTGGATTTTAATGAGATGTCTTATCAAGTTACAGACCAGCATGGAACTCAATCAGTTGATATACAAGTCCTAGAAAGGCAACTAGGATGGAGATCTAAACCACAAAAAGTTAAGAAAAGAAGAAGCAGGTTCTACAAAACTAAAAAATTTTAAACTAAACAACAGTCTAATGCCAGTTACTGAAGAGACGATTAAATATAATAAGCGGGATTTATAGATGGCTGATACATGAAAATATAATTGAGGCAAATTATTCACTTATACTATTTTGAGAAGAATAAAAGATCTCTGCAGTGCTGGTGTTTTTGGGATGTGGAAGATGGCCTTTGATTGAGTGGATTGGAACTTTCTATTTTGGACTCTTTGAAAAATGGCTTACGTATATGCTGAGTTATAAGGCAAGAGAACTATGGGATTGGGGCATGCAGAAGATCTGGTTGTTACCCCAATGTGGTGGTTGGAATTAATAATCTAGATAAAAGACACTACAGAAGATACTATATGGAATATAAATATAAAGTCACTCGGGTGGTTTTTTATATACGAAAATACTTACTATTGATGGGGGCAGATGGTAATGGAAGATACTGAATATACTGTTGGAAGCGGAACCTGATGTTACCCTAACATGGGCGATGGAATTAATAATCTAGTTGAAAGACGTTACAGAAGATACTATATGGATTACAAATTTAAAGTCATTTGAGGATTTTATTCATATATGGAAATATTTTTTAGTTGTCTGGGGTGGGCATAAGAACAAAGATATTAACAATATGGTAGATCTGTAGGAAAATGGGTGGAGATGGGTTAGGTTACTGATTGTTTAGTTTAGGAAAAGGGATGTTCTGTTTAGATATAAATATACGTAAAAGATTTGAATTAGGAGATATATGTATGGGGGTGGAGGAAATGGGTAGATTATGAATTGAATAAATGTCAAATTAGGATTTATTATATAGTTTTATAGCTGAAGGTTGCTTTGAAATGTATAGTATAGGGGGGATATAATAACGATGTTAGAAAGAAATGGTTAGCATGTGGGGGGGGTGTAAAAGGATGGTAAAATATTATATAATTTGATATCAATTTGGATTTTACTTTTGGAGAAGCCATGGGGGGTGGGGAGGGTGAGGGGGGGTTAGGGAGGAGGAGGGGAAAAAAGGGGGAAAAAATCTGTATTTGAAAAACTTTTTCAATAAATAAAAAAAAACAATTGTCTCGCTTATCAACAGACATTTTGGGCTCAACCTGGGTTGTGAGTCGAGGACTAGCTATATTTCTTTATACATGCATAATTAAGTACAATAATTTGTAGAAGCGAATTACTACCATACAACAAGCCTATGACATTTTGCGATGTAGAGCTTTTGCTAAATATTATGTTGATAGTTCACAGATTATGTGAACAGAGCCGAGGTGGCGCAGTGGTTAGAGTGCAGTACTGCAGCTACTTCAGCTGACTGCTAGTTCAGCAGATCAGTGGATCAAATCTCACCGACTCAAAGTTGACTCAGCCTTCCATCCTTCCGAGGTGGGTAAAATGAGGACCCAGATTGTTGGGGGCAATATGCTATTTAGTATACTGTCTTTGGTGTAAACCGTCCAGAGTCCTCAGAGAGTGGGCGGTATAGAAATATGACTAATAAATAATAATTAAAAAATAAAATAATTATTCTAAGCCTCAGTGTGGTTTATTTCATTTACTAGATTTATATGCTACCTTTTCTCCAGAAGTTCAAAGTAGCTCACACAGGGCTGTCCCTTCATTTTATTTAATCATTTTTGTTGGCGGCTGCCCATCCCTCAGCATGTCTGGGTGGTTAACATGTTAACAATCAACACAGGTAGTCCTCAACTTACATCCACTATTGAACCCAACATTTCTGTTGCTTAGTGAGACAATTACCAAGAGAGTTTTGTCCCAGTTTTATGGCCTTCTTTCATCAGGTTTAAGTAAAGGATAACAGTCAAGAAAATTGTGAAATTTTAATCACTGCTTTTATTTTAATGACATAATTATCTTATATAAATGTGCATTTGATGAAAAACGTGCACTTTTTTGTGTGATAATGCACAGATGGGTTACAGCAGGCACTATCTTAGAATAGAAAAGAATAACAGAGTTGGAAGGAACCTTGGGGGTCTTCTAGTCCAATTCCCTGCTCAGGGAGGAAACCCTATATCAGGGATGTCAAACTCACGTTATCATCACATGACATATCAGGACGTTTTTCCCCTTCGCTAAACCGGGTGGGGGTGGGGCCAGCACGTGACGCATCCATCCCGCGGGCTGCAAGTTTGACACTCCTGCCCTATACCATTTCAGACAAATGGTTGTCCAATCTCTTCTTAAAAGCTTCCAGTGTTGGAGCATTTAGAACTTCTGGAGGCAAGTTGTTCCACTGACTAATTGTTCTGTCAAGAAATTTCTCCTTAGTTCTAGGTTGCTTCTCTCCTTGATTAGTTTCCATCCATTGCTTCTTGTTCTACCCTCAGGTGCTTTGGAGAATAGCTTGACCTCCATCTTCTTTGTGGCAACCCCTGAGATATTGGAAGGCTGCTATCGTGTCTCCCCTAGTCCTTCTCTTCATTAAACTAGACATACCCAATTCCAGAAACTGTTTTTTATATGTTTTAGCCTTCAGCCTCCTAATCACCTTTGTTGTTTTTCTCTGCACTCTTTCTAGTATCTTAACATTTTTTTTACATTGTGGCAACCAAAACTGGATCTTAAAAGAGAAGACCACTCATGTGTCAGAGATAACCTGATAGGAAGACTTACCTGTGCAGAATTTCTTTAGGCAGAGATGTATTAAAATATTTTTAACCATATGTCCTAAATTTCCCTGTTTTAAAATTGACCGTAACAATTGTTTCAGGGGTTGGATTTGGATTAGACCCCTACACACATCCTACACTCTGAATTGTGATTCCATGCCTGGTGAGGAAAATGGTTAACAGGACTGGACAGACTCTTCTTCTTCTATCCTTGTCATAGAAGCAATGAAAAATATAGGTTGATAGAAAGCTATCATTGCATGCAAAACTTTAGCCGTGCCTAAAGATAAAAAAGGTAAAGCTTTCCCCTAGCCAGTTGAGTCCGACTCCATGGGGAAGTGCTCATCTCCATTTCCTAGTCGAGGGAGCCAGCGTTATCCGAAGATGCTTCCATGGTCATGTATCAACTTAGAACTGAACCTGGCAGCAGCCAGTTTTCTGTCCCTCAGTTGCCGCACAGAGGGAGAAGGAGATTGGAATGCCTTACTAGACACAACAGAGAGCTTTCTCATGAGAACCAAGGTCATCTCTACTGGCAACTGATAAGGTTGGGGAAGGAGTGCCTGGAGAGCCTGCCAATTTACCTAATTGGCCAACTTGGGGATGGGGTGATTTCCTAGTTTTAATTATGCTGAAGTCGCGGGAGTTAGAGTTGGTTTTCCTTTAGAACTGTGTCGATATGATGTACTCAATAAAGAAGATCTTTGAGGAGAATTCTAGTTTCAGACTTCTGATTTGCTTGGGTTCATTAATCGGAACCTTGACACCTATGGAACCTCCTACACCAAAGAGCATAGGAACACTGTTACCTTTCCTGTACCTATTTATCTACTTGTACTTGCATGCTTTCGAACTGCTAGGTTGGTAGGAGCTGGGGCAAGGATGGGAGCTCACCGTGCTTATTGGTGCAGGTTTGCTGCAGAAATCCACAGGGATTGGGGACAGAGTAAAGGGATGCACCTGCCTGTATCTCCTTCCTAAGACACACTTTTACATATTTGAATAAGGCCTAGATGGTGTTCCTGTCTGGGTTATCGTATGAATTGGGAACCTCGGCCACGTTCTTGGCCTGTGCATCCTTTAGGCATTTTCATGACACTCAAACTTCAAAACCAATATATACACAAACACAATATATACACAAACACAAGCCATCTTCTCTTTTTAAATAGCCATTCTTTTTTTTTTCCCCTGACATTTTTTATCTTGTGTAGAGTTTCAGTTTATCATTCCTAGGAGTTAGGAATAAGATCTTTGTTTGGTATTATCTCAGTAGCAAGAAGATCCCTTCTGGAGAAAGCTGGAATCTAAGTCATTGTTTCATAGGAGTTTTCCAATCCAGTTTAGCGGACTGCAACCAAGCTGCAAGTCCCCTCTGCTGGAAAAATTGTGAAAGGTTTTGTTTTGTTTGGCACAATTCAACCTGCTTGCTAGGTTGAAAAATATCTGACAATGAGCCCCTCTGGGAGGTCACATCTTTCAGCTTTGCATCTTAATATTCTAGGGCTGTCAGCCTGGCACCATCTGCCAGCTCAAGAGAAATAATAAAGATGGAGGATATGGGTCAGAGGAATAAGGATCATAATTAACACTTGCTTATGCTTCCTAAAACAACAACAGTGCCTTTAAAGTAGCATGTCTGGTCTGAAGAACCCTGATCAAACATCCTGAATTATTAAACACGGTAAGAAATCAATGCTCTCCAAAGTATTTTTATGTACCAAAACAACTTACATCATGATTTATCCCTCTGCATTGCAGTTTAGTAAATAATAGATTATCTGTTTTATAGTTTGCCCTAACTTGTATCTTGGCTCCTCTGTAAAAGTAAATTAATATGCCAAAACCATTTTTCCTTGTCAGATCTGGATTGCTATTTGTAAATCAGTGCACAGCTTTTTCCCAAGAATTTCATGGCTTATATTGTATATATCCTTTCCTCTTTCCCCCAAATTGTGGAACTCATTTCTTTTTGTCCGAGCAAGCCAAAGCTTGAGTTTATCCCTGCAGAGTATCAACTGCATTTGAACCTCACTGTCCAAATGTTCAATACCTTAGTTCCA
Source organism: Arizona elegans (assembly GCA_022577455.1). NCBI lineage: Eukaryota > Metazoa > Chordata > Lepidosauria > Squamata > Colubridae > Arizona > Arizona elegans. The sequence goes on along the minus strand of JAKOOJ010000001.1, from coordinate 193,870,406 downwards.
AATTAGCTTTCAAAATGTAACTGTTCAAACCCAGAAAATAAGACTTAAGACTTAGAATAATTTTATTGTCACTTTGAATGTAATGATCAGCATACATTAAAATGAAATTTCGTTGCATACAGCTCTCAAAGGGACTCCACCTCTAATATTCTTCTTCTTCTTGTGCCATATCCATAATTGATGTTGGTGATCATGTTGGCAATCCTAATATACACTAATATACATTATATAAACATGACAAAACAAACAAACAAATAAATACAAAATTATGCATATACCCACATATATTATATGACACAGAGAAACAACAGAGTCTAGTTCAGATGTATACATGTACATGGTGAGAGAAACCAATCTTGCAAGTTTACCAGATGGATGGCAGGTGAACAAAGCTGTTCCAGAATCTTGTAGTCCTGCTAGAAATACTTCAAAACTTTCCCCCAGAGGGGAGCAACAGGAACAGACCATAAAGTCTTGTATTGGCCTTCTGTGTTTAGAATCCTTTCTTTCAAAATTGAGTTGATTTGCTTTGACCCCAATAGCAAAAGACCAACCGAAAAAAAGCCTTAGAAGTCTAATTTCCCAGAAATGCATTTTTCTTTTTCAAAAAAAATCTAAACGAAGACATTGACCAATGTTGGAAATGAATTCAATCAACAAGCCTGGGTCGATGAAAACAAAGAGACTTTATTAAAAAAAAAAAAAAAAAACAATTTTGCCAAATAGAGTGGTATCCTAGCAGACCTCAACAAGGAGTTTGAGCCAGAAAGCCACACCTAAAGTTTCAAAAGCATTACATTTTATAGTTCCCTATCCCGACGCCCCACCATGCCCCTCCTACATCGGGTCCAGTGACCGATCATGGCTACTCCGAAGCGCCTTTTAGAGAGAACATCATCTCTTTCTCTAATTACATGTTCATCAACACCTCCCTATACCCATACAATATTTTGCAAGCATAGCTCTTTCTTATTTCTATTGCCTTGGCATTCAAGAGTGGGCCTCTTTCTAACTGGCCTCAAACAAAAGAAGATCTATTCTAACACAACATTGTTACATATTGGTATACTTTCAGCATGTTCTCCAACTATCTTAAAGCAGAATAATGTCTAACAAATTTAACAGAGTAGCAGAGCTGGAAGGGACCCTGCAGGTCATCCAGTCCAACCCCCTGCCTGAGCAAAATTGAATCTTCACTTTTATGCAATTCTAACCTATATACCTACATACTATTTTATTTTTGAATTTTCTCATATCCTACAATCCACCCGTTCTATTTTTTTTACACTTTTCATAAAATAAAACATTACTTTTGGAATTCTGTTAAACTTTCTCTAATTTCTTCAACATTTTCAAATTTCATCATAGCAGTACATTCATTTTCATCATTCAACATCAGCATCGTATGTTTCTCTTTATTTTGTGTAGCAATTATCATATCTTCAATAGTGCTTTGTACCACATTCTTTATAAGGGGTATAAGACATGGTAAACAGATTAATCCCAACAAAACCATACCTGCCATAAATAATTTTTTTTAAAAAATTGATTTATATGCCGCTCTTCTCTGGAGACTCAGGGTGGCTTACAATGCGTTAAGCAATAGCATTCATACTTTTGTATATTTATACAAAGTCAGCTTATTGCCCCCACAATCTGGGTCCTCAAATTTGCTTCCAATTATTAAAATTTCCTTCAAAAATCCTTCATCATCCAGAATCCCTGTCCATTTTTGTACCAGAACATGAGCTATTTTTCTCATCCTACTTGTGATTTGTCTAATCAATTTTAGGCGACAGTTAGTTAAATTAAATTTACCACAGATTTACCTCTTTAACTAGTACATTCCATCAGTTGCCCAATTTTTATATCACTCAGTTGTACCGATCTTTTTGCTCTAACATTATTTGCTAAACTATCATGCACAATCAGTCCCAACAGTTGTTTTTACTTCATGGGAAGAAGGAAAAAAACCTGGCTTAATTATTTCCAATATACAAGATCCATACCACCCCTTGGGTACATATCCATAGGCATATTTTCCATATATTCAATACGTACCTTCCGGAGCTACCCAGTCCAGGGTGTGACTTTCAGGATCCTTCAAGTAAGCCATCTCCGTTATTTTACTTCATGTTTCCTCTTTTGAGGTTCCACTTTCTCCCCATCAACTGTTGTTATTCCATATAGTTAAACAAATCTTTCTAACTCTCTTCTTTGTTTCTTTCTTTCTCTCATATCACACTTTTCTTACCAAATTCATTGTTAGGGCCCAAGTACCCTCTTTTCCTTCTGTAAATTTTCGAATTTCTTCAGCCAATTGCACGAACGTGTTTATTGCTTCCTTAGGGAATTCAGGCAATTCTAATTTTTCAAACTCCTGATAGTATGACCAAAATATACTTTTGTGTACTGGTTTTACTTTGGTGGTTTCTAAATTAGTGTGTTCTCAATCTTCCCCTCCCTCTTTGTTATTCCTATACATTGCGTATACTCTTGTAATGGTTGGGCTGCATTCAAGAGTATAATAAAAATGGAGATACTTTCTTCAATGATCTTAATATCGCACTCTATCTTGCACCCAGTACACAGAACACAATCAATACAATGAGAACAATAGCAGCACCCACAAGCACAGTTACAAAACCAACATATCTGGGAGAGCGCGCAATGGAATCTAATCAGTTGTAATCCTCTTCAGTTGGGAAACAGCATAGGCAACCACCCAGTCCTAAGAAAGAAAAATACAAAAATAGCCCAGATGATGAAGAACGCTACTGGTCCCACCGGTAACGTTACTGCCCACCAGTCCATTGGGTTCTTCGGATCATCAACTTCAGCGGATCTCCTTGGTGAGATTCCACCTTCCACTCCTTTGGGGCTGGCACGGGCCCTTTCACTTGGGGTTTAATTTCCTTCCAGCTCCAGATCAACACCCAATCATCGTAGTGGAATTGTGGACTGGAAACTCCAAAGGTGGTGTTTGGGCTAATAGTCCTTGTTTCCTAAGAACTTCAAAATATCTGGATAGTTTATAACATATTGTTTCAACACTTTGTCTCTGGTTTCCAGGGAATCAATGCATATGCTTCCTGGAATGAAAGCTACCCCAAACAACAATTCATATGGTGATAATTCAATATTCTTTCTAGGTTGGGTCTAACTAAACTCTTGACACTACTGTTGCAGGGTAAAGCTTCAACCCACCCTGTGAGGTGGTCCATTAATGACCAATAAATATTTTACTCTCCCGACTTTTGATAATTCTGTAAAATCCACTTGAATACATTGAACATTTGTCTATAATTGACTTTGCTAAAGGATATATTCCAATATAACCATAACATTTCAAATGTTTATCTACAATAACTTGAATCAATGCTCAATGACTCCACCCATGTTTTGCCAAATGTATGCACTATCCCAAATACATACTTGGAATTTGTGAATATTGTTCCTATTTTTCCTTCCAAGATGCACAAAGCTTGATTTAGTGCATACAATCCACAAGTTTGATCAGACCAATTTCGAGGCAAACCCCCTGCTTCTAGGATCTCTTTAGTAATAGCATATCCATTTTTCCATACTCGATCCTTGAGGAACCGTCTATAAAAATGGCTTCTCCTTTCTCCAGAGGTGTTCCCTCAAATCAGGTCTTATTTTAGTTTGAAAGTTTATTACTTCAGAACAGTAATGTTCTAACCCATACTGATCCATTGATCTGCTGTTGGCTAAAAACTGTGCCGGATTCAAATTGTGATCTGTAGTCAAAACCAAGTCTGTCTGCTGCATTAAAATTGCTTCATATTTTAGATGGTGTGTTCACAATAAGGACTCCCCCAAAGGTCAATTTCCTACTTTCTTGCACCAGTATTGCGGTAGCAGCAATTGCTTGAATACATACTGGCCATCCCCTTATTACTGGATCCATTATTTTTGACAAGAATGCCACAGACTTCTTTTATCCTGTCCAGTCCTGAGCCAACATCCCTTGTGCGATTCCATTCTCTGTGTTTACAAAGAGATGGAATGGCTTTTCCAAATTTGGCAAACTTAATACAGGAGCCTCGGTTTCAAGGCTTCCTCTTTCATGTCCCTCCCATTTCAAATTCCAAGGTTCAGATTCAATTAATTTTGCATACAGGGGTTTGGTAAGATCAGCATACCCATCAATCCAGAGTCTGCAGTATCCAACCAAACCTAAGAATTTCCTTAATTCTTGCTTGTTTTTAGGTAGAGACTGAGATGCCACCCTTTCTATTCTATCAGGAGTGATTTTCCTACTCCCTTCACTAATTAAGTGTATTCTAATGCTTTGTCCACTTAATCTCATCTCTGTCAATTAAAAACACCACTTCCTCTTCCCTAGGTCCCACTACTAAATTTATCAAGGGCTCTCTGTGGAACCCAAAAAGGAATCACCCAACACCACTAGTACTGACTTTCATCTTCTGCCATCATATTGTACACTTACGCCTCCCTTCTTTGGATCAGGCAGTCTTTACTGCTTTCATTAATCAAATGTCCTCAGTATTTTATCTCTCTTTCTAAATATTATAATTGCTAACCTATCTCTGTAACACTTCCTAAAAGGGCAACAACGTGTGCTGCTAACAAACAAACAATGCCATAGGATGGAGCACCTAAGCATTCAAAATGCACACAGACATAAAGACTTTTTTTTTAAAAAAAATGGAGGTAAGAAGAACAGCTTCAAAAATAAAACAATCTAAATGAAGTATTTTGGATCAATGCTCTGAAATATATTTGGATCAAACTTTAGTGTCAATTCTCTGCCTTTAGTAAAACGCAAGCCTGATTCAGAAAATCTTTCAAAATCATTTATTTTATATAGGTTTAATTAAGCATTTTAAACCTTAAAAATTTCCAGAAAAGAAAAAAATAAAAATAAAATCAAAATTGTATTCAGAGCAGAAAAGAAAATATATCTGCATAGCTTTTATATGCAGATGAAAGAGACCAAAACAGTGAGAGGCAAGGCTGCATGAGCAGGTCACCCATTTCCCCCTCCTTTCTCAGACAGGCTCAGCAGTAAGAGGAGGTGGGGTGGGGGGTAAGAGAAAGGAAAAAAAAATGGTTAAAACGAGCAGAAAAGCCTCACTCCTCCTTCCACTCACCATTCTTTCAACAAAACAACACTCTCTGCTTTTCTCTCTAGCCTCAACAACTCACAGACATTTTCCACAAATTTCTACTTCACAACAACAACAATAACAACAACAACAACGAAACCTTGCAACTTACTCTTTCTTTATACGAAAGGGAATTAAAGTACACTCACACCAGCTTTTACCCTCAACATACTCACATTTGCGCTGCATTCAAACTGCTTGTGTGCACCAATTTCACATGCAAAAATCCCATTTCATGCAAACCAATCATTACAATTATTTCAGGGAGCTTTTTCACAAGCCAATGAGCTCCATTTTCTAAATAATTTTGTGTACTATTATTAGAGGATTTCATCCTCCATCCAGCTCCTTCCGCTTTTTCTTTCCTTGGTCAATCTGTAGCTCATTCTTCAAGCAGTGGGAAAACTCAGGAAGTAGTTTTAATCACAAATGTGATTTTGGACCCTAACCACTGCTTGTTTCCCACAGCTTAAAGCCCAAGATTACTTAATTTGCTGGCAAATATATACAAATATATATCTCGGATGTGTGTTTCTTCGCTTTTACCATTTTTTAATTTTTTAATTTTGTGTATTTTTATTTCTTTTTTCCATTCTAATCATCATCATCATGATCATGATCATGATCATCATCATCATGATCATCATGATCATGATCATGATCATCATCATCATCATCATCATAAATCATCATGATAGGAAAAATCACAAAATATCACAACCTGGCCATCAAAACTACATGGTTATGGATGAAACATGTAACAGTGATACCCATTGTCATCGGGGCACTTGCTAGCATGTCCAAGAATTTTATAAAACTTTTTTTTAATAAAAAAAATCAAGAAATTGCAGCTTCCTGTAATAACACCAGCGGAACTGCAAAAAACTGCGCTACTTGGAACATCGTAAATTTTAAGAAGATACTTGGTTGATACCTAGGATGCTGGCAGCAACCCGTATCAACCATTAGCACCAGTCAATGGTATTTGTGATACATTTTTAAATGTTCAGTTCTGAGTTTCACGTTTAATGAATAAAAAAGATAATAATAATTCAAAAAAACAGTTTGGGCTATTGCTGGTCATCCAGTCTTCCCTAATTTGGTGTGGGTTGGGCAGCATTTTTATTGTGAGTTCGCACCACAATGAATAGGTATCACATTTGTCCCACAATCTAGCTAATAAACACAAGTTTTCCATTGCGGATGCTATGCAATTCAATGGTGGGTTCTCTCATACTTGGTTGATTGGGGCTGAGTGTAGTGTGTCTTTAAATTTTCTTGTCTGGCCATCCCTCCTTAGCTTCATTGATCTCCAGTTATTTTTCTCAGTCTGAGGTATAGGGACGTGTGTTTTAGCTGTCCTCACTATTTGTGAGATTTCTTGTTTTCTGTAGTATAGTTACTATTAATAGTGTGTATATTTTGTATATAGTTATATTGTATAGAGTATATAGTGTAGATAGGAAATTTTTTTTGGTTAGGCTGAGGGAGCGAAACAGAGTGAATGGAGACTGTTGCGGCTGCAGCCAGTCTCCCACTGCTGGCATGGGCGTGTTGCTGGGGATCCGGCTTGACTGCCCCATCAAATTGATCTATTTTTGAGCAGCGATCGGAGTTTTCCTTCGAGAGGAGCTCCGGACAGCCTGTAAGGCTGATTGATCGGCCGCCGGTGTGTGAGTGGGATTTCTGGTCTGCTGGATTTCCCGCCATTGCCATTTGCTCCCTCTTATCCTGGGCGGCTACAGAGTATCTGCTCGGGGCTCCGAGTCACACTCTGTCAACTTGGATTGCTTCGCAGTGCTTTAAGGGGCAGTTTGTCTCTTGCACTTGGATCACCAGGCTCACCAAAGGACAATTCATCAATTGTGAGTAGAGGAGGACTGACTGAAGCGTTTGAGCTGCGTGCCAATTTGGGCGCCATTTTGTGAGCCGGTGGCCATTTTAGGGATCCTTTAGTTCCCGCTTGACTTGTGGGGCATTCTTTGGTGAGGCCTTCAACTATAGAAGTGACTTTGATACTGTGTGGCTGCACATCTTACTTAAGTCTGTTGGCAGCATATTTAGATCCTTTAAAATATTTTTCTCTGTCACTGCCTGTCAGCTTTGCAGGGTCTGACAAGGATCTTTATTAAACATGGCTGACCAAGAATTTTCTTCTGATCCTGAACAGGCCCCTGTTCCTCCCAGAACCAAGAAGGCCACCAAAAAAGGTTCTAAGCCTTCGTCTTCTAGGTCAAAGTCCAACCTCTGAACCAATGTGGCTGCTTCCAGCAGGCCTATCTCTACTTCTTCCACTACTAACAAAGAAGAACAGAGAAGACATAAGGCCTTGGAGAGACAATTTTCAAAGGCACAAAAGAAAGTCCAGGAAGGGGTGGAGGCTCTCCCAGTTGCTAGGGAGACACCAACTATAAGTCACCAGACTGTGGACCTTCAAGGTCCTGAACTTCCTCCACAAGTTTCTCAAGATCCAGTTCCTATTTCCCATGGGGACATCCATGGACCTTCTCAAGGGGTTCCTACCTCTAGTAGACAAGGACCATCAGCGACCTTTACCCCCCCCCCCACAGGAGGGGCTGGGTTGGCCTCCTCAATTTGATTTCCAATCCCTCTTCACTGATGCATTGGCCAAGGCTATTGCCTCTGGGTTGCATCAAGAGGGTCAGGAGACGCCTGGGCTACCTGCTTGGCAGATGCCTATGGCTCCTCCTCCTATACCTGCCCTGGTAGCTCAGGTACCAATGGAAGAGACTAGTAGTGACAATTCCAGGGATGGGGACATAGAACAGGTTGATCCTGAGTTCTCGGATGATGAGGAGGATATGCTAGATAGACCAGCGTTCTCCACCTTATTCCGACCTGCGGTCTTCAAGACCCTTCTTAGAAAGGCCAAAATAGCAACCAACATGGGCACGATTGTGAATCCTTCTGACCAAAGCCCTGGAGGTGTACAACCCCATGGGGAACTTTTTGCAGTGCCTGCTCCTGACCAGGATTTTATTCCTTGTCCTGAGCTATTCAAAGATGTGATCAAAAGACAGTGGGAGTCACCAGGTGTTCTTTCTGCTCCTAGTGGACACGATAAGAAGCTATATTGTGCTGATCCAGTGTTGGACGGGCTTCTGGGCCTCCCAACCCTGGATTCTCCAGTGGTCAGTCTGTCCTCCTCTTCAGTTTTGTCTACTGACGTTGTGGAGGTTTTGAAGTCGGATGAAAGGAGGGTGGAAGTGTCATTTAGAGCTGCTGCTAGTGGCACCTCATTGGCCTCATAGGTCCTGGTTTGCCGACCTGGTGAGTTTCTCCGTGGATCAACCCTGGCGCATTCCTCAGGATTGGATCTCTCTCAGCCAGGGGGTTGTACTTCATCCAAACCCTCAGTGGCTGCAATTAATCATATGGCGCTTGAGAGGATCCACCTGAGGAAAGACAACCTTTTGGGTGAGGTCATTCATACCATCCAGTCCGCCAGGCGTCCTTCGACCATCAGAATCTACGACGCCTCATGGAAGGCCTTCTGCCTTTAGTGTTCCAACCACCATGTTGCCCCACATCGGCGACTATCTCCAACATCTTAGGCTTCCTGCAATCTGGTCTGACCAAGGGCCTTGCCCCTTCAACGCTGAGATGCCAGGTAGCCGCTTTGTAAACTGTACTGGCTCCGGGTGCTGTTCAGACTCTGTCTCACGATCCTCGTGTTAGAGGTTTTCTGTGGGGGGGCCACTAACCTCAGGCCTCCTGTCATTTATCGCTACCGTTCCTGGGATCTGTCCCTAGTGTTAAGGGCCCTTACCACTTCTCCTTTTGAACCATTGGCATCAGTTAGTCTCCGTTTTTTGTCCTTTAAACTGGCCTTTCTCCTTGCCATTACGTCGGCAAGGAGGATTTCGGAACTGGCGGCCTTATCTATACGTAGTGACCTTTGTATCTTCTGCCCCAACACTGTGGTGCTAAGATTGGACCCTTCCTTCGTGCCAAAAGTGAACTCAGCATTCCACAGGAGACAAGAGATTATATTGCCTGACTTCTGCCCGCAGCCTAGGCACCCTTTGGAGATCCAGTGGCACATGCTGGATGTCCGGCATGCCTTACGTTGGTATATCGCCAGGACTGCCTCCTTTCGCAAGTCGGTCACCTTTCACCCTGCATCCATGGGGAAAAAGGTTTCCTCATAGACAGTTGCTCGATGGATTAAAGCATGCATTTCGCTAGCTTATAGCTCTCAGGGCAAGCAATTGACGGGTAAGGTTTGGGCCCACTCCACACGTAGTGCTGCTACGTCTGCTGCCTGGTCTACTCAGGCATCGGTGCTAGACATTTGTCAGGCCACTACATGGACATCACTCTCCCCCTTTGTAAGACATTATAGATTGGACTCCTTTGCTTCGACGGAGGCCTCCTTTGGGCGTAGGGTCCTTCAGTCTGTCCACTCTCCTGGGATCCTGGGATCCAGCCCACCTCCCTCCCATTGACTCTGTGCTTGGGCATATCCCAAATCGCAATGGAAAATGGACGTTGGCTTACCTGAACGTCCCTTTTCTTGGCGATGCGAAGCAATTCAACCCACCACTCAGGCTGCCTGGGGGACCTCCCGGGAAGTTGTTTGTGTTTCTCCTTAGGTCACATCTTCCATGGACGTCTTCGAGAAATAATTGGAGATCAGTGAAGCCAAGGAGGCATGGCCAGACAAGAAAATTTAAAGACACACTACACTCAGTCTCAATCAACCAACTAGTGAGAGAACCCACTATTGAATTGCTTCACATTGCCAAGAAAAGGGACGTTCAGGTAAGCCAATGTCCATTCTAGACTGTTGCATAAACCCACTCTCTGTAATTAAGATTCATTGTGTTGTATGGATTAAGTAATGCCTTCATCATGACTCAGTTTATCACAAGAATGCTTTCTGTTTAAATGCTCAATACACAGATGCTCCCTAAATGTAATAGATTTTCTGTCATTTATTTTAATCATCCAAAAGGCTCTACTGTGGACAGAAAAACAGTAGGAAAAGTGCACTGTATCACAGTAATAATGGCCATGCAACATATTGCAGTATGTATATCAAACAGCTCAGGCAGAAAATAAAGGGCTGTTGCTGAATTAAGTTTGAATACTGTCTTTGTCTTGAAGTTTTGTTTTTCCCAAGAGTAAAAGGCAAGTACAGGATGGTGGAGCAAAAGCCACGCTGTAGTTACTCTGCCAAACATAGAAATTTCTCCAATTCTTTCCTCTGTACCATTTTTCCTTCTAAATTGTGCATATTTCTCCACAGATCTCCCTGCTTTCTTCAATGGCACTAATTTTTCAATGGCATTTTTGTTGTAAGCTAATCCTCTGATTCTACCAAACTCATCTACAGGATTTTCTACTGATATTTTACCCATATTGAAAAATATTGAAATATTGAAAAACAAATAAAACTCTGAGTAACCTTCATTCAGCCCATGAGTTTGCTTTTCTTTTCATTTGTGAGGTGATGCTTCATAATGGTGCTGAGAGGTAGATGAGCTCACAAAGGGGAGGTATATAAAATCTTTGGGTGGGCTGAATGAAAGTTGCTCACTGACGAGTTTTACTCTGTGTGTGCATTGACTAGTGGTAGTTTAGATCAGATTTTGCCTTTCTTTAACTTTTCAGTACTTATTTGTTTGTTTATTTGCTTATTTTTTTATTTAATATAGTTTTAGTATTTCACCCCTGAAACACACATACACACACACATACGTACACACACATATATACATGCATACATACATTTAGAGCTAAAGGATTCCTTACAAATTTTTAGAAGTAGAAGGAAGGTCGACAAAATAATTATTCTCAGCAGCTTCATCTGTATTCAGCCTGTTTAAGGATTGCTGCTAAAAATCTAAATCTACCTTACTTTGTCTGCACTGCAAGAATTAACATTTTCCTTAGAGGAGGCATATATAAATTCCACTGAAAACATGACAATAGATTGATGTAGTTACCTTGCTTTTCAAAAGGTGGCTTTATGGTCCAAGCATTTTGCCAGACTACTGCAAAGTGTTTTAGAAAAAACGGCCAGCGCACAGCCAAAGGACATTGCAACTAGATAAGACTCCAGCCACTATGATTGTATCCAGACTATGGTTTATAATATTTAGTAAATTCGCCTCCTCCAGTTGGCTTATCCTCAGGTGTTGAAAATGTCTTTTTTTTGGCAGGTGTGTCTGAAGAAATATAAACAATACCAAAGAGACCAAAGTAAGTAACCAACTATTTTGTTTCTGTGAAAACCTGTAGCAGGAGTGGGGGTACGAAGGCAATCCTCCCTCTGCCTCACACCTGACCCTTCCTATTTAATGGCCAGCCTTAACTTTCAGTATTGTTGGTGGGTTAATATGTAATGTCTTTTGTGAATATTATTTAATAGCACAAGTCTTTTTCCATAAAAATACAGAAATAAAATGCACAGAAGAATTTGCTTTGCTGCAAAGAAGAGAGCTGGCTGAAAAAGATGCCATTATAAGAGCTGTAAGTCATTCATTTCCCTCACCATGCTGTTTTTGTCCACGTATTTATATTATATGACTGATGTTTGCTTCTTGTAATTTCTGCATTTTAGTTGGAAGAGGAGAACAGCCGTTTAGCTAGCAAAGTGGCTGTTCTTATAAGGGAGAATGAGGAGCTGGAGAAGAAAATAAAAGACGATCCAGAAAGTGAGTATAATTATAATTTAATATTTTAATTGTTTTCATTCTAAAAAGAAAAGTGATTTATTTCATCTTAAGTCTGACTGTACAAGTTCTAGTTCTTTTGTTATTTTTTTGCCAGGAGATGCTGACAGAGATATGCCTAAGGAGTACGAGGTGCTAAAGGAGAAATACGAGATGTACCAGAAAGTCATCAGAAGAGCAAAGACTGTAAGTATCGTACATGATAGTAAGAAATTAGAACAACCTTGTTAATCGAGATTTCATCATGCATTAAAAGTTAATTTTAATGATTCAAAATCCCTTTTTAAAAAATTTGATAGATTTGTGGAATAAATGGAGATATCGGCTAATGCCAGGAATTTTTCCTTTAACACTGGTGGTGGAAATGGAGAAATTCCCTAAGATTGAATTGAAAGAATGGATTAATAAACCAAAAGAAAATCAGATATATAAATGGGAAGACTGGAAGAACAAGATAAAGAATGTAACACAACTAAAGAACATTTTAGCAGATATTAAATTAAATTGGTTGTATTCAATACAATTAGAGAAATGAATCAAAGTGGAAGAAAGATTTGAGGAGAAAAATAGGCAGTTAACAAAATTTGAAATAATTATAAAAGAATGTGAGGTGAATGAAGAATATATAGGTAAAGGAAAAATTGGGGAAATATATAGAATATTAACTGAGTTAGAAGAGCAGGCAAAAGGTTTAAAATTAATTTGGGAATCAGATTTAGGATAAGTAAATTATAATGATTGGAAAAATATTTGGAATAGAAGAGTATATAAGAATATGTCAATTAGAGTTAAGGAAAATGAATATACCATGCTATGGAGGTGGTACCTAACACCCCGTAAATTAAATCAAATAGATGGTAAATATACAAATATTTGTTGGTGGTGCAAGAAAGAGGTTGGAACATGTACACATATGTGGTGGGATTGAGATAGTGTACAAAAAATACGGGACATGGTGCTTAGAGAAATTAGAGCACTTCTGAATGTAAATTTAGATACGTCATTGAGAATTGCATTACTGTTGCAAAAACAGGATATAAATGAAACAAAAAAGGAATTGATCGTAAATTTGATAATGGCAGCTAGATTAATGATTGCTAAATATTGGGGACGAAATTGGGATATTCAAAGAAATGAGTGGTATAATGAAACTTGGACTATGGCAACAAATGATAAATTAACAACAGAAATTAAATTTTAAAAAGGGATGATCAAAGCAAACAATTATAATGAAATATGCGGGGATTTTATAAAATCAGTGTTGGTAGAAGGCAAAGGGAATAAACCTACTCAAAAATATATGTTGTTTTGGAGGGAATAAGGGCAGTTAGAATATATTGTATATCTTTTAGTTGTTATAGAAGAAAAAATAAAAAGAAAAAAAGGTCTCTGGGATGGGGGTGGACTGTAATATTCGTATTTTCCCCTTTTTTTGTATTTAGATATGTATTATGTTTGCATTGTATTTAATATATATATATTTTTTAAAAAGTTAACTTTGATTGTACTTCACCAATTTCTTTTCACAGGAGGTTTCAAAAGAAATGGAAAAAGCCAGAGAACTGGTAAGGGCTCGGGATCAGGCAATTGATGATGTCTGCTCCGAAATTGTATCCCTACCAGTCCAGGGAAGACCAAGACGATAAGATTTGTCCTTCCGTTTCTTGGAGAGAAATAGACGTGTTTCAGTTGATGATTCTCTATTTTGTTCTAAAATATTCTTTTAACATTTTTCAGTCTCTGCCAGAGAAGAGTCCACAGAAACACCTGATTGCGTTCAAAAGGTAAATGATACAGTTTTTAAGACATTACATATTTTTATTCTGTAGAAAAGTTGTTATGCAACATTTAGAAATAAAAATAAAATCAATTTTGTAACGCAGTGTTTATTCTTTTACAGAATCTAGGCGTCAAGCTGTCGATCGCCGGCCCCTCCAGCAACCGAATCAGAGGAGGAAGTGGCGTGGGATATTTTATGAACAGAATATTGGCCTATCATAACTTATACAATTTAACAAATTCAAATACATTTTATACTCAGTTACAATTTTTGCCAAGATTTCCTTTTTCCATTTTTTAATCATGTCTTAAAATTTCTATACTTATTTATATAAACAACATCTAGAACGTGATTGCAAGAGGAGCGGGGAGAACAAAGACTGAAATTGGAATAGCTCAAAAGAATGTATGAATTGGACACAAAACTGGACTTATGGGGGGGTGTACAATTTGGTTCGGATCAGGGCTAGAGATGAGTGGAAGACAGTGTTTCACACCCGGTATGGGCATTTCGAGTATACAGTCATGCCTTTTGGCCTGACCAATGCCCCAGTTGTCTTCCAACACTTCATGAATGACAACTTCCATGACTTGTTTTGATTTACTCCCCCTCCCGGGAGAGCCATCACCAGCATCTCCGTTTAGTTCTGCAACGGCTCTGGGAGCACCAGTTATATGCCAAGCTGGAGAAATGCCACTTCTACGAGTCGACCGTGGAGTTTCTGGGTCACCACATATCCCCTGAGGGCATAGCCATGGAACTTAGCAAGGTCGAGGTGTTGAATAACTGGCAGGCCCCACGTCGGGCCAACGATGTTCAAAGACTTCTGGGCTTTGAATTACTACCAGATTTTTATCTCTGGCTTTGCTTCCTTGACCGTGCCTCTCACTTGGCTCCTTCAGAAAAAAAATCCCTTCCAGTGGAGTGCCCTGGAGCAACGAGTGTTCAAGAGTCTGAAGCAAGCCTTCATGACAGCATCAACCCATCATGAAGCATCAAGACCTGCACCATCCATTTGTCGTGGAGGCAGATGCATCTGACATCGCTGTGGGGATGGTGTTACTCCAGGAGCATGCACCCGGCGGTACCCTCTTCCCTTGTGCCTATTATTCCTAGAAGCTCAATCTGGCGGAGTGAAACTACGCCATATGGCCATAAAGGTGGCCTTTGAGACCTGGAGACATCACCAGGTCGAGATGCGTAAGGACTAGTCAGAAGGCTGAAAAAGTTATTTTTGACCGGTCCTCGCACTTTTGACCAGTCCTTGAACTTACGACTGTCCTCACATTTTATGTTTTATGCCCTATCTTGTCACCGTGGTGAAGAGAAGTAGTGGTGAAATGACTGACACGGTTGTTAAGAATGCCGCAATGGGCATAAATGTGAGGATGGTCATAAGTGTGAGGACCAGTCAGAAATGACTTTTTTCAGCCCTCTAAGTAGTCCCTATGCACATAGCCATGCCCACCCGGTCACATGAGCACCAAGCCACGCCCACAGAACCGGTTGTTAAAAAAATTGAATCCCACCACTGACCAGAACTACAGGCCAATTTCCTGCTTATGGTGGCTCAGTGGTTTAAAGGCGCTGCATTTGCCAGCCAGAAAAGGTCGGCTCTCTGAATTACAGCAGTTTGGGCCCTAGCACTGCTTGATGGAATGAGATCCCATCACTTGCCTCAGCTTCGGTCTACCCAGCAGTTCAAAAACATGCAAAATGGAAGTAGATAAATAGGTAGCAGTCTGGTGGGAAGCCAACTATGTTTCGTGCAATAATAAAAAATCAACTGACAGCAATCCTGCATCAATGCAAAACGAAATCAGTGCTCCCAAGTTAGCCACTATGTGTACAGAGTAATTCTCCTTCTGCAGTACACCCTGGATAGTGCACGAGTGTGAACTAAACAAACTAGCAATCTAGTTTGCTAAACTACTAGGCAGCCAAACTACCCTGTGATAACCTTGTAAACTCCCTGGCACTCATTGTACAAATACCACATGCCAAGTAAATAAATAAATAATAAACCTGCTTATGAACATCTTTCAAATTGCTAACTGGTTTGGTTGCTGATGTAGTCCCACACTGTCTAATGAAAAACAAGCTCTTTCCATCTGAGCAGAAAGAACATTGCCCTACAGCAGAGGAACAAAAGTTCAACTCCTGATTGACAAAATAATTTGTGGAAACTGCAAGAAAAGCAAGACCAACTTGAATGTACCGTGGATTGATTACAAGAAGGTGTTTGATTCCATTCAACCTGATTGGATAATCAAGTGCCTATAAATATCACGGGTCAACAGAAACAGCAAAAGCTTTGTCAAAGATCAATGTCACAACGGAAGACACAGCTGCTGATCAATGGTGATAACAGACTGGGAGTGGTTAATATCAAGACTCTTCCAAGGAGACTCCGTATCACCACTATTATTTGTCATTGCACTAATGTCTCTGTCAACAATGCTGAATAACTCAGGCTACGGCTATCAAACATCAAAAACATCTGCAAGAATATCCTGCTTCCTTTACATGGATGATCCAAAGTGGTGGGAAAACACCATCTGAAATAGAATTGCTGATCAACAGTGTTGAGCCAAGGTATCACAGTGGAGTTTGGACTGGACAAATGTGCCACTGTCACCATCAAATGAAGAAAAATAGTGAAACTGAAGGAATCAAGATGCTCTACGGAAATAACATCAAGAGTTTAGATGAAGACAATCACTAGAATCTCCTGGGCATTCTTCAGGCTGACAACATCAAGCATACTCAAGAAAAAGGTTAGAAATGAACAAATCAAGAGAATGAAGAAGATCTTAAAGTCCAAATTGGTTGGAGGAAGTACCTTCGAGGCAATTAACACCTGGGCAATTCCAGGCATTGAATACACAGAGGAAATAGTGAATTAGACTCAAGCAGAAGTAAAGGCCATCAATAGGAAGATCAATAACATAATGACAATGTATCATGCCCTTCATCATTGCAGCCATGCTGACCAACTCTACATGCCCAGGAATAAAGATAGGCCTGGAATGTTGTAAGTACATCAGATCGTTGAAGGAAAAAAAAGGGCATTGTAAGAATATCTGAAGGGAAGGGAAGAAAATGCACTGAAGTTAGTGTATCAGGAAGACCTACTGAGTACCGGAGAGACCAAACAGGACTGCAAGAAAGACCAAATGAAGAACAGAAATGAGACATGGGAAGACAAAGTATTACATTGTTAGCATGTTAAAATTAAATAGGCAGAGCTGATAATACTGGTAATGGCTAAGAGCAGGAAAGTTGAAGAAAGAGACCAAAGGGCTAATTCTGGCTGCACAAGACCAAGCTTTAAGAACAAATGCACACAAGGCCAGAATTGAGAAGCTGGGAATAGATAACAAGAGCTGCCTTTGTAAAGAAGCTGAAGAAAGAACCACCTGATTAACTCCTACAGTAGATAGGATTGCAAGATCTGAAAAAAAAAAAAACAAACTTGCCTGCAAGCAAGAACTGATGGGACCATGAAATAAAGGCATAGAAAATGAAGAGGCTAAAGTGTTCTAGGATTTCAGAATTCAAACAGACAGGTAGCTGCCATATAATAAGCCAATTGTTGATAAGAAATACAAAACAGTCTTGGAGAGTGGATGTGGCAACACCTGGAGACAGTGAAATAGAAGAGAAAGACTGGAGAAGATAACAAAATACAAAAACCCACAAGTAGAAATAGAACAATCCCCATTGGTTAATTGCAAAACGCATCTTTACTCACAACAGGTTACCTCCAGGGACAATATCTCTAAAACCATCAGACATTAACGTCTGCCCATTCTAGGTCCTTGGGAAGGACTCAACATGTGAATAAAAATGTCAAATCCAGTTTGAACATCTGGCTGACTGTGCAATGAACCATTATAAAAACTAACTGCAAAACCCCATGCTTTCTCCCCTTTACAAGGATCCCACGTGTAAGGAGGCTGTCTTAAGTATCCTTAGCAGAACTGTTGTGAAAGGAAGAATATTTTTCTCCTTCCAGCCAGGGGTAGATTCCCCAACCTCATCTGTTGTATAAAATCTGTTAGGCTTTGTCATCCATCTGTGTATGGAGGGAACTTAGATGACCACCAAGATTGGGAATAGCGTCAGGACTGGGATTAGCAATTGAGACAGGTATGGTGTATCTTTCTGCCAGCTCTAGGATTGGGGGAATGAGTGAATGAGTGGGTGGCTGGGTGCATTAATAGAAGCGGTGGAGAAAGGTTCCAGTGCAACCCCTGGCTATGATGTGCTCAGAAAATTCCACTAGATGGAGGCAATCCCTTGCATTGCTGAATTTCAAGCATGAGAGGGGATGTCAGTTGCTTTGGAAGTGTTTGTCCAAACAGCAAAAATTAATAAAATAGGAGAAACATCATGTAACTGAAAGCAAGTCTTGCCAACTGATGCTTTGAGATGGGGGGGGTGGGGGGGGGAGGGGAGGGGGGAGAGTGGGGGAAATCTTATTTTCTGTGTGAAGATAAAGCAGTGGCTATAAATCACATTCCACAATGTCATGTAATTAAGCAGTGCTTAATTGCAGGGTGTCATGCTGCATACTACGGTGAGGAAATGCAGTTACAGTTCTCTGTAAATGTTGGTTTTATATATATATACATACATACATACATACATACATACACACACACACACACACACACACACACACACTTGTAGGGTGATCTGAGTTGTTATCATGTAGGTTTTCATTGGGGGAAATATTCACTGAAAACAATTAGACTGTTTGCAAGAAAATTTATGTAAGACTATACTGCAAAGGAGTTAAATTAATGGAGAAGGGAAGAACTGCAACAGAACTCCACAACCTATTCATGTTTTAGAGAAACATTTGTAAGACGTTCTCTGAGTTCCTATATCTTGAAATCAGTTCTCCAATTTCTTGTACAATTCCCCCCCCCGCCCCCACTGAATTTGATTCTTTCTTTTTTTAAAATCATGTTTTAGACTTTGTTTGGGTTTTGCTGCTGAACTTAATTACTTCAGAGGGACTGGTAAATTGTTGTTTAAGTTCAGCATCACTCTGGAGCCTTTTTTTGCTGTCTCTGATTTCAAACTTCTCTCTTGCTTTCTTTTGATAAAGATGTAATTGGATAAGATGATACCAGAAGCTCATTTATTTGAGGTATATCCTGGTAAACTATTAATTTCAGTGATTGGAGCTCAGTCTTCCAGGAAAGACAAATAATACACTCACTCACACAGCTAGGCTTTATTTGTTTACTTATTTACATCCTTCCTTCATTATTTTTATAAATAACTCAAAATGATGAACCTACAAGATATTCCTAATTCCTCCTATTTTCCCCACAACATTCTCGGATCTGAAAGTATTCAGATTCTGTACTATTGTAGCTCAAGACTCTTGGGCCAAAGAATAAATATTCCCATATGCACTGGTGAACTTCCCATAAGTTTCATTAAATACATGTATGGAGAAGAAAGGAGGAAAAAAATAAATTAAAACTTCATAAAACGTAGTTTCATATCAAAATGTATTCAGCCAAAACCATAACGTTCATGATTAAAATCTGAGTAATTATTTTTTTTTTTTCTTCCAAGTGTTTTATATACGCTGTTACCATCACTTGGGAATTCTGTAATATGATTAGAAAAGCAAAAGCTCATAAATCTTTTTCCTCTAGGTTTATTCTGAATGTCAAACCTGCTATTTGGTGATGAGACTTTGGCTTACAAAATTATGTAAGGCAAGTTTTGGAATTCAGTCATTTTTAATTTACTTGAAGTCCATTCTTCAAACCACTATAATTTAATTTGAACTTCAGCCAGTTAACCATTAATTTTTAAAAAATGCACTTAATATGTCTCCAGTCCTAAATAAATAAATAAATAAATAAAAATCCAGCTGAGTCGGGGGGAAAAACCCCACACTCTGTATATAAATCAGAACTCAAAAAGGAGAATGAGTAAATCTCAGGGAGTAGGTACATTTGAAACAGAAGCTTTGAAAGTAAACCATAATAAATCAAACCTCAGAATCAAAGGGAGAAAATACAGTGATAGTCTTGTCTCCTAAACTAAGGAAAAGCTACTCCCTAATGCTCTAGGGGAGATAAAGTCTCGGCTTCTAATATATTCTGATGTATTTATGGATGAATAGACTACAAGCTAAAAGTTAGGGGGAAAAGCATGAAACCCACTGCTACAATCTAGACATGCTTGACATTAAATAGTTTAACAGTCCAGTAATTTGTAAGAATGTTTGGATAAACATAGGGCAATGAATGACCCACACATTAAATGATGCCTTGGAAGGGTCTTGGATATACCATAAATTATACTGATTTTTAATTAACATTAAAGTCACTTAGACTGAAGCAGTATCTGGACTGTTGTTTCTAGAGTGGAAACAAATCTTTCAGCTATTAAACGGTTCGTAATATATTAAAGGGAGGGGAAAGATCCATTGGAATTATTTCCCATTTTGGATGACAACCAATAATTGCTCGTTACAGTTTTATGATATTGCAACATTTCTTCCCTCAGATTTCATTTATGAGAGCCTCACTAATAGCTGCTTACATGATTTTGGTCTCAATCGAGGTTGATAAATATTATTGTTTGTAAATATAATTTGCTTAGATATAGAAAGTAGGTGGTGGTTTTGTTTTATTTTGTGTTAACTGTTCCTTCCCAGCATAAACTAGGTAGAGCACATTTTATGAGAAAGTTGAAATTGGGAATGTACTTTGAGCGACTATCATTGCTGTATGCCTCTCCCTGTTTTGTGGTTTGGGTTTCCTTTTCCTTTAAAGCTAAAGTACAATCTCTGTCTTCTCACAACCAAATGACTGTAAGGAATATAAATCCTTCCATCCCCATCTTCCCCCATCATTCAGTCAGAACTGAGGAAGCTTCTTGGATGAGAAGCAAAATGTCTTCAAGGAAAAAATTAAGTCCAACTGCCTTTTGAAAAAGCACCTTTGGGATGCTCAGTCTATTGCTACCTCATGAAAAAACTATATAATGGCACCTTGCTTCTTTATATATCTAGAATTTACATAAAATTGTAGAGTGGTATAAAGTCTATTCTGATGGCTGAATACAGAACTACATGCCTGACAGGATAACTCTGATATTGCTGCTTCTTCCTCTCAACTTTTTGGATAGCTGCTACAGTTCTAACACTGTGGTGTTCCAGAACAACATATGTATTTGGCTCATGCTAATGAAATCTGGTTGGACAAAGGGATGTCTCTGTATCTTTCCCTGATTCTCAGGAAATTTGACAGGCGGTGAAGTGCTGTAAATGTGTTAAAGTTTAGTGGCCTTCCAATTTCAATTGTCCATATCAGGGACTGGAAATCTGGAACAGACTAGGGCAGTGATGGCTAACCTTTTTGCCATCGCGTGCCAGGAGAGTGGGGGCTGGGGGAGGTTCATGTGTGCCTGTGTCCACACCCATAATTCTATGCACCCTGCCCTGTGCATGCGCGCACACCCCCCCCCCCCCCGCTCGTGGCACGTGATGGCCTAGTAGGCCCATTTTTCTTTCTTACCTGGCTCCAGATCCTCTCTAGGCATCTGGGAAGGGCCAATACAGCCTTTTCCATTCCCTCTGAGGCCCTCCAAAGGCCTGAAAGGGCCCATTTCCCAACTCCCGGTGGGACAGGAAGTGACTTTTTTGCTACCTCCAGAGACTCCTAGAGAGGTCTGGGGGACAGCAAAAAATGTCACTTCCTGTCCCACAGGGAGTTGGGAAATGGGCCCTTTCAGGCCTTTGGAGGGCCTCAGAGGGAGTGGAAAAGGCTGTTTTCGCCCTTCCCAGATGCCTAGAGAGGATCTGGAGCCAGGTAAGAAAGAAAAACGGGCCTCCCCCCCCAGGCCCTCCGGAGGCAGGAAACAGCCTGTTTCCCTACTTCTGGTGGGCCCAGAAGGCCCGAAAATCAGCTGGCGCACGCCAGAGCTGACCTGGCCTGCCCACTGATATGGCTTCATGTGCTACCTGTGGCACGTGTGCCATAGGTTCGTCATCACGGGACTAGGGATTCTGTTAATGTCTCACTTTTTCTACTGCCCAACAGTTTGCTTTCCAAGGCTGACAGAAATGGTTTCCAACTTACACTGAGAGTTTTTAGGGATGTCAACACTGATTTCAAGATAGCCTTATTTAGAGTGGCTTAGATTTCAAGCTCGTCTGATATTATGTCAGCCCCGGAATTTGTGGGTCTTCATGGCATCTGATGCTGTGTAATGCAGGAAAGAAGCTTTGTGGGACGATAAGAATACAATAACCCAAGAATTACTCTAGTGCAAATGTGGAAGTTGACCAATACACCATTGGAAGAAACAATAATAAAGAAAATCCTTGAATGTGCCAAAATGGATAAATTAACGATGGAGATCAAAGAAAGAAAAGACTCGGATTATTATAAAGTGTGGAATAGGTTTTATACACAGTTGGAAAACAGAAATCAAATTAAGAAATAAGAATATAAAGTGAAATTTGATATTAACATACTAGATATAAATGTAAATAATGATCCTGCTAACAAAACAGTTAATTATGAATATTTAAAAAGAAAGAGAAAGAGTGGGAGGATAAAAGCTAAGAGTAAAGACAAAAGTCAATGCAGAAAGTTGTAAAATTGTATATATATTTGTTGTTAGTATTATATTTTAATGTCTGATGTGCGTTATTTTTGGGTTTTTATTTTTTGTTTTTGTCTCTTGATCTCCTTTGCTATTGTGTGTTTGGTTTAAAAATATAAAATACTCAATAAAAATTATTTTTTAAAAAAAGAATACAATGACCCCATTGACATGGAGAGATCATTACCTGATCAGGTTGATTCTCCAAACTGTTAATGACCTCATTGACAAATGAATCAAGTTTGGAGGGTTTGCTGCTAGATGAACTTAGATGAAAATTAAGGAATGTTATAACTACTGAGGGGGGAAAAGTATAAAGTTAAATATTGATTTTTAAATATGATGCATTAATGGTTGAATGTAAGATTAATCTTTTTTGGTTTTTTAGTTTATGTATTAATGGTTAATTATGTTGATGATTATCTTTTAAAATTTTAAAAGTTGGAGGGAGGAATAATGAAGGGGGGAAATTTAGAAATTTAAAAAATGTAGAAATTTAATTAGTGAATACCTAAGGTTTATTTTCTGTTATGAGATTTCAAAATATCTGAACTTTGAGAAAAGTAAGAGGGGGAAAATGTTTTTGCAAATTAATTGAATACTTTACTGATATATTAAGAGAATTTTTAAGGTTTGAATGTTTAATATTTGTTAAAGGTTTTAAAACTCTTAGAGTTATTGGATTATACGCTATTTTGAGTTTATAAAAAGGGAGGTTGATGAAATTATAAAAGGGGAGTTAAGGGGTTTTGGGAGTTATTAAATCTTGCAGTTAGCTAGTTTATTATAGCAAATGTTTGGTGAAATCTATGCCCTGTTTTTGTTCTGGGAAGTCGGGGGTGGGTGGTGGTGAGGAGGGGTTGAAGATTGAGTTTACCAAGGATTGATTTTTTTTTCTTTTTCTTGATGATAGTTTGAATGAATGTTTATATTGTATACTCGTTTGATCAGAAAATAAAACTTTTTTATTAAAAAAAAAAAAAGAAAATTAAGGAATCCAGACGGTTTTCTGATTACTCTAAAGGTCTTTCTCTGCGTGTAGGGTTGCTTGGAAAACAGCTTTAGAGATGCATTCTTTCTGGCTTTCAAAAGAAAACTATTTATAGTAGTTGCAGCTGCATTTGAAAATGTATTTTAACCAGTTTATATAATTTCTTAAAGATTTAAAAATGATTTCTAAAATTCAATTCTCACATCTACTACTTTGAATTGTAAGATGCTTTGGAAAGAGGATAGCTTTGAAAATCTGCTAAGAAATGATTGTACATGAACAACAATAAGAAAAGTGCACAAATGCAACTTTTAGACTATTAGAATTGGGAGGAAATCTTAGAGGTCCTCTAGTCAGAGTTCCCCAACCTTTCCGGCGGGGGTGGGGAAGGGGATGGCACTGCGTGAGCGGACAGCAAGTGCCTGTGCGCGGAGCTCCATTTGCAGGAACAGTGTACATGTACTCCCACTGCTCCTGCAAATGGACCACATGTGCATACGCTCACATGCTGCTTCTGCAAGTGGGGATGCACATACGCCAGTGGTGGGTTGCTACCAGTTCTCCCCGGTTCCGGAGAGCTGGTAGTGGAAATGTTGATGTGAAAGCGAACCGGTTCGCTCCGACTGTCAGCTGAGCCCTCCCGCCCGTCCCTGCGCTATACCTACCTTTATTTCTTTGTTTTTAGCCCAGCTGAAAGGTGCGGCAAAACGGATTGCCATGCCTCAGCTGTTCTGTAATTCAATGTGCTTGCACGAAGCACAAGTTTGGCGTGCAAAGCATGTGTGCAAAGCGAACCAATGGTAACACCGGTTAGAACCCACCACTGGCATATGCACATTTGTCCACCGTTTCTGCGGCCCGGTTGCAAACAGCTCACTGCTCATTAGTGGGCTGTGACCAGGGGTGGGTTCTACTTACCTTTACTACTGGTTTGCAGGAGCCGCACGCGCAAAGCAAGCGCACACACTCTTCTGTGCATACGCAAAAGCTCCTGCACATGCGCAGAAGCATTTTGATGACTTTGGGGTTGGTGGGCGGAGCCTCCTGCCAGTTTTACTACCGGTTCTATAGAACCAGTGCAAACTGGGGGCAACCCACCACTGGCTGTGACCCAGAGGTTGGGGACCCCTGCTCTAGTTCACTTTGCATTTCAGTGCATGTTCTCCAATGAAGATTTGACCAAAGGCTGTCTGTCCCTTTCTTCTTCATTATTTTCATTTTCATTATTTCCTGGTGGTTTTGTAACCAAGCAACCATTTTTAATCTTTCATCTGTCCAGCATTTAAATTCCAAAGAAAGGGAATATTTCTTTGCAGGAAAAGAAACTCCAACACTTCTGATGAGAAACTATGTACAATTCAGACTGTGCCATTTAATAGGCTATAAACACTGGAACTGACTTCTGGAACTTCTAAATCTATTTGAACGTTACACATAACAAAATATGCCATTAGGTGGGTCTCGTGAGCCTTTTCTACGCTACTAATTTATTGAAATCCATGCAGAGTCAAAGCTGATCTCTTTCCCAGCAATTCTGCTGTTTCTAGCCTAAAAAAATTCAGGAAACTTGCAAAGAGTAGTTTTTCTTTCATAATATTAAGGAAAATGTATAAAAGAGAACCAAATGCTTGGAGACTATACTTACTTATCAAACCTGAGCCAGATTTGGGGGTTAGTGTATCTTTCTCTGTACTGTTCCTACTTCTTGTGCCAAGATAAATCACATACCTACTGTTTGACTGGATTTTAATAATATTTGCTCCAAAATTATCTCCTCCCCCCTCTAAGGAATAGATAAAACAATTGTATTCTTTGGTTTATACTAAGGCTGCTTGGCAATCACTTAAATCCTGGCAACTTACAGACTGGATGTTGGCAAGTTGGAGTTAAATGAAGAACAGCTTTCACTGTACACTGTATATCGATTGTGGTCTCAAAGGCCTACTTGACCTTCCCAGCTTCCACTGAATTAAGGGCCACCTCAGCCTTTGTCAGAGGTTGTGCAGCAACACTCGCCAGGGTCACATAAAGAGACTTTAAAAGTGGAATGGTTGACTACTTTTGTCTATTGATTAAGGCATTAAGCTAGAAAAAAAAGAGACTGTGGGTTTTAGTTCTGCCTTAGTCATGCAAGCCGGCTGGATGGCTTTGGGCCAATCAACAGGAGATTGTGAGTTCTAGTCCCACTTTAAGCATGAAAGCTGGCTGAATGACCTTGTGCCAGCCTTTCTCTCATCCCAACCCACTTCACAGGGTTTTGCTGTGGGGAAAATAGGAGGAGGAAAGAGTACTATATTTGTTTGCTGCCTTGAGTTGTTTATAAAAAATAATAAAGATGGGATAAAAATCTAATAAATAATATTAATTAAATATGAATGCTGTTTTTTATATTAATGCAACTCTTTTCCAATGAAGCTTTAACCTCTCCCTGGCATAACATACATGCTTACCTTCCCCACAGATCTCATTTGCTTCCCTGTCAAGCATAAAAATAAAACACAGATGCAATACCACAATATCTTCTCTCATTTCCTCTGCAGATGCACATAAGTCTCATATCCAAAGAGAAACCTGGACCTGGAGGGTTGTTATGGGTTGCAAGTTTTGCATTTATGCATTACTTGTTGTTTGTTTCCAATATCCTCTTGAACACAAAAATATGTGATATCCAGAGATACTAGAGATGCCTTATGTCAGATGTATTTATAGAGTGGATATATTTTACCCCTTGGAATCCCATTAGTCTGGCTTGGGGAATTGTGCTGGAGATCTCCCCACCCCCACCACCATAAGGGCAGGTGGTTACCATTATAGGGGACAAAGGATGTATGTACGACATACTTATACAATGAGCTATGAAAACCGTCTGAATTGGTTTTCCAGGAACTAAGTGCCAACACCAAAATCATTTATGCCTCAGGCTCTCTGACTGATTAATTTGTCCAGGTTATTTTTCTCTCATCTTCCAAGAGGATGAGGTTTTTGGTAATCAATGACTGATGAAATACTCTTGATCTCCAAACCCAGCGAGGAATGTTGAGTCTAGAATCAGAATGTTAAATTGGACTCGCCACCTGATCGCGAGCCAGTTGTGTGATTCACGTACTGTACTGATTAAGTGGAGTCTAGCACTCAGGAGTGAACGTCCACATTTTTGGATGTGGAAAACCAATAAAGCTGGCTGCGTGTCCAGGCCGTGGGATGAGTGGGGGTTAGCTTCAGCTCTTTGGACTAGAAATTGCACACAAGAATGGGCTCCAATGTCATGCTTATGAATACTGCATGGCCCAGAAAACACATACATTTCTATGGTATTCGAACTATTTGTGTTCTAATCCTGGCTCTGTTGCTATAGGGTACATTTTCATAGTCAGTCTATGGCAGCAGCGTCATCAACATTTGTAAAGCCAACACAATCTGAGGAATAGCTTTAACCTGTGCATTTTAGGATGCTTAGAAGCTTATCAGTGGTGGGTTGCTTCCGGTTCTGTCTGGTTCTTTAGAACTGGTAATAAAAACAGGAGACTCCGCCTACCTACCCAGATGTCATAACTGACGATCTGCGCATGCGCAGAAGTGCGTGCACGTACTCCCGTTGCAAACCAGTAGTAAAGGTAAGTAGAACCTACCCCTGAAGCTTATCTAGAATTCCGTAAGCATTCTGTAGGACAATAAAATTGTAAATAGAACAGTAGATCACTCACCAGTCATTTCTAATTAGGACAGACATGCTCAAATTGTCGGTTGCAACCACAGAGGGGAACCATGAGCAACTTAAGTAGGAGGGCACATTTTTTTAAAGCCAGTTGGGCTTCTCCAGTCACGACAGGTGTGTTGATCAAAACCTATTCCTCTTCAGACTTGCTCGGGCATATTGTGGAACAGAACCTGGAATATGTTTTGCGAGTACCCTGGTTACCTGTGCATAAGGACCGCCAGTAAAAGCAAGGCTGCTGTCAAACCCTATCTTTGCTTCAGGTGATGTGTCCTGTCTACTGAGAAGCATGTCGTACAGAAGA
Organism: Arizona elegans; assembly: GCA_022577455.1. Lineage (NCBI taxonomy): Eukaryota > Metazoa > Chordata > Lepidosauria > Squamata > Colubridae > Arizona > Arizona elegans. Next base: position 193,843,113 of record JAKOOJ010000001.1, on the reverse strand, counting down.
CTGCAATTTGGAATGTAAGAGGAATAAATGGTAGATTATTTAGAACATAAATTAATGAATGACATTAAGTGAAAGAACAAAAATAGATGGTTATTTATCTGTTAAAAGAAAGAAGGAACTTAACAAAGATGATCCGACCTTGTGGAGAGGAGTTGATGTATATGCAGGGAAGTTAATTAATTACGAATGAGAAGGCTCAAATAATATATCTAAAGATAATCATGTTTGGGGCAGGTAGGATAGGAGGAACCCATAGGTTGGTGGTCATAGCAATAGCAATAGTACTTAGACTTATATACCGCTTCACAGTGCTTTACATAGTGCCCTTTCTAAGCAGTTTACAGAGTCAGCATATTGCCCCCAACAATCTGGGTCCACATTTTACCGACCTTGGAAGGATGGAAGGCTAAATCAACTTTGAGCCGGTGAGAATTGAACCCCTGGCAGTCAGCAGAATTAGCCTGCAATACAGTATTCTAATCACTGTGCCACCATGGCTCTGGGTTAGGCTCCCGTGAATGGGGTTAATGGAAGAATAAGATTAGTTTTAGTGAAAATCATGCAACATTTTAAAGGGCAAAAATACAGTTTTATCACAAGACATTATAGAAAAAGTGATTTTTCTTCTTGTGCAATATCCATCATTGGACATTGGCGATCATGTTGGCAATCCTATTTTTGTCAACAGCCACATGAAAAAGTGCTGCTGAGTTTTGTCCAAACCAGTCCCTTAGGTTTTGAAGCCATGATGTTCTTCTGCCTGGACCTCGTTTGCCTTCAATCTTTCACTGGAGGATTAAGTGAAGGATGCTGTATTTTTCTGGGTGTCGCATCACATATCCAAAATATTCTAACTTTTGCTTTTTAATGGCTTTGATGTTTTCCCTTTGCTTTCCCAGGCTGCTTATCACCTTCTCATTTGTGATTTTGTTAACCCAGTTTATAGATAACAGCCATCTATAAATCCATATTTCAGATGCTTCTAGTTTCTTCAAGTGGTTTTCTGTCAGAGATAAAAAAAAAGTGATTGGGCTATCTAAAAACTCAAGAATGAATGAACATAGTGATTGGTGAGATCCTGCTTAGAAAAAATATGTTTCATATTTTAAGCATGCTTGTGTTCATGTGTATATATGGAAAAAGAATGAATTAAAACACTGATTGATTTGTTAGAATAAAAGAGAATTGGGGAAGGATCTAAGGAAGGTGAGAGGTTTGAATGTTGGACAGACAGGGACGTTACGTGGGCTCTCCTCATCCAGACATGGAGTCCCTTCTAAGCTGTAGCAGTTAAAGGCAGGCAGAAGAAAGGGAGAAGGACAACACGGGACCTGTTCTTCTGCCTTACCACTGCAGCAGTCCTAGCCTTGTGAAAAGCTTAAGGTGAAGAGGAAGAAGACAGCAAACAGTGTCAGGCAAGCCAGCACCACTTTTGAGGCTCTACTTTCACATGGACTGGTCCCTCCTTAATCCATTTCCTGAGAGTTCATACTAGCAGCAGCCACATCAGGTCCTCCCTTCTTCCACTTCTCTTTTCTTTCATTCCTTTCCTCTGCTACCACTTGAGTGTAATGATATGTACAAGGACCTTGGGAGACAGGGCAGAGATGCTGCCTAGGGAGCAGTCAGATAAAAGACAGCTTAGTCCCCAACTGGATAGTGAGCAGGGCAAGAAGCTCATAAGGGACACTCCCATAATGTTTCAGGTTATAAAGGAGATGATGGGAGAATTGTACTTTCAAATTTGCAAGATTCTGTTAATGTAGCTTTATGGTAAAGTGGAATTAGCTTATATGGTCATATTTCCTGTTTACCTGGTAAAGCTGATATTAGGTCACTGTCTATGAAACTAGGTTTGTTGAATGTATGGGGCAGGGGGAACTTGGCTTCCCTATGTCTGTAGACACCAAGGGAATACTTCCCCTTCAATGTAATGATAGAAACCACTGAATATTGGATTTCCATGGTCACCTATTCTCCATCTACCAGAGGTTCCATATCAATAGGGGGTAATAGTAGGTGAGAATGACCTTGGAAGACAGGAGAAAGAGTCACAGCCAGGGGAACAGTTAGAAAATGTAACCTTTCAATAAATTAGAACTACCTTGCAAGGCTGATACAGAATCCTATATTTATAGTGTGTCCTAGTGCAGAACTTTCTTGTGTTCTGAGCAGGAGCCACTTCATGTTTCCTATAGAATTTATTGGGATAATGGTCATTTGTTTGCCACAAGCTATGTCCAAATAGGGCAAGATAAGAATAGATGCACAAACCTTTGTCTGGATTATGGATTCATGAATATCAGCTTGTGTTTGGTATGTATGTTATCGGAGGGGGAAAGGCGCCACACATTTTTTTTAATTTAGACTTTTATACCACTTCATAGTGCTTTACAGCCCTCTCTAAGCAGTTTACAAAGTTAGCATATAGCATATTGCATATTAGCATATTGCATTAGCATTAGCATATTGCCCCCAACAATCTGGGTCCTCATTTTACTCACCTCGGAAGGATGGAAGGCTGAGTCAACCTTGAGTCGGTGAGATTTGATCTGCTGATCTGCTGAACTAGCAGTCAGCTGAAGTAGCTGCAGTACTGCACTCTAACCACTGCGCCATCTCGGCTCTTAATCAGATCAAAATATATACGCTTAAAAAATCTTATAAAATCTTAGTTGAAGTAATAGGTCTCTTTATCAGTTTCAAAGAGGTGATATAATGAATCAAAACATTTCTACCGTTTGTTCTCAGTATTTATTTAGCTAAAGTTTGGCCAAAAGGAAATATACACGAAATACTGATCTTTGTTTTTGTGTAAATCAAATAGTTGGTCAAATAATTGACTTTAGGGCATGTTTAGCAGATAACTGGTCAATGGCACAGTGCAACTGCTTTGTATTTGATGTGCAGGTAGAATGTGCTTGTAATTGCTAGCTTGACTGTTGCAATTTTGGCATGGTTTTGAACCAGATGTTTTAGATGGAGAAAAGCTAACTTTCATAAATGTGTTGTCTGCGCTGTTTTATGTGTCATTCTCAGCTGCTTTGTTTAGGAGAGAGAATTGAAAAACCATTCATTTTAAAGCAAAAGGGCATGTTATGCAGTGAGCTTTGAGGCAGATTTCTTAGGACTATCATATTGGATCTGGTCACATGGTGACCATTTTATGACCGTCATGGATGGTCATGGACAATCATTAGATGGCAACAAAGAGATACAGAAACTATATCTCTTTCCTGCCACTGAGCGCTTGTCTAGATTTTTGCAACTCATATCTAGTAGCTCTAAGTGTTCTCTTCTCAGTTGCATACCTTTAGTTATAGCCAACTGTTAGAATTGTATTAATGAATATTAGAATAAGCACACTATTCTGTATTAACTCAATTTACTATGGACAATCATTTTGATGTTGATGTTCTAAGAATGTGGGCTAAATAAGGTTAGGCATTTCTACATATAGTTATTTGAATAGGGCGGTGTACTTTCTCACAACCCCAAATAATTTCCTTGGGTGGTTCTTAACAGTTGCTGTCAGATAAAAGATCTAAGGTTGCTTCTCCTGATTGCTGCCATCTAGATTTTGGATAAATATTGCCATTGTATATCTCTGGACTTGTATCATAATCGCTGAAGACTCCTTCCATTCCATTTCACTGCTCTCAAGGCCAAGGCTTTGCCAGCCAGTGTGGTAGCTGTTATACCAGCAGGACTCTCGTCTTTACTTCATGGTGTAGTCAAGGATGGAAATCATGGTGTTAGATGGGCTAGAAAGGGAGGTGTTGATAAGGGGGTCCCTTACAACATGATCTGGTTGTCCAAAAATTGGTTCACCCTGCCACAGAAGCCAATCAAAGCCAGATACAAGACACAAACATTTGCAAAACTTTTATTGAAGTGCTTCAGCAAAAGGGTCCCAGTCCAGTTTGAGAGCTGAATCCTGGACAGCAGAGCATGATCTTTTATACACACAGTGTGCCAAACCCGTGCTGCGCATGCATTCACAGTGCGCACCACACACCAAATGCGAGGTGCGTGCGCAGTGCACACCAAAAAGAGGCATGGGGTAAATAGAAGAGCACACGGGGTGTGTGTGTGATCAGCTGTGGTGGCCGAATAGGTTGTAACAAAATGCTTTTAAAAGTAAAAAAAAAAAAAGGCTCTGATGATTGCGCAGCACAGCTGTGATCATCGGAGCCTCTTTTTTTTACCTTTTAAAAGTATTTTTTACAACCTATTGGCTGGAGAACCGGTAGTAAAAAATGCCTAAAAAGTAAAAGAAAAAGTTCCGATGATTAGCTGAGCGACACGTGATCTTTGCAACTTTTTTTTTTTAACTTTTTAAAGCATTTTTAACTACTGGTTCCAGAGAACCAGTAGTAAAAAAAATGCTTAAAAAGTAAAAAAAAAGTTCCAACGATCGCACGTCATTCAGCTGATCATCTGAACTTTTTTTTTTAACATTTTTTACTACTGGTTCGGTGAACCAGTAGCCTTTTTTACTACCGGTTTGGGCGAACCGGATCAAAGCGGTAGCATTTCACCCCTGGAAGAATACTTACAGAAGTTGATGGAGTTGGCTGAAATGGCAAAACTGACTACCTTGATTAAAGAAAAGAACATAAATACTTTTGTTTCCACATGGAAACCGCTTTTAAACTTCGCGCGTGATGTGGAAAAGAATGAAACTCTGACTTTGGGTTTTACAGACTAGACTGATAGATCTTTATAGAAATGACTTGTTTATACTATTATGGAAAAGCAAAAAGCTGTGTTTTGATGTTAATGCCTCCTTTTACCGTCAATGCTTCTTTTTCTTTTCTCTCTCTTTCCTCACTTCTCTTCCCCCTTTCCCTTCATAGCTCTTCTATTTACTTTTGTATTTTATAATACTCTATAACTCAATTAAAAATGTTTACGAAAAAGGAAGAAATGAAACGAGGGCAAACAAAACAGAAGGAAAATAAAAGAACAATAAAATAAACAGCATGGAAGAAAACAACAACAAATGTTCCCACTACCACCCTGGATAAACAGAGGCTTTGAGGCCTCCTTCATCAGGGAGGATGACTTCAATCCTGGGCTAAATCCAGCCTCTTCCTTTCCAAGGTCTCCAGGCAATTGGATCAGCAACAGCCAGTCAAGCAAGAGTTTAATCCTAGGCTGTGTTTGATCATGAAAGGGAAGAAAAAAGGTCAGACTGCTTTGGCTCTCCAGGGGTGCATTGCCATTTAATGGAAAGATTCCTCTCTGTTCCCACAATCAGCTCTTTGCTAGGCAACCCCAATAAGGATTAAAATTGGAACAGTCTCTGCCTCACTTATGAAGTGTTGCTGAATGAGATCAAGACCTCTTAAGTCTGAAACATCTGCAAGCTCCCTCTGCTTAGACAAATTTTACACAACAGGCAGAAAAAGTGTCGAGGGAGGAGGTCTTTTCTTACAGTGGTGGGTGCAGTGAAGACGGAGGTGCTGTCTAAAGACCGTCGCTAAATGGCTCTGGGGCATATAGTGAAATTCTGCTGCAAATGGAAAAGCAAGTGGTTGGCACCTTTTCCTTCCTTGCTTTTTTTCCCCAGACAGACAAGACTGCTGCTGGTTTCCAAAGGCTGCTATTTGCTTTGGCAGGAAAGGCAACTGTTTGACTAGCTTCCAGAGGCACAAGGAGATGGACATAGCACCAGCCTGTGGGCCACTTGCTTTATGTAATTCTGGTGATGTAAACCTCATTCCAGTCATTTTGGCCTGCTTTAGATCATGCTTTATTCTACGTCCTGAAACTAGATAGGTAGGTAGGTAGGTAGGTAGGTAGATAGATTTTATTTATTTATTTATTTATTTTATTCGATTTCTATACGGCCCTACTCCCGAAGGACTCAGGGCGGTGTACAGCCAGACAATAAAACACATCCATACAAAATTTAAAAGTAGAATAAAATCAAATTAAATAATTTTGGCTCCGACAAATTTAAAACCCCAAACTGTTTAAACCAATTTTAAAATTGAATGTATAAAATACTAAAGATATTTAAAATTTAAAAATTGAAAATCTTTTATGAAAGAGGGAGAAAATTAGGCCAGGCCCACCTGGTGAAATAATAAGGTCTTTAAAGCACGGCGGAAGGTGCGCAGATCCGGGATCCTCTGTATCTCTGGGGGGAGCTCGTTCCAGATAGTAGGTGCCCCCACAGAGAAGATGATGGATGGACGGACATAGATAGAGAATATTCACACAACACACTTAATTAAATCAGAGAAGAGGCACTAGTGTGTGATGGAAACATGATAATCCAGTTAATAGTAGAGACAGACAGACAGATAGAATGAATTTATTTATTTATATATCAAACTTCGCCTATCTCCCTCATAGAGGGGCTCTATTTAACGCTACCATTAATTGAGTGTGGCATTGAATCAGACATTTTTTTAAAAAATGGCAGTATCGACTGACTTTTTTTTTTTTTTTTTTAAATCATCTTGTTCCATGTCAGTAATTCTGTGCTGGAATGCTCCATTTTCTTTTGACCTGGCAACTGCTGCGAAGTTAAAAAGAACAGAAATATTTTAAATAGTTGTTACAGCATGAGAAGTGCCTTTGGTCAAATTTATGATGTTTGAGAGGGGAAAAAAGAAGTAAATGGAAACAGGCTTTGAAACAAAAGCTAAGAAGGAAACTTGCTTTCATTCATTATGCAGTTCAGAAGACTTATACTTGACATTATTTGATATAATTATATTTTGGAATGCATAGTTTATTTGTTTGATTTATTTATCACATTTTAAAATCGCCTAGCTCCTTCAGAAAGGGAACTTCTGTTAATTGTCCCTGAAGGTGTGTTATGGATGGTGCCTCTGCCTCTGATCGCAGAGGGGAAAAATCATCACTGGATGACCTCTACCCATCAGCAGAATATAGTGGGTGGAATCTCAGAAAGGGGCCTTATGAGGTTTGGACTAAGAGGGAGCGTGGTAGAACTTTGGAGCAATAATTCCATCCCACACCAGATTTATGAGCCACAAGAAAATTTGTGTTGTTCTGATCTAAATATATTTCCTCCTATTTCTCACAATGAGAAATGTTTTTTTAAAGGGGGGGAAAAAACTCTATTGCCTCTTCTTTCCTTTTTTTTGATCTGCTGATCTATCACACTCTAAAATATTCTAGTTGCAATTTAAGTTACAATTCGTTTGCAAAAAGTAGTTAACTGATGGGGAGTGGACTCTCTTTTAAAGATTGGTTTTAACAATTGGTTTACCAATGCTACATTGTAAGGGACCCAAAGGTTCATACAATCCTTTGCCAGATTGATGGCTGTACCTAAGAGGGTTTGCCGAATATTTTAATCCATTTTTTCTATGAATGTATATTATGAAGTATATCTTGAGTTAGTCCTCCTTAAAATAAACCTAGTGAAATCAGTGAGACCTAAATTAGAGTCAATTAACTGGAGACTTATTGGATATAAGTCAGTGGATAAATTTTAAGTAAAGCTAACTTTAGATTTCAACCAAGAAGGAGAAACAAATTGACATCAGACCTCTGATCTATGGAGATTCAGTTTCCCTTTGCAATCAAATTGGGGATTTCTGAATAATAATAATAATAATAATAATAATAATAATAATAATAATAATAATAATAATAATTTTATTTCTATACCGCCCTTCTCCCGAAGGATTCAGGGCAGTGTACAGCCTATTTAAAAACACAGACAAACAACAATTTAAAATTTAAAATAATTAAATAAATTGGCTCAGATTTAAAACCCCCCAAAATTTAAATACCCCAATTTAAAACTATTTTGTTGATAGTCCGGCCTGGCGGAACAACAGGGTCTTCAGTGCGCAGTGAAACACCCGGAGGTCGGAGATCTTACATATTTCCGGGGGCAGTTCGTTCCACAGGGCTGGGGCTCCCACAGAGAAGGCCCTCCCCCTGGGTGTCGCCAGCCGACATAACTTGGCCGATGGCACTCTGAGGAGACCCTCTCTGTGTGAGCAAACTGGTCGGTGGGAGGCTATTGGTGGCAGGAGACGGTCTCGGAGGTACCCGGGTCCTATGCCATGGAGCGCTTTAAAGGTGGTAACAAACACCTTGAATCACACCCGGAAGACCACTGGGAGCCAGTGCAGCTCGTGCAGGAGGGGTGTCATATGGGCACAATGAGTTGCGCCCATAACCACCCCCGTGGCCGCATTCTGGACCAGTTGGAGCCTCCGAGTGCTCTTCAAGGGAAGCCCCATGTAGAGAGCATTACAATAGTCCAACCGGGAAGTAACAAGAGCATGAGTGACCGTGCGCAGGGCGTCCCGGTTCAGAAAGGGCTGCAACTGGCGGATCAGGCGAACCTGATAAAAGGACCCCCAGGCCACGGCCGTCATATGCTCTTCTAAAGACAGCCATGCATCCAGGACACCCAGATTGCGAGCCCTCTCCGTGAGGGGCAAAGATTCACCCCCAATAGTCAGCGATGGCACCTGCTGACTATATCGGGGCTCCGGAAGCCACAGCCACTCGGTCTTGGAGGGGTTGAGTCTGAGCCTGTTCCTCCCCATCCAGACCCGCACGGCCTCCAGGCAGCGAGACATCACATCAAGGGCATAGTTGGGGTGGTCTGGAGTGGAGATGTACAGCTGAGTATCATCAGCATACAGAAGCTCTAATTTAATAGGAAGTTGTGGAAAGTATTAAAGTGATCAAGTCGGTGTCTATAGGTGATTGAGATACCATTGGAAAAAAATATTGAATGAATATAATGTGTGCTATGAATCATCTGGAGACACTATTTAACAGTTCTTACTATTAGGGAATTCCTTCTACTGTACTTCCTGGATTTTCTTTCTTTTAAGCCAACATGTTAGCATTTATCCTGCTTTTTAATTCAAGGTTCTTGCAGGTTCCAGACTTTTAGGTATTTTGCAGCACAGAGTTTTTCTTTAATGACAACCTTCCTCTCCATATACCTCTTGTATATGACTTTTCCTTTTCAGAAATTCATTAAACTTCGTAATGAGTTCCTCTGTTGTCCTCTCACTAGAATTATTGTCAATTCTAACTTTTTGATTGTTTAATGTCTTGAAATCATTCAAGCCTCCAAGCATTGCCACGATGAAACACACATTGCTGGTCTATGTTGTCCAGTAGATAAGTAGTGCAAGGAAATGTACTAATATAACACAACTTTTTTCCCCCTTAACTAAGTTATGAAAATGTCAAGAATCTTGCAGATTTGCAGGACTACTTTAAAAAAGAGTGAATAGAGATTGTTAGGGTCAAGTCAGGGTATGCAATAAAATAAATATATAAAGTGTGTTTCATTCCATTTTAATTTCCGACAAAGCCCCACAGCAGAGTGGAAAATTATGTAAATGTCCTTGTACCATATCAGATTAATCCACATGTTGTTGGTGGGCTGCAAAGATGCTTCTGCTTTTTCAGTTGACCTAATAAGAAGACAGGGAATTGTTTCTGATGTGTTAAGTATACTCTCTTCCAACATCTTCTTCACATCCAATTCTTCAATGAGTCTCTCTGACAAGTAGAGTATGAAAGACAGCTAGGAGATAACTGAGCTTTCCAATTGTGGCACCCAGTTGATGGAATATCCTTCAAAGAACTGCCTGCTTGTGTCTACATCATTGTCTGGAGAAAGACAACACTCTTTTGATTTTTCCCAAGCCACTTTAATTTGTGTTATAATTTTTATTTTTTTATTTTAGCTCTGAGGATATTTAATTTCTCTGCTCTTTGTTCTCTTTGATCAGTTTTAAATTTATCCAGACAACTGCTTGTATTTTGGCTTCATCAATCCAGCATTCCTCCCTAAGAAGGGAGGCTTATTATATTGTTTGGACAACAGAAAAGATTCTGCGTCATATGGGACAGCGACTGATGTATCCCTGTTTGCCTTTAGAAATAGTAAAAAAAAAATTAAAATGCAAGAATCTTAAAACATTGGTATACCCAATGTTTAATATTATCCCCTGAAGGCAAGAAAAGAGAGAAAAGCCTGTGATAAATACTTCCTTATTTATAAACATAAATAGTGTCTTTTAATGAAACAATAGAAGATGAAATTCATTATCTCCTTTCTATGTGCATGGTTCTATCTGTAGTCCAACTTAAGTAGCATTAATTGGTGACCTGTTGTAGCAGAAGCACAGATAGAGCAGAGTGGTGTGGTGGCTGGAGTCAGGAGAGGAATCAGTCTGGAATGGTTAGGTTCCCACAAATGGTGTAAGCCCAACCTCTCTTGGATTCCGTTAACTCTTACCTAGTACCAATGCAGTGCTGACTGTTAGTTGAGTAGATTCCAGACTGGAGGATAGAAATGCCTCATTTATTAGAGAGGAAACAATGCAAAGAGCATTATTTTGGGACCTAAGAAATTTGGTGTCAAAGCCTACTGTTTTTTTGTTGGGTGAAGGGGATTTAAAATGGTATTTTTTCATTTGTTTCATTTTTGAAATGATGTTTTCATGTTATATTTTGTTAAACAATTGTTTGCTGTTCTGCATTTTTCCTGATGATATGACTTTACTAGTTTGTAATGCAACTCTTTGGGGATTTTCAGAAGATGTAAATGATAGATTTGCAACAGTATTTTAAACAAAAATATTGAGCATGAATGAGTAATTCAGAAACATTGGGAATGGAAAGGTGAGTTTTTATGACAGTGATGCATAAGTTGCTTGCCAAGGAAATTAGCAGAACAGCTTACATTTAATAATAATAATAATAAACCCCAACCCTTCATAGGTACTCTGAGCATGAGTATTTTTCTTTCAAGGGAATTCTGTTATCAGAGAGCCAGTTTGCTACACTGATTAAGGCACCAGATTATAAACTGGAAAGCTGTGAATTCTAATCCTCCATTGGGCACAGACCCAACTGAGTGACTTAGAACCAGTCACTCTCTAGGAAGAAGGCAATGGCAATCGACTTCTGAAATTTTGCCAAGAAAACTGCAGAGACCAGCCCAGCTGTCTGGAGTCAAAATCGACCGGAAATACCACCACCCCATCCTACTATCATGTTTTCCCTTAATCATTTTTCAAACTAAACATGTTCAGGGTTTTTTCCCCCAACAATTCTTTGAAGGAATTGATTTCAGAATAGTTTACTTTCTTGATCACTCATCTTTGGGGTGTATGGTTCTTAAAATGAGATAATATAAAGAGGAGTATGTGTGTCTATAGTCTCTGTGTGTATATATCAGTGATGGCTAACCTTTTTGCTATCGCGTGCCAGGAGCGGGGTGGTGGTCTTGCAAGCATGCATGCCCACACCATAATTCTATGCGCCCTGCCCCTGCGCATGACCCCCACGCTCCCCCCACTTCTGGCATGGTGGGTGCGGAAGTTGGCAAATGGGCCATTTTTGGCCTCCGGGGGGGGGAGCCGTTTTTGCCCTCCCCAGACTCCTAGAAAGGCTGTGGAGGCTGGGGACAGCAAAAAACGGGCCTTCCGGTCCCACCGGAAGTTGGCAAATGGGCCGTTTCCGGCCTTCGGAGGGCCTCGGGGGGGGATGGATGGAAGGCCATTTTTGCCCTTCCCAGACTCCCAGAAAGGCTCTGGAGGCTGGGGAGAGAGAAAAACAGGCCTTACCCACCACCACCGAGGTCCTCTGGAAGCAGGAAACAACCTGTTTCCCTATTTCTGGAGCTGAGTTCGCGTGCCCACCGATATGGCTACGCGTGCCACCTGTGCCATAGGTTTGCCATCACAGGTATATATAATGTATGTGTCAGCGTTCTGAGTAATGCACCCATTGAAAGCAGAACTTTGAGGCAGGTAGATTCCTCAAAGAACATGTTTATTGGATACATCATATTGGCACAGCCGGTGAAAACCAACTCTGAAAGTTCTCACGGTTTTCACCTAATTAAGAGTAAAAATCCCCCCTCACAGGTGTCACCAGTCACATTGTCCAATTAATATAGCTGGCAGGCTCCTCTCCTCCTTCAGCAGCCACCTGTTATGATGACCTTGGGTTCCCACAGGAAAACTTTTTGTTTTGACTGTTAGCTGGACTATCTACTTCCCTCCTCCCTCCATCTCTCAGGCTTTGTGGCAACTATGAGGCAGCATAAGATGGCTTCAGCCTGATTCACTTCAGAGTTAACTGTGTATCTAAGTGTATGTATTTATGGTTGTGTTTGTGCATGTGCACACACACACAGGTACACATATCCACAAGCACACATACACTGCTATAAGAGCATGTTTGGTGTAGTTATGAAGCTGCTGGCTTAGAAACCAGAATTCTATGAATTCTAACCCTCTTTTAGGCATGAAAGCCAGCTGGTGACTTTGGGTCAGTCACTTTATCACAGCCCAACCTGCCTCACAAGACTGTTGTTATGGGGAAAATAAGAGAAGGAAGAAGCATTAGGTAGGTTTGCCACCTTAAGTTGACCAATATATATATAAAAGATGAAGATGTAATAATAATAATAATAATAATAATAATAATAATAATAATAATAATAATAATAATAATAAGGATGTTTGTGCATGTATAATGTGTGCTTGTTATTTTGTATCAAAGGAAAAAGTGCAAAAGAAGAGCAAGTAAGATGATTAAAGGCCTGGAGACTAAAACATATGAAGAATGGTTGCAGGATTTGGGTTTGGCAAGTCTAGAGAAAAGAAGGACAAGGTGGACATGATAGCAGTATTCCAGTATTTGAGAGGCTGCCACAAAGAGGAGGGGGTCAATTTATTTTCCAAAGCACCAGAGGGCAGGACAAGAAACAGTGGATGGAAACTAATCAAGGAGAGAAGCAACCTGGAATTAAGGAGAAACTTCCTAACAGAGAGAACAATTAACCAGTGGAACAGTTTGCCTTCAGAAGTTGTGAGTGCTTCATCACTGGAGGTTTTTAAGAAGAGACTGGACAATCACTTGTCTCAAATGGTAGGCTCTCCTGCTTGAGCAGGGGGCTGGACTAGAAGATCTCCAAGGTGCCTTCCAGCTCTATTCTGATTGATTGATAGGAATATTACATGTAAAGAAAGGCAGCATTTTGCTACTTGTCTGTAATAAGTATTTTGCAAATTTATATTCTTTTTTGCAATTGTCTTTGTAATTGTCTGCTTCAGAGTCATGCAAATATGCTATGAATTTTTAAAATGTCCTATTTAAATTTTTGAACAGGTTTATTTGAACAGGGTTTTTTTTAGTTGCCATGAAAATTATGTTTCCTTTATTTATGGTAGTTTGCTTTTTTTATTGTAAGACATTTTGTAATTAAGTCCAGAGTGCAATTGAAACATAGGGCAAGGTTTCAGAATTAGTTGAAAGGATTTTTTTTTTTTTTTGGTAAAGGCATAGGATTTTAAGCAGGTCACCTTTTTCATGCTACTGAGGGATTTTTTTAAAAAAACTGAAACTAAAAAGTAATCTTCCTCTGGTATTTGCATACAAAACCTGATGTGTAAGCATGGTATTGTGTGTTTTATCAGACCTCCAACTATCATTCTATGAAGAAATACTGCATGAGTACAAAATGTATTTTAATTAATTGTGATCGCTGAGAGGTTATGTTTGATAATGTAAGATGAATCTGATTCCTCCCACAAGGTTTTTGTTTTTTTTAAGTGATTTGTATAGACCGTATCTACATTCCTCCAAAGATGAATTGCTTAAGATTGTAGGAATAGTTTCCAAGACTTTGAGCCTCCTCTTTCTCTCTGGAACTGACTGATGAGATGGGTGAAATGCTCTTTAAGTGCATCACATTCCCTAAAATGTAACTGAAGTAGGTTGTTCCCCATTTTCATGGGTTCTGCATTTTTGCTAATGGATTAGTGAAAGAAGATTTAAATATCTGAAAGAGCTGTGCTGACTAGGTTTTTGTTTTGTATATGCACTAATTGACTTTTGCCTTTTGTAATTATTGGGAGAGCGGAGGCCTATTGAAATGGTAGCTAAATATGGGTCTGTTTTTGCAGAGCTAATATTTTGGTGAAAAGAGAAGCTGGTAAATGGATCAGCTCCTTGGAACTCCTCTCTAAATCAAGGAGAGGACAAGGATCTGTTGTGGTCTGCCAACAGCCTGCAGAGCTGGCAGTGGAGTCGGACAGTGAGGAGGCTGGGGAGGCTGGGGAGGAACATGGGCCAGTCCTGGAGTCAGGGGAGACCTGGATGAGGGCTCTGTGTCTGAGGCAGAGATGGGGCCAGGGCCATCTGGGAGTGATGCACAGATTCTGGAACATCCAGAGTCAGACAGCAGAGAGGCAGAGGAACAGGAGGAGCCTGTTCCTAGTGCGCACATGCGCAGAGCTGTCAGAAGGAAAGAACAGTTAAAACTGAAGGGACGATTTGGGTGTAAGTCCTGAAGATGATTGGCCCCTCCCATAAGGCTTAAAAGAGGAGCAAAGGCACATGGGCACTTTGCAGGAAAGCAATGTTGTTAATTCTGTTTCCAGTCGGCATCTCTGTTTGATTCTGGAATCCATGTGGCTTTGCCAAGTAGGTCTTTGGCAGAGTGTCAAGGGAAATAAAGGTTGGTGATTATCCCAAAGGACTTCTCCCGAAGGACTTTTTGCAACTAATTGGGACTCAGCTATGAATGAACGTAATTCACAGTTGTTGCAATAAAATAGGTTTTTGGGACTACTCGTGTGTTTTAATGATTCAGGAAGCCTAAGTCACAACAGGATCATCCACAAGTTTCCTCATTATAAAATCTAGCTGAGAAGAGATAATAAGAGAGTGATCTCCAACAGGTTTAAGAATTCTGGGAGCTGGGAAGGGGAATCAAATTGTCTAAGCTATGGTTAGTTAAGAACCTTCTGAAAGGCAAGTTTTATTTTGCCAGGAGAATGTACTTTTATCCTGGATGAAAGGAATTTTAAAGGTTTATAAGATTTAAAAGAAAAACTTTAATTTCTGGAAAACAGCAAAGGTGGTTCTAGAATGTTGATTTTGGAAAGTTTAGGGGCTAGATGGACTTGAAAACACATTTCCTGTGGGATTTTTAACATTTTATAAAAGACTATATGAAAATTTTGAAATTAATTGTAAAAAAATCCTCCTGTGAGAAAGTTTTGCTGGTTGGAAAATAAACATGATAAGAGGGGACTTTGAAGGCTGACTAGAAGTAATCAGAAAAAACTAAGGATTGTAATTAAAGAAAAAAAGTCATTTATACAATGGACCAATAATATTCCATTATGGAAGAATTCAAGAATATTTGAGAACAATGCACTCAGAAATAACTTACAAGATGGTCCTTCTATTAACTCATCTGTTAAAAACATTTCTTTGATCTATTTGATGAGTTAATATTTCAGCTAACATTAGTGAATTATTTCTGGTAAAGACTAGAAGATAGAAACCTTTAGCAAAATGTAAAACTGAGGACCATTTGTACCTAAAAATACAGGCAAGATGATTACACTGTCAATCATAATAGCTTTGGTTTCCTACCTGAGAACACTGAGACTAGGTTAATTAAGAAAGAGTCCATTTATGTTAATTGCTTTTTCTCAGATTTATTATATTGGTGAGTGTCAGGTTTGTCTACTAGGTAAGCTAAAAGTAATTTGATGTCAATTTGTCATATGACACCAGCTAAAGCTCATAACTTAACAAAAGGGCACATGAGTGACTATAATTTAATCTTAGGTGTCTTCAGGCAAGATTGGCTGGGTTTGTGCATAAAGATAAATTATAATGGCATCTGCTGATTTAGTGCCATATATAAATCAAGTTGGTTTGTGGTTAATTCAACAAACCATGTTAGAGTTGCCATTTCCTCACAGTGTTTTGTCTTTTAATGTTATCCATCTTGAGTAAACAGAAAAATGGGATAAAAATGAAATAAAGAAAACTATTACCATGAGAATTAATCAGAAGATAGTCCTTGATTTCCAGTCAACCTTGTAAATACAGCAAATCAGTCCTGAATATCTATACTGTATATTCCCCTCTATTTTACCTGAAACTAATGTAGCTTAATGTCAAAAGCTCAAAGCTAAAGGCAACATTCCTTTCCTACTCTCAAGCACATCAGTCCACACTGTTTTAAATCACCAGGCCTCTTTAGAATGGAAATAACATTTCTCATATCAATCTGTAGAAAATCAGCGAGGATAGACAAAGGAGCATGTGCTTACAGTTGAGGTTTTGGCAGCAGATATTCTGTGCAATTGATGGTTAAGATATTGTGGTTCAGAACTGGAAAGCAAATTATTCCTGAGTGGAAGGATTCTACAGTTCTGGGCAGCTGATCCTGTAATAAAATGAATCAGTAATAAAAATCCACTTCCTGTTTTGAGAGTTTGTATTTCATACTTACAACATTTACCTATTAAATTCAAATTTCATGCTTCCATAAATAAATCTGGCACCTTGTAAAATACTCTCCCAGCTGTTTTAAAGTAGAATCTTTTTATTTAATGTCCCTTTGGGATCTAAACCAATAAGGAGACCCTAACATTTTCTGAAGAACTTAACATTTTGACATGGAAAGAATACAGAAATATAATAAAGTGTTTCCCAATATTCTCTTATATTTGCATTCTTTCACAAGTAATAATGTTTTTGATCCTTTATTTCTTTTTAAAACTTTTGCCAGGTTTTTTGTATGTTCAGTAAAATGTTCTTTCCCAAGTCATTCTCTTGGCCTGTCATTTTGTACTTTCTTTGTCTTGTCAGATAAAATTCTTTACTTTCTTTGTCTTGTCAGATAAAATTCTTTACTTTCTTTGTCTTGTCAGATAAAATTTGTTCTATATCTATCATTCCTTCATTAACATATTTTGGACATGGTCTATCCATAGAAGCAGACATCATTCCTGACAATGTTAATATTGTAGTCACTAAATTCTGGCTCTGTTCTTCAAAGATCTGCTTTACTATTTCTGATGTTATAAATATAATGCTATGTGTCATTTTGAAAGTCGTAGTATTAACTGAGATCAAGAACAGGGTTGTATACTTTTTCTTATGTTTAAAACCTTTAGTCCCCTCTGTATCTAATTTTTTAAATCATCATTTATTTGTTATGACTTGCAATAACCAAGATAGCCAAAATAAGTCTCTTTCCCATGAATTCTTTGTTATTGATAATTCCAAAATCTTATAGTAAAAGTCAATATTCCAAGTTTATCTGAACCCTTAATCCATTTATAACTTTCTTGGTTCAAACTCTTATTTAGCTTTTTGTTGTCTATTTCAAATTCTTTTAGATCTTACACATAATTAATTTTTCTTTTGTTCAGAGTTGAAGATAAACTCACCTGATGAAACCTTTTAAAATTTGCCATTCTGAAGGTCTCTAGTAGCTTTAAGACAGTTACTAGACAATTCCTGAAAGTCTTTAGAATTAGCTTGTGAACATCATAACTTTTCAAAGTCTCCACCATGGTTGCAAGCAAGATGGCTGATCCTGTTGATTCCCAGTGCTCAAAAATGCAGAAATCACTATCTTGTGGTCTCTTCATGGTGAGCAGTTGTCTAGAATAAATGTTGGAAATCTTCCATCCTCTCCTTATCTGATGCGTTCCAAGGAATTGGTCTACTCACCAGTCCCTTAGTTTTCACTCAGTTGTAGCAGACCACCTCCAAATATGGTTCTAACTCTTTTGGCCTTGAAGCTAGTAAAAACCTGATTGTTTGGGAGGATTTTATTTATTTATAGACCTTATATACTATAGCTCCCTATATCAATCTTTGCATCTTACTATACAAGCCCGTAAAAATTACAGTCCAATTAAACTACATATGTTGGGTTTTATTAACAATAACTTGCCCCAAAGTCTGAAGAAAAAGCCAACAGGGTTGGGGCTATCTGAATCTCAGGGAAGGAGATAGGCTGTCATAGGCTGGTCCTATGACAATGCATAGATGATGGAGACCTTCAGTCCCTGCATTCATTAATGTTTTTCAGATTGTTATTACTTCAGTTTATTATTGTTGCTTTGTTTTTAAATTATTTGTAAACTGCGTAAGTCCCTCTGAATGGAGACAGGGATAAATCATGTAAATAAATAACATTGATGCTTTCCAGATATTTTGGACTGCAACCCCCACAATTCCTTGCCAGTGGTAATAATGAAGAGGCAATGTTTTAGACAACAGTATGAAGAATGTAAGCATTCAAGGGAATGGTTGAGAAGCCTGACCATCTGTGGTTCAAAGAATTGAGGGAGTAGAATACAACACAACAAAAAATAAGTGCGATTTGAGAGGGGAATAGTATCATTTAGAGCAGCAGTTTTCAAAATGTGGTCTGGGGACCCCTGGGGTCTCTGAGATCCTTTCAGGGAGGTCCACAAAGTCAAACAAATATTTTAACGTTTCTCAGTTTTGATTTCTAATACAGTAAATATTGCTATATATAACTTACACAAACCAAAGCTCTTTAGGGTCATCAATCATTTTTAAGAATGTAAAGGAGTCCTGAGATCAAAACGTTTGAGAACTGCTGAGTGTTGAGCAAGTTTAAGGTGGATGGGGGAGGTTGTGGTCTCCTCTTTAAAAGTAAGAAAAAAATGGACTCTGGAAAACTAAACAACATTCTATTCAGAAATGACTTTTAGTAAGTTGTAGAAACTATCCTTTATTACAATATGCAGTCACCGATTCTTTAGAGTCTGAAAATAATTCATGAAAGATATTCTGCAAAACCCTAAAAAAAAGTAAATACATATTTAATTTGAAAGCAATGTACTGAATTGCTTTCAAGAAGAATGGAAGTGTAGGTGTTTCTGATGGGTGCTTTCTTTGGTATATGAATTATATTGTTGTTTTAGGCTCCTACAGTTTTCAGCTAAAACCATTCAGATGCTGCCAGTCATTTTCAGAGCATCCTGGACAAAGGTAGTTTCCTTCATGCTGGGTCTGTACTAGTTTACAGTCAGCCACCCAACCAAAAGCAGCTTCTCAGTAGCAACAACAGACCATGTCATAATGTACATAGAGCAGGGCTGTCAAACTCGTGGTCTGCGGGCCGGATGCGTCACGCACTGGCCACGCCCACGCCCGGTTAAGCAAAGGGTAAAAAAGTCCCAATACATCACATGATGCTGCCATGATGATATGAGTTTGACACCTCTGGCATAGAAGAACCAACTTTGTGGCAATCCAGATGCTCTTTCTGTTCCTGCATTTATTTTGGCAATGCCACTACAACATTTCATAATGTCATCAGGACATCAAAAAACATACATTGAATCATCCTCCAGTGAGTATCTATCAGCAATGCCTGATAAACTTGACATTGAACAAACTGATTAATAACTATGCCTAACATAAATGAATACAAACAATAGAAAATATTTAAACATTAATTTAAATTACATTTAAACAAATAAAATGTGTTCGCTTTTAATTTTTATCTTTACATTTTTATTATTTATTTTTATAAATAAAAAGAAGCTAAAAAATTCAAATAGTAAATATTCATAAACTGTGGGGAAGGTACCTAGAAGATTCAGCTTTCTAAAAAGCAGTGGGCACATCCATAGGAAGACTCAAATAAAGGTTTTTTTGAAATAGAATTTTTAAAAGTAGCTCTAGACAACTTCAATTGTTCTAAGGTATAAACCCCATGTGGCAGCCGAGCTGATTTATTTCAACAGTATTATTGTCCTGGACTCTCTAATCTGTAACCTTGTGGCTCTATGGAAAGCTATCCAAACAATTAACCTTTCTTGCCATCCAGTAAAGATCCAGTAAAACTAGAAGTAAATAAATAATGGCTTATGATTACAACATGAATACGTAATAACTAGCAGCCATGCTCCATAAAGGATACCATATGCTCCTAACTATAATGTGACCTACTTACAATCTAGGCCAAAAATATAACTGGCCCTGCACACACACACAGTGGTGGGTTTCAAATTTTTTTACTACCGGTTCTGTGGATGTGGCTTGCTGGGCGTGGCAGGGGAAGGATACTATAAAATCTCCATTCCCACCCCACTCCAGGGGAAGGTTACTCCAAAATCCCCATTTCCTCCCAATCAGATGGGACTTGGGACCCAGAGAATAGATGGAGGCGGGGCCAGTCAGAATTTTTACTACCGGTTCTCCGAACTACTCAAAATTTCTACTCAAAATTTCTGGTTCTCCAGAACTAGTCAGAACCTGCTGAAACCCACCTCTGACACACACACACACAGACACACACACACACACAAAATCTAAACTGCCTAATGGTGTGTAAGGATACGCTGCTCACCAGCAGATACCCCAGATGGGTTGAGATTTCAGCTGAAGAACTGAGTGGTTTCACTGAATGGAAGATGGAGGCTGGCATGGCCTTACCTGCCTACTCTTTCCCATCAATGCTTGTAACAAGAAGCGATGAGACAGGAAAGGAGAAATGTGTAATAATCCCAGAACATGAAGGGAAGATGCTGCACCTACTTTGGCCAGCAAGGTCAGGGCTGCCAAACTTATCCATAAGCTAACTAAATAGAAGGAAATTAACCCTGTGATGCTAGAGCAGAAGATGTTCTGGAGACAGAACAATTATTATTATGTTTGGTCGCACAGTTATCCATATGTTTAGACTAAGGTGACCAGACGTCCCGCTTCTGGCGGGACAGTCCCGCTTTTGAGCAATTTGTCCCGCATCCCGCGGCGTTTTAAAAAAGTCCCGATTTTTCATTCTGCCTCCTGAGTCCCGGCTGCCTCCTGAGTCCCAGCTGATGGCTAGAGGGAAAAAACCTGTTTAAACTCTTGCCGCGGGGCTTCAAAGGGCCGCCCTATGTTGATTAGCTTGGCTTCCCCCTCTCAGCTGATTTGCGCAGGGCTCTGCTCTTGCTAAATTGCTCAGCAGTTTTTTTTTCTCTTTGTGCAAACTAAGCTCAAAACGAAACTGAAAGTAAAACAGGCTGTTGGCTTTGCTGTTTGCTTGCAACGTTGGAAAATTAGGCAGCAGATTTATTTTTCTTTTCCTCACCAAAAAAGGTAGGTGCAAACAATGGGAAATTATTTAGGGCAAAAGAGGAGAGTTCAAGATTTTAAAACACAAAAGAAAAAAAAGCTCTTTTTAACTACGGAATTGTAATAATTGAGATACTATTAATTGTATACTGTGTTGAAAGCAGAAATGGTTAAGTTGTGGTTTGGAGGAATATATGGGGGAAATTATTTGGTTTATTATTATTGGTAAATATAATTAATTGATTTGTAAGAAATTGGATTGCATGGAAATAATTGGAATATTCATGTTCATATTGATTAATATACAAAAAAGATAGTTATATAACTAATTGATTTATATTAAAATGTTGAATTTGTATTAAACAACTGTATTACATAATTACATAATTAACCAATGTGAGGATGGATATAAAAATAGATGACAATGGGAAGGGGTATAATATAGAATAGAAGGGAAAAATTGAATTTGATTAAGATTAGAGATGAGGATGAAGGGTAAAATTGTTTTTTAAAAAAAATAGATGAGGAATAAATATGGCAAAAAGGAAATATAGAAATTGTAAATTTAATTGAAATGACTAAACACTGTTTAAATTTGTGAACCAGCCAAATATTCTGTTCAAAGAAAATACATTGTATGTTTGTATGTGTGTTTCTAATTATTGCTATTTATTCATATTTGTTCTCTTTTATTCTTTAAAGTTTAACAATTCATTCTTTATCTTAATATCTTTATATTTGTTTGGGGTTGGCTTTCTTCCCTTTCATCTTTTTTATTGTACAGCAATCTTTCTCCTCAAACCTACCACCTCTCTTTTCTTTCCTTCTTACTTTCTCTTCCCCCCACCCTCTTCTTCTCCTCCCTATTTCCTCTTCCTTTCTCCTTCTCCTCCTCTCTTCCTCCCTCTCTTACCGTCACTCCTACTCTAATTTCCCTAATATGGACTATTCAGAGGGCTGAAAAAGTTATTTTTGACTGGTCCTCACACTTTTGACCAGTCCTCGAACTTACGACTGTCCTCACATTTTACATTTTTGCCCTATCTTGTCATCATGGTGAAGAGAAGCAGTTGTGAAATGAGTGACATGGTTGTTAAGAATGCTGCACGGGCATAAATGTGAGGATGGTCATAAGTGTGAGGACCAGTCAAAAGTGTGAGGACCTGTCAGAAATGACTTTTCAGCCCTCTGAGTAGTTCCTATACACATAGCCATGGCCACCCGGTCACATGACCAGCTAGCCACGCCCACCCAGTCACATGGCCTCCAAGCCACACCCACACAATAAGCCACGCCCACAATGGTGTCCTTCTTACCAATGTTAAAATCTGTTCACCTTACCGTATACACATAGCCATGGCCACCCGGTCACATGACCAGCTAGCCATGCCCACCCAGTCACATGACCAGCTAGCCACGCCCACAAAATAAGCCACGCCCACAATGTCCCTCTTTACCAATGTTAAAATCTGGTCACCTTAGTTTAGACTGGATTTGGTATTCTTATCTGTCTATCAAGTCCTTCCCAAGGACTTGGGATAAGCAGATGTTGCTTTCTTTTGCCACAGTTGTTTTACCACTATTTGCAGGTTTTTAATTTTGCAATTTTCTCCATTTCTTTCTCTTTATTCTGCTGTCTCCAGGTATAGCAGTGTTCACTATCTAGAGGTTTTTTTTTTTGTCTTATCAGGCTTATTTTGAAGTACAGGTAGTCCTCAACTTACGATCACAGTTGAGCCCAAATTTTATGTTGTTAAGTGAGACATTTGTTAAGTGATTTTGCCCCATTTTACGACCTTTCTTGCCACAGTTGTTAAGTGAATCACTGCAGTTGTTCAGTTAGTAACACGGTTGTTAAGTGAATCTGGTTTCCCCATTGACTTTGCTTGTCAAAAGGTCGCAAAAGAGGATCACATGACCTTGGGACGTAGCAACGGTCATAAATATGAGCCAGTTGCCAAGCATCTGAATTTTGATCACATGATCATGGAGATGCTGTGAAGGTTGTAATTTTGAAAAACAGTCATAAGTCATGTTTTTCAGTGTTGTAACGGTCACTAAATGAAATGTAATTGGTTATTATTATCTGTTCACAACACTGTGAAGCCCCAGCTACCAATTCTTTAGCTGCTGTTGGCCTTCATACACATAGAGTTCTTCCCAAGAACCTAGGATGTCTTAATGTGAATCCAAGCAGCGTGGCCTTTTGCAGTTGACAGATGGAAATTTTGTCAATGCGCATATTTTTTAAATGCCATTTAAGAGTTTGAACAGAGGGACCACAATGACTGTTTTATATCTTTCAACGGTTTTTATAAATTGACACTTTCTGAGCAATGCTTTATCCAATCCAATACTTTGTCTTCTATTATTCTCTGGTATTGCCATATCAAATATCCATACTTTCTTCTTTTCAACCACAGTTATATTTGGTCTCTTATGAGCCAAGATTTTATCCAGGGGTCCTCAAACCTGGCAGCTTTAAGACTTGTGGACTTCAACTTCCAGAATTCTGGGAGTTGAAGTCCTCAAGTCTTAAAGCTGCCAAGTTTTAAGACCTCTGATTTTATCAATCTGTATATTGGAAAACTCACAATATTTTAGTTTGCTCATTTTCTACTACTTTTTCATCTATATGTTCCCACCAATTTTTCATTAATGGTGCATGACAGTTTTACAGATGTTCCAGTGAATTATTTTGGGGACTGTGTTACGTCATTGCTTATAATCAGTTTGTGCAATCTTCTTGCATGAGATAAGTATAAGATCTACCTGGGGGTGGGGGGGTGGGGGGGTGGAGGGTTCTGCTTCTTTGCACAATCTGCATTTTGAATCATTTGACAATTTTTCAATTCTGGCCTTGATTGCATTTGTTCAAATACGTTCCTCTTGAGCAGCCCAAATTAAGCCTTTATTATTCGTTTATTTGCAATGGTGGAGATGTGCAGAGGTGAAAAATTCGTATTTCTCCTGTCCCTCTAAATCCTGATCTCCAGCTTTCTGAGCACGTTCTTTATCAGGGAGCAGACTTTATTTCGCATGGATGAAATAGAGAAGAATTCTGATCTATCTTCCCTCCCTGTTTTTCTAGTAGGGGACCAGCAGCTGCACAAAAAGCTAGACTGCCTAGTTTTTAAACTGCTGTTTATTTCCTGCTGTGTACTGTGGGAATGTTGTTTACTCTGGTACAGTAGAAACAGTACTGGTGTGGAGGCGTCTTTATATTGTGTTCCTGCAACCTAAAAATACATATTTTCTTTAGAACTTTATCATCTCTTTCTATCCTATTTTCATTGCCCAGACAGTGAACAGGTCATGACTAGAGGCAATAAGAAAACTGTCTTGTTGAATGATGATTAGAATATCAGTCAGTTCTGTAATTTATTATGCCCAAAGATCAGCATTAGGATTTTGAAGACAGGGTGACTATTGTAACTAGATCCCTTCCGTCCATTATGAAAGCTCATATATGTTGTTTGCAAAGAGTAAAAGAAATGGAAACAGGAAAAGGAGAGAGTGCTAGCAATTTATTTCATTATTACGTGATTGAGATAGATTTGGTCCACTTCTAGAAGTTAGTGTGTTCTATTTTGGAAAGATTAGGGTCTAGAGATTCAGTCCTGTGCTGAAGGGCCATGTGTTAATGATCTCAATAGAAAAGGAGTTGTCCCAATTGATTTCCTCATAAAATAGCTGTAGTGACAAAGAATACACACTTTCTTATGTTCATATAGTTAAATATATCACTGGCTCAGGATTAACTCAGCCTTCCATCCTTCTGAGGTGGGTAAAATGAGGACCCACCTTGGAAGGATTGTTGGGGGCAATTTGCTGACTCTGTGAACCGCTTAGAGAGGGCTGGAAAGCCCTGTGAAGCGGTATATAAGTCTAAGCGCTATTGCAATATGAAAACACATGCAGAGTCCAGGGGTGAAATCCAGCAGGTTCTGACAGATTCTGGAGAATCGGTAGCAGAAATTTTGAGCAGTTTGGAGAACTGGCAGCGGAAATTTTGAGTAGTTCAGAGAACCGGCAAATACCACCTCTGGCTGGCCCCAGAGTGGGGTGGGAATGGAGATTTTGCAATATCCTCCCCCCAGGAATGGGGAGGGAATGGGGATTTTGCAGTATCCTTTCCCTGCCACGCCCACCAAGCGACACCATGCCCACCAAGCCATGCCCACAGAAGCGGTAGTAAAAAATTTTGGATTTCACCACTGATACAGACATACGCACAGATATGCAGTTAGGCCTAGAAAAGCAATGATCTTTGGGCAACCATGTGTTTTAAGACTAAGTAGAAAAGCTGTTTGCAAAGCTTTCAAAATATTCAATCATTTTGACACAAAATTTAAAAATTGAAATGACACCTAATCCTTATGTCAGGGTCCTTTGATCCAGACTCTAAGCAGCCAGATTATAGTTCCAAATTACTGATTTTGCAAGACACTGCTTAATTGTTTTTGGAAATATTTTTTTCACACCCCCACCCCACCCCACCCCTTCTATAATTGACACAAACCCACCATTTCCATCACTCTCAGATCAGCTTTTCTTGGCTTCGGATCTCTAGAAATGATATAATATCCTTTTGTACTCCAAAACATCTAACACACTGTTCCAACAGCTGAAATCATTTTTTTCGGTGTTGTTGTTATGGTTTAGTCTTGCATTTTTAAGATCACATTCAGCTGAATAATATAAAGGCTTTGGTATTTCATCTACAGAAATTTGTAATGAGATGACGCTCTTGAGTATTGAGATGGAGAACTGAAATAAAGGACCAGGGCACAGTTCTATGTTTTGCGATAAAACAAACAAACAAACCTGCCTCTGATTGGAATCTAATGATGTACTTCCATGAGCACATTTGAAAATTGAGCTACTGAAAGTTGAAAAATACCAATTTATGTTTCATTTTTAAAACTGAGTTGGAGCCCTATATATGTTTAAAGATAAGGGTCCAGGAAAGAATTCAGCTAAATGTAGCTAAATACTGTAGCTAAAGTAAGACAGTTAAAAGATTGGGCTATAATAACAAATTCCACTTTTTAAAAACCTCCATATTCATTTCTTGTTTTCCTTGACTGTACTCTCATAACTTTTGCTTTTAAACTCTTACAATGATTTTTTGTTATTTTCCAGCTTCCTCCCCTCCCCTTATTCGTTATCAAATCTCCATCTTTACTTCCGATTATGATTGATCTGCCAATCACCTGCTTCCTTCCGTTTTTCCAGCTGCTTCAACAAATGCCACCTATAATGTATCTTAATGCTGCTCACTGTCAATGTTCTTTTCCCGACGCAGGTAAGAAATCTTATGTTTTTTATTTGTCTCAAGTTGGAGCATTATTTAACTTGTCACTGAAACAAGAGTCAGACTTTTGTCTGCAAATGCTGCTTGTCGTGACCTCTTCTTAGCTGATGTTTCTCAATTACAGACTTTGCGACAATTAGTGCTGCAATATCTGATGTGAAGATTGACACAACATAGAGTTTTTTTAAATGAAAAAGAGCTGAGTAATTAAGTGAAAACTTTTCAGTTCCACCTCTACACTACAAATAACCCAGATATTTTAGAATCTCATTATTGTTTGTTTCATTGCTGTTCATTATGGTTCAAGAGTGCATTGCTAAATGGGCTTCTTCAGTTTGACTGTTCTTAAAGTAATGATTTATTCTGATATTTGTGTCATTTTTAAACAGCTGCGTATAAAAAATAGGAACAACTGGCCAAATAACAATAATGCAATTTATTCTGTAATTAAGTTTGCTTACCTTTAAAAACAACTTTAACTCTGTGCTTTCATGAAAATTTAACTGGAAGGGTCAGTATTCAAAACTAAATAAATAGTTTGTTTCAAAGGTGAGTAAAGGTAAAGGTTCCCCTCGCACATATGTGCTAGTCGTTCCCAACGCTAGGGAGCGGTGCTCATCTCTGTTTCAAAGCCGGAGAGACAGCGCTGTCCGAAGACGTCTCTGTGGTCATGTGGCCTGCATGACTAAATGCCAAAGGTGCATGGAACGCTGTTACCTTCCCACCAAAGGTGGTCCCTATTTTTCTGCTTGCATTTTTTACCTGCTTTCGAATTGCTAGGTTGGCAGAAGCTGGGACAAGTAACGGGAGCTCACCCCATTATGCGGCACTAGGGATTCGAACCACTGAACTGCCGAAAATTATGGGGAAAGTGCATATAGAAATTCACCCACTTACACTTTAATGGGCCTTACTGATACCAAGAAACACATTTTCATTTTTCTTAAGACACACTCTTATTTCCCCTTACTTGAAAGCTTTAAAGTTAGATGTAAGTCGAGATCTTTCTATCAAAAAGAGCCAGAGTTGTAGGCTGATAAAAGTTTTTTAAAAAAAAAAATACATTCAAGAGGTACCTAACTGGCTTGATCTGATTATCCGCGGAGCCAGATTTTGTTTTTTGAGTTTTTTTTTAAATAATAGGGCAGTTAGTCTTCTGATTTTCTTTCTCCAGCATGCAATCTTCTCCTGTAGAATTTATGGCAGAGTTGAATTGAAGTGTTCTTGGTACTCTCTGAGCTGAGTTGTTTTCTTGGAGGCCTTTCATTACCCAAACTAGGTAGTGTTGGTAAGGAGTATACTTTGATGTCAGTTTGTATTCTAGTGGCCTGTCTGTCAGTGTTGATGGGGATGGCCTTAGAAATTCTTTGGTTGACCATCCCCACCAACACTGACAAGCAAGCCACTAGAATATGAATTGAGAACAAGCCCCACTCCTTAATAGCACTGATGATGTTGCCTAGTTTGGGTAATGAAACGTCTGCAAGAAAATAACTCAGCTCAGAGAGCACCAAGGCTCCTTCATGTCAACCCCGAGCTACAAATATTCTCCTTTATTAGAGTTTGCTTGATTTCATTGTATGGAGGACTGTTTCACCCCAGAATCTCTAAAGCATGCCACGTGTTGCTTGTAAGAAATAGGGATTCCATGGGATAATATGCACATTACAATGTTGAAAAAATGTCTTACATTTAATATCCAACCTGTTGTCAATCAAAATTAAAATTAAAAAGTCCAGCAAGTGACTGAAACTCTTTAAATCCAGCAACATTCAGTAGGCCAGTCAGTCATACTGAATATTCAGTGTTTTAACATGTATTGATATCAAAAAAGGACGTGGAATTTCAGTGTTGTCTTTCAGCTTTCAGCACAAATCCTTAGTGAATTTTTGTAGAACAGGGAAGCCCTGAGTTGAGTTTTCAGCAAGCCTGCATGTGTGTAAAATGTGTTGATCACCAGATTATTTGAGCTTTAGGTTCTGCAGAATAGCGTTTTATTTTTATGTCACAACAAATGATCTGTCTTGCACATTGGCAAAAAAAATCACAACATAAAATACAAATTAGATGGACATGACCTTGTAGATGACCCTCACTCTGTCAAGGACCTTAGAGTACTCATTTCTAAAGATCTAAGTGCCCGAGCCCACTAAGTGCCCGAGCCCAACACATTGCCAAAAAGGCATTAAGAGTTCTTAATCTAATCTTGCATAGCTTCTTCTCTGGTAATGTTGTACTACTAACTACAGCATACAAAACATTTGCTAGACCAATTCTCGAATACAGCTCATCTGTCTGGAACCCGCACTGCATATCGGACATTAATACAATCGAGAGAGTCCAGAGATATTTTACGAGAAGAGTCCTCCATTCCTCTAACCGCAATAAAATACCTTATGCCACCAGACTTCAAATTTTGGGCTTAGACAACTTAGAACTATGCCGACTTCAGTCTGACCTAAGCATAGTACATAAAATTATCTGCTACAATGTCCTTCCTGTCAATGACTACTTCAGCTTCAACCACAACAATACACGAGCAAATAATAGATACAAACTCAAGGTAAACCATTCCAAACTCAATTGCAGAAAATATGACTTCAGTAACAGAGTGGTCAATGTCTGGAATGCACTACCTGACTCTGTAGTTTCTTCCCCAAACCCTCAAAACTTAAACTGTCTACTGTTGACCTCACCCCATTCCTAAGAGGTCTGTAAGGGGCGTGCATAAGTGCATCAGCGTACCTACCGTCCCTGTCCTAATATTCCTTTTTACTTACTCTTTTCATGTATTCAAATTATGTTTATACTTTTACCTGTTTTCTTATATATGCTTGACAAATAAATTTAAGATTATGATTATGAAGTAACTTTGCTATAAACTGTGAATGGCTACTGATCACCATTCTGATCACCATCACTGAGAGGAAGCAACATTGTTTAGTGAGACTCTTTTAGACAGCAAAAAGTTGAAATTGGGTGTAATTCAGAAAAATTGTGTTTAAACAAGGTGAGGAGTATTGCACACCACACAAGAGCCTAATTTTAGCATGGTAGTTTGTTTCAAATACATCTGGAAACACTATCCTCTGTTCCTGAAATCCTTCCCCCTTTGTCCCAATGCTTTGTGTTGGGTTTTGTTTTTTTAAAAATATTCTGTGAGGTCCAAAAATGTGCAAAATACTGCAATGTAAATTTATGATATATTATGGTCAATATATTGTATTCCTGTACAGAGTTAAAGCCAGGTCAGTAGAACATCTGTGAAAAAGACATTAAAATTATATGGAAGCAGAGAACTGAGTTTTCCTGATCACTAGAATGCATATGAAGAAAAAATAGTAACATCTTTATGGTTTATTAGTAATATTCCACATATACGATAGAATTAATTCATTCTCAAGATATAGATATATTGTATATGTTTGAGGATCAGAACAGAACTATGAAAAGATAGGACTGGCTTTTATATTGTGTTGTAAGATTAAGCTGCAAATCTTCATGTCAGGCAAAATTGAGGTCAGGCAATGCCACGGTATATAGTACCAAGTATTTTCTCCGCACTTCCATTCTAGAATATAAAGGAAAAGCAGTCTTTTTCCACCAGATGGCAGCAGAGCATTCTGTAAACTCAGCTGCCTCTTCCAGGCTAACAGAAGTAAAAGTTTTTACACAGAGAAATAAAAAAACAAACCAAAAACACCAAAGGGTGACCAAAGAAGCAATGTACCAAATGGTAAAGGATTGGAAAAAGAAATTGTTTCCTTTTTGGAGTCAGTTTCTGGATCCGTGTTTCCTTACTTGTTTCATATCAATAACTTAAATGGTTATTATTTTCCATCAATAGTAATCCCAACACAATCAAAAACAATTTATCCAAGTATCTGAAAGTTGGCCTCAGCGAAATCAGTGGTGGATTTCTTAGGTTGCAAGTATTACCAAAATCATACACAAGTCACAGATTTAATAGGGCGTAGATGTCTGTCGGTAGCCAATATTTTTCCTTACCGTAGAAAATCTGTTGAAGAAAATATGGACCCACAGCATGACTTGACTGATGTTGCATGGAGCCCTGTGTCAGGAAAGAGCTTTGTCATTATATTTTGAGGGCGATTAGCTTCTTCACCAGATATGATTGTGGCCCATAAAGCTTTTCTGATGAGGTAGGAACAGTTCTTAACGTATATTGACTGATCTCAGGATGTCAGCCCTGGTTAGTGCTTGGCTAGATCACAGCATCTGTAATGATCCCAAGGAAACTGCACAGATACAGTCACTAGGAGGCAAATGCGACTTGAAGGTGTCTTTATTATTCAGCTGTACCCACTGTGTTACAATAGTCAGGTTCCTACCATTCTTAAACAGGATCTACGGAAAATGAAAACTTTAAATCTAGAAATCATCAGGCAGGGCAATGCACAACTGATAATGTTAGGGCTATTGTTAGCAACTAAACAATACAGGTAGTCCTCGACTTATGACCACAATTGAGCCCAAACTATCTGTGGCTAAGCAAGATATTTGCTAAGCGAGTTTTGCCCCATTTTACGACCTTTATTGCCACAATTGTTAAGTGAATCACTGCAGGTGTTAAATTAATAACATGGTTGTTAAGTGAATCTGGCTTCCGCATTGTCTTTGCTGGTCAGAAGGTCACAAAAGGTGATCACATGATCCTGGGACACTGCAACTGTCATAAATATGAGTTAGTTGCCAAGCATCTGGATTTTGATCACGTGACCGCAAGGATGCCGCTCTGGTTGCAAGTGTGAAAAATGGTCATAAGTCACTTTTTTCAGTGCCCTTTTAACTTGGAATGGTCATTAAATGAGCTGTTGTAACTCGAAGACTACCTATATTCACAGCATTCAATTAGGAATCACACATGAACCAAGGTATGGTATATTGTTTGATAAGTGCTATATTACTTATTCAAATGAGGCTGAAGGTGTTTGGAGAATATATATATAAAGAATTGTCCTAAAGATGCGAGTTCCAGGTATAGTTGTAGAAGAAGCGATAGACATCACGATCTCCGGAACGTTTAAAAGTTTAAAAAATTTTTATTTTAAAACTTGTGCTAAGCTTTCGTCGGCCCCTACCGACTTCGTCAGAGTATAAAATCACCATTGAAGAGCTGCTTGCTTTTATGTAATGCTGATCAATTTGGTCATTGCGCGTGTAACAGGCCCACACCCTTGCCTTCCCCCTGTAATTATCTTATTTTCTGCCTTAGTCATGCTGACAGATGACGATGCACTTTCCCCTGCCTCCCCTGCCTCCTGCCCCATTGTGTGTTGCCTCTTTCTCTCCCTGGGGGGTAACGCATGGTTATCAGGCATATGCGGGAAAGGCATAACAATGAGGGAGAGGGAGCCGGGAGTAATACCTTCAAAGCAATGCTATATATTGTTCATTAAGGCTAAATTCCATACTTTTGTTGCCATGGAATAAGTGTATGCAGATTAATCACATACACTTCTGGTTTTGAGCAATATTTAAATGTGTTGTCAACAGTAGCAAAAATCATCTGCCCAATTTCTTGTAAGGTAAGATGCCTAATTTTTTCTCTTTTTTTGCCACTGCAGTTTAAATATAAATAATCTTTTGAAATGCTTCTTTCTTAGATATGCATTTGAGTTTTCTCCATACAAGCTATATTTTTCTAAATGTCATATACAAGTTTTACTCTGGATGGCAGTATAATATTTAATATAACACATGTGGTAATATTTCCCAGAAATTGCTCACAATTTACAAATGTCTGGTTTTGTACATTTCTTATACCCCAAATTCAATGACCCTTGTTGTAGGGAATATCATGGCTTGCATGGGGCTAGTTCATCTTTTCCCATTATATATATTCGGCATATAGGCTGCATAAATAATGAGGGAGTATAGAGCTTTGTCTCCTTTAGTGAGAGTAGCTAGTCTGTTTCACCATGTTCTGTCCAGGATGTGGCCTCCTGATCTGTCCATAGTTTTGCATGAGATGTTCTACATCCCTATTTCCTTAAGCACTTCTAACAGCTTGACATACAGTAGTGGCCAAAATTGTGGAAACCTTTTGGGAAAAGTGTATTTTCTAAAATTAGCTAATAACACCACTTTTTAAAAAAATAATACCATAAAATTATATATCAATGGAAAGATAATTTAATCAAGAATGTAATGCAATAACTTTTATGAAGGCTTTGCTATTAGAATAGCAGTTACAGTATAAAGAAGAAAAGTGAAATACGTAGAAAAGATATACAAAAATTATCACATCAGTTAATACTTAGTTGGGTAACCTTTAGCATGAATTATGGCCTTATAACATCTTCCCATGGAGTGAACCAAGACTTTTAGTTCTGCAGCTGTTATAATGTGAAACCAAGATTGAATGATTGCTTCTATTAACTGGGTTTTATTGCTGGGCCGCTTTTGATTAATAAGTTTCTTTAGTTGGCTCCATAGATTTTCAGTTGGGTTAAGATCTGGGCTATTCACAGGCCATTCCAGCCTGTGGAATATGATTATAATCAAATATGATTATTTTGAAACTCCAAAAAAAAAGTGGTGTTATTAGCCATATATTGTGCAATCGTTTGTACACTTTGTCTTGATAAAGTCTCATTTCTCTGATATTGGTATATAGATTTACCTCTTCCAATCTGCTGGCAATTGTATGATTTCCCAGATTTGCTGACCTAATTTGCTTAGTATCTTTACAGATTCTTCTTCTGTTGCTTGTCACATTTCTGTAGAAATTCTATCAGTTCTTGTAACTTTCCGAGTTTGTAATGACTGAAATACTGATCTAACTTCATTTTCTGGTATAAAAGATTCTTATAAGTAGGGAATAGCTTCTAAAATATCTTGGTTGCTGATATCTCTACTACAGAATTTCAATTTCCCATCCTTATCTGATTTCCTTGAAATCGTTTACCATCTATTTGCTGGTAACATTTTCTAGAACACCAATGTGAGTTTAGAGCTTCTTCCTGAGTTTAGAGTTATTTTGGAAAAAAAGTTCTTTCTTTTCTGATATCTGTGCCTACCTTCAGTGTCTTTACAGATGTTGTAATACTCCTTTTTTGTCTCTTCTAACAGCCATTTTAAATTCTTTGTTAAGTTTCTCCCTGAGATGTTTGTCTTTCTTGGTTTTGGCTTCTTTTTGGGTCAGTTTTCACCATTTGTTCTGATATCTAGTTAGGTTGCTTTCCTGTATTTGGCAGCCTCATTTCATATTCCTTTTTAACAACTTCTTTGATTCAATCTACAGTTGCTCTAGTTCTCTATAAATGAGGTTCAAGACTTAAAAATAATTCATGACGCTCTCTTTCAAAATGGTGGATCTGTGCTTGAGATCATTTCATGGAAATTGCTTGGTTTTCTCTTCCACTTTAGCTTGATTTGGAATTTAGATACGAGCAGTGCATGATCTGTTCCACAGTCAGCCATTGGCTACAACTTTGCTGTTATTACTGTGCTCTTTCAGATAATATGGTCAGTTTCATTTCTGTGTATTTTTTCTGGTGATGTTCTGCCCCAGCTACGGATCCCAAAGAACACAGCACACACAAACTCTGAACAAAACTTAGTTTACTCAGATAACGCAGTTTTAGCAAATGCTGGCTGTTAATAAGCGTTCTTAACAGCCTGCCAGAATTCCACAGATAAGATAGTCAGAATCTTACTGGAGTTGGCAAAAAGCCCAGAAGCAAGGTTGCAGATAAATCCCAACGTGATGATTAGCGAACTAAAGTTGTTTCCTGCAGCTTGTTGCAAGCTGCATTCTTTCTTAAATAGGCTAAGGGAGTGGCCAATTAGCCCCAAGCCTTACTCTCAAGGAAACCTTCTCCTGAGGAACCACTCCTGCCATTTGGCAGCTCTGCGTGCCCATGCATTGAGAAGAGGCTCCTCCTCTTCATCCTCTTCACTTAAAGGAGCCTCTGGAGGTTCTGAAGGCACTGACTGAATCTCTGCCTCTGGTACCACATCTTCTTCAGCCTCCTCGCTGTCCGACTCGAGCGCCGGCTGCACAGGCTGCTGGTGCAGCACCACACCAGCCTCCTCGTTGTTGGGATCAGCAACAATCCGTGCAGGCCGCTGGCGGGCCACAACAGGTGATATCCATATGTAGCCATTGCTTTGGTTGTTGGAAGACTGTGCCATCAATATAAAAGTTGTTAGATTGGCAGAAATGGGCAACTTATTCTCCTGCCTCATGTTACTTTCCTAGTTCATACAGTCTAACTGCATTTTCCTCCTTACTATTTCTGAACTTGGCATTCCACTGTCCAACAAGAAAGGAGCACCTCTTCTTTGCATGTCCTGTCAATACTTGATTTATTTCTCAAATTTAGATGCTGTCCATCTCAATCATAGAGTGATTGTATTGCATAAAAGTCATGTGAGGGAATGAAGGTGGAATTGCTTGCTTCTTTCTAAATTTTTAACTTTTCTATCCTGTTTTTATCTTTTAATGTTTTATTGTACGCTGACCAGAGTACCTCTTTGAGGGAGATGGACGGTTTAAAAATGTGATAGATAGATAGATACCATGTTTCCCTGAAAATAAGGCCCTGTCTTATATTTTTTTGAACCCTGAAATAAGTGCTTGGCCTTATTGCCATGTACTCAAAAGCCCGATTGGGCTTATTATCAGGGGATGTCTTATTTTGGGGGAAACAGGGTAGATGATAGATAGATAGATAGATAGATAGATAGATAGATAGATAGATAGATACCATGTTTCCCTGAAAATAAGGCCCTGTCTTATATTTTTTTGAACCCTGAAATAAGTGCTTGGCCTTATTGCCATGCACTCAAAAGCCCGATTGGGCTTATTATCAGGGGATGTCTTATTTTGGGGGAAACAGGGTAGATGATAGATAGATAGATAGATAGATAGATAGATAGATAGATAGATAGATAGATACCATGTTTCCCTGAAAATAAGGCCCTGTCTTATATTTTTTTGAACCCTGAAATAAGTGCTTGGCCTTATTGCCATGCACTCAAAAGCCCGATTGGGCTTATTATCAGGGGATGTCTTATTTTGGGGGAAACAGGGTAGATGATAGATAGATAGATAGATAGATAAATTGCTGTCTGCATTTGAGAAAAGCAGATGCACCAAGCAGAAATGCTTCCTGCCTCTGCTTCCCCAAGGCCCAGTTCAGCTCCTGCTTTTTCTCAAAGGACCATAAAAGTTTACACTCTTGGAAACCTGAGAGGAGATGGGCCCATCCATCCATCCATCCATCCATCCCTCTCCTCACTCAGTTCACTCACAAGCGTTTTTGCTTGTGTGCTGGTGTTCCAGCTGTTTGATTAACTGAGCCAAGAAGAGGAAGAAACTCTCAGGCACTGATGCTACTCTAGCTGAGAGGCAATAGCTGCCTTGAAGCAGCAACAGAGGAAGATGACACAGTAGAATACTCTTTGTTTATTCCCACTTTCCTTCCATACATAGGCCTTACTCTTGAGATACCATGTCTGAAATAAGAAAATCTGGGTGGCCACTAGACTTGGCAGCAAAGAAACACGGAAAAGTTGATTTGGATTAGAAATTCTGGTTTCTCTTCAGATCCTATAAATCTGTCAATGGTTGTATCTCATTAATATCTCATGTAAATATTTGTTACTCTACACCACATTTTTCTCATACTTTTGGATCCCAGAAAGGATTTATCAAATGCATGGAGCCGAAAGATGTTTGTTTAAGAGTGTACAAATGTTTATTAGAATTCAATGATTTAAGTTTAATTCTCTCACACCCCTCCCGATAAACCTTGCAAAATGTGTTATAGTAGAGTAGAGTAGAGTTGAGTAGAGTAGAGTAGAGTAGAGTAGAGTAGAATAGAATAGAATAGAATAGAATAGAATAGAATAGAATAGAATAGAATAGAATAGAATAGAATTTTTTATTGGCCAAGTGCGATTGGACACACAAGGAATTTGTCTCCAGTGCGGAAGGTCTCATGTATATACAAACAACAAAGTAAAATAATCATAATATGATACAAACAGGAGAAGGTAGTAGAAAAGTTGAGAAGGATATTAGTAATACAGCCATACTACATGGGTAAATCTTATGTCTAAGGTTATCAGTATTGCTTGGCATCAAATCCTGTGAAAATGGCAGACCAGTATTAGAAAACGTCTCCCTAAACTGTGCTAAATGAACATTAGTTGGATGTATGGAAGATAATCCCTTAAATAGGAAAACAGACATCCAGAAGCACAGAGTGAACTGACTGGGAAGTAAATTCCATTGACTTCTGAAGGCAGGGAAAGAAAATGGAAATAGTTTTTCCAAGGGCAATGAGAGGTCAAAAGGTTTGTAAATATATGTCTCTTCAGCCCTGCCTTGCAAACATTACTGTGCAGTGAAGGAGGGTATGTGCAGTTAAAGAGATGGGGAAGAGGAATTAATCCCTGGGAATGTTCAAGAAGAGGAATGGATCAGCTAAAACAAGCTAAGGCAGAAGCAGCTGCAGGATAAAACAGAGCATAATCAGATGCAAAAGTATGAAAGAATGTTGTTGTTGTCGTGTTGTTAGTTGCGAAGTCATGTGTGACCCCATGGACAATGTTCCTCCAGGCCTTCCTGTCCTCTACCATCCTCTGAAGTCCATTTAAGCTCACGCCTTCTGCTCTATAGTTACATTCCCAACCTCCTGGACAACTGACCCAAGCTATATCACCCTTTTCTGGCTCCTCTTAAAATCCCTTTCTTTTGTGTGTAATGACTTTTAAATTGTAAAATGGGTTTAATATGTTGTCCTGAGAGCATTTTTTTTTTGGCTCCAAACTCTATGGCAAAAATAAACAAATAAGCAAGGGAACACAATACAGAAACTGCCCAAAGTCACGGAGTGCCAATTATCTTGGCATCATGACAGTCAGAGAACTCACATTTGCCTTTTCAGTTATGATTGGTGGTGATGGGCTGCAGGTGTGCAAAGATCTTCAGAGCTATTAAATCATGTTGCACAAATACTTTCTTCAACAAAGACAGTTTACAGATTCAGCTGTGAGTCTTCCCGTAACAAAGAGAGCTGTGAAATTGAATCCCATTAATACTAGACTGTTCTGCATTAGATATTTGTCATTTCCAATTCACCAGAAAATCAAAAGTAATATTAATCTTGGAACGATAATTATACAATAAGAACAACAGTAATTATAGTTCAAAAAGTACAAAGCAACGACGACCATTTTTGATGAAATGCAGAAAATAAGAGAACCTGCAATGTTCTGTGCTGTGGTTTATGTTATCCTCTGCTTGGTACTGCAATGTTAGCCTTAAAACTTTGCCAGTTTTAGAGGAGCTGGGAAATTCCTGCTATTGTTCTGGTTTCAGCTGCTAAATTAAAATAGTGATAAAATCAGTATCAAAAAGAAGCTGCTTCGAGATTCCCTATGAAATCTTGTTGCTTCTTAATAACTTGATAGAATATAGACTTATTAGTATATGGGTGCTTAGACTTTCTAGAATTCTAAAAATCACATTATGTGGCCTGAAGTCAGAATGGAAAAAGAAGGGAAGGAGGGCTTGACAGAACTTGGCAGGTAAGAGGCTTTAGAGTTGCTGAAATTTAGAACAGTCTTTCTAACCTGGTATTCTTCACATGAAGTACTTTAAAGTAGTAGGGCCCATAATGTAAGACACACATATAGAAACCTTCAAGGGTTGCCTGTCATGTGACCCCCCCTTGAAGGTTTCTATATGTGTGTCTTACATTATGGGCCCTATGGGATAAGAGTATTAATTACTTTCATCCTACCAAATGGATGGAATATGAGTCAGATAAATAAGGGATGCAAAGAAGTACAAGTCAATTATGCTAAAGAAATAGATACATCAGGCTCAGCATCAGTACTGGATCCATCCACCCTATACCGCTCATTTGAGATGATGCTTTCACTATTAATTAGCCATTAGACCCAAATCAGGCTTTGCAGATAGCTTTGTTTAAACCCAGTTACTTTTCATTAGTCTTATAGATTGATGGCTCTACTTATGTTTGGGGACATATGCAGAATACACTAGCTTTGTTGGGTGATTGCTATCCTATCAAATGTCCACTGTGTTATGGGAATTGACTGAAGCTGGGCAGTCCTGTTGCCATAGAAATATAGGAAGAGGAAAGTGATGGACAATGCAATATCTGGGATCCAGATTATGGTGGATGAAGGCAACAATGACAATCTAGTGGGCTGTAGAACTCCTGTGTGGTGGAGAGTTGGCATGAAGGAGATATAAGTTGCACAACACTGAAGATCCAGCCCAATCTGGGGGTCAAATAAATCATATGTGGAGAAAGAGAATCAAGTTCATGACGGTAGGCTTTGTCAGGCACCTCTTCGTGCTGATTAATTCTGCAAAAGAGATCTGTGCATGCATGATTTAAATATGCACTTCCTTTCTCCCTCTGATTTTTTTAGGGCTTTGGCAAAGGCTCAGTTTTCAAGGTAAGGAGAACGGTTGTTTTCTAAACTACTTTTAGATACTATCTGCCTTCCTCCAGTCCCAAAGAACCAAAAAAAGCAAGAGCTTTCTCCTAGAAATAAATGTTCACAGCTAAAATGGGATAGAACACATGCCAGTAAATCAAACATGAAATGAAAGAGTGAGATACAGTTCGGTAACATTGGACACATCTGTTTTAGGTGTTCATAAGCAAGCAAAAAGTTGCTATGTTCTTGCATCACTACAGGAAATATTTTATCAAAAAGCTGGCTCTGCTTCTGCAGGTTAAGGAGAGATTGCCATATCTCTTCCAGATGTGCTGTGTTTCAGATCAGAAAACATTATTGCTTCTTCGTGCTTAGTAGAGGCAACCCCTTTTGCCAGATAGAATCTGACAGGGGGTTGTAATAGATTTTATTTAGTTACTTTTGCTCCAGTGAGGAAATCCTCTTTGGTTTGGGCCTGAGGCAAAAGTCAGTTGCAGAAAACTTCAATCCTTTGGGAAGGCTGTAGAGAAAAAATATACATTATTCCACAATTGTGGAATAATTCCAATTATGTTTGGAGCTTCTGAATTCTAATAAACACATGATGCCAAATTAGTAATGGGGGATACTTGTGCATGATAATTGTCTGGGAGAAAGAGGCTGAACGTCTCTGCTAAACAGAATACAGTTGTAAAGTTAGTCCAGAATACTTTCAGAGCCATTACTTATTTATTTGGTCTATTTTTTTTTATTAAAAAAATCAGACCAGAATAAGGGGGTTTATAAATATAAAATTTAAATCACTATTTCAGATTAAAGCAACGGTGGAAAGGCTGCAGCCCTCAGATACTGAATTGCAACTTTGGTTACCTCTTCCCAAGAGCCACCTTGACTGGAAATCCTCTTGAATTGTGATTCAGCAATAGTTGGAAAGTCAAGATTCCTGACATCTAGACTAAAGGCTAAAATTGTTACTTAGCATGATATAGAAAAATGGATGTATCAAATGGGGTCTATGCATCCTTACTCGCTGTGGTTTGGATGTGGCCCTGGTCAAATCTAGCACCTTTCTTTGCTCCATCCTGTCAGAGAATCTCCCGTGTTTACCTCCTTAACAATAGACTTCTGCAACTCTACTACTGCCTCTGAAAGGGAAGTTTTGCCTTAGAAATATTGTAACTCCAAGCACTGCTTGGCTTCACCCTAGGACTTCCTGTCCAGTAGCCCTCAACTTCTATCAAAATATTTGCTTTTTCATTGTTTGGGGTGCCTCTTTCTTGTAAAACCTAACCCAATAATTGCTGAATAAATGATTGGTTATTTCTCTTCCCTGTTGTGTTCTGTTCTGAATTTTCAAGACAGGTACTATAAGTAGTCCTTACTTAACATGCCCCCTTACTCAGTGACTGTTTGAAGTTATGACAGTGCTGAATGAGGATACTTACAACTGGTCCTTGTAATTGTGGCCATTGCAGCATCCCCATAGTGACAGGCTCACCATTTGTGATCTTTCCCACCAGATGGTGACTAAGTCAGTGGGGAAACTGACAGGATATCAATGACAGCGCACTTAATGACTGCATGGGATTTGCTTATTGATAGTTAACCAGAACTATTGCAATTACTATCATAAATCTGCATAGAGGTGTGATATCACACTTTACTATATCACTTAATTAGCTGAATACCCATGCTCTGCTACGAAACTATGTGATTGGGCTTGATAAATTGACCCAGCTTGAAAATTAATGAGTAGTTACGATCAGCCTCTCCTCTCCCCTTCTCTCCCTCAGTCTTGCTCCACAGAAGCCTATCCTATCCTATCCTATCCTATCCTATCCTATCCTATCCTATCCTATCCTATCCTATCTCATCCCACTTCTCTCCCTCAGCCTTGCCCCACAGAAACGTCTCCTATCATATTCCCTTCTCTCCCTCAGGCTTGTCCCACAGAAGCCTCCTCTATCCTATCTCCTTTTCTCCCTCAGGCTTGCCCCACAGAAGCCTATCCTATCCCCCTTCTCTCCCTCAGGCTTGCCCCACAGAAGCCTATCCTATCCCCCTTCTCTCCCTCAGGCTTGCCTCATAGAAGCATCCCCTATCCTATCCCCTGCTTGCTGCTGTGAAAGTAAAACTGAAACTGAAACTCCTCTGTTTGTGTTTTGCACTTGGAACAGATTTCTTTTCAGGTAGGGAGGAGGAGTAGAACTGCTTAGCATCA
Organism: Arizona elegans; assembly: GCA_022577455.1. Lineage (NCBI taxonomy): Eukaryota > Metazoa > Chordata > Lepidosauria > Squamata > Colubridae > Arizona > Arizona elegans. Next base: position 193,802,218 of record JAKOOJ010000001.1, on the reverse strand, counting down.
GAGGGCTGTTTGGAAAGTGAAACAGTATTTGCTGTGTGAGCAAGAAGGAGACATGAAGGAGCCTGTCTGTGACTTAGCTCAACTGTTCTGTAGTAAAGCTGCTTGCTGCTGTGAAAGTAAAACTAAAACTGAAACTCCTCTCCTCTGCTTGTGTTTTGCATTTGGAACAGATTTCTTTTCAGGTGGGGAGGGGAGTAGAACTCCTTAGCATCAAAGCATGTTAATAATAATATAGGAAATACTAATGCTCTGATGGTCATTTGAAAAACTCCTTTCTTACTGAGCACCTAGAAGCCAAGAGGAACATATGTGGCAAATTTCAAGTTTGTAGGCTTTACGGTTCTGGAGATTTTGTGATGATGCATGATTGGTTTTTCGCTTTTATATACTGTATATAGATGATGAAATTGCTGGTCCCAATTACTATCATTCAGTGAAATTATCTACCTGAAATTAAAATAACATAGTATCTGTTTTTAAAAGTTAGGAGTTTTTACTCTTTATGATGTCCTAATTTAGCCATGAATCCAGTGTAGCATAACATATTTATCAATGAAATTATTTTTCCCACACTATTTGGCATCTAGATTGGCAGCAGCAGTTTATTTTCTGAAACATTTTGCATGCATCTTTACCTTGTATAACTAATACAGTAGAAGCCCTGAGTGTTTTCCAAATTAGATTTGGATTACTGCATTGGGCTGGGGGTGGGGTGGGGGGGGTTGTCACTTTTCAGCCACATTTGTTTCTCATTTTCATTACCTATCAAAGCTGCTAAATTTACAGACACTCACCTGTTATCAGAAAGTTTTCCCAATAGCAGCACTAAAAACAAGGTTTGTTTAATCTGGAAATGGGAAAGGATGAACGATTAAAGCGCCCCACCTCCACCCCGAAGGCTCTGGGTTTTGCTGATGAAGGCTGAGGACTCCCCATGGATGCTATATTTTTAACTTATTTATTAACTTACAATACAGAACCACTTGTGATTGTGTAATCTTTCGTTAGGTCCAGATGCTCCTCACATTCTTAAAAATCACGGCGGTATTTTTTTCCCCTTTGTTTTATACTGTATTTAAGCATGTAATTGAATGCAAGCACATTCTCATTATGCTACCCCTATGGGGATAAGTAATATTATGCTGATTGCAGGGAAGAATTAGTAAGCAGTGAAGCCAAAATGTTAAACATATGATAAGAAAAAGAAATAAAAACCTAGTTGAACTATGCACAGCCATTAAGATTATGTTGGAAGTTGGATTCATCCCATCAGGACCCACCTCCAGTCTCAAAAGCATTGCTTGTAGATATACATACATACATACATACATACATCTGTTGAGAGCTAAATAGCTTGAAATAGATCTATACTAGTCTCCCTTTATTTCTTTATCATTTATTATATATTATATTATTATTTATTTTTTATCAGCGATATATATCTATAGATAGATAGATAGATAGATAGATAGATATTTCTCTGATAAAGAAATTAAGGAAGACTAATATAGATCTATTTCAAGCTATTTAGCTCTCATCAGCTAGCCATACCCTTACTTGGATTCAAACTTGGGGTACCTGCATGTTAGGCAGTTGTATTAACCTCTGGCCACAAGTTCTCCTCCCTTCATTAGCTATATTTATCTCATGTGCGGCTGACTAATTGGGCACCATCAACATGTTGAACTCCAATTGGCAGACAACCTTGTTCAGCATTTCATGCTAATCTTAAATAATAAGGGGAAAAGAGTCAAATCTTGTTGCACTCCATAGAGGAGGGGCTTTGGGAATAACCCCCTCCTCCACCAAAACTGACTAGAACCTTCCATGAAGGAAGGAAAAAAAACCACTGTAAAATGATGTCTCTAACTCCCAATCCCTGCAGCTGGTCCAGAAAGATACTATGAGCAATGGTATTGAAAGCCACTGAGATATTAAGGACACAAGAATCCATGCACTCTTATCCTGGTTCTGCCAAAGGTTATGATGACCATGATGAACCTCCATATTGAATCTTGGCTTGAAACAGGTCCACTTCTTCCAGGGTTCTCTGCAGCGACTGTCCAACTACCTTTTCAACGTTTTATGAAGGCGGTTGGACTGCAGTTCTTTAATTCTTTGTTTTTAAATTTATAAGAAAGATGTGAGACAAAATATTTGTGCCCTACAATTAAATGTTGGAATTCTCTTGTGGTCCATATTTATGACTTGTACAATCAGATGATCTCATTGTAGACTGCTTGAAAAAAATAATCAAGGCTTAGCCAGAAAATTGGTTGGCTGAAGTACTTGTTGTTTTCAGTATGATCATTAAATATTATGCTAATTGGCTTAGATTCAGGCACAGAAGTCCACGTATATAGAGATTGCAAGTTGAGAAACACTGGCTTAAAATGCATAATTAAATATGCAGGTATAAAACATCCTATAACATGTACCAAAACTTATACATTGTTGATGATGGGTTGGATACTGGGTTGGTTTTCTGTAGAAGAAAGTACTCGTTCTTATTTTTTATTTATTTGATCAAATTTATTCTCGCCTCAGTTGCTAGGCTTCTTTGATTAAAGGAAAGCACGACCTCATTTCTAGATTTCTTTTGCAACAACTATGTGGCATTTTTCTAGAGTTTCTTGATCCTCCAGAATAGCTTGGGGATTGGGTGTTAAAGAAACATGCAGAAGGAAAAAAATGCTTATTTGGGACATAAGATTTTTTAGTGGGAGTGGTTCTTTTTATGTGGTTTTTAAGCCTGACCGCATGCAAGAGTGACTCCTCCCTGCCTACATGATCAAAACTGCATTTGGTCTCCTGTGTATCATCAAACCATGATAAACAAGAGCATTGGGAAAAGGAACAAAGCTGTGATTCCCTTTGTCCAATTGTCTTTCCTGACTAATGGGACAGAAAGGTGGAACACAAATGGATACTACAATAGGTTCTAGATAGGGCTGCCCTTGAAGATCATTTGTTAGGGTTAGGGCATCTTCTTTAAGGTGTTGTGTTTTTTCCAGATTGCATGTGGTTCTTTATTCTATTTTATTGCTTCTTGTCCTTGAATGTAAATCACTAACAGTCGCCTAGGAGGGCAGTGCCTTCCAAATTTAAATAAATATATAAGTGAATATGCTCAAATCAAGCCAAATGTATTCCAGCCCTAAAGCCAAACACAAACAAATTATCTAGTAATACAACGATCACATCCTTCTATAAATATGCATAATAAAAAAACAGTAAGCGTATTAGAACCTAAAAAATAATGAAGAACGAAGATACTAAAATAAACCCAAATGAAATACTATTAAAAGACATTGTAAAACTAAGCAATAGTAGCACAAAACTGGATGATTTGGGAGATTATTTTTTCTGGTCTGAAAGAAGAAATATTACATAGAAATCACACTTCCTACCTCGAAATTTCTTCATGACATGATAGGCAAGGTTTGGTCTAAAGTTCCTTGTATAAAAAGGTAAAGGTTCCCCTCGCACATATGTGCTAGTCATTCCCGACTCTAGGGGGCGGTGCTCATTTCCGTTTCAAAGCCGAAGAGCCAGCGCTGTCCGAAGATGTCTCCGTGGTCATGTGGCTGACATGACTAAACACCAAAGGCGCACGGAACGCTGTTCCATTCCCACCAAAGGTGGTCCCTATTTTTCTACTTGCATTTTTTACGTGCTTTCGAACTGCTAGGTTGGCAAAAGCTGGTACAAGTAATGGGAGCTCACCCCGTTACGCGGCACTAGGGATTCGAACCACTGAACTGCCGACCTTTCAATCAACAAGCTCAGCGTCTTAGCCACTGTGTCCTTGTATAGGAAACAGTATAATAACATATGGCTTAGAATTTCTATTGGGCCATCATTGCATGGACACAACTGAAGGTGCATAGGAATACCCTTAAAATATCCAAAAAGGGGACAAAGCATCCAACCTGGCTAAAATAAAGGCCTGATGAAGCATGCTAGTAACCTTATTAGCTACCAGTATTAAATTGTAGTTGAAGTGAAAAATGCAGGCTTGATTAATGGAAAGCAAAATGCTTTTCGAATATTCCTTCTCTAAAAAATAACCTGTTAGATGTGTCCTTCCCAAAGTTTATTGTGTGACAGCACCAGTACTGCGACTATGTTGAGGCAGCACAAATAAAGAAGCCTAATGATTTCATTGACCTATTCTTAATGTACTACTAAAACTTGTATTAGAGAGGACGATCCTGCTCATACCCATTGCTTTCCTATCATCTCAGCGCATTGTGATGTTCCATCTTCTGCAACAGCAACATTCACTACAGACATTCACTATGTCCAATAGAAACCCCCCCTTATTTCTAGCTAGAAAGAAAACATGCTTCAAAACAGGGGGAGGGGACCTCTTTATAGTTCCAACCGGGGTGAAAATTCATAGAAAAATGTTTTTTTTTAAAAAATGCCACATGTATTTGATAGCGCTTCCTTTCCAGCAATGCTGTTGTTTTTGCAACCAGGAAAAAAAATGGACTGTTTGTATGCGTATGCTTAAATACATAATATGCATGTCGGAGTGTATAAAAAGGCTGGTTGTGTTTTTAAATTAAATATTAGATTAATCATTTGTACCAGCTCCAGGCCACAAAGAATGGTTGCTGTCTAATGGTTAAATGCCCTTTAGAATTTAAGGGCTTTGATTTATTGGAAGAAACCTGCTGGGCAGAACATACGGTGGAGCTGATTAATGTCAGTTGCTGTCATCAGTTTCCACTTAAGATTCTTGGCCAGCTTCACAATCTCTTCCCTTAAGGATCCAGAAGAATTCCAGGCCTGATCCAAGAGCTGAGCTGGCATGGGCTTTGCAGAATGTGGCGCTTGCAAAATTAACAAGATGAATGGAAGTGGAATTTCATGTTCTCTACTGGACTTGTTTATTTGACTCATTTCTCTAGAGAAAGCAAGACTAATACCAGGACCACACCAGCAAGGGGAACAAATCAATAGCATGTTTGCTGAGCCTGTTACAGATGTCTTGCATTTCCTTTGCTGTTTTTGTAGGCTCCCTCGTAGGTTGTCAAAGGGGAAAACTGTCTAGAGCAAAAAGCAGAGCTACCACTGCTGTCTAGATTTACATTCGTCACTGAACTTTCAGGGTCTCCTCTTACAAATCAGTTGATTGTGTTTGCTGATAAAAGAGATGAGACGTCGGTTCTCTAAACCGGGTTAGTGAAATAAGGAAGGGGAAATTTCGCTAAGTACCTGCGTATGTTATTTAGAAAGGTTGTATTTTATATATTTGTTTCTGTGTATATATAGAAACATATCCATGCACATGCTTCTGATCCTTGCTGCAATTTCTAATCAGTTGACATGAGAGTTAAATTTTTCAGGACAGGATACATAGTTGGAAACCTGAGCTCTATCCTTCTGTCAGTAATATGTTAACAGTAATCTTACTGTATATAAAACAAATAGGTCTGATATAAAACAGAGCATACTAAATACTGTTGATAGTTCAATACATCTTCATCAACTTGAGTGAATCTGGAAACCTGGAAAACACTGTCCTAGGTACTAATTTTACAATTGCTTCACCTATTTTAACAAATTCCAGAAAACTAACCCATCCTGGTCTCTTTGTTGCCCTCTAGTGGTTGTTCAGATGTATGCTTCCCAGATATGGAAACCCTAGTTTAGGAGTTCCTACAAAATTGTTTCTTAAAGTATGATCTTCGGACTGCCAAGATTTCTTAGGGTTCTGCAAAGTCAGGATGATTTACTAGCCTATGTTGAACAACAATCTAATATTAAAATCCCATCAAACAATTACCAAAAACAGTAGTGGCAGCAGATGCATAATTTTTAATATGATAAATATCGATGAATATAATCCATACAAACAAAAGTTCTTTTGGGATCTTCCATAATTTTTAAAAAGTGGGATGTGTTTCTGAGAGAGAGAAAAAAAGTATAAGAAATACATCCCTAAGGCATAGCATATTTATGATCCATCCAGGGTTCTGTAATAATAGGTAGCCTTCAAAGTGCTGGAACACATAGTCATATTAGAATAATTACTCTTTACAGATGGAACAATTGCTATAACTAAACTGTCCAAGAGGACTGCTAGGGTTTTAAGAGCATCTGTAATCCATTGCACAATAGAAAAGCAGTTAGGCCAATAAGTTCTTTAGTGATACCGTAATAATATTGATTTTTTTCCCCTCCTCTTCCCCCTAGTACACTGGCCAAATGGAACCATGTTTAAGGTAATTGCTAAAAAGAAACTATACAAAAATGGATCCATTTAGCAACATAATTCTACTGTGAATAATCTAATGGCAATAGCTTGTCAGCTGATGAATACTTTACATATGGATTGTTTCAAAGTTGCAAGCTTTGAACAAACTGGAGAGACTGAATCTCTTTGGAAACAGATACACTAAACTCTGTGCAAACAATTTACTTTTTACGATTAAATTTCATGAAAAGTAGTTTGGAAAATCTAATGATGTCATGAGGGAGGGAACCGCCCCTCTCCTTCAGTACTAAAGCACAGTATTGCAAAGGCTGCAGATTCATTCCTTAACACCACTAGGGTGGTGTTAGGACTGTAGTATGGACATCAGGTAGTTGCTGTTCTCACCACATGTAGACCAGACTTCTCCAATAGGCTAAGCTGGGTGGGAATGAAGGAGTGGTGGGTTGCCCCCGGTTAACACCGGTTCTATAGAACCGGTAGTAAAACCGGCAGGAGACTCCGTCCACTGACCCCGACATCATCAGAATGCTTCTGCACATGCGCAGAAGAGTGCAGCCCTGTTGTGAACTGGTAGTAAAGGTAAATAAAACCCACCCCTGGAATGAGGAGACTTGAAGTCCAAGCGTATCTTCAAAAACCGAATGTATTTTCAGGGTGGTTGCAAGAGTGGAACATCCAGCTTGTATGGCAAATACTATTTTAATCTTCTCCAATTCAGTTTGCCAGATGTCACTCGAGTATTTCTTCTGCATCCTGATAGAAACAGTGCCATGTGGGGCATATTTGTGGGCATGGATGGAGGCGCAAAGGGTGAGTAGTTTGACAAGCTGCTGGAAACATAGTAGATGTTTAAAACTAGCACATCTGAGATGTTTAAAATTGGTCCATCTGAACCTACACAGGGAAACAGTCAAAAGTAATGATAAGCAATAGCATAAAGCATATATCAATAAGATGATTAAGAGCCCTCTGTTATCAAAAACAGGCACTGTGCTTGGATATTCAGAGGAAATTATCATAGCAGTCCAGGGGTGGGCTGCTATGGGTTTGCAGGGGTTTGGGAGAACCTCTAGCTAAGATTCTGTGCAGTTCAGAGAACCCCCAAATCCCACTCCTGGCTGGCCCTGCCCACCCTGCCCCGCTCCTCCCAGGAGTCCCCATGCGGCCTGTTTTGGATGCAGGCAAGTGTAGGATGCGCGTGGAGGCTCAGGGAGGGTGAAACAGAGGTCCTACCAAAGTTCTGGAAGATGTCTCCGGAGCCTGGGGAGCCTCTTCCTGAAGAGGCCTCCGGAGCCTGGAGAGACTGTTTTCGCTTTCCCGGAGGGTTGAGGAAAGCCACCGGAGCACAGAGAGGACAGAAATGTCCCCCTGCTGTGGTGCAGGAGGCCAACTAGGCCACACCCACTATGGCCACGCCCACCCAGCAACCGGGCAGAGAACCCCTTGCTAAAATTTTTGAAGTCCACCTCTGTGTCAGTCCTTTCTGTAGTGAAACTGACGGGAGAATACCAACTGTGAGAGAATAGCAGGCCTTAATCAGGAGCAAGAAAGTGGCAGTCCTTCCAGATGAATCCCTTTCACCAACTGACAGCCTCCTATGATTAGAAAGTTTCTCTTAATGTTTTTGCACCTGATGCAAAGCAAAACAAGCAAATCTCTGCCCTCTGAGTGTGGAAATATGAGATGACTTTGATCTATTTACAGGTAGACCTCAATTTACAGCCATTTGTTTAGTGATCATTTGAATTTACAACAGCCCTGAAAAAAAATGACTTGTGACATTTTTCACACCGTTGCAGCCTCTCCATGGTCCCATGATCAAAATTCATGGACTTGTATTTATGGCAGTTGCATTGAACCGGGGTTACATGATCACTATTTGTAACCTTCCCATTGGCTTCTGATGAGCAAAGTCAATGGGAGAAGCCAGATTCACTCAACAACCATATGATTCCCTTAACAACTGCAGTGATTTGTTTAACAAACATGGCAAAAAAAAAAAAAAGGTTCCAAAATGAGACACAACTCCCTTAACCACTGTCTTGCTTAGCAATAGAAATTTGGGGTTCAGTTGTGGTTTGTAATTCATGTACATTTATGTATAATGGTCCACTGCCTGCCTCCCTGAGAAATTATAAAATACTTTGAAATAACTGCCATCTTTCCTTGTATATTTTTTTATTCAATCTTCCCTGAGTGCTGAAAGTTGAAGTACATCTTTACATGTGTACGTAGCCGTGAAGTATTTCATTTTGAGTCAGAATAAATGAAGTCAGGTTTCCCTATTCTTTGGCCCTGTTCAGATCCGCATAATAGGCTCTGCAATTTACATTTGCAAAAGGCAATCCTTAGAACACAGTGTAGTTGGAGGTGGGGCTCAAGGTGAGAGACAGGAAAAATATTGGCTTTCTGTTCCAAGATTGCATGCTTCCATAATGAAGACTAACATTTAAAACAGTTAGCAATTTCATGTTTCTTTTCTCCGATCCAAAACTGTACATATTGACTTGTGGTTATTTGATTGTCAGATGCATCACATCCAGTGGTAGGATTCAAAATTTTTTACTACTGGTTCTGTGGGCGTGGCTTGGTGGCGTGGTGTGGCTTGGTGGGCGTGGCTAGGTGGGCATAGCAGGGGAAGGATACTGTAAAATCTCCATTCCCTCCCCACTCCAGGGGAAGGTTACTGCAAAATCCCCATTTCCTCCTGATCAGCTGGGACTCGGGAGGCAGAGAATAGATGGGGGTAGGGACAATCAGAGGTGATATTTACCGGTTCTCCGAACTATTCAAAATTTCTGCTACCAGTTCTCCAGAACTAGTCAGAACCTGCTGAATACCACTTGCAATGCTTTAGGCTTTTAGAACAACTTGCCAGGCAGGCAACATTTCTAGAAATTGGAAGACAGATTTCACCACAACCTGCTGAAACCCACCTCTGATCACATCCATTCAGAAGGCTATGTCATTAAAACTAGAAATGGCTGATTAGAAGGAGATTATGCCTCTCAAAAATAGAAAACAGGAACCTAGAGTTTACAATCAGTAGTTTTTTTGTTTTAAAACCTAATAGATGGAACAGCTGCTTCATAAACCAATTCATTTTCTGGAGAGAATATCACGTGCTTAACAATCTGATAAAGTAGAAGATATGCACCGAAGGCTGAACACAGAGAATTTTAGGAAGGTGCAAGGCGATAGAAGTAAGACATGAGCTTGGCTTCAATGTACAACATTTCTATCCCACCAGAATGCAGGAACATTTGCTGCAGTTAAGATAGTTCAGTTATAAAGCAAGCCTTGCTTTTCGTGACTCTAGTGGTAAATCTGGATCAGAGTCACTGAATAATGGCAAGGCAAACTAATTAATTATGAGTGCAATGCCAGTGCACTCATAATTGGGTGGGCCCAACAGGAGAACTAATTCAGTAACAGGAACAAAAAGAAATTTGGCTTAGACTGTTGCCTTGAGAAGTTTCTCAAAGATTACAGTGGACTGAGTTTGATTATATAAAGAAGTCTAAATGCTAGAAGACAAATTGTTACAACCATAACTATATCTCTCTATCAGGACAGATTCATCAAAATGAACATTAAACCTAATATTTCTGTTTCTAACTAGTCCTCATAAAACTAGAAAGGGAAGCCTGAAGCTTTGTAGCACAGAAAAATGTTTTTGGCACCATTCCTGTAGCTGTCACCGAAAAAGTGACAATTTTAAAGCAAGAATGGAATTTCACACCAGTTGTTCTTACTAACTGTAACTGCCTGCCTAAGGTTTTTTGATCATTTGAACGGACCAGGATGGAAAGTTCTGAAATATATCTGTAGGGGAAGTGATTGTTAAAAGATGTTGAGAGGCAATAATGGGAAGTGGAAACATGGTGATGCCGCTTATTGCAAAATTAATAATAATTAATGACTATGCTATTCAGTAACAATTCAAAGTTATGATGGCACTGAAAAAATAACTTTATAGCCAGTCCTCTAATTTTTGACCGTTGCTGAGCCTCCATAGTCACATGATAGGGATTCAGGCATTCACAACCGGTGGGCATTTACAATGGTCCCATAGTCAATGTGATCGCCATTTGCATGCTTCATAGCTGGCTTCCAACAAGCAGAGTCAATGGAGAAGCTGGCAGTAAAATGAAAAGTTGCCGTCACTTGATGTCTTGGTTAACAACCATGGGTGATTTGCTTAATGACTATGGCAGAAGTGATGTACGTTATGCACAGTTATATGATATTTCACTTAGCAATCACATCACTTAGCCATGGAGTTGCCAGTCCCAACTGTAGTTGCTAAGGGAGGAATACCTTTATTAACTCTGTATCTCAGTCATCTGTTACTGCTGTACAAAAGGTGCCAAATATGATATTAATATATCACTTTTGGATTAAACCTGGCTGCAAATTTGGACAATGACAAAGGGTTGCCATGTTCAAACTGAAATAGTCTATGAATTACTGACTTAAATTACCCTATCTTGTTTCAGTAACCCATCTAGCAGACTTTCAAGATTTGAAAGCTAGATAGAAAGGAGAGTTTATGGTACATCTCCTCAATAATCAGAGTCAATACTTCAAAGAAACTGGAATCTTTGTAGGAGAATAAAAAAAAAAGGAATTGTGTGTCTATTTGTTGAATCATTAAGTCTTCTAACCAGACCTTGTCTATACCTGCCAGCATCTCAGTTCCTAAACTTCTGAAGTTTGAAGGTCATAAGAGCTGGGCAGTATAGAAATTGATATAAGATGGCTCAATGGTTAAAGATGCTGAGCTTGTCAACTGGAGAGTTGACAGCCCAGGTTCAAGACTTGAGCTCCACGCAATGGGGTGAGCTCCTGTTACTTGCCCCAAACCTAGCAGTTCGAAAGCATGCAAATGCAAATAGATAAATAGGTACCACTTTGGTGGGAAAATAACAGCACTCTATGAGTCTTTGGCATATAGCCATGCTGGCCACATGACCATGGACATTGTTTTCGGAAAATGCAGCTCCCTTGGCTAAGAAACAGAGATGAGCACTGTGCCCTAGAATCGGGCATGACTGGACAGGGAAACCATTACCTTTTGTATCCAGTGATTATTTCTCCCAGTAGTAATTAGTTAGTAAATGTTTGTCTGTCTGTCTAGCAATCAATCAGCTGGAGGGAGAAGAATCCCTACAAATCTATTTCAAGATTAGGAGCCAAAAGCACAAATGATTTAAAAGGCAAGCAATCCAGTTTGTAACAGTAGATACCCTAAATATTCTTAGGAAAAAAACTTGCAGAAATCTGGAATTCTTCCATATACTTCCCCTTCAAAATGGATTTACACTGAAGCTCCAGTAACACCATCCATATTTGTTCTGCAACATTGCCACTTTCCATAGCAAATAATACGGTGTAGAAAAACCCTGAAATTGTGGTTCAAGTGCTTTAAAATCATTAAAGTGTATATCAAATGGCTTCTCTATTCTAGAAATTGTATCTGAAAACTCATTGATTTGGGTTCAGGAAGTCAGTATTAGGAAGCCGACCAAATTATCAGCACTTGATCAGCAATTCCTATTACAAATTAAGCTTCACTTTGGAGGATTTTACGTATTTTTACGCTTGTGTTAACACCTGTGTTTACTCTGAAATTTCACTTTCAGTATATTTAGGCAATAATCTATTCCTGCTTTTTTTAAAAAAAAGATGGTCTATGACTGTAATAAAGATTTGATTTGACTTTTGTGGCTTTTCATTTTCACAAAAGTTCTCCTCTCTGTGTTCCATGACATTTTCCTGGCTCCTCTGTCTAACTTTGGTGTGGTATAAAAGTTAGACACTCACTGCTAGGAAGAAGTAAATTGCCTGTATTCAGTCTTTACAGAGGAATAAAATTAACCAATTTAACAGCTACAGCCATACTATTCTGTGTTTGTAGGTTTTTATTCCACAAGGCGTCTTGAAGCAAAAAGCATAGTGCGTTAGTCAAGCTGATCCCTCGTATATTGTATATTGTTTCTCTCTTCCTCATTCAACTATGCCAATGTTTTGAGAACATACTGATGGTGATACCATCTGTGGTAAAAAGTCTGCATTTCTTCTGATGGTGCCATTTTTCAATGCCTTCTTCCAAATCCTTGAAATACAGTATATTATGACCCGTTGCAATAGTATTCAGTGGTATTAACTCTAATAATTATTCTATTATTTTCAAATTACAGTCCATATCGGTAATGAATGTTATACAGTGCCCAGTACCTGAAATATATACTGTATACTTGTAGTAATCGTTACTGACAGTGTTTTGAAATCTTTACCTATTGAAATAAATTGTTTCTCCACAGTATCTACTATACGTGTAATCCTGGAGACTAGTGTACAGTAAACAAAAAATATACCTTCAAAAAGTTCTTCTTATCAGGATATGGAATTTGGCTGGTCCAGAGATGTCTGTAGCATACAGACAAAAAAGTATAGAGGGAAGTGGCACTTATGCAATCAAGGTGCTCCCTCTGTGTGTCTGCCTGCCTCTCTCTCTCTCTCTCTCTCCCTCTCCCTCTCCCTCTCCCTCTCTCTCTCCCTCTCCCTCCCCCCTCTCTCTCTTTCTTGTATTTGTGTGTGTGTTTTACACATATGCCATCCATAAAAGGTTGCAATGAGTTAGCTATTACTGTGCTTGTTATAAAATTTGCTTTTGCTGAAACTTCACTAGACCTGTAAGATTTATAAAAAATAAAATAGTCTGACAAATGCTACATTAAGTTTCTGAATTTCTTTGCTCTCAAAATTTTCCAGAGAAAATCAGTAAAGAAAATATATACTTGATTATACATGTAATAACTGCAGCGAGGATAGTATTTGCACAAAGATGGAAAGCAAGGAAAATCCCTTCAGAGGAGGAAGTAATTAAAAAAATATTAGATTGTGCAGAAATGAATAAATTGACTTTGATAATTAAAGAAAGAGAGGAATTGGAATATTTAAAGATATGGGGACAATTTTACCATTGGTTAGAGAAGAGATATATATATATAGGGTAATGTTGTAATGAAACAATGGACGAAGAAGATAGATATATGTATTAACAGTAAGCAAGAAATATGGGGAGAATGTTATAATAAATGAATAATGTGGGGAGAATGTTATCACAAATGAATGGAAAATATTAAGAAATGATGAAAATTGGAGGAGTAAGAAGAAGAAGTCGCAAAAGATGTACCTAGATGATACACTGAATGATTGATTATGTATTGTACGTTTCTTTGTTTATAAAATAAAATAATTTTTTTTCCAGAGATTTCATCATATTTTTTTTTCTTTTTGCAATGCCTGCTTTTGCAACACTGACAAATATAAGAGTAAGTTGTTGCTGACGAGTAAGGACTGAATTTAACTGATTTCTTTTATGAACAAAAATATAAATAATCTCACTTGTCTTGAGAACACCCCCCCTTTTTTTCCTCTCCTTCCATAACTGTTCTTTTGCTATTTTGTTTTCAGCAAAGATATGGCTGATATCATCAAAAATCGTCTGTATATTAATATTGACCTGTTACATAACAGATTGCGTAAATGGTGTCCAAAGCTTCTCTCATAAACTCATATGAATAAACTCATATGAATAAATCCTGCATGGAATTGTATTTGATTTTTGATTTGATCTTGATTTCTGTGTTGCTGTGTCAGTGCTCTTGTGGATTAATTTCTCTTATTTCATTACTTCCTCTTGTAGAACTTTTATGAGGGCCCCCCGCTCTGTATCCTGATGCATGGAGCCTATATATTAGCCCAAATCATCCCTGACAGTGCTGTTAAGCAGGAAATCTAGGTCAACGGAGCCACTACAGGTAGTCCTCAATTTACAATAGTTCATTTAGTGACTGTTCAAAGTTACAGCAGCACTGAAAAAAGCGACTTATGACCATTTTTCGCACTTACGACTATTGCAGCATCCACAGGGTCATGTGATCAAAATTCAGACGCTTAGCAACGGACTCATATTGATGACAGTTGCCATGTCCCCAGGTCACGTGATCACCCCTTGCGACTTTCTGACAAGCAAAGTCAACGGGAAAGCCAGATTCACTTAACAACAATGTCACTAACTTAACAACTGCAGTGATTCACTTAAGAACCGTGGCAAGAAAGGTCGTAAAATGGGTCAAAATTCACTTAACCAGTGTCTCACTTAGCGACAGAAATGATGGACTCAATCATGGAGGATTTAGTATTCTAAATGGGTAGATACCTTAGAGGAGCAGGATGATTCAGAGGCTCTCATGTCCTTTGCTGTGGCTGTTGTGACAGTCACCCAATCTGTATAAACTTTTCAATTGGCTTGAAATACCAAACCCTATGGCCCTTGTGTGGGGTTAGAGCAGAGATAGGCAATTATGGCCCCATTACGACCTGTGGATTTCAACTCCCAGAATTGCTGGCTCAAGAATTCTGGGAGTTGAAATCCACAGGTTGTATAGGGACCATAGTTGGCCAGCCCTGGTTTAGAAGGTTCCTCACTTCCTACACAGAGAGACATAGTGTACTGCCTTAAGACTTTAGGGTGTTTCATGTGCTCAGTATTTTGACTGCACACAGTGTTGCTGGTTATAAATCATTGCTATGGGGGAGGGCAGTTGAAGATTATCTTAGTGCATGTACCCATCCAGTGTGATGAGGTACTTAGAACACGTGGCTCACACTCTCAAAGATGGTGTAATCCTTCACTTGTCAGCACTGTGCTGAAGGTTGAGTCTGGTCTTTCTCACTCCGCAAACTTCCATCTGTCAAGGGATGCTTAATTTGCAGCTTATTCTCACATTTACCCCAAGGCTGTCTAAATTTAAGAGCTGCCAGTTGTTGAGCTAATTCGGCTGAGAAGAAGGGTATGTGGGGGGTGGGGAGGGGAGGAGAGGAGAAGTGGCATGTTATTCCCTACTCTGTCTGAATCACAGGTTAAGAAGAACCTTGCTTTATTTTCCTTTGATGGCTTTCCAGTATAAATGTTTTAAAAAAAAAGTGTGTGGCGGGGAGGGATAACTTCGCTTTCCAGCAATGAGGGCTATCAGGGAAGGTCCTTTTGAATTGCAGTTCTTAAGTCAATGTTGCAATTTACAGGGATTAATTAAAAGGCTCTATTCTTTTACCATGGATGGCCAGTATGGCCCTGAAATTTCTGACCTACCAAACTTTCATAGAGTAGAATCTGCATATCCCACCAGGTAGGGGCAATTTTGCTGCCTTGGCAGGACTACAAAACAATGGGACCAGGTTGGCAGGAGTATCATCCAGGGGTCTAGGTGGATGTAATGCGTGTCAGCTGGCTTATGGTTGAATGATTCAAAATCGTGCAGGTATATGTCATTGTAACAGTAAACCATCACAATACTATATATACTTCTCTATTGCAAATATTGTTCTGGTAGATATGTATTTCTGATACACCTCTGTAACTATCATGTTCTTTTAACCCACTGTAAATGATCCCACATGTTTCATTTCATTATCCATGCAAGATCTAGGTCTATATAGGCAATCTGCTCATAGATGGCAAGCGCAATCAGAGCTTCAATCCATTGAGTAAAAGGCCCCTACATTTCTCTTTCTAATGCTGCAATATCAGTTGTTTACCCATAGTACAGACATGGAGAATAGCAATAGCAATAGCACTTAGACTTATATACCGCTTCACAGTGCTTTACAGCCCTCTCTAAGCAGCTTACAGAGTCAGCCTATTGCTGAACAATCTGGGTCCTTATTTTATTATTTTATTGATCTCGGAAGGATGGAAGGCTGAGTCAACCTTGAGCCGGTCAGGATTGAACTCCTGGCAGAGGGCAGAGTTAGCCTGCAATACGTATTTTTAACCACTGCGCCACCATCCATTTATGTTGTCTGGTTATCAAATTCCATGTAAGAAGTATGCAGTTTAAGAGAACAATATCCTCTGAGAATTTTACTTTCTCTCATATAATCATATTTACAGTATATAATCCACTACTTTGTCCCCAAACTTGGTAAGCATAGAACATTGTATAAACATGCTTTAAAGAAATACTATCCTTACTACATTTCCAGACATCTTACATTGGCTTTTTTTTTTTTTTTACTTTTTTGTTGGAGCACTTTTTATGTCTCTTTTATTTTTGACAACATATGTATCACTATTACTATCACTTTTATGTTTAGCTCTTTTTTCTTTTGTTATTAATTAAAAATCAATACATTTTAAACAAATTGTGCAAGTATTTACCACTGCAGCAGCGGTGGGTTTCAGAAATGCTTACCACAGGTTCGCCAAGCGCACGCATGCTTCCTTCGAGCACGCGTGCCTTCCACACATGTGCTTTGCTCGTGCTCACGCCTTCCACGCATGCACCCGGCCTTGAAAACATGGCTAAATAAAATGGCATTACGTCCAGGTCCAGGCGGGGGGTGGCAGTTGCTGCTACCAATTGCGAACTGGCAGAATATCACCACTGCACTGCAGTTTCCCCCCAATTTTTCTCCCCATGTAAAAAGAGTTTCTGTTTTTCTATATCTTTTTCTAGATGCTTTTCTATTTCTTTCAATGTTTTTTTTTTTTAAAAAAATAAACCTTGCCCAATTCTTACATTAGTTCTAAAGATGGAGCCAGTCTCTGTCTGCATATGTCTTTAACCATGACTCTAATCTGGGTTAAACCGGGATTTTTAATCCACCACAGCTACCAACACGATGAACTGATCACCTTTTGCCGATTTCCTTTCTATTGCTGTTTCAATAACAGTACAAAACAAATGATCTCGAGCTCAATCTTTGTGAAGAAGAAAGGACTTTTTATGCAGATCATCGGAAGAAAAAAACGCTGCTAGCTGCGTTTCTACTCAAACAGGCTCTTAACTCAATTGAGAGCAGGCTCCTGGACAGCATTGTGCACAAGATTAGCACTGGTGCTATCTTGTTCTGATCTTGAACAGGTTCCTGTAAACAGCCGCAGAGATTTATAAACCATCCTACACAGCAGCAGCTAATATTTTACACGTCAAGAAAATCTTACACTTCTGCACTTTTGCACTCATCTTCTCCTTTCGGTCTACATGGTGACAAGACCCAGTTAAGAAAGGGAAAGAGGAGGAAAAGAAAAACACAGCGTGTTGCCAAGAATGTCTCCATACACAGAAAAAAAGCATCTTTTAATCACAAATGAAAACAGTTTTTTAAAAATGAAGACTCTCTTTCCCTCCAACCCCCACCCCCTTTTGTTTAAATTTCCCTGTGGATGCATTCAGAGAGGGTGAATTTACTCTTCCACTTTTGTTCACAACTAAACAGCCAATATTGGTTGTAGGCATTGTAAATGGATACTTCTACGTGACTATTTCTTTCTTTAAAAAAAAAAAACATAAATCCCCTTTTACCCCCTAAAAATCTTTCTCTGACTTGAATTTCTTTTTAGAGTGGTAAACAAATCCTTCTTCCATTGAGTTACTCTTTTTCCATTTGGCAAGCGCAACGCATGCTGTCTTTCTCATAGCATTTGTGCCAATTGGATCCACTTTGTTTTGTTTATTTCCTTCCTTTGGGGCTAGGACTCATCAGCAACAATGCCAATCTCTTGTCTCCTCTCCATATCTGCCTTCTCATCATCACCCATTACGAAATGTAACCTAGCTGGGCGGATTTCAGAAAGGTGTTCTAAAAAGCCTTTCTTCACTTGAAAAATGATTTGGAAAAAAACAACAACAACATAAAACTCACTCATTATTATTAATGCATGCATCTCTGGCCTCACATTCATTTCCCCAGAGGGAGCTTGAATTCCTGAACGTCTGAATTAAAATGACCAGGTTAAAATAACCCCATAAACAGCTTCTTTTACCGTACTTGACCCCGGCATAAAGTGCCGACTTGGGAATTGTTATTTGTATGAAGCATATCTGAGGGCGCACGGCTTTTCAATGACTGGAGAACTTACGGCTAAAAATCCCATTAAGCCTTCAATCCATTAAGCTCTTGGCTATCAGAACTGATACCCTGGTGAAATCTGTCTTCCAATTTCTAGAAATGTTGCCTGCCTGGCAAGTTGTTCTAAAAGCCTAAAGCATTGCAAGTGGTATTCAGCAGGTTCTGACCAGTTCTGGAGAACCAGTAGCAGAAATTTTGAGTAGTTCGGAGAACCGGTAAATACCATCTCCGACTGGCCCCGCCCCATCTAGTCTCTGCCTCCCGAGTCCCAGCCGATCAGGAGGAAATGGGGATTTTGCAGTAACCTTCCCCTGGAGTGGAGTGGGAATGGAGATTTTACAGTATCCTTCCCCTGGAGTGGAGTGGGAATGGAGATTTTTACAGTATCCTTCCCCTGTCACACCCACCAAGCCACGCCCATGGAACCGGTAGTAAAAAATTTTGAATCCCACCACTGATTGCAACTAGTTCTTTAGTTGCAAGTGGAACTACAAGCAACCATCCATTCTTCAAAGAGGAAAAAGCGATAACTTTTCAGGGTGTGCATCCTATTATGTTCTGTCCATACCGTGATTGTGTTGTGGCCTGCCAGCGGCCTGCGTTGCTGGTGGCAGACTCAGACAGTGAGGAGATTGGGGAGGAACATGAGCCAGTCCTGGAGTCTGAGGAAGGCTCTGATGAGTGCTCTGCGTTGGAGGCAGAGATGGGGCACATCAGTGGGGCAAAAGAACAGCTGGAGCCTGTTCCCAATGTGTGCATGTGCAGAGTTGCCAGGAGAAGGGAACAGCTAAGGAACAAGGGTCGACTCAGGAATAAAGCTGCAGGTGGACGGTGAATGGCCCCTCCCATAGGGAATAAAGAGGAGCGAAAGGGGAGGGGAGTTTGCAGGAGACAATTAGTTCGCTTAATTGGTTCATGACTCAGAGTCTTCTTGCCAAGTTTTGAAAATATCCGCCTGGCAGCTCTCCAAGCCAGATAAGGTCTGTGACTGTAAATTCTCCCTTGAAAAACTTTTCTGGATGTGAATGAGAGGAATTCACAGTAACTCAATAAAAAGGGTTTTTTGTCGGGACAAGGAGTCTGCTTCATGCTCTTGGGAAGCTTAGGTCAGAACAGATTGGACACTGTTGAGTTGGAGATGCTGACGACTTCCATTCAGTGCCCCTCTTCTAAAGCCAATGAAGCACTCTCTACTTCCCTCTTCTTTTGATACTTGGGAGTTGCTCAGCAATCCGATCCCTCATAGTCTGGACATGAAACTTGGCAACATGAAACAGGACTTCATGGCCTAGGATGAAGAGGATTGGATGGTCTCCAATTGTTAATGCTGTGCACTAGTGTTGATGCTCTTGTATCTAATAGCAAACTAAAGCTAAATGCTTAATCATGTCCTTGATGCATTTTCCTTTATTAGATGAATAGGTAAAATAGAAAAATAAATGTAATTATTTTTTGTCGCAATTATCAAAGATATAAAACAAATACATGTATCTTTGTAAAGTTTTCCAAATTTACATTTCCTTTCTCCCAGAGCAACACAGAATCGGTTGGAGCATCTGGGAGAGCTTCAAACGCTGCTTGCTGATTACAAAATCAGCAGCACATGAAACAACCAATTTCCTTTAGTACAATCAGAGAGGGAAAAAAAAGGAGAATTATTCAGGAATTTTTATAATGTTCTTTAGAATTTTCACAGTCACAAAAGAAAACAATTGCCAGAAAGTTTGTCAGTTTCCATGTCCCCAAAGAGGAGATATGGAAATCTTGGGCAAGTTAATTTTTCCATGAAAAGCCAAGATCCCACATTTTAGTTATCTGAATCAAGCCTTTTAAAGATATATTTGAAATGCCTCTGCTTGGCCCTGTAATGCAACTTCATCGTAGCAGCTTTATTTGAATATAAAGCACATGTTACTTTTTACTGCAAAACCATGTGCATCATCAAACATCCCTTGCAAGTAAAGTTATATTAGGAAAATTGAGGGTGACCATGCCAATCACATCCAATGTTTCCCATGAAATCAGAAACTGATAACTGTAGCAGAGAGACTGGGATTGCGAAGGAACATAGTTTGTAGGCCAAAAATGTTATAACTTTGGCACCAAATAGAGTTGCACTTCCCCTGAAGAACAGATCCATAATTTGATGGTTATTCTGGACTTGTTGCTACTGCTAGGGCAGTAGATTATAGGTCTGAGCTGGGAGGACCTTTGCCCAACTTTGGCTGGTGCTCCACTTTGAGCTTTCTGTTCCAAAAGGCCTCCTGCCCCCCTAATTAGGCTACTGCTGCACTGTCTTTATGGGCTTCCTTTGCTCATGGTTTGGAAGCTATAATTGATTGAAACAAGGGGCCTCAGATTTAGCAGTGTGTTATCACCTTTATGGTCATTGCATTGGTTACCATTTTGCTTGAGGGTCCAGTTCAAAATGCTGGTTATTCTCAGTAAAGCTCTACATGGCTTGGTCCTGGGATAATAGCAGGACCATATTTTCCAACAAGATTCAGCCTGCTAGATGTTCTTTACATTTTCACTTGGGGTGTACTCACTTTTGTTGCCAGAAGTTTAGACATTAATGGCTGTGTGTTATTTTGAGGGGACAGCACATTTACACTGTTATACAAGCTGTATACTCAGTACTTTACATTGTAACCAAGTGTCATTTCTTCAGTGTTGTCACGTGAAAAGACATACTTAAGTATTTACAAAATGTGAGGGAGTATACTCACTTCTGTGACATACTCAGTGATAGGTTGCTCCCGGTTCTGTCTAGTTCTTGAGAACTGGTAGTAAGAACGGCGGGAGGCCCCACCCACCTGCCCGGATGTCATAATTGACAATCTTCGCACGCGCACAAGCGCGCGTGCACTCTCTCATTGTGAACCGGTTGTAAAGGTAAGTAGAACCCACCCCTGGACATACTGTAGATAATTATATATTATACAAAATATCCTGTGATACAGAGGGCCCCTGGCCTCCTACCCTTTGGAAATGTGCTAATTATTTCATAGGACATTTGGCACTAATTATGATATGAGTGCCTTAAGTCAGTTTTGAGGAATTTTATTTGGATTTGTATGCTGCTGTTGGCGTTATTGTAAACCAGTTTGTCCTAGGAAGTAGGCAATGTATTATGTGTGTGTCTGTGCACACACACACACACCAGTTAGCAAACAGTCATATCTGTGTCTTGTCTGATTTTGACTTAGCCACTGTATTTTTAGTATTATGTGAGATAACAGCCAAGTGGACTTATCCCCTAAGGAGCCATCTGTCCCTCAACATACTTTCAGTGCTTGAGGCACACTGGAGGTGGTTATTCCACTCACCCTCAGCACAAATGGCAGAACCTAGACTTAGCTAGACTGCCATTTAAGGAATCTCTTCAGTTCGTAGCTTTTCTTGTAAAACAAAGGAAATAATTTTTCAAAGCTGCCCACAACTGCACAAACCAGGCTTGGCTTACTTTATAAAGAATCTTGTCAAAAGGCTTTAAGTCCTGCATTTGGATATGATTGTTCATCTTGGAAAACATTACTTCTTGTGCTCTAATCACTTCTAGTATTTTTCCCAAAGGATCCTGCACATCTCACATAGCCAAAATCCCCAGTTTTATTCTGTTCTTAACACCACACCCTTGAGTAAAAATACATAAGCTATTCTGGATTGTGTTAAAACATCCAACGATTTCCACAGCACAGCTCCATTTTTTAAAAAGTATTTCTGTATAACAATGAAACTGTATCTTGTTTTCTCTTTAGTGGACATAAAAGTTTGGGAGTGGGGGAATTAAATCAGTCAATAAGCAGAGGGCTGCAGCAAAATGATGATAGTTGCGTCTCACAAGCTAGTAATATTAAGATAATCAGGCTACCGCTATTTGTTGCTGGTATACATGCTGATAGATACCAAATCTGGTCCAAGACACAATGCTATTGTTGCACAAAGATACAAATCAAATCAATATCTTCTCCTGTGCTATCCTGGCTAAATTAAATTAGAGGACACAGCAGAGGCCTATATTCTTCAACATCCTGCTACTGCTCCCAGCATTTACCATGTGGTGATCATGCCATTGTGCCTTATATTAGGTCCATCCTGGCTCATTTACTGGCAATTTAATTTTAGTTTCTGAGCTATAGTAGGATAACAAGAGCCACTGTTTTACCTTCTATTGATTTGAGTTACAACATCTGGGTGAATTTATTGCCTATATTCAAGGCAACTAGGTCCCTCGGTGTACTTTGATATTGCAAAACTAACTCAAGACTGAAAAAAATGCCTCCAACCCTCCACCTTAAAATTATACTTTTGTCCCTATCCCAACACTACTTCAACTCACTCAAAAGATAAAATTTTAGCTCAAAGCCTAAGATTCATCCCATTTTGTATCACCCAGATTCCCATATCCATTCTAAATATGCTTCTTAAATTTATCAAAACCTGAGAAATTTTGAAAGCTCCTTGTCTTCATGTTAGGGTGGGGATTGCTGAATTGTTTTCAGTATCTATGTATTTAGGCCTCTAATCCTACTGGCAATTTCTTTTTTAAAATGGCATTTAAAATGAATATTAAAGATCTGAAGTTGAACCCAGATGTGAATATTCTAGTAAGTTTCTGGAATATGCTATATTTTGGACCAATCCTCCAATGAGGTATGCTCAAATATTTTGCAATATTTGTATTCTTACACTAGTTCATCTTTTTCCCACCAAATAGTTTGAACTCTGCTGAGATTCTCTGGGTACCCCCCTGCAGTGTTTGAGAATGTATGTACCCTTGGGAAGAGGGGACTCATGTATAAAATATTTTTCCTGATCAGCACCTACTCAAGTCACTAGCTCTTATGGGGAAGTCATGCTTGGTGACTTCAAGTAATGCACAGAGTATGAGTGGTTGAGGAAATTTTCTTTAGTGGCTCCATTTCAAACTCGCCCATATTGGAAAATGGCAGCCAAATCTCCCTGGAGCTAGACTTTCTCTGATTGGCTTTTGGGGTCAATTCAAGGGTTCTTGACGTTGTTGGACAAATTGCTGGTAACATTCTTTCCATAACCTTGGGACCTGATTGCCTTAATTGGTACCATATATTAAAAAAAAACCATATTAAAGAAGAGCCTGTTAACAATGCACAGGGATTCTGAGAAAGCAAATTTAGAAGAGTATTTCTAATCGATTACCTTGCGTGCAACTAAACTGGTCTGTTGATCTTCAAATATATTAGTCTGTTTAGAGAAGAATTGCTATCATTCCTATGGTTTAAAGAATAGAGCCTTTGTTTTCATGTTCTTCGCTGCTGTTTCCCTCTTCAAACGTTTCCATCTAAATTGCATGCATGCATGCACATTCATACGAGGTACCACATAAAAGAAAATCTGCTATAAACTGAGCAAATATAGGCATCTTATCTCTGTTGGAATGTGGCATGAATATCATAGCAAACAGAACCTGCAGGGCTTTATTGTTTTTCCTGATAATCCAGGAACCTGCGCAGAAAAAAAAAAAAGCAACTTAAAATTATTTGCAGATAGCAAGACTTATGTCTCGTAAAAGAGAGGACACTGGGACATGCAGCTTTTTAAATGCATTCAAAAGTTATATCAATGGATGAAAACAATCTGATTTGCATTAAACATGGGTTAACTGTTACAAAAATTAAAGGAAGTCATGTATGAGGCTCTCATATATGGCAGGCTATTGTAAATGTAAACAAATACAGTTTCCCTACATGAAGTCATACACAGAAACACACCCCATATATTCAAAATGCTGGAATTGAATAATGCTTTTCTGCCAGTAAAACAAAAAAGAGCTTTACTGAATTGTACATTCCTAGGATGAGCACATGTGTGCTTGTGAATATCTAAAAGTGGAAATATTATACACATATGTTTTTTGCATTTATGATAAGAATGTATAATTCCTTTGCTCTTCCTGTTCAGCAGCATATTTTGAACAACTCTTTCAAAGTCCTGGTGCTATCAGTCAGAAATGTTGGAGAATTATTATTACTACCACCTACCACCAGCTTTGATCAATTCTTCTGCAGTATTAAAAAAAAAAAAGTGGGAGCAGACAGCAAAGGTAGGAAAAACAGATGGGCTATAATGAACTATATCTGTATCTGCTGGTAAATTTCCACAAATTAATCCCCACCACCACCATTTTATGCAAGAATGGGCTGGACTATAAGCAGCCTTTGCTGTTAATGTGTCCAGTAGACCTGAGATGTACATACATCATAAGCACATTGTTATATGTCCAATCAATGGCAGTACATGCTTATAACATTACTAAACGGAAGTTGAGTTCCTAGTCCCCCAAACGAGAACATTAATTTAGATGGTCTGAGAATACAGCACACAATAGATACAAATTTAAAGTGAACTGCTCCAAACTCAATTGCAGAAAATATGACTTCAGTAACAGAGTTGTTAATGCCTGGAATGCACTACCAGACTCTGTGGTCTCATCCCAAAACCCCCAAAACCTTAACCTAAAACTGTTTACTGTTGACCTCACCCCATTTCTAAGAGGTCTGCAAGGGGTGTGCATAAGAGCACCAGCGTGCCTACTGTCCCTGTCCTAATGTTCCCTTTAATTGTATTCATTGTATGTATTCAATTCATGCTTATACTTATATATATTATCTAATATGTACTCGACAAAATAAAATAAATAAATAAAATAAAATACAGCAATGAAACCAAATAACTTATTCCGTTTAGATGTTCTTTGCAGAGAGCAATGTCTTAGACGCAAGGGTATCTTCCTTTGGGGAAAAGGTATTGTTCGAAGCCGAAGAATGTTAGAGATGAAGGGTTACACACTCATAACCCAGGTTGAGGTTTGCGAACCGCTAGTCACAAGCACACAAAAACAGAAGAACAGCCCGGTGAGGTGAGACTTTATCATTCAGTCTCATGTTCTTTTCACATAACAGCCATCCAGATGCTGATGGGTAGTTGATACCAGAATAAGGTTCTTAAATGGATCTAATTGCTTAAAATTCCATATATTGTATTTTGCTTTAGTTGTTTCTGGTTTGAATATTTATTCACCAAAGAATTTTGTGAAGCAACCGGCTTTTTTAAAAAAAACATCAAACAAATAATCTATTTGGGCACCATGGCTGGCAGCCATTCACAATTTCCTTTCCATGAGTGACAGCTGTATTATAGAAATGTTGTCTTTGTGGGTCCTCTCACAATGTATGGTTTCCAGCACTCAGAGAAAGGGGAAAGTTTTCCCGTTTCTCTACTTCCTCCATATCATGCTCCATTTAATCCCATTATATCGAATCTTCATTTGGATATTATTTTTTATGAGCTGAAGAGTCTACCCATGAAGAGTCTTTTCTCATAGAAGAATTGTTTTTGTCCCTTACAAATGTACCAACTCCTCTTCTGCATATTTTACAGCAGGGGTGGGGAATGATGGCTCTTTTATGGCTTGTGGACTTCAACTCCCAGAATTCCTGAGCCAGCATGGCTGGCTCAGGAATTCTGGGAGTTGAAATCCACAATTCATAAAGAAGCCATTATTGCCCAGCTCTGGTCTACAGTTTCAGATATTTCATCTGAGGTGTGGTAAGCAGAATTGTTTTACTATGGTGATTTGCCCAATGCAACGGCCAAGACATTGTTTTCATTAATAACCAACCATATTTAATTATGTTACCATGTAGTCCTTGGTGCTCTTTGAGCCTGGTTGATTTCTTGGAGACGTTTCATTACCCAAGTAGGTAACTTTCTTCATGCTAGGATGTTATGTACTTGGTTAATGAAATATCTGTAAGAAATCAACCAAGCTAAACACCAAAGATCCCACAGTTTAACTCTGAGCTACAAATATTCTCTTCTATCAGTTATATAATTGCCTGTATCCATTTTACTCCAGATTAATTATATTCCCTCTGGCATTATGAGCTGATCCTAAGACCATTGGCATTGGGAGTGTATCCTAAAGCTAGGCACAGTAATTTCTTGACATCTTTCTTTCTATCTGTGGACAGAAAAAAATGGGAGGGTAGGGGCAACAAATTTCACCAAATTTATCCAGATGGATGACAATTCTTCGAATAGTTGCAAAGATCAAAAGTATGGTTTCTTTCCCCCTGAGTCGACCCAATATTTTTATAAGTGTAATTAGTAGCAGGAAGGTGTTGGGGTCTGGCCACAATTTTTCATTCATACACAATATGCTGGACTAAGCATTTTCAGTGGGAGGGGTGTTAGCCATCATGGAAACAAAATGGAGGACAGTAACTGGATTTCGTAAAGTGTTCTTCTTTTATTAGGCTGAGGCAAGAAATTGGAATGAAAGGAAATGTCCTCTTAAAAGATTTTTAGCTAAGTTAGAAAATGCAGTTACACAGTGTGTGTCTGTGTGTGCCTATGTGTGTTCCTGGAACAATAGCCAGTTTTATACTACTGTTTAAAATAAGAAAGCAACTACTTTTCATGTTTCTTTTTCTTTTTTAAGCTGTCTTTTGGAGGAAGTGGAACTTAACATGATTAAACTGTTGGGGGATTTAAATTCAGTCAACTTATGTTCATTATAAACAATCCCAAATTCCTAAGCTAGTATGGTATGACTAACATATGTCACACACTACAGTAAGGCTGATGTACCCTTTAACTTTTTAACAGTCCATCAGACATTAATGTGACTTAAACATCAAAAACAGGTTCATTTTGCCATTAATATCCTGAAACAAGAACATCTAATATACACATCCTGAGATTTAATCTGTAAACATAACCAAAAATGTCTGGGCCAGAGGGAGTTTTGTTTATATTTCAGTAGTGCTACTTCCATGAGGCATGAGTGGGCTATCTTTAGGGTTAACTTAAAAGGGTCTCTTTGTGATAGACTTCTGATGTTATAGAAGCCTTCTGTTGACACCCTAGCCCTTGTGTCATTGCAGCCACTGATAAATGTAGCTAACCTCCACCAGGAAAATGTCAGCAGAATAACAGCACATGGGCAATTTATGTGTGTGATAGTATATATATCCTGTCTCCCCCCACCCCATTCTGAGTTGGATGTGAAAGAAAGCAAACTGCAACAGAAGCAACTTAAAAAACACACAACAGTAAGAATAGCAAGTAGAATTACAAGCTCAGATCATTCCTTTAGTGAGTAAGAAAAGAACAAACACAAGAATTGTGAATCTGGATGTTTATAGTCCAGTAGCCCATTACACTGGATTTCTTCATCTTAGCTTCCTCTACATGAGTTGAAACTGCTAGTTCCTCATTCTCGGCCAACATTGCAAATGATTCTCTTGGCTGGGAATTTTGAGAAGTGTAGTCACTCATCTGCGGACACCAGCTTGTGAAAAGTGTACTGTTTTGGATCCGCTCTTTGTTCAAAGCCAACTGGCCACCAGTTCTACAGGGATAGAGATTTATTAAGTTACAGGATGGACACCTCCCCTAACTGAGCATAGAAGAGACTTCTATAACAGCATGTCCTTCAAAATATGGAGTTTGGGACACTTTTGCCTTTCCAAATCAAGGAAACATTAACTTGAGAAAACTTGACGAGGATCTACCAAAAGCAGGAGCTATTTGCTCTTAAATGCCACTTACTTTGATGTTGGGATTTGTACAGTCTTATTATTATTAGCTCGAAAGGTCAGCAGTTCAGCGATTTGAATCCCTAGTGCCACGTAATGGGGTGAACTCCCGTTATTTGTCCCAGCTTCTGCCAACCTAGCAGTTCAAAAGCACGTAAAAAATGCAAGTAGAAAAATAGGGACCACCTTTGGTGGGAAGGTAACAGTGTTCCATGCGTCTTTGGTGTTTAGTCATGCTGGCCACATGACCACGGAGACGTCTTCGGACAGCGCTGGCTCTTCGGCTTTGAAACGGAGATGAACACCACCCCCTAGAGTCGGGAACGACTAGCACATATATGCGAGGGGAACCTTTACCTTTTTATTATCTTGAAGACCCTTTAAAGAATCTTTTTAAGCAGATTCAAGCAGTTTAAAAGGGAAGAAGCTGTGAAAAGCATTAATCAGGTAAGAATTGCAACAATTGCAAAGCAACTCCATTTTTCTTCCTTTAATATTTGCTCAGCTCAAGAACGAATGTGTCAACAGCAGGAAACAATGCATAACCTCACAGAAGTGTTGCCCCTACACAATTTAAAACTCTTGTCAGAAGCTACTCCTTTTGGTCTAGCTGCAAGAAATACAATAACAAAAATATTTTTGGATTTTTCTGCCTCACACTCAAAACCATAGAACATAAAGCATTTTGTAGAAATGGCAGAAAGAAGTAAGGGGCACTAGTACAGCAAGGCAACCTTGTTCATGAAGACAGTTTTAATAATAAATTCTCTTTTAAATTAATAAAGCCAAATCTTTAGATATACAGTAAAAAGGAGTATTTTTTGGAGAAAAGGGAGTAATAAGAACCACTTTGGTGTAGTGGTTAAAAGGCATCAGAGCAGAAACAGGCAGATTGTGAATTCTATTCCTGTTTGAGATACAAAGCCAGTTGGGTGCCCTTGAGCCTGTCACTTTCTCTCAGCCCTAGGAAGGGGGCAATGGAAAACCACTTTTGAAATCTTGCCAAGAAAACTGTAGGGACTTGTTCTTTGAAATACAAAGAACAAGGTAACACAAGAATTACATCGATAGAATTTCTTAATAAAATCTGTAAAACCAGTGTAACTCAGGGGTGAAATCCAGCAGGTTCTGACAGGTTCTGGAGAACTGGTAACGGAAATTTTGAGCAGTTCAGAGAACTGGTAACGGAAATTTTGAGCAGTTCGGAGAACCGGTAACGGAAATTTTGAGTAGTTCAGAGAACCGGCAAATGCTACCTTTGGCTGGCCCCAGAGTGGAGTGGGAATGGAGATTTTGCAATATCCTTCCCCCCAGGAATGGGAAGGGAATGGGGATTTTGCAGTATCCTTTCCCTGCCACGCCCACCAAGCCACGCCCACCAAGCCACACCACACCAACCAAGCCACGCCCACAGAACCAGTGGTTAAAAAAAATGGATTTCACCATTGGTCTAACTAAACTACTTGAAAGGATCTTTATTTTCAGTACAAGTACAACATTCCCAGGCAAGGGAAGTTCTTCCATGTTAGGGAATGGGGTTGAGGGGTACCCCGGACCGTGAACCAGCTCATGAGCAAACACACTGAGACTGAAATAAATCTGACAGAGGTGTCTTGTGTAAAAATATAATTTACTTTAAAACATTTAAAAAGCACTAAATCTTTAAGAAAGCACATTAAAAACAAAGTCTTATCTTGGTTATGTGAAGCAGGGCTATCTCCCTAGATTCCTCTCCACAATACCGAAACAGTTCACAAGACAATAAAGCTAACATGAAGATAAGCAGCTTCGGTGTCGATACATCATCGAGGTAATAGAAGGCGGGCAGCACAAACTTCACAGCTAAAAGTCACCTGAAGTAAAAACAGTTCAAACAGCAATCATTGCTTGAAGCTTGTGGGAGGAAAAAGGTCCAGCAACAGCAGTCCCGATGATAGCTTGCGTGCTACAAAACAGCAAAAGGCAAGCATCCGTGGGAGTTTCTCTGCAAGTCTGGAGTCCTTATCTGCATTCTTCTCCCATCTGCGGCATTTGCACTGAGCTTCCTGCAGGAGCTGTGCATTTAGGCCTAAACCGGAGTCTAGGCCAAAGTAGCAAGCGAAAAGGTCCTTGCTTATATGGGGAGTTAACCTGCAATTAACTAGGGCGGGGAAGGCTTGCAGGTAATTACAAACAGGAGATGGCTTGATTGAAACCATACTGTTTGTGAGTAGGCAAGTAGCCACAGCAATCCTGGAAGCACTCGTGACATTCCAGAGAATGACATCCATCCATACCCGTTTAAATCAGGTAGTACCTCCCCTTCCCTCTCCCTCTCCCTCTCCCAGGACCAAACTCCAAAAAGTGTTGCCATGACAAAACACAAATATGGTAATTATTATTTCTTATCTACTCAATTATTCTTTTCCCCTCCTGTTTTCTGCCCTATTAACAAGTAAAGTTCAGTGGCAAGATTTGGAGAGGCTCTGGAAAGTAAGCCCCAAATATTTAAGGATCCCAAGCAGGTCATGTACCCTTTATCTATGAGGTTTCTTCTACATGGCTGCAATTTTAAAGATATCTCTGATTAAGCCACATTGAACTTTGTGGGGCTCCTTAGATATAAACTTATTCAGCCTTATAGGTGCCACATCTGAATAAGCTTATAGAGAATCTGACTTTAACAAAGCAAACCTATATGATCCTGTCAGAAATTAGCCCCTCTGAATGAGATCAGTGGGATAGTTCAAAGGAAGGGGCATAAGAGTGCGATATAAAACTGTGACATAAATAGCAATATTGTTCTAGCTCAATCAGATGTTCTTATGATTTTGAAAACTACAAAACATAATTAAAAGTAACCTGAAGGATTTGAGAGATCTGACACATTTCTGTGTAAATATATCTATTTGATGCTATAAAACAGAAGTTGGAAGGAAGGGAAAATCCATTCAGCCTAACCTTGTCATGATATCGTCTCCATTTTCCTTCACTGTTCTTGGGTCACATCCTGGTTTGCCAGAAAAAGGTTAACCACAGTGCGCTCACACATCCTTTCAGAGACAGGTTTTTCAGACTTGCAAATCCACACTTAAAGCTGTGTCAGATCTAAGTTTCTCAAATCAGGTTTTCTTTCTTTCTTTCTTTCTTTCTTTCTTTCTTTCTTTCTTTCCCTTTTTTTTTTTAAAAAAAAGCCCTTGTGGTTTAAATAAATTGGTGATTCCATCTAATGTCTTGGGATGTTTGGACTTTCAAATTCAACATTGTCGAGTTCTCTGTTTAGTGCCAAGAAACACAGGTTAAATAAAGGTCAGGGCTGATATCTAAGCTCAGGAGGCTGAATTTAGATTAGCATCTTTCAGGAAATCTATAATGGCTGTGCTACTACTAGCCCAATTTGCTTAATGATAATGCAGGGGGCATATATGTATGCATTATGCACAAGCAGATACACATAGGCTCACACTTAAAGGGACTGTAATTGGCTTTCTTTTCCAGTCTTTCATATCATTTTTTTCAGTGTCACTTTGCATTTCTGATGTTGCCAGCTGTTTATGCTTTGTATATGAGTTTCATTTATCCATTCATCAAGGCTGAAAATCTATATGTTATACACATGCTTACTTAGGAAGAAGGCCCATTGAAGATAACAGAACTTCATTTTAACTAAAGAGATATCCGTATGCCCTCAAAATGCACTTTCTTTTATACTCAATTTGAAACCTTAAAGCAATTCACTAAGAAATGAATTTGAATCCTAAATTCTGTAAAAAAAATATATGTAAAGGTTATGTACCTTAATATAAAGATGAGTGGAAGGATATGTTTGCATATTTAACAGTAGCATGCACTCAGATGCCTTTGAGGAATAAAGTAACAAATAAAAAGGTTTCACTTTTTTCATAAAAGCAAAATAAAGGAGGATGAAAGCAAGCAGATCTTTCCTTCCTTGTTCTAGAAGCTGAGCCGGTAGAATGCAGCAAAACTGGAACTTTGAGAGAAAACAAAATTAGAGCAGTATTTAAAAAAAGGCACATAAAAGTTGTCCAGAAAATGTAGATATAGAAACTTGAGGGAGAGTGGGGTGGGAAGGTGTCAAGGCATTTGTGGAATATGTTTGGGTCTCCATTTGGATGGGTAAAAAGTAAAGTGTAGATGTTCACAATCATTCATCAATCCTAAATCAATTCCTTCTTATATATCCTTATTCCATTCTTAAATGTCTACATTTAATTTACTTGTTGAAAACCAGCAGCTTCTACTGAATGGTTTGGGCTGGATATGAAAAGAAAAATAGTATTATGAAGGGACCTTGGATAGAGATTAGACACCATAAATTTGACAATCACTATCACTAGGAAGCACAGTGAACTGTGAAGCACAGTGAACTGTTGGGAGTCCTCATTGCAACATCTGAGTGCTACCAATTGCTTTCCCTAGCCTTTAAAATATCCTTGGCTCAAGTTGATCAACTGTAAACAACGTCTGATCTGTTATTTCACACAGTAGCTATTCTTCCTAGCGACTTCCACCACAGCTCATTTGATTCTTCTAGATCCAGTCTGCACAGAAACCAAGAGTAGCAAGGACAGGTTGAATGTGTATTGGACAGCCATTTGTCCGGAATGGTATAGGATTTCCTGCTTGAACGGGGAGTTGGGCTCGAAGATCTCCAAGGTCCCTTCCAACCCTATTGGTCTAGATTTTATGTATTCCCCTCTCCTCACGTTTGAACTGATTGCTCAAATCAGAGCAATCAGTTGTGTTGTGGCCACCAGAACACAACCCTACAATACACAATACAACTTCACTATCATGTTCAGTGAAAATGCTTTCTGTACCCAGTCTGACCTAGAATGGCCCATTTACTTGTTTCTTTTGGGGGCTGCAGTTCTTCTGATGGGGAATGCCTGAGTGAGCCTCTTTTCTTAGGCCATTGTCTCTTCACAAAGGCAATAAACCTCAGGCAAGGCTTTTAACTCCATCTCCCTATGCCCAGGCTAAGACAAGCAGAACTGATTCAAAGCAAATTGCTGCTACTTGTAATAAATATATGCTCTCCATTTTACCACGAACCACCAGACCACTGCAAAGGGGAAAGCGGGGAAGTGGAAGCATCTTATAAAGTCAATTCTTTTCAGGTTTTGTGTTCTGCCTAAAAGAAGCTCATCGCATTTAGTCATTATTGTGCTAAATCTGGTGGTGGTGTTTTTTTTGGTTCAGAAACTAATATAAGGCTGCATAGCCGTCAAATCATTCTTAGCTTTCTCCATGGTTCTGTCAATCCACTGGGACCATAGTGGAAAATTTGTTTTTACACGAATCCGAGTCAAACCTAGCAAGGCAACATCAATCTCAAATTTGTCTTTTGGGGATAGCCTAGTTTACAGGATTGCTACTTTCTTTGTGACATGGCTTTCATATGGGGATAGAATTAGACTATTAAAATCATTGCTTCCAGATGCAAAAGTTTGAGAAGACCAAAAAGGGAGGAAAAATTGGCAGGGAAAAGATGGACAAACTGGTGGGATAATGCTAGGACATACTGAAACAATCGAGACAGAAGATACAACATTAGCCAAGGCTGTCAGATGAATGCTTTCTATATATTCTTTGTTATAAACTATTGCATCTTCTGCAAAATCTTCCAGCCAAAAACTGGGAAATATGCATACAGAGGAAGATTTCCTTGTTTGGCTTCAGTTATTTAGGGCAAGAGGTAGTATATATTATTAGGAATCAGTGCCATTAATTGGAAAGAAACTTACATCTCAACAAATATGAACAGGCTTCTACCACATACCTGATTCTCAGTGTCTATGGAGATTCTCAGTCATCCAGGTTGTGGTTGTCCCAAAGGTGTTTTTTTCAAGAGGCAACTGGACTCCCTTGTTTTTTTCTGAAGATGTTTCGCTTCTCATCCAAGAAGCTTCTTCAGCTCTGACTGGATGTGAAGAATGGAAGGATTTATAGCCCTTGCAAACAACTGGTCATTTGCATTCTTTTAGCCAGTCATTAAGGCCACCTGGAAGTTTCAACAATGATTCTCAACAATTCTCAACCTACCAGTATACATGCTTTTGAGGAACTTCGGGCTGGCTTTTTCATTGCAATAGATCCTTCCTTTACTTCCAATGAAGTCAGCACATCGTGTAGTCCCATCAGGCCTCCGTACAGAATCAGCTCTGCTTAGCTTTAGCAAGATTGTTTCCCCTGGCCCTTTAAACGATGTTTTGGGAGATATTGTTTATACTTTGCAGATAGTGTGCATCAAGCTAGCAATGCTTACATGACTGCAGAGGCTTGTATAATAATTGCTGGATGCATAAACCATTGAGTAATATATTAACACTGTGGGTTTGAATCTGTACAGTCTTTGCTTGAGGTATGTAAATCTTTGCTCAACATGTCAAGATGTGAAGGAACCCTTTGCCCATACATACTGTATATCTCTTCTCTCCTATGTTTCTAATTCATCCAGACTCCAGGCTTCAGTTAACCATGGTTTCCAATAACTAAGAGATTGAGCAAGCCAGGATGTAAAGCAAGGCATGCGCACATTCAATCATATCCAGGCTGTGGCTGCATCAGTCAATGCAGTAAATGGTCAATCTATTTTATCAATCTTCTCCATGGTTGTGCCATTTTAATCCTTTGATTTCATCTTCGGCTTTCCCTAATGTGCACATCTGATAATTGTGTACAACCTGTACATACTTTTCTATATTTTTGCTTCTCTACTATGTATGTATTTATCCAATCATATACTGTTTCTGCATACAACTGCTCCTAACATAGACTTTCATGTTTGCATTTTATCTAATTAGATCTTTTTTGTATGCAAATGTTCAGCCCAAAATTAGAGGTAGCCACTAAGAGAAACTGGATGATATATGCTTGCTTGTGCAATGATAGATTCCTTTTTTTGGCAGAGCACACAATTTTGTGTGAAAAGAAGTCCATGGCAGATTACGTCAATATCCCTTCTTCACCAATTTCAGCCCAGGGTTCAACCTCCTGATTCATTCTGAATTTGATAACTATTATCCTCTTCCCCCTCAATCTCCTTTGTCCTATGTGAAACACCTAAACCAAGAGCTCTAGACACCATGACAATTTTCCCATCGGAAGAATCCCATTGTGGTTGATCCTGCTGAGATGAACTTGGATGGGTTTTAATAGTTACACTCAGTTTGATTTCCACTAGAGGTCTCCCAAAGCCCACAAAATTAATTACTCCTCTTTATTATACAGCGCTTCTATATTTTCCAGATGGTTGTCAGCGGAAAGTGCTTAGGGCTCTCTTGGTTTGAATGACATTACAAGGTATGCAACATATATACCAGCTGCCAGTGCAACAGCTGAGTTTTTATAAAATAGGGAAAGTTCTCATTCTCAACATATTAGTACTACCTTAAGTGAAAAGTATTTGCTGGGTTGCGGATTTGTTGTTCCCAGAAGGATAGAACAAATCCCTCTGAACAGAGACAGTCAACTGGTAAAGCAAGCGCAGATGGATTTTCCATTTTACAAAAAATATTTTGCCTTATTTATTTCTATTAAAATATTTCTCTTCTTCATACTTAAGGTTACTAAACAACTGTGAAAGCCAGTTCTTTCTTTATGCCTTATTGTGTTGGAGGCTAAAACTTTCTTTCTTTCTTTCTTTCTTTCTTTCTTTCTTTCTTTCTTTCTTTCTTTCTCTTTCCTTCCTTCCTTCCTTTCCTTCCTTCCTTCCTTCCTCTCTCTCTCTCTCTCCATCTCTCTCTCTCCTCCCTTCCTCTTTCTTTCTCTCTGTGATACTGAGAGCAGGACTCTGGCCTGAATAATAATTAATAAAGAATATGTTTAACTATAAAACAAAACAATTTTTTTACAGGAATAATGATGATACGCAAAGAAAACATTTTTAAAAATAGGAAATAACAAAGATAGGCAAAGCCTAGCATCAACAAGCTATCAGGAGAAGAATCAAAAGAGCACATATTCTATATATGTGTGTGCCTGAGAAGGAAGGCAGAGAAGTAAGTGGCCTCATATTAATAGATTCTTAAGCAAAAAGCAGGCAGAGAAATAGACAAAGAGGGAACATAAAGTAAACCCTTAACTTTCTATCTGTACCACAAAGTCCTGTTGTAGCTGCGAGGCACGAGGTGCTGAAGAATAAGTGCCACTAAGTTTGCACTGTTTTTCACTGACTTGTGTGCCTATTCACAATTCCCATAGACTTTTAAAGTATTCTGTGTCACTTTCTGGGTAAAGGCTTAATGAATGTATCTGCTGGTGTCTCTTCTGGTGAACAGCACTTCAATTCATTGAGACGCTCTTCTTGATCATTTTGCATATACTGGTACGTGGTGTCTGAGTACTTCCGTCTCTTCTTTCATAGCCTTTGTCAACTGGTCTCCTTCAAGTTTTTTTTCTCTGTACAAAGATCTTCCATTCATTTCCTTTTGGTGTAAGACAAAGGGCAGTTTCATTGTGGAGCTCTTTGGTTGACCATCTTACAGTGTCTGAGCTGCATTCCCTCAATTTCTCTTTCTGGTTCTACCACAGGGCTGTCAAACTTGCAACCCACGGCCCGGATGCGTCACACACTGGCCACGCCTGGTTTAGCGAAGGAGGGGGAAAATTCCTGATACGTCATGTGACACCGCCATGACAACACAAGTTTGACACTCCTGCTCCACCATGTCGTGAATTTCTGGACTTGTGATGAGGATCTCCTTTGAACCTTGTAGTGTCTACTTACACTTTGCCTGAATATGGGGGAAAAAAACCTGACCCAACATGAGTAATTTTTTTCATGTACTCATCAGAATAATGATTCTGGGCCTGGTTACCCACAGAGCTACCTTCACCTCATTACATTGACCAAGACCAAGAGATTGGCCTTGGTCAGGCAGGGAAAGTATACTGTGGACTTTGTCAATCAAGGAATTTTGACTGGTGGGGTCCAGGAAAAGAGCCTTCTTTACCTTTGGAACATTCTCCTCCAGAGGTGAGGCAGGCTCCGGCCCTCACCCTCTTGGTCTTTTGGAAATGCTTGAAGATCTGTCTCTGCCAACTCACTTGAGGCCTACAAGGGTACGCAGAAATGGGGCTGGTTTTAAATTGCAGTTATTTTATTCTTGTTTTTAACTGTTTTTATTACAATATTTACATGTATGACTTTTACATTTTTATGTCTATTTGTACACCACCCAGAGTTGCTCTATGAGGGAGATGGGAGTCTTTAAATATGATACGTAACAATCTAACTAAATAAGCAATGATGGGTAGTTTATCAATTTGTGTAGCAGGATCTAGGACCCTTTATTCCTTGCAGTATTGTGAGTATCAAACATTCCCTCTAGGGGTGGATTCTATTTACCCTTACTACCAGTTCGCAATGGGGCCACACTCTCTTCTGCGCAATGGCAAAAGCATTCTGATGACGTTGGGGTCGGTGGGCGGAGCCTCCTTCCAGTTTTACTATCAGTTCTATAGAACTGGTCCGAACCAGGGGCAACCCACCACTGATTTCCTTTCATTTCTCATCTCTGCGGTTCACCTTAGTTTAGGCTTCCTTCTGTGTTTTAGCTTGTAAGAATTGCATCTGTGGCTTTTATTGGGAGATCGTTCTCCAAGTACTTGGCTGCTTTACCTCAGTATTTATCTCCCAGTCTGCATCTTGCAGCGGACACCTCATCTTCTCAGTCACAGAATGATTTCTCTGCCACAACTTTCTCTTCCCAGGGTATAGGCCACAGTGTGGTTTTATGCCTAATCCTTTTCTTTTTTAGGTAGGTTTTAATGTTGCTTGCTAAGTATGCACCCTCATTGTCTGTGGAAAGTCTTGGAGGTTTTCTTCCCAATCTATTCCTTACTAAGGCCACTTCTTCTTCTTTTTTCCCCCAGCACTTGAGCAAGAACCAAAATGGGAAACTTATGTAATTCTTTATGAACGTGTATACATTTCCACCAGGTGTGGCTTTAATGGCTTAGTAGCTTAGCCTATATGCAACATGCACACCTGGACTGATTTACCATAGCTGTAAGCTTACATTACACCTCCCCCCCTTTACTAATAGCATCTGGATCTCCGGATCCTATTTTCTGGGTCATATATTTATGCAATTTCTGTGACTGCAATTCTTCACTGTCTTTTCTTTATCTTCTGCACAATCCAATACAAATAATTTTTCTATGTTCTCAATTCTGTGTTCTCAGTTATATAACAATGGTTGTCTTTAAGGCTTACTTCACACCCAGTCTGTATGATATATTGTACTAATCACTGACTTACATTTTAAATGTAAGGCAATCTCTACTTTGCCTAATGTACAACTGAATATGGTGGGGATGTCTTGCTGTTAGCAGAGCAAATATCTGATGCATATTCATTGAGTTCTGTAAATTTCTTTCTGTTTGATAAAATTAGAGATTGCTGAAAAATCCAAACAGATACTATTTGATGGCCCATATGCTCCGGCATTCGTTGCTCTATCTCCTATCTGCCTTTTTCTTTTGCTGGGCTTCAACAAGTCAAAGCCTTTGGACTGCAGTCTGACAAGTTTGTATTTTCTCCCATTCTTAGGATAAGAGGTTTATAAACGACCTGAGTTATTTGCATATGAAATGCTTCCTTTTCCCCCCCTCCTGGCTTTACAAGCAAATTCCTGATTAAAAATAGCATTTTGTTCTTCCAAGTTATGTGAATTATAGCTTTCTTGCTTTATTTATTTAATTTTCAGCCCACCTTTAAAATAACTCAAAACAGCAAACCTATCTAATATTCCTTCCTATTTTCTCCCAACAACAATCCAGTAAGATGGTTTGGGCTGAGAGAGAGTGACTGGCCCAAAGTCAACTAGCTTATTTTTCATGGCTGATATAAGACTAGAACTCACCATCTCCTGATTCTTAGGCCAGCACCTTTACCAACCTTCATGGTAAACAAACAATTTACCATGAAACTAACATCTGTTTCATTTACTTTGTCTCTATTGCTTGGTAACTTCTAGGCAAAAAAAATGTTATTGATAATCATTTCTTCCTATAAGGCAGTGATGGCTAACCTTTTCCGGACTGAGTGCCCTAAGTGCGTACACCCGAACCCTCAAAATGCAATGCGAGGCGCACACCCCCACCCTCCACCCATGCACGGCAGAAACCTGAAGACCATCTGGCTGGCGGGAGGTGCGCAGGCATGCACAGCAGAGCTGAACTGGGGCGACCGCTCGCGTGCCATCAGAGAGGGCACTGTGTGCCACCTGTGGCACGCGTGCCATAGGTTCGCCATCACGGCTATAAGGGCAGGTTTAGTCACAAGCTGATTGGCAATAGTTTTTATTTGATTTAAATACAGATTTAGAGCCCTTCCCCACGCTTGTTGCATCACTTTCCGAAAAGATGCACTTTAGAGACTGTTTATTTTTCCTTGTATAATTCTGAGAGGGTTTTTCAAATATCTTCGCCTTAATCTAAACCTTTTAAATGCACAGAAATGAAGTCATTCACCATCAGGCAGATCATTCCAGCTGTTCTGTTATTTTCAGTGGCTTAAACTCTCTGTCTCATCATGTCCAGACAAAGGTGAGTCCCTGAGACCACAGGAGTATTTCTGTCTTGAATGCCCAAATGGAGAATCCTGACTCTTCTCCACTGGATGAAACGTTCCTGATTCCATTTCTAAGAGTTTTCTGCTTTCTCTTCTAAACTCTCCTTTAGCTCCTCAGGACACTCACCGTTTTTGTCTCCTTTATGGAACTGCTTTGCATGTTTACTTTAAGTCTTGCAGCTGTAAACTTAAATGCCACCTTGACAA
Organism: Arizona elegans; assembly: GCA_022577455.1. Classification (NCBI taxonomy): domain Eukaryota; kingdom Metazoa; phylum Chordata; class Lepidosauria; order Squamata; family Colubridae; genus Arizona; species Arizona elegans. The sequence continues at coordinate 193,762,692 of JAKOOJ010000001.1, read as the reverse complement.
ACCTGACAGTCAAAATGGGATGTTTGTATCCATAAATGCAGAGTTATTGAAGATTTTTCAATATGAGCTACCTGCTTTTATTCTCAAGTTTATACTGTTTTTGCAGGTTGCTGCAAAACGTCAAAGATATAGGTAGGTAGGTAGGTAGGTAGGTAGGTAGGTAGGTAGGTAGGTAGGTAGATAGATAGATAGATAGATAGATAGATAGATAGATAGATAGATAGATAGATAGACAGATAGATAGGAAATGTGACAATGTTTTCTCACTGTTTCTCAGTGCATGCAGATAGTATCAGCCCCAAAAAGGTAGACTAGACTAAGAAATACCATACAGGTCAGGATTTCTTTTATTGCAACAGATATAGTAACAGAACCTTGTAAACCTGAATATGTTTCCCCTTCCTTCCCTTCATATAAACTAGAGAGCGGTCTGTCTGAAATGTTTAGTCAAATAAATTTCTTGACTTGCGCTCAAGTGCATTTTATCTAACCATTGTCTTGGTAGCAGGTCTTCCTCCTGTACTTCAAGGCCATTCCCTATGTCTCCTACAGATGGCTTGATAAATATCTTTATTGATGATTCACAGTTGACTCTACGCACTCTACCTGTTCTATATTGAAAATGGCATGAAAAGCCTGACTTGGTTGTTTTTGCATGCTGGTAAACTTCAACATGGAGGATATAATCCTATTTTTTCAAATTGGGTGGAAAAGAACAATTCATAAGCATGTGTTTTGGTGCTCTGGAGCTTCCCAGAATTGATACAGAAAAGTTTCAGATCTATTTCCATTGCTGTTGAGTTTGGGGGAGAGGGGTTTAAGGGTATCTTAATTGGGGTGAAATTTTAAATTTTTCTCTACTGGTTCTGTGGGCATGGCGTGGTGGGCGTGGCAGGGGAAGGATATTGCAAAATCCCCATTCCCATCCCACTCTGGGACCAGCCAGAGGTGGTATTTGCCAGTTCTCCGAACTACTCAAAATCTCTACTACCGGTTCTCCAGAACCTGTTAGAACCTGCTGGATTTCACCCCTGGTCTTAATCCTTGTGGACACTCACTCCTCGAAATCTCCAACACTTCCCAAGAGTTCAAGGCCCTCCCTATTTAAGGAGTGTAAGATCTGAGATGTAATGCTAAGACTGGAATGGCCATGGACTAGCAGATGCTCAGTATTCTAGGCCCAAACTCTACTTTATTTATTTATTTATTTATTTATTTATTTATTTGTTTGTTTATTTATTTATTTATTTATAAATTTATATACCGCCCTTCTCCCTGAGGACTCAGGGCGATGTACAGCCAGAATTAAAAAACATGAAATACAAATATTAAAAAACAATTAAAATATATATAAATTTGGCCCAGAATTAACAATACAAACCAATTAAAACATTTAAAATTTCTTCTTAAGCCAGCCCGGCTTGCTGGAAAAAGTGGGTTTTAAGGGCACGGCGGAAGGCACTAAGGTCTTGGATTCTCCTTATCTCTGGGGGCAACTGATTCCAGAGGGTAGGTGCCCCCACAGAGAAGGCCCTCCCCCTGGGGGTCACCAGCCTACATTGATTGGCTGATGGCACCCTGAGGAGGCCCTCTCTGTGGGAGCGCACGGGACGATGGGAGGTCGTCGGTAGCAGCAGGCGGTCTTGAAGATAGCTAGGCCTGATGCCATGGAGTGCTTTAAAGGTGATAACCAACACCTTGAAGCGCACCCGGAAGACCACTGGGAGCCAGTGCAGCTTGCGCCGGAGCGGTGTTACATGGGAGCGCCATGCTGCTCCCGTCACTACCCGCGCTGCTGCATTCTGGACCAGTTGGAGCCTCCGGGTGCTCTTCAAGGAGAGCCCCATGTAGAGAGCGTTGCAGTAGTCAAGGCGAGAGGTGACGAGGGCATGAGTGACTGTGCACAAGGAATCCCGATCGAGAAAGGGCCGCAACTGGCGAATCAGGCGAACCTGACAGAAGGTACAGGAGTAAAAAATGTATGGCCCTCCAAGAGTTGATGAACTACAGCTGCCTTTAACTCCAGCCAATACAGATAGTGATATGAAGAGTTGCATGTACTAGATGGGCACAGGTTGGCTATGTGTTCTTTTAAACGCGCATTTCGCTATTCTAGAAACACATCAGTTTAAATACTTTATTTTGGTCATACCGGTAGGAATTTCCTGAATAAAATCCTTTTGGTAGCTATAATGTAGAAACTCCAAAACGTCCAGGATATGTTGAACCTATGATTTTTTTTTTTCCAGAAAAGAAAAGGAATAACAAAAAATAACTGTTGTGGAAATAAATTCATGCTACATTACCAGCTGATGTGAAGGTTACATGTAAAGAGTTTAGAAGATGACCTTGAAGGGGAAGGGAAAGTATTACCAAGGCAATGACATATAAACATGGCTTAACCAGTGCTGGGATTCAAGTAATTTAACAACCGGTTCTCTGTCCTAATGATTTCTTCCAACAACCAGTTTGCCAAACTGCTCAGCAAGTTAACAACCGGTTCTCCCAAAGTGGTGCGAACTGGCTGAATCCCACCACTGGGCTTAACCCTCTAGAAAGAGAGGTGTTTATGAAAATGTCTCATTCAGACAGTCCCCCTAATTCAAGAAGATAAAAGAGGAAGGAAGGGAAGTGTATTTAGGATCCTGTTAATGTAGCCATTCTAATAAAAGTAGTTTTAGGCCTATATGGCATCTGTTTCTTGGTCTGGTTTATCTTGTAGGGCTAACAGGACCAGAGAGGAGAAGATTATCTTAATATTAAATACTGTTCAGGAGATGATATGCATGAGTTTACTGTGCTTCCACAGCACATAGGTCTTTCATTATATATGCAATGTTGACATGCCCAGACTTGTTTTGTTCTTTTCTGTCCACACTGTAAATAGCTCTGGTTATACAACTACTGTAGAATGTGCAATGTTTATTGCAGGAGTTCTACTATGATTGCATGTCAAAATGTAGTTGCAGTTTGAAAGCAACTACTTGGACAGCTTTCTACAAATCCAGTTTAATGTAGAAACGCTATATAGCACGAGCAAGAGAAAATATGATATCCAGCCATTCACATAAGCCAATACAATAAGCTTCTGTAAGGTGTTTTATTTCTTGTAAGACATGTAAGAAACTTGTTGACTTAACCTTGAAACTGATCCAGATTTTCTGAATCCTGGGTCTTAACCTCTATAACATTCTTGTTCAAAAGTGACCATCAAGATGAAATCTGCTATAATCAATTATTATTTTCCGTTCCACTGTCTTAAAAGCTTATATCAGAAACATTACTTTGAGAATTCATAGGATTCTATTTCATTTTACTAGTCTTGACAATACACACACACACAATTTCCTAAGATCACCTTTTTCCACATGAACTGTTTAGTTTATGAATGATTTCTCTTCACTGAATGTTTCAGCATTTCTATGTTTTTAGAACACATGTTTATAATCACAAAAAATTATGAGCAACTCCGAAAGGCTTTATTATCTCTGAAATCAAATTTACCCAGGGGGGCTGGCTTCCAAGAAAATTTAGTCAGGATTAGAAAATGGAATTTGCTAAAGCTCCAATACTTTCTTTGCCATCATTTTCTGTTTTTTTCCCTCCTAAACTTCTGCCTGTTGTTCTTTTGTACTTTGGAAGTTTAGAATGCAAAGATTGTGGGAAAGCCGTCAATCCACAGCAAGAACAAGAGAAGGAGAAAAGTCAGCATGACTTCAAGTATGCTAAATTTAGTGGAGAAAATGGCTGATTGGTGGGTCTTCAGATGTATGGAAGAGACCGAGAGATAGAAGAAGAAAATTCATTTTAGTGAAGAGGGTGGAAAATCCAGCTGGCTCTGCTGTGCCATATTTTTATGCAATTTGCTTTTAAGCTTATAACATCTCTGATAGAGAAGGTCCTAAAGAATTTGTTTTCCACTGGATTCTTTGGAAACCCATTCATTGGAACTCAGTCCTTCCAGTTTTGAAATCCAGCCATGACCATCATTCCATCAAGTGATGCCAATCAAATTCTATTTCTTTTCTTGAGGAAAAATCTCTAGCTATCCCAGTTTATTTCCATTAACAGATGTAAAAACATCTGAGCTTTTGAATGCCACATACTTCTTTGTGTGCTGGAATTTCCTATGAATTCATAGGATTCATCCCCATCCTAGCAGCAGCTTCTTCTTCTTCTTCTTCTTCTTCTTCTTCTTCTTCTTCTTCTTCTTCTTCTTCTTCTTCTTCTTCTTCTTCTTCTTCTTCTTCTTCTTCTTCTTCTTCTTCTTCTTCTTCTTCTTCCTCCTCTTCTTCTTCCTCCTCCTCCTCCTCCTCCTGGCCCCAGTTTGTGCCTATAAATTTGGTTGTAATCTTATGAAATTGATTACATCCTTTCCTTAATACATTAAATACCTCCTTCCCACTTGCTGAAAGATGAATCCCACCTCTTCCCCGAAGGCCCTTCTAAAGATAGCACAAGCTTTTGTTATGCAATCCAAACCCTTCCCAATGGCATTTTACATAGCCAGTTATTGGTTTCTAGGATTGTATACACTCTTTTCATATCATGACCCACAACAGGAAGAAATGACAAGGAAAAAAACAAACCTACCTATACTCCCATTTTCTTCATCTTCTGGCCCAAGATTTTATGAACTCCAGGAAATCTTTCAAGGACTTTTCTGGCCATGTTATTTATCACATGGATTGGGAGGAAAGGAGAGTTGCCAGAGCATTTAACTGCACGTAATTACACTGTATCCCCTTCAGAAGGACTCACCTGTTTCTGTAATCCTTTCTTTTCTCCAGGTGGCACTTACTGTAGGTTGAGTGAGGAAATCTGGGAATTAAAGTCCACAAGTCTTAAAGTTACCAAGTTTGGAGACTCCTGCTCTAGAGGAGGAGGTCAGTATTAGATCCTGAGCTCCCCTAGTACTAAATGTCTCTTTAAAGTCTTGCTTCTATGTTTCACATTCTTCCATCTGATTGCCTTTGCCAAAGTTTGCCTTTGTTATTTAGTGTTTTCTTCACTTCTGTGACCCTCTTGGAGAGCCTTAGCTCTCTGTGGCTTTGTAAAATATGTTCTCCCATCATACTGGATTTGTGTTTGTATTTACACCTGGACATATTGCTCATCATGTATTTTCTTCAGTAGGAATGCATTTTTCTGGAGTTCCACTGGGATTAGGAGTTATTAACTTTCATAAATTACCTGCTTGGAGGCAAGCAATGACAAATTTCCAGATGATACATTGGTTTGGCTCACCTTCTATATGAAGAAAGCCTGCATTGCTTCAAGCTTTTTAGCAGGTTTGAGGGTTCTCCCCCACCCCACCCCTTTCTTTTGGTTTGGGATGGGTAGATGGAAGAACATGACTAATTGGGAACGTTATACAAGGTTTTGATGTTCTGCATGATCGAAAGAGGAAAAATGGGTAAAATTCTCCCTCTTTCTCATAATACTAACAACCAAAGCTTTCATGGCAATTTAGGAGGGGTGGGGGGAAAGAAAATTCTTAATATAAGTTGAATGTTCCAAATACCAGGGATAGCTACAAAGTCCAGATGGTGTTAAAAGTAATTAAGCAAAATTCTGGGAGGAAGATTGTTAGCTTTCTTCATGGCTATCAACTATGATAGATAAGTAGATCTTTCAGATTCGGAATAGGAATAAAAACCTTTGTACAAATGACAATATTGAAACACACTAGCATTCTTTCTTCTAGGAAAAAAGTAAACCAAAATCCCATTTGCTCTGCAAAATAGGCATCCAAAAATTCTATAATTTCCTAAAGATGATATAAAAGTGACTGCACAGAATTTGAAAGTTGCAGTTTACTTAACAGGTATCTCTGTGAAGCCAGCAGATGCTGTGATTCAAAACAGTGAAATCATTTTGCTTTGCTGGCAATAGGAGTTGATGTATGTTCATACAGAAACCACTGTTCACAATGTGGGTTCTTTGATCAAGGAAGATCTCCCTCCCTCCCCCCCCCCCCTCTCTCTCTCACACACACACACTTCCATGTCTTTGCTGAGATGCTTTTCCTGGATCAGAGGGGTACAACATGCTTTTAATAAAGTGAAAAGCCACATCATGGTGGATCACCTAAGATCCACATAACTTCAGTAAGTCATACACACACTCACACTAAGGGTGGGTTCTACTTACCTTTATTACTGGTTCACAACGGGGCATGCGCAGAAGCATTTTGATGATATCAGGGTCAGTGGGCGGAGCCTCCTGCCGGTTTTACTACCGGTTCTATAGAACTGGTGCGAACCAGGGGCAACCCACCACACACACACACACACACACACACACGGAGGGAGGGAGGGAGGGAGGGAGGGAAGGAGAAAATGAAAGAGAGATATTTTACATTGGGTAACTTTTAAAACCCTTGAATCAAGTAAATTTATACAAAGGAGGACAACAGGGGGATTTTGTAATAGAAAGGCATACTGAGAAAATGTATATTAAAAACTGCATAAAGGGGCTGTGCATATAAGCTCTGTATATTAGAGTAAGTGTGTAAATAAATATTGTTAATCTTTAAAGGTTTTTGTTAGAGTATCCTAAATACTCAGGAAAATCAAAATTCCGCTCTACTTTGACAGTACTTCCTATACATTTATTTATTATCTATTTATCTATTCACTCATTTATTTATATTTATCAAACTTGTATGCTACCCATCTCACCAAAGGCTACTCTGTGCAGCTTATAGACATTGAATAAAATGCACTATACATGATTAACAAGGATCTTAAATTTAAAATGCAATAAAAGTGAGCAGGATGGAGAGGGAGCAAAGTACACACAGGGAGGAAGTCGAGTGTTATCTACTCCATTAGCCATCTCTAACATGCCACACCCCATTGGAACCCCAAGCCCGTTGGTGGGAGCGGAATGGACCGGGGGGGAGATGTTCCAGCGGGCAGGAGCCATGGCAGAAAAGGCTCTTCTTCTGGATCCCGCCAGCCATAATTTCTTGACTGACGGGGTCTGCAGCATGTTCCTCCTGCCAGCCCCTTCATTTCTACTTTATCTTTGAATTCCATTTAGGAACCCTCGATAAAACATCCCTATTACATGAACTTCCTGGCATCCAGCTGCCTATTGTACAAAGAACGAGAATGATCTTGATCATCTTGATGATTTGGTAGGAACTTTTTATCATTTGGTGGCTTAATGGAAGGATGGTGGCTTTCTTTTCTATACAGAACAATAAATCAGACCTCTTGGACTAAGAAAAGCAAAGGATAATGAAAATCCTGCAGCCATCGATTTCCCTCAACATTATCTCTTTTCGTAATGCTGTATGTTTCTCACAGGAACTTATAGATGGGACTGTTCCAAAAGAAAATTCTGATCAGTTGTATGAGTTAAATCTATGGATCTGAATCAAACTCAAATGTGATACATCAGAACAAGAAAGCTAAGCCGAAAATGAAATTAATGGACCTTTAACATCCTGCCTCTGAAGCAGTGGTGAAATCCAATTTTTTTTACTACCGGTTCTGTGGGTGTGGCTTGGTGGGCATGGCTTGATGGGCATGGCAGGGGAAGGATATTGCAAAATCTCCATTCCCAGCCCACTCTGGGGCCAGCCAGAGGTGGTATTTGCCGGTTCTCCGAACTACTCAAAATTTCTGCTACCGGTTCTCCAGAACCTGTCAGAACCTGCTGGATTTCACCCCTGCTCTGAAGGTATTTTGGAAAAAGTGAGATTTCGCATTAAGAAATCTTTCATATGGTCTAAATATGCCTTACATTTTAAACACCTGCCTGGTTAAATGCAAATGGTAGAAGAGGAATCTCATACGTGGATATATTTGAAATATTTTCTGTAACCTTCATGTGAGGATCCTTAATTATTCTAAGTGGTTTCACATACAATAATAGCAAGTACAGGAATACTGGAGAACAAAGTCAACCTAACTTTTCCATTTGTATATCATTGGCACCATTTCTTCTCCCTCTATGGATGTGTTCATCACAATCTTGCCTTCTATTAGGCAGCAATGACTTTGCTGCATTCCTTGACTTTAAAACATTGATATAACATGACAGCAATTCATATGAACGGAGCAAAATACTTGCTTGCCCCATGCTGGGGTTTTCACATGGATTTTATCTCCAAACTCCCTTCCTAACTTTGAAGGGAAGCAGGCATTAGCTTCTGCACTGTTTCACATGTGATATTTTGATCTGGTTAGTAAGTGATTTGTAGTAGGCAGCCAATCAGGCTGCTTAGATTTCTAAACATAGTTGCAGTCAACAATATTTAAACATCAAATGGAAAAGAGACGGTAATGCTTAGATCCATTTTAATAACATTAACTTTGTACCAAATTCTGTTCCTGATAAATTGCAGCATATTGCTTAAGAATGCATTTAGGCTTGCTTATCAAAAGGGAATCCTTTGTTTTTATAATAATTTTTAAATTAAAATTTCTAATATAACATACAAATGAAAATAAAGATAGCAGGGAAATGAGGAAGGGAAATGGGGGAAATAAAAGTGTGGGGTAGGGGGCAAAAGAAGAAAAAAGCGTTAACTTCCAACTTTTTTCAGTGCAGTAGAATAAAAATAGTACAGTACAGCCTCAATTCTTTAGTTTTATATATTTTATACACTAGCCATTTCTAAAACAACAAACTTATCTAATCAGCAAATCGCAAAGTCAATCTTTCATGTTTTTTACTGTCTTGGGGCATCCTTTACAATGCAGTTAGGATGAAGAAGTTCGACTTTACTTAACAAGTCTGTGTTCTGGATCCAAATTGTTCCCAGAAAATAATGAAATACAAAGAGAAATAATTCTGGATAACTTATCATATACTTTTCCAAACTATTAGTAGGTGTTTAAATAGCTGGGAATCGAATGAGTTGGGTGTAAGCGGCAAAAGACAGTTGTAACTTAAAAGGAAACCTACAGCCACTCCTTTCCTTGTACTTTAAAAGATCATGCGAACGAGTAGGAAAGCATTCCCTTCTTTTCATCTATAGACCTCCATGAATCAGAGAATTTCCACAAGTATTTTGTTTAATCAAAATTGTGTTGGGATCCTAGCCAGATTCCCATGGAAACAAAGCCATTGTTTCAAATACTAAAAAAAATAAAAAAATAAAGAAAAGAGCCTTAAGAATTTGAGATCTACTGAGGTATCTCTATCCTCCTGAGTAATCAGCCTCCAAGATAATACACAGTACGTGAACTATTGGGAAACCTGAGCAGTACAAACATTAAAAATTTTGCTAATATGTTCAAATATGCCTTATACTGGCCATGCACCTATTGGAAATAGATAAAGAGCATTTCTCAAATTATTTTAGGTCACCGTCCCTTTAGTTGTACCAAGTTTTCATAACATCCCTTATCCGATTTTGTATTAATTATAATTTTTTCAATAAATTATTTTTTGCATGTTAATTTTTGCAAACAAAAAAAATATTTTAACAACAGGTTATATGGCCTGAATAAATTGGAACATCCTGGACAGAAGCCCATCAACTGTAAGTTTTGTGGGGGAATGCATGCATGATTTGAGGATAAGATATTAAGTAGGAAGTCTGCTTTCACTTTGCATCAGTACCATGCATGTTTTTACCGAAACCAATTATACAGAAAAGGGTAAGAAAAATGGGGCAATGATGAAGGACTTAATTACAAAATGTATAGAATGTTCCAGCTTCATGGGTTTGTGAGGACTGACATGGAGAATCCCATAACATTAGCCATGTTCCATGTATTCCTTGTCTATGCAAGCAAGTTTCTTACTGCAGCTTGTTGCAATAAGCACAAGTAGTTCAAGCACTTTTTAGCACTGCTATATCTTTTTTCTACTGGTATATAATTCAAGATTTTCCATGCTCGTTTACAAACTGCAAAAATCACTTTAATTCCATCATCCTGAAAGATTTTGAACAGTTCTGCTTGTATTTTATCTACTTTTTTGCATTTTTGTTTGTTTTTTGTTTTTATAATTAGCAATATTTTTAAGGGTCCACTTACCGGTAACTTTTCTTTCCAGAGTGCCAGGCTGTGCTTCAAAGGACAAAGCTATCAATTTTGGTATTCTTTTGTATATTTCCTCTGTGTATTCATGTCATCTCTTTCTGATATCTTCTTTCTTCAGTAGAGCTTTGCTCTCTCGCTCTCTCTCTCCTTTTTTTTTTTTTTTTTGGTCTTTTATCCTATTCCCCATTCCTATTTTTTTTTGCAAACATCTTAATGGCAACTTGGTTTCCATCAATGAAATTCCCAAGAATTATAAATGGTTAGAATCCATTTCTAGCAACAGTAAATGGAATGTACTACTGAACTAATATGTAACACAATCTGCATCTGAAACAGTATCTGTGTAAGAAGTAAACCTCATTGAATTTAATAGGAATGCCTCCTTTTATTTGCAGATACAATATACCTTTGTAAAACAAATGTTAACAGTCCCAATTCAAGACAACATTGTGTTTTATTTTTTAGTTACTGGAATTTAAAACATCAAGGGGTGCTTCTGTTTTAAACCATTGTGCTTCTTCTTTACATTGTAATTTAGGTGAGAAAATACTTTAAAATTTTCTTTTTAAAACATAACACTAGTGCCTGCTAATCAAACTGTATAATTGTACATCAGTTATTCTTCCATTAGGTTAATAGTTTAAAATAAAAAAGGTAGCTTATATTTACCTATATCGTCTTCCAACAAAAGAATTCACATAAAGGGAAATATATCGCAGTTGTTATCAGTTGTATCAGACTGACATCGCTAGAAAAATATTCCAGGCATTCCAAGGCCTTAATTGGAATGTTTTCATAACTGGACATTTCTAATCTCCTTGGACTTTTGAGCAGATGTTTGTGACTTCAAATAATTCCCTTTCAAACGAAATCACTGGGCTTATTATAATATTTGCAGTATGTTTCTTTTGATCCCAATATTGTGACATAGTTCAGGCATCTTCACTGTTTGCATGCTGTTTCTCCAACACTGGTGACAGATGATGTCACTCTGACCTTAATCCAGAAGGCAACTGGTGGGGCACTGGCCTAGGTTTCCTGCTGCTTGAAGTCAGCATGCCTTGCTTCAGAGTTGTTGGATTAGAGTTCCAAAATTGGTAGAACAATAAGAGAGCTGCGGAGAAGATAGTTGGAGGAAAACTTCAGTGATAATAACTGTAGTAATTGGAAGAATGGAGGTTATGCAGATGGTGGGTTGCAGCCTTCGGAAAGGCAGAGTTTGAAGAGCAAACTGGAGATACAGAAAAACAGAGTTTATATGATGCTTACCTTCAGAACTGATTAAGGATAAGAGGCCCTTTGCATGTAGATTTAATATTTTTTGGACTTTTAAAGCATTAAGCTTAAAGTGAAATGCTACAGCAATGGAAAAAAAGAGAAAGAGATTATAATTTGAAAAGTTTTCTACAGCAGTACTATATAGAAATATATTACCTAGGGATATGGAAGAAAGTATGTGGTGTGTATCTTCACAATTGTATTGCAGCTTATATATAAACAAGAAGAAACTGGGAACATTTTTTGTTATATAGGACATTGTCATTCATTACAGTAAGAAATGAGTGAAAACAATTTTGGACACTCCAAGTTTGGAACCCCAACCAAGAGCCAACATGGTGAAAGGCTTGGAATTTTGAAAACTATAACCTTAAACCATCTGAGGATGCTTAGTTATAGACAAAGCTGTATTGCCTGCACAAAACAGGCATTGCATTATATTATATAATGTCATGTATAAACAAGAAGAATCCGGGAACATTGACATTCATTTCAGTAGCAAGTGAGTGAAAACAATGTTCACTTCAAAGATACAGAATGAGATGGATTTATTCCTCCATTATCTTAACCTCTCAAGAACACTGCTTAAACAGCAGCTATACTGATTTTGAAAACTTTTTCTTAACCAACTATAAACATCATCTCAGAAAGAAATAATTTTTTACAGCAGAGGTATCAAACTCGATTTAATTGAGGGCTGCATCAGGGTTATGTTTGACTTTGGGGGGCCATGGGGGGAGGTGTGGCCAGAGGGGGCGTGGCCAGCTTGACATCACTCATGTCAGGGGCACCTGTGGTGGCCCGAGTGCTCTATCAGTGGCCCTCCTGAGCTCTGTTTTTGCTGGTAGAGGGTTGCAGGGAGCTCATTTTCACTAGCAGAGGCACCTCAGGCTAGTCCTTCGCTGTTTCCAGGGCGGCCCCATGAGCCAGATCTAAACACCCCACGGGCCTCATTCGGCCCGCAGGCCTTGAGTTTGACACCCCGGCTTTACAATATTTGAAAGCCTGATACTCATTCCTATGAATTATAATGTTGAAGAACAGGTGCTTCCTTCTCTTCCTCCTGTATAATCAAGGAGTGACCTTTTGACAACATCAGTCTTAAGAGTAGAATTAAATCCAATATTTTTTAACTTTGGGGATAGCCCATCTAGGCATGGTAAAATGTATTACCATGTAGTGATAGTCTGGATTTTTGTAAACCAGATGGATAAGCACCAGGACTCTTCTCACAGTCAATGGTCCATGCCTTCCATCCTTCAGCTGACTGGCATAAATTGGGCCTCTCCCATAAGCCTAGAAATAGTGCATTAAGGCCAAAGCAACATCAAAGCATTCTAGACCAGTGGTCCCCAACCTTTGTTGCTTGATAGCTCATCTGAGGGGGTGGGAGAAGAGAACCAGGCCACATGAATGGTGGGCTGGCACGCATGTGCATGGATGCACAGTTCAACTTGTGCAAATTGAGCAGCATGTACATGCTCATACGGCCCAATTCCAAATAGGCCACCGCAGTAGCAAGCTGCGGCCGGGGGTTTGGGACCCCTGTTCTGGGCTGTATGGTTGGATTTATTTACAATTAAAAGGGAAACTGTACTTTAACACTAGAGCAACATAAAATACTTTCAGGCTGCCACTGAAGTGGGCTGATAGAAGGAAATTGTGTCATAAAGCACGCCTCTTCAAAATGATTGCTGGCTGGAAAATTCTGGGAGTCGAAATCCATACATCTTTAAACTGCTAATGTTGAGAAACACTGCTCTAGTATGATTGGATGTCATCATAATATATGCTAGTATATATTTGAAGGTAGCAGTTTTTTTAGGATGGAGTAGCAATACAATCCACTGGTATTTCAGAGTTCAGAGTTTTAACCACTTTTATCACAGCACTGAGAGGTAGGTCAATATTGCAGGGATGGTGTACATCTTATAAAATGCTATATGAGGGAACAGGTGCAAATGCTTCTTGAATCTGTTCACCATATTCTGCTATCTTTAGAGATCAAATGTTCCTCCTTGTGTGTTGTACATTAATTCATGCAAGTCAGCAGAAGGCCCTAGTATGGTTAGACTAAAGTAAAGCTCCTGCATCGAAGAGAGTATCTGGGGTAGATACGAGTTGAAATCTCTCTCTCTTTTTTTTCTTTATCACTTTTTCAGAGAGTATGTTCTGTAGCCAGGGTGTCATGGAAAATGTGGTGATGAGAGAATGGCCATGTTATAATGTCCCTCACTATGTATGCATGTGGATGGAGGGAAGAGGTTGGTCAGAAGCAACTTTGCCCAGGGCTATCATACATGATGATGGCCCATTCTTGTTCTGGAATAGGAAGGAAGGAAGGAGCAGACAAGAGAAAGGAATTAAATCCTTCCTGCCACCAGCATTTTTCTCCAAATTGCTTTCAAAAGCTGCCTTCCATCTGGCTAAGCTGTGTGCAGAGCAAACCTTTATCAACCCTACTCAAAAAAATAAACAAGAAAATAGTTTCAGTGGCAATCCCAAAGTGAGAGGAACACAGCATTTTCTCTTTCTGTTTAATTCCACTTTTTGATTCCACCATTTTATAAGCTTCTGGTCAAATTCTGCTTGGGATCTGCTCCTGCTGGCTCATTGCACCCTGAGCGCTGCCATGTTTGCTGGCTAGCGCTGTTCCAAAATTGTGACTTTGCTTATTAATGATTGTTCTTGCTCTTTTTTTTTTCCTTATTAGTATTATTTCTGGGTAATGTGCCAATGGCTTCTGCCAGTACTACAAAAATAGCAAGGAGTCTGACTCGTTGGAATGAGCTGGCTTCCTACACGATGAGTCTAGCCAGATGGTGTATTGCTCTAATGGGGCACATTTGTAATACTTCAGGCACTGAATTAATAATAGTTAGTTTAGCCCATTGGGAATAGAAACCTAATAGAGTGTCTCCTCGGCATATCTGGCCCCCATCATCGTGATTGCTTTGTGCCTGTGAGGTTTTCCTTGAGGCTTAAGGGTGATCGTTTGAGAATTCGGGGGTTTAACTATGTAATACATTCAGAGAGATGGAGAAATAACAGGTAAGGGTTGAAGTATGCATTTTACGCATGCACAAATGAACGAACTGAAAAGTGTGACTCTTAAGAGGCTTTTTCATGTCTATATCCTCTAAGGATATTTCATTTTATTTCAGGCTTAGAGGGGTGTTCCTCTGCTCATGTACAGGGCTAACATGTGTATAGGAATTGGAGGATGCTCATGAGCCCATCCTCACATGTTGAGGTCTCTAAAGAAATCCACGCATGTTCTGGATAATGCAAAGAATTGCAAATGACTTTCTTTGATGGAGTTTAAAATCCAATCAGGAACTCTGATTCAGCTGAGTTCCTGAGTTGTAGAAATCTTTACCTTCTGTTGATAACCGGTTTTACTTAATATCCATAGAGTTAATTTTACTATTCTAGTGACTGTTTCTTTTCTGTACATTTTTTCATCTGAGCCGGATACACTCTTCAGTTTTAAAGAAGCCATTCTTAACCACTATGCATTGAGCAGAATGCATTGCTGAAGGGCTTCGCACTCAACCAAATACACAAATTCTGGAATTTAAAATCCTGTCGTTTTCAAGCAGTGTGAAAACATCTCAGAAAAGCAAAGACAATGAAGGTATGGCTTTCTAAGTTGTCTTAAAGACTCACCAAAGGAACATGTTGGGGCACCAGCAATCTGTCAGTTCATTTAGAAGGAAAAATAGAATAGGCAACAGAGGCAACAATGAAAAGACTAGAGGTTTTGACCAGGACAGCTGAAAAGGTAGTGGAAAAAAAAATGATGGAAGTAAATACTGGGTTTTAAAAGGAAATTATTTTGTCCTTGAGAAATTTTAAAAATAGCATGATATATATATTCTTTCCTTCCATAGAGTGAAGACAACACAAATGGGATTTGCCAGCAGCATTGAAATCTGTGAGATGATAGCTGCGGTCTGAAGATCCATGGTCTTGTCTTCTTCTAAGTACATAGAGGTTGGGGCTTGAATTGTAAGGCCATGTCCATTATCTTGCAGATCGTGACACCTCCCCTCCATGGATACCCCTGGGATTTCCAAATCTTCCCTTTGTCCCCTTTGTAAAGGACTTATACTGGGATTTTAATATTACTTCCCTGTATCGTTCATGAAAACTTTTACACATCTAAAGTGTAAACTTTTTTTACGATTAAGATTTATCTACTATACGGGAAGTTTCAATGTTTGATACCTGCCCATCATACACATTTCTGTACATACGGTACTTTATTTAGTACTAAGTACTATATACATTAAGTTTCAGTTTCTTGTATTGGCTTCATTCCATTTCCCTATCAATTTGTTTTAAAGTTCTGTAAACTTTAAAACAAAGCATTACATTTTCTGAATGCACTTTTCCCATAATATACATATTTTTTCTATGTAATTACCACTCACATCATGTATTTTTGCAAGCTGTTTAGATATTCTCCTGGGTTTTACAGCATACTTTTCCCAATCCAGCCAAAATATTTTGAGTGAGAACACGCATTTAAACAATGTAGTTTGAAGAAAAATATAAACATATTAAGGCCTGTTTAAAATTTTAAAGACCTCAAATTAATGACAAAAGCAGTCCCAGTCACTGTGAGGAATATACTTAAAAGGTAGATTTGTTTTTCCACCCCAGTTGTTCATTATCACTATTATTTACCATTAGACTGAATCTTTTAGATTTTAAACTGGCAAATACTTTCATTATTTGTATATAAATTGCAGATATTTATAGTTAAACTGCATGGTAAAAAATTGTGTGTGTGTGTGTGTGTGTGTGTGTGTGTAAAATAAATGACAAAAAATTCTGCCACAAATAATCTGCCATCTTGAGTTGTTTATTCATAGCAACTTTCATGCTATTATCTTAAAAATTAACAAAAGTTCCGTTACACATGCAACATACATATACTCAAAACACACACTTTGATAATAAAATTAATTTTAACGAATCATACAGCACCCAGCAAACTACTAGCCTGGATTTGATGCCTAGCAATGGGTAGTAGGAAAATCTAATTTCTTCAAGCCTAAATTTTTACTGTCAAGAAAAGAGAAGGCGAATCGGGAGAAATGCAAAAGAAAGGGAAAAAAACCACAGGAAAAAAAAAGCAAAACTGAGCAACCCAATGTTGTTTTTACATAAGTAACTTTAAAGAGCCAAAAATATATTAAATGCGTAATGAGTGAAAGCTTGAGAAAGTAAACACAATCCTTTCTCAGAAACCAAATCAAATCGTAAGACCAAAGATCAGTAAATTAGAAGCAACGCTGCAATACAGCAATAAAAAGCAGAGCCATCCATTAAGCACATGGGCAAATAAGTAGCAATGCCCCACTGCAAACTTTAAAAGAAACAATATGCTTCGCATAAAGCAGTCAGTTTGCTCACTCGTTCCAGACCGGGAACATGCAGCCTGTTCCCGTTTGCTGAAAGGTCTCAACTCGGGATGGCAGAGTTGGGTTTGACATTAATTGGTTCAATAAAAGCCAAGGCTTCACACTCCTGGATTCAGAAGAAACCCTGATGCAAAGCAAGAAGGAAACAATCTTTGCCAAGAAGCTCAACGATTCCTCAACAGTGGGCATTCCAGGGCCCCCAAAGTAACAGGCTTTTAAACACGATGTCTAAGCAGTAAGTCTCAATGATGCTACTTTTTGAAAGGATGGGAGGTAGATGGAAGGGTTTGGACGTGATCTCCTCCAATTTGATGCCAATCCATTGTTGGTTAGTTAGTATTTATGCCCAACAAGTGGCTAATATGGGATGGTGGAAACTGTAGCCGTCATCTGGAGTTCACCAGACAGAGAAGACTGGTTCACAAAATTCTTTTGGAGGAGTCTACTGTAGTGCATGCCGTGTGCCTGAGATAAGTCTGTTCCGTGTTATTTAATGCTAAATACTTTTTAAAAAAAATCACTGATTAATTTTTAATCAACATCCCTAATTCTAAGTACTCTTGCGCTTAGAATCTCAACCAGCTGGAAAAATAATAGAATCCTCCATCGTTCTAGAATCAGAGAAATTTTGAGTAACAAAGAGAGAGCAATTTACAAGGACCACGTTAGAGCTTACATTAGAACTGCAGCAGCCCATTTATATATATCTGAACATACTTTTCATTAGAAGCTTGATTGGGACTATCAGTTTGACAGCTGATGGGTACAAAATTCTATTTTTAGCCCGGGATATTATCCCAGATCTTCAAGACTATTCTTAAGGGCACCAGATACAGACACTGTCTCAAAAAATCAGAATGTGGTACTTAGGACTTTTTCTGGAGAGATTTAGTTCAAATCTTTGTCTACCTATGAAACTCTCTGAGTGGCTTGGACCAGTCTTGAGATCTCATAAGCATGTAGATGGCCACTGTGGCAAATGCCTTTGATTTTATCCAGCCTTTGGTCTGCTTCACACTGGCTATGTTTTGCTTAAAGTTGATATTTTAAAATATATTATTCTGAAATGAAATAAGACAATTTGCTGAATGTAGAAAAATAACCGCAGCGCTCGCCTTCTGTGGAATGACCACTTACAGAGCAAACTTTGCTTCTTTTTCTGGGTTCTGCTTAGGATATTTGAACACTGTTTAATATTCAGAGAAGTTCTTAGATCTTTGGCCAGTCACAGCAGACCTGAAGGTGCTGGTGGTTGCTGTGAGACTGGGTGGAATAAAGCCATTTTCCTCTATAGCAAACAACAGCTCCATTCTCAAAAATAATACCCTGCTGTCTAGATTGCTTAAGCTGTTTTGCCAGGTGATGAATACATATAAGACCGGCTTGGAAAAAAACCAACATGAAAAGCAAAGAATGGCAAAGAAGCTGATTTGCATTTATTTGAAATACTTTTGGAATTTAATTTTTTCCATCACCTTAAGTAGAAAAGAATTAAGGTAGCTCAACTGGAAATCAACTCATTTCCTGACACCCTGTTTTTAAATCTAATTTTTAGAAGGAAATCTTGCTGCTTCAACAAGTATCCCCATAGTACATAGCTTGATGAATGAAAGATACATAACATACAGGAACAATTAAGCATTCTTGCTCTCTCTTTTTTTTTTTTTCATCAAATGTTCAGAACTGCTTCAAATTGCACCGGCAGGATATCATCAAAACGTGAGGGCCTTCAGGTGTAAGCGGCATTTTTAAAAAAAGGTTTTATTTTTGTCTGGCTGCCAATTCTAATATCTCTTCTCACTCTGTTACATCTCACTCTTTTAAGCTGCCAAAACTATTCTCTGCAAAAAGTATTGCCTCTTTAGGGTATGAGGTTTCGTATTTGAAAAGAGCCAGTCACCTTTTGAGAAGCACAAAGAATATATTCCCTATTATAAATCTCAATACGGAAGTAAGGGTTTTTCCGCAACACCCCTCCCCCGTAATTCTGAAATAATCCAATTAAGGTGTATTTAGGTCTGAGGTAAAATCAGGGGTGAAATGCTCCCGGTTCAGACCGGATCGCCTGATCCAGTAGCGATGGAGGCGGGTGGTTCAGAGAACCGGTAGCAAAAACCCCTCCCCCCCACATGCCCAGCTGAGCCGCACAATCATCAGAGACTTTAAAAAAAAAAATTAAAGCATTTTTTTACAACCTCTTCGCCGAAGAGATTGTAGAAAAAATGGTTTTAAAAGTAAAAAAAAAAAAACCTGGTCATGCCCACCCAGTCACATTACCTCCCCACACCAAGCCACGCCCACAGAACCAGTAGTAACAAATTTTAGATTTCACCACTGGGTAAAATATAATCCTTTTGTAGTTCTAGAACAGGGCTGTCAAACTCGCGGCCTGCGGGCCAGATACATCATGTGCTGGCCATGCCCATGCCTGGTTTAGAGATGGGGGGGAAAAAAGTCCTGCTACATCATGTGTCGCTGCCGTGGCAACGTGACTTTGACACCCCTGTTCTAGAATGTCTACACAAATCTTCTCAGAATGCCAGATGTGGCAAGATGAACAGCACAGTCTGTATCTTCAGAAATAAATCCCAGAATTCAATGGGACTTACTCATTGGTGGTATACTCTGTCTATCCAGAAATAAATACAAATACTTTGAACAACACTTACTTCACGTCTGTGGCATAGGATAAGAATACCAAATGTAAAAGTATTACCTTTAGGAAAAATAAATGAAAAGCATCGATACAAGTAGCCCTTTACTTACAACAGTTCACTTAGTGACCGTTTAAAACTACGGCACTGAAAAAAGTGACTTATGACTGTTTTTCACACTTACAACTGTTGCAGCATCCCCATGATCAAAATTCAGATGCTTGGGAACTAACTCACATTTATGACCGTTGTAGTGTCCCAGGGTCATGATCCTCTTTTGCAACCTTCTGACAAGCAAAGTCAATGGGAAAACCAGATTCACTTAACAACCATGTTACTAATTTAACAACTGCAATGATTCGTTTAACAAGTGTGGCAAGAAAGGTCGTAAAATGGAGCAAAATTCACTTAACAAATGTTTCACTTAGCAATAAAAATTATGGGCTCAATTGTGGTCGTACGTCGAGGACTATCTGTATATGATAGGTAATAGTAAATAAATTAAAGTGGTATATGTAATTAGTCCACTTGATCACAGTCTGAGTTAGCAGTGAATTGCTAAACTAACAAAGGCAAATTCAGATTCCATCCACAGAAATATGATTTCTCAACCATGGAAAGTAATGATTTTGTATATCTTGCATTACTTAGTCCCACCCCAAGAGTTACATTCTGGCGTCAGAGTTGATAAAACAAATCAAAGAAACTATTTTGGCTACAGAGAAAGGAACCAACATGATTAGAGAATTGGAAAGAAGGAGGGAATTGGATTAATCTTAAGAAATAAGAATTGATCCAGGATATCCAGACTCAGGACCAGGATATCTGCCTCTGCTTCTGCCTATCTAATGAGATCAGAAAGCAACAGCTTGCTGAGACTGTTTTTTGAGGAAATTCCATCTACAAAGACTTGGAGCTGAGATTTCTCAGTAATAGTCCTGTCAGGGAATTGCTTCCCTCCAGATATCTGATCATGCCCCCCAAAGGACCAGAAAGACTAGTCTTTTAAGGAAGGCATTTGGGGTGTGTGGAGATTTAGGGATAAACAAATCATAACATATCAGGTCATTATTTCAGAAAAAGAGAATGACCAAGGGCAAAAAAGTAGTGGGAGAGGGAGCAACTTCTGACTTCCTGCCAACTTGACTGTGGCTGACCACTCTCCACCAGTCAGTGATAGGACCAGTGTAGTCAGGCTTCAGAGGGCTAAGGTGGGACTGGTCTATCTAATACCCAGCAGCCAAATGAGGGGTCAATCCAGTGGTGAAATCCACATTTTTTTACTACTGGTTCTGTGGGCGTGGCTTGGTGGGCAAGGTGTGGCTTGGTGGTCGTGGCAAGGGAAGGATACTGCAAAATCCCCATTCCCACCCCACTCTGGGGCCAGCCAGAGGTGGCATTTGCTGGTTCTCTGAACTGCTCGAAATTTCTGCTACCGGTTCTCCAGAATCTGTCAGAACCTGCTTTGATTTCACCCCGGGTCAATCTACCTAGTTTCTGGAGGGCTAAGATGGGACCAGTCTACTGAACCTCCAGGTGATGGTATGACAGAACTGAAGCAATACCCAATTTGCCAAATTTCAATCCCACAGAAGTCATCAGATTTTTGATGCACAGGTAGTCCTTGACTTACCACTACAATTGAGCCCAGAATTTATGTTGCTGAGTAAGAAATTTGTTAAGTGAGATTTGCCTCATTTTACAACTTTACTTGCCACCTTTCTTAAGTGAATCATTGTTATTAAATTAGTAATGAAGTTAAGTGAGTCTGGCTTCCATATTGACTTTGCTTGTCAGTAGAGCACTTCCCTTCGTAGATGTGTGGACTGCCTAGAGGCTATAGGAACTTAGCAACACAGATATCCAAGTGTGTGGCTATGGCCAATTTGTGTTTGTGTACATACATAAAATAGCATTTTTATGTAACCTAAGAGAGGAAGCATTTCCTGTGTCATTGTAGTGGTTGGGACACAATACAGAAAGCACTTCCGAATAGAAGACAATGGAACCAGTGGTGGGTTCCTTCCGGTTCAGCCGAGCCGGTAGCGATCACAATATGTCATCGAACCGGTTCTCTTTGTTTGGGAGCTGGGCCCTCCCGCCTCCCCACCCTCCCCCCCGCTTTATTATTACCTTTTATTTGGCCC
This sequence comes from Arizona elegans, assembly GCA_022577455.1. Taxonomy (NCBI): domain Eukaryota; kingdom Metazoa; phylum Chordata; class Lepidosauria; order Squamata; family Colubridae; genus Arizona; species Arizona elegans. Next base: position 193,741,174 of record JAKOOJ010000001.1, on the reverse strand, counting down.
CACCCCAAATCTATTCGCTGCCTCCCGAGTCCCAGCTGATCGGCTAGAAGGAAAAAAACTGTTTAAACTCTTGCTGTGGGACTTCAAAGGGCCGCCCTACAGATGATCAGTGTTAAAAGGCAGTGTGGTGGTAGACCAGTGCGCTCCAAAAACAAATGGGTAGACCGGTGCCTCCAAAAACAAATGAGTAGACCGGTGCCTCCAAAAACAAATGGGTAGATCGGTACAGCTCTGCAAGCAGTTAAAAGCCTGGTAGACCAGTACCTCTGCTAAATCCTAAAGAATTGTCACATGACCATTGAACCTTGCCCACAAAATAGGCCACGCCCACAGAACCAATAGTAAATAGTAAAAAATTTTAGAACCCATCCCTGAATGGAACTAATTAATAGATAAGTGGGGGACTCTCATTCACTGGAGGTGGTGACATGGAAACTAGTTAGCCACTTATCAGGATGCAATTCAAGCTTCTGATTTCATGTTTAAAGCCCTTCATGATGTAGATCTTGACTACTGTATATAAGGGACTGTTTATCTCCAATTGTTTATACAATCAAGAAGGCTGAGTGTGTTTGGGATCGCCATCAATTAAACAGGTTTATTGTACAGGACCACAAAGCAGTCCATTCTGTTGCAGCACCTGCCCTCTGGAATGATATTCCCCTAAGAGATTTGTGCAGCTCCCACCCTTATGACATTCATGAATCCAATAAACACCTGACTAGTCTCACAGGTCATGTGGTAGGGTGGTTGCAAAGCTCTCTTTAATTATATTTGGTTTGTAATTGGTTGAATTGTTCGCTCAGACAGCCAGGCTCTTTTTTTTTAATGCATTATAAATTTCTTGTCAATACATCACCAGATTCGTCAAGGAATCAGGCCGCACTGAAATTGTATAAGCAAATAAATACATGTTTTAATTTTGCCTTGAGCAGGGAATGCACTGAAAGGCTTACAGAACCTCTTCCAGTTCTAAAGTTCTACAAAGGTAAGCTGTTACCTCAGATTAATATGGGAAAACATACAACTGAAACTATTTCTCAGTACAATGGATTGAAATTTGGAGGCAAGTTAGGAGGTCGGAAAGGATAAAACAGTATCCCTTTTCACTGTAATTGGGGGAGAGGTTTTTGAAAGATGTGCTTTCAAGGTGTTTTTTCAGTTAGAAAAGAGATCAAATGTTCTAGGTGGGGTAAACTTTCTGACAGCAATTAATGAAAAAGGAGCAAAGAGGAAATAGTCAGGTTATGACATGACTTGGAAGACAAAAAAGTGGCTTCAGGAAGATTTTCCGAAGGAAGATGTTTTTTATGTTTTTTGTTGAAGGGTCTGTAAATGTATCACTTGATGGGGTATCACGCGAGATTTAGCCTAAAGGAGAAAAAGTCAAGGAAGGCACCATGACAAAGAGGGATGGGAAACAGAAGCATTTAGAGGTTCTTAGGAAGATTCCATCCCCATCCCCAAATCCTTTTTCTGGCTTCAGATACTACTAATCTCTTGGGATTAAAAAAAAGTCTGGTGCAGCATCTGACAATTGAGTTGTTCCTGTCAGAAAGTGAAAATGAAAAAAAATCTGAGCATTGTATTTGTTTGTATTTCCCCCTCTAGCTTTATAGACAATTATGTAAGAGAAAAAGAACAGAGTAGTATTCTGATGGCCATGTCCCCATAAAAGTGATTACTTTTTTTTTTTTAATTTGATTTATATGCCGCCCTTTTCTGGAGACTCAGGGCGGTTTACAATGCATTAAGCAACAGCCTTCATACTTTTGTATATTTATACAGTCAGTTTATTGCCACCACAAACTGGGTCCTCCTTTTGGCTCTAATGAGAGGAAACTCCTCCCCCTTTATTGTCCCCCATACCAACCATATTTTTCCTCCCCATGACCCTCCACACTGGGAGTTTTTTTTAAAAAAAACTTTTATCTTGTTACAACTCTTTGGCACAAAAGGACACAACCAACTTCCCTATTCTTCCCATCATCCCACCTAAGTTTTTGAGATTCAGGATGCTGCTTCTGCCTCATCCCTATGCCATAGCTGAAGCACCAAAGAGCTTTCTTAGTTCTTCCAAATTGAACTAATTCCAAGTTTTTTTTCTTAGCTTGATATAAAGGATAACCAATATAGATTGTTCTGGAACAAACTTGAAGATGATGCAGTTATCTCCAGTTGTCCTGGCAAGTTTGCATCCATAGCCATTTTGGGATTTGACCGTGGAAGACCAGACATGGGTTGGTTTCTTTTTTCTTGTTACGCTATCAAACTTCCACTTCATTGATAGGGACAGTAAGGAATCCTGTTATTTGGTGTTGATGCATGCTTGCATCCAATCTAACATCTTTCACTGGTACACACCTCCACAGCCAGGTTTTGTTTGGAAGAACTCAACACATTTCCCTACCCCCTAAATCTACATGAGGGATCTAAAAGAAATATAGGCAGAGGCCAAACCAGAGAGCTCTGTGCCTCTAAGACAGGTGTGTCAAACTCACGGTTCACGGGCCAGATGCATCACGCACTAGCCATAACCACACCCAGTTTAGCCAAGGGGGAAAAAGTTGTGATACGTCACATGACGACGCGAGTTTGATATCCCTGCTCTAAGATGTCTTTCCTTGGGTTTCTACCGAGTCATCTTTTGGTCCAAGAATCATATCAATTCCTTCCCCCCCACAACCCACATCTGTAAATGTCTGATTGATCTCTGCAGCATACACACACCTTTATCTTTGTTCAGGGATTTTTTTCCCCCTCCAACTAGATATTCCAAAAATCCTGATAATTTTTTTAATTTTAAAAATTACTCAGCGTTTTATTATAACATTTGTATTTTGTATGAAATATCACCAAGATCATTCTTTTTCGTAAGGTATTTTTACTGTAGGGTTCGGTCCCTGTCTCTCAGACACAAGGCTGCTGACTGGAAAAGGTAGAAAGTTTCTCATTTAAATGAGGAAACAGAATGCTGTCGTGTTGATATACTTTATTTTAGATAGATCTGTATTTACGAAATGTACATTGTATGAATTAAAGCAAAAATGAACTATGTGAAATATTAACCGCTCTGCATGGCAGAGATTACTGATGCAAATCAATACTAGTTTAATTGTATTTTGGATAATGTGCTCATACAGTTGTGTATATATTTTGTATGTGCAAATCTGTGTGTGTATTTCAACTTTGCTCCTCTAAATCAATTTATTCATACAGAAAGCAAATCATCACTTCAAAGACTGCAGAAGACAGGTTGCATACTGTGATAAAGCCCTAGGAATCACTCGTACCCACACCTTTCCTTTTGAGACTTAAATCTTTGGACTGCATTCAGTTTCATTGCAGTAAAGCTTAATAGCCAGGAGATATGCCAATTCCAACCACAGTCCATTGCCACTTCCTCCAATTATGTTTAACGTCCCTCTTTTACAGTTATGCATTAGGTGGCATTCTTTGTGATTTATGAACAGTAGTTTCTGCAGAATTATCTATGCAGCTGATAATTAAATGCATTTAGACTAAATTCTACTTTCATATGAAAGCCCCATTCATATTTTACTATTGTATATTATTCAAAGTTATCCCGAAGATACTAGACCCAACTGATAAATATCCTATTTTTTAAGGAAATAAAAATAAATAAATAAAAAGAAAACTAAGGGAATGAAAAGATAAAAGGAAAGGAAAATGATTTCCACAGATTATAGTAAAAGTTACTTATATAGCCTAATCACTTGTCAAGAGAAAGCAATTGGCCATTTTATGGCTCACTGATTCTGGATAAACATTCTAATCTTAGAAAGTATAGGCAGAAAGACTGGGTGAATTTGAACTCGGAATATTTCTAAGAAGCTTCAAGCTTAGCTTAACCCAACTTCAAGAGTATACCCAATGGGTTCTGCCCAAACTGTTTCTGGATTCCGGCATTTGTAGATAAGGAGAGAATGGCATCCACAATATGAGCTGAATGCTTGAGAAACTGTACTTCTGAAATAATACAGGTAGACCAAACAGGTTATATTCCCAAAGAGGAAAAAGATAGGGCCACCCAGGATTTATAACAAATGCACTAAAATACATCCTCAGCAAAAAAAAAAAAAAAAAAAAAAAAAAAAAGGAAGACCGCAGTAATATCTTTCAGACGCAGAAACAGCCTTCAGACAATTTTGATTGGCCTTTCTTATTGGAGAGTGAATCCAGGAGAAAAATTTAAAATTTTATGGAGAGCACATATCGGTGGCAAACAGCAAATATCACAACAAAGGAAACCGTTCCCACAAGTGTTTCAATAAGCAAAGGCCCCAGAGGTGTCCATTTTCCACTCTCATTACTTGTAATGGCTTTAGAAGTTTTAGAGGACAAGAATCAGTGAGACAAACAAATGCTTCAGAATAAGATCTTGTGAGACAAACACAAGTGGAAATGCTATGCAAATACAGATGTTACATAGATGATTAACCACAGTGCAACCATAGAGCACTAGAAGGTTTTCATGGCAGAGCAGAAAGGCCAGCATGGGGTATCACAAGCCAGATTTTCTCTTTAGAGTTTTTGACTAGGCTTCCTACTTAAAAGCAGAAATGTAGGCCACGCTGAATGAGACATAGAAAATAGGTCTCTTAGTTGTTGTTGTTTTTTCTTTAATAGAACATTGCTGCAACACATTTCAAATATAGCACCATGCACAGCTGATTCAGCTACCAAGCACTGAACTCTGAGCACACAATTTGAAAATAGTCATTCTTCCTTTTATTTTTTCTTCCATTTTCACAGAAGATATATATATATATATATATATATATATCTTGAAATATATTAACATTTTTCTTATACTCTCTTTTCATTAAATATTACGTTTTCTTTCTATGGAAATTTTTGTTTTTTGTAAAAAAGGGGGAAAGAATCAAGAATCGACACAGACTGCTCTGAATCCCAAAATAAGTGTCTCAAAAACCAAGGGGATAAAGTGCGAGGAAAATAACGGAAGTCTCAAAAATAGTTTTGACCATTGTTTCAATAAAGTGCTTCTTCTAGGTTATTTTAATAACCCCACCATCACTTCACTGATATCCCACAATTTTCTTGCAACCAAGTCATCTGTGGCCTTGGGCAACAACTGCTCCTCCTTGCAGTCTCCAAAATATTTCCCGGATACACCCTCTACTTCAGGAGAAGTGGACAGATAAACAATGGTCTGGGCTCCTTCTGATGGAGACTTGAAGAATGCCCAAGATACCAAATTGAAAAGGGGCTTGGCTAATAAAGGAATATGTATATACCTTCCTAGATTTGTTCTGACAATACCAGGATGTAATACATTCACAGTGACACCTGTGTTTTGTATACGTCGGGCTAACTCCCTGGTAAGCAATATATTGGCCAGTTTACTTCGACTATAGGCAAAGCTTTTGTTATAACTTAGTTCACTGTTTAAGTCATCAAAGTTGATTTCTCCATATTTGTAAAGCTTGGAGGATACCACTACAATCCTGCTGGGAGCAGAACTTTTTAGAAGACCAAGGAGGAGATTTGTGAGCAAAAAGTGACCTAAGTGATTGACGCCAAACTGCATCTCAAAACCATCCTCTGTCTTCATATAAGGACACTGGAATATCCCAGCATTGTTGATCAGGACATCCAACCTTGGTTCTTCCTACATGAGAAAGAGAGAGAGAGAGATTAAAATCTTATCTTCTAAAGAAAAAATGGTGAAAGATTAAGTTCTTAATATTCCATGTTCACAAAACATCTTTGATATCCTTTCCCGCCCCCCCCGCCCCCCAATTTTTTACTTGCACAATTTTGAAAGACTGTCAGACAAAGTTCCTGAGAGGGGGAAAATATGTCTAAAGAAAGTCAAGCACAAAAGGAACATAGCCAATCCTTACAGCTTCCTTCATGATTACCTGATTCTTATGTGCTTTTTTTTTTAAGACACACATTTATTAGAATTACAATGCATTTTTTCTTCAGCAATTCACATGGGGATCTCTTCCTTATTCCCACAGCAACAATCTTGTGAGATTGTCTGGGTAAGAAACAGCAACAGTCTCAAAGTTTCCATAGATGAAAAACTATTTGGAACCTGTGCTTCTCATGCTGGCTGTAAGGAATGGGTGCCCATCCAGTTGTTACAATTCCCAAAAACCCTAGCCACCAAAGCCATGATGAGGTACACTTATGAGGCTCACAAGTTTGTGACTGCCCAGCATTCCTCCCTATTAGTTGTACCAGTTAGGGTCAGGAAGAATTACAGTACAGCAGCCACAGGAAGTGGGCACAAGTTCTCCATTTTTGCAACAGGATAAAATCTATTATTAGCTGAACTTCTATAGAACAAGCAAAGGCAAACCCAACCTTGCTCATGTATATATTTACTAAATATTTTTGTAATTCTCTTCATATGCTCTGGAGATCAAAACATTCCTACATCTTTGTCTGACACACAGTCTTCTATTTGATTAAGGTAATTTAAAAATAAAACACCCTCCTGTTTTCTAAGATATAAACATAATTTTACATCTTACAATTTGTATACAAAAGAAGCCGAGAAGCCTGAAGGACCAGCATATCTACCTCATCTACTCAGTTTTAAATCAACAGACGATTGTGCCTGTCTTGATTTTATAATATAAAAGCGGTGCTTGAGGTTATGAGGCATTCAATTGTTCAAGATTGTCTTCTGAGCTAGTCTGCATTTCAGGCCTCTCATCCTATCCTCATCACTTAAAACACTCTGCAGTGCTAATATTCATGCTAGAAAGGCTGTTTATTGCTTCTTCAGCAATGTCTGGGAAAAAACAAACAGTCTCTTGATGTTGCATGCTCCCAGTGGAAAATCACAACTAATTTTAGCCTACCAATTTGCATACACACAATGCAATGTATGTGTTTATGTCCTTTTCCACATCTGCTGGATATTAATTCCCATAAGCTGAAATGATTTCTCTGGAGATACTAGTGGAAGGATCTGGGACCCCTGTCTACATCTGCAAAGCATACACTGTCTCTGAGCAGTCCACACACATATGCTTCCTTACTGCAGCTTACAGGTGAGAGGATGATAAACAAAGCTCAATTGCACTGATGAAGAGGCTGGATAAAATTTGGATCTTTAAAATCCAGTGGTGAAATGTAAAATTTGTTACTACTGGTTCTGTGGGTGTGGCTTGGTGGTGGTGGGGTAATGTGACTGGGTGGGCATGGCCAACTTTTTTTTTTTTTTTTACTTTTAAAACCATTTTTTCTGCGACCTCTTCCGCCAAAGATGTTGTAGAAAAAATGCTTTTAAAAGGCTCTGACGATCCCAGCTGAGCCGCGTGATCATCAGAGGCTTTTTTTTTTAACTTTTAAAAGCATTTTTTTCGGCCGAAGAAAAAATGCTTTTAAAAGTAAAAAAAAAAGCCTCTGATGATCGCGCGGTTCAGCTGGGCGGGGGTGGGGGGAAGGATTTTTGCTACTGGTTCTCTGAACCACCTGCCGCCATCACTACTGGATTGGGTGATCCGGTCCGATCTGGTCCGAACTGGGAGCATTTCACTCCTGTTAAAATCCAATACAAGGGAACCTCCTGATTTCACAATTTTTTTTTATAGCACCTACCAGAATCCAATATTAAAAAGTAAACCAGTTGTGTTATTGCCTAGTACATTTTAAGTATTGTGGATCTATTTTCAGCACCATCATGTTGCAAAAATATGAATGTAAAAAGTGGATCCTCTTAATGTTGCATGATTTTTAGTTGGAATACATAAGCAATTAGTATATTACAGATAACTTCCCTCTACAAGCGATGAGTCATCTCAACCACAGAGTTGACTATTTAAAGTACCACCTGTAAGAGCTAGTTTACAAGCTATTAGGATGGCCAGTAGGGGTTTTCAAAACAACAGGTGCAGACAAATCTTCGTTACATAGGAAGCAAAGGGGGGTGGGAGCAGAACTAGTTTATATTTTGCCTATGTATAGACTTCTCATGTGAAAGTGCTCACTGGAATTATTATTTAACATACTTCATAATAAATCTTACTAATCAGAATATGGACACTTGTTCTTAGGGCTAACTGTTTCAACTAGAGGCTGCTACTATGGTAGAAGCCGGACATCATCTGGTGCAAAAATGTAGTTCTATGGCATGGACCCTCATAAATCTACAATTTTTCATACAATCTTCAAGAAGACTCCATCATGCTGAATGCAATGTCTACAATGAACCATCACAAAACAGGATCTGAAATCCATATTTGTGATGGTTCATTATAGACATTGCAACAACCCAACAATGACATAAAACCACTTTGGAACTGTTTTTGTTATGACTCATTGTATACAGATGGATGTAATCTGTGATTTGACAGCTTTTAAGTTTAGCTCATATAAAATAAGGCAAAAAAACCTCTAGGTTCTATATTTTGTATTCACATGTTTGCACTAACAGTTACATCATCACAATGTGGCCTAGGATTTAATGGTGAGGTCATGTAGATCAAATGGATTTGTGATTTGTGATCCATGCTGCCAAAAATGGTCACATCATGATTGTCAGAGTTCCCTGTATGCAGACAGATGTGTTCTATTATCTATTGTGGTTTCATATGGCTAACATGTTTTTGTGTCACAGCAATGTCAACAGTGTGAGATCAATATTGGCCCATAGCTTGCAGCTATTTAATGGGATGGGGACTGAAAGATTCCATGTAAGAAAATCATGTGGCTCTATGCCTCACGTACATCTTTGTGCCATGCTGCCAGAACCTGCATATGATATTCATGAACAGTGATGGCCTGTTATGTGCCACTGAACCTGTTCACGATTTTTATGAGGATTAGATGAAAAAAAAATTGAACCACAATAAATGAGATTCAAGGATACAGACACCAAACGCCTCCCAAATCTTCCGATCTGTGACAAGATAATGCATGGAGCCGATACCGTCTTATGACTTTGCTATGCTCATAACTGAACCTATTGTAAAAATCATGTGAATGAAGAAGAGCCATTTTCCAAATTCCTACTTTAGCCATGGGGGGAAACGGGGATGGGTGGGGGGGCAAAAAATAGTCGAGAGAGATAATTGTCAGCATGCGTGCATAACTGTTAGATGATGCCCATGAAAAAGCGATGGGAAATTAAGAGGTTCATTTTAGAACCCATGCTTTTTTTTCTTTTCTGTTAGTGGATTACCCTCAAATGGCCTGACCTATTTTTAGGGCACCCTAGGTTATTTACAGGCATAATCTGTAAATCAGGTGAATCCCATGTAAAAGCCTCCTCGAACGAGAGAAAGATGTTATGTTTAGTTTCCAAGGGCTGCAATGCGGACCCTGACTAGCCATAACCTGCTGCAAAAGAAAGGTTGCTGCCTCGGTGACGCGCCAGATTGCTATTAGGCGAGGGTCCCTTTTATTTACCTTCCAGGCTCAGGAGATGCTCCAGCGGAATCCTCCTGATCGTCCCACGCCGGAAGGATTCCAGGACCCTCTTTATGTTAAGACCTCCCCTCCATCCGCGGGGTGGGCTCAATTTGTATTTCTTGGAGCAGGGAAGAGGGTCCCCCAATGGGTTCAATACACCACCCACACCACTCCACTCCCACCCGACCGTACCTGCAGCACCTGCTGGCAGAAGCTGCGCACAGAGCGGAGCGAAGCCAGGTCGAGCTCGTGCACCACCAGCTCCCCGCGGCACTCGCCCCCCCCGCGCGAGCAGAGGCCCACTTCGGCGCGGAGCTCGCGGGCGGCTTCTTCCGCGCGGCCGCAGTCCCGGCAGGCCATGATGACCCTCGCGCCTTGCCGTAGCAGCTCGGCCGCCGTGGCCCGCCCTAAGCCGCTGTTGGCCCCGGTGATGATGGCAGTCTTGCCTTCCATCGAGCCGCCGGCCGGCATCTTCAGCGCGACTTTTCTGGCCACGGAAGAGAAACAGCGCGCGATGAAGAGCAGCCCGCCCCCGAGAGCGGCGGCCAGGAGGATCCCAGCCGCGGCCATCGCCTAGAGCCCCAGGCTGGACGGGATTGGGCACGGGATGGGCCGACCGAAGGATCACTCAGAGTTACGACCCAATGACATCGCGCGGCGGACAGGGGGGAGGGGGGCCCACGAACCTCCGGGAGTTGGGTAGGTTGGCCGGTTCGTCTCGCTTGGCATTCTGGGAAATATAGTTAGCGGGCGTGAAGCCAGGAGTCTATTTTTACCTGTCGCTCAGCCTGCTCCGTCCTGATTGGCTTTTTCCTTTTTTTACGTTCGATCTTTGTCATTATTATGCAAATAAATGAGCCTAAATGATTGTCATTTTGCTTTAAAACAAGAAACGGGTTTATTTGTTAGACTTATTATCAACAAAGCGGGAAAATAATTTGCTTAGCTAATTTGCTTTCATCAGTGTCTATAGTTACGAACGGTCCTTATAATTTGGAATTCCATCACGTTCAAACTTGCTTCTGACCTATTTAAATCTAATTTCCACATGCTTACATTTTTCCTCTGTACCACATGTAGAGGATAACACTTTATGCATTGGATGAACTGGATCTGTTCTACAGTTTAGGGTGTAATAAAATTACAGTGTTTAAAATTGCCATCAGATTCTTCTTTTCTGTTTGCAGCATAAACATAGAAAGATTAAATTAATCACATCTAGTTTCCTGTTTGATTTAGGATCTCCAGTATACTTAAAGGAGAACAAATTCCAGATGTCTGCATTCAACTGTTTTAGGGTGAGGAAGGTCAGTTTAAGAAGATATACTTTTACTACTTGGGATATGTTTTGTTTAATAAATATTGTTGGAAATTCAACCAATGGCATGTATGCTTGTGTATGTATTACAGGGGTGTCAAACTGGCAGCCTGTGGGCCGAATGCATTACACACAGGCCATGCCCACCCCGGCTCCGCAAAGGCAAAAAAACATCACGATACATCGTGATATGTGACGCGATCTAGTTTGGCAGCCATGATGTATTACAAAACACTTATGTTATCATATCCCCTGAAGTCTTGTTTAATAAACAAGTTGGGCAAAAATACTACTACTACTGAGCAATATCCATTGCTTTGAAAAGAGATGGCATCAGGAAAATTTCTGTCATTCGAATGATGACATTTTATCAGGTCTGATGCCATTATACAAATTGCTGCAGATGATATAATTTATGTCACATGGAGGGTGTGAATAACATCATTTAGATGTTACCTTCTAATGAAGTTGTCAGATGGCGAGTCAGGATAGGAGCTGATACAGTCACACACAGGGACAGCACTTAAACAAAGGAGGGAGTTTATTCTAAGCACTGCCAAATAAAGCCTTTAATCAGACATTTTCACTATCCAGTATCTGAAACTCCTTAAATATGACACAATCTCTTCTGCTCTTTTCATGTGTGCACAACTCTCCAGGATTTTCTTCCCCGTCTGCTTCCTGCCTGCCAGAATTTCTGGACTTGTAAGCTCCACATCATTCTGTGTTTACCAAGTGATGTCCTCTCTAGCAGCATGTCCTGGAGCATCTGCAATTTAAAAAATTCATTCTCTGCCTTCTTGCCTCTTTTTATATCCTATCTATGACATACATGTGCCAGTCTACAGGTACCTCCCAACATTTCCCTCTACCTGTCTATGTGCTTGCGATCTTGTGCTATGTCATCTGTCTATAAAAAAACCATGACGTGGGCACAGACCCAACCTCTTTTCTTTAACTAGGCACTTCAATCTGCTTGCAGATGCCATTGTTCAAATGTGGTAGATCGCAGCAGAAATATGTGCTGCATGTCATATTTGTTGTGCCAATATCTGATAAGATTCCATTGTAATGCCTTTGGATAACAACTTTAAACAACAACCCAGGATTGTTATAAGTCCAGTGTCATCTAGGTGGAAAAAAATAGTGATAGAATCACTTAGGTGAGAAGATCAGTCTAGAAATGTGATAATATATATAGCTGTATTGTTATGAACTGTTGCTGACTCCTTGCCAACCTCACTTTTAATTTATAATATCAATGGTAGATTCTATGGGAGGGATGTCAGAAGCAGCAGCATGTAGGCTTGGGTTGTGGCTGAACACGCTCCCCTCACCCCCCGAAATGCATATCTCCTTTAATTCAAAGCAAAATCTTGCCAGGGATGGCATGTTCCTGCTCACTAAGCAGAATGAGATTCCCCTCAACCCCTCCTTTTCCAAGACTTCAGGCTTTTTTTAGAAACTAAGAGAGTTCTTATATGGGTAGAAAGAAAATAAAACATGTGCTGAAATAGAAGGTAAAAGCTGAGATATCAGATTCAAGCTTGAGGTTTCAAAAAAAAAAAAACAACAACCAAGAACAAGAACAATTGAATCAAAAAAGAAATATTGCTTGGATAAACATTAGCAAGTGACTAGTTGACATTGCATTTTTATTCTTTATTTCCTGTTTGCTAGTCAAAGTTGTTATTTCTGAAGTTTATATTATCTATATAATCTCAGTTATAGTATGAATAATGCAACCTGGGATAATTAATTAATTACCATTTTGAGAGCTGCCCCATCTCAAATTCATAATTAGGGGCAGGTATGTTAAAATATACAGAAAAACACATGCAGAAAGTGTAGTTGGGACAAAACCGGACCCCTCAATCACAAACCAACATTACCAATATACAGGCTCAGCCTCATCTCCTGACACGTAGGCCCTGTGTCACAACATTGTTAGCCTATCCATCGTAGCCTGTGATTTATTTATTGACCTATGCATTTACTTATTTGTATCCCATCTTTTATTATTTTTGCAAATAATTCAAGGCAGAGAATATATCCACCACACATGTGAGATGGGTTGGGCTGAAAGAGAGTGACTGACCAAAGTTACACAGCTGGTTTTCATGATTAAGCTGGACCTGAACTCATGGTTTCCTGCTTTTTAGCCTGGTGCCTTAACCACTAGTTTTCCACTGAGTTTATATGTTTAGTAGTACTATCTTGATATTTTCAGTAATCATTTGAAGAGTTACATTTTTATCATACAATAACTAACATTTAACATTGAACAGTAATGCTTGTACTAAGGCAGAGGGAGAAATACAATGTCTTTTCTATCTTTTTTACAATAAAATGTTGATAATTATTTATTAGGAATTCTATTCTTTGAGAGAATGATCATTCATTGATTATAGAAAAACAATATATATGTGCAGAGTTTAATTCTGTAAGATGATTGGTTATAAATGTGGACATTCTTTTATGAAAAATTCTTACGTAGAAAAATACTGAACATTTAGATTTTATTAAGATGGGAAAGTAGTTTTAAACAGAGAAGATTTGCTTATAAATAACAAGATAACTGACATTTTCAGTTTGCTCACATGATCATTCAGCAAATAATGTAGCGTAATACATTTAAGAAAGCAAAGAGATAAAAACAAAGTTACATCTGATTCCATTGTGTGGGGTGGTTTGAGCATAGAGAGAATGAATGGAGATCAAAATGTAAAACAAAGAGTAAATAGGTTGAGAAAAAGGAAAAAGACAGAGAAAGTCATGGCTAGATGGAACTGATAAAAGTCCTGAGACTGGAAGAGGTGCATAGTTTAATGAATGAAGGCAATATATGAAACAATCTATGGAGGCAGTGGAATCAAGGATAATTTGCAAGGCTAGAGAGGTAGGGAATACTGTTGTCTTGATGTAGACCAATGTTACCTGTATTTCCTTTATTTTTTCTTATTTTATGCCATTAATTTCTTTTGTTATTTCTTATTGGTGTCTGTGTTCTTCATATAGTCATGCAACTTACCATGAAAGGAAATAGTACAATGGAAATGTATGTATCAGTGGTAGGTTGCCCCTGGTTCACACCAGTTCTATAGAACCGGTAGTAAAACCGGTGGGAGGCTCTGCCCACCGACCCCAACGTCATCAAAATGCTTCTGCGCTTGCGCGCGAGCAAATCGTGCGCATGCTCGCAGCCCCATTGCAAACCGGTAGTAAAGGTAAGTAGAACCCACCCCTGGTATGTATGTATTATCAAAGTGGAGTCCTGCAATGGTCAAATGCAGTGAGAAACATGGAGCTGGATCAATTTAAACATGCCCGTGGCAATGTGCTTTTAAATTATTATTTTTTTCTTCCCAGTAGAATTGGTACTAAGGCTTCAGATCCCACAAAAAAAAAATACACTCTTTTAAAAATGTATAGACAGTTCTACATTTGTAGATACTCCTATTAATTCTGCAAGCTATTTTCAATAATTTTTGAAGGTGTTAAGTAATAAATTTTTAGTTTGTGCTGAGTTTATGGCTGTAACAGACTTCCACAAAGCCAAGGTAGTGTTTGAAAAGCTCTGAGGTTATTAATTTTCAGAAAAACTGGACTCACATGCCCAGTTACAGTGACTTGGGAGCTACTAATAATCAGCAAAAAGCAAAAATCATGACTCTCATCTATCGTAAATGGAGGAAGATGTTCACCATAGCCCTTCCAAGGGAGATTCTCTCAAGCTCTAGTCAGAAAATTTATAGCTACACATTACACAGAGCAGAGATGTTCACTGAGAATTTTCTGCCCTACTTCTCATTAATTTGCTTGAAAGGCCAAAGAACTTTACTTGCAGGTTCTCCTATATGGTGATTAATGAGAAAGGACAGTGACAGCAGCCCAAACTTATGCTACTGTATTCATTAAATGCTGGTTATGTTGACCTAAAAGTTCTGAAGTTTAAATTAAAACACTACGTATGTATGTATGTATGTATGTATGTATGTATGTATGTATGTGAGGGGCGTGATGGATCAATGGCTAAAAACCACTAAAGACTGCAAAGCTGACTGCCCGGAGTTGAGACCCAAACACTGTGCAATGGTGTAAGCTCCTGTTACTTGCCCCAACTCCTCATAGCAGTTTGGAAGCATGCAAATAGGTACCACTTCGGTAGGAAGGTACCGTGCTGGCTCCCTAGGCTAGGAAACAGAGATGAGCAACACCCCGTAGAGTCAGACATGACTGAATAGGAGAAACCTTTACATGTATGTATGTATGTATGTATGTATGTATGTATGTATGTATGTAATGGCAAACCTTTTGGACTTGGTGTGTCAAAAATGCAGAAGATGCCTGACGTGACTGCTGGCATATCCCATGTCATGATCCACCCCCTTCTAGACCACCCCAAACAACAGCACTACGAGCCTGCGCCTCAAGTAGAGACCCAGACCTTGACCCTAGCATTACTGCTACTATTCAAAAAGGCCATCTCACATTGTTCCCCAAAACATGTGAGCCTTGCGGGTTGGAATCATTGCCCTCATGGCTCAGAGCAGCCCAGGATCTGCTCCACATTGCTTTACTTCAGGGGCTGTTCTTTTTGTTGACAAGGCCCCTCTGGGCTACCCAAGGTTGCTCTGGATCACCCATGAGGCATTCTTTCTTGAAGCAGCTTTGGAGAAAGCTTTCACAGCTTCTGCAAAATTCACGAAGGAATGTCCCATTCTCGCACCATTTTCTGAGGGTCCAGAGGCCACAAACCCAATTCTTGCACAGCCACTGCAGTCTCCAAAAACCATACAATAGGCAGTTCTTTCAAGAATAATTGTTGGGTGTTGTTGAATGCTGGCATACCACCCAAAATGTTGTGGTGTGTCATCTTTGACGTATTATAGCTTTGTCATTACTGGTATAGGGCTACCTAGCTCCACTTCACAATTCTGAGTGGTGAACAGCAAATACCAGCTTTTCTTGTTTGAGTAGAAATAATTTCATTTCACCTGTGATACATACATACAAATTGTGCTAAATTACCAATGATCAATTCTACAACAATTTTGCTGTTTGAACTTGTTACAATTAGCCATCATGGAAGCATAGTTGTCTATTTGAATTTCCTGGCTGATTAGATACAATGTTTGATATTTAAGGGATCATGATTTTATCTGTTTAGATTTTAAATTGAGCTGTTTTATATATCCTTCTGAATTCTTGTTGCCTTTAAGAACAACAAAGTGTTCCCTTTAAATAATCCTAAAGTCTCTCAGAGACTAATCTTTGTCTTGCTAATGAATGGCTAAGTGGTACAAAGGCTTCCTGCTGCAACAGTGAGTCCTAAACTGCATCCCACACAGAATATAGATTATCAACTGTATCAAGAATGTAAGTTTAGCTACCTAAATTGCATTCTATACTATTGAGCATGGCCTCTACTGGGAGCCTATAGGGTGTGCTAGACTGTATTTTACAATACAGTATCTAGTAGTAGGCAACATAGTTTCCAGGTCCCATCTAACTTTTAAAATCTATTTGTCAGGTATCTATCCATCATCTGTCTGTCTGTTAATTTGCCATGTTGTAAAGCACAACACAAGCTTCTCATAACACTTCTTTGCAATAGTATGTTGGGGATCACTGGAATAAGTCAGAGAGTGCTGGGGGCACATTCACCTTTGGCAAGTGGGTGTTTTGTGATTGGCCATGTCAGAGGACAGCTTTCCACTGTAGCCTTTTTGTGAGTATGTTCACAGAAGTTTAAATCTGCCCCCAGCTCTACAGGCTGCTTGCCTCTGCAACAGCATAAGCAAAATTTCATAAAAACTGATAATATTTTATGGGCAATGATTATTAAACTCTGCACTGTATTGTACAAATTTAATAGCTTTATTTCCCGACATTAAATAAGTCGAAGCTAGAAATGTTGTCTAAAATGTTGTCTAAAAACAAATATGCTTTGTAGCATTTAAAGTGTTTTATTATTTGTACAAGAATGTGAATATCAAAATGTGCCCCCCCCCACCCCCAATAACTCCCATCAATATAGCCCTGATAGAAATCCACATGTGAAAATATTAAACTTTAACAGTAAATGTATGTGCAAGGTAAATGGAACTAATTTTTGGCCGGGCTCTCTTTCAGTTTGGATTTGTGGTACTTCTGTCCAATGCCGTATGGTACATGTGCAGCAATAGTGCCCAGCTGCTGTGCTCCTTCAATGTGAAACATCTGATCATCGAAGAATATATGAGGTCTGATTTTTGCCAGGATTGGACCCTTGGGTGCCCCTGCGAGGAAGAGGGCTTCATCAATCTGCACTCCCCAACTTCGAAGAGTCTTCAGCACTCTGGCTCCAGAGCTGGCAGCACTCCTGGCTGTCACCAGGTAAGTCCTGACTGGTGAATCCAACCGTTCGTTCTTGAGGTAAAACTTCTTCTGGAGCCTTCCAAGGTCTTCCAGGAAACATTTCAAAGGACCCTAAAGGTGCAAAAACATCACAAATACAATTAGAATTCTACACCATTTTTCCTTTAAGGAAAGAGGCAGGATTGCTGATTATTAATGGGATTTTCAATGAATTGCAAACTTGTTGACTGCAGCGCATATGTAGTTATATTTAGACTGCCTTTGTAATTTCAATTGAGGGGGCAATTCCATGAGGGCAAAGGCTTCATTTAAAAAATCCACCCATGAAATAATGCTGCATAATCTGTCAGAATCCAATACCATCCTGAAGTTATGATTCTGTGTATTTTAAAAATTATTACTCATTTTATTTGGTTTTGCCATATTACTTTGCTATAGTAGTCCATTATAAGATCCTTTGAACTGGTTATAAATATTTAAAATAAATAAATATTTAAAAAATAAATACAATAAATATTTTAAAATAAAGACATGGTTATTTTGCCAGGCCGGATTGGACTGAAGGGGTTTTTAAGGGGAGTTTTAATGGTTTTTAACACTTAATATTGACTTTATCTGTTTTTATTGCTGTGAGCCACTCTGAGTCCTTTCCGGAGAGAGGGCGGCATATAAGATAGATAGATAGATAGATAGATAGATAGATAGATAGATAGATAGATAGATAGATAAATAAATAATAAATACATAAATAACGAACAAGCTGGTTTTATGCATCTCTCCACCAAATTATTTGTAGCTCTTAAACATTTTGAGCAAGGAGCTCATACTTAAATCAAAACACGGACAGATTCCTAATTCCTTTTCAGAAAAAAAATTATTAAAATCAAAATACAGAATAAAAATATAGGCCACATTATAAGAAAACAAAGAAAATGCAGAAGGTGGCCCACTCTACCTTCGCCAGAGGTATATTCTCATGGATCTTCTCATGTTCAAAAAACCTATCCAGGCCATGTTCTTTCACAATGATTTCAGACTCATCAGAAAAAAGAACAGCATCTCCATCAAAGGCTACTCGGAGTTGTTTATCATCATAAGGCACATTTTTATTTCCAGAAAATAAAGTGGCAGCAGCAATTCCTGCAGAAATATTACAGAAACAATTCAGGATGCTTTCTACTAAATCTCAAGGCCAGCATTAATGAATATTTCCAAAATGTACAAAATTGTCAGCTAGTTTTGTGAGCAAAAATGGAAAGATCTAATAATTTTCTGCCTTTCTCATAGACAACTAGAATTGCCATTATGAACATGCCCACTTAGACTAAATGGAACACATTTTTTTCTTCTGTTCAATTGTGTCAATTTGTTGGATACTGTACAAGTCCCTGCAGTTTTCTTGATAAGGTTTTTCAGAAGTGGTTTGACACTGCCTCCTTCCTAGGGCTGAGAGAAAGTGATTATCCCAAGGTCACCCAGCTGGCTTTGTGCTCAAAATGAGACAAGAACTCACAATCTCATGTTTAGATTGGTGTCTTAACCACTACACAAGAGTCCAGTATACGTGGAGACAGAAGGCACAACTGCATTACCTTCTTATTAAACTATTCTCAAGTATGTAGGATTAGACCCATATTTTTAAATTTCTAATTAAGGTTTTGATTTAATCAAAAATTTCAATTTTTAAAAATTAAATTGATCCAGTTAAAGATTTTATTGAAAATTCAAATAATTCATCAAAACTTTGCATAGTACTCAACCAAAGCAATGAAATACTCAATGCAAACCTGCTTCTATAGCTTCCTGGACTTTTTCAGAGTCAGCAGAAAGATACAGATTGGTAAGGTATCCTTTCAGGTACCCGATGGGACTCTTGCCTCCAGTCATACAAAACCGCTCAATTAGAAGACCTAGATATTAAGAAAAATTCTCAGATCCAACTCATGCAGAAAAACTCTTACTTGCTGCTGTTACTTATGCAATAGTTGTCTCCCAGTTAAAAACAATTTGAATCTACTTTAAATTTTGTTGATGTTATATTTATGTGCAATGTATCTGAAATCTTTATAGCTGCACAATGCTAAAAGAAAAAAAGCTGAAAAGAACCAGATATTTCTTGTTGAAAGAATGCATTTTCAGCTAGGCTGGAAAAAATCTGTGTGTGTGTGTGTCAGGATTCTACCCAACGTTTCAAGAGAAAAACTATTTTCCTCCAGACTGATATTTTGCTAATATAATTACCTAGCAGTATAATCCTAGGGTGGTAATGCTGGTATAGAAATAAAAAGGGTCACAAACTTCCTAAATGTTGAAGAGTACATTTCTAGGCAGAAGACTGAGGTGTAACCAGTTGTATAGCTCTACTTTTAAGAATAGGAATAGGCCACACATAGCTGGCCAGCATACCTTTTATGGCTCAGAGTAATTAGGATTAGATATCTAAGCTCCATTTTTGTATTTTGGGCTTGAAAGGCAAAACAGGTGATCTAAAACAGAGGGGTTCCCGACCTTTCTATCTCCATGACCGACAGCAGTGCAGGGTATGGTTTCACACACGCGCTACCTAAATTCCACACATGTACAAATGAAGTTTCAAGTGCTCGCTTGCTGCTTGCATGGCCCAGTTCCCAACAGGCTGCAGACTGGAGGTTGGGGACCCCTGGCCTAAAAGATAAGATGGTCTCAAAAGAGCCCATCTCTCCTTACTTTGGGGTATGACCTTTGACATGCTACCTAAACCTGATGGAACTCTTTGGCCAACAGGAACTGCAATACAATCATGCACTGTCCTATGTTTGTCTATGGAGATTCTCAGTCATCCAGGTCATAGTTGTCCCAAATGTGCTTTTTTCAAGAGGCTGAAAGAAGCTTCTTGGATGAGAAGTGAAATGTCTTCAAAGAAAAACCAGGAAGTCCAGTTGCCTCTTGAAAAAAGCACCTTTGGGACTGTCCTACATTACATTCAACTCTATGTAGTGCCATCAAATCCTCATCTCACAGCTGTTCTTTTCATACAAAAGGAATAACAATGAATCGAGCACCCTTATTTTAGTCTTAGAATTCTATTGTCTTAAGAATTCTATAGGATACAGAAAGATGAACGATGTCACAGTAGCCTAGCCTAATGCTTAGGCAACCAGACTTCAAACTCACCATAGTGGTTTATGCTGTTGATAAGTCTCACTCCCACTTGGGCATGGTTATTAGTCATGAGCACAATATCAAACAGCTCTTCATCATCAGGATATAATTCACGAAGTCGTGCATTTACATGTTCCACCGCCTGTGAGGAACAAGTGGATAAACACATATATTTGCTCAATTATTTCATCAAGAGGCCTGGGTGGGATATGCCTAGAAGAAGAATGTACTTACCAGTCTAACCTGCCTATGACTTCACTTCTTGACCTCTCTTCAGGATCTGTTAGGGCTTGTTTGCAGATGTATCAAACACAATTGTCTTCCTTTAACAACTACAGTAACTAAGACGCTGAGGAACATAAATAGGGATGGCTTCACTAAACAAAGGGAGGTGGGTGCCCAATCAGGAGTAGCTTGATATACAGCAGGCAACAACCAGGGTTGGACATAGATGACCCAACCTGTGTCCCTTAGGCTAACTTGTTCTCCAAGCATGGGGAAGAAAGTGATCCATTTGCATGACTGAAGACTCAATTACTAGTATGCTTAACTTCAGCACCTGGAATGGGTGGAGGGCATAATGTTGCCCTTTGCCTTAGGCAATAAAAGTTACTTGAGGTTTCCTTTGATAACTCTGCATTGTATGCATAGACTGAAAGTGACTCATCAGCATTTCAGTTTACAGCATTCTCAGCCTCACCTGGTGAAATAGGAGGCTGAAAATGAAACTTTGCCTGATCTGCTTCAGCACACTTTCTCAGCTTCTGTCATCATCTACTTTCTGCTTTCCCCCCAAACTAATTGTATAATCCCCTTGATGAAAAAGAAGGGAAGTTTAAGATAGAGCTATGAATTAGCTAGGTTCCAGTTGGATGAAATCACCAGGAAAAGGGCTCAGTAGAACAGCATATTATTTGCATGGTAAATACCGGTAGGTCCACAGCTGAGTATCTTCAGCCACCACCAGTCAATGCAGATATACTAAGTTAAATGGAACACTATCCTAGTTTAAAGTTTAAAGCAATTTTTAATGCTCCTAAATAAGAGGGTTGTGGCAGAAGGGTGAAAATGATGCAGTGGCTCAAATAAGGGTACATACTGAGAAATGGATGGAAAGGGAAGTATTGATAATGAAGAGGTGAGAAGTTGGAAAGAAAAGGACATGACAGCCGGAATTTTCTCTTCTAGCCAGTGATGGGAAGCTAACTATCTCTATAATGAAGAAGCTGAGGGAACACCAAATAGGGGCCGTGGTGCAACTCACCCCATGTTTTTACACAACAGTTTCTAGCAGATCATAAAGGAGGAAGTAAAGTATTTAAGGAGGTTCTCTAGAAATAGCAGCAACAACTCCAAATTAAAACAAAAACAAAAACTGCTCCATAAGCAGCCTCTTTTGATGGAATGTTGAGAACATGATTATACAATTAAGCATTGAAATCCTTTTAAATCACAGGAACTGGCAAATTTCTAACAAGTAACTCAGATGGTCTTTTTACCCATGTTTGAGTGCTGACCCAACAACTGCAGTCTAAAAAAGTTTGAGATTCTGTTGAAATCCATGAGATGTAATGGCTGCAAGAATCTCTAAGATACAAATCCAGGCAATTCAAATATATATATTTATTTAGTAAAGATAGAATAACTTAATGCCATTAGGTTTGACTTTGTTCCTTTTTTCAGAAAACAGAAAGAGGTGTAATGGAGAAATCATTATTTATGTGCAACTACTCCTCCCATTTATAGCTCCAGTGACCAAGCTCTCTCTGCAAGCTGAAAAAAAACCTTTAAATTAGGAAAGACAAATAGAAAATGTCCATTAGTATAAATGTACATCATGACAAAAATCTCTGAATTTTTACTTCAAAGTCTCTTGAAGAATGAGAAAATTTGTAACATATAAACATATAGATTTTCATTAGAAAATCTATAACATATAAAGAACGTTTGCTGGAATTGGGTATGACTAGTTTAATAAAAAGAAGGACCCGGTGACTGGATAGCAGTGTTCCAATACCTAAGAGGCTACCAGAAAGAGGAGGGAGTCAAGCTTGTTTTCCAAAGCACCTGAGGGCAGGACAAGAAGCAATGGATGGAAACTAATCAAGGAGAGAAGCAACCTAGAACGAAGGAGAAATTGCCTGATGAACAATTAACCAGAGGAACTTGCCTCTAGAAGTTGTGAATGCTCCAATAGATTGGACAACCATTTGTCTGAAATGGTACAGGCTTAAGCAGGGGATTAGACTAGAAGACCACTAAGGTCCCTTCCAACTCTGTTATTCTATTCTAATTCTATTCCTAATTCTAATTCTATTCCTATTCCATTCTATACATATTCACTGCATCTTTTTATTTAATAGGATTTGAAGATTGTAATATCTTTGTGATTGACCAGGAATGTCCCTACCCATTATTGAGGAGACATCTCCAACCGTGTCTGTCAGATGGCAGAATTATGAAATACAGTCATATTATTTGCCATGTGCGCTCCAGGAGAAAGAAAGGAAGGATCAGAAGCTACAACAACAACAACAACAAAAAGGCAGGGAGGAAAGCATGAGCTAAATAGAAAAAAAAAAAAAAAAGATACCCAGGGAACTGAACGGAAAGTTTACCTTGACAAAGGCAAAAGCAGGGCCAGGTTTCAGAGTGACGTTCTCGTTGGCCTGTTGGTATTCCACGTACTTTTCCAGACCTTGCTCTTCAAAAATTTTCCTTTCCTCCACCATCTCGAAGAGAGCTCGGGAAGACACTGCAATGGTGATGGCATTTTGAGGCTTGGGCTGAAGGAAAAAGGGAAGGGGGGGGAGAGAAAAAAACCAAAACAAAACGGTTGAGCCCAAACCAAACGAAGACGGGGAAGTCTCGGGAGAAGCCAACAAGGGGAGGTTGTGGGGGGAAGCGTCTAGAGAAATAAAAACCACCACCACCACCACCACGGGCCGAGGAGGAAAAGACACGCATGGGGGGGAGGCTCCATGGAAGCCCACGAGTAGGAGTGGCGGGGAAAGCAAACCGCACGCGGCGGAGGCATTTTAATATAAGGGGGAAAAGGAAAAGCCGGCATGGTCCCTGCCCCTCTTGAGGCAAGAGGGTCGCCGAAGCCGCCCCCCTTCCCGCGCTTTGGCTCGGCATTCAGCCCCAGCGTCCCTTCTCGACGGAAACGCCCACCTTTCCTCCCCGCAATACTCACCGGCCGGGGTCTCTTGGTGCTGGCGAGGCTCTCGTAGGCAATCCGCGCCGCCTCCCAGTCCATCTCGGCTCCATCGGGTTCCTCTTGGGGGAGCTCCAGTTTGCTCCCCGCCTCGCTCTTCTGGGGTTCCCCTTTGTCAGGGCTAGAGCCACTCATGGTTTTTGGGGGAGTTCGGCAGTCGCCTGGCAGACGGGAGAAAAAACAAAACCAAAACCGGGTCTTCAACGAGGCCTGGAGAAGAAGCTGAGAAACCGCACCCCGCCAGGCATCCCACGGCCCCGCCCGCTCCAGCAGGAAGCCGCACAACCGGCTCTTTTACGCCCGGAGCAGCGGACTTTCTCTTGGGTTACGCGCGTCTTATTAATGCCTCGCTTCGCCACACCCTTTGCGCTCGAGCTGCGCCTGGGCCGAGGCGGAAAAGGGCGAGTCGGGTGAGGGGGAACCAATTTTTGACTTCTTCTTTTTTTTAAAGGAAACCTTAAATACAGGTAGTCCTCGGCTTACGACCACAATTGAGCCCAAGGTTTATGTTGCTAAACCAGACATTTGTTAGTGAGTTTTGCCCCATTTTATGACCTTTTATTGCTTGCGTGAGCAGGGGGTTAGACTAGATGACCTCCAAGGTCCCTTCCAACTCTGTTACGTGAATAGCAATTGCACTTAGACTTATATACCGCTTCGCAGTGCTATATAGACCTCTCTAAGCAGTTTACAGAGTCAGCCTATTGCCCCCAATAATCTGGGTCCTCATTTTACCGACCTCAGAAGGATGGAAGGCTGAGTCAACCTTGAGCTGATGAGAATTGAACTGCTGGCAGCCAGCAGCCAGCAGAAATAATCTGCAAGTATTGCATTCTAACCACTGTGCCACCACAGCTCTTTCACTTAACTGCCAATCGCTGCAGTTAAGTTAGTAACATGGTTGCTAAGTGAATCTGGCTTCCCAGTTGACTTTGCTTGTCAGAAGTTCACAAAAGATGACCACATGTCCCTGGGACACTGCAACCATCATAAATATGAATCTGTTGACAAGCATCCAAATTTTGACCACGTGACCATGGGAATGCTATAACAGTCATGTGAAAAACAGTCATAAGTCACTTTTTTCAGTGGCATTGTAACTTTAAATGGTTACCAAGTGAACTGTTGTAAATTGAGGACTACCTATACATTCAATTTCAACCCATCTGAAAAAAAGGGAGTAATGGATCTTGACAGTTGGGTTGGGTTAGAAACTTTTTAAGGAAGGAAGCAGTGAATGCCAATTTAGAAAATAACCACCAATGAGTTCCATAATGGAGGTTCCTTCAGGAAAATGGGAATGGAACAGGATTTTAATCTGAAGAAAAAGGGCCTGGGAGCAATTTTCATTTTTCTTGGTTTTTTATCTCCCTTAGGTCTTATGGTTCTGTCAGATGGGAGTATATGAGGCAACAGGTGTTGCTGTTTTTGCTATTGGTGGTATTTGGGCTTGTGCTTCAAAAAGTATCAAAAGGGCTGATTTTTGCCTCCAAGGAGTGGATTGAGTGAATCTTTCCCAAAAGATGTTTTCCAAGGAGGTTATATCTCTGTTTCTCAAACCTTAATGACTTTAAGTTGTGTGAACTTAAAAGTGCCAGAATTCCCTGACCAGCCATATGTTTAAAGTTAGCCCAGTGTTTCTCAACCGAGGAAGACTATGTTTGTGTCTGGAAAACATGGGAATTACAATTAAAACATTTAGAGGACATTAAATTATATAAATTAAAAATATTTAATTTAAAAACTAAATAACAAAATATGTATTATAACATTAATAGATATTCAGTCTTTCTATGACATTGAAATATCCAAGAGTATATAACATGAAAGATGGGCATTGAATTTCTGGGAAGAGGTGACTCTTGCCCATACAGAATAATGCCTTTGAAGTTGTGTTTTAATTTTGCCTAATAAGGAAAATGTAATAAGATCTCTGAGATGGCCATTCTATAATTTAGAATTAATGGTGTTTAATCTTTAATACAAAAGCTGGTTTTGTGGAGTGATTAAGGCATCAGGATAGAAATTAGGTGAGTTTGGAGTTCTACCTTAGGCATGAAACCAGCTCGGTTATTTTAGGCCAACCAATCTTGTCAATCCTGGGAAGAAGGCAATGGTAAACTGCTTCTGGCTAAAAAAAACTGCAGGGATTAAAAGAATGGATTTGAAGGCATTTTTTTAAAAAAAGTCCTTAAAAGATGTCTTTCGTGAAAGGAAAACTAAATAGGTAAAGGTAAAAGGAAGCTTTTTTAGAAGAGTTTGGAAAATATTAACTGTTCCTTCATAAATATGTGTAAAGAAAAACAACTGTAATATATTGGAAAAATAGTATTTTCTTCCTCTCCTTGATGGGGAGAAACCAAGTTTCTCAAAGAATAGATTCATTAGTTCCTAAAAGAAAGAAATGCTAACCCTGTAGGTTCTCTGCCTGGTTGCCAGTTGCTGATAATTTGGAGGGAAGGTTTATTGATTGATTGATCCATTGCAACTGTGATGATGACTGCGTGACTGAGTGGTTAATGTGATGTAGTGTAAAGTATGTTGGAAGCATATATTAGCATCATGTTTTTCAAACTTGTTAACTTTAAGATGTGTGGACTTTTATTTTTCTTTCCTACTGCCCTCGCCTATTGGTCAGCTGCAGGGAGTACTGATTGGCTTGTTACATCTGGAGTAGTGAAGAGCATTAAGAATGGTTTGAATAGAGTGGAGAATGGAAATGCTATCAGCAAAAAAAGAGGAACAACTGGAAATAACTGATAATACTATAAGCCAGTGTTTCTCAACCTTAGCAACTTTTAAGATATGTGGACTTCAACTCTCAGAATTCCCCAGCTATCATGCTGGTTTCAGCATGATATAGCATGCATTCTGGGAGTTGAAGTCCACACATCTTAAAGTTGTCAAGTTCGGAAAACTGGCCTAGAGTGTATTCCTTTATTGACAGAAAGGCAGAAGATACGAGTCTGGGAACAGAATGACATGGGAGAAGTAGGAGAAACTCATTTGTGGGACTGATAGAAAAAAACTCAGTGAAAGCTTACGCCAGCAATAGTGAAAGAGGCTATAGAGGTAAAATGCCTTCCCAAGTGACTCAGCCATCTGGAATCTCCAAGAGACAAAGAGAACGGCTGTCACAGGGAGCCGATGAGCCAAGAAAATACTTTACTGGGTAAAAAGACTGAAAGTGAAAGCAGTTTCAAGGAACTGGGGGGAAATCTATACAGTACAGTATTTAAAGCAGCAAATAAGACATAAAGCAAAGCAAAGCAAATAGAAAACAGCAAAGTAAGAGTTTCAAGGAAGAAAAATATCTACAGTACAGTACAGTATTTAAAACAGCAAAGTAAGAGCTAATAAAAGGAGAAACTTTTTAATTTCAGTATACCAAACGAAAAGTATGCTTATAGCCCAACGTGCTTAGCGTGGGACGTGATGATGAAACTAAGAGGAAAACAGTGAAAACTCTGCAAATAATATAATTGACTTGTAGGAAATGATCTGGAGTAAAGATGTCAAACTTGCATCATCATGTGACGTATGGTGACTTTCCCCCCCTTCACTAAAATTGGGGTGGGCGTGGCCAGTGTGTGACACATCTGGCCCGCGGCCCATGAGTTTGACATCCCTGATCTGGAGTGTGGATTAAGACTATCAGTAAAAATTGAAGCAATACCAGTGAAGTATAAAACAATAAATAGAACACTTTATTGGATGAACTCTTATCAGCTGTTATGTCCCAACTGTGTCTAAAACCATCCTGAATGAACCCATAACACTGGGTTCCCACTGACAGTTTATTAAAGAAATATATGTTATGATAGAACAGCTAAAATAAATGATCTGAGATTTGGATTTTGACAGTCTTCCTCTGAGAGACTGAGTTTGCCATTCCCAAGATTTCTTGACAGTAGTTATATGGGGGGAGGAAGGATACTTCATAATGAATCCTAATTTTTTAAAATTCAGCACCTTTAAATAAATATATTCTGGCATAGTTTCTCTGTGAATTGGGCTCACAAATCAAATCTGGAATAGTCAGCAGCTTTCCAAGTGATTTCACAGATTTACCAGCATATGCCTCCATTTCACATTTTTGTAACCCTAAATTGGAATTCAGACCTGTTGCCTTCAGAGGGACTTAATTGCCAAATTACATTGTTACTGCATATATCATCTGTAGTGATAAATATGCATTCCTTGCAAATAGAAGTATTGGAATGAGATTTAGATTTGGCCTGAATGCCACTGAAGGCTACCTCCAGCCCTGTGAGTTATGGTTGTAAGACAGTAATAGACTACTTGAAGGCCAGGTAGCATAGTAGCTATCTGTGAAACAAAGATCTTAAAAAAGTTAAAAAGGCAATGGCAACCCCTCTGTACTGTTGCCAAGAAAACTACATGAACCTCTCTATAAAACCACCAGGAATCAAGCTGTACTTCATTTTTACTAGAAAGTCTCAAACTGATTAATCAATTTTCTTCTGACTATTCCATGAAGTTTCCATTTTCCTGTCCCATTTTCCAGATGTATGGAAAAATAAAAATTGTTGATTAAGCTGTTGCTTAAATGGAAGCTGATGTATCCTTTTAAATACCTGACCAAGAGGAAGGGATTAAGAGTTTAAGAGTTTATTTGATTTCTATACCACCCTTCTCCCGAAGGACTCAGGGCGGTGTACAGCCATATTAAAATACATAGATTTATAAAATTTAAAACCAATTAAAATCAATATATAAAATTGGCCCGCAAGTTAAACCATACATACACCCATAATAAAAAATCATATTAGGCCAGTCCGGCTTGCTGGAATAAGAGGGTCTTAAGTGCGCGGCAAAAAGTACGCAGGTCGGGGCTATGACGGAGCTCTAGGGGCAACTCATTCCAGAGGGCTGGTGCCCCCACAGAGAAGGCTCTCCCCCTGGGTGTCGCCAGTCGGCATTGTTTGGCCGACGGCACCCTGAGGAGTCCCTCTCTGTGGGAGCGTATTGACCGGTGGGAGGTTGTTGATGGCAGAAGGTGGTCTCGTAGATATCCCGGTCCTAAGCCATGGAGCACTTTAAAGGTGGTAACCAACACCTTGAATCGCACCCGGAAGACCACCGGGAGCCAGTGCAGCTTGCCCAGGAGGGGTGTTATGTGGGTGTGCCGAGTCGCACCCATAACCACCCGTGCGGCCGCATTCTGAACCAGTTGGAGCCTTTGAGTGCTCTTCAAGGGGAGCCCCATGTAGAGAGCATTGCAGTAGTCCAGACAGGATGTCACGAGGGCATGAGTGACCGTGCGCAAGGCATCCCGGTCCAGAAAGGGATGCAACTGGTGCATCAGGCGAATCCGATAGAAAGCTCCCCTGGCCACGGCCGTCATATGATCTTCCAAAGACAGCCATGCATCCAGGAGAACACGCAAGTTGCGAGCCCTCTCTGTGGGGGCCAGGATCTCACCCCCAATAGTCAGCGATGGAGCCAGCTGACTATACCAGGATGCCGGGAGCCACAGCCACTCAGTCTTGGAAGGGTTGAACTTGAGCTTGTTTTTCCCCATCCAAATCCGCACGGCCTCCAGGCACTGGGACATCACGTCAAGGGCATCATTGGGGTGGTTTGGGGTGGAGATGTACAGCTGAGTATCATCAGCGTACTGATGGAACCTCACCCCGAAACCACGGATGATCTCGCCCAGCGGCTTCACATAACTGTTGAACAAAAGGGGCGAGAGGACTGACCCTTGCGGCACCCCACATACAAGGCACCTTGAGGTCGACATATGCCCCCTGCCAATACAAACTGCATACGGTCAGAGAGGAAGGAGGAGAACCACCGCAACACAGTGCCCCCCACTCCTAATCCCTCCAGTTGTCACAGCATGATACCATGGTCGATGGTATCAAAAGCCGCTGAGAGATCTAATAGGACCAGGACAGAGGAGCAACCTCCCAAGCCCTCCAGAGATCATCAACCATTGCGACCAATGCCGTTTCTGTGCTGTGCCCAGGTCTGAAGCCCGAACGGATCTAGATAATCAGCTTCATCCAGGTACTGGGGAAGTTGTCATGCCACCACACTCTCAACAACCTTTGCCACAAAGCGAAGGTTGGAGACTGGGCGATAATTAGCTAATACAACCAGGTCCAGGGAAGGCTTCTTGAGAGGCCTCACCACCACCTCTTTCAAAGAGGGGGGGAAGTAGCCCTCACTCAAAGAAGCGTTAATAATCCCCTGGAGCCAGCCTCGTGTAACCTCCCGGGAGGCCAGGACCAACCAGGAGGGACACGGATCCAATAAATGTGGCAGCGCTAAGCCTCCCCAGAATCCTGTCCACATCCTCAGGAGTCACAAGGTCAAACCCCTCCCAGATAACATTCTCAAGACCCCCCTCTGTCACCCCTTCCAGATCTACCCAATCAGAGTCCAGACCTTCCTGAATCTGAGAGACTTTGTCATGCAGGAATTGCACAAAATCCTCAGCCCTGCCCTGCAAGGGGTCTTCCCTTGCTCCCAGATGGAGGGAGCGGGTCACCCTAACAGGGCGGCTGGGCAGTTCTCTGCAGACCCGATAAGAGCAGAAAAATAATTAAATTTTGCTGCTTTTATCGTCACTAGGTAGATCTTAATATGAGACCTCACCAGTGTACAGTCAGATTCAGAGCGACTGGCCCTCCAATCACTCTTCAGGCAACTTTTCCGGCGCTTCATCTCTCTCAGCTCCTCGGAGAACCAGGGAGCCAGTTGAGAACGGCACCGGGTCAGAGGCTGCCATGGCACAACACGATCCAGAGCTCCGGCGGCCGCCCTAAAGCTACTCATACCTTTATTATGTAGATCAGGGGTGTCAAACTTGCATCGTCACATTGTCATCACATGATGAATTGCGACTTTCCCCCCTTCTCTAAAACAGGTGGGTGTGGCCAGCGTGTGACGCATCCGGCCTGCGGGCCGTGAGTTTGACTTCCCTGATGCAGATTAATAATTAGGATTGCATCAGAACACTGTTAAGATGCAGGAAAGTAACACATAATTTTCATTCCCTATATACCTGTTCATTGTAGACCGCCTACAGATCTTCCCTCAAAGCAGTATTACCTTCCAGTAATTTCTATATGGATGGTAACATTTTCCTAAGTTTGAAATGGCCATATGAGATCACTTGCAAAATTAGTTTCCCCCCAATTGCTGTGGAAATATTCTTGCACAAATGTGATGAAACAACAGTTGTGTATTTCATATGCCCTTTAAAGAAATATTGGATTCATGTAATGCTTTTCTGAAAATTCTACATGCTAGTCATGCTGCCCCCAGCTGTTTCTGAAATCTGCTTCAGAAACTCTAGTCTGGATTGTAGTGCATTGGGAACAGGCTGGGCCAATGGGCCATTGGACTGTGGCACTGCAAGATCTCACTGGTCATTCCTCTGTTTCTTCTTCTTCCTAGTAATGCAGGGAAGGTACCAGTATGGCTTACCTACATGAACTGGTCTATTAGTGTCCACTTTTCTTTTTAGGGATTGTTCCTTCTTACTAGTTCCCATGTCTTTCCTTTCACTTCCCACATGTTTGCCCACATACAGGGCCGGATTTAGATGAAAAGAGGTCCACTTATGAGGCCCTTTCACCTATAGTGAAAGTGTAATTTTAATTTTGCTAACAAAAGGTAGGTAAAATAAGGACCCAGATTGTGGGGGCAATAAGATGACTTTGTATAAATATACAAAAGTATGAAGGCTATTGCTTAACGCATTGTAAGCCACCCTGAGTCTCCGGAGAGGGGCGGCATAAAAATTACAGCAAAAAATAAAATAAAAAAATAAAAAAATCTCAACACTATAAAAACGAATGAGGAGAAATAGGAAATTATGCTAATAAATATAAAAATGTGTAGGCATTTACACAGCAGATAAAAGTAAGGGAATTGTTTTCAATAAGTACATTCTAGCAAAATGTCTTTCCATTCTAAATGCATATTATCTATGCTGAAATTTTTAAAATATCTGTGAGACATTAATACTCTGAGAATTACTCAAAATCACTTAATATAGATTAGTTGCTTCTTGTCATAGTTTGAAAATTTTAGATAATCTGTTGCTTTCTTTAGAAATATACAATTACGTCCAACACCAAATAGGTTGACTGCCTTTTGGTCTTCCCCTCCTAAGTTGTTTGCAATATGTATTCTAATGCAATTTTCAATTTTCTGTGGTCATGTGGCCGGCATGACTAAACACCAAAGGCACACAGAAGGCTTTTACCTTCCCACCAAAAGTGGTCCCTATTTTTCTACTTGCATTTTTATGTGCTTTTGAACTGCTAGCTTGGCAGAAGCTGGGACAAGTAATGGGAGCTCACCCTGTTACACCGCACTAGGGTTTCGAACCACTGAACTGCCGACATTTCAATCTACAAGCTTATTATTATTATGTTTAAGCATAATAATTACCTAATTATTCACTGGGTTCAAATAGCATTCTATGTCACAGTTTGCTTGATCCCTCATTTATTGACTAAGTTCCAGTTGTAGGTAGGACTATTCACAGGTAGGTACCTGTGAATCCTAAAGTTGACTAGATTGAGATTCATGAGAATGACTATGGGCTGTTTTAGGAAATTAATAAAATGTGTAGCCCAGGGAAGTCAATAAAATTTATAGTCCACTTTGTATCTAAGTTTCTTCATCGATATGTTTATCTGTAATACTATCATCATGCAGTTCAGGATTTTTATTTTTTTTAAAAAAACGTTTTAGGATAAATTTAGAACAATGAAATACATTTATATATTTCATGTAGCATAAAAATGGGCCTTCGTGCATTTTTACTAGGAGCACAAAGATGAGAACAATTTCCTATCCAGACCTTGAGTAAGGGAGGCACTGAACAATTAGATAAGATCTATAAAATATTGGGAAGAGAAGATATGGAGAATATGAAACAGAAGACTAGCTGTCTCAAAGCGAAACAGGAATAAAAGGAAATTTGGTTTGTACATTTCAGGAAAAAAAGCCACAAAGCTTTGCAACATCATAAATCACTGGATTTGCAGTCTATATTCAAGTTGCTGCAAATCTAAATTGGCTTTGCTTATCTTGATCCTCCTAATACATTACTTATACTTTGGGTGCAGAAACCCCTTGCTCTAGGGAAAAGTTTGCATTTATTACAGGTGCTTGCTCATTTTTGTTCCACACTAGAAAGACCACAATGAACTCTGCTTTCTGGGTCTAGGAAGGAAGCAACACTTAATTCTTCAGCCATAAGTCTTTTGCTTTTTGCTTGCTGCTGTCTCTGCTTTACAGTTAAGGAATCTCAGGATGTGGCCAAGTATTAGCATTTCCCCTAACTACAATAGACATATATTTTAGCATTTAAGCCTTTTCAATTTCTAAACTGCCTAAGCCACCAACCACAAGGCACCCCAATAATCAATATCATTCAAGAGTTGAACACCGATAAATTATGAACATAGATTCAGTGTGCAGAACCTTCCTATTTAACTTCACAAAAATAATTTTCTTACATTTTTTGTCAAGATAGAAATGCTAGTATAATCTTGAGCTGAGGTGCCTCCTGGACAAAGGAGGCCTGGGTTCAAGGCCTTACTTGACCATAGAGCTCACTAGCTACTTTGGGCTAATTATAATCTGTCAAGCTACTTTTAGTGGGGAAATTGTGAGGTAAAGGCACAACCTGTATCTCAGCTTGATCTCGTAGAGGAAATAACTCAAGTAATTAAAATTAATTAATAATTTTAAAAGTTAGTGTTAATGTTTTAATGTTTTAAATGCTCTATTTTATATTGTGTTTTGTAATATTGCAATAAATAAATAAACTTAGCAAGTCTTAATGCACATTGGTACAATTTTGAATTTACTAGAGTTGGGCTGGAATGTTGGAAAATACTTCAACTTTGGAAATTATGTACCACCTGCCCACTATATTAGTTAACTTTGACAGAATAGGCTGTAATGCAGAAAGATACAGAAGGAAAAAGAAGTATAGGATGATTACAAGCAAAGTGGATAGACTCAGTTCCAATGGCAGTACAGTGTATCATTGGAAGAATTGAAAGACCAGGTTAGGGATCATCATGGAGAAAATCCATGTGGTTGCCACGAGTTGAAAACAACTTCATGGCACATAATCAGTCATCCGAAGTTCCCCTCTTGTCCTGTTTCAGGTTTCAAACTCGTACTGGCCTCATTAGGTGACAGTAGCAATTTACAGTACTCAAGGCTGAAGAGTCAACAGCAGACAAGGAAAGGAATGTAGATCAAAACAGAGTCTCTGGAAAAGAAAGCTTGTCTGAGTGGTTTCACTTTCAACAAGAGCATACTAAAGAGTACTCAAAATCCAGTTCAAAATTCAGAGAGTCCAGTAGGGTTTGTCAACCAGCCCAGGATCAGAGTTTCTCAAGCAAGATTCATGGAATAATACCCCAGAACAGGAAATCAGGCTATAGTCAGCTATCTGTAATCAAAAGAGTTCCTCCTTTCCTTAGCAAGGAGCATCGTCATCTTTATTCTGCTATCCACACTCTCGGAATCTGAGAACTTTGATACAATACGTTCTCATCTGACTGCTCCAGCTGCTCGGTTGGTGCCTGTGTTGACCAGGTGTCTTCTGTGGCTGCCATTCCACTGGTTTAGCTGGACCATATCTTCAGAGTTTGAGTCCTGGACCACAATAATTGCAAGGGAATAAGCCCAGTTATGGAAAATTTAATGCTGTACATATCTTTCAGAGGGTTCCAATCTGTAGTTCTATTTTGGGCTTAATTTAAAAATGTGTCAGAGTCCTGGCAAAGGTGGGTGAGTGGGTGTCTCCATTGAAAAGTTTTGGGTCCACTTTCTCTAGGTTGGTATATTAACTTATGCTTGCCTTGCATTTTGGTCTCTCATGGCTTACCAGTGTGCAACTCTTCCTTTTAACATTATTGGTCATATGGGAGAGAGTGGCTATGTTGATTTGAACTGTTGAGAGCCTCATCAACTTTTGAAACTGATCATCTTGGGAAATACAAGGTAGCATTAAAGAGAAGATAATGCCTATATTTCCAGGAAATTCTATCCCAGCCTAAGAGTGCTTTATCAGGAAAGAAATCCTTCTCCTGAACAATTTGCCAAAATAAATCTCTTCGATGAAAATGAATCACAAAGGCATTCCTTTCAGCTTATTCTTTGACAACCTGGCACTTTAAATATGTCAAAGCCAACAGCTTGGTTCCTATACTCCAGACATATGATTCTGTGGGTTTCATATAGTCCCTGTCAAACATGAATCTATATAATATTCCCAGACTGCAGAGGCTGTCACATTCACATTTTAAGTCATCTACATAGTTCAACTTTTAACCCCCTTGGCTTCCTTTTTGCCATTTGGAGAGAGAGAGCCTTGACATGATCAGCAAAACCTGATCTCCTAAAATAGCAGTCTTAGCTCCAGTTAAGAAGATCCCACTGTCTATTTTGATTGGTTTATGATATGCTAACTGAGACTGCAAGTTTTGCAGCAAGGATAAAGAAGCTCTTGCCTTTTAGATGCTGCTGAACGACAACTCCCAGAATTCCTCACCACTTTCCATGCTAGCTGAAGCTGCAGCAACACTTTGGGAGACCATAGCATCCCAATCTCAGTAGATTTATGCACGCTTACCTTGTAGGAAGTCCTACTGGACATAGTAGTGAGGTTTCTTTTTATTTATTTGTTCAATTTATATGGGGACCCATCTCATGTATGTGATTCTGGGTATCTCACAATAGTTTAAAAAAACAATGAATGAAATACAAATGAAAACCAACATATAAAACCATAAAAAGAATCTTTATTAAGCCATATTTAAAAGGTCCACAAAAACATAATTGGTGACATTCTTAATAATTGCCAAGTATGTGTGTACTGGGACATGCAATTTAATGCAGGCATGCAGTTTAGTCACATTTACAGGTAGAAATAACAAAATTTTAGATTCTAGATGAATTGGAAGAAAAAACATTTTGAAAAGAGGATTTTTTTCCTTTTCGATCAATGAGATTGCAAATTATTTGGTTCTGCTGCATTTTTGTAATAGACACAAAAATAGATTTTTAATAATTTTCAGTAAATTAAACTGTACTTTATTAGATACATTTTTCACTCTGTCCAAACATTTTTATGTCACCCAGAGTCATCCTGTAGGGGAAATAAGCAACATAAAGTTTAATTAATAAATGAAATAAATAAAAACATTCACTTGGGCTTAAATTTTGGCAACTTTCACCCTTTTGGATTGAATAACTTGTTAAAAAGCAGAAGAGTGAAGAATGGCTGCTTCAAGTTAGTTAATTAACAGACTTCATAATGGTAAATAATATTTTCTGTTACTTTCTTCTCATGATTAGCTTCTGCAAACGATGGACTAACATATATCTTTGATGATGTCACTGTTTTCATTTGTGGGGAAGGCTGTGTCTTCTTTGCCATCTTGAACAATTTTCTTAGTTTATTTATATTGTCATGATAAGGGTACCTTTGAACGCAACACTCTCTACTGGTATTCTAGGCATTCTACTGTTCTTCTTCATTTCTCTAAAACAAAATTCTTACAATAATAAATCAACGACACTTCAAGGCTGTGCCAAGTTAAATATATATGGTTCCTGGCTATTATGTAATTTCCAATCTGCTACAATGGCTGTTGCTGATAAGTCAATCATCGGGAGCAAAAAATGTTCCAGACTGATCTTAGTTACTGTGTCCTTCACTGATGTATGTAGACCAGTCTTCCTGTTCACTGCTCTTTTCTTCCCTTTCTTTTTTAAGAAAGGGGGTGCAAGGGAACATAATTGCAGCTTTCCTCTCTTTTGAATGACTCTTCATCATAACAGTTTATATCTGGAAAATATCACAGAAAATGTAAAATGGAGGTAAGTTAAAACCAAGAAATCAGGCCTCACTGTTATTAACAGAATGGTTCAAAAATATTTCTTGGGATGTGTTTGTAATAGTTCTGCCTTGTAATAAAACTCAACAGTGATATATTTCTCCCCTTCTCAGGTTGATTTGGCATTAGGAGGCCAGACAAAAGCAATTTGTAATAAGGTCCCTGATCCATGCCTGTAACATGCAGAAGGGGCTCAAAGGGTTCCATGCTCATTTAAAGCTCTTTAAAATGATTAATAGCTAAAATGCATTGCAAATTATCAAGTGTTTTCCATGGAGAAAACAGGGAGCTTTTCAGGAGATTGCCATAATATTTCCTCTGCCAGTAACCAAGGGTAAGAAATCAGACAAAATTAGCAATTGCAACACATGAATGAAACAGAGCATTCATTTCAAAAGTTAATCCAGTGGTCGGTTGGGGCTGGTTTTTTTTTCATTCAGTTAGTGTATTTTGTTTACAAAAGACTCAGCTGTCATCATTCACAGATGAGAAAGATCAACTAAACAGAATGAATGAATAGCTCATGAGACAGAAAAATTAGCTGAGCTCTGTTTTATTTGAAATTGGGGGAACTTTAGCTGCAGAGAAATCTCTTCTGGAATGAGGGGGCTTCTGAAGCTCAGACCTGCCAGAGGTCTTGCTAGAGGTTCCCAATCTTTCTAGGCTGATGACATTTTGGGATTTAGGAGGCATGTTATGGACTTTTATAGGTGACAGCCATTATGGGAAGTGATCAGGCATAAAACACCAATTTCTTAAAATGCAAACTAGTGTGGTTGCTTCCTGTCACCCCATTTTGCTTCTTTACTGCTTACCTTTTTGCTGGTCCGGTAAACATATTTCCAAAGAAAATTTTGGGCTGCACCTAGTCAACATTTTATTTTCTAAGAGTGCCTCTGAACATAGGTTCAGATTAGAGGAAACACCAATGATATTTGTGGCTGGAACTAATTTTGCAGCATGCTAGCCAAGTAAGATAAAATAATGAAGTGGGACAGAGTGTCCAAAGGTGATGGCCATTTCTGGTTTCAGTGAGGAAGAAATAGCCATTATTGAATGAATCTAATCCAAGGCTGGGTTACTCCAAAGTGTTCTTTGTGGGATGGGCCTTGGTGATGGTCCAAAAATTGTAACTAGTCCAGAAAGCAGCAGTATAGGTGGGGGATCTACCATATATCTCTGTAGAAACATCTATCTTGCTTGCCAGTTGTTTTTCAAACCCAAATAGGGCTGTTCATTATTGGGTACGGAGATTAAGCCCAAATTACCTACAGGATTTTCTACTCATATCAGTTTGTCTGCATAATTAAGTTTTATATATATATACACACACACCCTTTGCAATTCCTGTCATAATTACATCTTAACACCAAGAGTGAACTTTTCCATTGTGATGCCCATAACTGTAATACATTGTGACTGGAATTGTGGCAGGCCTCTTTTTTTTTTTTAGCCACGTTTAGGTTTAAAATTACTATTAGTAATTTTACTAATATTAGTAATACTAATATTACTAATAGTTAAATGTTTTTAGAATTTTTTTTATATGAAGATACAAATGATATGAAGTTATATAATTTTGTGTCACCAGCCAGAGGGCCAGAAAGCATATTAAGCTAAGCATAAATCAAAATATATGACACAGCACAAAAAGATTAGTCATTGTGGTAATTTTATTGTCGGGGAGAGGGAAAGAAACATGCAGCCTTTTCTGCCTTAATGTAAAAATTTCCTCAAGTTGAGTTTGAGTCCTCATGTGTACACTATATGGGCCTATACATGCAGTATTCTTGGCAACAATAAAAATGTTTTTTATTGCGTGGCTTAAAATTTTCCATATTTTCATTTAACTTATAACTACAAAATTCTCTGATTATCTCCTACCCAAATAATCACCAGGCTTGATCTTTTATAGCTTCAGAATCCATATAAACACAGGAAACTCTCACCTGTTTTCTTCCTCAGATGCTAAAATGGGTATTGTGATCCTGGATGTCATTGAATAGAACTATTTCCTCTTCTGCTTTAGGCAATAAAATGTTTTGGGGCAGCCCTGTTTTTAAATTCAGATGATTATTTTTAAAAACTTACATGTTTAGTTATTTCATTGGCATGGCCTGGTAGCTCCAGTTTTATGCCCATCCATAAGCCATGATCTAAACATTCTTACCCTCTTCCCTTTTTTTGAGCCTACAAATGTTATATAACAGCAAAACATGAAGAGAGCGAGATGGCAAACAGAATCAAACAAAGTATTATTATTTATTAATTTTGGTACCACCTAATATTAATATTAGCTCAGTGGCTAAGAAGCTAAGATCGGCAGTTCAGTGGTTCGAATCCCTAGTGCTGTGTAACAGGGTGAGCTCCCATTACGTGTCCCAGCTTCTGCCAACCTAGCAGTTCGAAAGCATGTAAAAAATGCAAGTAGAAAAATAGGGACCACCTTTGGTGGGGAGGTAACAGCGTTCCATGCGCCTGTGGTCCTTAGTCATGCTGGCCACATGACCAAGGAGACATTTTCGGACAGAACTGGCTCTTTGGCTTTGAAACAGAGATGAGCACTGCCCCCTAGAGTCGGGAACAACTAGCACGTATGTGCGAGGGGAACTTTTACCTTTTTAATATTAATTATTATCAGTAGGTGATATCAAAAACTGCTATAAGGGATAGTTTTTAATTTATGACTAACTTTTCATATTCTTTGGAACAAGTTCCTTTTTGTATTTTAGAGCCATCATAATAATGATGAATAAAGTAGCATATCATTTTTGGATAGCAGTGTTCCAATATTTAAGGAGCTGCCACAAAAAAGGGAGTCAGACTATTTTCCAAAGCACCTGAAGAAGCAATGGATGGAAACTAATCAAGGAGGGAACCAACTTAGAAATTTCTAAGGAGAAATTTCATGACAGTGAGAACAGTTAATCAGTGGAACAACTTGCCTTCAGAAGTTGTGAATGCTCCAATGCTAGAAGTTTTTAAGAAGAGATTGGATAACCATTTGTCTGAAATGGAACAGGGTTTCCTGCTTAAGCAGGGGGTTGGACTAGAAGATCTCCGAAGTCCATTCCAACTCTATTATTCTGTTAGTAATTATGGCACTTGTGGCGATGATATTGGATTGTTTATAATAGAGAAAGCAGGGCTGTATAGTTATTTCTATTCATTTTCCTCATTCCCATTTCCCCTTTTCCTCACACTGGGAACTTTGACAATATAGGTTTATCTGGACCAATTTCATCATCTTTCCAAACTTCAGAGTAACAACATGGAGGTAAAGTGGCCCCATATTATAAGTGTGTTCCAAGATCATTAATTTTCTTAATAACCCCCTTTTCTGGATTTCATCGCCTTTATAGCAGTTGTCCAAGAAGATTTCAGGTCTTCTTTGATTTGTCTCTCTGAGCAATGTCTCCCTGCTGAATGTGTATTATAGTTTCATCTCTTCTTTTTTCTTCTCTCTCCAGTGTGTATCTCTTTACACTGACTAAAAAATGAACTGTATTTGCCTTTGGTAAATCTCCCTTACCTCCTTTGGAAAAAATGATTTTGAAGCTCTAGGGATTTCCCATCCTACTGTTTTGCATAATTTGGTGTCATAGCATCTTGTTTAGATGATGTTGAACTTCATCTCTCAGCAGCTCCACCCAGCAATAAAAGGAGCAAGAAGTTCAGTAACATTTAGAAGGTCACAAGTTCTTCATCCTGGTCCATTCTTAAGATTAAGCAAAATCCTGGTAGCATAGCTAATGATTAGGGGTTATGAGAGTTGTAGTCTAAAATATCTGGAAAAATCAAATTGGCTTTTCAGTGTGTACCTGTGTACTCTTATATTCATAAAACGATATCTCTTCTGTTCAGTGTTTCCTTTCTTCTATCCATCTATGTATGCAAAAGTTAAAAGGTGATGCCAAGACCAAATCACAGGGGATGCCCACGTTTACATGGCCAACTTTCAGGAAAATCCAGTGCTTCAATCAGTGTTCTCCTTTCATAATGAACATTCTTCAAACTGGTCAACAGATTATTTTGCAAGTGAAGTCATGGGAGTTTTGAGATTTCAAATAGAATTTTAAAACGTTTTGAGTGTAACAGACATATTTTACACTTTTAAAAATGGGGAACTTCAGAATATTTGCTTGTCCTTTCTGTGGGAGAGCCCTTGTGCAATCTAAGACAGTTTACTCTGCATTCCTCATATCCCAGACAAGAAACTTGCAGATCAGATAAGAAATCACATTGACCTCTGTTTTCCTACTCTGAAAATCCGATGTCCCAATGGCTAGGGGACTGCAAAGTGAGAAGTTCTTCTCTTTCCCCTTGTTTTCTGTCAATCAAAGAATAGCTATTACTTACATAATATTTCCTAGATGAATTTGTCTTCCTTTCTTGCATATGAAGGGAGAGTTTGCATTATTACTGGAGAATATTTGCAACTCACCTGTCTCCCAGTTCCTATTCTTTGACCAGGCTGGCTGGTTGGCTGGACTAGTTTAAAAAACATGCTCAAATGCATTATATTGGTATGCCAATATCCTATGTTAAAAGAGCTCAGAGGCATGCTATCATATCTGAAATGGTATAGAGTCTCCTGCAGAGGATTGGACTAGAAGACCTCCAAGGTCCGTACGAACTCTATTTTTCTGTTATGTCAAACAGATATGATTTATGTTGATTGCTTTTATTTAGTATCCTATGACTATCACTGAGTGTTGTATCTTATGATTTATGGTGATTGTATTTTATGGTTATGAGCATGATCTATCACTTGTTGCTTGTTTGTACACTGAGAACTTACGCACTGGAGACAAATTCCTTGTGTGTCCAATCACACTTGGCCAATAAAGAATTCTATTCTATTCTATTCTATTCTATTCTATTCTATTCTATTCTATTCTATTCTATTCTATTCTATTCTATTCTATTCTATCCCAGCCCATTCCATTCCATTCCATTCCATTCAAAATATGGCTGGTTGATATAAATATGTCTCTTTTTATTTTGAAGAGGGGAAAAGGGTGTTGGTGTGAACTTGGGGATAAGGGACGTAGTATACAATGCAAGCAGTTAATGATTGATAACTGAATATTTATTGATTGATGGTTCA
The DNA here is from genome assembly GCA_022577455.1 of Arizona elegans. NCBI lineage: Eukaryota > Metazoa > Chordata > Lepidosauria > Squamata > Colubridae > Arizona > Arizona elegans. The sequence continues at coordinate 193,699,700 of JAKOOJ010000001.1, read as the reverse complement.
TCTATTACTTTATAGATAATTCAGAAACAGTCCTCATCTATTGGTAAAAAAAGAGAGCAAATGTTGATTGGTGGAAACTCTGTACTGATTATCATACTCAATCTTCATAGCATGTTATATTTTTGTTGTAGTCCCCAGATATATGAATCTTTCTTCAGTCTTTCCTTCTCAAGGCTAAATATGAAAAATTCCTTCCGCTTCTCTTCCTAGAATAGTTTCTGATGATACCTGATCATCCTCAGATCATCTTGTTCAGGTTTGTCTCAATCTTTCTTCAAAAGTGGTGCCTAGAATGGGATAAAGGGCTTGAGATGGTGTCTGGTGTGAGTGCAAAAAGTAAATTAGGATTGTTATGTCCCATGATTTACATTTAAGATCAAACCATACCTTTTCAGGCTTAAAAAAATGTTGTACTAATAACATATAATGTATGATACCCAGAAGAGATTAATCTTGCCAATAACCATGTCAACAAGCATGGTAACCCGGAAGAGCAAACAATAAAAAGACACTTTCAAATCTTTCAAAAAAGTTTAGTTTTTAAACATTTTGACAGTTTTTATTTTACAAAAGGACCTTTTCTTAATTGTTTCTCCACAGCTTTAAAATAAGTTCTTTCCTGAACAATTTGGAGATTGCTGGACTGTCTTTTCTTCTACCCCTGTCTTAAAAAGAGGTGCAGGAATCAAACTTCAAAGAGGCATTTCAGTAGAGCCCTTGAAGCTGTCTGGCTAAAACTTTACAGAAGCAATAACCTTGAAAAGGTCTCCCTTTAGTTTTTCTTTAAGCATGAAATTTCATTAACTTTACCAGCAGATGCTTGCTGCCTGAGTTTGGAGCTCTCAGACGGAGCTTTGTTGCACCCTTGAATCAAAGCCCTCTTTTCGGGATGAGTTGCAGATGGAAAAGAACAATTTGTAAAAGTCCTGCTCTTTTTTTGCCTCTTCCAAATCTCTTTCCTACTTTCTGCAATGCTATTTTTTTCTCTTCCCTCTGATGCTGAAAGCTCCATTGTGTGTGTCGCTAAATCTCCTACTCTGTTCAATCTTTTTCTAAGGTTACCTTCTGTAGAACCTTATTTTTCAAAATGAAGGCGCAAAAGATTACTCTGCCTTGTTACTTACAGACGTTGGTTGGTTAACTAGTTTTCGATGGCACCTTTTCACTTGATTGAAAACACCAAATCTGCACCCACTCTAAAAATTCTTTGAAACAGGTAATATAAGGGATAATATTTCTGGGACTTTTTATTTCAATTTAAAACATTTGCCTCTCTATTCTTCCTGCACTGCAGATCAATCACCAACCTTTTAATATGAGTGATGGTAAACATGAATCCTTGAACGTGTGGATAAAATGGGTGAAGGAAACTCTGGGATTGAGAAGGCTAGTCTTGGCTTTGTTTCTTTGTTTAATTGAATTTGTACACCTCCCAAAGACTTTGGGAGGTTTGTTGTTTATAGATACACCTGCCGTTCAGAATACACAGAGAACAAGCAGCATGGGAGATGGCTCCAATAGTAACAAGGGCTACTCAGTGTATGAAGAGGACTGAGCAGTGGTGGGTTTCTACTGGTTTGCCCCAGTTTGCGCGAACCGGTAGTGGCAGTGGTGGGATGCTCTCTGCATGCACAAAGTGCCGTGTGCGAGCTAAGCAAGCACGCAGGGTCCCGGTTCCGAAGCGGTAGCAAAGGTAAGTGGAACCCACTACTGGGGCTGAGCCTCTCCTTCCCATGATCCCCTTCCCTGATATCAAGTAATCTGCTTCCATTCCTTACCGTAGGGAGACTCTTGTTTTGTAATTTCTCTTGAGTCCCACTCAACTTTGATTGTCAAGATTAGAATGATCCATACATAGTTAATTTCAATGCACTCTTCCTGATAATAGTTTCAGTTTTTGGAACTTTCTAGTTTTATTTATGAGCCTAAATGGATAAGTTAATAGCATGCCATTATTCTCTGAGTTAAATTAAATTAAATTAAATTAAATTTAATTAATTAAATTTATATGCCACCCCTCTCTGAAGACAGGGCAGCTCACAATACATTTTAAAAAATAATTATAAAAAAACATTGAAAAATTAAAAACATTAAAAGCTCATTCACGCCATTCATGGCCGGATTTCGTCAGATCACAAAAGTGAGATCAACGGCCCCAGGCCTGCCTGAAAAACCAGGTCTTCACTGCTTTTTGGAAGGCCAATAGGGTGGGGATGATCCAGACCTCAGGAGGTAACTGGTTCCAGAGAGCTGGGGCAGCCACAGAGAAGGCCCTCCCCCGCGGGCCCACCAGCCGGCATTGTTTAGCTGACGGGACCCGGAGGAGACCAACTCTGTGGGATCTTACCGGTTGCTGGGAGCTATGTGGCAGAAGGCGGTCTTGAAGATAACCTGGCCCTGAGCCATGTAGGGCTTTAAAGGTAATAACCAACACCTTGAATTGTGACCGGAGACTAATAGGGAGCCAGTGCAGCTCGCGGAGAATTGATGTAATGTGGGTGTACCTAGGTGCACCCACGACAGCTCGTGCGGCTGCGTTCTGGACCAAGTGTAGTTTCCGAACACTTTTCAAGGGTAGCCCCATGTAGAGTGTGTTGCAATAATCTAACCGTGAGGTGACAAGGGCATGAGTGACTGTGAGGAGAGCCTCCCGATCCAAGTAGAGTCGCAGTTGGTGCACCAGGTGAACCTGTGCAAAGGTCCTCCTAGCCACAGCTGTCAGATGTTGCTCTAATTTTAGCTGTGAGTCTAGGAGGACACCCAAATTGCGAGCCCGTTCTGAGGGGGACAATCTCTCCCCCCCACCGAACCAAGGATGGACAATTGACATAGTCTTTAGGAGGCAATACCCACAGCCATTCGGTCTTGTCTGGGTTAAGTCTGAGCCTGTTGACTCCCATCCAGACCCTCACAGCCTCCAGACACCAACATATCACATCCACCACATCACTGAATTGACGGGCATTCTTCTATCTATATTGCTTTATTGAACTAAAGTGGCATTCATGGTGTTGCCAAGACTAACATAGTTGGATGCAAGATACATCATTAAAGTATCTGTGTTACAAAACTAGGGTACATCCCAAAGTCTCGGTACAAAGAATGTCCCAGGTTCCATTATAATGCATACTTTAAGGTGGAGTCTTTAAATAACTTGAAATGCTTCTTCTCAAATTTCTTCTCTCTTGGGCTGAGGTTCTGTTTATGAGATAAACTGCCAACAGACACATCTTCTGCATCTTGATTGTTTATGTTTATGCTCTCTTCCATTCCTTTTCCAGCCTCTCTTATAACTTTACAAAGATTCTACATTTGTAAAACAATAATGGCAAAATAGCAATAAAAACCAATTTCAATGTATAGATTCAGACATTTTCCTGAAAAGATTCAGCAGTGCTGGCATTGCCAATAGTGATGCTACTGATTGGATAAGACACTTCTGGCATTTGTAGAAATGAATAGGCATTCCACCAAAGTTGTAATAGTTCTCCAAGACTGCATCCCCAATTCCCAACTAAAATTCCTAATCCTTTTCTTTGTATTCCTTTGTATTCTGTTTTTTTTTATCCCTCCTTTATTATTATTTTTATAAACAAGGTGGCAAATGTACCTAATATTTTTTCCTTCTCCCATTTTCCTCATAGCAACAGTTGGGTTGGGCTAAGAGAGAGAATGAGTGGTCCAAAGTCACCAGACACTTTCATGCTTTAAGATGGAACTAGAACTCACAATTTTTCCAGCCTGATGCCTTAACCACTAGGCTAAACTGGCTCATTTCATTCCATACCCTCTTCCATTCCATTCCAGTCTTCCCCTGATTCATTTTAATAAAATTGTAGAAGAATAAAACCCATATAAATTTTGAAAAAAGTAAAGTTAAAAAAAAAGGTAATAAATAAATTATGAATTGCAATTAAAGAAACAGAGAAGATGGGGAAAAAATGAAGGCCTAGGGTCAAATATGAAATGAATGATGTGTGATTCTATACACTGAAAAAATTAATACAAAAATGTTGTCATCCTGTTTGCCATTTGAGTGGGCTTTCCTTTTCCTTTTCCTTTAGCTGTGTACCCAGTAGATACAGTTATTGGTCTACCAGTGTGATGGCATCATATTTCTCATTCCCATGTCATTTATTTATTTATTTATTTATTTATTTGTTTGTTTGTTTGTTTGTTTATTTATTTATTTATTTATTGGTTCGATTTATATGCCGCCCTTTTCCGGAGACTCAGGGCGGCTTACAATGCATTAAGCAATAGCCTTCATACTTTTATATATACTTGCTTAGTAGGGCTTTTGCCCCCCCGCCAGCGGTGTTCTTTTTTATACAAAATCAGCTTATTTCCCCCACAAACTGGGTCCTCATTTTACCTACCTCGAAAGGATGGAAGGCGAGTCAACCTTGAGCCTGGTGAGATTTGAACTTGCAGTAATTGCAGGCAGTTGGTGTTACTTAACAGTGCTTTAGTCTGCTGCGCCACCAAGGCTCATAAGGTCATGTAGGATGGGATGGTTTGGGCTGTGAAGAATGTATACTAATGTTGTTGTTTAGATGCTGGTATTTCTGGAAAATATTGGTAGCACAGAATGAGTCTGAAATCAACTAAGGTATTTAATAATAAAAAACAAAATAAATAAATAAAACCCCCTCTTATTTTAATGCCCTTATTTTCATGGTAAATAAGGAAAAGCTAATCCTGGAAAGTGTCCAAACTACCCCACTATATTCTTCTAGGATGAAATAGTTAAGCAAGTTAATTATATGGTCCGCTGTGTTATCTACACTTACTGGAAAAGGAGTGAATGTTTTGGATGAGGGATCATCAAGGTCTCAATGCATGTTTAGAAGGTTTGTTTTATTTATGCTACAAAGCAAGTAGAAGCAAATGGGCATTCCTTCAGCAGGCAGAGGCTCAATCCTTAGCTGCAACTTCAGGCAACTCTCTAACATCAGCTAGCAACTAGAAACTCTAATCTCTTTGCTGCTTTGCCCCCCATCTCTTGGAGATTTTCCTAACCTGTTGGAATGTACTGGATGACATATTTCTGAGCCAATGATCACCCTGGATAGCAATTTTGTGAATTGACCTCCAGAACATCTGGAGGGAAACAGATAGGAGAAGCCTGAAAAAAAGAGAAAACTTTCCCAGCTGAAGTCGTTTTCACTATGAAGAAGAAATAACCATTCCACTATGAGGAAGAAATAATCATTCCAACATAATATAAAATGTCTAACTTTTGATGTGCATAAGGATCCAGACCTTCTTACAGAGGTGGTATTCAGCAGGTTCTGACCAGTTCTGAAGAACCGGTAACAGAAATTTTGAGTAGTTCAGAGAACCAGTAAATACCACCTCTGACTGGCCCTGCCCCCATCTATTCTCTGCCTCCCAAGTCCCAGCTGATCAGCAGGAAATGGGGATTTTGCGGTATCCTTCCCTGGAGTGGGGAGGGAATGGAGATTTTACAGTATCCTTCCCCTGCCATGCCCACCAAGCCACGCCCACAGAACCAGTAGTAAAAAATTTTGAATCCCACCACTGCCTGCTTACCTCCCATCTTTGTTTCGCTCTGCTGAAAATGCGAGTTTGGGGTTTTTTTATAAAGATTTTATGAAAAGCTTGTGTTGGAAGAAATGTCCATCTGGGTTCAGTTCCAAGTGGGGAGAAAGAAACTGGAAACATGGAGCCTATTTCGAAAGATGGTTTAATGGTGGACAGGTCCTAGGCAAAATGAGCACATGGGTGAGAGAGGGAGGGGACCCTCTCTTGGGCCCTGCCTTGGAGCTTCCTGTTCCTGTGAAAGAAATGTATTCTGATTGGTTGTCAGACTCCCATGGGGCCATGTAGGGGTAACTTTGTAGGTTGTCTTGAGTCCCAGGCCTGGTTGAATCTTGCTGGGTGATGATGTAATGAAGGGGTTTTAGGCAATTCCTATTATGGCTTAATGGATTTGTCCTGGTTTGGATCTTGAGTGAGGGCTAATCCTATCATGTCCTGAGGGCCATGTCTTTTGTTTTGTTGATAAGCTGGCCCAGCCTTTGTCTTGTAGATAGGTTGGCAGGCACCAAAATATCTGCTGAGGTGGGGCGGGGGCAGGAAGCTAAGGCTCTTGAGTTTGTCTTTAGAAACATGTTTCTTCTTTAGGGAAAATATAATATTCTGCTTTTTAAATATTTCCTAGAATATTTCATTTTCTTAGTAGAGGGGTGGGTGCTAACTCCCTAGACTTGCAATTCTTACATATGAACAGAATGGCTGGGATGTCTTTTCCATTCTTTTTTCTGACATTAAACCGTTCTGTCCTAACTTGAATTTCAGCAGTTGTAGCTTCAGTGTATTTGAAGGGACCCCATTGGACAAGGCTATTTTAAGCCTTGTCTTTTCAGAATGGCTCAGTATGTTGTTCTGCTGTGACGTTCTCAACTTCCTTTTTTAAGCAACTGTGTAATAAGTTGCTTTTATTTAAAATAAAGAGAGGACAGGAAGACCACCCAGCTACCTCATCAACTGAAATCTGATCCAAACTTTTTCTACTACCACCCAAATATTTGTCTTGCTCTCTCAATCTTTGGATTTTACCTCTCTTTATAACCCATAGAAAGTTCAAGCAATATGTGTGGTTTAGGAAAGCCATAATAACACAACTAATCAACCACTATCAGTAGCCTAAATGTGTTCATTATTCAGTATTGTGGTGGGGATCCAATTTGGGTAATATTTCTCAGAAATATAAAATGAGAAGTGCCAAAATATATAGGATGAATTCCAGTCCATTAATAATAAAAATGTTGTTGAGCAATGTACAATTAGGAAACTCCTAAATATCAGAGTTTTGGTCTCTTGGGAGGGATACAAGGTTTCAGAGGATGTGCCATTATGAGCTTCAAAATGAAAAACATTTTCTCAAGAGTCCCGTACATTTTTCATATCATTTTGAGTAAATAGGTTCTAAAGTACAAACTGAATACCATTGCACCAAGAGGTTCTTATTAGTAATCCACTAGTTATCATTTATTACTGATAACCTTTTCTAATTCTTTTTTTTTTTTTTGGCTTTTGTGATTTTGTATTTGTGATAATAGGTAATAAAATATATTCTCACAGATTAGAATATGTTATGAAGTATAATTCCATGAGTTAATCAGCAAAACATTGAAATACTTTTCTTGCCTTTTCAGTTAGGGATAAATGGTTTCAGCCACCTTCTCATTTGGGAACTGGGGAAGTGGGACTACACATATATTCACATTCTTGTGCTTATTTCTCAGCATATAGAAATTTTTGTAAACCTTTCCCAGGGTGCAGAGTTGTAAAAGTTTTTTTTTTTTAGTTTGAAACATTGCTTTAGGTATTTCCTCTTATAATATCCATTTTGGTACACATTCTTGATTTGGAATACTCTGTATATAGTGGATATTGGCATGCACATCTGATTTATATATAGGCTTGGGATTAGCAGATTGGCTGCATTCATATATTCAAATATAAACCTAAACTAAACATATTTCTCTTCTGTCTTTATTTCAGGAGTTCCCAAACTGTGGGTGGTAACCTCTTAGGGAGAGGGTCACAAGCAATTTTGAAGTTCTGCAAGCTTGTGTAGTTAGGACAGGGTTGATGTCAGAAGTTGTTTTTACTCTGTCCAAGCACAAGGTTGTCCAATCAGAACAAGAGTGGGATCATGTTCTAGATCCCATCAGAGTCTGGTGTGGTCTTGCAAAGGTCCATTCCTGAGCAACGATGCCATTTATGCCTGTGGTTGGTTTGCTGTGTATATGGGGAAGGGCAGGAGAGCATGGACTTGGAAGGATTCAACCTAAGGCTTGACCTTGTGGGTTTGCAGTGGGCACCCATGGAAATTAAAATATACTTATTGAGAAGAGGTGACATGTTTATTTCTTGCACAGCTCTATCTGCACCGAAGTCATTGGTTTGGTTGATGGGACGGGGGGTGGGACTCACATAGGTTCATTTATTAATTAATTGGGGAGGTTGCAGTAACATAAAGTTTGAACTCCTTTCTTCTAATCAAGTATTTTTTCTTGAACATATTCTAAAATTGCTCTCATAATTAATTATAAGCTTAAAGTAATGCATCTAATATGTATACCTTTGACTGCTACGCACCACAGTTTTAAAAATTTCCTTTTCCTTCCTCCATTGTATTTCCAATATTTTTGTCAACTTTGGTTAAATTGTGAACTTCACCTTTAAGCACCACATATATCTATTGCTTTTTGCACTCGAGTCAGAAGCACCAAGCCGCTTCTGGATTGAAAGATTAGCCGGTGACATCACTGTTGCTCTGGGGATACCCAGTTGGGGGCTCCTTTCATATCCCTGGCAGGAGCTGGAGTGAAGGACAAGAACTCAACTCTGCCCCCGGTAGCTCTCAGGTCTCGAACGCGAGCTTGCTAACTCTGGACTCTTGCCCAGCGAACCAATGTCTTTACCCGCTGTGCTCCTAAAACATAGACAAGTGACACCCAATTGTTGGATGTGAGGCTTTCTGTGAAAAACATTTGCAATCACTTCAAACTTATTAGCCACTGAACCGGGCCCATGTCAGTGGCTAATAAATTGTTTTCTTCACCCCATCTTGCGCTTCTAAGTATGTTTATATGCTTATGTCTGGTGGAATTCCACCCTTTGGTGTCTGAGGAAAGCTCTTCTTATGAGTTGAGGGAGGAGTGAGAAAATCCTGCTGCTGCTAACGTCTGACAGAGTTTATTTTCAGGGTCAGCCGGCAGGCAGGAGTCCAAATTATAATCCCACCAGTTCTTCATCCCTATGGAGATGGCTGTCTCGAATCTTCAGTTGTGTGGTCTGGAGCATATGGACCTCCTGCACATTGCTAGGACCGGGACCCAAGGAATTATTTCTGTAGTTTAATAAAATGCTGAAGTATAACATGACCCATAACGTAATCCCAGTACATATCAGCATGATATTATTTTAAATATATTTAGCAAATCAAGGGAATGCAGCAGCCCAGCCGTCTTCCTATTGCCAATGTTGTGTGAAAATAATAAATAAGGTTGGAAAAAGACAAGGAGAAGGGTGTCCCCCACTCCACTCTCTCCTCACCCCCCCCCCCCGAGATCTCAATTTTATCTCAGGCTAACAAAAAGGATGATAAATTTGTAAAGGATGCTCACCAGAGAGCCTGCTTGATTGCGATCTGGCCTTGCTCTTAAAGAAAACACAGTCCAATTCTCATCAGGCAACAGGCCTGTTGGAAGCAAAAGGAATTTAAAATAATAGCACCTCATTACATTTGAAAAGGTTGCAAGGACTAGAGGGAAGGAAAGAAAAAGGAGGAGGGAAATAAAGCCCGAGAAATGAATGCTGTAAGAAACACAATCAGGAGACAATTCAGCAGGGTCCAAACGAGACTGAAAAGACCACAAAACCAGAAGATTTGTTCAAATTTTTCAAAACAATTTATGTTGGTCATGTTTGATGTCATATGGATTATCACAGACCAGGATGAATACCCTGCAGTGTGAGAGAAGTGGAGAGCTAACGTGTCTTGGGAAGCCCCCCAGTTTCATGCCAGAAGGCAAAACTAAAGTCTCAGGGTCAGAAGCATCTGAGGAGAAAGATGGCCCATCCAAAGTATTTATGAAACACCCATCCAGACATGTGCATCTCATATAGACACCATTGAAGAATAGATGCTGGCCAGCTTTCATGGATTTGAAGATAACCACAGTTCATTCCTTTCCTCTGGCCACACAAAAGTGTGGGAACTGCTGACAAGTCCTGCTCTAGCTGTAAATGATGGTCATAGCTGTTGGCTAGCATTCCTCAGAAACATAACAAAACAAAACTGCTGTAGATTATCACAACTCCAGAATTTGTTCAGCAAACAAATGATGTAAAAGTAAACAGAGACTATTGTGGCATCTTCCTAACCCCAAAGAACGTACATGTATAGGAATTGGTCTTGTCACTTATTAGGCGTCAGAGATTCCATTTTTAGTTACCTGACTTTGGCAGCTTTCAAATAATATTTTTGCTTATTGTATCTCAAAAGGCAGAGTATAACTACAATCTAAAGAGAAGAATTCAAGCGTAATTATTAGGGGTAAAAATCCTTTTTGCAGCATTAAGATAACTTTTGATAATATTTTAGATATAATGTTAACAGGGCAAAGATAAGTGAAGTATCAAATAAAGCGCTGAAAATGGAAATGTGCAGAGCAAACACTGTATTTGCTGGGTTATCCTCACAAGAAACAAAACAAAATATTAACCTAAAAGCATAATGCAGTTTCTGAACCATTGGCTAAGAGAATCTTGTGCTTATTTGGTTGAAGTAGGACTTTTATAGCCATTAGTTCAGCTACAGAGATGTTAATATTTACAAGCATTTGAATTGCTCCAGATTTTTAAAATTATCCAAACATAGACAAGGCCAGAATGATATACTTTTCAATGAGGTAATTTGCTGAGGAAAGGACTATGTGTTAATGCTGAAATGAGCGGGCACCTTAGGTAGCTAGGGGAAATTTCAGAGGTTAGTAGCCTCATTCATTCATTCATTCTGTGACTCCCGAGGATGTGGACAGGGTTCTGGGTAAGATTAGTGCCGCCACGTGTTTATTGGACCCGTGTCCCTCCTGGTTGGTGCTGGCCTCCCGGGAGGTTACACGAGGCTGGCTCCAGGGGATTATAGGTGCTTCTCTGAGTGAGGGTGCCTTTCTTGCTGCCTTGAAAGAGGCGGTAGTGAGGCCCCTCCTCAAGAAGCCTTCCCTGGACCCGGCTGAATTAGCCAACTATCGTCCAGTTTCCAACCTTCGTTTTGTGGCGAAGGTTGTTGAGAGCGTGGTGGCACGACAACTTCCCCGGCACCTGGATGAAGCTATCTATCTGGACCCGTACCAGTCGGGCTTCAGGCAGGGGTACAGCACAGAAACGGCATTGGTCGCGTTGGTGGATGATCTCTGGAGGGCTCGGGACAGGGGTTGCTCCTCTGTCCTAGTCCTATTAGACCTCTCAGCGGCTTTTGATACCATCGACCATGGTATCATGCTGCAGCGGTTGAGGGGGTTAGGAATAGGGGGCACCGTTTTGCGGTGGTTCTCTTCCTTCCTCTCCGACCGCTCGCAGTTTGTGTTGGCAGGGGGGCAGAGGTCGACCTCGAGGCATCTCGCATGGGGAGTGCCGCAAGGGTCGGTCCTCTCGCCTCTCCTGTTCAACATTTATGTGAAGCCGCTGGGTGAGATCATCCGTGGTTTTGGGGTGAAGTGCCATCTGTACGCTGATGATACTCAGCTGTACATCTCCACCCCAGACCACCCCAACGATGCCCTTGATGTGATGTCCCGCTGCCTGGAGGCCGTGCGGGCCTGGATGGGGAGGAACAGGCTCAGACTCAACCCCTCCAAGACCGAGTGGCTGTGGCTTCCGGCGCCCCGATATAGTCAGCAGGTGCCATCGCAGCAGTTCAGTTTTAAGACTGCTTTTGATTTCAACTTAAATTTTATTCTATGCCTGGCTTCATTTGTTTTTCCAGAACTTTATTTTATTTATGCTCTAGTGTTTAAACCCTTGGCTAGTGACCTCCTCCTTCTCCTCCTCCCACTTCCCCAAACTAATTTGAAGGTAAGACTTTGCAGGGAGCCCTGAAATATTCAGTCATTCAACATATATCCTATAGATTCATAGAGATGGAAGGATCTATTTAAGCCCATTGCTCTTTGCTACCCTTTGCCCAGTGTGGGGATTGTAATTTCTTCCATCTTTACATATCAAGCTTTCTCTGAGTTGTCTCTGCTCAGATAAACATATCCAGTTCTTTTAACACTACTGTCCACCCCAAGTTTGAGATTCCAATTTGTTAAGCAACTTCAGTGATCGTCTAAATCTTTATTAAAGGTGGTGGGTAGAATTAAACAATATTTTTTATGTAATCTAGAATGCAGGAATAAAACCTATAACATACGAGGGGATGGGGAACCCCATTCTGGTGGGAGGGGATTGTAATTGCTGCTTGGCACAATACTCCAACCCCTAGATTTGTCACCTGTCTTAAGCTCCTATGACTCGGAAGAGAAGCAGCAGAGTAGCAGTTGGGGTGGAGGCCATCCCATCTTGGATTTCACTTCTCTTTTAACTGCAGCAAGAAAAGACAACAACTTCACAACACCACCTGCTGTGCTGCCCGTCTTGACCTGACCCCTTTCCACTTCTCTTGTTATTATAAACAGTGAGCCCTTTAAGTAAGCACTGTTTAAAGGACTGGGGTCCCTAAGTGTTCCTTCCTGGAACCAGATGCAGGGAAAGGCTGAGGAGCCTTTGATCTCAGTTTTATGAGTGCCTGATGAATTGCCTCTGGCACCTGGCAACTGAAATTTCACTATCTGGAAATGTCCTCTTCTGTCAAACAATGTGGCAAATCTCAGAGTATGAGTTACACTAAACTATGGTTATTTTTCTTCTTTAGATTCTAAGAGTATGGTGCTTTCCAACTTTGCCCACATTTACACACACACACACACACACACACACACACACACACAGAGAGAGAGACACATGCTTTGTGCTATGACTAGGTTTCAGTAGAAATCAGCATGATTATACAAGTCGTTATTGCGGTCTTTCCTTGCTTAACTCAGTGGGTTTGGCAGTACAAGTTGACCGTCTACTCTAGCTTTAAGACCAAGAGGCAGTAAGTTGGGAAGTATTGGGAGGTGGAATTCCCACACAGATGGGGGGGGGATTGTTGTTGTGGGTTTGAAATCCAACACATTGGAAAACAGGCAATTGGGAAGACTGTCTTAACTGCTTCTGACTAGATCATACGGCAAAGTATCCGTAGCCAAGAAGAAAGCAGGGCTGTTACTAGAATTCAGCCATTCTTCTAAAAAAAGGCAGTCCATCTCTGTTTGAGTTTTCATCCAGAAACCTTTCCATTATGTCAATCTGTTTACAAATGTTGTTGCATGTGAGAAGCTGGTTACTGAGCTAAATTGGAGTGAATTAATCTTTTTTCAATCATGAGGAAAGTTTATAGCTTCTTTTTAATATCACTACAAGTTCTGATAGACTAAATTAATAGATTGCAGGTAATCCTTGATTTACAACAGTTCCTTTAGTGATCGTTCGAAGTTACAACAGCATTGAAAAAAGCGACTTATGACCATTTTTCACACTTATGACCGTTGCGGCATCCCCATAGTCATGTGATTTACATTCGGATGCTTGACAACTGGCTCACATTTATGACAGTTGCCGTGTCCTAGAGTCATGTGATCCCTTTTTGTGACATTTTGACAAGCAAAGTCAATGGGGAAACCAGATTCACTTAACAACCGTGTTACTAATTTAAGAACTGCAGTGATTCACTTAACAAATGAGGTGAGAAAAATGGGGCAAAACTCACTTAACAATTTTCTCACTTAGCAACATAAATTTTGGGCTCAATTGTGGTTGTAAATTGAGGACTACTTGTACTTTAAAGAGAATAATTCTGTCCTTGGTTTAAACTTGGGTGGCAGTGATGCAGACATTTGCTGTGAAAAAAAATGTGCTGACCCAGCTAAAAAATAAACTTACACAGGGAGTTGCTACAGGATCGTGACACCAGAAGCTTGTTTGTACTGAATCCACCTTAGGCAAAAGAAGGGAAGGCACATCTCTGAAGATACCAAAAGAATAAATAAAGAAGCTAAAGAAACTCTGAACTACCTAGCTGCTGAAAGAAGATCTCACAGACAGATTACAAATGATGATCCAACATTGACAAAATCCCCAGCAGTCAACAGCAAAAGGCAACTTTACCTGGAACAATTTAGACCTATCACTGATGTATCTTTAACACCATCAAACAACACCTGCCTATCCTAGGTCCCTAATAAGGACTATGTATGGATAAAATGCCAAATCCAGTCTGAACATCTGGCTGATGAACCATAATAGTAATCACACCAAAGTGCCAACAAATGACTTCAAATTTAAATATTGATTGTGCTAACTCTGCTATGTGTTCTTGTACTGTTACTAGTGAAACACATCTTTGATCTACTTTTCAAAATACACAAGCCAAGCCATCTCACTCTCTCAAGCATTGGTACCGTTACAACAGGAATACAAGACTTCATAGACTCTGTAATCAGACCTTCGGCCATCAACAGTTCTATACTGCAGATTTCCTAAGAAGACCAAACTCTCCTCAACAACACCATTTTAAACATCATGGATGCTGAGGCATGATACAGTCACATTCCCCATAACTATCAGCCACATTGTACTTGATGTCAGGACTGTACATCTTGCCACCAGACTGTGTTTCCTTGTACTCTCCAATGACAACTTTGTTTTCAGCAATAATATGCATCTGCAAATCACGGCACAGCCATGAACATACATTTGGCTCCTCAATATACCAACAGCTTCCTGGCAACACTTTCTCAGTCTTACACCCTGAGAGTCATTGATGGCATTTGTATCATCAGGACCTATGAAAATTTATCATCAAAATCAATCATAACTTCAACAACAACGTGCACCTATTATCAACCTCAATGTCAGGGTTCCAAGTAACATACCCATAGGAAACAAAACTCTGAGGCAGTCAATTTCCTCAAAGAATAGGTTTATCGGATATGTCATATTGGCACAGGCTGGTGAAAACCGACTCTGATTTTTCCCAAACAATCAGTCACATGGTCCAATCAGGATACTGTCCAGTTGCTAGATGACTCCAGTCCCCTCCTTCCAAGCATCTGCAGGAATGTCCTTGGTTCCCAAGAGAAAGTATTTTGTTTTGACTACAACACCCCAGCTATCTCTATTCCCCCCTCCTTGTCCCTCTTCTCCAGTGTGTCAGCGCTGAAGTCTCAAAATGGCCTCAGTCAGGCCAGCTTCAGGGTTGACACTCAACCTTGTAGAGCAAGTCCACTTCCTTGCTGTCACAGTAAAACTGTAGAATGGACACATAAACATTGTGTTATATAGAAAACCTGCAGAATGCCATGTGCTTCTTGCTTTCACCCAGCGCACACTACTAAATCTATCATCTATAGTCAGGTTCTGCACTACAACCACATTTTTTCCCCCTGATCCATTTGACAGAGAGGCTAAACTGATGAAATTAAACTACGCATTCAAGGGACTGAACTACTCACTCAAATCAATAATGCCAAATCGATTCCCAGGAAGGGCCGATAAAAAGACTAGAAAAGCAGAACAAGAAAACACTTCTGGTTCACAACAAAAGGCAGTCAGATGCATTGTTAATAAATGGTAGCCCACATTGGACAGTGATAATGCTCTTTCACAGGCACTGGGTGACAAGCTCATACTTACATATAAACTACCTATCCTGAAGCAGATCCTCACATGTAACAATAGGACAGGGATGCTAACACGAGAATCAAACCTTGCAACAAATTCAGATGTCTACATGACTACATTGCTGAATATAGCAATGTAACAGGCCCCAACAAATGTACATAGATGATTAAAGGTGCCTTCACATGTCCTTCCTCTAAGGTGAGATATGGCATCATCTGCCAGGAATGTGCTTCTGAATTCTACCTAGGACAAATGGGACAAACTTTACACAAAAGAATTAATGGACATAAGTTTAACACTAGGACACAAAGCAAGGATAAAGTAATATCAGAGCATTAACACAATGAGATATTCACATGTTACAGTTGATAACTGATAAGATCCTTGAAATTTGTCTCACCTGTAAGATATATCTGCACCTGTCTTCTTTTCCCTTCGCGCTGTGCCTCAACCCAATTTAAATCTTACATCAGTCTAGCCACACCATGCATATCATGAAGTGTGCTGTCACTCATAGAAGCTTTTATCTTTTAATAAAACATGTTAGCTTGAAAAGATGCTACCAGACTCCTCCTAATTTTTCCGCTACTATACTACCATATTTTAGTTCATTACTGTTCCACTGTTTAATGGTGAGACCACTTTTAAATATACAGGAAAGCTTAAATCAATATATACAACCCTAGAAAATCAGTGTTTATTAATTATGTGAAGGGGAGCTGATAGGGTGACCCCTAGATTGATTGTGAATCAGTTATGAATTGTATACTTTTTTAAAAACCTACCAACCTACCATGCCCTTTCTTTCTCTTTTAATAGATCTTGTATGATCCAACCAATGATTACAAATGCACTGATGCAACAACATAATTTCTGGATCTCATTGAGTAGTTCTGCTTACCTTTTAAATGTGAGAATATAGATTGTCCAGTTCTCCCTCTCAACCCCTGGACATTCCCCCCCACCCTCCGATTAATTGCATTGTCTTTGATAGTTCATCCAGATTTTTCAAAATTATAACAAAAGATTGCATTTGTTAATGCACACTTCATAACTCTGCACGGACATCTTGTTAAGTATAAACACTTGATAAGTCAACTAACAAAAAATGGTTTTTCTGTAAATTATACTGATGTACAATTGATCTCACTCAAATAAAAAGTAAGTTTAAAAAAACCCTTGAATCATTCATACAATAAACTGGAACATGCTTTTAATTTTTTTAAAGTTCCAGTTTTACTTTTTGTTGCATAAACACAGCATTATATTGTGTTCAACCTCATACTTTGTGATAATTAGAGATATTACTTTTCATTTTAACATCCAAAGACAAAACCTTGGGATCCCACCTACCAAATGATCACTTTGCATAGAACAAAATTTTGTCATGTTCCAAATACATTTATGTGGAAGTCTGAAACAGACAATATAAAAGAAGCTGCCTGCTCAAGTGGTCAGAAATTGGGGATCCAGGAACAAGCTAACATCTTGAAAACATCCTTTCCGCAGTTTGATGACCTCCAGATTTATTGGCTTACGTGTTGGTGCAGGCCGATGGGAAATGGAACCGAGCAACATTTGGACAGGCAGACACTCTTTTCAAGAGAGTTGTGGATATTTTATTTTATTTTATTTTATTTAGTTTGTCAAGCAAATATGAGAAAACAAGTATAAGTATAAACATAACATGTAAGTATAAACAGGTATAACTATAAACACAAGAAATGAGTATGAATAAATGGGGACAGTAGGACAGGGATGGTAGGCATGCTGGTGCGCTTATGCACGCCCCCTTACAGACCTCTTAGGAATGAGGTGAGGTCCACGGTAGACAGTTTAAGGTTAAAGTTTTGGGGGTTTGAGGATGTAACAAGAGAGTCAGGTAATGCATTCCAGGCACTCTGTTGCTGAAGTCGTATTTTCTGCAATTGAGTTTGGAGTGGTTTACTTTGAGTTTGTATCTATTGTTTGCCTGTGTATTATTGTGGTTGAAGCTGAAGTAGTCATTCACAGGTAGGACATTGTAGCAGACAATTTTGTGTACTAAGCTTAGGTCCAACCATAGGCGGTGTAGTTCTAGATTGTCCAGGCCCAAAATTTCAAGCTTGGGGGCATAAGATATTCTGTTGCGAGCAGAGGAGTGGAGTACTCTTCTCATGAAATATCTCTGGACTCACTCAATTGTATTAATGTCTGATATATAGTGTGGATTCCAGGCAGATGAGCTGTATTTGAGAATTGTTCTGGCAAAGGTTTTGTATGCCATTTTAATTTTATTTTATATTATTATTTTATATTTTATTTTATTTTATTTTATTATTTTATTTCTTTTCTTTTCTTTTCTTTTCTTTTCTTTTCTTTTCTTTTCTTTTCTTTTCTTTTCTTTTCTTTTCTTTTCTTTTCTTTTCTTTTCTTTTCTTTTCTTTTCTTTTCTTTTCTTTTCTCCTGGGAAGTTGGCTTGCCTCGCTGGCAATGTAGGCAACAGACTTGTTTTTGCGACGTTTAATACCTTAAATGCAGTTAGTTTGTACGGCTGTCAAGATATTTATACACTGTAACTGTCTCTACCCAGTCCTCAGAAATCATCTTCAGGGTTGCCTCTTCTTTGAAATGTTGCATCACAATTGAGGACGGCTAAGAATAACGTGCATCTTTACCCATTGGTAGGGCCTTCTTGGGGGCTGTAGGGGCTCCACACCAAGAGCTTTTTGGAGGTTCATTTGGAACCTGCTGAATAAAGGATTGGGAGAAGATAATGCTAACACAGCATGTTCATTCTGGAGAGGAGCCTGGTAAGTTATAATAATAGTGGCCTTTACAGAAATCCAATAAAAGGTGAACTCTGAAGGCTGAAAAGATGACGTGGCTTCATTGTGCTTTCCCTCCTACCCCTGGGCTCTTGAATTCCTTATACCCAACTTGTTGGCAGTTGTTGACAATAAGATGCAGAAAGCGCCTGGTGCTATGAGAGGAAGATTGCATGGTAATTCCAGGCCACCTCTGGGGGTCTTTGATTTGGCAAGACACAAGAGAGTCTGTCTTTGCTCTCCTTTCCTCTCCTGCATTTCTTCCTTTTCCCCAAGAAAGACGTTTGAACGTTGGCAATTTGGCAATACGCTTTGCGAATCACAACAATTGCTGGTGGCTTTTGATGAGTTCCACAACTTAAAAGTCATGACTTAAATACGTATATATAAAAATTAAACCATGGATTTATTATTAATTTCGCTACTGCCCAGTGGATGAAAGACTCATTTCAACTCACGTTCTTTTTGCTAGAAGTAGGAACACAATGGGATACATCTGGGTGCTGAGTTCAAGCAAAGTGCAGCCTTGTTATTATTTTTATTCTCAATCTCTCTTCCCCTCTACCCCCTTGCTTTGGAGTGTCAGTGTTCTCTATCATGTAACTATGATATATGATAAAGTGGAGGGTGAGAGGAGGATCGCAGCCAAACTCTGCTGTGTTCAAAGCAAGGTGCTAGTGAGAGGAAGGGATGGAAAGTAAGCACTAATGGATTAATGGCCCATGATAAATGCTTTAGCTAGTGAGTGATTAGATAATTCTTGCTTCCAAAAGTAGGATTTAAATATTCCTGTCTGGCACGCTACCAAAGTAAATAAATCACTTAACTATCTAGTTTATATGAACATGCATAGTCATACACACACACACATAGGGGAAAAATAATACCGTATTTTCTTTTATACAGTTGGGTGCTAGAAATGCTGACAGCCACTGCATCACTACAAGTTACTGTTTGGAACTGCTGTGACATGACAGCGATAGACAGAGCATACATATACACACACACACAAATACACACCAGAGCAGAGGGGTGTGCCAGTGTGTGTGTGTGTGTCTGTGTGCGCGTGTTTGAATGAATTGGTGATATGAATTCTGCAGATCCAGACTGCTTGTTCAAATTATCTCACTTGCTTTTTCCTGCTTGTTATAATAAGAAACAATTAAGAAGCTTTTCCCCTTCCTCTCATCTGAGGACTGCAAAAAGTCAGGAAGTGGATTTGACAGTATTCCTCAGCATTCCCCAATGGCTGGTTGGTCCTTAGAAAGACTTATTGTTGCTTGTCTCAGAACACCCCATTCTCAGCTACCTCTACTTCTGATGGGCTTTATTTATTCTTTATTTATTTATTTTATTTACTGATTAAGTTTTTATGCCGCTCATCTCCCCTCAAAGGTGACTCTGGAGGGATAGCAAATTAATTAATTAATTCTGGTTTCTGCAAATGCAGGGCTGGATTGAGGCCATGATGCCCCTGGGGCTAGCAGAGCAGCTCCAAATGCCAATCTGGAATTTGAAGCTCTATGTGCCTGAACTCTCCCAGTTGGATTTAAGATTCAAAACCTGGAAGAGATGTATCTTGATTTGTATTTGTCCCATCCAAATAGTTTCTTCTACATAGTGTCCTCTTAAAAGTAAGCCACATTGAGATGAATGTCATTTATTCTGAGAAAAAAGAAAGAAAGAAAGAAGGATGGAAGGAAGGAAGGAAGGAAAGGAAGGAAAGGAAGGAAGGAAGGAAAGAAAGAAAGAAAGAAGGATGGAAGGAAGGAAGGAAAGGAAGGAAAGGAAGGAAGGAAGGAAAGAAAGAAAGAAAGAAAGAAAGAAAGAAAGAAAGAAAGAAAGAAAGATAAACATTCCATAGGTGTTATACAGGATTGCCCTTTTCTCTCAGATATGAAGGCATAACAAAAAAGGGCTACTTTAAAGGCTGCTCTGCCAGAAGTTAAACTATCAGAATGATTTCTTAAAGGTTTACAAACGCCATAAAAACACATTTTAATGAAATACAATTATACAAAGCACATTCCTGTCATTCTCTCAGGCTGTGGTCTGCAGCTGTATATGCTACCCCCTAAAGTTAGATTAACATTCTGAATTTTTTAATAGTTTCTGTGGGTAGGAGCCACAATAAAGCTTGAATTCAAAAAGATTCAGGAAGCTCTTTGGATAGATTTATCTCTGTTGCGATTTCCTCGGCTTCACTTTGGAAGAGGGAAGACAGTTCTTTCTCACGATGCTGACACAGTAGGCCAGGTTTTTCTCAAGGCTCGACCTTTGCTCTTTTTAATTTGAAATTTTGGAGTATGAATTAATTAATATGCCTCAAGATATTGTATACCCTTTATGACTGTTTACCATGAGCGCAATCTCCCCCATGTTGGATTTGGAGGCTGCTTGATTCCCTGATGTCTCTAGTTGGTTTACTTCTCAAAACAGGAATCAATAATATACAGAAAAGAAGTGTACACATCTGCAAAAAATACAACATGCTCTCCCCCCACAAGCATAAACTAAAAGATACAACAAAAATCTGCCAAGCGCTTGGCAACCACCTGAACCTTAGAGCTAAATAGGTCTAAGGAGTCTTGGTTTTGGTGTCTACAGTTATTATTTTAGCCTAACCACTATCTAAAAACCTTGAGTTCCCAGTGTCTATGGAGATTCTCAGTCATCCAGGTCATGGTTGTCCCAAAGGTGCTTTTTCAAGAGGCAACTGGACTTTCTTGTTTTTCTTCAAAGATGTTTTACTTCTCATCAAAGAAGCTTCTTCAGCTCTGACTGGATGGTGGGGAATGGAAGGATTTATACTCCTTGCAAACAGCTAGTCAATTGCATTCTTTTAGAGAGTTGTTGAGGCCACCTGGAGGTTTATCTGTGTCCTCAGGGCTACCGGAGTAGTGCAAATGGGTGTTTGAATTTCTCTTGGAACTATCGAAAGGACTGTGTTGTAGACTGGAGATAAGATAATGTCATACCGCTACCACTCTGTTGAGAGAGGGCTGTTCAATTTTGACATAGATGGCCTCTTTGACCCCTCTTTCAAACCAGCGGTCCTCTCTGTCCAAAATGTGGACTTTGTTGTCTTCAAAAGAGTGGCCTTTGCCTTTTAAATGCAGATGGACTGCTGAATCTTGTCCTCATGGGTTTGTTTTCCTACGTTGTGCCATTTCATAAACGCATAGCACAACATTGGAGAACAAATGTTTTTGTGTGAGAGTGGGACAGCACACAATGCCACCCATTATTTCTTCCTTTCTTGTGAAAATATCACTTTTTTTTTTAAAGGAACCTTAGGCGTCTAATGACTGCTCCAAATTATGTTCCCTCAAATACCACAGTTTTATGGATGCACTAGACTTTTACACTAACAACATTGCCCTTGCCCTATAAAGCAGGAGTCTCCAACCTTAGCAACTTTAAGATTTGTGGACTTCAACTCCCAGAATTCCTCAGCTTTACTGGCTGAGGAATTCTGGGAGTTGAAGTTTACAAGTCTTAAAGTTGCCAAGGTTGGAGACCCCTGCTGTAAGGTATCACCCATCTCTTCTTTGACAGGTTTGCTGGGAGGGGAGAAAGCTTTCACCCTCCCACTCACATGCTTGCAAATCACTGATCTCCTCTGATGGCAAACAGGCATTTTAAGAGAAATAACTGCGAGAAAGTCAGGGGTCTCATTCTTCTCCCTTCCAGCATTTTTATTCTGTCTCTCTGCTTTCCTAGTGTTATTTCTACTGGTGATTAGTTATAGGACTGAGCTGCTAGCAGCAGGGAACATAGAAGGAGTTCCTGCAGCTCTGTGGTCTGCACTTTTTGGTAACCAGATACCATGGATCACCCACTGAGTTCAATTGTCTACCACTGGTCACAATTTTATCATTGGCTTGTAAATACAGTTGACTGACATGTTTGCATTGACCAAGATCCAGGAACAAATTTTGATTGTCTGACCATGTTTTCATGCTGCCATTTGCTAATGAGATACACCTATGAGCTAGTCACATCACGACCATGCAGCCAGTCTCTCCCACTTGAGGGGAGGGAGACCAGGAGTCTTAAATGCACCATTCTGATCTCTTGGAGTTAACATGGGATGATGGGATTTATTTATTTAGCTTTTTTTAAATCCGGACTTTATTTTAATTTTTATAATTCACTCAAGGCAACAAATATACCTTATATTCTTCCCTCCTCCTGTTTTCCCCACAACAACAACCCTGTGAGGTAAGTTGGGCTAAGAGAGAGTGACTGGCCCAAAGTCATCCAGCCAACTTTCTTGCCTTAGGCAGGACTAGAACTCACAGTCTCCTGGTTTCTAGCCTGGTGCCTTAACCGCTTGATCAGACTGACTCTATAAAACTATTATTATAAAAGTAAACTATTATGGTAGAACTATTATTTATAGTTATTATTATAAATATTATAATAGAAGTAAAGCTCTAAAAATACTCAAAAATTCATAATGGAGTAGGTGTCTTTGCTTCTATTTGTCTCTCTTATTAAGGAGATATTGGATGTGAGAATAAAGATGATACAACCATTTCAGGAGATATTTTTTTAAAAAAGAAATAATAATAATACAGGGTTATACATAAATTTTCCTTTGCTACCAGTTGAAACCCACCAGCCTGTAATCAGACTTTAAAAAAAAAATATTAGCCCTGATGCATTCTTTGCGATGCCTCCACAGAATCTACTCCAGAGGTTCCCATGGAAATGTTAGAAACACAAACTGAATATGGTTCAAGAGGAGCTATGGGGAAGGGAGGGGCTTTCCATCAGTGGGAAGTGTTTCCATTAGGGAGACACGTAGTTGGATTTCAGCCAGCGTCTTCTGCAGCAGATTACTAAATGGGTGCTTATAGTCCCCACTCTCCTCTCTCTCTCCTGCAGGAATATGCCAAAGATCTCACAATAGCGCTTCCAGGTGCTGTATTGTTAATATCTCCAGAAAGCAACCTTGCAGATTGTGTGTTTCCCCCCTCCTCCGGATCGCTCTTCCAGCTGTGCAACTGCATTGCCCTGGTGGGTTTTGGCCACAGGCCAGAGTTTCACCCCAAGTAATTATACACTTCTTATTGCTTGACACAAAAGTAGAGGCAAAGTATGGAAAACATCAGCCTTCTTTTTAATGTCAGACCAAAAGAGGTCGGAGCAGATGTTTTAAAGTAAACATGGGCTCTTTTTGTCCATTTTTGAGAAGCTAAGAGTAGCTTTTTTAAAAAAATAATCAGAAGCCAGTGAAGTCTGTAGATTTAAAGGTGTTTTAAACACTATACTTTCCCATACAACCATAAATTACTGGCAAAATGGCTGGGAGACAATCACAGAGGAATGAGCCTGAATATACTGTGGCTCAATTTCCCAATAAAAATGTCAAACTGAAATCAGAAGTGGGTAGAATTAAAGTGTTGTATGGAACACTTTTTTAAAAAAATGCCCATGAAGAATTTAACAATGGTATAGATTTCACAAACCCAATCAATATAATTCTATTGTACTATCATCAGTATGTCCTTCATGAGGAAAAACCAGATAAATTTTGAGTTCTATGTGGAAAGATCATTTGAAAAATAGCAAAGCACTTAAATTTATATACGACTCCATAGTGCTTAACAGCAGCCCCTGGGTGATTTACAATGTCAGCATATTGCCCCCAACAACCTCAGGAAGCAAGGCTGAGTCAATCTTGAGCCCCATCAGGATTGAACTCCAGGCTGTGGGCAGAATTTGTCTACAATATTGCATTCTAACCACTGCGCCACCAAGGCAAATTGGAAACCCCAAGGAAAGTTCTGGACAGCTTGAGATCAGTCCCTTCTCCCTGATCTATAACTGAGACTTCATTCTTTATCAGCAAGAAGAAATAGTGTTAATGGAGAATACCATGAAGATTATCTGTGTACTCCTCTAGATCCAGATTGCAAAACAACAATATTTAATGCAATTTAATCTACCGCAAATTCGTCTCTGCAGGATGCAGGACCAAACTGTGTCACTTCTCAGGAAGGAGCTACTTCCTACAGTTACTCCCAGAAGCAGAAAAAATGAAGCGAACTTATTTGGCAGTAGAATAGCCACTAAGAATGGATGAGAAATTCAACAGAAGCTTGGAGACTGTGTTTCAGAGGAAAAATCCCAGAACCGGGGGCAGGGGGGGGGGGCGGGGGGAAGAGGAGGACATTTTAGTAAAATTACTATCAGTATTTCTCTGGACATATGGATGATGACACAAACTTCTGGTTAACTGGAACAATCAGGAGGGAAAGCTCACGTTTGGTAGCTAGTTTGCTAGTTTGAGTTGAATTTCACTCCCTATCACCATGGATTCTGAGTCAAGTTACTTGAGCTAGGTCTTTTTGTTCCACGTCCAAAATCAGTGAATGATTAAGAAGTAAAAGTGTAAGAGTCAGAAAAGTCCTTATTATTTTACTTCATTCCACAGTTCAAAAACAGTTCTTCAAAAACAGTTATTGTTTTTTCTCTTTTGCATGAGATATTTTAAGCAAACTATACGTAAATGATGAGCGCATAGAGATTTTCCAAATAGTTTGAACTATTTGGAAGTAGTTTAAACTGCCATTTATAGGTGGTTTATGGCAGTGTTTCTCAGTGCTGGCTGAGGAATTCTGAAGCCTGGCAAGATTGAGAAACACTGGCTTATAATGTTATCAGTTATTTTCAATTATTCCTATTTTCTTTGTAGCATTTCCATGCTCTACTCCATGGGTGTCAAACTCGACCCTTTGGGGAGCTGGGGTGGGCATGGCCTATGTGTGACACATCTGGCCCACGAGCCACCAGTTTGACACCCCTGCTCTACTCTACTCAGACCATTTTGAAGCCAGCTATGTAATACCAATTCAGTCAGTAGTTACTGCAACTAACTATAGGAGAGTGCAAAAAAAAAAAAAAAAAAAAAAAAAAAAAAAAATCCATCCCAATTTATAGCAGATCCTGGAGCCACAGAAATCCCAACTCTGAAATGGATTCTGGAATGATGAAAAAGTTTCATACAAGTTCCGTCTAAATTTTCTAAGTTGCATAAATTTCAAGTAAATTTTGAGCTTCTGCAACTGCCCATGCTTGAAATGGGCAGAAGAGGCATAATTTACATGTCTTAAAGGGACATTTTAAAAAGCATTACGAAAACCTGCATGCAAGTAGGAGCACAAATTACTTTATAATGGTAGTTTTTTTTATACAGTTTAATGTTTCAAAGTTGAATATCTAGATTCAGAATTAATAAATTCTAGCCAAGTTTACCTTTCTTTGTCACCCTCCCCCCCTTGCAATTGTAATGTTCCTGAACAAAGACAGAAAAAAAAAGGTTGATGAGAGGATGGGGAGAGAGTGTGTAGGCCAGGGAAGTGATAATTCAGTTTATATTCATATTATGCATTTTTCCTAAGGATTTAACAGCTATTCACAGTGGCTAGGGAATTTCAGTTGTCTAAGGATTTCCCATCTAAACTCAGTTTTACATTATGTATTTAATAATTATGTATTTAATAATTATGTTGTCAGCTTTGGAAACCATATTAGTCCGGAAGCTTCCATGCTGCCACCTTCTCATGTGTGGGAAAGTAGGAGGGGGGATTTAGTAGAGGGGTTGTCTTTAGACATAATAGCATTCTTCCTGTCGGTCAAGGTCAGGGCGATCCAGCAT
The DNA here is from genome assembly GCA_022577455.1 of Arizona elegans. Classification (NCBI taxonomy): domain Eukaryota; kingdom Metazoa; phylum Chordata; class Lepidosauria; order Squamata; family Colubridae; genus Arizona; species Arizona elegans. Next base: position 193,673,915 of record JAKOOJ010000001.1, on the reverse strand, counting down.
CTGGAGAAGGAGTGGTCAGAGTGTTGAGTCGAGATGGGACGAACGTTGAATGGAGCATGTGATCGACTTGAGGAGTGAGGAGATGGTTTGGGGGTTTTGATTTACTGAGCGAAAACCTGGACCTTTCAGATTTGGGTTTTTCCAGATGTTCCAGTTTACCTATTCTAGTAAATAGAACTTTGGAAAATGCTTGCTTCTGTGTCTTTACTTGGAGTTGGGGTTTTCTGGAACACTTACATATGTATTTAATAATTATGTATTTATAAGGGGCGTGCATAAGCATACCAATGTGCCTACTGTCCCTGTCCTAATGTCCCCTTTTATTTGTATCCATTTCATGTATTAATAACCACGTCTATACCTATGTCTGTTATCTAATACATGCTTGATAAAAATAAATAATACAATAAAATAAATAAATAAATAAATAAATAAATAAATAAATAAATAAATAAATAAATTTATCTCCTTTCTTCCAACACTGCAAACTGAATTAGGACTATGGCATGGGAATTGTGGAAATTGTTGTCGCCTATACCTGCAATTGATGTTGAGAAAACTCTCAGTTGTTCCAGCTGAGGAGGTTCCCACATTTGATACAAATATTAGATGCATCTCTAATCCAAACTCGACCCTCCCATGGAAGGTCAAAAGAGACCATTCGTTGTGGTGCTGGTTGAGAATCAGTCCATATCTGTGTTTACAATAGAATGAATGTGGGAGGGATTTCTTTCATATAAATTAAAGGGGAGTGCACTTGTGGGTATACATATGTGTGTGCGTTTGTCTGAAGTATGGGTGGGTAGATGGATATTCTGTATGTGTTTGAAATTCCTAATATGTTATCCTCAAAGGAATGCAAATTTCAGAAACAGAGTGAGGAAGATACTTAGTCTTTGATTTATGGACAAGAAAGATTTAGAAGAGCAATATCTCCAAATTTATAAAATTTAGAGTGAGAGTTAGGGAGAATATTATGGGGATTATAGGAGGCACACAGACCCATTGCAAAGGTGTTCTTCAAAAGAATGAAGAATGGTCAAAGGAAGAATGCACAGCACAGTTTCTCTGCTGTGCTGGCTAACAATTCAATTCTGCACAGAAGGAGCAAGTGAAATGGAGCTGAGCATGAAGAATCAAGGAGCTTTCTGGCCAAAATAGCCTTTTGACAGAAGTCTGAAGTCGCTCAAGATTTCACTCTATGGCTTATATAGTTTAATAGTTATAGCCTGGCAGAGCAATGGCAGAAGACATGTATTTTGCATGCCTCTGGCTAACTGCAGCAACCCAAGTAAAAGAGAAAGCCACAAGTTTGCTAGTTAATTTGCCAGAAACCTGGGTTCAATTTCTGCCTTTAACCACAGACTTCCCACGTGGATTTAGCCAAGTTACTTGGTTTTTCTTTGGCTGATGTCCAAAGTTTGTCAAAGTTAAGAAGAGAAGTCTTAAGACTGGGAAGAATCTTCTCTCCCTCCCCCTCCTCCCCAATATTCTGTGAAACCCAATTTAGTCAAAGGGTTTGGGAGGTATCCCAAATGTGGTAGAGATAAACCATCTGGAGCACTTTTGATGCAACCAAGCAGAACAAAAGCAAACAATGGAGTTGGCAGGCAAATTTCTGAATGTAGGAGGGAAAATATAAACTAGGGTTAAGAGGTTAACTCTTTCACATTGATGAATGTTACCAATCTCATGTTAAATGTCAGTATGGAACATGAATTGATGATTTTGAGTACTACACTTTAGCAACAGAAAAAGCATCACAGAGTCGGAAAAAGAATCAGCTTCCCAATTGCTGGAAGTCACCATTCCTCGAAGCCTCAATAGATGGCTGTTTATTTTATTTTTTTCTTGAACAAAACTCTGGGCAACTTGCAACCCAAAGCAAAACAATATCTAATATGTTTTTTTAAAAAATAATAAAGCCAAAAAAGATTTGGCTTCATAGCTGAACTTTCCCATGCAGCCTCCAAGAAATTAATCTCACCAATCCAGGGGTGAAATCCAGAAGGTTCTGACAGGTTCTGGAGAACCGGTAGCGGAAATTTTGAGTAGTTCAGAGAACCAGCAAATACCACCTCTGGCTGGCCCCAGAATGGGGTGGAAATGGAGATTTTGTAGTATCCTTCCCCTGCCATGCCCACCAAGCCATGCCCACTAAGCCACACCCACAGAACCGGTAGTAAAAAAAATTGTATTTCACCATTACACCAATCTCACCCTATCCCAGAGTTTGAGGGAAAAGCCAGGTCTTGAGTGCTTTTTTGGAAAGGATTTTTTTAAAAAGGATGGATGGAGGGCTACTAAACCCCATGGGGAAAGGGTGGCCCACACAGGGCAGGGGCTGCCACAGAAAAGGCAGTTTTCCTACATCCCGTAAAATGGCAATATTACAGGGAAGGATCTACAAGTGTATACTCACCCTATCCAACCTGCCATCTGGGGATGTGCAATATATAGCTCTCTAAATACTGTCTAAACTCAGCTTGCATCAGCCAGGAGAAATTTTGAGGGCAATGTCATCAAGATTAATTTGATTTGTTTTTATTAAGTCAAACAAGGATGATTTCATGGGTTATTGTACTCACTGTAAACTGTCCTTTGGACTTATGGTTAGATATAAGTATAATAATAAAATGAAATACAATTAACATTTAAATCAAGTCCTGTTAAGCAATATGATTTTATTTATTTCTCTTTACATGGCCAGCCCTTCTGCCACAGCAACTCTGGATGGCAAACAAAGTTTAAGTGGAAACGACCATAAAGGTAAAGGTAAGGATTTCCCCTGTCAAGCTGTATCTGACTCTAGGGGGTGGTGTTCATCTCCGTTTCCTAGCTAAAGAGTAAGCATTGTCGGAAGATACTTCTGTGGTCATGTGGCCAGCACGGCTATATGCTAAAGGCTCACAGAACCCTGTGACTTTCCCACCAAAGATATTTATCTACTTGCATTCACATGTTTTTGAATTGCTATGTGGGCAGGAGCTAGAGCAAGGAACAGGAGCTCACCCCATCTCTCAGTGCTCTGGACTTGAACCTGGACTATCAGCTTTCCACAGGTGGCATGCGGAGCCATATCTGTGGGCACGCAAGCGTTGCCCTAGCTTAGCTCCAGCGCACACGTGCACGCCGGCCACCTGATTTTCGGGCCTTCTGGGCCCACTGGAAGTTGGGAAATGGGCTATTTCTGGCCTCTGGAGGGCCTCTAGGGGTGGAGAAGGCCGTTTTCGCCTTCCTCAGGCTCCAGAAAAGCCTCTAGAGCCTGGGGAGGGTGAAAAACGGGCCTACTGTGCCCACCGTGCCATTGTGTGCCAAAAGCATGGGAGCATGGGGAGGTTGCACATGGGGGGAAGGACACATTGAATTTTAGGTGTGGGCATGTGTGCACAAGAACCCCCGTGTTCCCACCGCTTTTGGCACGCAACAGCAAAATGGTTAGCCATCACTGTTATAGCTGATTTTCACCTCTGTTATGACAGTACATCAGCATGTGGCATTTCCTTATGCTTGAAACATGGGGTAAGGGACAGAATGAAAAAGGCAATTCTGAGAATCCAATAATTTGTTTGCTCATTTGAGATTCGTGATGGCGCAGTGGTTAGAATGCAGTATTGCGGACTAATTCTGCAAGCAGTTCGGCATTTTTAGTCTCACGGCTCAAGGTTGACTCAGCTTTCCATCCTTCCAAGGTTGGTAAAATGAGGACCCAGATTATGAGGGCAATAGGCTGACTCTGTAAACTGCTTAGAGAAGGCTATAAAACACTGTGAAGCGGTATATAAGTCTAAATGCTATTGCTATTTATATAGCTTCCCATTCAATACACAAATAATGTAGCTGAAGTGCCTCTACTTCTTATTCTAGATCAGGTGTGTCCAACCCATGGGCCACACGCAGTCCTGGGCAGCTAAAAATGTGACCCCACAAGATCATAAATCATTACATGATTTTTAGCTTGTTATTTTAATACGTTATATATTTTATATGCGGCCCAACAGTGCCTATCATATATTTTATATATGGCCCAGGCAAGCCAAAAGGTTTGACATTCAGGTTCTAGATAATCTAGAGGATCTTCCAGTAGAAAGCACAGATGATTAACAACATCTTTTTCCAAATAAGCAAAAGAATCAGGTCTATCATCAGAGGTGAATTTCTGTAAGGAAGATACACATATTTTACATTACATACATTCCTTCCATAGAGGGCAGAAATAACTATTTTATGTGACAAGCATTTGTGTGATAGGTATTTCCTTCTTTTTAAATAAAGGTTCTGGTGGTGAATTCCTACATTTTAGGAACTAAAAATATGGGGAGGAATATTAAATTGTTACATGATTTTTGAAGACACAGAGTTCAAATAAAAGACTGATGTGGCAGGATGCATAAGCAAAATCAAAGTTGGATATATCGCTCTCCAAGAGTCTTTATATCGAAGCCAAGAATGCTTATAAGAGTTAGAAATATATTTTTTTCCTAGGCAAAACTCCAAGAATACCTTTTCTGCCAAAGATACTTTGTGGATAATACTATATGTTTCCATGTATAGTTGAAAGCACTTTAAAGGGAGGAAACCTGTGTAGATATTTACTCATACAGTTGAAACTTTGTATGTAGACTGATCTATATAAGGAGAATTTTAGAGATTCAGTCATCTTTAAAAAAAAAAGGAATATAGCTTCACTGAATTACAAGCATGAGTAGGAGCCTGTCAGTTCCTACATTACAATAGTTAGAATTAATGCCATCATTAGAATTAGAACAAATGTAACATTTGTTTCATGACTGGTGTCTGCTTACCTGCTTACCTGAGCCAGTCCTACTGAATTCGATATGATGTACTCGTGAGCAGGCAGGTATAACACACATGACAGCATGAGGAAGAAGCAGTGTACTTCAATTCTAAGAGTTGAATAGGCCCTACCACAAACATCATGAGCCATGGTGGTGCAGTGATTAGAATGGAGTATTGCATGCTAATCCTGCTGACTGTCAGGAGTTCAATTCTCACCAGCTCAAGAATGACTCAGCTTTCTATCTTTCCAAGGTCGGTAAAATGAGGACCCAGATTGTTGACTCTGTAAACTGCTCAGAGAGAGCTGTAAAGCTCTGTGAAGTGTTATATAAGTCTAAGTGCTATTGCTAATGCTATCTATATTTGCCAATTCCAAAATATACACAAGTTCTAACATCATATGTTAGAACTTTGGGCATGATTCTGAATTCCGATAACTGAGAATGAAATCATTGGATGGGGTTGAATCTTAAAAGACCTTAGTACCAGGGCTGGAAGGAATGACTTCTTAGTTGTATTATGTGCTCTGGTGCTCTTACTCATGTTCTGCCATACGAGAATGACTGCCATTCAGAAAAACATTCCCAACCTCCATTTCATCCCCATCTCTAAGAGTATCCTGAAACAAATTCTCCATCTGTTTTTCTTCTAGGCAGGGAAGTCATCTGAATAATATACTTTTCATTAGGAAGAATCATCGGGAATCACTTCAATATATTTGTCCACTTTCAGATTTCATCCCTTTTCATTTTACATTCCAAAAGAAATTTCCCTCCACCCTCTCAAAAATACAAATCATTCTAACCTCCCCTCTCTCCACCCCAAATCTGGCATATAAATGTTAATAATATAATGGTCTTTGCCTAAGAAAGCATTGTACATCATTAAATCAAGAGGAGTTACAGCGATATGATTTGTTATGGGCATTCACTCCTGGAATCAATTATCTATATATTTTGGAGAAGCACAAAATTTACAGACTTTTCAAATAAGGCATGATGGTGAGTTGAAGGAAAACACAGATGTTTCAGAGTGATGCAGGCACAAGAAAGAGATCAATGGAAGTCTAAGAAGGGGAATTATTAAAGGAAATAATAATTCCAGATTGATGTGTCATATTATACAGATCATGACACTCATGGGGGTTATAATTCAATTATTTGTGGAAAGAAATTTTACTTTTTTCAGAGGTACATATTTATCAGTGCAATTTCCATAGAAAAAGATAAGAGTAGAAGGTAGGAGCACCAGAAGCTTCCTTTAAAATGAAAAGCATTGCCTTTGATCGTGCTTGAGTCTCATTAAACTGCACTCTCACTTTCAAAGTAATTGAAAGTATACCATATGTTGTAAAAGTTAAGATTCATTCTATTTTGAATGGAATTGAATTCTGTCTTGAAACAACCAGGTTTACAATGCTGAGGATGCCAAAGGACTTTCTACCAGCTGAGCTTGGCTGTCTTTTGAAAGCTTTACTTAAGGCTATAAACTGAGAGAAAATCATGTCTTCCAACAATGCCCCTTTAGGAATATCTGCAGGGGAGACATTTCACTGGCTACTAAGTGAACCAGGCTTCCAAATAATAATGCAAAGTCCTTGTTCTCTTGAAATGCATATGCCATCTTTGTTGGGTGGAGAAGGTGTTATATGGTGAATATTTTGGATTTTTAATGCCTAGCTGAGGCTTTGGTATTCCAATATCTAAGGGGCTTTCACAAAGAAGAGGGGGTCAACCTATTCTCCAGGACAAGAAGTAATGGATGGAAACTACAGTAATCAAGAAGAGAAGCAACCTAGAACTAAGGAGAAGCTTCCTAAGAGTGAGAACAATCAACCAATGGAATGGCTTGCCTACAAAAACTGTGAATGCTACATCACTGGGGTTTTTAAAGAAGAGATTTGATGGCCACTTGTCTGAAATGATATAGGGTCTCCTTCTGAATAGCCTGGACCAGAAGACCTCCAAGGTCCCTTCCAACTCCAATATTTTGTTATTCTGTATGTGCACACTAAGTAATTAGAACTTGAAAACGTTGACCAAACTATTTCAGTGGCTCCAGATCTGCTTCAGGGTAGAGTTCAAAATGTTAGTGCTTTCTTAAAGTTCTCGGTGATTTAGGGCATAAGTAATCTTTGCCATCCTAAATGCATTTTTCCCCTGGAATCTAAAGTGAGACATACGATAACTAGGAAAGTGACCTTCTCAAAGGTGTCTTGCTAAAAAATTTCCCAAAGAATGCTTAGCTGATAACCACAGATGCATTTTGAATGACCTTTCTCATTTTCTCTGGTCTTTAATAAATTTCAACCTTCTCCTTTATAATCATTTCACTTGCTTTTATGACTATACTGTGACTGTGCTTTTATAAATCCCTTTACTTACAGTATGCCAGCTAAGTATTGAAAGATAATTATTTATTTCATTCATTTTTTTAATCTCATTTCTTCTGGCTGCTCAAAGAGGCACACAGAGCACTTATTTTTCCAACTTTTCTATGAAACATCCCTATGAAGTATGTAGGGCTGAAAGACCATGACTGATGATATACAATATATAATTATAATAAAATTAAAGTTTACAATTGATGGTTCCAGGATCAATCTTGAAAGGTCCTCTGGAAAAGCCAAATTGTTACAATTTTCCTGGAAGTCCTCAGAGGGTGGATGCTCCTTGCATTCAGAAACATACTGGTAACTCATGCAGTTCTTCCAGCAACATGGCAGAGTTGAGACTGACCCATAACACGTGGGCTATTGTGGTTATGGCCGGATTATACAACTTTAAAATGTTGGTGGGAATTAACTTAAAGCAGGAAGGATTGGGAGTTCTTCTGGAAGGTGTTCGGGTTGGGTGATAATCATGGTTACGATGACAGATTGTTTCTTACTGCTTATATTCTTTCAGGTCTTTGTTTTACACTTGGATTGTGGATGCTTTATGCATTGTTCATCTTTTGTGAAGCATCAAAAGTTCTTTGAAATTGTGGTAGGATATAGATAGATAGATAGATAGATAGATAGATAGATAGATAGATGTCATCCTAACATTTAGTGTGCAATTCTATTTACTCTTACTTGAGTACTGGTATATATTTTCATTACTCAAGAGATACATATGGTGCTGCATTTTAATTTTCCATCAAACTATCTCCTGAAATGGCATTGTCCAGCGGAGGTTCAGAAGTTGATCTAACCTACTAGCAATACTGTTTGCTGGATGTTAACCATTTGCTATCACGGTTAGACTACTCATTATAGACCTGTTCCTTAATTAAATTGAAACTAACTTAATTAAACTTAATTAAATTGAAAGTAATCAAGCAGAAGAGCAACCTATAACTAAGGAGACATTTCCTAACAGTGAGAGCAATCAACCAATGGAATGGCTTGCCTTCAGAAGTTGTGAGTGCTCCATCACTTGGAGGCTTTTAAGAAGAAACTGGACAGCCATTTGTCTGAAATGATACAGGGTCTCCTGCTTGAGCAGGGGGTTGGAAAATGACCTCCAAGGTCCCTTCCCACTCTGTTATTCTATGTTCTATGATATTTAATCTGAGCTTATTGTGAGTCATTGTATCTCAGTCTGTATCTTGAAAAAGGTTTAAAAAGGAGAGTCCTACTGTTTTAGTCTATTTTAAAATAATTTTTATCCTTGACAGTTGATTAGTCTACAGAAAACTGGGAAAAATCGAGGCCATATGTATTTCTAGAACTTCAGGCCCCTGTAGGGAATTCACCAATACATCAAGCAGTCAGTGGTTGGTAATTCCCCACTCGGTTCCATTGCTTAGCTGGCCTGATGGGATATGGTTTTCTTAAATAATGTCTGGCCTGAGTAGTCTGACTTTCTCAAAGTGCTGTAAGAAAGATTCAACATCTCACAAGAGTCAAGTCAGCATTAAATCAGTAGGAGTGGAAACATGACCCTCTTGCTATGATCTGAACATTTCACTGACGTGCTCTCAGAATCTACTGAAAACAACCCTTAAATTTGTTTCTACATACATCATACATCCCCTTGCTCAAGACAACGGTTTTGCTCACCAGTCTTAATGATTAAGTAAAGTTTTTGTTTCTGTTTTGAGAAGATTGATTTGTTGTTAGTGAGATGTGCGTGTGGGTATCGACATAGCCTGATCTCAATTTTATTGTGCTTGTAGCCATACCAAGGACTCCCATTTCCACTGTGGGACTCTAGTCTTTCAGTACAATCTGTCCTTGACAAATAACCCTCTCTCGTTACATCACATAACTGAGATTTCATTATGGTTTTGAAAACTTGCCACAATCTGTATGTTTGTGCTTGATAGGGAAACCCTGTCCCTGAGAAGCAAAAACCAAGTGTCAATAGGGAGTATTGAGTATCATTTGCATTTTTTTTAAAAAAATAAGCTGCCAAGTGCAAATGTTTAAGCTGCAAAAAAATTTTAACCAGTAGTAGTTCTCAGGCTTTTTGCATCTCAACAAACACGGCTGGCATGTATACTGCTGTGGGGTGAAAATACTGATTTGTGGGTTGCTAGGCATGTTCATAAAGCTGAAAAGAAGGGTGGGTAGGTGGGTAGGGAAAGCTGCAGTTAAACAGCAAATTGACCGGAAGGGTGCAATGCATAATAAATAAATTGCTCAGATGCAAACAATATGGGTTGTTAGATTTACACATTTGCATGGAGGTCTTAGGGGAAGGGGAGCTCAGAATAGTAAGATGGAGGACATGTCCCAGGCTGCTTTTCAACATGTGTCAAGGTATATACAAAGTTAGTAGGGCTGGGAAGGTATTGCTGTGCCAACCGTTTTGTCCATTTCAAACCTCTCTTCCTCCACCCAGTGGATGCCAATGCACATTTGAAATATTGAACTCATGTTGTGGTCACTCTCATAAACTGGCTGCAAAGGAAGATCATTACATCATAAAATGGCAATTAAAAACATTAAAAAAACCCATAAAAACAAGCAAACAAATGAGTTTCTCTCGTTGGTTTCCTGATTGTTATGCTATCTAGTATGCTGTCTGGACATTGTCTTTTCCTGTGGCCAATGGCCATATTTCTAAGCAAAGCACCCTATATTTTATTTTCTAAGAATTTCTGTGGGCTCTTTTTAGAGGCTAAAGGCATTTTTTTCTAATTAAATGACATTCAATGTTTTTTATGTAGCATCATGCCATCTTCTCATGGTGTTTTTTTTTCATTTAGATGACTCTAACCCCAACACTTCGAAAATTTGTGTGTCATCCTTGTGCAGGAGCCACACTAATCTTCTCGGTATCATTCCAACAAAAATTAAGAGTGCCTGGATAGTTCTAAGGAAGATACCTTCAAAAGTCATACTGATTCCGTTAATTGTTGATTTTGAGTCAATATATAGGACCTTTTAAGCCAGCTCTGCCAGAATATTTTCTGAATCTTAAGAGAGTTTTTTTTCTTTTATCATAACCAGAGCTTACGGTATTTATCTTATATTAGGGAGATGCCAAGGGAAGAAGCATCCATCAGTGCTGGAATAAGAATATCAGCAGACTATCTTTCCATGTGATGTATATTGGTCTATATCTTTATTCATAGAAAGCATTATGAATACTCAATGGGAAACCAAAACAAGGAGACAATAATGCAACTTGTGAACAACTTTTTAATTTAGGGAGGTATTCAAGGAGGGAGAACTTTCTCTAAATGTCACAGAAATTGGTAGTCCACCCGGGAAAATGGTTTGATGTAAGTTATGTGTTGAATCACTGAGCTATGGGCTTCACCAAACAACGTAGGCCTTGAAAAGTAGGCCTACCTCATGGCCTACTGTATTACAATTTACACACTAGAGAATTTTGTTTTTAAAAAGTAGCTGCGCATCACTGCAGGAATGATGTCATTTATTTATAGAGTTCCTGTCCCCCTGAAGTCTTCATGCTGAAACAGATGTGGAACTCAATATTTCAGAGACTGAAAAGGCAAGTGCAAATGAAAGAGTGCAAAATTATTTCATTAAGATAGACTTCACCGGTTTCCCAATGGACATTCAAGGGTTTTATTTTTTAACCCCATATTTAAACAGTTGTAGAAGTGAACATGCGGCTCGTGGATGATAATATGCTCCCCTATTTGATAGAAAAGATTCCCACAAGCCTGAAAAGTGTTTCAAGAGCACCCACTGCATTTTAGATGGGTAACTTTTAATTTGAGGGGGTTGGCTGGCATTTGGTTCCCTCTATGCTGTTTCTTTACTTCAGAAGCGGTCAAAACTTCCTTAGCCTTCTACATTCTTTGCATATGTAACAGGCATAATGGACTTGTGTTTCTTTTCCACTGGACTCATGAGAAAAGGAGTGTCTGAGAGATCAAAAAGAAAGTTCAAAGGCAGTATTTTTTTTTCTGGGCAAGCAGTCTTCCAAGAAAGACTCCCTTTGGAGGGTACAAAAATGCCAGGGACCCCACAGAGTGAAACTGAGTTGCAGAGATCAGGGTTGTCTATTTTTCCTCAAGAATTTCATGTAAAGTATTCATCTCAATCATATTTTTTAAAATTCCCATCTTTCCTTGAAATGAATTGTGAAATGATTTTTAGGCAGGTCCCTCATCCTCCCTTTTCATATACTTTTGCTGATGGTTGACTTCTTGTTGAAATATACCTTGAAAGGTCTTAAGCCAAATACAACCAGTCGGTGGGTTTCTACTGGTTCGCCCCAATTCAGGCGAACTGATTCCAAACACGCCTGATTCCAAACCGATAGTGAAGGTAAGTTGAACCCACTACTGAATACAACCCATACATTGGTTATGGTGATCCACTGTACTATACTTTGCTTTTTGCAGTGGTACAACTAGAATGGACATCTGGGCAAAATCCTGTGCCCCATAACTAAGACTCCCCAGGCGGCAGCTGGTAATGGAAGTAGCAGCCAAGAGGCTCTACTTGAGCCAGAATGACAGGCTTTACCTCCCAAGAATCAGTGTTGTTGCTTATTATCTAGTTACTTTATAGACTGAGGCAGCCAGGCAGAGTTTGTTTATGAATGCTCATTATCTCTAGTGCTCTGAGCCATGGTGACGCAGTGGTTAGAATGCAGTATTGCAGGCTAACTCTGCTCACATTGCCAGGAGTTCGACCCTTTCGATCCTGACTCAGCTTCTCATCCTTCCGAGGTGGGTAAAATGAGGGCCCAGATTGTTGGGGGCAATAGGCTGACTCTGTAAACTGCTTAGAAAGGGCTGTAAAGCACTGTGAAGCAGTATATAAGTCTAAATGCTATTGCTAAGTGCTATTGCTTTGCAGAAATATCCTCCTGCATTTTTAGGCAGTCCTTATTTTGTTTGATGACAGATAACTTGCTTTCAAAGAAGTGGGCTGTTCTTCCATTTATTTAGTTACAAGGAAATCTCCCAAAAAGATATTGTGAGGAACTTTCTCTCTCTCACCATTTTTTTTTTTTTTTTTGATGAGAAAGTATGGGTAGCCAGGGAGGCTAGTGCCATACTAGGCAGTGATGAAAACTGTCTAAAAGAATTTTTTTTGCCAAGACTCTATTGCATTACCTCAGCAAACCAACCAGACATCAACGACTATGAAATGAAAGTCAAAATAAAATTAGAGGCTGCTTGAGAATAAGGCACAAAATCAGAAGTATCTTTCCTAAGGGAATAAAATTGTTGAGAAGTTACAAGGCAGATTTCATTTATCGAATTCTGTTTATCAAATCTGTAAAGCTGTTTGACTACATGACCATTCTGGATGTTCTATAGTATTAAAAATGACTAAACCATTCACACCAAAAGGAAAAAAATGAGGCACCTCTGGAGAGTAAGTAAGAAAGTAAGAGACACATCTTCTCTACTAGGCAACATTCCCACAAGGGGCCCAGTCCCACTCTTGTCCTTCCCTTGGGGAAAGAGATAGTCTTCAATAACTATAGCACTTAGGTTTATATAATGCTTCCTAGTGCTTTACAGCCCTCTCTAAGCAGTTTACAGAATCAGCATATTGCCCCCAACAATCCCGGTCCTCCAGCTGACTTGGGAAGGATGGAAGGCTGAGTCAACTTTGAGCCAGTCAGGGTTGAACTGCTGGCAGTTGGCAGAGTTAGCCTGCAATCCTGCATTCTTTATATATACATATACATATACATATACATATACATATACATATACATATACATATACATACATACACACACACACACACAAACATATATATATATATATATATATATATATATATATATATATATATATATATATGTGTGTGTGTGTGTGTGTGTGTGTGTAGTTAATATTTCGGGTTTCTTCCCGTGTAATTGTGGATATATCCCTAAAAGGGTAGAAGCGACGTTTCGACAGAATCCCATCTGCCATCATCAGGCTTATGTCAGCAGTCATTTTGTACTAACTGCCGTTGGTATTTCAAATCTGGTGCTGGTATTCTGGGATGGCTCCACCTTTTCATTCTGATTGGTTGGGAGTCCCAGTATGTGTTTATTGGCTTGGCTTCAGGTGTATGGTCGGTTTTTCTCCACTAGGTGGCAGGGCTTCATCTTTGTGGCTGGTTTGAATATGATTTGGTTGGGATTTTTTTGATTAATGTTTGGTTTATGTTTTATATATGGTGTTAAGATTCGTCTATCTATGAGAGCAGGTTTCCAAATAGTAGGCAGACGTGAAGTGTCATCCCGTTTATTCATGCAATATGGTCTTTTTTCCATTTCTATTGCTTCTCTGATTATCCTGCCATTGAGATGTTCTATTTTTGCAACTGTTTTTGTTTTATTAAAATTAATGTTGTGTCCTGTTGTATTTATATGTCGAACTAATGATGATGTGTGTTCTTGTTTTTGTATTGAGTTTTTGTGTTCCTCGATGCGCACACTCATTCTTCTGTTGGTCTGTCCAATGTATGTTGATGGGCAGGAAGCACATGGGATTTCGTATATGCCTTGATCTTCTAATTCTATTTTGTTTTTGGGGTTTCTGAGAATGGACGATATCTTTCTATCTGTGCAAAATACGGTTTTGATGTTGTGTTTATGTAGTACTTTGCTAATTTTGTCTGTTGTTCCCCTTATATAGGGCAAGATGGCTTTCCCATTGTTTTGTTCCTCTTGTTGTTTTTTATTATGTCTTGGTGTTGTATGTTTGATCATATTGATGACTTTATTTCTACAGAACCCATTTGATGTCAGTACATTAGTTAGTGTATATAATTCTGTTTGTAAATGTGCTTCATCAGCCAGACGTTTAGTTCTTGTGGTTAATGTTTTGGCAACAGAGTTTATTTGTGCTGGATGGTGGTGTGATTTGGCATTGAGATAGCGGTTCGTATGTGTCTTCTTTTGATAGATGGTATGTCCTAAGGTGCCATCAGATTTTTTATAAATTAATACATCGAGGAAAGGTAACTGGTTTTCTGATTCTATCTCCATGGTGAACTTTATTTTGGGATGGAGGCTGTTCAAATATACTAAGAAGTTTTCCAATTTGTCTCTTCCATGTGGCCAGATCACAAAGGTGTCATCAACGTATCTGAGCCATAATTTTGGTTTGTTAACAGTTTTTTCTAAGGCATTGGATTCGAATTCTTCCATGAAAAGATTAGCGATGACTGGTGATAATGGTGATCCCATATATATATTTCTATATTACTTGTATTAGAAAGATCATATTTCATTTCCATGTCTTTTTATCTAACCATTGATAAAATAAGTCCCATATCTTATAGTATTGTTTATCTTCTTGTTCTTTAATTTCAAATGTCAATTTATTCATTTCTGCACATTCCATTATTTTCTTAATAACTTGTTCTTTCTTTGGGATTTTCTCATTTTTCCAATTTTTAGCAAACACAATTCTAGCCACTGTTAATACATTCACAATCAAGTATCTCATTTCTCTATTGTATATTTCAGGTACCATCCCCAATAAAAAAATCTCTGGTTTAAAGTCTATATGTTTTTGTGTCATTTTTTCCACCCATGTGGATTTTAGTCCAGTATCCTTTAGCTTCTACACACGTCCACCACATATGGTAATATGAGCCCGGTAGCAATCCTGCATTCTGACCACTGTGCTACCACTCACCCATTTAAAGGGGATCAGGACAGGGGCAATATGAATCTCTGGGAGATGTTATTCTAGATGCCAAGTGAAAGAAGGCTCACTTCCTTAATCCCATCAGATGATCCTGTTTAACTGACTGGACCAAAGTATGCCAGCTCTTTTGGAACAAACAGGATGGGCAGGCATACGAGGAGACCGACGGTCCCTCAAATAGCTTTTATGGCCATATGCCATAAAAGGCTTCATAGTGATAGTCATCTTCTTGAATTGAAAGCAAAGTTAACTGGTGAACAGTGTAGTAGAGTAGAGATGTTATAGAAGCAAACTGTGGCTTGCCTGTGTGTTGCATTCTAAGCAGCCTTCAATGTAATATTGTAATATTTGGGAAAGGGTGACATTCAGCTAGGTTTCAATTTATGTATTAATCTCATCAAATTGCTTCATACAAGAATTTACAAAGATCAAGTGTGCCAATATACACCATCATTATTCCATTAAAAAAACAATAACCCAAAATTGTGAAAGCACATTCATGTGGTTAGAATACAGAATACTCTACCCAGGAGAACTCTTACTTTATAATACATTCTAGGACTATTTTTCTCCTTTTGGGAATATGGCAGCCGAACGACACTTACAGTGGTTTGGTTTCAATTTCAGAAATGCTCCTGTGGCTGCATTTAGACCTCAAGGAGTTTTGTTTCTTTACAAACAGAAGCCGTGGCATTAAAATAAGACAGTTGCAAAAGCTGTAGTTTTCTAGTTATTGATGCAAATCAGAGAAATATTTCATCTGAATGGGATGGCCGGCAAGTTAAACAAACAATGTTTGTACCTCTTAAATCATAGGTCCTTGTCCCATTTTTAAACATTCGTTCTTCTTTTCCAAGCATTGGTGACAACTAGTGGGAGCTGTGTGGGAGTTTCTGGATGTAAACTGGAAACTCTGAGCAGGAGTAATTCCATAGCTAAAATATTACGGTATGTGACATGTTTACATGAAGTGGGATCCATCCAAGTCTCTGATCCAAAGTCCACTGAGATGAGTTGAATTTTTTCAGAAAGTGGTAGAAATGTTGGACCAGCTATGGTTCTCGGGGGAGCTGTAATAACAGAGACGTGACTGGCTGGAGGGAGGATTTACACACACACACACACACACACACACACACACACGGTAATAAAGATAATTCAGAAACTGGAATTCTTCAGAAGGAAAACTTTAATATCTTTAAAGGAGCAACTAATTAGAATTCCAAGCTGGTCATGAATAATGTGAGAAAATGTTGCTCTTTCCAGCAAAAACATAGCAAAAAACCCAAAATGTTCTGGATTATTTTAGAGCTGAAATTGCAGTCCAAATATTCTGTGAGATATCTGGTTGAAATGAGATTAATTTAACCAAGATGGTTGAACTAAGTAGTAATCATCTGAGAACTAATGGAGAAAACCACATCAGATGAGGCCTAGTCTCACTTACCTGCAGGTACTGAAGTTTGGAAATGATATTTTTTCATCCCCTTCTGGATGGCATTTTTCACAAAATTCATTCTCCCAGATGTTCCTTCTGAGACCCACTCAGCTATGAAGTTCCATTACAATACAGGCAGTCCTCAATTTACGACCAGAATTGAGCCCAACATTTATGTTGCTAAGTGAGAAATTTGTTAAGTGAGTTTTGCCCCATTTTATGACTTTTCTCACCTCATTTGTTAAGCGAATCATTGCAGTTCTTCTTAGTAACACAGTTGTTAAATGAATCTGGTTTTAATTAGGGCTCATAACATACGCTAATCTGTGTATGTTAACGCTTTAATTCACCTTGTATCATATAAATATAGCAACATATTTATTACATTTTACTGCATTTTAAAATTAATACTAACATGCAAATATATGTTTAATTTTATTGGCCATTTACATTTTTATTCCTGTGAGTAGTTGTCATAGGGGCCCCAGTACCCTGCTTTGCCCGGGGCCCATAATGCTGTTAAGACAGCCCTGCTGACATGAGTGACGTCAAGCTGGCCATGCTCACCCTGGCCACGCCCACCCCGGCCCCCCGAGGTCAAACACAACCCTGATGTGGCCCTCAATGAAATCAAGTTTGACACTCCTGGGCTAGAGCAATACATTTGTCATCTCACAATTTGCAAGAGTAAATTGTCTAAGTAGCCACTCTTCTGAGTATTAAATGAAAAATACCGGTCAATCCTAGGACGTGGATGAACCTTGGCTATGTTGGAAACAGTTTTTTCAACAGGCTGCTGGAGGACCACATGTTCCCCACTCCTAAATTAAGGCGATCAAGAGAGACATGAAAAGGTGTCTGCACAGAACCATCAGGCTTTTGTTGAATATATCATACTTTGCAAGTATTCTCAAAAAATCCATTAAAATCAATTTATTTCTCACAGAGATAGCACAGCAGAGATATAAGTTATTCACGAGACTTGACTTTAGACATAAGACAGTTGCAGGATGGACAGAGAGTGCTCTTCATTGGATGACCAAGTTGACTAGAGCCGGACTTGAAAATGGAATGTGTTTATCCTGGGGATGGCTCTTCCCATGTCTTCCTTCCCGTCCTCTGGAATCCTCCCTATTGTGCATATGAACATGTCTTAGTTCCTGCCAGACACGCAGTAAATTCTCATCTCTCAAAGCCAAGACTGTAGCAACTGAATATGGCAATGGTTTCTACAAAGGAATGCCCGTGATTAACAGTTGACAATTCTTTTTTCCAATTCCAATGGGTAGACTAGTATACTGGAGTAGAATTCAGTTATCCCAAACAGATGCTTTTGGTGGCACTTCTGGGGACCCTCAACTATCTTGGAAGAAATGTGGTAGAAAAGAAGTAGCATACAAGATGTTCATACTGAAGGCTTCCAGTTAAGCATGATGATTCTTAGCCAGAAACAGAGATAGACAGCAATACTGATTTTCACCATTTGGTGCAACAACACACCTATCTCTACACCACACTCATATCTCAGAAAAAGACATGTGTGCATACATAAGAGAAAGATGAGCAAGGTAAAGATTAGGTAGACCTATCTCTGAATTTAGTTATCCTGCAAATCAACAGGAAACAGTTCTAGCACAGGTGCCATGAGCTGTTCCAATATCAGCTGAAATACCTTGGCTATTCAAGAGAGAGAGCAAATTCCAACAGAATTCCAACATGCATTCGATAAATCTATCCAAAATATTTCCCCAGAATCTATACCCCCAAATCTGTCCCATTCTGAGCGCTGAATGCATTATCCCTTCCCACGTATAAGAACTATCTCTAAGAGAAGAAAGAGCATTTGTAATTAATCATGTAAACACACTCTTTTTTCAGCCCGACTTGTTGCATATTCCTTAAATTATTCAGTTATTTATTCTATGTACTACCCATAAATGGTTAAAGGGTTCTAAGGGATAGATTATAGGGAGTACTTTTTAGCAGATTAGCAGACACGACATTTGCCTAGTTTTGTATATTTTCCAGAGATAAAACTATACTTTCATCATGTCCAAAATAAGTATAACAATCTCACATAATATGAGTTCAGGGAAGTTACAGTCTTGATCCATACTTGCTCACTTTTTTAAAAAAATGAGAATGTCTATTATCATCAAAGCCCAGTTCAGTTCAGCTGATTGATATTTCCAGTTTTGCAAGTAAATAAAACTCAGTTTCTTTGATGCTGGGATGTCTGTATCTTTGTGTTGATGAGCTGTATCTTTGTGTTGATGTTGTCTGTATCTTTGTATTGTCTGTATCTTTGTGTTGATGAGCTGCTCATTTTGGAGAGCAGAAATTCTGGGATTGTCTTTGCTATCCAGGCCAACCAAACATACAATCCATCTTCAGATAGTATTTGAAAATTAGCTGTCACTGTATCTGAGAACTAATTTTACAGAGACCGTTGCTATTACTATTTTATTTTAAGAAGTTGGCAAGGCATTTTCCTGGATTGGTTTTGCAAGCCTTGAGACTTTATACCAGTCAGATATACATATTTTAGTTAAAACCTTAAATGTAATTTGGAGGGCTATTATTCAACTTCAGAAATAATATATTAGCTATGTAAATTTTTCTTTCCTTACCAAAGGAGGCCTCTGCATTCTTTATGAGGTTCAAAGAAACCTTAGTTCAGAAACAAGCTAGGAGGGCAACAGAAAATTCTTAAAAGGCTCCAACTTCAATGGCACTTGGCATAAAACCAAATGAAATACCACTGACCTATGTGAAATCTGCATTTTGCCAGATTTTTTTTATCTTCCTTTATCCTCCCTGCAAGTTTTACCCAGATGTGTTATAAAAGTAAAAGTTTCAGCTCTGCTCATTTGGGAACCCCCACCCCCAACTGTAATGAAATTTCCTGTATGAAATAAAATGTTCCTGTAAGGCAGAAAGCAAATGAAGCAACACAGACTTGTGAACTTGTAAAATGAAGACTCATCTCAAATAAACCAAAATCCAAATGGATTTTAAAACAAAAAAAAAATTGCAGAGTACACTCTTAGAGTAACAAATATAAAGAGTTTGGTAAGATTTGTGTTAGTACTTTCATTATGTATTAGCTGTTGCAGCAGCAGAGCTCTGTCCTTTTCCTTTACTCTTAATTTTGAAAGTCTTTTCAGAGAGGGTCCTGACACCACTCATATACAGCTGAAAATTAGGGGCAGGGAAGGATATCCACAAGCTGTTTAGACTAGTAGCTGGCTTTTTCAGGCCCCGTTAATGCAGCACAAATGAAGCAACAGACTTCATTCTTTCAGGAAGCCAAGTTGTTTTTAAATGCTAATCTGTTTATTGACTAATGCTGGCAGTGTCAGGATGAATGTTTGAGTTTTGGAATCTAGTGCAAATGTCTCTAGGAGCTGTCAAGAATACAAGCTGCAATGCAACACAAGCCACCTGCAGAGGTTTTGTCATGGTCCAGAATCAAAGCCCCAGAAAGAAATGGAACATAGATGCCAAGAAGAGAGAAATACACACGTGTGTGTGCGCGCGCACACACACACACAAAGTCCACTGCATGATGTAGGCCTCTACACTAAAAATTATGGACTGTCATCTGTTCTTAGTGGAAAGATGGGTTTTGATTTCTTATCTAGGAATGAGAGAGAGCGAGAGCAAGTGGTTAAAAGTTATCCAGTCAGTTTCTGTATCTAAAGGACTGGAACCCAAATCTCTCTACTCTTCATCCAGCAAATTAACCACTGTACCACACTGTCATGTGCGTGTATGTGTATAGTAGTAGTATGCAGTGGTGGGATTCAAGTAATTTAACAACCGGTTCTCTGCCCTAATGATTTCTTCCAACAACCAGTTTGCCAAACTGCTCAGAAAGTTAACAACCGGTTCTCCCGAAGTGGTGCGAACTGGGTGAATCCCATCACTGGTAGTATGTGTAGTAGACTGCAAATCCTTGGAGGATGAAAAACTGCTGCTAATTTTAGTAAGATGTTCTTTTGACTAATGGAGCATGTCATTTGTAGCTTCTCTGGAATTGTCCCAGTGCTTGTTTGGAACAAGACAAGAAAATGTTTTCTCCCATTAAAAACCTGCCCCACCAGCTGACAGCTGCTCTCCTTTTTCAGACAATGCTGAGATTTAAATCTTTGCTGTTCTCCTCCAAATCCTGGTTATTGTAGAATCAGGGTTGACTTCTCCGCAGATGAAACGAAACCTGGGTATTAGCTTCACTCAAAGTGCCATCAGCTGACATCACTTGCTACTTTTCAAAAGCCTTATGAGACAGCAGCTCCGCCCTCCTTATGGAGACGAGCCATTAATGCTAAAATCAAAGTTGAAAGATTATGGCATAAACTGGCCATGGTGGTTATATGATAATGGTTATCGGCACACTGGATGCCCTACCAAAAAAAACTTGGACTGCACTTAGAAAATCTGAACATTGACAAGATTTCCATCTATCAATTGCAAAAGGCCACACTGCTTGGATCCACATATTATGCCGATAGATGATTTCCAAGATTCTTGGGAAGAACTCAATGCATATGAAGGCCAATACCAGTTAAAGAACTGGCAGCTATGTTTTCATCTTGTTGTATGTATAATAGTAATAACAAGAATCCAGCACATCCCTGCAAAATGTCTTAGTAGTCTTAGAAGACATGCTGGTGGGAGGGGGCTGGGAGAAGACTGATTCGCTATCCTCTCCCCTTCCCCTCTTCTCCCCTCCTTCAAGTTGCAAACAGCAGGCTGCCACAAACCAGAACCCAGCCATTTTTTATTTCTTCAGAACAAATGAGCCTAAAATGGGTTCTTCTGTTCTTAATTTATGCCGTGGAGCCTCAATAGCAATTTAATGTGAAGCAGTTGGAAGGTAGAAAGGCCAGCTACTGGGTGCCAAGTTGTTTGTGCACTGGCACAGGCTGGAGATAAGAAGCTGCAACTCTGACCACTTCAAAAACATGCCTCCTCATGATGAAAAGGTCTGGATTGTTTCTCTCAAACAGGTGACACAAGACCTAGTCCATAAAGGCCTAAAAGGAAACACATGGATGGCAGAGCAGAGACTGAAATGGGGAATGCTGTTGATTAGAGCTGCAGTGGCGCAGTGGTTAGAATGCAGTATTGCAGGCTAACTCTGCCCCCAGCTAGGAGTTTGATTCTCACTGGCTCAAGATTGACTCAGCCTTCCTTCCTTCTGAGGTCAGTAAAATGAGGGTCCAGATGGTTGGGGACAATATGCTGATACCATAAACTCCCCAGAGAGTGTTGCAGAGCATTATGAAGTGCCATATAAGTCTTATTGCTATTCTTCCATTCTTTTTACATTATCATCAAAACATAGGGCACCTAAAAAAGAAACCCAGGATCCTCATTTCTAAACAGATAAATCAATGGCATGAATGAAGGCAAATATGCTTGTCCCAAAATGTTCCAGGATAATGTTGCAGGATCCAGTCTGGGTCAGTCATCAGGACCAAACTTAATATTATTATTAAGTTGAGATGATGATGATGATGATGATGATGATGATGATAATAATAATAATAATAATAATAATAATAACAACAACAACAACCCACACACAATCAGGCACCACATAAATATGGTACATAGAATAGCCCAAAGCACACATTCCAGTAGAGAGAATTTCCCTGAGGATGGGCTCCAGCATGAGTCCGAAAGCTCAGAAGACTAAATTTTTTGGAGATTGAATCCTGCAAAACAATGGCAGTTGTTCTTTATGCAGATTCAGGGAAAAACTGAAAATTGCACAGGAGGCTAGTTACATGCCCTTGCACACACTACAGTGCCTTCCTGCTTTGAAAATGAAGTCCTCTTCTAACTCAGCCCTAGTAGAAACAGCAGTTTGGGAATGTGCCACAGTCAGTAGCTCTCTTGGGATTCACAATGGTGGCCATAGTGAGGTTTACTTTAGCATCATTAAGGATAATGCAAGTATTGTCCCTGAGCTGGACTGATTGGGTACAAGTTATCTGTTACCTAGCTAAATCCTATGTTGATAATATAACAAACTTTAAAACTTCCTCAGCAATCCCTTCCAAGAGCTGCAAGTGTTACAAAACATGACACGGAGTTTGTTAATTGATACAAGGTGCAAGGAGCTGAGTGAACAGCTGCCTGAACTAATTGAATCTGCTCCAAGAAAAATTCTTATAGCATTCTCTTTAGCAAGATTTATTGATCCAAAAGAAATAGGGAATACAATACGTGAATTCCAGTGAGCAAAAGGGAAATTTCAGTGACATTAAGGAAGAGATTTCTTGGGCCTCTTTTCTCCATCCTTATTGTGGATAAGAGGAGAATAGCTCTTTTGAGGAATGGGAAGTTTACAGCTAATTGTCTACATAATGGTTCTTTGGATCTTTAGCAGTCTGAGAATAGATTCTTACACTTAGATGGCAGCAAGCAGATGCAGGAACTCTCAGTCTTAGCTCATCTAATGTTGAGTTAGCTCATAGCCTAGAGTGCCCCGAGCCAATTTGGCAGCAATTTGTATGTGCAGGTTCCAGATTATGACAAAATTCTTTTGTCATAATATGAGGCCCTAAGACATTTGTCTTGGAGTCTGGAAAGTTCTACTTTTGTTTCTGATTTTAGCCATATGATATGCATGTTATTAGGCAGTGTCCTTAGAAACACAAAGCCTGCTGGAGGTGTGACATCTCAGACAAATTGTGCTTGTTTTGCAACAACTATTATTCCAAGAGTCACTTTACAAAATAGATGCAGAATGGAGTCTTTGAGAAAGTGTCTTATTCTTTTAATAATATTAAGCAGTGAGGTATCTTTGAACATGTTAGTGCCAAGATTTACGACTTAGCTCTTTCTCATTGCTCTTTCAGATTAAAAACACTTTTTCAATTCTTCCATACCATCCCTTTTTTTTAATTTATTTCTGAAGCCTAATTTTGTTGGGGAAGTGTGCCCTTCTATTATTTTTATTCAATGTTGGAAGTTGGAAAACCTTGATAATTTCCTGCACATAAGCCAGTGGTGTATCAGTAGATCTGAATCTGCTTCTAACCATCCAGTCCTAAGAGAGGTCATGGCTTAGCTTAATTAAAAAGCCCCCCTGCTAACTACTGCAAGCCTAAACATCCAGAAGCAGTTCCAGATTTAGGAATATTTCTAAGCATCAAATATGATTTTTTTCCAAGGAAATTTCAAAACTGCTCAGAACAAACTGTAAATTAGATCAAACTACTTCTGCTTGATTGAGTGTAAGTGTGTTCATTCGGCTTTATTGTAAAGTAGATACAGATTAAGGTATCACTTCCCATAATAGAATAACAGAGTTGGAAGGGATCTTCTATCCCCTTCTAGTCCAACCCCTTGCTCAAGCAGGAAACCCTATACTATACCATTCCAGACAAATGGCTGCCCAATCTTTTCTTAAAAACCTCCAGTGTTGGAGCATCCACAACTTCTGGAGGCAAGTTATTCTTCTGGTTAATTGTTCTCATTGTTAGGAGATTCCTCCTTAGTTCTAGGTTGAATCTCACCTTGATTAATTTCTATCCTTTGCTTCTTCTCCTGCCTTCAGATGCTTTGGAGAAGAGAATATTTATCTCTTGTGTTCAAGGCAGCTTCCATTGAAAGCATAAAGAGAAGCATCTAAAGCTTAAAGCATAATTGCTAATGAGATTCTGCAATGCTTTGCAGAGATGCTTCAATGTGACTTTAAGCAAAGTAGATTTTTGCAGCTGCTTTGTGAAACAGCTTGATTCCTTCTTCTAAAAGTCAAAGCAAAACTATCATGTTATTTTTGTTCCGCATACCTTCTGGAGCTTCCAGTGGCACATCCAGTAGCCTTAAGACACTTCTTTGAATGTGTATGAGCAGAAGGCAATAGAGGGAGAGACCACTGGAACTCCAAATCAGATCTTTACTGCTTCTCATCAAGGGAAAACAAGTCACATCTATGGGGCAAAGCTTAATTATCACCTTAACCCAGGCTGTCAAGCTCCCTGCCTGTGGGCTGGATGCATCATGTACTGGCCATATCCACACCCAGTTTAGCAAAGGGGGAAAAAGGCCCCGATACATCATGTGACGCTGCCATGATGATGTGAGTTTGACATCCCTGCCTTAACCCATGTAAGATAAGCCTACTTTGGCAGTTCTAATCAACTTCTGCCAGCATCCTCTGCTTTCAGTTGAAAGTGACTACTAAAAGAACAACAACCAAGCACAGCCATGTTGATATCCAGTTCTGATTCTATCTAAGTGGGGCACAGGTGGAATATAGGTGGAATAGGGGCATATCTAAGGAATGCTCAACAACATGGTAACATTAGCTACCAAAGGTTACTGAAGGCCACAAGTCTCTCATCATTTAGAAAAAATCCCCACCAGGTTCCTTCTCTAGGCTGTCTTGAATTTGAAGGAAAATTCCCAGACTCAGCAGGCTTACTGAACTATCTTTATTATACATTAAGACTGATTCCATTTCAAGCAGCTGATCTGACAGTATGAAGTTGCAGCCCCTTCCTATTCTGTGCCCTTCCCACGGTTTAATGGAAACCCAGCCTTGGGCTCCTCAGGCTCAATGGTAGGGTGGCAGTCCGTTCTTGACATTTTCAGCATTCCTGCCCTGGGAAATGCAGCTTCCAATGTATCTCCCACACTCTCTGGATGACACTGTATAATAACAGCAGTGGTCAAGATTTAAACCTCCTTTTCCAGCTTCCCTACCAGAATATTCTTTTATATAGATTCAGTCAGATTCATCTTGAATCTTTGACTCCTTGTGATTTCATTTCATTTTATAAATGGTTATGTCATATACTCCTAAAAGGCTCTAGGCAGCTTCCTATATAGAGAAAGTCAGTTTGTGTAAAATGATCAAGAAAGTAAACATAAAACCTCAAAGTTATGGGATGCACAGATAAGAGGCCCAACATGAAACCTTGGATGCTTAGAGCCACATACTGTTCATCCTCATCTCTTTCTCATTTGCAAGGCCAATAAAATGCACAGGACCTCAAATCTTAGTTTTAGGTAAAGAGGGATTTCTCCAAAGGAGCCATTATCTGCTGACCTGATACATTCTACTTGATATCTAAGTTACCTAAATAGTCACTGTTCCTTTACATTGGCACAATAGAATTTATTATTTATTATTATTTATTAGTTCAATTTATATGCCGCCCTTCTCCGGAGACTCAGGGCGGCTTACAATGCGTTAAGCAATAGCCTTCACACTTTTGTATATACCTGCTTAGTAGGGCTTTCGCCCCGCCCCCCCCTTAAGCGGTGTTCTTTTTTATACAAAGTCAACTTATTGCCCCCACAATCCGGGTCCTCATTTTACCTACCTCGGAAGGATGGAAGGCTGGGTCAACCTTGAGCCTGGTGAGATTCGAACTTGCAGTAATTGCAGGCAGCTGGTGCTAGTTAACAGCACTTTAGTCTGCTGCGCCACCAAGGCTCTTATTTTTGGTGTTCTGTTAGGTGGACAGGAACAAGCCATGCATAGCAATCTTTTCATCCACTCACTGACCTTCAGCCAGGGAGAATTACCTCAAAAGATAAATGAAGTGTCCCTCCTCCATTAAAACACAGTGAATTGATCAAATGTACCAATTATTCCTCGTTTTAAAAATGATCATTTTCAGTCTGATTGTTCAGCCTAGAAGCTGATGGACAAACCTCTGTATGCTAGAAAGGAACCTTCCATCAAGGGAGGGAGAAGAATCTTTATGTCTATGGAAATTCTCAGTCATCCATGGTTGTCCCGAAGGTGCTTTTTCAAAAGGCAACTGGACTTCCTTTGTTTTTCCTTGAAAATGTTTCATTTCTCATCCAAGAAGCTTCTTCAGTTCTTCTCAGAAAAAGATTTTGGGATGAAAAACCAAACATCTTCAAGGGAAAAACAAAGAAAGCCCAGTTGCCTCTTGAAAAATCACCTTCGGGACAATAATCTTTATGCTGCCCCATTGCTTTGTTCCTCTTTTAAAAGGGTGGAATTTATTTATTTATTTATTTATTTATTTATTTATTTATTTATTTATTTATTCATTCATTCATTCATTCATTTATTTATTTATTTATTTATTTATTTATTCAGCTTATATGCCGCCCTATCTCACAATGGACTCAGGGCAGCTCACAACAATAAAACACAAGCCACAATAAAAATAAAGACTAAAATCCAAAAAAATTAAAATTTAAAATTGCTCTCCAACAAATTGGAATTGGAATTGCTCTCCAACAGAAGGATGCGGCAGAACAATATCTCTTTTTCCAATAAGGATATGAGTGACCAGCTGGGTTCTTCCTTCCAAGCTCTATGGTAAGCATCCCAAGTCTTCACAGATGAGTAGGGGCCTGAAAATCCAGTTGTGCCCTTTTTGAAATGCAAGGCTCTGAATTGGGGAAAAAATGGCCGGGATGACCTGGAATATTTTTTCTACAGTCAACAGATAAAGGGCAGTTGATGCTTATCTTTACTGAAAAGGGCAAGTTATTTTGTGTGGACAACAGCTCAAGCGCCTTTACCTCCAGGGATGGAACTGAGGGAGTTTATTGAATGCAAGGAACGTTTGACTGTGATTACAGCTGAAGTTCTGGTTTAATTTTAGCTTTCTTTTTCTCCCTGGGCAGGTAGGGGGCGCCATTTGACAGCTCGTGAAATAAACAAGGCCTTCTAGGGAGGACAGTCAGTGAGCATTTCTTCACTCTCGCCCCCCCCCCCCCAAATATTTCTAACTGACCCAAATTCTGTAGTCCCAGCTAGTTAAAATGTAGATAAGTAATCTTTTCAAAATATGACATAGGAGACAAATGCCTGAAGTAGAGTGAATGCTGTGTTTCAGTAACTAAAAGTTTTATATGCTTCAACTACAGAAATGTAAAGAAGCTGCTGAAGCACATATTTGTGTAAGCTTTTAGCTCTTATTCATTTAAAGACATTTCAGAGAGCACTTATTTATTTACTGGCTTCAAAAGCTGCTTGATTTCATTACAACGCTGGGAAGTACACAATAGAATTACAAAACAGTATAGTACAACGTAGAAACAGGCCTGCAGGAAATGAAATAAGCAAAATAAGCCATTTATATTTCTTTAACAACACAGCAACCTAAACATTATAAGTCATTTATATTGAAAACAAATGCGTAAGTTATGCGGCTAGTACATGAGATATTAAAGAAGTGTTCCAAAATGTTTGCTATTCAAGGACAGTGAGGCAGTTAGATCCTTTTAGATTGGACTGAATAAAATTTACCAATTCCTTTCTTTTTAGCTATTTAATTAAATTTATTGACTGCCCATCTTACTACAGGGCAACTCTGTGGGATGCATATTATTTAATATTGGCAAGGCAGTCTGTTCTGTTTGGGAGTAATTCTGGTTCATTCAGCTAAGGAAGGATTTCAATATTGCCTAAAGGCTTTTCATTGTGCCACACCTTACTGTTCTGCCAAATGGAAAGAGGATAGAGCCATCATGGTGAACCTATGGCATGCTTAGCCATATCAGTGGGCACACCAGCTCAGCTCTGGTGCGCCGGCCAGCTGATTTTCAGGCCTTCTGGGCTCCCAGAAGTAGAGAAACAGGCTGTTTCCTGCCTCCGGAGGGCCTTGGGGGTGGGGGGAGGCCGTTTTTCTTTCTCACCTGGCTCCAGATCCTCTCTATCGCGAGTTGGGAAATGGGCTGTTTCAAGCCTCCAGAGGGCCTCTGAGGAAGTGGGGAAGGCTGTTTTTGCCCTCCCCAGATGCATAGAGAGGATCTGGAGCCAGGTGAGAAAGAAAAATAGGCCTACCGGGTCATTGCGTGCCAGGAGCGGAGGGGGAAGTTGCGCACACATCCACAGGGTGGGGCGCATAGAATTATGGGTGTGGGCACGCACATGCATGAACCTCCCCCGCTCCCCCTTCCTGGCACGCGATGGCAAAAAGGTTAGCCATCACTGGGATAGAGCATTCTTCTATATGTCCAAAGGAACATATTATTTCAGAGGGAATCCAATTAAGATCTGGATGATGTAGAAAGCAAATTCAGATACCTTCAAGTGATATTCATGAAAACAGTGTTTCTTGAAAGAATGTTATAAACGTTGTTGTTGAGATACATGTCCATCAACGTTGGTATCCCAATTAAAGACTTTAATTTAAAAAGTGACCGGTTTCTGTATAAAGCCATGTTGTGTTTTAGCATGTTTTGATAAACAAATCTCACGTCATTCTAAGCCATAGATAATGGTTTCCAAATCACAATGACTGACCTCAACCACTATAATAAGCTCAGCTAAAATAACTGCATGTTGGGTAGAAATAGTGAAGTGTATACCAGTCAAGAGCAAGACATATGATCAACACGAGAACCTATTTAGTATAGGCGCCAATACTATACTAATTTACCAGATTAGAAACAGGGAGACGTGAGTTCTAGTTTTATCTTAAGCACAAAGCCAGCTGGGTGATCTCAGTCCTAAGAAGCAGGCAATCACTTCTGAAAATACACTGCCCAGTTACTCACCAGGAGTCAAGATTGACTTGAAAATATACACACGCATGTGAACATGTTTTCCTTTCCTTCTATTATGCAACTTGTATTTATTCTTTATATTTTACAGAACTGTAATATTTGAATACATGAAATTTTACATTATTCACATGATGCACCTTTTTACAGAAATGAAGTTAAGTTCAGTATAATATTTACCTCTCTTTGAATATTTTTGTGGTGATTACAAAAGTTATTGTGTCTGTGTAATTTTTATGTTACTTTAAATTATTAGGATATACCTTAGTACAGTGTAATTGATTTTTTTTTCTCCAAAACATGTTTAAATGAGCTAAAGGGGGAGCTCCAAACCACTGTAATATTTCATTACATTGTATTTGATTATTCAATGGTTATACATAAATTGAAATAGGAATGATTGCTGTCATTTTTAATTGTGTGGACTTTTCCTGAAAGAACCAATAGAGAAGGAAAATAGTGTTGTTTTTACTCCTTTCCCCTTTTTTGGAGAAAAAAATAATTATCCTTTTTCCAAGGAATGGCTCTTTGGTCAATTGGGCAGTGCTGTGGATCTTTATCTCCAAATTTACATTCTAAAATTGTTTTGATATGAACTCACCAGATTAATTTTTTTTACTCACCAGATTAATTCTTTTTGGTTGCATGATTTGTCCACTGCCTGATATCTTCTAGTTCTAGCTGGGGACTTCAACTCCCCAGCCAGATACCTGACTAGGGAATTCTGGGAGTTGAAGTCCACACATCTTAAAACAGCCAAGGCTGAAAAACACTGTTCTAGTTTACAGACAAACAATTTATATAGAAACCAAATGTTCTTTCTACTTAGAAGTTTTCTGCTTTTTCCAATTTTTTTTTTAAAAAGCTGTTTGTACATTTTAGTTCAATATGTCTTTAAGAAAAAAGTATTCACATTGTTAATATGTCACCAAAGTGGAAAATTGGATATACTGCTGGATATACTGCTTATAAGATTTCATTCACTGACAGGCAGTCCTTGACTTAAAACCATAAATGAGCCCAAAATTTCCATTACTAAACAAATCAGTTGAGTTTTGCCCCATTTTACGACCTTTTTTGCCACAGTTGTAAGTGAGTCATTGCAGATGTTAAGTTAGTAACCCGGTTGTTAAATGAAGCTGGCCTCCCCACTGATTTTGCTTATCGGAAGCTCGCAAAAAGTGGTCACATGACCCTGGGACACTGCAATTGTCATAAATACAAGCCAGTTGCCAAGCAGATGAATTTTGATCATGTGACTATGAGGATGCTGCGATGGTTATAAGTGTGAAAAATGATCATTTTTTCCAGTGTTGTTGTATCTTTGAACAGTCATTAAACAAATGATTGTAAGTCAATGACTTCCTGTAAAAGAGCCAGTTTGATCCAGTAGTTAAGGCATCAAGCTAGAAACCAGGAGACTGTGAATTCTAGTTGTCCTTAGCAGTGGTCCTTGCCCCCGGTTTGCACCGGTTCTATAGAACCAGTAGTAAAACCAGCAGGAGGCTCCGGCCACCGACCCCGACATCATCAAAACCTTCTGCACTTGTGCAGAAGAGCGCGCGTGCACGCGAGCGAAGAGAGCGTGTATACGCGGTCCCACTGCGAACCAGTAGTAAAGGTAAGTAGAATCCACCCCTGGTCCTTAGCCATGAAAGCCATCTAGTGATTTTGGGCCAGACACTCTTAGTCTAACTACCTCACAGGATTGTTATTGTAGAGTAAATAGGAGGAGAAAGGTGTGTTGCAGTGGTGGGTTCCTCCCGGTTCAGTCTGGTTCGGCCGAGCCAGTAGCGGTGACGATATGAAGTCACCAAATCGGTTCTCCCCCACGCCCTTCCACCCCCCCACATTATTCTTACCTTTTATTTGGTCCCACCCCCAATCTATTGCTGCCTCCTGAGTCCCAGCTGATGACTAGAGGGAAAAGAACTGTTTAAACTCTTGCCGCAGGGCTTCAAAGGGCCGTCCTACAGCTAATCAGTGTTAAAAGCAAACAAATGAGTCGGGTCGTAAGTGCGAGGACTGGTTGTAAGTGTGAGGACCTTCCAGAAATGACTCTGACCAGCTAGCCATGCCCACCTAGTCACATGACCTCCAAGCCACACCCACAAAATAAGCCACGCCCACAGAACCGGTAGTAAAAAAATTTAGAACCCACCCCTGGTGTGTTGGGTATGTTCATGCCCTTAGATAGATAGATAGATAGATAGATAGATATAGATAGATCCTCTAACCAGGATGTCTGCTTCCTTCAGAAAGTCACAAGCAGATGTTCATTCCACTCGTTTCATTCCAGAGTTAATGTAACTCTGATTTTTGACTTGCATGACAGAAAACGTATGAAACGTTCTTAGGGTGTGTGAAAAATCTGAAATTGTAAATTAAGTTTACTTATTAGTTTCAGGTAACAATTTGCAAGTCCTTTCTATAGTAAATTCAGGGCAGCAGCAGCAGGAGAAGATGTAGAAGTCATAGTATTCTGTATCCCTGTTTTTTCCCCTTCAAACTGCTTACGTTTTATTTGCCACTTCAAAAAAACCCTGGAAAATAATTTGTCATTCCTTTATATATTTACAACTGAAAGAAAGATTTAAATTAGATGAAAAGAATCATGGGTTTAACTTTGTTAAAAGCGAACTAGATACTGTTATATGTTATACATGCCGATGGCAGCAGACTACTCTATGCACAGAAATGGAAGGTCACCTTGATTCCCACAGTGGATGAATGGCTACAAAAACTGATGGAGTTAGCAGAGATGGCTAAATTGACTGCTTTGATTAAAGAAAAAAAATACAAATACTTTCATTTCTATTTGGAAACCACTTCTGGACTTTGTGTTTGAGGTGGAAAAAAAATGAAACTTTGATTTTGGGTTTTACCAGATAGATTTGTTGTTATAGAAATGGCTAGTTTCTATTATTATGAAAAGGTAAAAAGTTGAGGGTAGATCTTAATGCCTTATTTTACTGCCAAGGAGTCGGAAGTCAATACCGTTTTTTCCCCTTTTTTCCTTTTCCTCTTGCTTTCCCTCACTATCCACTTTCCTTTTCCATTCCTAATTTCCCTAATACTTGCTTTTGTATTCTTTTTGTATGTCATATTATAAATTAATAAATCTAAAAAACAAACACAAACAACAAAAATAGGAAAATACTACTCAAGTATTGAAGAATGACTTAGGAATTTTAGAAAGATCAGGACATTATATTTACCAGTTGTTGTAAGTAAAATACTACAGCCTGAAGGTGTAACTGATACTTATCCAACTCAGTAGTTGTTATTTGATCCCTGCTTGTTAATTTTACGTTAGTTTTAATGTTAATATTTATTATTTTAATATTTTAATGTTTCATCTTGTTGCTTTTACTTGGCTCTAAATGAGATTGGTAGCGTATAAATTAATTAAATAAATAAAACTCAGGCTTTAAATGAATTACAGCTTGTATGCTTGATATTTTAACAATAAACTATCAATATAATAATAGTTTTTATCCCTGTTTTATATTGCAATTTTAGTGCAAGCTTACTCAGTTCAAGTGAAGCTCATTGTCAGGTATATGGACAGAGGATTACAACTTTAATATTCTTTTTTGTGAAGTTAATTACATATTTTGCATTCATCTCTTAGCCATTGCCCATAAGAAACACTAAGTTTTGGTTTAATTTTTTTTTAATTTGAAAAATCCATAAATCTGTTTTGTTAAAATAGTTAAAAAGGAAGTTTAAAACTTAGGACTGATTTTGTATTTTTTAAAAAATGAAGTCACTCTGTAATTGTCATTAATATTTCTTTGTTAGCCAGAAGCCCATAAAAATACCAATCCAAACTTCTTTATCTAACCATTACAGTATAAAAATTGATTTGAACAACTGGAATTTCAAAGGTCTGATAAAAAAAAGTTATGTGGATTTTAATAGAGAAACATTTAATTCTGAAAGACAGCTACTAAAAAAGCAAGAACAAAAGATTTTGTTCTTGTCAAAATAATGTAGGAAAGTTAAAGCTTTATTAAATATGAGATCTTAAATAGGAAAATATGGGACAGAAGGCATACAATTTTTTATTGGGCCAAGTATTTCTTCAAAATGGATGTTACAGTGTTGTCTAATGTACACAGAGAGAAAAATAAGAGATTAAATGCATGCTATTATTGAAAAGCCGCCAGAGATTACAACATTTTAAAAGATAGCAGGAAGTTTAGTGTGTGTGTTTGTGTGTGTGCGCACACACATGAGTGTGTCCGTGTGCGTGTGTGTGTGTGTAGGGGGTGGCTTGAGGGATTGATGAATGCATTTCTGCATGCACACATATGCACAAATAAATAACAAGGATTTGAACTTGTTTTTCTCTATAATTGAAAACATTTTCTAAAAACAAAGCCATCGTGCATGAATTATTTATAGAAAGCATAACATTTTTGAATCATGGCAAAATGTTTTATAAATGTATATACATACAGGCAGAAGTTTTAACTACATTTTCAATAACACGAGAAGACTCTGCTAAAGGAAAATCCCAAGTCCCACTTGCACCCCACTAGTTTTTATTTAATTTTCACTTGTGCTAAATAAATGGCCCAAGGATGTCTTTAAATCTAACTAAATGTTACCTCTTTGCACCTATTTTATATGAAATGGATCACTGAAAGAAATAACAGTTAAAACTGCAACATGCTAAGAAGTGTCTGAAATAATACGACAAAAGCAAGCATCAACTCAAATTTCTTTTTTAAAGTAAAGGTAAACTGCTGTTTAACAGTTTCCCACTGTTATATAAACTTTCTAAGAAGCATGAAATGTTGGTCTCTGGACATCACTTAAAAGAACCACAAATAAATAAAAAGCCATACCACACTTCTGTTCTCTGATGTTTAACTAAGGTTTAGCTGAGACAGAAAGTGAATCCAGTCTTTCTCTGTTTATCTGCTGTCCTGTGACTTGTAAACACAAACAAATAAAACTGGATCAGATCTCCAAAGCTGAAGCAGAGCCTGGCGGAACAAATGTGCAAAGTGACAGCTGGGAGGTAAACAGAATCCATTTAACTCCTCTGCAGCATCAACTTGCCTTTTATACCTGTAATATCCTGGGACAGGGAATGTTAAAAAGGGCTGTTGCACAATTAAATGCACAACAGCTACCCCCCCACCCCCGGCAGCTGTATAAATGGGATAGAAATTGGTTTAGACAGTGATATAACTAGACTTATTTTGTCCTCTTTTAAAAAAAAAAACTGAAATCTAGCATAGCACTTTAGGATGTAATTATATTGCATGGGGAAAAAAATTGAGCATATTTAGATGCTCCTGGTTTGTTTATTTTGTTGGTTTTGTTTTGGTGCTTTCAACTCTGGTGATGGTCCGGATTAATGCCTGCAGTTACCTTGGCAAGATTTCAGAAGTGATTTGCCATTGCCTGCTTCCCAGGGCAGAAAGTAAGCAACTGGCTCAAGGAAGTAGGCCTAGCTGATTTCTGTGCTTAAAGCAGGGCTAGAACTCATGATCTCCCAGTTTTAATCTGTTCTGCCTGTTATTCAGGGGTGGACTTCAAAAATTTTAGCAAGTGGTTCTCTGCCCGGTTGCTGCGTGGGTGTGACCATGGTGGACATGGCTAGTTGGCCTCCTGCACCAAGGGGGGGGGGTTTGCCCTCCCCGGGCTCCGGAGGCTTTTCTTGAGCCTCCGGGAGGGCGAAAATGGCCCCCCCAGGCTTCGGAGGCCCTCTGGAGGCTGGAAACAGGCCCGTTTCCAGCCTTCTTGAACTTTCAGTATGCCCATTTTATGCCCTCCCCGAGCCTCCGTGCGCCCCCTGCACTTACCTGCATCCAAATTGGGCCACGTGGGGACTCCTGGGAGGGGCAGGACTGGGTGGGTGGGGCCAGCCAGGAGTGGGATTTGAGGGTTCTCCGAACTGTACAGAATCTTAGCTAGAATTCTCCCGAACACCTGTGAAGCCCCAGCAGCCCACCCCTGCTGCAAAACTGAGGTTTTATTGACAAAGTACCTTTAGCTCTTGTGCATTTATTGGTCTTAACTATTACACTGAATGAGCTCTCCTATATCTATGTTCTATAGACATTCTTCTGTAAGAGAAGGGAAAGAGTATTCCTCTTGTATTAAAATCAAGACAGAGTTCCCTGATGTTGTTATGGGCTAGGACAGGGATGTCAAACGTGCATCGTCATGTTGTTGTCACGTGACATATCATGACTTCCCCCCCCTTTGCTAAAATTGGAGTGGGCGTGGCCAGCATGTGATGCATCTGGCCCGTGGGCTGTGATTTCGACACCCCTGGGCTAGGGAAAGTATTGAGTCCCAAGTATTCCTGGTGTACTATTCTAGCACGATTTCAACCATAAACTCGTAGTTTACAAGGAAGGATCTACTGTTTTATTTTGCAGGCTTCTTATGTTGATTCCTCTACGTTATTATCTCCTGGTTTTGCAGGGGTACCTATGACATCTTTGGGGAATGCTTCGCAAAGGGGAGACCGAGGACACTCTCCTTTATAACTTTTTCTCCAAGGCAGAGAAAGACCACTAGCGGTATCGTCTATCACACAATAATCACCTTCTGCCCTGGCATTTTGCTTACCATGGTTATCTCAGCGGCATCAGTCAACACATTTTCAATTTTGA